>CM039733.1:54074428-55439005 GCA_022539455.1 Dendrobium nobile
ATATTTACATATTTAATATAAATTTAATTCTAACATAAGTTCATAAATTTAATATAAAACTATTCTTATTTTATATTATATGATTAAATATATTTACATGTTTATGATATATTGTATACAAGTTATTTTATAAATTTATATCTAAAATCATTAATAAATAAATAAAATTATTAATGATATTTATTTTTTATTATGTATTAAATAAATAAAATTTTTTATTAACTAATAAATATTTATCACTCACATAAAAAAATAATTAATTAAAAAATCGGTTTAAAAATAGGTTTTAATCCATTATAATGCTATGAACTTATACACTACTCATCTCTTTTCTTTAGTCTCACATCCCTTAGAAATATTTTGTTGCTATTGTTTATATAGCATATTTAGATTCTTTGCATCAAGGGAGCACATGGAGAGGTCATGTGAAGATGTGTCATGATGCTTTGATACAAAAGTGCTTATTATTAAAGTGATTTAACTTTAATTAAATTTTAATATATAGAATTTATTTATTTAAAAAAATACTTAATATTTGGAGATTTGAACACCGCGGTTCAAAAATAAACGGACCGGTTCGCGGTTGAACCGGCGGTTGAACGTTCATCTGGTTCTTTGCAGAAGCGGTTTTAGGGCTGAACCGGACCGGCCTTGTGACCGGTTCACGGTTGAAAGAAGATATTTAATAAAGTGGGATCAAGTGTACTATTTGCTTATGAATACATCACCTTAAGGCATTTAAATACTTATTTAATTGCTAATGGAGATGGAAGTGGCCAATAAACTTGAGAAATTGGAGGCGGATTATTACGAATTGAAATATTTTATAAAAAATAGTTCCCGCTCAGTGAAGGGGCAAATTATTGCGGACGTCCGGACATCCAATTCATACACGTCACGTCATCTGAATACATTGGGTCCCGGAGTATTTTGATGACGTGGCGCATTAGGATTGGTGTCCGGACGAATCTGAACACCGGACGCAATAATTTGCCCAGTGGGAGAATTATTGCGTCCGGTCACCGGACGTCTGGACACCCAATCTAGACACGCCGTGTCACCTGAATACAATAGGTTCCGATGTATTTTGATAATGTGGCGCGTTAGGATTGGTGTTCGGACGAATCCGGACACCAGACTCAATAATTTGCCCAGTGTGTGAATTATTGCGTCTGGTCACCGGAAGTCCGGACACCCAATTCAGACACGCCACATCACCTGAATACATTGGATCCCAGTGAAGGTGATAGGTACTGTTTATGAGCAAAGCAGCAAACCTAGTGAAAACACAAAACAAGAAGCAGATTGGTATTTGACGGCAAGGGAGATCAGGCTATTTCAGCCGACGTATTCCAAGTGAAAGACGGAGTAGATGCTGGCTTGCTGGTTCGAAGACGAAAGACGTGGATACGAAATCGACTTTGAATGTGAGGCACAATTGCAGGCAGTAGAATTTGTTTCTCGAGATATTGAAAGTGTTTTTTTTTTTTATTCTGTTTGTCCTCTCTCCCTTTTTATTGAATACCTCGCTTGATAGCAGTTATTGAATCAAAGAATGACGTCATTTGGCAAAATGGGGCCGGATCGAGTGCATGAAGAGATGCAACTCTTCAATTTATGTTCATTTCTCGGCTGTCTTTCTTCTTCTTCATTTTTTTTTTTTTTGCCTTTTTATTTTAAATAAATCAACATAAATTTTTATTTACTTAGCTTCTTTTCTTTCCTCGTCCATGAACTTTTGAAAATAAAGAAACTTGTTGATTTATTTGTAACTAAAAGCATAATTTGATTTGATAACAAAACCATAAGCTTCTTATATAACATCTTTTATATTCTTATTTTGAACTGATTGCTTACATCAAAAAAAAAAAGTCTATATCATTTTTTTTATTTCCATAAGATAAAGTGGAAATATGGCCTTCACCTACTTGAAATTAACTAGAAAAGTCTTTGACATTAGACTCATCAAGTTCTCAAGAACGTTCAACTTTACAACCCATTTCATTTTTATTTTTTCTACTATATTGGCTAATTTTATGTTCCTGTATACATCTCTCTTATGCTACTTTATAGATTATTATAAATTTTGTTATGCATAAATCCGCACTTCACTCGACTATTTTAACAGAATGTGATGTTATAGCTGGATTTAAAATTTCATTCTATTTTCCATCTCTATATGTATCAGCTAGTTGTCGTTTACATATCTCCATTCCAGTTTGTTTCTAGATCACAAATTGATGCTTGTTCAAATTTAAGCATCAATTTGACTGTTTGAACAGAAAGATTGTTCTTATAGTTGAATCCAAACATTCTTCTGGCATGTTGTAGTTGTAGGTAGTAACAAATTCATTCTTCTACTTCATTTTTATTAGTCAACAATGACTTGTGAACTTGAACTCAAACAAACTAAGCAAAGAACTTGAAGATAAATATGATTTGGACCTAAATGAATTCAAACTTGAATTTAATTTGAATATTAAGTGAATATGACTTGGGCAATTTGGACTCATATTCAAGTGGACATGACTATACTTGGACACTGAAAATGAACTAGAATTGAACTCAAGCAAAGAGTTTGTACTTTGATTACAAATGACTTGGACTTAAATTCAGAAGGGAATTACAAAGAGCATGAGCCAAACTAGAACTTGAACACCGGGGACTTTTGGATTTGATTCGAACATCAAAGAACTAAACTGAAATTTGAATTAAGTTACAAGAAATTGAATTCCAATATGATAAATTTTTGAATGAAAATAAAGATGTTAAAATCAATGGATGATTTTAATTGTTCAAATGCACTCGAGAGCGTGTCAATAATCAAATGAAGGAGTTACAAACTTTCAACATAATCTACATATAACTAATGTCAACGAATATGATTTACCCACAAGCAAAGATCAATTAGAGAATGCAACAATGTATTCGAAATCAAAATACAAGACCTCAATGAAATATGCACGAATTGTAACAAGGATCATGCAGCGATGTGTCTACAAGTAAAGCAAGAGAGAGGTAGGAGAAGTGTATCATTTGCTATTAATACGGATTAATGTGTAAATGAGCACATGATAGTTTATTTTCAAATGAGAATGATAGATATGTTATAAGAGACCCACACCACAATCAACATGTCAATTGCAACAAGAAAGATTCAACATGAGGTGAAAGTAATCATGTAATATATCTAGATGTATCCAAATGAATGTCAACATCAGCATGCAAGTGAATGCATTAAACTTTCTACAAATGATGACAGTAGACATGGGGCAACTACGATAAAAATCCTGTAAACACTAGGGCGATAAAATGCTAGAAGGTGAAAAGGTAGAAGATTATATATAACAAAGGTAAATACTTATAGGTCCTTATAAAAGACCCGCCATATGCACCAGATGCCATATACAAGCAAAATGTCTATAACAAGTACGAGCTCCTACAAGCCACCGTAGGAAACCCGTGGTACTCCCAATCTATTGTCATACAAAGTGACTATATCAAGTGCAAGTGCTTACAAGTTACAGTGGGAAACTCATCGTGCATACAACAAACTATCTACAAATGCGAAATAGAAGATTCGTTAGTGCACTACAATTTACTTACAGAAAGAGGCAAGTAGTGCACGACAGTCTACATGTACAAAATAGCGAAAAACTCAATTTAGAAGCTGCTATAACATGCCATCGGGTCAACAATATTTATGCAAGCGGATAGAAGGCGTTTATAAATATTACAAAAAACCCCCGCACATGCACCGTAGTTTGTATACACATAGGTACACTATGGGTAAATTCAATCCCATAAACCTACATGAGCCCCAACGAGCATGTTGTAGAAACACGTGTGATGTTTAGGGATGTTATGCGGGTCAATAAATTTGAACCCGATCCTCCTAAGCAGATAGATAGGAGTTGACAAGGTTCAATAAATAATTATAAAATACCCCTAACCACCTGCATGGGCCCCGGCGCACGTGTTATTAGTACACACATGACGTATAGTGATGCTGCACTGGTTAATAAGTGAATTCAAGTTTGAATCTGATCCTTTTGTGCGGTTCAATAGGAGTCGATATGGTTCGAACCATCAAATAAATTTACGGTTGTAGTGACCAATTTATTTATTTTAATACATTCATATTAGGCCTTCAAGGCTTATAATCAAAAGAATTCACTAATAAAAACATAAAGCCTACGAAACCCGATTCTCTGTCGACAGCTTGATAGAGTTGACAAGGTTCATCCAAAAAATACAAATATTTTCAAATGGAAAATACCCCTTACACCCCGATAATGGCCTTGTTAAATATTTATCTCAACTGGAGGGTTCAAAAATACTTTCAAATGCTTTCCAAGTTTCACCCAAATAACTATGAAAATCCAAAACTCCATGAAAATCTCAATTCCAAATGTATAAATTTAAATTCAACCATTAACCAATTAAAACAAAATCCATCCACTCTCTACAACAATTTGTCGGAGTGAACAAATTGAAATGTACTTAAGTTCACGTAGAGCTAAATGCCTAGTCGAAATATCATTATGATCTATTCTCAAACAATCTCCTACCAATAAGGACGTGGTACGTGTCCTCTAACTGGCGGTTTTGCAACCAAATGACACCGCATGATAAACTGTTATTACCCAGGCCCCTCTGAACCGAGTAGTTTTGCTGCCAAATGGCATCACGAAATACCGGTTATGGCCAGAGCCAATACGCTCCTTAGTGACATTAAATCTTTGATATATGAATCAATAGGATATAATCGATAGGGCACAAAACCCTCTGTTAGCTAAATTAGATTCAAATTTGTCCACTTAGACAAATATTCACCACAGGTCTATTAGATTCCCTTGGACGAAGCAACCCATATCTACCGACAAGGATCCTTCTGTCAAGTTGGGTCGACTACCCCCTCTGACTAAGTTGACTAGGGACAATGACGGCCCCGGGACGACGGAACCATGGGATCTTGATCGGGTCTATCATCAATTCCCCCACCATCCGCTTTAAGTGCAAGATGGTGCAATTTTCAATTTTAAATATCAAATCTCCAAATCTTTCAATTATCCAAATTCTCAAATTCTCCAACCATTTCAAATAGCTATGTTGCTACTAAATGATTGTTGCTTGATACTGCGTATCTATGGATACAATGTATCTAATTGACGACTAGACTTAATCGAAAGTTCTCTCTTATGATTGGGAGGGGTAATTAATTATAGGGACTTGAGCCTATAAAAAACCAGAACTCATATCATAGAGTCATCGTAAAATGAGAACAACATATCCGGGTATTATCTTATCTACAAATACATTAACTTCCAAAATTTAGCACGGAACTTAAAATTCATTAAATCTCCCACAAAGAAAAATAAAAGTACCGGGCGGAGGTAGGGCCGAATTTTCGGAGCCCACAAGAATTCCACCGAGAAACCACCACCACACTTTCTTGGAAACTTCCTACGTGGTTCATTTGATCTTTGGCTTCTTCTCTGCGCATCAGCAAGTAACGCACCTCCAATCTTCCTCCTACAATGGCGAGTAACTGCTGCGGGTACTGTGGGCGCCGCACTTGGGCACTTCTAGTTTTCGCCACTGCTATACCAATCGCCCTAATCGCGTCCCTGGAGCGCGCAGCTACCGCTACCAATGGCTCCCTCAGGTACAGGAGCGGCGGCTGGCTAAGGGAGTGCGCCAAGTGGGACCATGCACGTCGCAGATTTCTCATATCCACCTTCTTCGACGGAGGAGTCGCTGAGATCCGCCTACCCGCCATCTCCGATGGTTCCGACCTCCATGAGCGCACATTCATCGCCGACGCTGATGTCGCGGGAAACGCATCGGTGGGCATCTTAATCGATGTGAAGCGAGACCGGCTCCTTGTCGTGTACGCTGAAGTCATGGGATTATCCTCGGCGGCGGTTGCAGCTTACGGCCTTGAGTCCGGCGAGCGATTCTTCCTTACTTGCCTCAGCCGTCCAGGTGCGCCGCTCTATCTCCTACCCCACCTCTCTCTCTCTCTCCTCTTACTTCAAACTGAACTCACTGGCGTCGTTTGATATGGGTTGGACTGGACGGTAAATAATCATATTAATAAAATACTGGCCCTTCTTTTGCATCTGCTCGGTTGGACACAGCATGTGCGGTTTACAATTGTAAACTAATCATTAGACGGACGAATGTAGGCTTTGTACTTTTTTTTTTTTTGGGACATTTAGGCCATTTAAGGCAAACTCACACACACAACGCATACACATAGACTCGAACCCTGAACCTCTTAGTTTGAAGCCTAAGCTCTCAACCAATAGGCCAAGGAGAGTTGTGTAGGCTTTGTACTTCTAAATTCTATTTATAGCATATTTTGTCAAAATTTTTCATATCAATAATCACTTTTTTAAAATAAGTCATGCGCTATATCTGAGTCAGATAAATGAGGATGATAGATTTGAATGTATTCATCAGATGCTCCTATGTTCAGCTGGCTGGCTTTGCTGAGAGAAAAAGAAGTTAGATAATCAAACTTGAAGAATAAGTGGTTGGGAGCTTTGGCTGTAACAACAGAGGTTATGGACAGAGCTTTGGCTCAATTCCTCTGGTTTTTTTTTTTATTTTTTTTATTTTAGTGTCATTTGGTCGAGTAAAGCTGTAAAGGTTTGCAAAATTTAAATGATTGAATTTATTATCACGCTTTGTTTTGATGGATCTGAAGAGGAATGATCTCAATTTATGTGATCTTATTACAGGGATGATATGCTTGCAGGGTCATGAAATTTTGTTGATCTTTTGGATAAATTGATGCTATTATCTTAGTTCTAGTAATTTACTTATGCACAACATGATCTGATGATTGCTTTGATTTATTTCTTCACATATTTTGCATATTCTCGGTCATTCTCTCATTCAATTTCTACTGGAAATAAAATTTGAAAATTGACATTCAAATTTCTGCATAGTTTCAAAAAAAAAAAAAAAAAAAAAAAAAAAAAAGAGATTTTAAACTTTTACAAATTTCTCCTATATATTGATTTCATTTTCACACACAAAATGAGTGAACAAAATTATCGTTTTCTAAAACTCGGTTTCTACCTAAAAGTAACCAAATGAGCCCCAATTGGTTGAAGTTAGAAAACATGCTTTTGTAAATGATGAAATTTGTTACTTCCATCATTTCATTTGGTGTAGCTAGAAATCAACATTGATTTTATCAACAGATGCTCTTAAAGCTCTCTCAAATGTAAGGTTTTCCATTCACACACAAAAAAAGCTCCACAAAGCCTCTTTAAACTCTCTCAATTGTAATGATTTCAATTTCACAGACAAATGGCTCCACAAGCACTCTAACACTCTCCCAAGTGTAATGATTTCAACCCTACTCATAAAAAGAATGAAATGAAACCATTTCCCATGGTAAACTAGCAGGGAGTGCTTTCTCAAGGTTTATATATGTAATCTTTCTACATAGTGGATGTCTAACGACGCTCGAAGGTGGCTCGACCACAAAGACGATGTTTGATATCCGCCGATGGCTTCGAGTCCCTCAATGATATGGGAATTTTGAAGATTGTTAATCTTTCTCTTGATAAGTTATAATTGGAAGCAATGTTATTTAATGATGATGAGATTGAGAGCCAAAGATAAATACTTGATGAAGAAGCTAATCCTATTATTCCTTTTTATGTATAGTTGAATTTTAAATGTTGAATCTTGATGTTATACTTAATAGTTTATGCTTATTTATAATAAAAGCTAGATGACTATTTGTGGGTATCAGCTTTACAAAGTTAATTTTAGATTTCAATGACTCATCATTTTCGTTATTATTTTTAATATTCTGCTTATTAAATTTATATTTATTATTTTTAATATATAAATTTATGTAGTGTCCAAACCGTATTTGTACTCTATATTTTCAATAATTGATGTCTTGTGTTTGTGTCCATGGCGTCGTGTTCATGTTTGTGTATTCTTGGGCCCCTTACAATTTCCTGTTATGTGGGTGGAGCTCCACTTACTATTTGTTCAAGGAATAACTTCAAATACCAACTAAAGAACTCTACCTCAAGTGGTATCCTCCTCCTTTCTTGGGACTGAGATCAATTATTTGAATATCACACATGACCACCTTTAAAAACTTAATATTCATTAGCATGGTCTGTATCTGTTTTATGCCTTACTTTCAAAGATTTATATCTTCTAAATTTTTTTTTTCAGATATTATATTCAGTCCTTCCTTCTAAATCTAATATATCTTTCTTCGGCCATACAATATAGATGACGAACCTTCACTTGCTGACGACGTGGCTGTGGATGATGATGGCAATGCTTACGTTACTGATACAAAAGCAAACAAGATATGGAAAGTTGGATCGAATGGTGAATTGCTATCAATCATAAGGAACAATATTTTTGTCCAAAAAAAAGAATGGTACAGAAACTTGGTTGGGCTTAATGGGATTGTATACCACCAAAATGGCTATCTTCTTGTTGTACATACAGCTGGTGGCTATCTCTTCAAGGTTGATATCAAAACAGAGGATGTAAGAGTTGTACAAGTTACAGGCTCCCTTCTTTTGGGAGATGGCTTGGAGCTTCTGTCGCCAACTAAGTTAGTAGTTGCAGGCACACCATCTGCTAGAATTCTGGAGAGCTTTGATAATTGGAATACTGCAACTGTTACAGAAAAATTTATTGGACCTTTGCATCGCATTGCTACTTCGGCGACAGTGAAGGAAGGGAAGGTTTACCTTAATCATTTATTGGGACTGGGCGTTACAAGGAGGACTCATGTTATTACTGTAGCTGATTTCACTGCTTCGACTGCTAAGTGATCATAATTTGTATGTGATTTTGTTCTTGTCTTTGTGCTATATCTTAATATTTTCATATGATTTTGGAAGTACATCTGTAATGGATCTATGTGATTCTGATTTTATTTGGTATTTCGCGTTTGTTCTTTTCCAAATGTTATGTTGTAGATCATAATTCCACTTAGTGGGATAAAGGCTTGTTGTTGTTGTTGTTGTTGGATTGTGAAATTTTATTGGATGTATTTGATGTTCAAGCTTGTGGAGCATAATTGATATCTATGAAAAAAAGTCTTACGCGAAGTTGTTATGTGGATTGATTGTTCTTAGCATTTTATCAAAAGAGATTAAAAAAATAACATACATAGTGTATGAGATTGAGGCTTTGTTTGGAACAGTTTTTGTACTGCTTTCTAAAGCTGTTATTTAGTTCAAAAATTTCTTGAATTAAAAATTGTATTAAAAAGTTATTTTAGAAAGCTGTCCCAAACGAAGCTTGAATTTCTCCCGTAAAAATCTCATGATGAAAACTAAAGTATAACCAACATGAATTAATCATCAATTTAGCGAACTTGTGTAAAAATTCTGAGTTATTTTGCACATTTCTTTTCTTCCATTTATTTGCTTTTAGATGATTTTAAATTTGATTCTCATTCTGAAATCTATCAGAAAAGGCATAATCCTTAGCATATTTCAATGCTATTATTCGATTTCCTTTTCAGTGGCACTAACAAGTAACAAAATCCTTAACCAAGTTGTGATGAAATGAAATCTATTGCTAAATCTTCACAGCTCATTGATTCGGGTTATTTATATGATTAGTACTCGAACTAAGCGCAGCAGCAGATATTCTTTTTCTGACTCCATAATTTTTTCAGGATTGCAGCTTTCCAATGGCAACAACTTGCTTTTTTCAAGTTTTTTCTTCTTCATGTACATAATAGGAAAAGTGATATTAGATCTGTGGCCGTTGATTTGCGTCCGACTGCTCTGTTTTCTGTAAGATGATTTGCTTTTTAATTACCATTAGTGTAATTATGGCCTTTTTTTGGATAGCTTTTGGCCAATACCTTTATGTTGAATTAAAAAAAATGTATTAAAAAATTGCTCTATAAAATAATAAGAAAATTATTTCAAATCAAGTCTAAATCATAATATTAATAACTAATCTAAAATGTTGACCCTTGAGGAGAGACACATGCCACAATAATCTTTAAATTAAAATAAAATATTTGGGAGTATTTTGAAGGGTGGTGAATAGATTGCAGGAGTCTGGTGGTTGTGTGATGGTGGTGGATGGGGAGTGATTCGAAGATAGTGGTTTGCCGGTTGTGCGATTGGAGCTCTGAGATTCTTGAACCCTTTAGTTATGCTGAGTCTCAAGCAAAGGTCCATCATATATAGGGTGAGAACCTATCTATAAATTTTTATGCCTAGTATTCTCCATAATTATTACTAAATTTCATAGCATACCATCAAATTACCAGTATTGAATTCATTGATTAGTGTCTTCATGATGTTAGGATTAGATGGTTTTGGACTTGTTAGATTCATCTCATTGAGACACTTAATTTGATCATAAACATGTGAGATTTGAAAATTATTTGATCATCCAACTAACCTCATGAAGTCTCATATTGTGCTTTAATTTCTCAGCTCATTTGAATTTGGGTTGGACTATTCTTTTGTGTTGATAGATTTGTCTTGATGAGATATTCAAATTGACTATAAGTTTGCTAAAATCAAAGTTCAGATAATCTTAAATTTAATTATGAAAATTTTCAATTGAAATATGCATTAAGATTCATGCCCAATCAAATCGATTTTTAATGATTTATCATTAATATATCTAACTTAAAATTTATGTTCCCATAGCTACTATAATTGCACTCTGCTGTATCAATCAATGCATATCGACTAAAATAGAGTCTATTGTATCTGAAAGAGACAACTACCATAATTACTGTGTAAAGCTACAGCCACAACCCTAAACCCTAAAATTATTATATCATAGTTAGAACGTTTGTTCAAATAGGTTTCAAGTAAGATGAATTTTGCCACAATAAAGTTCAATTTCTTTTTTATTTTGTTCAAATTAAATTTGTTGCAGCTGATTTTAAATAAGTGATCAGCAAGTAAAAGCGAGGACTTTTTTTTTTAAAGAGTAGTATTTCCATAATTTTGGCGTTACAGGACACACAAAATTAAATTTTTTATAAATAATTGTTCTCAATATAACGACTCCACTCTTCACATTTTTAACAATTTTCACAAACCAAAAAAGTCTCCAGTGCGGTTTGCGTGCGCAGTGGATATATAATCCAAGAAAGCCAAAAACCCGCGCCTTCCCAACGTTCCCGCAATCGGGCGAGCTCTCTTTTCACTTCGAAGGTCCACCATTAGAGCACTCTATCCATCACCATATCGTCTCTTCCTCTCCCTTAACACGGTAACTGCTTTACACTTCGGTTCGACTGTTTGGTATCATCTTTTCAATCTTTTTTTTTACTTGAAACTGCGATCGATTGTGTATCGGCTTCTGAGATTTTGGCTACTTGATAATACGCCATTGGAGAAATTTCTATGCACATTTAAAATAACTGATTTGATGCCTGTCGATTTTAAACTTGGATAGAAATAGGTTAGTTTGCAAGGATTCGCCGCTTTATTTTGAGGAGGTCGTTTTCGGGATCTATCCTTTTAAGCAGATTGTCTATTTGTATTTGCAGTAATGTTTTACTGCGATCTTGAAGCGGTTCAATGGCTCTTAGTAGCTCGGAGATCTTAGAATGAAAATCTGTATGCGTTTACGTTTTCTTGCGCTTATTAGTCATTTATTCAATGGATAGAAACAATTTGGTTTCCAGGGAATTGCCACTTTGCTTTGATAAGGTCGTTTCTAGGATCTGTACTTTTAATCTGGTTGCTATTTGTATTAACAGTAATGTTTTACTTCAATCATGTAGTGGTTCAATGGCTCCAGCAGCTTGGAGATCTTAAAAAATGAAAATTTCTGTGTCTACGATTTCTTGTGCCTATTAGTTATTTATTGAATCAAAACCATGTTTTCTTAGAGTAACATGTGCAATATAAGAGCAAACAATATATTTTCTATTCTTTTGCAAGATTTAGCCAGGATTTAGGTTAAGTCTTGCCAAATAGGTTTTTTAGCAATAGAAATTAAATCCTAAATTTCTCCCATTTTAGGCTAAATCTTGCCAAATAATTTACTGGAATTTATCCAAAAAAATTTTACTTGTAAAACTTTGTTAGGATTTAATAAATTTTGATCTATAAGATTTACTAAATTATAGTTGAATTAAATACTACTTGCAGCTAAGTAACACTTAAATAATTAATTAAATTATTGACTTCATATTACTCCAATTTTTATGCTTGATATACTCATTTTGGTTATCCATTTTTCTTTGATTGTTTGTCTTAGTGTATACCTTTGTGGGCTTCAAAAATTTGCGTCCTAACCTCTCACTAGGAGAGTTTAGAATGATTCCACATTAAATGGTTAGAAGACATATTAAATTTAAGATAAAACACTATCTAAATATTTCACCATTATTTTGCGAAAATTTTATGATCTGGTTTCAGATTTTTCATATGCATAAAAATACTATGGTTAATTGCCCCTCTTGGTAATGAGGGAGAACTATTGATTAAGGCTACTTGTTAGATCGACATGAAATACTGAGCATATAGTAACAATAAATTTGGTATTGGGATTTGAAATATATCATCCTAGAATCAAAGGGGATAGTGGGGGAATAATGATAAACTCAATTGAGGTCTCATGATTTTATTGTCTCAAGTTATAATAGTTTATGGTCTACTTAGTCAGAGGAAATAGTCGACCCAACCTGATTGAAGAATGCTTATTAGTAATCATGGGTTGCTTCATTTAATAGTATATTTTAGACTTAGATGAATGTTTGTTTGATAGTATATTGAAGAATGCTTATTAATAACCATGGGTTGCTTCATTTAATAGTATATTTTAGACTTAGATGAATGTTTGTTTAAAGGGATAATTTTGAGTCGACCAACTTTAGCTAATAGAGAGCTTTGTGTTCTATGAAGTGCTCCTTATGATTCATTACTTAAATGATTTTTAGTCATTGAAGAACTTATTGGTTTTGGCCATGGCTGCAATTTATTGTTGTCATTTCGATGTAAAATCACTTGACCAAAGAGCTCCGATCATAACAGTTTATATGTGATGCCCTATGGTGTTAAAATCACAAGTTAGAGTACCCGTGCCACATATTTACTGACAAGAGATCATTTAAAAATAAACTATGATGATATGTTAAACAAGACATTGACCTTTCATGAGCTAAGGTTATTTTATATTTGTCACCCTCAACAAATAGTTATGGTGAGGTTGCACATACGACATCTAAGGCATGGCCTGGGTTTAGTGAGGGTTGTGCAAGGGCAAAGTGCAAAACAGGTTCGTGGGTATGGGCCACTGTAGGTAAGGTTTCGTTCCCCATTTTTTAGGTCAACAACCTTTGTTGTTTGTAATAGTCAGGTTCGTATGGTATCAGATGGAGGAACTGCACTTATTGTGCTAACGTTTTTAAACTCTCAGACATGAAAAGCCTATACCTCTGTCGGCATTAAAGTTAGAAATGAGTATCATTTATTCGCTACTTGCAGTATTTGATCTTCTATGATTGTCGTCTATTTTGGTTAGATATGGTTGGATGTGCTGAACTGTCATGAAATATGTATGGTCATGCTTGGTTTATGTACTTGTTTTGTTTGCAGTGTATTTCTTCATCCTGCTGATATTGGAATCATTGTTACTCCAGTACTCATTATTGACTACTCTGTTATACATCGGATCTTCTATTAAGCTGTTCAAGTTGGCCTTCTTCTTTTCTTTTTACCTTGATTAACCTAGATAATCTTTGCATTTCCTTGCTTTTGATTTGATCAATTTTCCTGTTCATTAATTATTTGGTATGGTACAATGTTTAATTAGGAGACTGAAAGCTGATGATGTTTTCAGTTTGCCCTTTCTGCCAATGTAATGTTCTTCCTGTTGAGCTTGAATGGTATGCTCACATTCTAGCATTTCCCAAAACACATAATATTTGATAATGCATTTTCAAAGGCTGGTTTTGATTTATTTTTCTTTATAAAAATATCTATTTTTTCCCATGAATTTTGTGTAGGCGTGCAAACAATCATTTTTTAGAAGATGATTTTGAAAAGGACATGCAACTAGCAAGACAAATTTCACTCGAACTCCCAACCTCAAGGCTCAAGGTAGACTTGCATTTTATGAAGTATTTATATTTCTTTCATCTGGTGGTAAATCATGTACATGAGTGATAAATGACGAAATTTCCAAGCCTTCTTTTGGTATTATAATATAAATTAATCTTTATTAATTTGTGAAATTGTTGCAAGGAATTTTCATCATGGATTTTCAATCCCTTCATGTCTGATGGATTCTTTTGAGTTTCATGCATTTTGGGGTGTCAAAATGGCTATCCATAACCAAGCTCATTTAACTAAATCTTTTAAAGCTCATAATGAGCATGTAGCTCAGATTTAATTTATGATGGATTTTGACAGACTTCTGATTAAAAAAGTTGAGGGCCACGTAAAATAGAAAATGTTAATTCGGTACTTTTGCAGAATGCACCAGCTTATCTTGAGGAGCCTTCTGGTGGTTTTTCCGGAGGGAGTTCAGAAATTAGCAAATCAACCTTCAATGAAAATCATCTTGGATTGAGGGAAGTTCTCCTTCAAGAACGGATATCTTGTTTAGTGGGCTTGCAGATTAAAAGCACCTTCTACAAAGTTGAAGGTGGCATCATGTACTTATTGAGGAGATGCCTCCAGTTAGAAAATAGAAAATGTATAATCGTAATATCAGGTTATATCGATCATTATCAAAGTGTTGAATCAGAAGATTATGGCTAGGGTTGTGGTTGGCGAAACATTCAAATGCTTAGCTCTCATTTGTTGATGCAAAGAAAAGAAGCAAGGGATGTTTTGTTTGGTGGCTCAGAATTTGTTCATGATATTCTTTCGCTCCAAAGGTGGCTTGAGATTGCCTGGGAAAGAGGATTTGATGTACCTGGTTCAAATTCTTTTAACAAGGAAGTCTACGGCTCAAAAAAATGGATTGGTACTACCGAATGCGTCGCACTCTTCCGTTCCTTTGGACTTAGGGCTAGGGTTGTGGACTTTGATAGTTTACCATCTTCTTCGCCATCAACATCTTATACAAGTTGGAAACATGGAAAACATTCAAAACCTGGATTTTTTTTTTATTCAAACCCTGGATATTTTAGATGAAAAATGATTGAAAAACAAGTGTACGGGCCAATGGACAAGTTCTTACAGCGATGTGTGGGCTTCGAAAAATTCGGCCCCGGCCTCCGCCCACTTTTCTTTTTTTTTTTTATTCGGCGAGGGAGTTTTAACTAAATAAGTTCCGAGGTAAATTTTGGAAGGCAGATGAGTTTGTAGATAAGATACTACCCCGAGATTTCGCCCTCATTTTTGCGAGGACTTTATGATCTGAGTTCTGGATTCCTATAGGCGCAAGCCATTATAAGTTAATTACCCCTCCCGATCACGAGAGAGAACTTTCAATTAAGGCTAGTCGTCAATCAGATACGTAGAAAATACGTGTTATCTGGCATATAGTAGCAGCATGGGTTTGGGTATTGAAGAGTGGAAGTTTGAATTTGGAATTTGGAATGGAAGATTTGATATTTAAATAGAAATTGCACCATCTTGCACTTAAAGCGGATGTGCCCTGTCGATCATATCTTATTGATTCATATCTCAAGGATTTGATGCCACTAAGGAGCGTATTGGCTCTGGTCATAACCGGTATTTCGTGGTGCCATTTGGCGGCTTAACCACTCGGTTCAGAGGGCCCCGAGTCATAACCGTTTATCTTGCGGTGCCATTTGGCAGCAAAACCGCCGGTTAGAAGACATATACCACATCCTTACTAGCAGGAGATTTGTTTGAGAATGGATCCTAGTGATATTTTCGATTAGGCATTTGACTATTTGTGAGCTGAAGTAAATTTTGATTTGTCTACCCTGACAAACTATTGCAGAGGGTGGATGAAGTTTTGCTTTAAGTGATTGATGGATTTATTTCGAATTTTAAATATGTTGACTTTGGGACGAAATTTGAAAATTTGGATTTTTTGGATGGAGCTTGAGAGGCATTTGAAAATATTTGGAATGAACCCCTCCGGTTGAGATATGCATTCAACACGGTCATCATCAGGGTGTTTTGGGGTCATTTTCATTTGTTGATTGAACTTTGTCGACCCTATCAACTTACCGATAAGGGATCGAGTTTCATAGGCTTTCTGCCATTATTTGTGAATTTTCTTTGTTGAAGGCCTTGAAGGCCTAATATGAATGTATAAGATAAATATTCCGGTCGATTTCATGATCGCATATTTATCTGATGGTTTGAACCTTGTCTACTCCTATTTACATGTTTAAGAGGATCGGATTTCATAGGCCTCGTGTCTTTTGTTTAGTGAATTCTTTTGATTGTAGGCCTTGAAGGCCTAATATGAGTGTATTGAAATAAATACATCGATCCTCATAATCATGTATTTGTTTGAAGGTTCGAACCCTGTCGACTTCTATTGATCCGTATAGAAGGATCAGGCTCGAACTAGAGTTCACTTATTGACCCGCGCAACATTCTTAGACGTCACGTGTGTACCAATAGCACGCTCGCTAGGGCCCATGCGAGTTAAGATTGTATTTACCTTCCTTTTAGTGTACCTATGTATATACAAACTATAGTACACGTGCGGGGGTATTTTGAAATATTTTGTAAATGCCTTCTACCCGCTTGTATGGATATTGCGGGTCCGGTGGCTGTGCATTATAGATTGTAGACTCCTTCTGTCTGCTTGCATAAGTGTTGCAGATTCGGTGGTGTTGCGTTGTAGATTGTAGACGCCTTTTGTCTGCTTGCATAAGTGTTGCAGATCTGGTGGCGTTGTGTTGTAGATTGTAGACACCTTCTGTCTGCTTGCATAAGTGTTCTAGATCTGGTGGCGTGGCGTTGTGGATTGTCAAAAGGCACCTCATCTTGATATTGTCTCCCCTTTTCTTATTCACCGGGGAAGAGCTCTTTTGGACTTTAAAGTCCGATGCTTTGAAGAGAACTCCTTTTGGGATTGTTAATGTAGTGGACTTATTATTTCCGGTGTTTGTGAGCATCAGAACTATTTTTTTCTTAAGTATAGAACTAAGAAGAGACTTTGGAACACCAGGAAGTTTGGTTCTAATTTGTTCAAACTTCCTTTCTGATTCTGCCAGGGAGTGTACTTTTTGTACTTCGAGTCGCCCTTGTACCCGAAATACTTGAAGATCTTGACCACCAATGTCGTAGGTGATATCAATACTTATGCCTACAGTGGTTCGTTTTACCTAAGATATACCTACTGTTGTTATTCGCAAACGACTTGTATATATTTGTGGGGACCCGTTTTATCCACTACGAGCTCCTAGAAGTATTCGTAGAAGAGTCCTTTACATCACTATCATATTCACCTTTCACCAATCTCAGGTGGTTTTGCTAATTATACTTGTTTACAGGGGACGGTCCTCTTTCGTACACTGGGTTGCCTTTGTACCCGACGTATTTGAAGATCTTGATCACCATTATCGTTAGTGATATCCGTACCTGTGTCCACAGTGATTCATTGTACTTTCAATACACTGTTGTTATCCACAAGTATCCATTTGCAGGGGACCGTTGCATCTACTATGACCTCCTGAAAATGTTTGTAGAAGACCCATTGTTTCTGCATCATATCCACCCTTTCACCAATCTTGGGTGGGTGGTTGATGTATTTATATTTGTTTGTGGGGACAGATCTTTGATTGCTGGTCTCCAGTATTATCATCTCAATCAATAGGCATTGTAGGGACTGTTGTAGGAATTCGTACATCTTTCATGTGCATCGGGACTGCATCTCCCACTTGTAGCTTGTTGTTAACTTAGAGAACTGTGCATTTAGACTCTGATTTGTTCATTCATCCAAAGCCCTGCTCTTATGTATTTCATCAGACCCGAGTTCAAGGTCTAGCTCATGCTTGAGTCTTGTATGTCGTTATGGGTTCAACTCTTGGCATTCCATTCAAACTCAAGTCTCTATTTCGGATCCGGCTTGAGTTCAGTTTGAGTTCCTTACTCTCCACATCTCATTCCAGTTTTGAGTTCAGAGTACAAGTTCAAGTTATCTTGTTCAATTTATTTCATTTTTAAATTGAGTTCAAGCTTGAGTTCTATGTTCGGGTCTCATGATGCTGCACAGTTCGAGTTCCAAGTACAAGTTTAAGTGCTTGTTCAGGTTTCTTATGTAGTTCAAGCTCCAATGTGGTTCTTGTAGAGTTTAAGCTCATTTTCATATTGATTTGAATTTTCGTTCTGGGTTGATTTTATTTCATTTGATTTAGGCCTTTATTAATCATTTGAGTTCTGTTCAGGTTTTCTGCTCATGTTCAATCAAGTTTCAAAGTCCACTGCTCTTTCTCATTTGAGTCCGGGCTCTTTGTTCTCTTTGAGTTCAAAATAGGTCCAAGTGTACTAATATTTCACCCGAAATTTCAGCAGCCTCCCGGCGTCTCCCCTGTTTAGGGGAAAACTACGAGAAAACTGGGCCTTTCCCACCACGCGCAACAAAGGCGTGCATGGTAGGTGCCCTCTTTCGAGGACACCGCGGCCGTGATTTTTCCCACCACGCGTTACAAATGCGTGCATGGGGTCTTTGACGGTACTTGTTACAATAAAAGAGCAGTTTGCTTTCCCCCCGCCCGGTGGTACTTATGAATTATTTTGGCCGCACAAAGAAAAGAGTACACCAGGCTCACCTAGCCTCGTCATGTGCGTCGCACCGGGTTCCCTCCTACCATGCTCAACAAAGGCGTGCATAGGTGGTTTGCCGGCTCGACACGCACGTCGAAGCAAAAGGGCGAGGGTCGCTCGCTTACCTCGTTGTAGATGTCACGCCGGGTTCCCTCCTACCACGCTCAACAAAGGCGTGCATAGGTGGTTTGCCGGCCCGACACGTAAGTCGAGATAAGGGAGAAAATTTAGGCGACTGTCCGCCTCATCGTAGACGTCGGATTGGATTCCCTTCTACCACGCTCAATAAAGGCATGCATAGATGATCTACCGGCCCGACACGAACGTCGAGGACAGAAGTCTGAGTTTAGATTATTCCTTCGGGACCGACGGACTAGTGGTGGAGGGCACGGAAACTGAGGCGAGAGTAACACAAGAGCACTTATTTATTTATTTTATCATGCGAATCTTTTAAATTAATATTAATTATAATAATAATTAAATAATCATAATTAATAATTAATAACTAATTATTAATTAATTATATTTAGTAAAATAATAATTATAATTAATCAATAATTAAATATAATTAATTGAAATTAATTATAGTTAATTAAATAATTATAATTAGTAATTAACTACTAAATATTAATTAATTATAATTAATTAGTTAATTACAATCATAATTAAATAATAACTAAAATAATTAATAATAAAAAAAAAACCTCCCTCCCATTCTCTGGTTCGGTCGGACCTACGGGATTTGGCCGAGAATCGCGTGAGAGAGAGCGGAGTTACCTTCACTTCCAGCGAGCTCCTGTGTTTGCTTCTAATCAAACTCGTGTAACTTCCGATCCACAAGGAAGGGACGACTTCGGAGAAGCGAGGTCTGTCCAGCAACGATAGAGCCGAAGCAGCGCACACAAGGGAGAAAGTATCTTCACGGCGTGCTAGCTCCGGTTGTTGCTTCCGATCGGACAAAAGGGAAGGTCGTCGGGGTCGACGAAGTTGACTAGTGAAGGAGGAGCAGACCAGAGAGAGCGAGCAGAATTGCATGAGAGAGATCAATCAGAGAGCCCTAAGGCTTCGTTCTCGCACCTTTTTAACGACGCGAGGTCGTGCAAACGAAATGACGCGAGGTTGTGCCGAGCGACGTGCGAACTGCGTAGAGGACGTGCGGCGTGTGACGTGCGACGTGGGAGCGGTAAAGAGCAGGTGAGATTTTTTTTTCTGATTTTTTTTGTTTCACTGAATAAAATTCAACAAATGCCCCCAATAAATGTGATAGGCGTCTGGAGCGAATCATGTTTGTTGTATGTTAATTGACCATGTGAATCTCTAGATATTTGTTCTAGATGTCACACTAGGGTTTATATTTAGTGGATCTTCAAGAATTTACTTGGATGTCACACTACTCTCTTTTATTAGATTTCCAAAATTTTATTTGGATGTCACACTTATCTTCTTTCTCCATAGATCCTTTAGATACATCCACAGGTGGTTGATATCCTCTCTTTGTAGGTTGACGCTGGTGGATAGCATTGCCATCATTTGGTTGTCTTGATGGAATTTAAATATTTATTTGGGGATCTCGGCATGCAACGCGATATCGACCTAAATAAATATTTAAAATGCCCCCAATTTTTAAGGACATTTGTAGATGTTATTCAGGGAACTCATTCTGCAGCTGTAGCTTGGGCCCTGTGATTTTAGTTCCTTCTGCCATGTACTTTGTGTTGCGAGCTTTGATGAAGGGTTATTTGATTTTTCTTTATGGACTTGTTAGAAGATTTGTATGTCTTTTACCCTTTATTTTTAGTTTTGGCGGGCTTGATGAAGAGGTAGATGTCAGCGACCTAAACCCTTTTGATTTATACTAGGTCTGTGGCGAGAAGTTATCGGTCCAGAGCTTTGTGCATATGGACTTGTTGATGACGAAATCCACTTAATTCAGCCTAAGGATTTTCATGAACTTTGGGATAGTTTTCTTCAGTAATTTGCTTTGTGCTTTGACGGGCTTGTTGAAGAAGAATTCCTTCGATCCTCGCTTTGTGCTTTACGGATTTGTTAAAGGATTTGCAGGTTCTAGATTCAGTTGATAGTACCGAACGTAGGTAGTATATTGATCCTTAATCATTTGAGGAGACTTTAATTTGAGTCACTTAAGTTCATCAGATCAGGAGAGCTAAGATTTGATAGCTTTTTATCCTCTGATTGCTGAGATGGGGGTTCCTCTACTGCGGCCTTTCTTATGGCTTGTTGAGTAGATGGAGCTGTCAGCGATCCGGTCATATTTGAGCTTGTTGGATCCGACCTTTTACACCCATTCAGGCTTCAGACTTGAGCAATGGAAATTGCGCTTCCTAATGCTGATTTTATTGAAGTTGACAGATTTTGAGTCATCCTTGTGGTTTTAGATTCGAACATTCAGTAGTTGTTCAAGTCTTATTTTCCCATTGAAACTTTAATTCTCCAGTCATTTAGGAGAATTTCGTAGACTACGATCACTTGAATTTGTCGAGTCAAATTGGCCTTCGTTCTTCCTACAGTCCCTACTGACGGGTTGACGAAGTAGGGGTTCCGCTACTACGTCCTTATGACTTGTTGAGTAGACGGAGCTGCCAGCGATTCGGCCATATTTGGGCTTGTTGGATCCGACTTTTTATACCCATTCGAACCTTAAGCTTCAGGCTGTCGAAAGACTTCAAGATTCTTCGGCTCAATTGGTAGGAGTGTGTAGTTACAAAAGCCTCTTTCCTGACCTTTGAACATTGGTTTTGTTGGAGACGGTGGTGTCTCTAACTCTTGAAAAATCACCTGCATATATTTTGGAAAACAAGTATTTATATTCTTTAGCACAAAACAATATTTTAATTAATAATTTTAAATATTTATTCGGGGATCTCGGCATGCGGCACGATGTCGACTTGAATAAATATTTAAAATGCCCCCAATCTGATGGGGGATTTTGAAATACATTCTCATAACACAAGAGAATTTCAAAATATGAAATATATACGCTAAAAAATATGTACGAAAACATAGCGTATCAAACATAATATTCTCGGGTAATTTCATGCATAGTATTTTTTCAGGTACCGGCCATTGATCGGCGGCATGAGCCTCTGACCATTCAGATCGATGAGTTGATAAGCTCCTCCTTAAAATACTTTCTCGATGACAAAAAGTCCTTCATAGTTGGATACAAATTTGCCACCAATTTTTCGGTGTGGGATGATTGGCCTTCTCTACACCAGGACCAATTCTCCTTCTTGAAATGATCGAGGATGCACCATTCGATCAAAGGATTTTGTCATCCTTGCTCGGTAGATTTCCAGGTTCTGCTGATCTTGCAACCTGAGTTCATTGAGTGCATCGAATTCTACCATCCTTAGCTGAACATTTTGTTCTTGAGTTAGCTCATTCTGGATAGCGACTTGAAGAGATGGGAGTTCAACTTCCAATCGTAGTACATCTTCAACTCTAAACACCAGAGAGTAAGGAGTGGCTTTGGTTGGTATTTTATAAGTTGTATGATACGTCCACAACACTTCTGCCATCTTCATATGCCACTCTCTTTTGTTATTGGTAAGGATTTCTTTAGCAATTTCATCAATGTTTTGTTGAAGGCTTCTGTCAGGTCATTTGCTCTTGGATAATATATAGAGGAATACCGCCAATCAATTTTGTGCCGATCAACGAATTTGTAGATTTTTGTACTTTTGAATGTAGTATCGTTGTCTGAGATTATACGACGTGACACACCAAATTTATAAATGACATTGTGGGTGAAGAAGTTGATCACGTGCTCGGACGTAACTTCTTTGAATGAAGCCGCTTCTACCCACTTTGAGAAGTAATCTATCGCTGCCAAGATGAAGCGGTGTCCTGCTGATGATGGTGAATCTATCGGTCTGATAATATCAGTACCCCAACATTCAAATGGCCAGAATACTATTGTAAGGTGTAGCGGATTTGGCGGTTGGTGTATAACATCATCGTGAATTTGACATTCGTGACACCTCTTAGCGTGGTAGATACAATCTTTTATCATTCTTGACCAATAGTAACTCATTCTTTTGATTTTGACTGTCATCTTGTGACCTGAATGGTGCGCACCACAAAATCTTTCGTGAACTTCTGCTACTATTTTATCAGCTTCTCAGGTCTCTATGCACCTTAACCACATTTGATTGAAAACACGTCGATACAATGTGTTGTTGACAAATGCATATCGTAGCGCTCTCTTCTTGATTTAAGCAGCTAGTGATTTGTCTGTTGGCAATTTACTTTCTTTGAAATAATCAATGAAAGGCAGCCTCCAGTCATCTTCTTCTTCGACATCTAGCAATGCTACCATGACTCTGAAGCTTGATTTGCCTTACATCTTTTCTTAGGAACTTGCTGTTCTTCAAGTTGATCTTCGAGATCAACTGGTTGGGGAGGTTGAGGATCAACCGGAGTTGCATCCTGCTGGCTTGAATTTGATATTTTCTCTGCTTGCGGGAATTGTAACAATGCTGGCTCTAGGATCTAACGATTGTGCAGCATAATTATGATGGGCCATTCATCATCCATATTTGTCATTTCTTTAGTTAGTTTGGCTAGGGAATCAGCTTTGATGTTTTAAGTTCAGGGAACTTGAGTTAGTTTGACAACTGAAATTTTCTTCATAAGCTCAAGAACTCGTCGATAATAACAGGCCAACTCGAACTTGGAGATTTTATAAACTCCCAATACTTGATTCACAACAAGTTGAGAATCGCCAAAGATTTGGAGGTTTTGAATTCGAACATCGATTGCAATCTCCAATCCTACTATTAGGGCTTCATATTCAGCTTCATTGTTGGTCCGATATTCAGTCAAGCTGAATGAGAATCTCATTATGCCTCCCTTGGGTGCTACGAAAATGATTCCAATTCCAGCTTGAGCTTTTTCTAGATTTGGAGGCCGAGCACGCTTGATTGATGATGCTCCATCAAACTACATTTCCAATATTAGTAGCATCTTCTTCTCTTCGACATACATTATCTGCTCGTTAGGTAGATCATCAATGAGAGGTGAATTCGCAGGAATATGATGTGTAGCGAGGAAATCTTCCAGCACCTGCCCTTTCACTGCCTTTTACGGGACATATGTGATATCAAACTGCAGGAATATCACTGCCCACCTTGCTAAATGACCTGTCAACGTTGGTCTTGTCATCAAGAACTTCAACAGATCGATCTTTGATATCAATGTGATTTTATGAGACAGCATATAATGGCGGAGCTTCTTAACTGCGAAAATCAGTACCAAACAATGCTTCTCAATTGGAGAATAACATATTTCTGCTCCTATCAACCTCCGATTAATGTAGTATAGTGCATTCTCCTTGCCTTTTTCATTATACTAGGTCAATAGTGCTCCGAAGGACTCTTCTAGTGCTGCCATGTACAGTATAAGAGGCTTCCCAAGGATTGACGCCGTGAGAATAGGAGGATTTAACAGATATCTTTTAATGCTGTCAAATACTTCTTGGCACTCATCATCCCATTTAAAGCGTATATCCTTTTTTATCAGCTTTGAAAATGGTTGGCACCTACCCGACAGATTCGATATAAATCGTCGAATGAAAGTCAATTGTCCTTGTAAGGAACGGAGTTGTCGAAGGTTTTTTGGAGGTGACATCTCCATAATTATCTTGATTTTGTTAGGGTCGATGTTTGATTAAAAAAAATATGGTTTAAGTATATGTAGTTTTGAAAATATATTAATTTTCTTTGGGAGAAATTAATTTTGAAATTTTTGTTTTGAAATCGAACGCAATATTAGGAACAACATATATCGTCTCAAAAAGACGAGACCGTCGTTCATTAATAGGTTCAGATTACAAAGCTTTAAAGGATCATTAATTTTATAATCAAAATCAGAATAATAAAATGATATATCTCTCCGAGGAAAGAGGATATCATTTATTATCAATCCTTTGAATATAACGATAATGATCGTTTAATTGAGATTTCCCAAAGATAATTAATTAGAGGTTTTGAAAATTTCAATTTTGAAAATTAGATCTGGGTTTCTAAATCTCCTACGAGCGCAAGCCCTCGTAGTTAATTACATCGTAGGAAATCAGAATTTCATACGAAAACTCTCGATTAAAATAGCGGTGTAAATTTTATTTAAGAATTTCAAAGCTTGATATCAAAGGAGAGAAATGGTAGGAATTTTCAAATGGGATTGGATCAAGTCTGAACACTTATTTTCAGAGTCAAATGAAGAGGAGTAAGGAGTGTTTTGAGATTCTGAATCACTTCAGAAACACTCCAGCCTATCCTAAATGTTGGGCTTAAATTTGATTGAAAGTGATTTAATGTTTAAGTGATCAATTTTATTAGAAAGTAGGGATTCAATTCCCGGAGGGTGAGGTCTTATAGCCCGAGCTTGCCTCAGAACCTAAGTCTAAATTGGGTACTAAAAAGTGACCCTGGGTACTAAAAAGTGACCCGAACCTAGCTAGTGCAATGCAAATCTGGTCTTACCCCGGCCTGGATTGGGGAGCCAGCTAAACCACCTAGGCGCTTTAAAAAACATGTATCAAGTCATTTAATGTTAGAATGGGTCGGGACGTTATTTAAGAAAGGTATTCGAGAACGGGACCGACATCTAGAGCGGATCCTAAATGGTCCCTTAAACTTATGTTGGGTTTGATGCTTAAGCGAATGCAATTAAGGGTTTAAAGGTTTTTAAATTAGTTGCTAATATGATGCATGCTAATCGACTCGATTAAAAGATTTGAATTTGAATGAATGCTATGAAATGAGGACTCCCGGCGGTCCCGGGCTTACTTCTTAAAACGTTAGAGTTTCTATGTGAGCTTAAAGTTTTTAATTTGATTTAAGTAGAAAAATTTTATTAAGTCCTTAAGAGCCTACAGTCGTATTCCAGGTCAAATCAAAGTCGGCATGCAGGTAAAAAGACTAGAAAAGCAGGAGTTCTAATGCGCAATAAATTTAAATAAATCAATCAAATTAAATATATCAAATTGAATGTCCGTAGGCAAGTGCCCCTTATTATTACATCCAGAATTGCAAGAAAGTAAAGTGGCCGGGCACCACTGACTACAACCCGGATATCTAATCCTAAGTCAAATGAATTTGAGATTTGGGATTCTTCTCGCTGTCCATTTCTTCATCTTCTCGCGAACATCTTGATTCGTCGGTTCCGGATATCCAAATGGAAAGAAACTCCCCCTTGAACGGGGTGTTGTCTTCCCTCTTTGGATATTTGAAAGATATCCTAATTTGACTTCCAAATGGAGAAAGACTCTCCCCTTTAGGGATGTCTTCACCTCTTTGAAATTCAAATTGGATTTTGTGCCCAAATCTCAAGTCATTTCAAATAATTGCAACCTTAATTGAATTAAATTTACATTGAATAAAATAAGAAAATCTAGACTCGTTCCTACAAGGTTATCCTAATAATCAGCAGTTGTATATACAATCCCAAGCAGTTATAATATTCGATCTCAAGCAGTTAATATTTTTGAAATTTAAATGCTCAACAGATTGCAGTAAATAAACAAACACTCAATCAATTCTAAACTAACAACCAGCATGCAGTGAAAACTCAAAAATCCGGCACACAACGAGAAAGTAAACACCGGCCTAACCTAAAACTAGAGTTGGTTGTCCTAGCAAACCATCTAAAGTGTGTGAGGTAGGCTGTGTGGTTTTGATATATCCTAAATGGGATACTTGATTGAAATTGCTTAAGGTTTGATTATTGATTTTAAGGGTTGGGAAGTTAATGTATTTTATTTAAAAAAAGAGTGTTTGATTGCTGATTTTTAAAGATTTGATTAATTTAAATTTGCCATTAATTGATTCGTGGCGTTGTGCCACCAGGCTCGAGGAACCAGCCTCCTTAGGACACTTAGCCCCGCAACCCGGAGTAGTCCAGCCGATAAACCAAATTAATGTAATTGAATTAAAGATTTTAAAAGGTTAAATAATTATTGATTAATCTATTTTAAGATTTAACACCCCTTAGAATCCATTCGTGGCGTTGTGCCACCAGGCTCGAGGAACCAGCCTCCTCAGGACACTTAGCCCCGCAGCCCGGAGTAGTCCAGCCAATAAACTTCATCTTTAGGATGGTTGTTGTGTTTTAAAAGATTTGTTGAATGGTTTAAACATTAAGCTAATGTTTTCTGGAGTTTTAAAACAATTTTGAGTTTTTATGAATTTTTTGAATATTTTAATCATTTAATTAAAAGGTTCAAAAATTGACTTTTAGATTAAGGGTGTTTTCTGGAATGTTTGTATTTTATTAAAATACTAGACCTTACTACGATCAGTTAGACAGTAAGTACACTGAAATCGGATTTTTCTATATTTTATTAAAAAAGTTTAAAGTTTTGAACTATGGTTGACCAAAAAGTTGACTTTTTGAAATATTACAGATTTCTGGAGTTTAACATTTTTAATAAATATTAGGCCTTATTATGAGTTGAATGCAATTGAGTTTGTTCAATTTGGATTTTTCTTGAATTAGTTATGAAGGTTTGAAAGTTTATGGATTTATTGAATTTTCAAAATTGTTTAATTAAAAGGCTTTTTGTGATTTTGCTCCAAATGAGATCCCAACTCCTTGAAATCAGCTCCAAAGGTCAGGAATGACCTAAGGAATGATTCCCAAGTGTTTGGGAAATTTTTAGAATTTTTTAATAATTATTAATTAATTATATTAATTAAATATTTGATTTCCATTAAAATTAAATTAAGGTTCAATTTGCTGTCAAATTAAGGGGGCTTTTAATTTTCATGAGTTAAGGATTGAATTCTGGTTAGTTAGAGGGTTTATACATATTTTTAGGGTTTAAAATGGATTTATTAAATTTTCTGGAAGTTTTAATGGCTTAATTAAGGCTTAAATTTAGGAAATTTGATTAAGGGGCTTAATGACCTCTAAAACCAGTGAAAATTTTTCTAGTGGCTGTACATGTCACTAAGTTCAAGTGTTTGAAGTTTCAACTCAAGGGGAAGTGAATCCTAATTATTGGAAATATTCTAAGTTCTCTAAACATATGTCCTTAGTGACACTAAGTTTAATAGGTCTGAATTGAAGTTTTGACTAACCCTTGACTAAACATATATGCATCACACATAAGCACAATCAATTCCTAAATCTAGGAGAACTTAGGCTAAGTGGTGTGTGTTCCTTAAGCATGCAAAGACTAACAAAATTAACTTAACTCAAATCTTGATTAATGAAGAATTAAAGCACAACTATGCACTAATCAATCCCCATAATTTCCATTCAAACATGCTTAATCTACATTTAAAATTTCAAGGGATCTCTTAAAAGTTTAAAACTTAGATAAATGTATATTTTAAAATAGATTTCAAATATATATATAAGTATATATATATATGTACAAATAGAAATTTTAAAATAAAATAATTGAAAATATCATTAAAATTAAATTTGAGGGGTTAAGAGATCCACTGACTTTTAAAGTTATTATGAAAATAGTTTTTAATTTTCAAAATATTTAATATAATATTTAATTAAATACTAATTAAATGTTAATAATATTCAAATAATTCAAATTAATCAAAATAAATTAAGTTTCAAAGTTTGAAAATAGTTTCAAATTAAAATTCTTAATTTTCTAAAAATTTTGATATATTATTTGAATTTCTACGATTTAAATTGAATTTGTTTGGAATTTTTGAAGTTTTAAAACAATTAAATGAAATTAAATAATTCAAATTTGATTACCATTTAAGATGATATATAAATTAAATCTAATTAAACATTAGTTGTTTTCTGAAATTTTAGAATTATTTAAAATAATTTTCACTTAATAACTTTAAAATTATTTAAATTTAAGATTAATTAAATGTTATTAAATGTTCAAACTTTTAAATAATTCAAAACTCATTAAAATATATAAAATATCTTAAATTAACTTTAATTTAAAATTAAGTATTAAAAAAAAAATCTCTGATTATATTCAAAATATTATTGAATTTTTATATTTTGAAGTATTTTAAGTTAGATTTAATATTTAATAAAATTTAATTGATTATTAACTAAAAATTATCAAATATTTAATGATTAAAGTAATTTAAAATATAATTAATATTTTAAATTAATTCAAATTCTAAATTAAAGTATTTAATTTTCTGAGAATATTAATATAAAATAAGTATTTTTTTTATAATTTTAAAATAATTTTAAATTAATTTAGAAGAAATCTGTAATTAAAAATGATTTAAAACTAAATTAAAACATTTTTAATTACCTGGCGGCGCCGGCGGCTGTGAGAGGTCCACGTGGCAGATTCCTACAGGCCAGATCGCTCTACGGCAGCGATGGATACACGTGGCACTCCCGCGTTCACTGGATCAAACCGCGCCAATGATTGGAATCATTGGGCGGCGGCGGCGGGCGATCATTACGGCGGCGGTCAGCCACGCGTCAGCCACAGACCGCGCTCCGCTGTTCACTAATCCACGTAGGCTTGGAATGTGAACCGTTTGATCACCCGCTTTCTCAAACCGACAGTCCAGATCGGTCTGGATACTGATTTGATCCGGCGATACCTCACGCGCGATCAGAGCGACGCGCGGAAAGGCTAAATCCATACCGTTGATCATAAGATCAACGGTCTAAATTTCGTACGCCTGGGCCTAAATCGGAACTGAAGCCCTAACCAAGTAAATGGCTTGTTCGAAAGATTGGCTCGATCAATTTTAGTGAAATTTTAAATATGGATTAAGAAATTAAACAGAAATTTTGGGAAAATAATCTCATAGTCTAATTCTCATTTAATCAAAAGTTATTTAAACTAGGTGTTCTAAACTAGGGTTTGAGATTATACCTCATAAAATGGACGGATTAATCCGTTTAAAGATTTGTTGCATTTGTTGACTGTCCACGCTCCATTTTGTAGAAGAACCCTTGAGCTTCTAACGCCTGGATCGAGAGGAATACACCTTGGACGGAGTAGGCCTTCGGTTTGGCCGGAAACTCGCCGCCGGCGAGCTTTGACTGACCGGATTGAGCTAGAAAAATGAGGATTGAGGTATGGAATGCTCAAACGAAAAGAGTTTGAGCTCTGGAAGGGCTTGAGTGGAGAGAGAGGCTAGGGTTGAGAATGAGGGCTCCAAAGGAGGTTTTGCCCTATTCAATTGTCCCAAAGCCAAATGAAAGGCTGTGATTGAATGGGAGGGTTCCTAAGATCAAGCCACCTGTCCCTGGGGTGGTTAGGGGCAGAGGATCAAAAGGACAAGAGGACAAGCCACGTGGAAAGTGAGCTTTGTCCTCATATGAGCAAGTGGGTTTGATTTAAACCCTTGGATCTTAATCTGAGGGTTAAGAATAGCTGTAGGAAGCTTCTAGAGAGTCTTCAAACAGCTGGAGAGGGATTAAATGGGTTGGATTTGCTTAAGGAGTTTGTTTAATCACCCTTGGCTCATTTAAAATCTCATGTTGACTGTTTGACTGGTCAAACAGTCAAACATTGGTGAGGTGGCAGTCAAGGGGAGAGCTTAAGTGTTGATTAGGTAGATTGGAAGGGTTTGTGGTTTAAGATATTGGGATTTGAATAAGATAGACATGTGTATACAAATGTTTAATTATGGTTAAAGGTTTGATTAAGTCAAAATTCAAAGTGATTTAACTTCAAAGGAATTGAAAATATTTGAATCAACATTTGAGATGGATTTGAGGGTTCAAAGGGTTTAAATGGGTCAAATGGTTCAAGAGGGCTTAAATGGGCCCCTAATGGGTCCTTAAGCCAAAATTGATTGACTTAGTCAACCAGCTAGGTCTAGGGTTTGGAGATGGGTTCAATAGATTCAAAATGAGATTTAGAGTTTATTGGATATGGTTTCAAGGTCTAGAGAGGTCATTTGGTTCAAAACACCTGTTTGGACCCTTAAAGGGCCCCTTGGGTCAAACCTGTTGACTTGGTCAACCAGGTTGACCCAAGGGTTGGGAATGGGTCCAATAGGTTTGAAATGACATTTGAAACTTGTTGGAGGTGGTTGCATTCAAATTGGAGTTCATTTGGTTGGAAATCAATATTTGAGCCCCATAGGGGTATTTTGGTCATTTTGACCCCTGGTCAACTGGGGGTCAAAGTGGGTCCAGAAAAATACAGTTTAAAGTTCAACATATCAAGATTAAAGGTCTGGAAGTGACTAGAGGCTTTGGTGAATGCTCTAAGGTCAGAATCTTCAAAGTGACAGGTCTAGTGGCATAGGCTGTAAATATTTGAAGGTTTTACAGCCTATGGATTTTAATTAAGTTTCTGGAGTTAGAGACCTCGGAATGGGCTCAAATTTGGAGGGTTTCCTCCAGAGACATGTCCCATCAGTATGCAACTGACAGACTCTGAATCGGATGTCATTTAATTGGGTTTCAAAGTGTTTGAAATTTCAATGGAAAAGGCCTTTAGGACAAAACCTTTGGACCTTGGATTTGGCTTGATTGACCTAAGATCTAGGTAGATCCTAAGGTCTGAATAGATCTTAAAGTTAGGAATCTAGAAGGATCCTAGAGCCTAAGAAATTTAGAATCTAGAGTAGCTCCTAAGGTCTAAGCTCTAGAAGGATCCTAGGACCTAGGATAAAACCTAAGGTCAGGATTCTAGGAGGATCCTAAGGTCTAGATTGATTTGGATATTGGATTAATTTAAAGGTCAAGATTAGTCCATGTGACCTCATACAAAAATGAGGTCAACAGTCGACTTCAATTCCTTGATGTCGAACAACGTATCCTTGAAATTTTCCTGAGGATACCCCGAATGCACATTTATGAGGGTTCATCTTCAGATCATATTTTTTGATACTCTCGAACATAATTCTCAAATCATCAATGTGGTCTTTTCGGTCCGTGTTTTTAATGACCAAGTCATCTACATAGCATTCGACCTTTTGATGGATCAAATCATCAAATATATGAGTCGTCGCCCATTGGTAAGTGGCACCCACATTCTTCAGGCTGAAGGGCATGAGTGTATAACAGAATATACATATAGGTGTTCTGAATGATGTATGTCTTTCATTTTCAGGCGCCATTTTAATCTGATTGTAGCCCGATAATCCGTCCATGAAGGAGAACATATCATAGTTGGATGTATTGGCAAATAGAAGCTCTGATACTGGGAGCGAAAAGTCATCTTTTGGGCATGCCTTGTTGAGGTTCCGAAAGTCGATGCATATACGGATCTGACTTTTCTTCTTCTTCAGTTGGACGATATTTGTAATCAAATCAGCATACTTTTCTTCTCTGATGAAGCCTGCTTCTATGAGCTTCTTTATTTCTGCAATCACCTACTATTCAATCTCCAATCTCATTCTCCTTCGAGCTTGTTTGACGAGTGCTACATTAGGCTTAATGGCTAATCTATGAACTGCTACATCAGGGGATAAGCCCGGCACCTCAGCATATATCCAGGCAAAATAGTCCTTGAATTCACAGAGGAGCTTCTTCACTTCTTGTACTTTATCTTCTGGCATAAGAGAGCTAATGAAGGTTGGGCGAGGGTCTTCCTCAATTCCCAAGTTGACTTCTTTTAGTTTATCCATAGTTGCTGCCTGTCCACCATCTTCCAGTTCTTCTGGTGCAGGTTTGGCTTATATGGGCTGATTTTTATAAGCATCAACTTCATAAGCCTCATCAGTGCCACCATCATTAGATTCAATTTTCATGCATGTGATTCTCTGATAAGTCTCTTTCCGAAAGAATTTTTGTTTGATGAATCTGATTCCTTTATATGCATCTATATCCTTCCGTCGTAATGAGCGTGGATTCCTTCCATACCAAAAGCCCAAGCTTATACGAAGTTGTCGTTTAGTGGTAGGAATATTGATTTATTTTCGTAGCATTCTTCGAATATTTTTGGTATTAAACTTAGGTAGCCTCGTAGGAAGTAACTTTTCATAATCAAGGAGCATACAACACCAATCATTATTCTCCTATTCGCGTACTCCGTGGAATACAGTACATTTTCAGATGCAGTCCCCTTCTTCAGAGGAGGCAAATAAAGAGTGGAGAGTTCTTCAATCTTATGCACCTCACGTGAAATGATTTTCTTGAAGTATTATAGGGGGATACATGTGACTACAAGTACCCTATCTGAGATTGACAGGCTGCTTATTCTTCTGGAGAATACATCATGCACCCTATTCATATAGATAGAGTCGTAATCATAATCATCATTTAAAAATTCAACCTCCCTACTCCATTTGTCTATGGACTGGCATACTTTTTGAGATTTTGTAGGAATGATATCATCTTCATCTGTATCACTCCTAAGGTGAGGCACATGTTTCCTTTCTTTAGGAATGATTGGTGCTTTAAGAAGAGTCGGCATTGCCTTCTTTCTTCCTACACGCTTCTTCTCACCTTCCCGTTCAGGTTGTTTTGCGACCTTTGAATTTGATGCCCTAGCCTCAAGAGAACTCGAAGGCTTTTGCTTCTTTAGCATAAAGTACTTGACATTTTTATATATTGTTACTTCATGTACTGCAAAAGGTTGGATGTCACCAGAGATTCTGAATTCTTCTCCTTCCTTGAGATACTTCATGCACTGGTGTAGTGTTGAAGGGACAACAACAAATTCATGCAGCCAGGGGCGACCTAGCAGAGCCTTGAATGAAGTGTTTGTATAAATTACATGGAATTTGGCTTCTGAAGTTTCCCAAATACAAGAGGAAGCATAAATGATCCAAGGGTTTTTTACCTTTTCTCATTGAATCCATGCACCATTAACTTATCTAGTCCAAGATGTTCCACATCAAGGCACAATAATCTCAATGCCTTCAAGCTGATGAGATTTACGGAAGATCCAGGATCGATCAAAATCCTACTGATCATCATACCGTCGCTCTCTACCGTAACATACAAAGGGCGGTTGTGATCAGCCGTTCCAAGCATCATATCATCCTCAAAAAAGGTAATGATCGGTTCATTCCAAGCTTGCAAGACCTCAGTCAAATTACGTTCAGTAAAATATGCCTCATATCTTTCATGGTCCTTGAGAGCTTGGATGAAAATCTCTCGAAGGTCTTTAGACATCAGTAAGGCATCATAAATGCTGAGTTGTGCCGGGATCTTCCTCAAGTGGGATAAGTTATTGTAATCTATCCCCTTAGTTGAAGTCTCTTTTTTCTTGGAGTCTTTAGGGATAATATCTTCATTGATGATTATCTATTTTCCCTTATCTTTGTTAGGAGCCATTTTTTTCGGTGGAGGTGGTAGTATCTTGCTACTTCTCAATTGCACCTGGGCCACCTCATCTCATTCAGACTTGTTTGATTAAGCATTTTCTTCAGAGTCAATCATTGTCACTTCTGGAGATTCACCTGTGGACTCAGAATCATCTCACAGCTTCATCTGCTCCATTTGCGATGTTATGCTTGGGTCTGAATATTCGTCATTTGGAAAACATAGATCATCTGAACTGAATTCCATTGATGACACCATTAGACAAAATTCAGGGGCCGCTTCTTCAGCGTACTTCTCCCTATCTGATATTTTTAATGTCGTAAATATGACTCGGCATGTTTTCGTAGGAAGGGATTCAGCCTCAGCTTTTTCTTCCTTTTCATCTATTTTGAGCTCTTTCATAAAATCACCGAGCTTAATAGGCATCCTAATAGTTTGGTAATATTCATCCAAACTATCGATGGCCTTCTGGGTTGCAGTCTTCTTTGCATCAGCTTCTTCAATTTTGCTTTCTTCTTAGAGGGCTTTGGCTTTGTTTTACCCGATTTGGATGAGCTAGCTTGACCAGGTTGGTGTTCAGAGGTGGATGCTTGTGACACAGGCAACCACTTTAGATTCAGTACTAGCTCAGTAGAAGACTTCCACTTGACACCCAAAATTCCTTCTAGCTGCTTTAACATTTTGGTTGTCTTCTTAGAGATCACAGCTCCCATTGCTTTTCTTGAATAGGTTCTTTTGTTGTTTCTTTAGGCGGGAGTACGGAAGAGGATGTGACTATCCAGGTGGATTCTTTTCTGGGATGAACTAACACATTATCTGATAATGTTAATTCTTCTCTCTTGTACATCTTTTCCAACCAATCTTTGAAGATATAACAATATTCAATTGGATGACTAACTACCCGATGATATGGGCAGTAGTTTGGGACGCCACTGTATTTGGACTCTTCAGGTCTTTTGCATTTTGGCAACTCTAGATCATTCTTGAGTGATTGTCGGAACAGTTTAGCTACACTCTCCTTCTTGAACGAATATTCTTTATTTATTTTCTCCTTGAGGGAGGGGAACATTCTATCACCAGTTCTCGTAGTTTTCCTCTGACGCTCTCCTCTACTGGGAAAGGCTCGCGGTTTATCATTTCCTCCAAGAACCAGCTTTGATTGAGGAATTGGATTGTAAACCTGTTTCGATTTTTATTCATATTGCATTGGCTGCTTTCCTTTATCCACATTATACACTGCTCGTTTACCTTTATCATGTATGGGAGGAAATGCAGAGTATACCTCATTCTTCCTAGCATCAGGAGCTTTAGCCTTTTTGGGTCTATTTGGGAGGCTTTCAGATTTTGATAAGTTTAATTTTTCAAATTTTGTCACTCTATCCATCAGATCTTGGAAGGTAGTGATTGAAGTCATGCACAAAAAGGGTTGCATTTTATCATCAATATTTCCTATCAACAGTTGAACTGCATGCTCTTCTTCTAGTTGCTGCTCGCACTTCATACTGAGATTGCGCCAGCGTGTTATTTACCTCATTACTGACTCGTCCTTTCTCCTCTTATCAAGGGTAAGATCAGCAATGGTAGTTTTCTCCGTTGCACTAGCAAACCTTTTCACGAATGAAGCCTCTAATTTTGCAAAGGTCCTCAATGAATCATTTGACAGTTCGGCATACCATTCGAAAGCAGTTCCACTCAAGCTACTCACGAATTTTCTGAATAACAGAGCATCATTATCTCCTGTATTTTCGCAGGTTGGTTTGAACTGTGCCAGGTGTTGTCTGGGATTTTTATTTCCATAAAAAATATTGAACTTCGACACAGAATATCCCTTTGGGTATGACACCTGATCGTACTCTGCTGGGTACGGGCGACCTTTGCCTACCAACTTCTCTACTTGTTCAGCAATTATAATGGCCTTAATCTTTTCACTGATTAAGCCTTCCAACTGCGATGCAGTTACAAGTTCAGAGGTGCTCGCCACATTTTGTGGAGTACGCTGGCGGGTCGGATCATCATTCTTATCGCTACCTTTAGGTACACCTTTCACTCCTGAGGCTTGAGGTGCTTGGTGAATTTTGAGGATTATCAGCTTGATTGACAGTCTGAGCCGGTGCAGGACCCACAGAAGCGGTCTTCTGCATCATCTCCATCATAACCGTCATATGAGTCATTATCTCAGTCATTTATCATTTATCTGAGAGATTTCCCTATCTTTCTTTTACATTTGTCGCCTCATCTGATTTCTTATTTCGACAAGCGTGATGTTTTCACCAGCGAAAGGATTTTCTTCAACTTCTTCCTCTTCTTCTCCTTCTTCTGAAGAGCGAGCACGTGTTCGGGGCTGTGATTGCTGGTCGTCTCCATCACCATCATCATCTTCCTTGTCAATGTGGCTGACCATGCGAATCACCTCAATCTCCATAGTGTCATCATCGTTATATTCTTCTTCTTGTACCTGAATTTCTGAGCAGCGTCGCCACTGAATTTCAGGTTCTTGGCTTGGAATGATTACTTCGATCTTCGAACTACAATCGAAATGAACCTCTTCCTTGGCAATAGCAGGTGAATGACGGGATCTTTGGGAAGACTCTCCAGGAAGTCGACCGTCATTGTGAGTTCTATTAGCAGGGGCGGATCTCCGGGAGACTATTCCGGATGTCATGCCTGAAATAGTTCTTCCATCAAAGACCTTTTTTTTTCGAGGCTTCGGCCTCCAAACTTGTTTACCCTTCCGCTGGGCCCTTTTGGCGACAGATTCTTGAACACGTGGTCCAAGTGTCACGCCCCGATGTGCTTCTTGTGGAGTTTAGCATTGGTAATTTCTTCGTTCGGCCATCACAACAGACGATAGCCTCTCTCTTGGAAGAGTTCTTCGGTCCTCAACGATCAGTGGCCTCTAGAACTTCTTTTTCATTAAACCCTTCTCCTTGACTGTCTTCAATACTCGGTGTACCCGGGTAGAAAGACGTTCGGGCTCTCTTATCTTCTGAGGAGTCGGGGCTTCAGGTCGACTCTTTTAGAAAGATTGCTTGAGATCATCAGAAGAGCTGTTTCTTTTTACCCACTTTAGATTAGTAAACCTGTTCTGAGTTGGGATATTGATTTCTAGTTCTTGTGCTAGCAAGTTGGAGGGATGGACTGGTACAGGTAATCACTGAGTACGTAGCTCTGCATTTCTCTTCTTTCTTTGCCTTATGTTAAGCCTTCCTCTAGATGAGGAAGCTTCAATATTATATTTCCCAGATTCAACAGGCTCTCTAGATAGAGTGGTGGTGTTGGCAGTCACCACTAAAATTTTCTTTCCAGTAACAACCCTCTTTGCAGTAAGGGTCTCAAGTTGGGACAGTCTCTCAAATACAGAGACTCTTCCTTGAGCAACACGTCTGTTAGCAGTCCTTGCAGAGTGGGACCTCCTAGAAAGTTCTTCAGAGTTGACGCCATACACAGGGACAGCTGCAGTGCTTGCAGTAGCTGTTGATAATTCGAGCCCACCAAAGTGAATGGTGGCTCCAGTATTTCCAGTCTTTATAACAACATTAGTCAACTGAATCCTGACTCCTCGTCCCAGTAGGACGGTCATCAGTGTAGCCTGCATTTCCACTCTGCAAAAATGAAAGGCAGGGGTTAGTAATCAAAATTGATACGTCACCCCACACTTTCATAATACAGAAATAATGCAGAACAAGTAGGAGAAGCAGGTAAATTAACATAAAATTAAAACCATGCTTATCAAATTTCCAACAAATCTTATTTAAAAGATTGATTTTCAGGAAATATAAAATTTGATTTGCTTGCTGCTATAGCCTTTTAGTGACTAGCCAGAGATGGAAAGAGAAACCATTTTACAGCGAAGTTGCCAGAAATCTGTAGGTTCCGAAAATTCGGCCTCGACCTCCGCCCGCTTTTCTTTTTTTTATTCGGCGAGGGAGTTTTAGCTGAATAAGTTCTGAGGTAAATTTTGGAAGGCATATGGGTTTGTAGATAACACACTACCTAAAGATTTCGCCCTCATTTTTGCGAGGACTTTATGATATGAGTTCTTGTTTCCTATAGGCGCAAGCCCCTATAGTTAATTACCCCTGCCGATCACGAGAGAGAACTTTTGATATATGCTAGTCGTCAATCAGATACATAGAGAATACTTGTTATCTGGCATATAGTAGCGGCATGGGTTTTGGTATTGAAGATTGGAAGTTTGAATTTGGAATTTGGGTTGGAAGATTTTATATTTAAATAGAAATTGCACCATCTTGCGCTTAAAGCGGATGGTGGGGGAATGGATGATGGACCCGATCAAGATCCCATGGTTCCGTAATCCCGAGCCATCATGGTCCCTAGTCTACTTAGTCAGAAGAGGTAGTCGATCCAACCTGACAGAAGGATCCTTGGCAGCTGCGATGGGTTGCTTCGTCCAAGGGGACCTTGTAGACCTGGGTTGAATGTTTGTCTAAGGGGACAAATTTGAATCCACCTTAGCTGATAGAGGGCTTTATGCCCTATCTATCATATCCTTTTGATTCATATCTCAAGGATTTGATGCCACTTAGGGGCGTATTGGCTCAGGTCATAACTGGTATTTCGTGGTGCCATTTGGCGGCATAACCACTCGGTTCAAAGGGTCCCAGGTCATAACCGTTTATCCTGCGGTGCATTTGGCAGCAAAACCGTCTGTTAGAGGATACGTATCATATTCTTACTAGTAGGAGATTTGTTTGAGAATGGATCCTAGTGATATTTTCGAGTAGGCATTTGGCTCTTTGTGAGCTGAAGTAAATTTTGATTTGTCCACCCTGACAAACTGTTGCGGAGGGTGGATGAAGTTTTGCTTTAAATAATTGATGGATTTATTTTGAATTTTAAATATCTTGACTTTGGGATGGAATTTGAAAATTTGGATTTTTTGGATGGAGCATGGGAGGCTTTTAAAAATATTTGGAATGAACCCCTCCGGTTGAGATATGCATTCAACACGGCCTTCATCGGGGTATTTTGGGGTCATTTCCATTTGTTGATTGAACCTTGTCGACCCTATCAACTTACCGATAGGGGATCAGATTTCATAGGCTTTGTGCCCTTGTTTGTGAATTTTCTTTGTTGAAAGCCTTGAAGGCCTAATATGAATGTATAAGATAAATATTCTGGTCGACTTTGTGATCGCATATTTATCCGATGGTTTAAACCTTGTATACTCCTATTTACATGTTTAAGAGGACTGAGTTTCATAGGCCTCGTGCCTTTTGTTTAGTGAATTATTTTGAGTGTAGGCCTTGAAGGTCTAATATGAGTGTATTGAAACAAATATATCGGTCCCCACAACCATGTATTTGTTTGAAGGTTCGAACCATGTCGACTTTTATTGATCCGTATAGAAGGATCATACACGAACTAGAATTCACTTATTGACCCGCACAGCATCCCTAGATGTCACGTGTGTACCAATAGCTTGCTCGCCGGGGCCCATGTGGGTTGAGATTGTATTTACCCCCTTTTAGTGTACCTATGTGTATACAAATTATAGTGCACGTGCGGGAGTATTTTAAAACATTTTGTAAACCTTCGCATGGATATTGCCGGTCCGGTGGCGATGCGTTGTAGATTGTAGACGCCTTCTATCTGCTTGCATAAGTGTTGTATATCTGGTGGCATTGCGTTGTAGATTGTAGACGCCTTCTGTCTGCTTGCATAAGTATTGTAGATCTGGTGGCGTTGCGTTGTAAATTATCGACGCCTTCTGTCTGCTTGCATAAGTGTTACAGATCCGGTGGCGTAGCGTTGTGGATTGTCAAAAGGCACCTCCTCATCTTGATATTGTCTGCTCTTTTCTCATTCACCGGGGAAGAGCTCTTTAGGACTTTCAAGTCCAATGCTTTGAAGAGAACTCCTTTTAGGATTGTCAATGTAGTGGACTTATTATTTTCGGTGTTTGTGGGCACTAGAGCTGTTTTCTTCTTAAGTATAGAACTAAGAAGAGACTTTGAAACACCATGAAGTTTGGTTCTAATTTGTTCAAACTTCCTTTCTGATTCTGCCAGGGAGTGTACTTTTTGTCCACAGTGATTCATTGTACTTTCAATACACTATTGTTATCCACAAGTATCCATTTGCAGAGGACCGTTGCATCTACTACGACCTCCTCAAAATGTTTGTAGAAGATCCATTATTTCTGCATCATATCCACCCTTTCACCAATCTCGGGTGGGTGGTTGATGTATTTACACTTGTTTGTGGGGACAGATCTTTGATTGCTAGTCTCCAATATTGCCATCTCAATCAATAAGCATTGTAGGGACTGTTTTAGGAATTCGTACATCTTTCATGTGCATCGGGACTTCATCTCCCACTTGTAGCTTGTTGTTAACTTAGAGAACTGTGCATTTAGACTCTGATTTGTTCATTCATCCAAAGCCCTGGTCCTATGTATTTCATCAAACCCGAGTTCAAGGTCCAGCTCATGCTTGAGTCTTGTATATCGTTATGGGTTCAACTCTTGGCATCCCATTCAAACTCAAGTCCCGATTTCGGATCCAGCTTGAGTTCAATTTGAGTTCTTTGCTCTCCACATCACATTCCAGTTTTGAGTTCAGAGTACAAGTTCAAGTTAACTTGTTCAATTTATTTCATTTTTAAATTGAGTACAAGCTTGAGTTCTATGTTCAGGTCCCCTGATGCTGTACAGTTCGAGTTCCAAGTATAAGTTCAAGTGCTTGTTCAGGTCTTTTGTGTAGTTAAAGCTCCACTGTGGTTCTTGTAGATTTTAAGTTCATTTTCATATTGATTTGAATTTCAGTTCTGGCTTGATTTTATTTCATTTGGTTTAGGCCTTTATTAATCATTTGAGTTCTGTTCAGGTCCTCTGCTCATGTTCAATCAAGTTCAAAAGTCCACTACTCTTTCTCATTTGAGTCCGGGCTCTTTATTCTCTTTGAGTTTAAAACAGGTCCAAGTGTAGTAATATTTCACCCGAAATTTCGACAGCCTCCCGGCGTCTCCCCCATTTAGGAAAAAACTACGAGAAAACTGGGCCTTTCCCACCACGCATAACAAAGGCGTGCATGGTAGGTGCCCTCTTTCGAGGACATCGCGGCCGCGATTTTTCTTCCCACCACGCGCAACAAAGGCGTGCATGGGGTCTTTGACGGTACCTGTTATAAGAAAAGAGCAGTTTGCTTTCCCCCCGCGTAAAGAAAAGAGTACACCAGGCTCACATGGCCTCATCGTGTGCGTCGCACCGGGTTCCCTCCTACCACGCTTAACAAAGGCGTGCATAAGTGGTTTGCCGGCTCGACGAGCACGTCGAAGCAAGAGTGTGATGGTCGCTCGCTTACCTCCTCGTAGGTGTCGCGTTGGGTTCCCTTCTACCATACTCAACAAAGGCATGCATAGGTGGTTTGCCGGCCCGACACGCAAGTCGAGGCAAGGGAGAGACTTTAGGCGACTGTCCGCCCCGTCGTAGATGTCGGACCGGATTCCCTCCTACCACGCTCAACAAAGGCGTGCATAGGTGGTCTACCGGCCCGACACGAACGTCGAGGACGAAAGTCTGAGTTTAGATTATACCTTCGGAACCAACAGATCGATGATGGAGGGCACGAAAATCGAGGCGAGAGTTACACAAGAGCACTTATTTATTTTTTTTATTATGCGAATCTTTTTAATTAATATTAATTATAATAATAATTAAATAATCATTATTAATAATTAATAACTAATTATTTATTAATTATATTTAGTAAAATAATAATTATAATTAATTAATAATTAACTATAATTAATTGAAATTAATTATAGTTAATTAAATAATTATAATTAATAATTAACTAAATATTAATTAATTATAATTAATTAGTTAATTACAATCATAATTAAATAATAACTAAAATAATTAATAATAATTAAAAAAAAAAACCCTCCCATTCTATGGTTCGGCCGGACCTACGGGATTTGGCCGAGAATCACGTGAGAGGTAGCGGAGTTACCTGCACTTCCAGCGAGCTCCTGTGCTTGCTTCTGATCAAACTCGTGTAACTTCCGATCCACAAGGAAGGGACGACGTCGGAGGAGCGAGGTCCGACCAGCAATGACAGAGCCGAAGCAGCGCACACAAGGGAGAAAGTATCTTCAAGGCGTGCTAGCTCCAGTTGTTGCTTTCGATCGGACAAAAGGGAAGGTCGTCGGGTTCGACGAAGTTGACCGGTGGAGGAGCAGACCACAGAGAGAGAGAGAGAGAGAGAGAGAGAGAGAGAGAGAGAGAGAGAGAGAGAGAGAGAGAGAGAGAGCGGGATCGCACGAGAGAGATCAATCGGAGAGCCCTAAGGCTTCGTTCTCGCGCCGTTTTAATGACGCGAGGTCGTGCGAACGAAATGAAGCGAGGTCGTGTCGAGCGACGTGCAAACTGTGTCGAGGACATGCGGCGTGCGATGTGCGACGTGGGAGCGGCAGAGAGGAGGTGAGATTTTTTTTTTCTGATTTTTTTGTTTCACCAAATACAGGTCAACACGATGTCAAAGTGAGAAGCACAGCAGCGTACAAGAGCATGATAGCTCTTATAAAGGAGAGAATATCAGCGGAGATCAGGTTCTCATGGAGTGGATATGTAATTATTTTACTGATGATGCAGGCTGTAGGTTAGATGATCTTCAAGATGTTTTTATAAGCCAGAAAACGTAAGTTAGTTCCAGTTATTCCAATTAATTTCCAAGGGATCCATCCTAGTTTACAAATAGTGGTCATTTCATTTTCACAACAGAATTTTTAGATCCCCCAACTCTTTTCTGAACATGAAATTTTTTTTCACCCAATAAACAGGCCTTTGTATTTCCAGCATGATGGCCATTCAAGAACTATCGTTGGAATCCAAATGCAGAAGTCTGTGTGAAAGGGCCTGAAGAAAGATTTCTCTAATGATTCTAGGTCCTGGCCAGGTAAGCTAAACTTATCATGCACTTTGTTAAGGCATAGAGCTTCTTATACTGTAGAGTATGTACCTCGAGGAAAATTATTACATGCAGGAATATGGATGCGCCATGTCATCCGGGCCCAGTGCATCCGGGTGACGTGGCGCGTCCGGATTCGCCTCTGGACGGTCCGGACACCGCACGTAATAATCTCTCGTACCCCGACGACTACATGTCCTAGGTTCAATGACTAGTGAACATGGCCTGTTATTTTCATTATTTCTTCATCATGGAGGTACATCATTTGTTAATGTTCTCGCCTTATATAATTGGTTTTAGAGGACACGAGATTTAGAGAAGACTCTAAGAGATAATAATGGATGGCAGAAGCTTATAAAAAGAGGGATTCACACACTGAAAAAGCCACAGTACCAGGTCTCTCTCTCTCTCTCTCTCTCTCTCTCTCTCTCTCTCTCTCTCTCTCTCTCTCTCTCTCTCTCTCTCTCTCTCTCTCTCTCTCTTCATATCCTTGCTTGGTGTGGATTCTGATTAACTTCATCTAATCTTACTACGTGATTTTAGTTATGTTACGTTGATCCTGGAGTTTCTTATAAGGAGGAATGGGAAGATCTCAAGACCATTCATAGCGAGTACATCAAATTCTACAAACGATGAAGTCAATGGTATTTTTATATGTATGCACCCATTTTATTATCTCTGATAATTTTCTTATACTAATCTAATCAAGACCATTCATAGCAAGTACATCAGATTAGCATTTTTGTGATAAATTTTCTCTATTTTATAACGTATACTTAGCATAGAATAAGGCACCCTTTTAGGTCAGTCAAAAAAACATCTAGCTCTTTTAGTTGAATAATTTTGACAAATGTTGTAAAATCGGTATCCTTTTCACGTTCGACAACCTTACCTTATTCCATTACATAAATTAATTTTGTACTTAAAGCCTATGGACTGCTAAGAATTGAATGATTGCACAATTTTTTTGCTGATTGTGGCTTCTTTCGCTGCTCTTCACTATTGCTTTTCCAAAAATCCATTGCAAAAAGATTGGCATTCCATCTGTACCGCCAAGACTTCGCATCTTGGGCAGTAGAGCAGCCCATTCATTTCGTAGTAATAGCTTCATCTTCTCTACCTTCTCATTCGGGACTAAGGATCTAATATCATCGGGTATCATCATCAATTTCCAAGTTTACTTCAGTCATCGATGGTGGCTTGACCTCCACCTTCAATCTAATTGAAAGCTTCCATTAAGCAAATGATAGTCATCAATGCTCTCTTTGGATTGAGAAATACTTACTTTAGCAACTTCTGTCATACTTTAGCATGATCCCCCTTGTCCACACATAATAATTCATCTGAAGTGGGGGAGAGATTATTCTGTGCAGACACCGGATATAGCTTATTGTCTAGAGACGAATCAGGTGCAACTACACCATCAGTATCGAGCTGCGGTACCAAGTAGGTGGTGATGTGACACATTTTTATTGGGCTCTGGACGGCATTCGGTGTCCGCGCATAATAATTCATATGAAGTGAAGTTGGGAGTATCCTAGACATTTTGTAGTATTTTAGCTATGCTCTGTTGGATCCAGCAACCCATCACCGTTTTAGAGCTTCTCAAAAGTAGCAAGCTCTCTCAGGTGTATATGTTTGAGAGGAATTCCTTTTCAATCAGACTGTCTCATAGCCAAGCAATTTACGACGCCCAGGTATGGTCATCATGGCTCCTCTTCATCATTCTCATTGTTGCCGGTGAAGTGAGGAACTTTTATTGGAGGCAACTTGGGCCGCTCACTCTCTCATTTGCAAATGCTGGTACTGGTAGAGAGAAAACGGAGAGTGTAAGAGAGAGAAAACTAGAGAGAGAGTACAGAGGGAGAGAAAAAAAAGAAGAGAATAAGAGAGAAAAGAGGAAGAGCTCTGGCAAAGTTGGCGACGACAGGTGTCGAGGAGGTCAAAGGTGGCGGCGAGGTCGAGGTAGTGGAATTTGCTTGTCTCATGAGCTCTTCGTTCCCCTCAGGTGCTGCTGGTCTCGCTGATGCTGTTAGCAAGTCGCGGGCAGCGTAGACGCGTTCACCAACTAGTTTTTTTAAAATATTAAGCTCGTAGCCACAGATAATTTTTAACTAGGCATTTTTAAAATTTTTGTTGACCCGTATCCAAGAAACAAAAAAAAAATCAAATCATTCGCTCACCTGCTCTCTGCCCCCGCACATTGTCGCCGCTCTTCGCACGACGAGGCCATACCTCGCGTCACTTTTCATCCACGTCATCTATAAGACGCATTGGCGTCGATAAATAGAAAAAGAAAACGAGGCCGAACGCCTCGTTCAACTCTTTCGCTGGCTCTCCGCTCCCGCTCGTTCTCAATCTCCCTTTCGTTCGCCACTGCAGCCTCGTCGCGACCGAACGTCTTCGCTCCTGCGTCGCCGCTCGACTCTGTTCCTTCGACGACTTTCCCTTCCTGCTGCTTGGAAGTTACGACATTTAGATCGGAAGTAACAACGTAAGCTCGCTGGCGGTGAAGTAACTTTCTCTCCTTGCGCGCGCGTCTCCGACCCTCCTCGTGGATGTTCGACGTCGCTCCTTCGAGCGACCTCCCCTCCCTGTAGGATCGGAAGTTACGATATTTTGATCGGAACCAACGACGGAGCTTCCTCGCTGTGAGGAAACCTTCTCCCTTCCGTCGCTACTTTGTCTCCTTCGCCGACGCTAGACTTCGCTCCTCCGACGTCGTCCCTCCCTGTTAGATCGGAAGTTAAGACATTTTGATTAGGAAGCAAGCAGAGGAGCTCGCTGGAAGTGAAGGTAACTTTCTCCCTGCTCACGCGCTTCTCCTGCCAAAATCCCGTAAATCTGCCGAACAAGGGATTTAGTAAATACAGGATTAAGCCGCAAATCCTTAATCCCGGATTTAACCATCGCCGGGATTTAACGCGTGCACTGAAACCGTTTGGCTGGATTTAGCCTAAATCTGGCCAAAACTCGTTAATCCGCCGGACTGAAAGGAATTTAAAAAAAATAGATGTTTTAAATATTTTATTATAATTATTTTAATTAATTAATTAATTATTATAATTAATTATATTTAATTTTAATTAAAATTATTATAATTAATCTAATTAATTATAATTAATTTTGATTAAATTGATTTAATTAATTATAATTTATAAAATTAATTATTATTAATTATGATTAATTAATTAAAATTTATTAAAATTAATTACAGATTAATTATAATTAATGATTTAATTAATTTTAATAAAATTTGATTAATTATCTTAATTAGTTATGAGTAATTAATTAAAATAATATGTTAATTAATTTTAATTAATTATAATTAAAATAATAATAATAAAAAAGAATGCTCCTGCCTCGGTTTCCATGCCCTCCACCGCCGGTTTGCCGGGCCCCCAAGGTATAATTTCTAACTTAAACCCCGCCCTTGACGCGCTTGACGCACCGGTGGATCCCCTATACAGATACGACGAGGCGGGTAAGCCCTATACATGCTCTTGTAGCGTGGTGGGGACGGTCCTCGACCCCGACACCGCTGATGACTGCTACGCAAGGTATAATTCCTAAAGCTCAGATTCCTCATTCTCGTCATTTGTGGCGGACCGACAAACCCTCTATACGCGCTCTTGTAGCACGGTGGGAGGAAATTCGATCCGGCGCTTACTACGAGGTGGGTAATCACCTAAAATTCCATTTTCAGTGTTTGCAGCAGACCGGGAAACCACCTATACGCGCTCTTGTAGCACGGCAGGAGGGAGCCCGGTGCAAAGCATACGGCGAGGTGGGTGAGCCCTATACACGCTCTTGTAGCATGGTGGAGAAAGCTACTGGTGTTCTCGTACGGGTACTGCTGAAGGCCCCATACATGCTCTTGTAGCGTGGTGGGATGAAATTTGTACGGTCGCAGTGTCTAAGGACACATACCATATACGCTCGAGTAGCATGGTGGGAAGGCCCAGCTCCCCTATTTCCCCCCGAACAGGGGATATGCCGGGGTGATGCCGAAATTTTCACTGAAATGTACAAAGACTTGAACAATAAGAAGACCTTCTTGAGCAACAATATAGAAGACCTGTACTTGAACAGAAGTGCACGGAATTTGAACTAAATGAGCAGAGGACTTGTACGATGAATAGTGGACTTGTAGACCTAAACCTAAACAAAATTTAAATGATTTCTAAATGTCAAACTCAAATAAAATAAAATCAAAATTGAACTCAAATTCAAATCATTTAAATAAGAAAATGAACTTGCAAAGAACTTCAGAGGACCCTGGACAATCAATTTGAACTTGTACTATGAACTCAAACTTGATTTGAATCAAGCCCTCAGTGCACTCAAACGAATATGCAAGGATTTGTGTAAAGACTTGTAAATGTAAACTCTACTTGAACACCTAGACCCAAAATAAACTCGAATAACAAAAGGACTTGTCACATGCAATGAAGCTCATCTACGAGCGACAAGAGAATCCAACATACAATGAGCTAACAAAGAAGGTGCATTTGAAGAATTCAAGGAGAAAGGGCAGAAAACCCTTGGATCATTTATGCTCCCTCTTGTATTTAGGGAACTCCATACAGAAGCTAAGTTCCATGTCATTAATGTGGACACTTCTTTCAAGGTGTTACTAGGTCGTCCCTGGCTGCATGAATATGGCGTTGTCCCATCAACATTACACCAGTGCATGAAGTATCTCAGAGAAGGAGAAGAATTCAGAATTTTTGGTGATATTAAACCCTTTGTAGTACATGAAGTAACAATATATGAAGATGCAATGTATTTCATGCCAAAGAAGCAAAAGCCTTTGAGTTCCTTTGAGGCTAGGGCATCAAATTCAAAGACTGCAAAGCAACCTGAATAGGAAGGTGAGAAGAGGCGTGTAGGAAGAAAGAAGGCAGCGCCGACTCCTCCCAAGGCACCGACCATTCCCAAAGAAAAGAAATATGTACCTCACCTAGGGAGTAATATAAATGAAGATGATATCATCCCTACAAAATCTCAAAAAGTATGCATGTTCATAGACAAATTGAGTTGGGAGGTTGAATTTTCAAACGATGATTATGATTACAACTCTATCTATATGAATAGAGTGCAGGAGGTATTCTCTAGAAGAATAAGCAATCTATCAATCTCAGATAGTGTACTCGTAGTCACCCGTATCCCCCTACAATACTTCAAAGAAATCATTTCACGCGAGGTGCATAACGTTAAAGGACTCTCCACTCTTTATCTGCCTCTTTTAAAGAAGGGAACTGCACTTGAAAATGTATTGTATTCCACGGGAGTACGTGAAGAGGAGAATAATGATTGGTGTTGTATGCTCCTCGACTCCGAAGAGTTATTTCCTACGAGGCTTCCTAAGTTCAATACAAAAAATATTCAAAAAATGCTACGAAAGCAAATCAATATTCCTACCACCAAACGACAGCTTCGTACAAGCTTGGGCCTCTGGTATGGAAGAAATCCACGTCCATTACGATGAAAGAATATAGATGCATATAAGGGCATCGAATTCATCAAACGAAAATTCCTTCGGAAAGAAATTTGTCGGACAATCACATGCATGGAAATTGAATCCGTGGTGCTTATGAGATTTATGGAGCTGATGCTTATGAAAATCAGCCCATAGAAGCCAAGCCTGCACCAGAAGAACTGGAAGATGGTGGACAAGCTGCCACGATGGACGAGCTAAAAGAAGTCAACTTGGGAACTGAGGAAGACCCTCGCCCAACCTTCATTAGCTCGCTTCTACCAGAAGATCAAGCAGAAGAAATAAAAAAGCTACTATATGAATTCAGGGACTGCTTTGCCTGGACATATGCTGAGATGCCTGGCTTCTCCCCTGATGTAGCAGTTCACAAATTGGCCATCAAGCCTGATGCAGCACCCGTCAAACAAGATCCAAGGAGAATGAGATTAGAGATTGAAGAGCATGTGATTTTAGAAATAAAGAAGCTTATAGAAGCAGGCTTTATTCGTGAAGAAAAGTATGCTGACTGGATTACCAATATTGTCCCTGTAAAGAAGAAAAATGGTCAGATTCATATCTACATCGACTTTAGGGATCTCAATAAGGCATGTCCGAAAGATGACTTTCCGCTCCCGGTATCAGAACTTCTAGTTGACAACATATCCAACTACGACATGTTCTCCTTTATTGACGGATCATCGGGCTACAATCAAATCAAAATGGCGCCTGAAGATGAAAAGCATACATCGTTCAGAACACCTATAGGCATTTTCTGTTATACGATTATGCCATTTGGCCTGAAGAGCGCTGGTGCCACCTATCAACGGGCGATGACTCGTATATTTGATGATTTGATTCATCAAAAGGTCGAATGCTATGTCGATGACTTGGTCATTAAGAGCACAGACCGAAAAGACCACATTGATGATTTGAGAGTTGTGTTCAAAAGGATCAGAAAGTACGATCTGAAGATGAACCCTCTCAAATGTGCATTTGGAGTATCCTCAAGCAAATTTTTGGGATACGTTGTTCGACATCGAGGCATCGAGGTCGACCCCAACAAGATCAAGGCAATCATGAAGATGCCACCTCCAAAGAACCTTCGTCAACTCTGCTCCTTACAAGGGCAATTGGTTTTCATTCGACGGTTTATATCGAATTTGTCGGGTAGGTGCCAGCCATTTTCAAAGCTGATGAAGGAAGATGTCTGTTTCAAATGGGACGAAGAGTGCCAAGAAGCATTTGACAACATTAAAAGATATCTGTTGAATCCTCCTATTCTCGCGGCGTCAATCTCGGGGAAGCCTCTTATACTATACACAGCAGCACTAGAAGAGTCCCTCGGAGCATTATTAGCCTAGTATAGTGAAGAAGGAAAAGAGAATGCGCTCTACTATATCAGCCGAAGGTTGATAGGAGCAGAAATACGCTACTCTCCAATTGAGAAGCATTGCTTGGCCCTGATCTTCGCAGTTCAGAAGCTCCGCCATTATATGCTATCTTACAAAATCACTTTGATATCAAAGATTGATCCGCTGAAGTTTTTGATAACAAGACCAGCGTTGACAGGTCGTTTGGCGAGGTAGACAGTGATACTGTTGCAGTTTAATATCACATATGTCCCTCAAAATGTAGTAAAAGGGTAGGTGTTGACAAATTTTCTCGCTGCACACCCTATCCCTGCAGATTCACCGCTCAACAATGATCTATCTGACAAGCAGATCATGAATGTCGAAGAAGAGGAGATGCTACGAATATGGAAAATGTACTTCGATGGAGCACATCGATTAAGCGTGTTCGGCCTCCAAATCTAAAAAAAGCTCAAGCTGGGATTGGACTCATTTTTGTGGTGCCTGAGGGAGGCATAATGAGATTCTCATTCAGCTTGACTGAACCTCGGATCAACAATGAAGCTGAATATGAAGCCTTAAAAGCAGGATTGGAGATTGCAATCGATGTTCAAATCCGAAACCTCCAAATTTTCGGTGATTCTCAACTTGTAAATCAAGTATTGAGAGTTTATAAAATCACCAAGTTTGAGTTGGCCTGCTATCATCGACGAGTTCTTGAGCTTATAAAGCAAATTCTAGTTGTCAAACTAACTCAAGTTCCCCGATGTCAAAATGTCAAAGCCGATTCTCTTGCCAAATTAGCTAAAAAAATGACGAATATGGACGACGAATGGCCTATAATAATTATGGTGCACAATCGGCGGATCCTAGAGCCAGCATTACCATAATTCTCGCAGGCAGAGGGAATACCAAATTCAAGCCAGCAGGATACAACTCCGGTTGATCCTCAATCTCCCCAATCAGTTGATCCTGAAGATCAGTCTGAAGAACATCAAGTTCCTAAGAAAAGACGCAAGGCCAGTCAAGCTTTAGAATCATGGTGGCATTGCCTAGATGTCGAGGAAGAAAATGATTGGAGGCAACCTTTTGTTGACTACTTCAAAAAAAGTAAATTACCAATAGACAAATCTTTAGCTGCTTAAATCAGAAAGAGAGCGCTACGATATGCATTTGTCAACAACACATTGTATCGACGTGCTTTCGATCAAATGTGGCTAAGGTGCATAGAGACTCGAGAAGCTAATAAGGTGGTAGCAGAAGTTCATGAAGGACTTTGTGGAGCGCACCAATCATGTCCCAAGATGACAGTCAAAATTAAAAGAATGGGTTACTATTGGCCGACCATGATCAGAGATTGTATCAATCACGCTAAGAGGTGTCATGAGTGCCAGATCCACGGTGATGTTATACATCAACCGCCAAATCCACTGCACCCTACAATAATATCCTAGCTATTTGAATGCTGAGGCACTGATATTATCGGGCCGATAGATCCGCCGTTATCAACAGGACACCGCTTCATACTAGCAGCGACCGACTACTTCTCGAAGTGGGCAGAAGCGGCTCCATTTAAATAAGTTACTTCTGAGCACGTGATCAACTTCTTCACCCACAATGTTGTTTACAGATTCGGTGTGCCACGCTGCATAATCTCAGACAATGATACTGCATTCAAAAGTACAAAAACCTACAAGTTCGTTGATCGACACAAAATCGATTGACGATACTCGTCTATATATTATCCGAGATCAAATGGCCTAGCAGAAGCCTTCAACAAAACACTGGTGAAATTGTTGAAGAAAATCCTTACCAAGAACAAAAGAGAATGGCATACGAAGATGACAGAAGCGTTGTGGGCATATCATACAACCTACAAAACACCGACCAAGGCCACTCCTTACTCTCTAGTGTTCGGAGTTGAAGCTGTACTGCCACTAGAAGTTGAACTTCTATCTCTTTGAGTCGCTATCCAGAATGAGCTGACTCAGGAACAGAATACTTGGTTAAGAATGAAAGAGCTCGATGCACTAGATGAAGTTAGATTGCAAGCTCAACAGAACTTGGAAATCTACCGGGCAAGAACGACAAAATCTTTTGATCGAATGGTACGTCCTCGATCATTTCAAGAAGCGGAATTGGTCCTAGTGCAGAGAAGGCCAATCATCCCACACAGAAAAATTGGTGGCAAATTTGTTTCCAACTGGGAATGATCTTTCGTCATCGAGAAGGTGTTCCATGGAGGAGCTTATCAACTCATCAATCTGAATGGTCAGAGGCCCATGCCGCCGATTAATGGCCGATACCTGAAGAAATACTACGCATAAAATTTTTCAAAGAAATGTTGTGCTTAATGTATTATGTTTTCATACATTATTGTTAGCACATGCATTCCATTATTTTGAAATTCTCCTGTGTTGTGAGAATATATTTCAAAATCCCCCATCACATAGGAGGCATTTTAAATATTTATTCGGGTCGACATCGCGCTGCATGCCGAGATTCCTAAATAAATATTTAAAATTTCAAAAGATTTCAATTCTATTCTACTCTAAAATGTCTTTGCAAGACAGGGGACATTTTAAATATTTATCGGGTCGACATCGTGCCTCATGCCGAGATCTCCGAATAAATATTTAAAATCATCAATTCAAATATTATTTTGTGCTAAACATTACAAAGATCTTTTTCAAAGTATATGTAGGTGACCTCTCAAAAGATTGAGACACCTTCTCCAACAAACCAAGACTCAAAGGTCATGAAAGAGACTTTTGAAACTACACTCCTACAAATTGAGCCGAAAAAGTTTGAAGTCTTTCGACAGCCTGAAGCTTAAGGTTTGAATGGGTGTAAAAGGTCGGATCCAACAAGCCTAAATATGGCCAGATCGCTGGCAGCTCCGTCTACTCAACAAGCCTTAAGAAAGGCTGTAGTAGCGGAACCCCCACTTCGTCAACCCGTTAGTAGGGACTGTAGGAAGAACGAAAGTCAATTTGAGTTGACAAGTTCAAGTGATCGTAATCTATAAAGTTCTCCAAAATGACTGGAGAGTTAAAGTTCCGATGAGAAGATAAGTTTGGAGCAACTACTGAATATTCGTAGGCTCCAAAATCTACAACCACAAAGGATGACTCCATATCTGCCAACTTCAGTAAAATCAGCATTAGGAAGCGCAATTTCTATAGCTCAAGTCTGAAGCCTGAATAGGCGTAAAAGGTCGGATCCAACAAACCCAAATATGACCAGATTGCTGGCAGCTCTATCTACTCAACAAGCTATAAGAAAGGCCGTAGTAGAGAAACCCCCATCTCAGCAGCCAGAGGACGAAGAGCTGTCAAATCCCAGCTCTCCTGGTTTGATGAACGCAAGTAACTCAGATTAAAGTCTCCTCAAGTTGTTAAGGATCAAGATACTACTTACATTCGGTACTATCAACTGAATCCAAAACTTGCAAATCCTTCAACAAAATCCTCAAAGCACAAAGCGAGAATCGAAGGAACTTTTCTTCAACAAGTCCGCCAAAGCATAAAATAAAGGACCGAAGAAAACTATCCCAAAGTTCATGAAAAGCCTTAGGCTGAACTAAAAGGATTCTATCATCAATAAGTACGTCATGCACAAAGCTCAGGACCGATGACTCATCGCCATCGACCTAATACAAACCTAAGGGTTTAGGTCATCGACATCTACTCCTTCATCAAGCCCGAAAATGCTAAAAGGAAAAGGGCCGAAGGCATACAAATCCTCTGACAAGTCACCAGAGACAAATCAAATAATCCTTCACCAAGTCCGCAGCACGAAGCACATGGCAGAAGCAATCAAAATCTCAGGACTCAAGTCAAAGCTATGGAATGAGCACCCTGGATAACATCTATAAATGCCCCTAAAGACTGGGGGCATTTTAAATATTTATTTGGGCCGACATCGCGCTGCATGCCTAGATCCCCAAATAAATATTTAAAATTTCATCAAGATACAACTAGATGATAGAAGAATCTTGAACATATGCTATTCACTAGCGTCAATCTACGAAGACAAGATATCAATCATCTATAGATATATCTAAAAGAGCAGCAGAGAAAGAAGACTAGTGTGACATCCAAATAAATCTTTGGAGATCCACTAAATAAAAATTTTAGTGTAACATCCAAGTAAATTCTTGAAGATCCACTAAATGAAAACCCTTGCGTGACATCTAAAGCAAGTATCTGGAGATCCAAAGGGTCAATTAGCATGCAACAAACGTGGCCTGCTCCAGACGCCTACCACATTTGTTGGGGGGGGGGGGGGGGCATTTTTTGACCTGTATCCAAGAAACAAAAAAAATCAAATCATTCGCTCACCTGCTCTCTGCCCCTGCACGTCGTCGCCACTCTTCGCACGACGAGGCCATACCTCGCATCGCTTTTCTCCCACGTCGTCTAACGACGCATTGGTGTCGTTAAATAGAAAAAGAAAACAAGGCTGAAGGCCTCATTCGACTCTTTCGCTAGCTCTCCGCTCCCGCTCGTTCCTAATCTCCCTTTCGATCGCCACTGCAGCCTCGTCGCGGCCGAACTTCTTCGCTCCTGCATTGCCGCTCGACTATGTTCCTTCGATGACTTTCCCTTCATGCTGCTCGGAAGTTACGACATTTAGATCGAAAGTAACAACGTAAGCTCGCTGGCGGTGAAGTAGCTTTCTCTCCTTTCGCGCGCGTCTCCGACCCTCCTCATGGCTGGTCGACGTCGCTACTTCGAGCGACCTCCCCTCCCTGTAGGATCGAAAGTTACGATATTTTGATCGGAACTAACGACGGAGCTTCCTCGCTGTGAGGAAACCTTCTCCCTTCCGCCGCTACTTCGTCTCCTTCGCCGACGCTAGACTTCGCTCCTCCGACGTCGTCCCTCCCTGTTAGATCAGAAGTTAAGACATTTTGATCGGAAGCAAGCAAAGGAGCTCGCTAGAAGTGAAGGTAACTTTCTCCCTGCTCACGCGCTTCTCCGGCCAAAATCCCGTAAATCTGCCGAACAAGGGATTTAGTAAATACGGGATTAAGCCGCAAATCCTTAATCTGGGATTTAACGATCGCCAGGATTTAACGCGTGCACTGAAACCGTTTGGCTGGATTAAGCCTAAATCCGGCCAAATCCCGTTAATCCACCGGACCGAAAGGAATTTAAAAAAAAAAGAGTTATTTTAAATATTTTATTATAATTATTTTAATTAATTTTAATTAATTATTTATTTCTTTAATTAATTATTATAATTAATTATATTTAATTTTAATTAAAATTATTATAATTAACCTAATTAATTATAATTAATTTTGATTAAATTGATTTAATTAATTATAATTTATAAAATTAATTATTATTAATTATGATTAAATAATTAAAATTTATTAAAATTAATTAATATTAATTAATTATAATTAATTACAGATTAATTATAATTAATGATTTTAATTAATTTTAATAAAATTTGTTTAATTATCTTAATTAGTTATAATTAATTATGAGTAATTAATTAAAATAATATGTTAATTAATTTTAATTAATTAATATTAATTATAATAATAATAATAATAATAATAATAAAAGAATGCTCCTGCCTTAGTTTCCGTGCCCTCCACTGCCGGTCTATCGGGCCCCCAAGGTATAATTTCTAACTTAAACCCCGCCCTCGACGCGCTTGACGCGCTGATGGATCCCCTATACGCGCTCTTGTAGCACGGTGGGAGAGAACCCGGTGCGACGGGTACGACGAGGCAGGTAAGCTCTATACATGCTCTTGTAGCGTAGTGGGGACGGTCCTCGACCCCGACACCGTCGACGAGGTGGGTAATTGCTATACGCGCTCTTGTAGCACGATGGGAGGAAATCCGGTCCGGCGCCTACGACGAGGTGGGTAATCGCCTAAAATCCCATTTTCGACGTTTGCAGCGGACCGAGGAACCACCTATACGCGCTCTTGTAGCACGGTAGGAGGGAGCTCGGTGCGAAGCATACGGCGAGGTGGGTGAGCCCTATACACGCTCTTGTAGCGTGGTGGGGAAAGCTATTGGTGTTCTCGTATGGGTACTGCTGAAGGTCCCATACAAGCTCTTGTAGCGTGGTGGGATGAAATTTGTACGGCCGTGGTGTCTAAGGACACCTACCATACACGGTCGAGTAGCGTGGTGGGAAGGCCCATCTCTCCTATTTTATCCCGAACGGGGGATATGTCGGTGTGCTGCCGAAATTTTCACTGAAATGTACAAAGACTTGAACAATAAGAAGATCTTTTTGGGCAACAATATAGAAGACATGTACTTGAACAGAAGTGCATAGAATTTGAACTAAATGAGTAGAGGACTTGTACGATGAACAGTGAACTTGTGGACCTAAACCTGAACAAAATTTAAATGATTTCTAAAGATCAAACTCAAATAAAATAAAATCAAAATTGAACTCAAATTCAAATCATTTGAACAAGAAAATGAACATGCAAAGAACTTCAGAGGACCCTGAATAATCAATTTGAACTTGTACTATGAACTCAAACTTGATTTGAATCAAGCCCTCAGTGCACTCAAACGAATATGCAAGGATTTATGTCAAGACTTGTAAATGCAAACTCTACTTGAACACCTAGACCCAAAATAAACTCAAATAACAAAAGGACTTGTCACATGCAATGAGGCTCATCTACGAGCGACAAGAGAATCCAACATACAACGAGCTAACAAAGAAGGTGCATTTGAAGAATCCAAAACAAATACACACTTTGCACAATCAATATTATTTGATTGTAAATGAGTGTCCCGCTCTCCTACAAGACATACGACGAATCAAGATACGAGCAAACTCAAACTATAATATCTCAATGCATACAAGTAAAGAATGTAGCAGGCTCTTATAACAGTTTCTACAAGATCGGGTGCATCGTACCTACAAGAGTGAAACGCATGGGTGTCCCTCCTACATGCACTCTTGGAATCTCCTGCGACAATCCCTACAATGCCTGTTGATTGAGATGGCAATGCGGGAGACGAATAATGGAGGACCATCCCTACAAACAAATACATCAAAATGCCCACCTGAGATTGGTGAAAGGTGGAGATGGCAAAGTTGACAACGACTCTCCTACGAATACCTCTAGGAGGCTGTAGTGGATATAACCGGTCCCCTACAAATGACTACTTGTGGATAACAACAGTGTATTGTAAGTACAACAAACCATTGTGGACACAAGTACGGATATCACCTACGTCAGTGGTGATCAAGATCTACAAGTACGTCAAGTACAAGAGCGACTCGATGTACAAAAAGTATACCCCCCTGGCAGAAGGGAGGAAATGTTTGAATAAATTAGAACCAAACTTCCTAGTGTTCCAAAGTATCTTTTTAGTTCTATACTTAAGAAGAAAATAGTTCTGGTGCCCACAAACACCGAGAATAACAAATCCATTGCACTGATCATCTTAAAAAGAGTTCTCTACAAAGCAACAAATTTCAAAATCCAGAAAGTCCTCCCCCGGTGAATGAGAAAGGGGAGTCAACATCAAAACGCCATGCCACCGGATCCGCAATACTCGTGCTAGCGGACAGAAGGCGTGTACAAGCCCTCAAATGAAAAGTTGTGCGCACTCAAATGGCTGTTACCTGCACAACTACAAAATATTTCAAAGTACCCCCACACAAATGCACCGTAGTTTATATACACATAGGTACACAAGGGGTAAGTGACGCCTAGGAATGCTGCTGCACGGGTCGATAAGTGAATTCTAGTTCGAACCTGATCCTTCTATACGGATAAATAGAAGTCGACAGGGTTCGAACCTTTAAACGAATACACGGTTGTGACAACCATTGTATTTATTTCAATACATTCATATTAGGCCTTCAAGGCCTACAATCAAGAAAATTCACAAACAAAGGCATAAAGCCTATGAAACCCGATCCTCCTAAGTGGATAAATAGGAGTAGACAGGGTTCGAGACATCGGATAAATATGCTGGTACGAAAGTCGATAAGAATATTTATTTTGTACATTCATATTCGGCCTTCAACAAAAGAAATTCATTCAACAAAAGGCACAAAGCCTACAAGACACCCGATCCTCGATCAACAGCTTGGTCGAGTCGACAAGGTTCAATCAAATGGAAATGACCCCTAACACCCCGATGATGACCGTGTTGAATACAGATCTCAACCGGAGGGGTTGCCAAATATTTTCAAATGTCTCACAAATATCCCAAGTTCATTTCAAATATCTCAAAGCTCCATCCAAAATCCTAGAAAATTCAAAATCCAAAAATATTTAAAATTTGAAATGAATCCATCAACACTAAATGCAAAAATCCGTCCACCCTCCGCAATAGTTTGCCGGGGTGGATAAATTAAAATTTATCTCAGCTCACAAAGAGTCAAATGCCTAGTCGAAAATATCACTAGGATCCATTCTCAAACAATCTCCTACTAGTAAGGACATTGTACGTGTTCTCTAACCGGCAGTTTACCGCCAAATGGCACTGCAGGTAAACGGTTATGACCCGGGGCCCTCTGAACCGAGTGGTTTTGCCGCCAAATGGCACCACGAAATACCGGTTATGGTCAGCGCCATTACGTTCCTTATTGGCATCAAATCCTTGAGATATGAATCAATAGGATATAATCGATAGGACACAAAGCTCTCTGCAAGCTAAGGTGGATTCAAATTTGTCCCCTTAGACAAACATCCAACCAAGGTCTACAAGGTCCCCTTGGACGAAGCAACCCATGGCTGCCGACAAGGATTCTTCTGTCAGGTTGGGTCGACTACCTCCTCTGACTAAGTAGACCAGGGACCACGATGGCCCGGGACGACGGAACCATGGGATCTTGATCGGGTCCATCATCCATTCCCCCACCATCCGCTTTAAGTGCAAAATGGTGCAATTCTATTTTAAATATCAAATCCCAACTTCAATTCATCCAAATTTCCCAATCTCCAAACTCTTCAAACTTCCAATCTCAAACCCATGCTGCTACTATATGCCAGATAACACGTATTCTCTACATATCTGATTGATGACTAGCCTTAATCGAAAGTTCTCTCTCGTGATCGAGAGGGGTAATTAACTATAGGGGCTTGCGCCTATAGGAAACCAGAACTCAAATCATAAAGTCCTCGCAAGATGAGGGCGAAATCTCTGGGTAGTGTCTTATTTATAAATCTATCTGCCTTCCAAAATTTACCCCGGAACTTATTTCGTTAAAACTCCCCTCGCCAGAAGAAAAGCAAATCAGTGCGGTGGGGAGGCCGGGGCCGAATTTTCGAAGCCCACAATTTTATATATAAGTTTAAACTATATAAAAATATGAAAAACTATTATTTATGATTTTTTTTTCGTTTATTTTTTTTCTCAATGGATCATATCTTGTGTTGGTACAAAAAATTATATGAAATATAAAATAAATAAGTTACACTTAGGTTTGGGCCAATCTAATTTATGTCAAGTTAGGTTCGAGTCATATATCCTAATCTAAATGTAAATAATTCAAGTTTATGTTAAGCTGTTATAGATTGAGTGAAATTCAGGCTAGATCCAAATCAGACCTATTAACCTAAATTGACATCACTACAATTAGGCATTTGCCTAGATCTATGAATATCAATAAACATCAATATCAATATTAAGCCACATCGTGCAAAGTTCGTTCTAAATTTATTATAATACCAGAAAAGCAAGTAAAAGCTCTTCTATAATACAAAAATAACTTATTGATATCTCCAAGCTATAATTCTTTTTAATAAAAATGTAAAATTTTGTCACTCCAAACTTGCGGAAGCGCATATTATGAATGCAAATATATATATATATATATATATATATTATTTTTTTTTTGAAATTAACAAGGAGCATAATTCTTGCTCCCTACGATGTTTTTTATTTGTTTTGGTGGGTTAAAATCATATAATTGAACTTATAGGATAAAATTTAATTAAAATATTCATAATTAAACATGCAAAGATAATTTTAAAATCTTACATGTCTCCATTAGGCTCACTATACCATCTATGTTCTTATGTAGGAAGTGTGACGTATATGCAGTCATATGTTGCAGGGAATGTAGGAATTTAGTTATGAGAGCTCCGTTAGGATTGTACAAGGAAGGGTTCGGGATAGCTTGCCCAATATAATGAGATGGTGATGCATATGGATGATGGTAATATCAGATGATATGATAATGGGGAAAATGATGAATATTGATGAAATTGTGTGATATGTGTATTCATGGGGTGGAGCAGACGGGTGAACTATGAGTGTATGCATGCTTGTGCCCATATCAATCCACTTTGCTCGTTTTGAAAAATATAAATGGATGTTAAGCATGAAGATTTCTACAAAATAACACTCAGGTTTGTGGTCGGTGGTGGCAGTCAAAGGTGCCAATGGTTAGTGGTGACAATCGGCATATAGTAGCGGGCGTATAGTAGCGGTTATGATCTGTGGTTGGAGGTAGTCGATGACCAGCAATGGCTGGTGGTGGCAATGTAATTGGCTTGTGATTGAAAAAAATTTCAATCAAATCTATGCGAGTTTACAATACATAAAAAATGAACAATTGAGTGAAAAAATATTTCACTAGAATTTGTATTGCATTTCTTTTTCATTAAAGCAAACACTTTAATATTATTTTACGCCGTTTTTTTTTTTACATTCTCTTTTAGCAAATCAAATCACCCTTAAAAAAAAGTGTAAGAACCTTAGAGGTCACCAAGAGCATCAAAAAATAGAAATATCGCAAATGATTCATATTTGTTAATATTTATGCAAGTGTATTGACAACATTTATTGATCAAATGACTCAATTTAAATGCACAATGTTGATTTGGTGGATCAGGCATATGTAGATAGATTCAGAACCTTAGTTCAATTTTGTTATACAGTAGTTGATCCAAAATTCTTGATGAGTAATAGTCTCAATATAAGCAATAAAACATGCATTATCAGAAATCAAACCAATATTGACTAATTGGGTCAGCCTACTTACCAAGCAATTTTCATCAATCCAATCTAGAGGCTTAAAAGCGGCCCCCTATCAATCTTTTAAAAATCATATTTATACGATGTCGCCATTCACTAACTCAAAGGAGGACTTCAAATTGATAGTCCTCAAAATTAAATGTCACTAGTTTGATAGAAACTCAGATGACTAATGAATCTAAATTAGTGAGTTTAGAGCCTCTTCATTGATGATAGCTCATTCAAGGAGATGACAAACAAACTAGTCTCTACTCCCCAACAAAAGAAGAATTAAATTAATGATGTTTCTTTGTCACAGGCTCCTAATAAATCCTAGAAATTATCAAAGTTGTCATGAATTATAGTATTCTGGGCCACCTCCCAAAGTTACCAGTATTGAAAAGCATCTAGGATATGCTCAACAATGCATTGCAAAATCCTGATCATTATGAAGGAGCACAACATGAAAGCCCTAATATGTGAAAAGCTCTTTTGTAATTATCTTCGATAATGATGATCTCCTCTTGAGGAAGATTGAGCATAATCAATTGTGGGTTTTGTTTGGGACGGTTGCAGCATTTTATAAAATTGGTTGTGAAGCAACTTTCTACCATATAAAATTTTGAAAAACAATGAGAAAGTAATGACAAAATAAAATTATAATTGTTATACGAAAAACAAATCTGGCAAAAAGTTTTCCCAAATAGATCCTATGATACTTTTTTCAAAGCACTCTTTGGAAGATCATAGATCGATGAGTATGATATCGTGGCCTCCATCATCCACCAATAAAGGAAAGACACTCAGAATGATGAGGTTCGAATCAAGCAAGACATGCCGCCATTCTTGATGCATGATGCTAAACATTTCATCATAAAGAATTCAAATGGTACCAACCTTATACAAAGACAAGTAATCCATCCAATTTGTAAAAGAACAATCGAAAGCTACAATCTTGAAAGTGAAGGGCAAGAATCAGCCAAAGTGGCTCAATTTAAAGGACCTTTTCTTTTATATATCAAAACAAAATACCTCACCTCACCTTGGCAATGGCACAAAAGATGAGAAATATGAATTATTTCTCTATCAATCTAAAGGCACTCACATAACTCATAAATACTGGAAAACCAAGGCTTAGTCCTTCATAAAGCCTCGATCTCCCAAGTGAGAGTGGTTGACTCCAAAATTCCTGGAGCATCATATTAGTGACAATTGTGACATTTGCTCACACCAAACATGAACTTCCTTCTCAACTACTGAGGTAGAGAAGTTCAAAATCTTATACGTTCCTCAAAGAAGAGGCCACAATGAGCTTGGAATCATTGTGTGCAAATTGAAAAGGAAGTCAACCCATAGAGTTCACAACTTAAAATGTGGACGTGGGCTTGGAAGAAGTGATTTTAATTTTGGTCCTTCAATACCTCTCGAGGAAGTCAACCCATAGCTCGAGGTTCTTATTATTTATTTTAAAGAGGCACTTAAAGAGTTTAAAGAAGATGACCAAGATACAATTGATGAGCTTCGATAAATCAACCTCGGCACAGAGAATGATCATAGACCTACTTGGGTGAAAGCTGTTCTTTCTTTTAAGAACATAGAATAACTAAAAATATTTATCCTTTAGTATAATGATCACTTTGCTTGGAACAACAATAAATGTTAGACTTGTCTCTAGATGTAGCAATCTACAAGCTCTTCATTAATCACAAAGTACCATCTGTTAAGCTTGCATTAAGATTATTAGATTTAAATTTGGGGAACAATAATTCACCGGAAACAATAAGTTCATTTGCTGTTTTCATCTAGGAGAAAAAAAATAAGGCAACTGGATGCAACTATTATCTAAATGAAGAGAAATAATGGTCCGATTCATGCATGGATGGATTTTTGGGACTTGAATAAAGCACTTATTTAGGGGCTACAAAAGTGGTTTATTGCGATGGGCTTAAACCCAAGGATATATCCTCGATAAGATGGAAGTCCTGAGGTGAAACCAATGCTCTAGCTTTGAATCTGAACTACAAAAGTGGTTTATTGCATTTTTATTTTAGATTAATGCTTCCTTTCTCTAAACCTATTGGATTATATAGCACTTAATTATTGAAGCTTCCTTCTATAGAATGTTCATTATACTAAGTAATAATATGAGTTTATATTAATTATTTAGGGGCTGTTTGGTTGCCCACAAAGGAGGTATAAAGTATTTCAAATGCAGTGGTTTTGAAAATATTAGTTGATGGTTTGAAGTAAAACAAAATGCAGTGTAAAATTTTGGGGCATTTGAAATTCACCATGTAATTCATTTTTTGTATATTTAAAATGCCGCCGATCACTACTGTCGTTTGCTGCCTCCACCACCCCCCACTATCGGCTGTTGCCAACAACCTCTGCTCACCATCGCTTCACACCTCCATCGGCCACCACGCCCGCCGCCGCTGATCACTGTGGCCAGCCACCACAAGCCCACCGACCGCTGACGACCGACCACCACAGCTTCGCCGCCTGCTACGGCATCTAATCACCACTCCCGCCACTGCCTCCAACCACTGCCGACCACTATCGTCGCTAATGTCGGACACCTACCATTACCCTCTTTGCACTTTACATAACATTCATTTTATTTCAAACAAAAAAAAAGTAATCACATGTATCCTTTTACACTCATCCTAACAACTTCAAAGTATTCATTTTACACTGCATGTTTTTTTCAGCCAACCAAATAAACCCAAATGAAATTCTGCACATTGTCGTAAGTTATGCGCATGATGGTACACTAATTTAGAATTTTCATAAAATGATACGATCAATCTTTAGGTAATGTCTATAACTTTTTAATGTTATACAACTAAGATTATTGTTTGTTTTACAATTTATGCCCACGTTTCTAAATATTGCCATTATTATGGTTATATTTTCAATATGATATCTTATTGTTATGCCTATGAACCCAATACTAAGATATTGCTATATTTTTTACTATAAATGCCATGCTATTATTATGATCATATATTCTAATTAATTTTACATTTTATCAATGTTTATGAATGACATGACACAGCTATGTCACTGATTTTAAATGTCATGATATTTATGTCAATGATTTCAAATTTTAGGCTGATGTTATGATTTCAAAATACAATTCCATGTTAAAGGAACCCATAGATAAAGCATTACTTGATAGAATGCATATAAATAAAAGCCTATATAAATGTTTGCATAGGCATGTTGGTAACAGATTCTAACTTATGATAGTAGTTGAGGATGTTCATGTCAAGTTCATGAACCGACATCTCTACTAAAAACACGAGATATAAGAGTTGAGCCCTACTATATTGATGGGGAATGTATTTAGCCCGTAGTTAGATGTAATTCCTTCAAAGACAATAATAGATATGAGAACTACATTGTGTTGTGTCATTGAAGGTATACCAAATAGTGATAAGTTAGATTTATTATGGATTATTGTTACTAGGGTTCACAAGATAGGATGCATGTTTATTTATCTTGTAATCCTAAAGCTATGCCAGCTCAAGCTATGATTCATATGATGATGATAATGTTATTCTAATACTAAATTTCAGTTTGTGACATCAATGATTATGACAACTATGTTGATCACTCTATAATCTGTGCTATGATAAGAATTATTATGCCAAATTTCCATATTAATGCGGAATTCTTCACAAAGTTAATTTATTATCATGAATCTTTTTTATTATTACCATGTTTACTGTTATTTAGAAATATGATATATCCATGAGTTATATATTTATATTTACTAAATTTTTGGTCAGTTTTTTCAGGGATGTCATCGATGAAACAATGAGCCGTAAAAAAAAATTTTGTATGAATTACGGGGAAAACACTATGGTTACTCAATAGCACGGTTTAAAATTGCGTAAATAAGCCTCGAGGCGGTTTTCGTCCGTAAGGCGAGGCGTAAGCCTCGAGGCGGTCTGAGGCGTAAGCCTCACGGACACAGAATTTAGCAGGAAAATAATAGCAATATTGTACCTTACAATAAAAACATCTAAATGATATATGAAAATAGTGGAAAGTAAGAAAGTAGATGCAATAAAATCATGTCCCAAAGTACAAAATCAAAAAATATTAGTTTAACAAAACTCCCAAAGTACAAAAAACATATAAAATGCAATCATATCCCATCACTAAATGGGTCTTCAAGGGAATCTTCTTCTCCAATTGTATCTATGAATGGCATGTCATCATCATCTTCAATATGACACACTTTTCTCTTCCATGTTCAATAAGAGAAAAAATCATTATCATGTTAATTGCTCACTTGACATAAATGTAATGCAATAGCAATAAGAAATTGTGGAATACCTTTACTTGATTGTTGTGCTGCAGAGCTAGTGGATGTATGTGGTGTGGTACTAGTGGATGTGCCCACTTGATCTGCTTCGCCCCTCAAGACATCCACACTTAGATCTTCTAGCTGTAAGTCTAATAATGGCAAATCTGTCTCATCATCTATGAACCACTTGTTATCAGACGACACATCATCATACACTAATGGGTCCTAATCATCCTTCAACCCCTTATTCCTCAACCTCCTCTCTCTCAACCTATTGCTGTGCATAATATATACGAGAGAGTTCATTCTGAGTGTTGATAGCCGATTTCTTCTCTTTGTTTGCACTTGGCTATATGTACTCCAATTTCGCTCACACCCAGAAGAAGAACAAGTGAGGCCCAACACTCTTACAACAAAACTCTGTAACTCAGGGGTGGAATCACCAAATTGGATCCACCATTCAACTGTTTTCAAGAAAAAATATAATCAGAACTGAATAAAATGTCTTGCATTTACCAAAATAATTATACCTGGAGACCGTTTGGAAATGGTTGTTTTTGCTGCATTCAAACAAAAAAAAACCCTCTTTATTCCGGAATAGAACAAGTTATAAATCTGCAAGCTCCCTATCTGCCTGCTCCGGTATTAGTCTTTCCATACAATGATATAGACCAAGCTTCACCTCAGGATTTGAAGATTTATTCTCTGAATATTGAAATTGAGGGTTGAGATAATATGCCGCTGCATGTAGATGACGGTGTAACTGCAACTCCCTTCACCACTTTATCGCAAAAATTACATTTCAAATAAACATAGCTCTTCTCTCCGCCACCAATGTCAACTTGTACACTATATTTCCAAGAAGGGTCCCTACGCAATGACGAAGGCGCCTTTTCCTTGCCTCTAACCATGATCCTTAATGAAAGAATCAAAAATCACACAAAATAATTCAAAAAATCTAAAACCCTAGAATTTCTTTCACTTCAAAAATCTAACCAAAAACTAAAAAAATACCTTAAATCGTTTGTGGACTTCTCTTACAAGGCGGCCGGACACTTCAAGTTCGCCGGAGAGAGGCGGCGCCGGCGGGAGAGGCGGAGGGAAGGAGGGCCGAACGTGCGGGAGGGTCTCTGTTTCGCGACCTGGGGCTTGCGGGCGGAGATAAATCGCAAAATGCTGGACCGATCGGGTATAAGGGAAAAAGAATTGCTCATTTTAAGTAGGTGGGTCCAATTAGGTGAGGCGTACACCTCACCCATAATTGCGCAATTGAGGCGCGCCTCACACAGGGTGAGGCGTACGCCTCATCCAAGCTCCAAATTGCGTGCGCCTCGTGGCGCCTTTGGGAAAAATTGCGCAAAGGCGCGCCTCTCGTTGCGCAATTTTAAACAGAGCTCAATAGAGTTAGTAATAAACATGTTTGGTTCATATAAGCTACCAGATTCATATAATTATGATGTTTATTTGGATGAATATCAAAATGATGATTGTTTAGGGTTCTTATTTATAAAAGTAGGGTTATTGAAACTAAAGCTCATTCTCCTTTTTCATTAATCCTCGCAACATCATTTTATCGGAGCAAAGTTTGTGAGTAATCACTTGTAAGTATGTGAGAGTTCTAAGAGTCATGCTTTTGACTAATGCGCCCAAATCAACAAGGGCACGAGATAATTTGAAATTGTATATATTTAGAGAAATATACAATGGACGAATGGTACATATAAATGTACAATTTTATATCTTGCAATATTTTGAATATAAAAAACAAGGTAATGACTCTTTTATACTTCAGAGGATGCATTTAGATATTACTATATTATTTAAAATTGTCATATGAACTGTTTGTAATATGATAATATGCATGAAGGCATAAATTGTTCATATAATTATTTTATCATTTTATACAATAGATCAAGCACACGTGTATTTCACAATTTTTCATCTGTGCTGCCAACCTAAATCATGATAAAGATTCAGAGTTTTATCTTCCCCCATAGAAAATTATAGAATACCATTGCATGAGTTAAATACCATGAGGGAGTGAGGTTTTGGGCTAATGATGACATGGTTGATGGTTTCCTAAAGAATAATATAATATATTTTTAAATATACGGGGCTACTATGGTTTTTAAAAAAAAATCAAGGAAGAATTTGGCTATTTGATGTAATCCTTGCAAAGAAAAACTCAATACAACAAGGATTATTTTGAACTCAAGAGGAAAGTTAGTGATAACTGAATAATGCTCCATAACTTGTAAGGGACGTTCATAGGAAGGGAGAAGGGAACAAACCACCAAATAAGAGGAAAGGAGCATGGAGTGATCACATTTTAAATCATCAAATCATTAAAAGAATCAATAAGATGAGAAGGAGTGGTCCTCCTATCAATAAAGCTTTTAGAAATGCTAAGAGATTACCAACTGTTCAAGGATCGCCACAAAATCTCCCACTGTTCTCCCACAGCTTGAGCAAATTCACCTTAGTTACTATATTAAGTATCTTCTAATAATTAAATCCACAATACTACCATACTCAGTTGAGTTTACCTTTAGATAGACGTCCCAAGTTCTCAACAGACAAACATGTGCTCAATGTTTTGGACAACAATTTTTTTTAGTAATAGGTGAAATAGATGGTTTTCTTAGAAGTTCCCTATCTAACAAAGCATGAAACTTGAAAGAAGATTTATCAAACTTCTCACCATATCTATATCACAATTATCACATGCTTATACAAAATCCTAATTTATCATAGGCCATAGAACGTAAACAAGCTTGGATGTAAAATACCAATAGACACCTTGAAAATGCAATTTTACAACACCTGATATTGCACATTGACATTTAGAGTTCATGTGATGTGAAACTACTAGAAGTTACGATTAGAAATTAGAAAGAAAGTTGGTTAAAGTATTGCTCATTTAAATTTAATGGTAGCACATAAAAGTCAGTTAAGAATTTTGAAATTTTTAACTTGCTTAGACCAAAGACGTGCAATAGAACATAACCGAGACAATTCTTTCAAAGTTCAAGGAAATTTAAATGCAAACAACAATTAACAAAAATCCAACGCTTAACAATGAGAGGTTCACCTCAAGGGCCATCTCACTCAATTATTTGTAGGCTTTTAGCGGAGAAAGATGACCCATATGATGAAGGATATTACCACTAGAGGGAAGGCGTCGAAGAACTTCGTTGGTGGAGAGGTAGCCGGTGGAGAGGGTGGGAGTGGGAGGTCGACGATGCTCCAATCGAAGTTTGAAAGTTGGCGGTCGATGACACTTGCAAGAGTAGGGACAACTCGCTCCAAATAATCTCCAACGGTGGCGTCGTCTTCAAATCCCGCGTCAAAAAATGGAGATCTTAGGATGGTGAGGCTTCCGTCGGCATTGAATACAAGGCCCCACTCAAACTCGGGATCCACCATGCATGCTTGGCGTTGGAAAGGACTCCAATGAGAAGAGAAATAAGTGGCGGTGAGGGAAAGCCCTTGCGTTTGAAGGAGGAGGAAGAGAAAGAGGGAGGAGCCGGCGGGATTTCCAAGGAGAGGGGGGGGGTTCGGCCAAGGTAGGAGAGAGGGGCGGGTGATTTGGGAGAGGGGATTTAGGTTAGAAGAGGGAAGGAAGAGATTTACTCAAATCTGAAACTAATCACATATTTTAATAAATTTGGAGGGAATTATTTGAAACTAATTTCAAATTTCAAATAAAATTTAGGGGGATTAATGAGCATTTAATGGAGCCTATCAAGAGGGGTGGCCGATGGGTTCACTAGAGGAGGGAGGGAGGTTTTCAATTCAAAACCTGAAATTAATTTCAGGATTTTGAATGAAAATGGGGGGAAATTAATTTTAAATTCAATTTCAAATTAGGGGGTCATTAATGCATTAATTGGGGAATTAAATGGAGGAACCCATGCATGGCCGGCGGCTCAAGAGGGAGGGAGGAGGGTGGAGAGCAATTTATGAGTCTTCCAAATCAACACCTAGGCATTAGGAAACTTTATTATGACATCCACTTCAATTTGAATTTCAAATTGAATTATATTTGAAAACTTTCCTAATTTGGCTTTTGTCGAATTTGGAAATTTTTGATCTCATTCAATTTTGAATTTCAAAATTTGAACAAGTGGGGGAATGGGGAAAAGGGCCGGCGGTTGGGTGGTGGAGGAAGGGTGGCCGGCGGCCCAAGGGAAGGCCGGCGGGTTGGTCTCCGTTGGTGCTTGGCGGGATGAACTTTGGGCTCGGCTTGAGGCTAACGGGATAAGGAATTGGGTAAGTGAAAATGAAGGTAAAACACAAATAAGATAGAATAACTTAACCACGAGCCGCGGACTCTTCCAACGACTAGTGGGCCTTGCGAATGCTCCCTTTGAGCTCTCTCCCTTATCTAGCTCTCATGCAAGAAGAAGTAGAAACAAACACAATTTTTTCATTCAAATAATCATTAATTCCAATACAACATATGAGACCACTATATATAGGTCTCAACTCATGAAAATAAAAGTACAACATTTCCCTCTGGGCTACAATAACAAAGTAACTCCCCACATGGGTAAAAACGAAAAAAAATAGTAAATACTAAATAATGCATCATGACATCTTACTCAAAAGTAGAGGCGCTGAATCGTGGTCGTCGATCTGTGATTCCGCCGTCGATAAACATGCCGGTAGCATCTGTCGATGTCCTCATCATTCTCCCCAGGTGGGAGAAAACTCGACCCTGTCGAGTGAGTGTCTCTAGAGCTCTCGTACCACTCTAGAAGGTCTGGATCTAGACGCTGCAGCTCCTCTCGGTCAACCCACGTATCCTCTGTCGTCGGGGTCCTTTTCTAGTGAACTAAGTATCTTCGACATCCACCTCCTTTCGCGGTAATGATCTCATCATCTAATATGGATTCAACTGTCTCCGCATTGGGTAAGGGAGGTAAGTTTGGGAGTGGGGGTAGGCTTGGGATCTCACCAGGTGTGGTCGCACAAGGCTCTTTTATAAGTGGATTGCTTGGGTTAAATTCAGGTCCCTCGAAGGTTACTAGATCTTCTATGTTAAATGTGGGATTGATGTTAAAACCTTGGGGAAGGTCTAGTACGTAAGCATTATTATTTACCTTTGAAATTATCTTGAACGGTTCGGCGCTTCTCGCATGCAACTTCTTTGCGGATCCAGGAGGAAAATGCTCCGGACTGATCCGAACCATCACAAAGTCTCCAATTTCGAATGCTTTAGCTCTTCTTTTATGATCAACCATAAATTTATAATTTGCATTACTTTGTTCAATTTTCTCTTTAATTTCTTTGTGTAACTCCTGTAAATGCGATGCAAATGATGATGCTGACTCTGATGTTCTAACTCTAGTGCTCATGGGAATCAAATCAATGGGTTGATTGGGAAGGTATCCGTACACTATTTCAGCAGGCTTAGACATGTAGTTTGGTTCACAGAGTTATTGTAGGCAAATTCGGCTATAGGCAATTTAGAGTCCCAGTCCCGGATGTTTTCTCCTACCAAGGTCCTTAAAAGATTTCCTAAACTCCTATTCACCAATTCGGTTTGACCGTCTGTTTGGGGGTGAAAGGCGGTAGAGAATTGCAGTTTGGTCCCCATTTTGTGCCACAATATCTTCCAAAAATAACTTGTAAATTTTACATCTCGGTCCGATACTATGGTTTTAGGCAGCCCGTGAAGCCTCACAATTTCATCAAAGTACAGCTTGGCTACTCTAGAAGCATCAAAAGTTTTGGAGCACGGGAGAAAATGGTTCATCTTAGAAAATCTATCTACGACTACACATACTGAGTCATGCTTCCTAATGGTCTTGGGTAACCCTAAAACAAAGTCCATGCTAACATCCTGCCAAGGTTGGTTAGGCACGGGGAGAGGTGTGTAAAGGCCGGTGTTTTGCTTCCGTTGTTTGGCCAATTGACAGGTGTGACACCGCCTTACTAATCTGCTAACGTCCCTCTTAAGACTCGGCCAGTATAATCGATTTTCAACAGCCACAATGGTCTTGGCTTGTCCAAAGTGACCTGCTAAACCTCCAGCATGTAGTTCCCAGACAAGAAATTCTCGAAGTAAAGTTTTGGGAATACAGAGTTTTTGGGATTTAAATAAGTATCCATCTTCCAACATAAAATCTCCTATGATCCGTTCATCTCCAGTTGCTAGCGCAGAATAGGTTTCTCTAAAATCGGGGCAATCGGGGTAATCTTCCTTAAGTCGCTCGAAACCTATTACTTCAGTAGTCATCTCCCTAGTAATCATCATCCGACGGCTTAAGGCATCAGCAGCTTTATTCTCAGAACCCGCTTTGTTTCTAATGGTGTATTTATATTCTTGTAAGAATTCAACCCATCTCCCATGTCGGACATTAAGTTTCTTTTGAGAATTGATATACCGTAGTGCTTCATGATGAGAAAAGATGACAAATTTTTGGGGAAGTAGGTAATGCCTCCAATATCTGAGGGACTGAATGATGGCGTAAAATTCCTTATTGTAGGTGGAGTATCGTTGCCTGATGTCATTTAAATTCTCACTAAAGTAGGCAACCGGGTATCCTTCCTGTGATAATACTCCTCCTATGCCTATGTCAGATGCGTCACAAGTTACTTCAAAAACTTTAGAAAAGTCTGGCAGACGCATGACTGGGGCTTCAACCATTTTTCGTTTTATTTCCTCAAAAGCCTTGGTGGCTGATGTCGTCCAGTTAAATTCCCCTTTCTTCAAACAATCAGTTATAGGACCCACTATGGTGTTAAAATTTCTGATAAATCTCCTATAGAACGTGGTCAGTCCGTGAAAACTTCTAACATCTCTAATGTTCTTAGGTTCAGGCCATTCATTAATTGCTCGCACCTTTTCGGGGTCAGCAGATATGCCTTGGAAAGAAATAATAAATCCAAGGAAGGTTACTTGATTCGTTAGGAATGTGCACTTCTTAGGATTGGCATACATTTGTTCCTTCCTCAAAATTTCACAAACTTGTCTTAAATTATTCAAATGTTGTTCCACTGAATGACTGTAGATCAGGATATCATCAAAGTATACTACTACAAATTTTCCAAGGAAAGGCCTAAGAATCTGAGTCATTACTCTCATAAAAGTGCTTGGTGCGTTACTCAAACCAAAAGGCATTACTGTCCATTCATACAATCCATCTTTGGTCTTAAAGGTGGTCTTCCATTCTTCTCCTGGGCGTATCCTAATCTGGTGGTAGCCACTTTTGAGATCAATCTTAGAAAAAAGTGTGGCTTCAGTCATCATATCAAGCATATCATCTAAACGAGGGATAGGGAAGCGGTACTTGACCGTGATTTTGTTGATAGCACGGCTATCAACACACATTATCCACGACCCATCCTTCTTAGGGGTAAGAAGGGCGGGGACAGCGCACGGGCTAAGACTTTCCTTAATGAATCCCCGTTGTAACAACTCATCTACTTGTTTCTTCAGTTCCTTGTGCTCAGTAGGGTTCATTCGGTAGTGGAGTAGATTTGGCAAAGAGGCTCCAGGTACTAGGTCAATAGCGTGTTGAATGTCCCTTAAAGGTGGCAGTTGGTGGGGCAGATCTTCAGGGAAGATATCAGAAAAAGTTTCCAAAAGTGATTTTACTTCCTCAGGGATAGATTCTTCTTGATCTACACTCACTTCCCGAGCTACTAACGCATAAAGAGGGGCTCCTGACTCTAGTTCCATACCTAAGTCTTTAGCAGTTAATAAGTTCAAGCCCGTGTTGGGTTTCAGGGAGTTGGGTTTAACTTCTTCTTTGGTATACTTGGGCTGAGTAGGTAGGAGTTTAATTTTCTTGCCCTCGTGTTCAAACACACAGGTGTTTGATCGGCCATAAATGTGTACATCGTTGTCGAACAACCAAGGGCGGCCAAAGATGATTTGACCCACATCCATTGTCAAAACATCGCACCAATTTTTCTCTTTATATCCAATGAACTCAATAGGAACGAGACTCCTATCTTTCACCTCCAAGGTGGTCGAGTTGATCCAGGCGACTTTGTAGGGGTTCGGGTGTGGTGTGGTCTTCAATTGAAGTTTCGAAATCATAGCAAAAGAGACGGCGTTAATACAACTTCCACTGTCTATTATGACCTTGCAATTCTTGTCTCCAATCTTAGTGAAAGTGTAGAAGATCGAGGTCCTTCGCCAGTCGTCGCTAGGTTTAGGTTGTGAGAAGGCACACCTGACGACTTGTAGATCCAAGTAATTCATCTTTTGAAGACAGTGGATCACAGCAGTATCCTCCTCATCAAAAAATTCCTCATCGTCGTCCATATGGTGAACTAATTCAGCTTCAGGTTCATCCTCTTCTTCCATCACTTCTTCAATTATTGTGACCTTAAACGGGCTGGAGCACTGAGAAGCAATGTGTCCGTACCCATGGCATCTAAAACACTTAGTGCCGGCAGTGGTTTTGGGTGTCTCCCGTTCAGGTGCTTTACCTTTATAGTCCGTTCTAGGTTGGGCTTGACTAGGGGAAGGCCGACTACCGGAGGGTCCAGTGGGCTTGTTGTAAGGTTGGCTACAGGAAGACTTGAACGGGTTGGGTCGAGATTCTTGAGTCCTAGAGGCATGGCTCCTAGACTCTTCTAAGTCAAGTACTAGACTACAGGCAGCTTCAAAAGTATTCACTCCTCTGGCAAAAAGCTCATTTCTAAGGTCTTCTCTCAATCCAGCTCTAAATATTGACAGAAGTTGGGTAGGGGTGGTGGTTTCTTCCCCGCTACAACGTATCATGAAATCATCAAAGGCTGCGATGTATTCTCTTACGGGTTTGCTTCCTTGGGTCAACCTATTCCAACAATCCAAAAGCCTGGGGTAGTAGGAAGGAGGGAGGTACTTCCGTTTCAATTCTTGTTTCCTTGTTCCCCAGTCAGCCACGGGGTATTCTCCAAGGGTTTCTCTCATATGTTCTAGGTTAGCCCAATACTGGTTAGCTCTACCAGTTAACTTCATCTCAGCAAATCGGACTTTTCTCTCTTCCGAAATATTGTACCACTTAAAATAGCTATCCATCCCTTTAAGCCAGTCAAGAAAAACTTAGGGTTCTAACGTACCATCAAACGTCGGGGCATCTATCTTAATATTCTTAAGGAGTTGGGTATCGTTGTCCCTCCAAGGTGTGTCACATCCTACCTGTTCTTGATGGGCTCGGTGATTGGGTCTGTAGTAGTCTCTAGGAGGTCCGTACTCAATTCGGTTATCTTCGCCATAAGGAGATTGCGGTCTAGAGGGAGTGTAGATGGCCGGGTGTCCTATCCTTTCGATGTTGTCTAGTCTTTCTCCCGTATGACGCTTAAGCACCGCTAAACTCGTTTGGGTATCCCTAATTTGTTGCGTAACTGTACCCAATTGGCCCACAATCATGTCTAAGGTCGCTTGCATATGTGCGGGATCCATGGTTGAGTGCTAGGGGACACTAAGGAGGGCTCCTAAGTCAAAGGCAGCAGCTAACCACGCTGGAAATATGTCCTAAAAGTCTTCAAATGTTGCTGGAATGACTAGGACAGCAGAGTCCAGCAAGGGTCTAAGATGTCCAGAGGTTTAGGAAGGATCCTAAGGTGTGGACAGCACCTAAACAGTGATTTTAGGTTCACTAACGCATGCTTAACAACAGCTGAAACAGTGTGGACAGCAATAAAACCTTAAGGTGGAGTTGTCCTATGCACTTAGAAATGCTACAAGTTCAATGGCAGCAAAATGACACTAGCTAGGATGACGTAAATGCTCATGAAAGTGTGCACGAAATGCATGGACAGCAGCTAAAACAGAGAGTAAACTGAAACTACGCAATGATATGCATGCAAATTTAAAGCTATAATGAACGGTTAAACCCTAGGATGTTTTTCTAACATGTCATGCATGCCTACCATGCTCTGATACCAAGAATGATGTGAAACTACTAGGAGTTACGATTAGAAATTAGAAAGAAAGTTGGTTAAAGCATTGCTCATTTAAATTTAATGGTAGCACATAAAAGTGAGTTAAGAATTTTGAAATTTTTAACTTGCTTAGGCCAAAGACGTGCAATAGAACATAACCGAAACAATTCTTTCAAAGTTCAAGGTAATTTAAATGCAAAGTACAATTAACAAAAATCCAACGCTTAACAATGAGAGGTACACCTCAAGGGCCGTCTCACTCAATTATTTGTAGGCTTTTAGCGGAGAAATATGACCCATATGATGAAGGATATTACCACTAGAGAGAAGGCGCCGAAGAACTTCATTGGTGGAGAGGTAGCCGGTGGAGAGGTAGTCAGTGTGGGAGGCCGACGATGCTCCAATCGTAATTTGAAAGTTGGCGGTCAATGACGCTTGCAAGAGTAGGGACAACTCGCTACAAATAATCTCCAACGGTGGCGTCGTCTTCAAATCCCATGTCAAAAAACGGAGATCTTAGGATGTTGAGGCTTCTGTCGGCGTTGAATACAAGGCCCCACTCAAACTCGGGATCCGCCATGCATGCTTGGCGTTGGAAAGGACTCCAATGAGAAGAGAAATAAGTGGCGGTGAGGGAAAGCCCTTGCGTTTGAAGAAGGAGGAAGAGGAAGAGGGAGGAGCCGGCGGGATTTCCAAGGAGAAGGGGGGGGGATTCGACCAAGGTAGGAGAGAGGGGCGGGTGATTTGGGAGAGGGGATTTAGGTTAGATGAGGGAAGGAAGAGATTTACTCAAATCTAAAACTAATCTCAGATTTTAGTAAATTTGGAGGGAATTATTTGAAACTAATTTCAAATTTCAAATAGAATTTAGGGGGATTAATGAGCATTTAATGGAGCCCATCAAGAGGGGTGGCCGCCAGGTTCACTAGAGGAGGGAGGGAGGTTTTCAATTCAAAACCTGAAATTAATTTCAGGATTTTGAATGAAAATGGGGGGAAATTAATTTTAAATTCAATTTCAAATTAGGGGGTCATTAATGCATTAATTGGGGAATTAAAGGGAGGAACCCATGCATGGCCGGCGGCTCAAGAGGGAGGGAGGAGGGTGGAGAGCAATTTATGAGTCTTCCAAATCAACACCTAGGCATTAGGAAACTTTATTATGACATCCACTTCAATTTGAATTTCAAATTGAATTAGATTTGAAAACTTTCCTAATTTGGCTTTTGTCAAATTTGGAAATTTTTGATCTCATTCAATTTTGAATTTCAAAATTTGAACAAGTGGGGGAATGGGGAAAAGGGCCCAAGGGAAGAGGTGGTGGAGGAAGGGTGGCCGGCGGCCCAAGGGAAGGCCGGCGAGTTGGTCTCCGTTGGTGCTTGGCGGGATGAACTTTGGGCTTGGCTCGAGGCTAACGGGATGAGGAATTGGGTAATTGAAAATGAAGGGGAAACACAAATAAGATAGAATAACTTAACCACGAGCCGCGGACTCTTTCAACGACTGGTGGGCCTTTTGAATGCTCCCTTTGAGCTCTCTCCCTTCTCTAGCTCTCATGCAAGAAGAAGTAGAAACTAACACAATTTTTTCATTCAAATAATCATTAATTCCAATACAACATATGAGACCACTATATATAGGTCTCAACTCATGAAAAAGAAAAGTACAACATCGCCTTCTGGGCTACAATAACAAAGTAACTCCCCACAGGGGTAAAAACGGAAAAAAACAGTAAATACTAAATAATGCATCATGACATCTGACTCAAAAGTAGAGGCGCTAAATCGTGGCCGTCGATCTGCGATTCCGCCGTCGTTAAACTTGTCGGTAGCGTCTGTCGATGTCCTCATCATCATGCCTTGCCATCGGATATAAATCTAAACCTAAGTTTTTTATTCTTATACTACGCAATCTCCGGAAGGAGCCACATAGCTCTATGGCCAAAGGAGATTGGATGGCTTGGACTAGTTTTTTCATAACTCTAGTGATTTTGGTATTTTGAAAGAAAAAAAAAACAAGTATTAATCCCAAACATTCAATATAGATCAGATGATTGGGATCCACATTCATGCCATGTTAAAAAAACTTATTTGGGGAATGTATGTTAATACTGAAACTAACACTTGAGAAAAAAAAACACAAAAAGTACAACTCTGCCTCAATAAGAAAGAACCAGCAAAGAGCTCACAAGCTTCTTTCAATATAATGCATTCAAAGAACTTCATTTCAAGAAGATTGGACATCATCTATTGTATCACATAACCGGAAGGTTGAATGATAAACCTTTAGACAGTGCTTACATATTACCAAAGTAAATGGATGGCATATTTAACAAAAAAAAATTAAGACTAGAAAATACTGAAAACTCAGCATATAATACTATACGCAGCAAAGAAAAGAAAACTGCTGACAAAAAATGAACAGAACTACTTTGAAACACAAACCTTCACAACCCCATTTCAATACAAAGCAATATACTGGATGAAGCATTAAGCATTCATATAAGAAACGAGATCATCAGTTACCCCATTTTATTTGAGCAGTGCCTCCATTGCATCAAACAAGAGAGGAGCCATTTCTAGGCTTGGCGTCTTCACTGCACATTTGATGCCTGGTGCACCAACTGAAGCAGTGAGCTCAATCAAAAATGGTATACCACGCGGGCCCTTGGCAGACATATATAAGATATCCTTGTTTGCGTTCCTCCGCTTTGCAGCAAAGAAGAAATTGGTAGCTGCCAAATTCTCCACTGTAGAATCTATGCTGTGGATAATGGCACTTGATAGATCTTTTGCAACTTCATTGGAATCAGGAAGAGACTTCCATGTCTGCATGCCAAAAAGAAGATAAGATTAGAGAGAGTCGCCTTAGATGGTTTGGTCACATTAAACGGAGGCTTTCCGATGACCTTGTTAGGAAAGTTGAGATATTAGATTTGACTCATGTTAAGAAAGGTAGAGGTAGACCTAAAAAGATTTGGTTAGAAAATATTAGAAATGATCTTTCTTTATTAGATTTAAATGAGAATTTGACTTTTAACCGGACACAATGGCGAAAAAGGATTCATATAGCCGATCCCACGTAGTGGGACAAAGGCTTGATTTTGTTGTTTGTTGTTGTTGTAAATTTTAAAATGGAGCTTGGGGAAGTGAATGTAGGCTTCAATGAGAAGCCTCACTAGGTTTAGGCTTTAGCTTATCATTCCTATTTAATAGGGATAAATTATTTTCAAGTAAACATGGTTTTAAGTCACATTGATTTTAACAACCAATTATTGTATGACAAATCCAAGATTACAAAGCAAAAAACAGTAAAAAAACATGCTTACAATATAACTTCATTTACCTCAAAAAGTTTGCACGTTCCATTCTACCATCCTCTGAGAAGAATACATGCAATGAGATTTTATCATTGAAGTACCAGACAGGCTGTTGATTGTTTTTCACTGCAACCTGTAGAAGCGTGTTTGGTGGCCCAGTAGAGAGATTTTGAAGCATGACCATGGGAAGAAGGGTTCTTGCCGAATCCTGGGGTAGTAAAGGTGGGATCTATAAAATTTGGAAGGACAAAAAACGACAATCAGTCCCATGCATTAAATTGCTGATGCTTTCCAAATCCCTGTAACACAATTACCTGTAATGGTCCAGCAGCTGCAAGACCAAAAGTATTTTTGTTAAATTGTATCATGAATCCATCTAAAACGACCTGAGAGTTGTATTCAAGCAACAAGTTGTAAAATACTTTTCCATCACGCCTGACAAGCTGTGCACTAATCTGCAGACCTTGACCAGTTGTTGATGGAAGTAAAACAGGGAGTGGTGGCCTGTAAAAATAAGTGACAATAGTTTTAAAAAAATTATGCCGCTTCAGCAATAAATGATGAAAATAGAAACGGCAAAAATAGTATTAGTGTGTTCATTATTTTCTTCATTCTTTTGCTCTATTACTAAAGTAGAACATTCACCCTGAAGGGGCTATTGGTGGAAAAAATAGTATTAGTACGTTCATTCTTTTCTTTAGTTCTTTTGTTCTATTACTAAAGTAGAATATTCACCCTGAAGGGGCTATTGGCTGTTCAACAGGAACGAGTGCATTGGTCCAAGCCAAGCAAATCTGGCACAGGAGCAGGAGGTGAAGCAGGTGCTGATGATGGCGTTGGTGCTGCTGCAACTGGTGCCGGCAGCCTGGCTGTCTCAGGTGAAGTGAAACTTTGACTAGAGGTGGCTGCTGCCCCGTCTACTTCATAAGATGGCGACTCAGAATTGCCCGTTTCAACGGCAGCTGGATACTCCTCACCATCTGGCCTAGCAAAAGTTAATTTTGCACGGCTCACAAATGCTTCAGGCAACTTATGATAAACAGAAGAAAGGGTCGCAATGTTTCCAAGGAGCTCATCAAGAAGTGAAGGTTCAAGACTGTTTGAATCATCACTAATTACTGGCTTCTCAGCTAGAACAACATCTTTAGCAGCCTGGTACAAACAAAAGATTAGTCATAAGAAAATGGCCTTTTTAGATATCCCAAGTGGGTTGCAAACGCTAATAAGACCTCAGGATCAGTAGAAAGAAGACGCCAATAGATATATGCTCGATCACGTAAATCAGGATTGTCTGTCTCCATAGTAGCATTATTAAGAATAAGAACAACCTGAGACACAAAATGAAGAAACATGAGAAAAAGTAACCAAAATATTGGTTTCTTCCTATAAATTGACTATTCAACCCAAACACACCTAACAAAATTACAAAAAGAAGTCAAAAGAATGAAATGTATGGTAACAAAATGAATGATTATTAAACCCAATAAAATATATTTTAGAACGGCCATTTTATCTTTTATTAATTTTAACACGGAATGATAGCAGAACCACTGATGATTCCATTTAGGATGACTGCAGGAACAGAAGGAGCGGAAAAGAAACAATGTGAACATGAATATGACAAACCTGGATCATTTGCTGAGGTCCTTCAGTTGGCTTTTTAAGAAACAATTTGACAGTTGCGGTGAGCAATTGCAGCTGTACCATAGCTTGCTCCTCTGGAAAACTTTCAAGGAAACTTTCAAGAAGCTCATCAGCATTGTCAATTCTCTCTGCATATTCCCCAATAATCCAGATCATTGATGCCTGAAACAGCCATAAACATTAAGAAAGATGCATAATGCACAAGTCCATCAACATATCCTGCCAAGAATAGGCTAGCACCTTAGCTTCTGGCTCGTCCAAAGTGTCTAAGCTCTCACAGAGTGTAGCAATGATGGACTCATAGCTAAGTACAGGCAGAGTGAAGAAAAGAGAAGGCCTCAATGATCAAAGCAGATTTTCAGTAGAGAAAGCCATCACAATAAACAAGAAATACCATTGTACTTACGTGTTGGGATAGCGCCGGAAAATGTCCTTGATGACGATGATAGCTTCTTGTACAACATAGTTTACTTTTACCTTTATCAGCTCAAGAAGAACACTAATACACCTCTCTGCAGCTCTCTCTAACTTGATAGCACAGAGACCAATTGCTCAAACTGCCTTTCTAACAAAATCCACATCTACTTCTGTTGCATATTCTTTGAATTCCAACAGAACCTGTTCAAAATGACCTCAATACATGAAGACTGCTGAATATCTGCTTTGAAATTGAGTTTTAGACTAATATGGGTTATGGGAAAGCAAAGTGCTATACTGGTAATATTCTAAGTAGATACTAAAAGAGATTCAATAATGAACTAAAATGATAGCATAATAAGATGGCCATACACTGACGTAATCCTTACGATAATGAACGGCCGACAAACTTACAGCTGCAGTGAGCCTTCTGTATTTCAACCATTCAACCTATGTGATGCAGCACAATTCAGCTAATTTAGCCTAGAAAAACTACTAATCTTTAGCCAAACAAAAGTCGAAACAAGCTATAAGCAGTTGAACTGGACCAATTTACAAGACCTTCGGAGCCCATTTTCAATTTTGGTTGAACTTTCATCCTCTATATAATTCTCCACTGATTAAACATGCTCCCACCGTAACATAACACTCATCATCATGTGCATATTCTACAATTGCCACTACTCATCACAGTCCAATTGCTGCTATAAATCTTCCAATAGTAATAAACATTCAAAGGACAAGCCCCCATCAACGATGCATTATTGGTCATTGTTGATTCATGCAACATAGTTGATGAGAAGACTTCAGCAACTTTTACAGTACAGAGCAGCCAATTATTCTCAAACAACTTCTGCACCTCATAGTGGATGGGCTTTATCAAAGTCCTTGGCAAATTCTCTATTTTATTGGGTTTGCTGACTTGTCAATGTTCAAAAGTGTTGTTTTAAAACATTACCCAATGGTAAAGTCTATACATTGGGAGCCATAAGACACCCAATGGGGTATGAAGCCATATGATATATATGATCAGTTTGAAATTGGTCTCTTCAAAAGCTTACCCCCTAGATTTATAAGATCTCATTGGACAATACAACTCGTGGTAACTAAGAATAATATTTTAGTCACATTGGTTCGACAAAGGGTCTATTTGGGACGGCTGCAAAGTTTTATAAAATTGATTGTAAAGTTGTTGTGAAGAAAACAACTTCGCTACTATGGTTGCAAAAGTAGCTATCAACCACAAAAATTTCTTAAAAAGCCATGAGAAAGCAAGTATAACAAAAGCAATGAGATTAAAGCAGTAGTCAAATAAAATTGTGATTGTTATCTGAAAACAAAATAGCCAAAAAGCTGTCCCAAATAGACCCTAAGTCCATTAAGTATATTAGCATTCCTGAAAATCAAGGATGATGTTGAAAACCTTGAAGGAAGAGATCTTGAATTCCCACCTTTCTATTTTGAATTGAATCCACAACTAACTCCTTTCCTCCTTATCTAGCAACAGCACCTTCCTCCTTCCCTGCCGGTCCACCTTGGCAGTTGCACCTCCACCATAGCTTTCTTGCTTCCCTGCTTGGACCAAAAGCGAACAGCTCTCTGGCGATTTCCACCACGAGAGAGAAGGGAAAAATAGAGGGAGAGAAGGAGAGAAGGAGAGGAGAGAAGAAGAACTCACAATTTTTAAAAGAAAACATAACTGATTCTATTCTTCATTAACCTTTTTTTTTCTTTAAACAATGCAAGTCAATCCTATTTATACTAAACAACCCAAATGGGCAAAAGGTAAAATAGCCTAGAAACAAAGACTTAAAGTAAAAATATAATTAAAAAGTCAAATAAGAACTGACATCTAAAAATCTCCACCTTGGCTCTAGATTTGAAATGTGATGAACATCCAATGCTAGAATTTCTCCCTTACCATCCTTAACAAGCTTAAGCAATGTTGAAACTTAGGATTTGGAAGAGCTTTGGTCAACACATCAAATGCATTATCTTCTATAGATACCTTCACAATCTCCACCACATTATTTAACACGGTTTCTTTGAGAAAGTGAAATTTAATGCCTATGTTTATAGTCCTTTCATGAAACATGGGACTCTTAGACAAAAACATAGTACTTTGATTTCACAAAGAATCTTTATCGGTTATTGTAATAAGATGAACCAACTCTATCAACAAGTCTTTGAGCCAACCAGCCTCTTGCACCGGCTGCAGCCATGTACTCGGCTTCAGCAGTAGATAAGGCCACAATAGGTTGTAGCTTGCACTTCCAACTCGCGGTATTCCCATATATCTTGAATATGTAATCGGTGAGAGATCTTCTAGTGTCATTACATCTGCGAAATCTAAATAAACATATCCAAAGAGGACATCTTCATTCAATTCTGATTTTGTAAACTTCAAACCCAAATCTTTGGCTCCATTGAGGTACCTAAGCACCCACGTTGCTGCCTCCCAATGAGACTTCTCTGGATCAACCAAAAACCTTGAAATGACACTAAGAGGATGGGCCAAATCCGGCTTACAACAAACCATAATATACATAATGCTTCCCACAGCATTCTGATAAGGAACCGTACTCATGTATGTCTTTTCTTCTTCTTCCTTGGGGCTTTGATCCTTGCTAAGCTTGAAATGAAATGCAAAAGAAGTATAAACAGATTGACAATTCCATGTTGTATCTTTTCACCACATTTTCAATGTATGAACCTTGACATAACACCAACTCTTGACTCACCTTCCTCTCAATTTCCATACCAAGAATCTTTCTAGCAGGCCCAAGATCCATCATATCAAATTCATCCTTGGGCAATTCCTTCATCCTTTGAATCTCCTTCATGCTTAAGCTAGCCAACAACTATCATCAACATAAATAAGTAAATAAATGGCACTACTTACTTTCTTTTCCTTCAAGTAGACATAAGAATCATGTCTACTCCATTTGAAGCCAACATCATACATGAAGGTATCAAACAATTGATACCACGTCCTTGGAGATTGCTTCAATCCATATAGAGAACACCTTAGCAAGCAAACCAAGCTTTCCTTCCCAATTTCAGCAAACCCATCCAATTGTTCCATATAGATAGTCTAGTCTAATTCTCCCTGTAAGAATGTGATTTTGACATCCAATTGCTCAAGATTCATGTCCATATGAACAAACAAAGAAAGGAGCACATGAATTGATGTGTGCCTTAAAACTAGTGAGAAGATTTCTTTAATCCAAACCTTTTGTCGAGTTAACCCCTTTGCTACAAGCCTAGCCTTGTACCTAGGCTTATCTCTTTTCTCCCCTTATTCCAACTCTCGGCCACCACCTTCCCCTTCTCTCTACCGCCGGCTCCGATACCCTCTACACTACAAGTTTTCGTTTCTCCTCCCCACACCCCCACCCCAACCGCCAGCTAGCTCAGCCTTGAACCCCACCGCCATGTAGCCTTAACCTAGATCCTAGCCGCCGGCCTCCCCTAGCCATGTTTCCAAAATTTGCTCTAGCCCTTAATCCTTTCCTAATATAGATTGTGTTAGATTTGGAAGGATTATTAATCCAAGTTTGAAATCAAATTCAAATTTCAAATCTTTCCTAATTTAGTATAAGTTATATTTGGAAAGTTTTTAATTCTTCAATCAATCTCCTATTTGAATTAAATTAAAAACATATTGTTAAATCACATCTTTAATTTAATTGGTTCTATTTAGGAAAACCCTTTGAAATATTTTCCCTCCCACTCTATCCTTGAAACCACCGGCCCCCCTCTTCATGCACAAATTTAAATTTTCAAATTCAAAATAGCCTCTTCATTACCTTCCTAAATTAATCTTTTGTTAACTTGGAAAATTTCTAATTTGAATCCAAATTAATTTGAATTTCAAATTCCTTTCCTAAGCAATAGATCTAATTTAGGAAGTCCCTCCAATCCCTTCAAATCTGAAATTAATTTCAGATTTGATTACCCCATCACATTTAATGGTATGGTCCACATACATCGAATCTGGACATCTTTCCTCCCTCCTCCTTTGGCCGCCCCCACCCCCCCCCCCCCCCCTCCCCCTCCTATCCTAATGATTTCCTTCCTAATTAAAGGCCCCAATTAAGGAGATAATTAATTCCTCTCTTCCCTCCCTTCTTTTCTTGTTTAAATTTCAAATTCAAATCCATTAATTAAGGGAAATCTGAGATGGAATATTAGATCTTTAATTTTTTTTACCCCCCCCCACCTCCGTTCTACATCATATTCTGTCTTATCTTGTCAAATCTTTGGTACTTGTTATAGCACTGAATTTTGACTTATTGAAGATTGTTGCTCAATTGTGCCATCAATTAATTGTGCCATCAATTAATGTAATTTCTATTGGATGGTAAAGGGTACCGTCAAAGCTTTTTTTTTTTAGAACATGTGAAGTTTTCTGCAAGGATGCAAACCATCGCCTCAGTTTGAATTTTGCATTGTGCTAACTAAGTTTTCTTGTTTGTAGTCAGGCTCATCTTTTTATTTGTTGATGCACTTAAGTGGAGAACTAAGAGTCTTCTTCTATTTTGTTTCTCTGTCACTAACGAGCCTTTTCATATGTTTTGCAAGCAGGCATCAGTAACTCAAACTTAAGCATTTTGGGATCATATCTATCATACTCATTGAGTCGCATGAAGTCATGCAATCGGTTATATATAATTAGCTATGCATAACCCATTGTTAACCAAATTGTTTAAGGTATGGAAATGTTAGATTTTTGGAAGTGAAACCTGTGGTTTTCGTATAGCTTGCAAGCTATCCTCTTCTACCTCCTCTCTTCTAAAATTTCGTCTTAGACTTCTATTCTCCTTCTTCTCTCCATGGTATCCACTCCACATGTATCTTTCATATCAAAAATTCTATAAGTTGTGTTCAACACCAACCCCTTCCTTTATTTTGAATAGCCACCTACAAGTGCCTAGCTTCTTATCTCTTGGCTTTTCCATCAAGTTCCAAGTGTGATTCTTCCTTAAAGAGGTCATCTCCTCTTCCATAGCAAGCTATCATTAACTTCTCTCCTCACACCTCATTGCCTCCTTATATGAGGTAGGCTCATCACATTGCATAGAATCAGCTAAGAGAGTATAAGAAATCACACCAGCAAATCCATACCTTTGAGGAGCCTTAGTTACACGCTGAGGTTTGTCCCTAGCCAGCCCATAACTCTTCCTTTGCAACTCCTCCTTGATTTCTTCATTTTCAGCAGCAATAACACCTTCAAGATTGTTGTCTAGCACTTTTATTTCCACATAATGTTGCTGTCATGAACTATAACTATGGTTCTAGACACCTTCCAACAGCTGTAGGAACTTCTGTTTCATCCATAGAAACCGGCTAAACCCTTTTAGGAATAATATCAGACATCTCATGTTCATTAAAAGTGATATCCCTGCTAATTATGCACTTAGGATATCCTGGTTCCAAGCACCAAAGTCTATAGCCCTCCACATTTTCAAGATAGCCTATGAAAATGCATTTGATAGCCCTTGGTTCAAGCTTTCCTTGCTTGATGTCAGCATATGTTATACATCCAAACACCCTCAACTCCTTGTAACATGATAGCTATCCACTCCAGATCTCTCGAGTTTTGAAGTCAATTGCACTTAAAGGACACATTGATAAGGAATGCAGTCGTGCTAATTGTCTCTGCCCAATGACTTAGGAAGCCTTGCATTGTCCAACATATAGCTCATCTTCTCCAAAATGGTTCAATTGAACCTTTCAGCTAACCCATTCAGTTGAGTGAGTCTCAAAGTTAAGTGTCTTGATATGCCATGCATCTTGTAAAACTCCTTGAACTCATTGGAGCAAAATTCCAATCCATTATCAGTTATAAGCTTTTTAACCTTCTTCCCTACTTGATTCTCCACAAGAACCATCCATTCATTGAACTCATCCAAGGCTTCATTCTTGCCTTTTAAAAAGAAAACCCAAAGCTTTTAAGAATAATCATCAATTAGAGAAAGAAAGTACCTTGCTCCTACATAAGACTCATGCTTGGTTGGCTCCCACAAATTAGCACGTACATAATCCAAAGCTCCCATAGAATTAGGGGTGTCAATTTCGGGTCACGAGTCGGGTTCGAGTCGAACCCGGAACTGACCCGGCAAGATTCGGGTCAACCTGAACCCGACCCATTTTTGCAAACTGGTTGATTTTTTGGACCCAAACCCGACCCACTTCTGGGTCTGGGTCAACCCGACACGATCTAAATGACTCGGGAACGACCAAAAATTGTTGGTTTTTGGGTAAAAACATGGGTCAATCATCAATTTTCGGGTAAAAAACGGGTTAATCTCGGATTCCAGGTCAAAAATGAGTTTTCGGGTAAAAAATAGGTCAATTTCGAGTTGTTAGGTCAACCCGAACCCGACCCGTTTCGGGTTCGGGTTGACACTAACCTGGAATTTTTGGGTCGAGTTCGAGTCGAGTTTTCGGGTTGTGTCAAATATTGACATCCATACTTAGAATCATATTTTACATTTGAAAATTTTAGCCTCCTTACTTTGCCAACTACACAACACTCACAAAAGTCAATCTCTTTGGGCTTCAAGCTCCCAAATGCTCCTTGCTTTTGCAACTCCTCCATTCCTCTTGGGCCAACATGTCCCAACCTTTGGTGCCATAAAATAGTCTCATCCACTTAAGAATTAATCAAGCTAGCTTGTCCAGCAGTCAATATTTGGCCTTGCAATGTGTATAAACCATTCATCCTCACACCTTCAAATAGAACAAGTGCCCTTGCACATCTTAAAACTTCATTACACTTAAATGAGTAGCCATTTTTGTCAAATTCTCCCAAAGAAATCAAAATTCTATTAAATTCAAGTACATATCTCACTTTCTTGAGAATCCTCTCCAATCCATCATGGATCTTTAACCGAATATTGTCTTGCCCTCGGATCTTGCATCACCCTTCTCTTCCAACTCTTAAAACTACCCATGGTTTGTGGTAAGAGCACCCGGAATCAAATATTCACTCCTAGTTAAGCACGATATTTGAGGTTACAAGGGCATCTAAACTTTCATACCCTTCCTAGTCACATGAGGCATATCCACTACTATTTTCTTTATCTTAATGTTTGTTCTTCAATTTCGGGCATTACCTTTTGAAGAGAACTTTCTTGTGACAAAAGAAGCAAATAACCTTGCCTTTAGACTTGGATCTAGCATGGTTCTTAGCTTTGGACTCCCACTTCTTGGGTCTACCTCTCACGGTAAGGGCATCAACCACCCCTTCATGCTTCAACTCAACCCCTCTTTAAATCTACTTGGAATTAAGTGCTGCCTTGATTTCAGCCATAGCTAGAGCCTCCATCTCATACAACAAGGTGCCCACAAGAAGCTTATACCTAAAAAGTAATGAGCTTAGTAGAATGATTGCTTGACTTCATCTTCAATCTTCAGTTCTATGCTTTTCAAATTCAAGATAATTCAATTGAAGTCATCCAAGTGCTTGTTCAAGGGCTTGGAATCATCCATTAGCAATATGTACAACTTCTCCTTGAGAGAATGCCTATTGGCTAGACAGTTTTTGAGATATAGAGATCCCAATTTTGCCCAAAAATTTATAGTCGTTCCTTCATCAGCAACCTCCCTTAGAACTTCCTCCCCTAGGCTAAAAAGGATTGCACTATGTGTCTTGTTAAGCACATCCCTGCACAATCTTTCTTCTATCTTAACATTAACAATAATCTTTAAAGCTATAATTATATTTCAAATTCTATTATTTTTTACAATATTATCCTTTAAATTTTCTTATCTATAATCACACATACACCATTTCTAGTACAACTTTTACCATAATATCATAGTTTAAATCCTTAACTATCAATCTCCTTAGCCTTTTCTCCAATCCAATTAGTTTCATAAATTAATAGAATATTTATCTTCCTATGAATCATAATATCTATTAATTTCATTAATTTGTTTGTAAGAAACTTATATTTCAAATTCCTATCCTAATTTAACTTCATGGACTAGCTTTTTTTCCCACATCCATCCATGATGTGGGAACCTTGCCTATTTAACACTGCACCCGAGCGCCAGTGTAGCAGCCCCTTGCACACATGTTGTTGTATTCAAGTCATGCAGCGCATCACTTTCAGAAAACGCCCTAGCATTAACACAATGTATTAAAATATTCATGTCATAAAAAAGAAATGATGTATGTCCATGGATTAGTGAAATTTGTAATTGCCATTTGGTTAGGGATAACATAAGTTGGTGATATAATAATAGCATTTAAAAATCCTTAGAATAAACTAAACAAGTATCACCAACACTGCCTTACAATGACAAAGTCTATGAGGAATTCTTTTATATATATATTTCATGTGTTGATATATGTTAATGGTTTGCCAGCTCGCAGATAGTTTCTTCATAAACAACCCAATTTTAAGAATGCATTAGATATTCAAATAAAACATAAACCAACGCCAAAATCCACAGTACTAAAAAGGTGATAACTTTGGATTCTACTCGATTTCAAAAATACGGAACAACATCAGTCAACCAGGACTAATTGTTTCCCTAGGAACCTATATTAATGAAAAACTTAAGGAATTAAACAAGTACCAGAGTCTTTGATGTCTTCCCAAAAAAAGCTGAAATTGTCGCCCTCCTTGTACGGGGATCTAATCCAACCCACCAATCAAGACAACACTTCATCCTCCAAAAGACATTAGCCGCCTTCCCTGAAACCTCTGTAGCCCTCTCCTTCATCCTCTTCTCCTTGGGCTTCTTTCCTCCTTGAGAACTAATCCAAGCCAGCCTCAGGGCCACCTCAAGCCGATTCACTACAAATGCTTCGAAGCTGTAGTACCCCATATCCTTCAGCCATGAAAACTCCATCCATTGCACAGTAAGTCCCAGCACCCAACTTCCTCGCAAAGAAACATCCCGCCATAAATTCCATCCATGACACACACGAAGCGGTCAACATCAGTAACAAGGGACTCGGAGACCGTCAGTGCGTCCGCTAGGACGACACCAGACGAGGTGGAAGAGAAGAAACGGAGGGAGTTGGACAGTAGCAGGGCGGATGAGTTGGATGCTGCCGAGCTGGAGATGAGGCCACGAGAGAGGCGGGAAGAGAGGGAGGGGAGGCATGGGTTCAAGGGGGAAGGAGAGGGGAGGTCGGGGAGAAGGAGGAACTGCGAGTGGCCTTGGCGGTGGAGGTGCGACTGCATCTGGAGAAGGATGAGAAGAGATGAGGAGTCGAAAATGGTGAGAGCAGCCTAACGCTGAGCGGGAGAGAGAGATGAGAACCAGCGGAGGGCGGAGACGCGATGAGTAAGATTAGGATTAGATTTAGTGTTACGGTTAGAAATGTGAGAATGGTAAAGCGCGAGGTGGGCAGTGAGGGAGTGGATTAGATGGTGTGATTCGGAGCCCATTGCTAGGGTTTTTCCGGAAGAACGGAGTGGAGCGGCGAGGTAGGAGAAGCGGAGAACAGCGAAGAGCGGAAGAGCATGAACAGAGGCGGAGCGTGGACCGCGGACCGTGGACCGCGCCTTCGAATCGTGCGTGTGGAATAAAAATAGAAGGGGGATTTAGGCTTGGTTTGGGACGGCTGTTTCCTGCTGTACTGTATGAAAGGTAACCGAGTGGTGGTTTGGGAGTACATGTTCGTGCTCCGTTCTCGAAATTTTTGAGTCCCGCGGTTGCTTCTCACGTCCGGCGGAAGACTCCTGCTTTTCGGCTGCTTCCCGCTGTTCGTATCTATGAGAAATGCTTGAATACCCTTACTCTGCGAACTACCCCCATTTTCTTCTTCATCCTCGCAAATTCCGCGATATCCGCTCCTGCTTCTCACCACGCTCGAGACCCCAGTTATCAGGTAGATCGAACTATTCTGCCTTTTTATCGCTCTTCACGGTCGAGAACATTATCTTTTTTTCTGCTTCGATTTCACAGGTGCATCTTCATCGACTTTTCTGTTGTTAGAGGCATCTTTATATTCTTGCTTTTATCTAGAACAGAGAGAGTTGCAGAATTTACCTCAATCCTCTTCACAGCTAGGGGTGTCAATATCTGGAGTTTTTATTGGGTGCGGAGTGCGGACGTAGCTCTGTGTATGCAAACAAGTAGTTTTGCGCCACGTGGAGCCCACCTTTATCCCACCGTAATGAAGAGTTCGTGTGCTCTGTTTACCCGATAACCCGTTAACACGAACCATCCGAACTACTTCAAAAAATGCGCGGTAAAAGCTAGGGTTATATTTACTGGCGCGGTTTTTTTACCTCAGTTAAAAGTTTTTTTTCTCGTAACACTTGAAACCTCAGATAGCACGAGAAGAGCGTAAGGTCTGAGGTTCGAGGCGTAAGGTCTGAAGATGGAAACTGTGTCGGAAGAGATGAACGACTGGTCGGGGATGGAAGGTTTTACGCAAGAGTCAGAGCTTAGAGGTGGAGATGGTTTGCAACAGAATACCCAAGCAAACTTTGATATATTATCGGTAAATATGATATGAAAGCCGTGACTTGTTTAGTGTTTTAAAAAATTTGTATTGGTGAGAATATATGTATTGGTGGGTTGGCGGTACCGTTTAGAATCCTTTTTAAATGTTCGGTACCGCTAGGTATTGGTAGGTATCGGTAGGTATCGGTCGGTACTGGTAGGTACCGATTGGTACAGAAGATATTTTGAAATTGTGTGTCTGTTTCCAATTTTAAACTCTACTTGGTTGTTGTTCGTAGGTTGTTTGTAATAGTGAGAAAGAGGCTTATGATACTTACTGTCGATACGCGCATAGTGTTGGTTTTAGTGTTCGCAAAGAGCATCACTGTTACTGGCCTAATTCGAGGAAGATACGGATGAAAGATTTTGTATGTTCGAAAGCTGGTTTTAAGAAGGGCCTTGACCTGAATGCCAAATCGAAATACAGGAAAGCCAATACTAGGACTGGGTGTCCCACGATGATTAGATTTTCAGTTGATCAAGATGGGGAATGGAAGGTTACTAAATGTGTTGAGAACCACAATCATGAGTTGGCAAGTCCTGAAGATCAACATTTATTGAGATCATGCAGGAATATTACCGAAGATAGAGCATTTGTTCTTAAATCTATGACTGATGCTGGGATTAGAACCATTGATGCATTCACATACTTAGCTGATGAAGTTGGTGGGAGGGAGTATGTTGGTTTTTTAAGAAGAGATGCATATAACTTTGTTCAGAGAAACAGAAGATGCAAGATTGAGACTGGGGATACCAATTCCCTAAGCAAACAATGATAACATGTTTGTGTGGGAAGTCCAATATGATGAGGAGGATAGGTTGATGAATTTTTTCTGGGCTGATGGTGTGGGAAGGATTGACTACGACTGCTTTGGAGATGTTATAATTTTTGGTACCAGCTATAGACTGAACAAATACAATCTAGCTTGTGCACCTTTTGTTAGAGTTAATAACCATTGGCAGAATGTTCTTTTGGGGGTAGCATTTCTGTCTGAAGAAACAGTAGAATCATTTATATGGTTATTTAGAACATTCTTGAGAGTAATGGGTGGTAAACATCCCATTACAATTTTTACTGATCAGGATCAGGCAATGTCTCGGGCAATACAAATTGCATTTCCGCAAACACGCCATACGCTTTGCCAATGACACATCATGAAGAAGCTTCCATCCAAGGTGCATTGTTACAACAGCAACAACAAGGTTAGAGGGTTGATTTATAAATGTTTCAGCAAGTGTGATTCAGAGGTAGAGTTTGAAAGCACTTGGACTGAAATGCTGAATGAAGGGGACCTTCATAGCCATGAGTGGTTGAAAGAGCTCCACAAAATAAGGCACAAGTGGTCCACAGCCTACAACAAGACTTGTTTTAACCTTGGTCTTCTTTCAACACAGCGCAGTGAATCCACTAACAATGTGTGCCACGGCATCTCTAAGCCTACTAGCACAATCACTGAGTGTTTTTTGGGACTAGAGAAGGTGATGAAGACATGGCGTCGGAATGAAAAGGATGAAGACTTCAAATGTAGTCAGTCCGATGTTGTTCCTTTAGTAAAGAGTAGTCCAATTCTTAGGCAGGCCGCACGTTTTTATTCGCGTAAATTATATTCTTTCTTTGAGGAGGAGTTTTTACAAGGTGTTGGTGGAATGTGCATAGCTCAAGCCTCAACTAACTTATCTATATTTTTTATCAAAACTGTTGAGAACATTGATCAGCCTCGCCACTGGACAGTTAATTTTTATGATGTAGAAGGTAGCATCGAATGCAGCTGTGGGAAATTCGGTATGATGGGGATACTATGTTCTCACTGCTTGAGAGTGATAAGGCAGATTGATATAATAAATATACCTCCGAAATATCTACTCAAGAGATGGTCAGGCCGAGCAAGAAAGGATCTTTACTCTGACAGGCCGTTGTCATCTATGGTAGCTACCGGAAGCCCCTCGGATGGCATAGGAAGTATGATTTTCAGAAATTATTTTACTAGATTTGCATATCAAATTAGCACTAGAGGGGAAGGGAATACTGAAGCAGAACAGTACATGATTGATGCAATGTCTGAGATTGCTGAGAATGTGGATCTCATATTAAATGCCAGCAAGGACTCAAACTTAGATACGAACTCAAGCATGCGAACTAAAATAAAAGACCCTATAAAGCGCAGACCCAAAGGAGTTTCAAATGCAAGGTTGAAGAGTCATTGGGAAAAAAGAAAGCCGAAGAGGAAGAAAGCTGAGGAACAACCTACACCTTCAACTCATCAGCCTACACCAGTGGAACATAGTAGTCAAGTTTCTTTTGTAAATATACCAGAATACTACGCTTCAACTCAACAGCCTACACCAGCGGAACCTAGTAGCCAAGTTTCTTTTGCAAACATTCCAGATTATTTTGCTTCAACTCATCAGCAAACATATGTGGAACGTTTTAGTCATGTTCCCTTTTCGAACATACCGGAATGCTTCACCGATGAGTGGCTTCTTCGTCGACCAACCAGTCAGCCCAACCCTGAATATTTAAACATGATGAATGGATTTATTGATGCTGAAAGGCTTGGATGAATATTCATAATTTCGAATTTGTTTTTATTTGATTTCTGTCATTATTGTAATTGATATCTTATTCTAGAAACTTCGGCGTTCTTTTACAAGTACTGATCTTCTAAGTTTCTCTCGGTACCTCTCGGTATCGTTCGGTACCTCTCGGTAACGCTCGGTACCTCTCGGTACCTCTCGGTACCATTCGGTATCGGTAGGTACTTTTAAGTAGTGGTACCGATCGATACCGCGGATTTGTTGGTGATTGAACTTAACGTCATTGTTTTGGGTTGATATTTACTATGTTTGTTGAAATTAAATTGGGCAGTTGTACTGTTGCAGGTATTTAAGATGGGTGGTTGTGTTATTAACTGTGGTAGTTGAATTTTAAAGATATATAAACTTAGGAAGTCCATGGTTTTTTAAATAGTTCTATCATGGTTTATAAACTTCGGTGGCCGGATGCCAAACTGCATCTCGGCTTGCCGATCAAGGAATTTGTCGAGATTGCCACAATTAGAATGCATTACTGCATGGAAGTTGCTGCAGAATGTGAACTTGAACAGCAAGCAAGACGGAATGAAATATCTAGATGCTGTGTTCATACATGGCATGATCGGTGTGATAGTTTGCTTAAAGTGGCATGGAGGGAGGAGATTGCTTTCGAGGAAAATCGATCAGGTCGGTTCTTAAATTCTACGGGTTGGAAAGCTGTCTAAAAGAATATTTTTACAAATTATCATCACCTAGCAAGTGTTCATTTCCTGCAGCAGCATTATCATGAGCTGACTTGTAAAGGAAAGTTAACAACCTCTGATTATGTGGTCAGGCCAGCTTCTGATGTTGAGAATGTAATTCTTTATCACCCGTGGGATCGAGCTGAAGATAGTTTTTTAATTGATTTGTATTAGCAATTAAAAAATGAATGTATTCATGGTCGCAAAAGGAAGCTGTTTTTTGATATTAAAGACTGGCAAGATTTACAATTTGAGTTACTGACAGAATTTGGATGTTGTCCTACACAAACGCAACTCCAACAACATATTCGTTGTCTAGTTAAGAAGTAAAACAACTAAAATGTACTGACATATTTACCAATTAAGAATGTTCTATCTATTTACATTTTATAACTGTAGCAAGACTATCGTTTCAACGTGGAACATAACATCATAAATGCAAGTTCAGCTCTAAACTTAGGCATTTCAGCTTGCCAGTTCATTAGTAAATCCCATTTAACAGAGTTAGTTTGAATAACATTTTCCATATATTTGCAAACGAACATCCCACAGTCATAACCATTGGTTTGTGTTGGAACTCCCTCGGCTTCCAGAATTTTCCATGTTCTGATATCAGTTTGAAAGCAGCCCTGAGTTTCCTCTTGTAAGTGATTAATCTGTAATCATAGTTAAGTAAAATTAACGTTAATTTCACAATACGAATATGTACAGCACACTTAAAAAGTACAGCAGCCGACTAACCACTAGTGGAAGCACAGCTCGATGGAGGGGGTTAGGTAACGAATCAAAAAAATACCAAGTTGCCTTCTTCAAATAAGCAACCAGAAGAGTCCAATGTTCATCATCATTTACTGGTAGTAGCAGAAAGTTAGAAGCGGTAACTGCATCTTTGTTAATATGCGACACGTACTGCTTACTTTCCATATCATATTTCTTGGATGCCTGTATGTGTACTCGGGTTAGGAGAACTTTTAAACATATTGAGTTATAGCAAGAAAAATAACACCATTACCCAATGCAGACTCGAAACATAAATAAATGGTTGATAAATGCCAGGACGAAGTTTATTTTTCTCAGCCAGCAAACTAGCGAAGGCGTCGATGTGGTTGTCGTCCAGATATTGGTTTGTTAATAGTTCATCGATCTGGCTTCTAAAAATATGGATGTTTCCTGCAGTATAAATTGTATCTGACCTGCAAAATAAAAGCACAGTGTTAAAATATGAAGTGTACCTACCAGGTCCCAGCTGGTACCTATCAGTACCTATCGGTACCTACCAGTATCGAACGATACCTACCGGTACCTAAAGATACCTACCAATACCGAATGATACCTACCAGTACCAATCGGTACCAGAAAGCCGTTACAGATAATTTGCAATGTTACATACTTACATATCAGTATATTTCTCAAGGCAAGCGTCGATAAACATCCTCATATCGTCACTAATCATTTGTCGACCAGGATAATCTAGTTTGGTAGGAGCTGGTCTTGGTCCATGTGATCTTTGACTTTCAACTTCAATCAGAGCATTTGTAAGTTCAACCTTAGTTAGGGAGGGCCTAACAGCAGCTTTTTTTAACACATTCCTCTTATATTGACCCTTGGTGTATGGTGTCTTAACCTCTTTAGCTTTAAGGTCAACCCGACCTCTCACACGTTTGGCTATGCCTGAGCTGCTTGGTTCAGGTTTGGCAAGAACATCCTTTAATGGCTGGGTGTCTTCAAACATACATTCGGCAATAACCTCTGCACACTCTGCCTTCTTCATTTCATCACTCATAGTCCTGGATGAAGATTGAACATGAACTGCTGCAGTTGAGGAGTTGAATGAAGGGAAGTTCTCAGATAAGAACTTCTCCATTGCTTCCATTCTCTTATTCATTTCCCTCTGCTCAAACACATAATGTTCAACTGCCTCCATTCTTCGTTCATTCAGAGCCATTGTTGTCTCCAAGGTTATTAACCTACCTTTCAGAAATCTATTTTGATCTAAAACCTTCTGTATATATTCACCTCTATAATCCTGCTGTCCTTCAGGTGGGGGAGTATGTTGTTGCTGTTGCTGCTGGCTATGTGACACATGTGGTGTTTTAGTGCTTGGTCCACCAGGGCTGATTGGGCTAGGGGGCGGCCGAACTGGGCTTGGGGGCGGGGTGTTTTGTCTTAGAGGACTCTTGGGTGTAGGTGGTGTTGGAGGTGTAGAAAGATGTTCATGAGGTGTGTGCAAGATGATCTCTTTGTTAGGAACTTTGTCGGGTGATGTCTGTGGGGTCCGTGGGGGAGGATTTGCTAGTAAAGCCCTCTCCTCAGTTGTTATAGCATCAAAAGAAGTTAATAAATGACCAACTTCAAGACCATCGAATAAACTAGATGCATCTGCGTCGTTGTAAACTACATCGGATCCCCAGCGGAGAAACCGTGGTCTTGACTTCAAGTTCAATGGTTTGTGGAGTGTATAATGTTCAAGAAACCATATCTGAACTCATACATAATAATATCAACAAAGAATATATGAATAATCAACATCATCAATTAATACAAAACAATTTAAATTCAATGCACTCACAATAATAATATGAACAAATCCATTCAAGTAACCGAGTGGCTGTCCTCTCTTCATCTTTTTTGCAATGGCGTTAAAGTCAGCAACAAGGAATTCTCTGATTGAATCCGGCCAATTGTACGATAAAAATTTCTCAACATTTCGAGCCACACTGATGATAGAAGCTGGTGTTCGATAGTTGTGTAGAGGAAAAAATAAGTTTGACAACAAAAAAATTATGAATTTCTTCAAAACATCAGGCATTGCCGTAGATTCATCCAAACTAATCACCTCTTTCTTAATATCATTGGCTGATTTACCAGTAATTCTAGCACTACCAATTTCAAAATTGTTGCCTCTGTTTGGTAATCCTAAAATCATAGCAACTTCATCGGCAGTGAATAGTAACTTCTGATCCTTAATGAAAAAGCATTGTTTCTTACTGTCCCAATAGGACAACAACTTGTAAACCAACGGCACATTCTGCACTAGACGTGGTATAAAAAGAAAATGATGCAGATTATATTGCTTCAAACTCTCAACCAGGTTCTCGCCAAATATTTCCACTAAATGATCACAAACTTCTCTGAAGGTTGATGTTCTGCAACGGAAACTAATCTTCGGCACATAACCCTGCGTTATAAATTAGGAAAACTTTAATTCCAGTTTGGTACATCTACGAACCGGTCGGTACCTATGGATACCAATCGGTACCTAGAGGTACCTACTAGTACCGAGAGGTACCGAGTAATACCTAGAGGTACCGAGTGGTACCTAGCGAAACCAAGAAAAAGATTACAATACAACTCGGGTACCGCTGAGTACACGGAATGCGGTAAAATAAAGAATAAACTCTAACAACAAACCCTAGATATACAATGACTTGTAGAACTTAGAATGCTTACAGAAATATCCCAGCTTAATCTGGTAGGAACCGCTAAGTACACAATCGGATAACGCAGACGTACCCACCGGTACCCAACGGTACCGAGCGGTACATTTTGTCACACTACTTAACGGGCAAATGGCATTCACAACATCATTCAAACCAAACCCTAAAAGCTCAAAATTAACGAAAAATACATAAAAGCTCAAGAAAAAACAAACCTTTCCCATTGCGAAGATGAAGCTCAGCAGGCTTAGCGTAGAAGATGAAGTTGCTTCGTTCGAAAAATACAACCTGCAACTTCTCCTTGTGGTAGATGGACTGTAATCTAGTAAATCGCCCGAAAAAGAAAGAAGGAAGCGACGTTTCGGATGTTCTCGAACATATGGGTACCGCGCATTTTTTGAAGTAGTTCGGATGGTTCGTGTTAACGGGTTATCGGGTAAACAGAGCACACGAACTCTTCATTACGGTGGGATAAAGGTGGGCTCCACGTGGCGCAAAACTACTTGTTTGCATACACAGAGCTACGTCCGCACTCCGCACCCAATAAAAACCCCAATATCTGACACGACACGACAATCCGACCCGGACCCGACCCGGAAAATCCGTTTGATCAAACGGGTCGGGTTCGGGTTCACAGATTTGACCCGTTTGATAAAACGGGTTGGGTCGGGTTGACCCGGCGGGTTACCGGGTCAACCCATAAACCCATTTAATATAAGAAAATAGAGAAATGTTTATGCACAAATGAGCTCCCCGATGCTCATTTGATGGATTCCCGGCCACTCCATAACAAGCTCCTTATCCAGTTATCCTTACCCCGCCCAATGAGATCATTTTTAGGTAAGGATCCTGTTTCACGTGATCCTTGCTGCTGCTTCTGAAGCTCCTGCTTTGCGTGTTTTACAAGATGAAGGAAAGTATCAACACCAGCTGTTGCAACTTTATCAAGTTTCTGCACAGCCGTCTCCAGTCGCTCAAGCTGGGATCAATTTTGAGAGCACTTTTGCCAAAAAAAAAGAGATTGGAAGAATGTTGCCGGGTCGCGGGTCGGGTCGGGTCAACCCGGTAACCCGGACGGGTCGGGTCCGGGTTGAAATGTCCGACCCGTTTGTAAAAATGGGTCGGGTTCAGGTTGACCCGTTTAGATACGGGTCGAGTCGGGTTCGACCCGAACCCGGCGGGTTGACCCGAATTGACACCCCTATTCACAGCTATCTTTACTTCTTAAGCTTTAGTCGCAACATCAGATTTGACATGCTTCACCACTTTTATTTCTACTTTTTTTTCGGCGTCAGATAACTTGAAGAAGCCTTTACTTTTAAAAGCTTTCCTCTGGTAGCAAAGTTTCTCTGCACTATTTTCTACAACAAATTCACGATCTTATCCTATGTTGCACGGACACGGACACGACACAACACGGACACGGGACACGGCTTTTTTTGAAAATATAGGACACGGGTACGGCGCGGACACGGCAATACATTTTTTTTATATAATGTATATATATTAATGTAATATCATATTAAAAGTGACAAACAATAATAAATGAATGACACGATAACTTGTCTAGCTTATAATATAAAATTTTAGTACAAAATATCTAGTATAACCACAAAAATATAAGCAAATAATCACTTACTACAATATCAAGCATTCAAGTTTCAACTACTAGGATTAGCTTTAGAGGTTTGTTTTTGGCCTTCAATATCATCATCATTGAATATCACCACTTTCAACTCTGGTTCAACAAGAGAAAGATTTGTAATTGTGCAAAAAGAGAGGAGATGAAAATACCTTCACTGCCAAAGAGAAATGAAAATGAGAATATTCGATGAATGGATATTAAATGGAGACGTTGATTTGGTGTTGTGGATATGAAATAAGAAAATTTAGTTTAAATCTCGCCAAATATAAGAAATTATGTTTTAAAAAAATTATAAAATATTTAAGATACGCGTGTCGGACACGAGTGTCCAATTTGTTTTTAATATTTTTTTTAATCGGACAAGTTTTCGACGTGTCGGACACGTGTCGGAGGAGTGTCGGGCGAGTGTCGTGTCGGACACGGTGTCGGACACTGCACGCCTCTTTGAGGAGAAGTGTCGGTGCATCATAGATCTTATCCCAGTAATCTTCCGAGGTAAACTACTCTCCCCTTCCTTGCGCTTCTAAAAAAAAATTAGGTTTTGATTTCATTTCTACAATCAAACGTTGGCTTTCCTTTATTGGGTTTTCGTTGACATATAAGAGCAGATTGCGGTGTATATTTAAATTATTGTTTCAATTTCATTTATTAGCATGAAAGACCTTTTCGTTGACATAACTGGTGCTGCTATTGCTACCGTTGCATCTCAGTATGCCACTTTCTTTATTTAGATTTTTGTTTTGTTTTTAAGTTGCTGATATACTGCATAAAACTTAAATCATCTTTTTGTTGACGTAATCTTAAAGATGTAGATTTTGGATTCTGAAAAATAGATTTTTGAGAGCATATTTTTGCTCATTGCTGAATTTGCTTGGTTCAAGTAAATTCAACTATTTGGCGTTAGTAGATACATGCTGTCCTTAACTTTCTTTAATATGAGATTCCTAAGTTGACATCCAATTTTGAGATTTTTCCTAAATCTCCCTACAGGTTTCTTTTGTGTGGCCTAATTAACAAGAACAACCACACTTTGACATTTCTTTTTTTTGTCTAAAGTCATTTGATTTATATAGTGTTTCATTATTTCTAGATTTGTAGGCTGGATCTACTCTTCTTAGGGTAGGTCTTGATCTCGTGTAGTAGTCATCTTTGTCTCTGCTGCATATGAACACCATTTATTGGGATCATTGGAAATAATTGTGGCCATTTTACTTGTGACCAGCTATTGAGATCAAGTTATTGCTAGCTCCATTACAGGGCATATTGATAAGAATGTCAAGCTTTTATCAATTACACCGACTCACTGAAGAGTACACAATACCATAATATCCTGTTCTTTGCTAGTGCATATATATATATATATATATATATATATATATATATATATATATATATATATTCTTAATTTTAGCATGTAGAATTCAATATATGTGATGCAGACATAACATATATACCAAAAGAGGCATATGATTATAGAATTGGACAATCATTAGTAGAGACTGAAGAAAATGGTTTAATCAGGAGGCACGAGACGGTGAAGGTGCGGAGGAGATGATACATTTACTAGAGCAAATTACATATTGCATTGATGGACGAGTTGAATTAGGAAGATTAATATGTTTGGCAGTATGTTCATTTTAATTTGATTTAGATATTTTTTAGTTGTTTAGAATTTTGTAATTTGCTAGGTATTACACCTGGATGTTTATCAAACATGTATAACATTAAGTTTGATGTTATTTAATTTAAATGTGCTGGTATTACCATTTCGGTCTGAAGCTTCTTGAAAATGACCTTGCAATTACACCTGGATGTTTATCAAACATCTATAACATTGAGTTTGATATTATTTAATTTAAATGTGCTAGTATTACCATTTCAGTCTGAAACTTCTTGAAAATGTCCTTGCAATTATATGCATAGGTGAGTTTAATAACTTATATTATACTTAACAAATATTCAGTTTCTCTAATCCAACCATCTCAATGTATGCAGTTTCCATTTATGCGAAGTATCTTTATTGATCGATCTTAACTAATTAATTTTGTTTGATGTTTTACCAAATGTTAGTCATTCTTAGTACTAAGGCAGTTTTTTAAGAAATTTGTGCATAGTCAGTTTTTAATAGTAGCTGAAGTACTGTTTTACGTATCACATGATTAAACTGTGAGGAATATTTTGAACCACTGTATTTAGTAGATTTAAGAAGTGGGAATGTGGAGCACTGATAAACTTGCCATCGACTTCATGAAATTCTTGATCCTCTCTCCCTTCTTAAATGAAATGACTTGGCGATGAGTGTTGTTCATCTGCAATTGGCTCAGGATGGGCTACTTAGATACCACTTGTTTTTTTTTATTTGTAAAACATAGAGTTTTGAGAATAAATATGAACTATTGAAAGTGTATTGAATGCTGGGATTTTGTTATTTGACCTCTACAATTATCATATTTATAATAAAGGATTTGAATTCGTGATATATCAAACTCAATGTCGCAATGAAATAATCATTTTGGCAATATTTTAATGGTTTGTTTTATACTTACAAACCAAATTTTGCAGATGCAAAGAAACAGATCCAACAATTTGCTTAACAGAGAATTGCATTACAGTTATCATCAACATTACAATCTGCCTTTAGCCTGGTGAAAGTCAAAAGCTTACAAGTGGAGAGAATTGTAAATTGAAGCAAGCGTTGGTTTTTTCTACCAAATTTATTTCAATTTCATTGGGCATCATATGTTTTGTACCTGCTATGTATGTTTATTATTTAACCTTGAAATAAAAAATGTGGATACTTTCAGTAATGGAAAACAATCAAGTTTTATTAGTGTTATAGCCGTCTTTATTAATGTATTTTTATGGTTTGATTGATACTTTCAGCATTGTAAATGTGGATACTTTCAGTAATGGAAAACAACCAAGTTCTTTTTTTTTTTTGTCTTTGGTTGCCGTGAGATATTGGGAGCTTCTGTCACATCAATGGTATTGAACATTTGTGTTGTTTTAAGAGTTAATTTGTTTTCATATATGTTATTAAAATTTAGTTTTGAAAAATGAAATTCATTGCAGCCGTCCCAAACGCACCCTTATACAGATAGCACTTAATTCATTTATTTATCTAATTATTATTGAAATTTATTCATTTAAATACTATATATAGGACTGTCTCATTTGAAATAAAATTGGTGTAAAATACTTTGTATACAAAAGAATATTATTGTCTAGTTTCTATAGATATAAAACATTTTAGTTTAAGCAAGTAAATACTATTACATCTATTATAAGTAAAATATACTTCATCTAATAGTTTAATTAAAGAATGATGTAAAGAAATGTAATTCTATACTCACTATCACAAAGCGGGTTAATTCTTATAAGATTGTTGTTTTGACTATCAATTGATAGGACTTTCTCGATAGCATAAGAGCCTTAGTCAATGGTGTTGGCTCATAGTATTTTTATCTTGGTGCTATCTTCTAATACCAAAAAAACTATCGACAAGTGTATAGTGAACGATTTCTCATCATATGTCTCAAATATCCAATGTTCGAGTCCTATATGCATTTATTGTGTTGCAACTCGGGCTTCCGAGTTTATGATTTTGATGATAACAAATAATATTTATTAATCTTTTATTTCTTCTAGTATTTGCAGTGCATATGTCTTTCTATGTTGACTAATATTTCAGGTACATCATGCACCGTTCTTTGAAGATTCAAGGCTCAAGATTGCATAGAATTGGTTGTATTAAATGAGTCTATAATTTTCATTTATTGAGTCAAGTCTTGTAATGATGTATGTTAGTTTGTTGATCATGCACACACATAGAGGGAGCAAAAAATGATTATAAATATTTTAACTTTTCTGTTCATTGTACTGTACGATATGTATCGTACTGTACGATCTGGTGTAACAGAAATAAATTAAAATATTTAATTTTTCCTGGAAAAATTATTTTTGAATATAACTAATAGTACTATACGATCACCACATTGTACTGTACGATATGTTATAATTAGAAAGCTCGCCGTCTATTAAATTAGGCAAAGATTTGAATTTGAAAAGTTGTTCTAATCGTACTTAACGATCATAATCGTACAATACGATGTTTAAAATATTGCCTAATTTAATCCTGATTATTCAATCAAAACGGCTTAATTTTAATATTTGGATCCTACTGTACGAACTGTATCGTACGGTACGATCAACCGAGACAATATTGGCAAACTGCTTATTTATTAAACTGGATCGTACAACACATCGTACAGGACATCGTACAGTACTAACAAGTCAATTTCTGCACATCGTACTGGATGATCTTGTGATCATACGGTACGATATTTGACGGCCGAATTGAGTTTTTTTTAGGGTTTTTTGAGCCCTCTATTTAAGCACTCTCATAAGACTTTGTAAGAGTCTTTTGGCAGCCATTGTGGCTTCGTTAGTCTAGAGAAAACTTGAAGAGATGACTTGAAAGGGAGAGAGGAAATGATGGAGTTTGAGAGAGGGAGAAGAACCTTGGAGGGGGTTTCAAGGGAGTGTGAAGGAGATTTCACACGGTAGCTCCGACGAGCTTGCACCTCAGTTCCATTGGATTCAAGGTTCATCTTGAAGGAAGTTTTAGGAAGAAGAAGATCTCATTGGTGTCAAAGGACCCGGCTCCTCCGCCGCACCGGGGAAGGTGGAAGTGATTGTGTAAGGGCTTCTCCGCCTAGCTGTGGGGGCTAAAGGAGAATCACTAAAGGTTTAGTGTAATACTCGGAGGGTGCCTCCGGGGAGTAGACGTAGGTCATGGTTTGACCGACGAACCACTATAAATTGTTGTGTTCTTTCCTTTATTTTTTTTTTCACTTTATTTCCGCATTCATTTTTATTGTGATTAATTGCATGGATGAAATTGATTATCTATCTTTTTATTGTGAATGAAATTCGCTTCCGCATAAAGTCATAAAAAGATATGTCTTTTCATTAAAAAAGTTTTTAATCATCTAATTCACCTCCTCTTGGAGCATCTAGTAATTTCATATTGGTCTTAGATTGAAAGCATACCTACACAAAAATTCTATTTGTTAGTTTGGGAACCCATGTTGCTTTAGGTCCAGTGATGGAGTAAATGACATGATCAAATTGTTTAGAGGAAAGTATAGATACATGTGCACAAGTGAGCCCAAGAATCCAAACAAATTAAAGTGCTATGTGTTTAGTTTTTCCTTAGCAATTTCTAAATAGATGTCTCATACCATCACAAGTGGTATGACTAGTGTTTATGAGTATATATTGTCTATAATGTCAAGTTTTTTCAATTATTGATGAATCATGAGGTATTTTTATACAATAGTATTCAAGTTTTTTCAATTATTGATGAATCAAATTTTGCATGCAAGATCGTGTTTTCTCCATGAAGTTCAGCATAGATAGCAATTTTTTTAGATAAGCTGCAACTACCTGAAAATTTTAAAAATAATTATAAAATGAATACTTGAAAAAGCTAAAAAATTTTAATTGGAGCACAGTGTCATTTGGTGCAGAGTGCCCCAAAATTGTACAATGAATTTTTTTTTTAATCTACGCCCCACCGTCAACATTTGCTTGACTTGTCAGGTAAGAATAAAGAAGGAGAGGAAAAGGAAGAGGGGAAAAGAAAGAGAGAGATAGTAGAGAGAGAAAGCTGCTTAAGGTCTTTTTTGTCTATTACTCCAGTTTGAAAAAAAAAAGTCTTCTAATCCAAATCCCACTTTTATTTTCAATGATTTCAATTTCTTGGATTCATTTCTCTGAAAAGTGATCAAAATGCATTATCTCTCATTTTAATAATTTTGCATTGTGTAACTTTTGATATGTGATAAATATAATCCTCCTACGTATTTTGACTAGTTGATATTAAAATTTTATTGGGAAGCTTTGGTTGTATGATATTTTAACTTAAATGGGTAATAGTAATAATTTATAGAATGATCAGGAAAAAATATATTGCATTTGTACATGTAATATATAACATGCACTCATTTATTGTTAAGTAAGGTCAATGTGCATTTTTGGTATATTACAAATATAGTGATGAGTGTACTGATAATTGCATTGAATATTTATATAATATTTTATTATTATTCTATATATGATATTGCATGTATGAAAAAGGGCAAGAAAGGTTGGCTGAAAATAATTAACTAACTAAGGTTTTCTTAAGACATGTTATCATGTATAGGAGGGTGACCCGAACGACTTTCCTTTAAATAAGATTTATGATATAATCCTAAAAAATATAAAAAAGATAGGTATAAGGAGATTGATTAATATGATTTGATGCCGAAGGATAGGAAGTAATGACTTCTTACAAGAAAGCAATCTCATCGACTTGTGATATATGATATGAGACTGATTTATGTAGGTTTGACCTACAAGACTGGATACATGCAAAACACGACAGCTAGCAAGGTGTTATATCTTGCTTATATTGCATACATTATACAATTATTATATATGCATATAACATGCTCATATATGATAGATTGCACACATAATATGACATTATATGATCGATACATGATATTGAACATAATTGATACAAATATGTGATTTGATTTATAAGACTTATATAAAGGCATTATATGTCACAACCCAACCCGACCATGATAGGTCTTATCGTGTTGAGCTATGACAAGTGATTCCAAAGATCTAGTTTTAAAATGTTTTAGATTCACTTTTAATATTCATTTTAAAAAAATAACAGAAACTACATTTCTACTAAAAGCCTCTAAGTATTAAAAATAAGCTCATCCATAAGATTTTTTTCATTTCATCAAAATATATCTACACTATAATACATGACTACAAATAGAAGTCATAGAACTGAATAATCAACTAGTCCTTACTATATGAAATTCAAATAAACAAATACTTATAAACTCAAATATAATCCTGAAACTACTAATCAATAAGCTCATTTTTCTTCTCAGATCTTAAATACTAAAAGTAATCATAGCTTAAATAGTAGGCCATATAAAAAATTTATGAATTCTTTTGTAAGAGCAATTATCTTAAGATTTCACTCTTTTGGCAAATAGCGTAGGATCTTATTTATCTATACCTAATATGTATGCATCTTCTTAAGTGCTTTGAGATTATTGTCTAACTTGTTAAAACATCTAAACATCTTCATGATGGTTTATCCCATCCTCAAAAAAGAGTACTAACACTTCACCACCATTTCGCAGTCCTTGTTCTAGTTTCATCAAATTCAACAATTATTAGGTACTTAATTTTATCAAAAAAAAGAGGAATCTTATGACAAATTAGGTACTTAATTTTATCATGATTTCAATAAGAGTAAACTCAACACTTATTTCACAAAGAGAAGAGATGTCTGGTTTTTAAAAACAAAAGTAGAGTTTTTGAAGAGTGGGTTTAAATTAAAAAAAAAAAGATTCCAATAGCTCTTAACTTAGATTTAGAAAAATCTATTTATATGTCAAACAAAGAAATTATTTTTCAATTAAAATTAATTAAAAATAAAATATTCATGAAATCACAATCTTCTAAACATTAAAAAATTATGAGAAAATGCATCATTAATTAGCTCAAATCAACTTTTATGAAGTTAATCAAATTTTTACAAGGACCTGCAAACTGCTTTATGAAGGCCAAATTATTCTATGCTGCCAGCTTGATGGTCCGAAGACTAATCAGAACACGCCACATCAATCAATACACAATACCAGCACCCATCAAAAAAGTGATGTAGGGCGTTCTGGTTAACCTCCAAACGACATATCGTGTCTACAAAGGATAATTTTTCTTTATAGAAAAAATTATTCTGTGCGGACACCAGACAATCCGGAGCCTAGCCAGAACGCGCTATATCACCTGATACACACCGGTATCTAACAAAAAAATGATGTGAGACACATTCTAATTGACCACCGGACCTTCCAATATCCACGTAGAATAATTTCTCATATCCACACCAAACTGTTAGCATTCAGAATGAAAAAGCATCTGGGCTTGTCGCAGTTCATATAATATAACCTTTATTTTCTCTCCTCTCCCACTTAATAACATATCTACATTTAACCTTAAAATTTTTTTATTGTTTTTTACTTCTTGAGTTAGACATTTTTGGTGTTACACTTTGAAGAGTGTTCCAAATCTTCGAATTGTGGGCGTGCTTTGCTCTTATTAAACATTCACAAATAATCATAAACAGTAAGGCCCTACTTTGGCAACATAATCAGTTCAGTAAAAATGGCGTAAATAATATCTTAAAAAATAATGCAATAATCTAATTAAAATTCAAAGAACACAAAGAAAACTTCAACAGCCTTAAAATATAATGAAACATCATCGATGACAAGCAGTATTTTAACATAATAAACATAAAAAATGCACTTGTTACAGCAATTAACCAATAATAATCTTAATTGAAAACATTCTCACAACAATCATCATAACATTATAGGGGAGACTAATGAAATACAACCTCAGCTTTCTAAAAGAGAAAAAACCTTACAAACTGTACAGCCTCAACGAAATTGTGAAGCAATAACTTCAATCAAGAAGCATCTCAAAGCCAGAATCTCATAAATTTGGGGTTTAGGGTTTTTTCGTGTCAGAATGTTGAGCAAAATCATTTGACTTCAAAGAACGTGCTGCATCTCTTCCTGTTAGTAGTAAGCAATGGCAAAAATGCTGAGGATTATAAGTAGCAAACGAGGAAAATTTCAAGAGTATAGCATAGGAAACAATTTCAGATGATGAACCTCATGTTGATCTCCTTCATCTTCTGATTGGGCAGTAGGATCGCTTGCAGTATTTTTTGATTTCTGCTCTGCCACAGTCTGTAGGTGCTGAATGAACTTCTCGAAGTGCGAATGATCTGTATGAAAAGAAAAAGAACTACATTTTTACATTTGTGGGGAAAATTATTATATGGAACAACTCTTATGGTCTTCTAAAATTAATGCATCTGTGCTATTGCTCACATTTCTATAACACCAAAGCAAAGTGCTCTAAACAAATAATTGGAATGAAGAATTATATCAGATTATATATATATATATATATATATATATATATATATATATATATATATATATATATATATATATATATATATATATATATATCATATCTTCCTTCAATTACTGGAAATACATTGACGCTATAACTATAATCATAAATATGAGCATTCATGTATGATGGTATTCGTGCCAAAAATCTTAAATAAATCTACGCCAAATTGATTTATAAATGATGGAACAAGATGAGAGCTACCACCGAAATTCTTCCCCCAGCCATTTCAAGAAGTTTATCCTGACTGGATTGAGGCTTCACCTATATATCAAAAAATTGATCCCAAATATATTATTGATGGAATGAGTGAATTTTATTTTATTTTTTACCAAGCCGAATTTCCTTGGATTTTGTCATGGAATTTGAAAATTTATTAGTGACACAATCAATTGCAAAAAGAAATTACTGCAAATAAAAAAGGTTATTATCACGAATAAAAGTATCAGCCTATTGATTCCTAAGAAGGATGAATTCTCATTAAAATTAATGCATGATTCAATTTGATGCAAATATCCTAATGAAAATCCTGAGCAAATAAAGGCTAGAATAATGCTAGCCTATCTACAATAGTTACCCCATCTGTTTTCTGAAGGAAACTAAGATAAAATGTTTCAATCAATTGAACAGAACTATCTTCATAATGAGAAACCAATCGAGAAAAGGAAGAATTTAATAAAAAAAAGAACACAATAAATTCATAAATGTCTACAGCAAATTATTGCTCATTTGAGATAAAGAAATAATTATTTCTTTACTTTTAGAAAAGATTGTGTTATTAGGATACATTTTCTTTTTTTAATTTTATGTTTCTCCAGATGTAAACAATATTGTTTCGAGATCCAGTTCTCCTTTCCCTCTACATGAGGAGAGATGTTTTCGTTATAAGGTGAGCTAAGTTTCAGAGTCATTCTTGGAGTCTGTCAAATACCCTGAAGCGCAATAAATCTGTAAGATATTCTCTTATGCTAAATATTTTCTTTCTTATTTTTTTATTTATTCTGTATGTCTCATAAGTAAACTACTCTCCCCAATTAGTTAGGATTATTGTCAGTGGATTTATGAGAAATTAAAGTTTGGTGGGATAATTACCTAACTAAAAGACAATATTAAAAATTCTATGTGATTTTAAATTAGACGACAATCCTAAGGGAAATGATGGGGATGTTAATTCATTAATCCATAATATCCTTAAAGATTTCATATGATATTTTTAAGACAATCGTAAACAAATTAAACTCTCTTATTGAAATTAAGGTGTTCGACATCAACCTATTTTAGATAGTATAAAGATGTTTTCCTTAGTAGAATTATGAATATTCCGAATACCAACAACGATTATTGAAAGCAAAAATTTATTGAAGAACTCCCATCCACATTTGTCAAAAGGTTAAATGAATCTTTAGATATTATTCTGAAAATGTCCAACTTATGTATACATTATCAATAATTGTACCAAATAACGATTACATCTTTGTTTGGATATTAAACTAAATAAACAAATAAGGGAAAGAAAGAATTTTCGAGAAAAAGCAATTAGGTGCTTTTTCCGAACAATTTATTTGTGATAATCCTTGCACTTCTAATAAAAGAGCTAAAAAGTAACAAAGAATTTTATAACAAGAGGTATCCAGACATTTTAGGTCCCATAGACATCATGAAAATACCTCTTTCATCTAAAGATTTCAAATATCACAAAAATTAGGAGAATTAAAAAAATAGAGAGAAAACAGTAAAATGAATATAAAATATTACTGATGTCGTAAACATGGACATTAAGCCCAAACAACATAACATTACATTCAAAATATCCAAAAGGGAGAATAAAAGCAATTTTATAATGATCAAACAATCAATGAAAGACAATTTGATGAGGACATCAAAAGATCGACGGCTATGATGTGGAGTCTATTATTTTCTTTTGTGTCTTATGTACTAGTTTATTTTGTTTTCATGTTTTCCCATTTTACCCCTAAGGGTGGTCATTTGATATTGTAGCCCCGATGGCATTTATGTCTTTTAATTTTTGTTTCATTTTGGCCTATTTATAGGAGGCCTCATGCATTGTACTAGTCATTGATGAATGAAATGAAAATTGCTCCCTTTTGTTCTCTTTGTGAGTGCATAACAAGATCTCTTAGTGAGTTCTTCCTTTGAGATCTCTTGGTGAGTTCTCTAGTTTATTTTATGTTTATTCGTTCACCATCTCTCTCTCATTAGAAGCTCCACAAAATCACCTTCACCCAAAACCTAGCCGCCGGCTCCCCCACCTTGGATCTTGCCGCCGGCCACCACCACCATCCCGGCCAACCACCTCCCGCCACCCCTCCCCTTCCGGCCAACTCCCCTCCCTCATCCCATGTTGAATTTGAAATTTAGAATTCAAATTTTGAATTCTTTCCAAATTTGGAAAGTTTGCATGATTGATTCAATTTCAATTTATTTTAATTTGGAGTTTTCAAAATACTTGTCCACATCATCCACCTAAGTTTGGAAACTCTTCCCCCTCTCTCCCCAAATTTCTCATGAAGCATTGACTACTTTCCTAAAATAACTCCTTGATTTTAGGCTATCATATTAATTGAATTTCAATTTGAATTTGAAATTCAAATTAATCTTAATTGATAGACCTATTTGGAAACTGTCCTATTCTTACAAAATCTGAGATTTAATTCAGATTTTAATAAATTTTTGATTAGTGTTGTGGTCCCCACTCACTAATGACAATTAATCTCTTCCCTCTCTATATGTGGCTGGCCCTTCATGAGACTTTTCTCTCTCCTATTGCATTAATTGCTCCCCATTTAATTCTCCCTAAATTCCCTCTCATCCACTTTAATTCTCACAATTAGAATTTGAATTCAAATTCAAATTCATCCCTCCAATTTCACTTAATCTGAATTTAATTATATTGGCCACCTAAGCAAGTACTGGATCCCAAATATTTTCTCCCACAGCTGCCCACGGGATTCCCCACTAAAATCCCTTAGTTCCTATGCAACCCGGAGAGGAAAGTCACCGATTTCCCCTCCTTCCACTTGCTGTCCAGAAATCTGGAATGGTTCGAAGTGCTGCCCTGAGATTTAGGACCTAGAAAGCTGCTGTCCAGGGCCTTCCGATTGCTGTCCAAGGAGTCCAAGTCAGGTTCACTTGCTGTCTACCACTCAGGAGCTGCCAAACTGCTGTCCAAAGTTGCTGTCCACATAGTTCAGCAGGCTCCCCTGCACCACGCCTTCAACAGGAAGGCCCCCAACTGCTGCCAAGAACTCCTTAGTCATTCTAAATTGCTGTCCTAACTTTGGAGACTAATGATGCTGCTGATCTGAGGCTTCCAACTACTACCTAGTGCTTGATAATGGTGAACCCTTTCCCTTAGTCTCTTATCTTCATAGTTATCCTACTATGTGATTTAATTGATTCATAAGAAGCTTGTTAATTACTCTTCGCTAAAGCCTAGAAGTTAGAAGAGTTGAGTGTGGGATCATCTTGTAGTGACTAGTCTTATTGTTAGTGGAGGGATTCATGGTTGAAACCTACCTCGCATGCAATGTTAAGAGTAATTGATTACTTTTGTGGTTTTAACTCTTATGTATGTGACTTAGCCTAAACTTATGACACCACGCTCGTGTTTTATTTCATCGTTTTATCGCTTAAAAGCTTTTAAATAATATTGTTCTCTAGATCAAGCGTGCAAGTTCCTAATTCACCATCCATTCACATATGTTTCACATCACAATTAACTTCAATTACAGGACATATGTTGAGGCTTTTACTAAAAGCTTTTATATTATTAATCCTAATATAAGCATTCTTGGATGATTGTACTCACAACAGAAATCTTAAATAAATCTGTGTCAATTTGATTTTATAAATGGAACAAGATGGAAGCTACCATTACAATTCATCCCGCAAACATTAAAAAAGTTTATTCTAACTGGGTTGAATCTTCGACCAATATATCAAAAGTTGAACCCAAAAAATTTTATTGATGGAATGAATGAATTTTATTTTTTTGCCAAGCCAAAATTCCTTTGATTTTGTCATGAAATTTGGAAAAGCTTAGTGACACAATCAATTGCAAAAGTTTATTCTGTGACATGTCAGTTAAAAGATGAACTGCTATTCTTGTTGAAAACAAATTATTTCAAATAAAAAAGATTATTATCATGACTAAAAGAATCAGTCAATTGACTCCTAAGAAGAAAAATGTAGGAATTGGATGCACTTTTCACAAAAATGAGCGGATGAAATACGAAAAATTGGGAAGAAGATCGCCCCAAAATATTTTTTATTGAAAAAACTATAAAGAGAAATGCAAGATACAATTGGATCTTCAATTGGAGAGGAAGATCTGTTTCTCCCAAATCCCGAGCCGCCGGCTAGAGCCCAAATAACCTAAGAATAAACTAAATTCAACAAAGTCCAAAACATAATCTTGAAATCACCCTATTATTAGCCTTAAATAGGCTCCCATAATTCCCTCCCAAATCAGGCCCCTTCCCTAAATAATTCCCTCTCAGATTTGAATTCAAATTAGATTTATTTTCCTATTTAATTCCCTCCCAATTATAATTAAAACTTTCCTAAACAATCCCCTCTTAATTCCTCACAGTGGTGATCCAAATGAATATGAACTACCAGCATGCTAGTTAGTGACCAAAATCTAAAGTACCTTGGCAATGGCTGGTTCAAAGAGGAAAAATCAATCCCCATGGGGCTAACTAATTAGGACCAAAAGAAGGTTTGTAAGTGCTTTCAACCCATTTAGAGTTAAATGTTAGTATTTAGAGAAAAGGATAAAAATGACCTCTCAACTCTTTGTAAGGGATCAAAATAATCCACTACTCTTTGAGGGACCAATTTGGTCCCTCGACTCTTTAAAATGAGACATTTTTTGTCCTAAAATCAAATATTGGAGTTAACGATGTTAAATTTAAGGGCATTTTAGTCATTTTTTAATTAAACATTTATTAAATACAATTTTCAAGTAGTTCTATTTTTATAAAAAATTATTAAACATTTATTTAATAAAAAATTAATAATAATTTTAGTTTTGATTTAAAAAATTTTAGTCATATTTGATAAAAATATGTGTGACTAAGTTGAAAATAAGTAAATAAAATCTGTTTGCATTTGATTTTTCTAAATCAATAAATATCATAATTTATGAAATATAAATAAAATTGTTGAAATTAAAACTAAAATGATTTTTAATACATTTTTTTAGAAAAATTATAATTACTTCAAAATTATATTTAGTAAATGTTTAATTAAAAAATGATCAAAATACTCTTACATTTAACGCCACTAACTCCAACATTGGATATTATGACAAAAAAAAAATCCTATTTTAAAGAGTTGAGGGATCAAATTAGTAACTCAAAAGAGTTTAAGATCATTTTGGTCTCTCACAGACCATTTTGATCATTTTCTCTTAATATTTACATCTTGTTATTATCCTTATCATAATTTTTAGATTGAAAGTAATTAATCCTCGTATTTGGAGATTAATTACCTACAATCTAAAATAGATGATTCTGTTAGACCGGCCCAGGATGGGCCGGTTGGACCGGTCCAACAGGGACCGGTCCGCATCTACGCGAGACGCGTGGGCGGAAACGGCAGCAAGGGGGCGGCCGTGAGTCCACGTGGGCTTGAGAGGGGGAGTTTAGGAGGGAAATTTTGAACGTGAGAGGCTGTTTTAGGAAGTTTATGATTGTCCTTTATGATTAATTTTGTATAATTAGGAGTTGGGGGGAATTAGCTCCTCATCTTGAATTTGAATTCTCTTTTGAGATCTAGGGTTTGTGTGCTTGGGCTCTTGGCTTCGCCGAAGAACTTTGGAGAGTTGTTCTTCCTCTCGGATTGAAGAACAAATTGTATCTTTGCTATTTTCATTGTCTACTAGTAAAATACAAGTGTTTTCTCCTCATCTCCTGCAGTTTTCCTCTATTTTTCTACTGTTTTTGGCTGATTTCCTGCTGTGGACAGCAGTTCGCTTTGAGATTTGTTGCTAAAGTGATTAGGGAATACTTGAAATCAAGTATTTCCTATCAGATTCTCTTTCGAATATAAAAGAATATTCTTCTCGATTCTTGCATTTATTTTTAGCTAATAATTTGTAGTACTATAACTAAGAACTTCTGATGCAATGAAACTATATGGAACTTCAATTTTCAAATATGAGATATCAAATTTCCTCTTCCAATGTCTCTCTCCTCTACTGTCTATTGGTAGCAAAAAGGAAAGGCAACAACTACTGACCATCATCCATCCTCTCTCTCTCTCTCTCTCTCTCTCTCTCTCTCTCTCTCTCTCTCTCTCTCTCTCTATATATATATATTTCCCTCACAAACCAAGAAACAAGGGAGCATCTCGTGCAACTATATTTTCATCTTTTGATCTAGAAAAATGAAATAACCATTTGGATAGCAAATTGCAGCTATTTGGAGAATAATTTCGGCAAAGAGAAATGAAAAACGATGAAACATGCCCACAAGTTTTGTCCAAAATTCTGACACTCTTGAATCCAATATCTTGGATAATTTAACCAATCATTGGTTACTCGTTAGGTTTTGTTTATGTGCACGCAAGTATAAATATATAAATTATTTTCCCTCATCATAAGCTCTAACTGGCCCTCTTCTCTGCTTGCCTATAATTAACACATGAGATCTCGCCAATGGCAATATTTAAATTTCATTATACCTTTCAAATTTGCTTTGGATGCATGATGGATTGAAATGATTTTGCATGCATGAATTTAATGTAAGAAATTTTAGCGAGAAAAGCACAATGGATAGTTAAAAAAGTTTCAAATGTGGATAGGACACACAGGCAGCTAGTATTTTTCAGTAGAAGTTTTAGTTGCATGAGTTTTATCAACCACATTCAATGAAAAAGTCCACAGAGTAAAAATCTTCTAATTTTGAAAAACTCGAGCCTCCCACCAACAACAACAACAACAACATCAAGCCTTTATCCCACTACGTGGGGTCGGCTACATGAATCCTTTTTCTCCATTGTGTCCTATTAAAAGTCAAATTCTCGTTTAAATCTAATAAAGAAAGGTCATTCTTAATATTTTCTAACCAAATCTTTTTAGGTCTACCCCTACCTTTCTTAACATAAGTCAAATCTAATACCTCTACTCTCCTAATCAGGTCATCGGAAGGCCGCCGTTTTATGTGACCAAACCATCTAAGGCGACTCTCTCTATTCTTATCTTCTACTAGAGCTACTCCAACCTTTTCACGTATATGCTCATTTCGTATCCTATCTCTAAGGGTAAAGCTAAAATTTTTTTCTATAACATTCATTATGTTAAGACCCTAAATTTAGTGTTAGTTCTAGTTTCTTCCCGGCCCTATGCTAAATAACCAACATTGCCAGCTATGGCCCACCAATTTTGCTTCAACACGATTATGTTTCACCTTACAATCTTTGCACTGGCAACAAAGCTTGCACAAACCATTTCCTACAAACACCCTCAATGAAAATTTTAAATTCACGTAAGATAATATGAGGTGTTTTCCTACGTAGCACACATAATCGACCCTTGCTAAACATGATAGTTAAGAAAAAAAAGGTTTTTACTCGTATGTCTAGTAGTATAGAAAAAGTATATTTCAAATATTTCAAGCATTTGAAACAAAAATCACATAGTTCAGGTAGGTTTCAAGCGTTAGTTTCATGAGGGCAATTGGGAATGTAAAAGGAATATGAATAGAAAACCTTTGCTGCGATGAACTAAAGCATCAGCAATTTGCAGAGGATGCTTGCGCTGTTCATTCTTGAATTTTGCTTTAACTTGTTGACGGCTTCGATTAGGAAAGAGTACTTGTATCATTGCAAAATCTGTGCCATATTGTCTGATAGCCTGATGCAATACCAAAAAAGAAAATAGAAAACCAATTCTAACATAAAGAAGTATCATTTTCTCAGAATTTGAGACAACGAACAAAAAGCTTGCTTCAAAGAGACATCTAGAATGTAGATGATATGAGGAATACAGTGGTAAAAAGCATGAGATTTCTAAGACTTTGAAGTAGAATATGAAATTTTTCCAAAAAGTTCTATGTAATCTAATAATTCTCTCATTCATTTTTAATGCTATAAAATTTATTCAACTAGCATATTTGTCAAATGGATACAATACCTGGAAGAATAACTGTGTGTCAGTTTTTGACCATCTGGTTTGGAGCGTCCGTTTCATGTAGGAATGATAATTAATTCTTCGACCCTCTTGTTGAATGTCTATATTTCTATCATTATCATTGGAGTCTTGTTCATTTTCCACACTGCCATGATTAGACATGCTTGTTGTTAGATCTCATGAGCTTGGTGTACACACTAGAGTTTTAATGATCATAAACACTATTATTTATGTTTATTTAAATTAAAGTTATGTGTGCAGGTTTTTGCTTTTAAACTAACATTTCAGATAAAATGAAAAACAATAGATAAAGTGATATCTGATACATAATAGACAAAATAAAAAAGAGTGGCTGATTGAGCTAAAAACTGAAAATATGAAGACCATAAAAAACAACAAGATCTCAAAAAGTGAAATGTATGTCAATTTATAATTTTTTTATTTTTGAGTCTTCTTAAGTTTGTATAAGAATATACTGAGCTAAACAACCAAACACAACGACACAAGAGTACAAAATAAATTAAAACATAAATTGGAAGTTAATTAAAAAACTTGATCTTCTAACCAATTGTACATTACAATGTGGACGTATTGTACAATAATACTATGATTTAAATAAAAAATAGATAATTAAGTGACATTAATCAACAAAAAATTAAAATCAATTTAAAAAATAATAAATTATATAGGATGAATATCGTCCTATATGATTTGTTATTTTAAATTAAGCTCACCATTATATGTTATTTTCAAAAATAGGTAAATTTAAATTTGTTCCAATTCTATTGTAGGAAATTTGAAAATATTTAAGAAAATTATATATTTTTGGACCTAAAATCAAGAAATCAAACCAGAATAATATTTAATATTGTATGATCTCTATCATACAATCCGAGCTTATCTCATCAATCTTAAATTGGTGTTGATCCCTACCCTGAAATGCACCAAAAAATGAGAAAATCGACGAATTAAGTGACGCGCACATCAGCATGGCGCATCACGTGGAGGGTCAAAGGACCTCTAATTGTCAAACGGACAGCGTCGTTGCAATTAGGACGTTGAATTCGCCCAAGTGGGACCACCTCACAGTCGAATCGAACGAGACCGTTCAAAATCAGTGACTGATATCCAAAAATGACGCACGACATTACCCAAATGACGCCCCATTGCAAAATAGACTTCGTCATTACATTCAGAGCATCTCCAATACCCAAAAGTGACTATAAATTTATTCAACTAAAGCCACGCGAGGAGATCGGCGTGATCCTGAGGCAACAGTGCACATATCGAAGAAATTGATGCGCGATGTTGCCCAAACGACGTCCGATCATAAAATGGACTTCATCGTTGTGCTCGGAATATCGACAATACCACGAATGCATTATAATTTTGTCCAATGAAATTCGCGTGAGGGAATCAACGTGGATTTTGATGCAACAATGCACAAAAAACAAGGAAATTGCGCATTTTTAAGTCAAATTATCATTTAGTGATCTCTGTAATTAAATGGTATTATTATTATTATTAATTGAATTAAAATAAAATAAAAATATCTGTCATGGCCAGATCTGACGCCTTACCTCGCCAGCAATCCGGATGTGCGACCACGAATTCTCAAGTCGACGACGAGCTCTGCACGATCTAATGCCCATTCAATTTGTCCTCGTCGCACAACCTTCGTTCTACCTCTGGCTTGTGTCGTTAAGATGAGGAAGAAATGAAGTATTCGATCTCTCTTCCTCTATTAAAATCCTCACGCATAAGAGCTCTGAATACCTGCAAGTCTCGTATGCCTTTGGCATCTAACCCGTGTCCGTTGATCGACCGACCCAGCCGCCCACGTGCTTCGATCCAACCACACGAGCAATCGAAGCTCGCTTCGACCAAATCACTCTATTGTTGTTCGATCCTTTCATTTGACGTCCAACCTTGACAACCTGCGACCGATCTGTGCGCAAAAACCCTATCATAACCTATTTTGATCCCTCTAGCCTCACGTAGATTGGCTAAGTATTGCTCCCACAAGCCTCTAAACTCCCTGCCGCAGGCCCCAGCCGAACGCATCTCGTTCAACCCTCATCGAACTGAACTACGTTCGTCTGCACTTCCAAATCCCATTCCAGAGCCGCGGGCAGCCTCTAATCGAAGACCCATCTCCTACCTTTGATGCATCTAGCACACAAGAGAACGTCACCTCTCGGTTCAAGCCCTACGACTCTAACGCCTTCTTTGACGACATCCCTTCATGTTTCTTCGACATGACCACGCCCCTTCGGATTCAGCTGCCTGAAGTCCCTTTGTTCGAGACCCCCAACAAACAGTCGAAGCCACCCCTAGCCCCTCAATCTACCGACTTTCATCCATCTTCCATTCACGGCAAATGTGTTGCCACCCTCATTTCCAATCAAACCGATCTTCACACGACCCAATCGGACGACCTAACCACTTACCACGACCTCTACCCACCCCTTGTACTGAACGCTGCCTGCAATTCAAGCAGTTCACAAGTCCTGCCTCAAATCCCCACTCAAGCTCCTGTAATCAAGCAGCATCTACTCGAATGTCTTCCGCCTCCCTCTGCCCTACTTACCCTCACAGCCACAAAATGTGCCTATCTTGATCTCCCTCTTCTTCCGCCTGTAGCCGAACATCTGTTGAACTCCACTTCTTGTCCTCTTACTCTTCCCCAAACCAACTGATGAAGCCCAACTCCTCTGCCGACCCAACCACGAAACTCAACTCAATTCTCTAATCCGAGCGCACTCACAAAGAAAACCAAAGGTAAAATTCTGTAATATCTCTCTGTGTTAAATTTCTATTAGCATTAATACAATTGTATTAGTATTATTAACCATTATTATTTACTAATGATAATAATAACATTATTATTATTATTATTATTCCAGGAAAAGAGAGGAAAAAGAGAGAAAAAATGAAAATAAAAAAAGAAAAAGGGAAAAAAAAGATACAACAAAGGAAGAAAAATAAAAAAGAAAAAGAAAAAAAAAGAAGAAAAAATGAGAAAAGAGACATTCATGTCTCAATATACATGCATTGACAATGTCACTGTCATTATCGTCTATCATTATCGTCATGACACCACCATTGACGCCGACGATAACATCGATACAACCGTCAACACCACTGTCGACGTCACCCCCGTGAAAGGTATAAAGTTCCAAACACCACTCTCGGCATGCGTCATGCGCCGGGAACCCACCTACAAACGCTTTTCTTAGCGTGGTAGGAGAGAATCCGATGTGACAGCCGCGATGAGGCGGGTAAGCCCTGTACACGTTTTTCTTAGCATGATGGGGACAACTCTAAGTACCCGTGTGTGCCTCAGTACCTGCGGGAAAATAATTGTACATTTCAAAGCATGTACCTATGGAGTATTGTTGAAAGACAGGTGACAGATGCTTGCCTTGAATTTTTTCGATCGGGATGTATGTCCAAAGAGTGGAAAGACATGGTTATTATTCTTTTGCCTAAAGTGAAGAAGGCAGATCATCCAGTAAAATTGAGGCCTATTGGCCTTTGCCAATTGGTATATAAGATTATTGCAAAGGTTTTTTAGTCAATCGATTGAAAGGGATTTTGCCTAGAATCATAGCTGAAGAGCAAGCAGCCTTCGTTCCAGGTCGCTCTATTTCAGATCATTGCTTGCTTGCCCAGGAAATGATCAACAAATTCAAAGTGTCCACTTAAACTAAAGGATTTTTTGGTCTTAAAATAATTATGGAGCAAGCCTATGACAAGATGAGCTGGATAACGCTAGAGCTGGTAATGAATAGAATGGGCTTCCCATCTCAGTTCACTAACTGGGTGCTGAATTGCATTAAATTCCCTAGGTTTTTAGTACTCATTAATGGCCAGCTTTCTGAATGGATTACAACGGAATGCGGGTTTCGGCAGGGATGCCCGCTGTCACCATATTTGTTCATTCTTTGTTCGGAGTTGTTATCTACTGCTTTGCATCAGAGGAATCAAGGAATCGGGTGGCTATTAGCCCTAAGGGACCGCTGGTCTCTCACCTATTATATGCTGATGATATTCTGATTTTTGCAAGTGCAACCAATAATGACTTAAAGAATGTTCTTGTTACATTGCAAGATTATTGTTCGTGGTTTGGCCAGAAGATTAATCAAGGCAAATCAGCGGTTTTTGTTTTTAGCAAACTTGTTCCGATGTGGAAGAAAAACAAGATGGCCAGGATGACTGGATTTCAAAAATTGAGGAATTGGATTACCTGGGAATTAAGCTGTCTATGAAACGGCTTGTCAAGGCAAATTTTGCTCCAACTATTCAAAAAGCCTGAAATTCTGTAATGGCTAGGGGGAACCGTCATTTGTCTTTGGCTGGAAGAGCACGTTGATAAATGCATCCTTAATTCTTGCGGAAATGTATGCGATGACTCACTCTCTTATGCCAAAGGCTGTACTGCAGGAGATGGGGAAGATTAGCCGTAGCTTCCTTTGGGATAAAAACCCTGGGAAAAAAGGACTGCATTTGGCTTCGTGGTCCATGATCTGCAAACCTAAGGGTGGGAGGTCTGGGCATTCACGCTACATCTGATTGGATTGGGCCTCTTAGAGCACGTATTGCTTGGGATTTTGTGTCTAAGCCGAATCACTTGGTCCAACAATGCTTGTGAAATAAATATGGAGACCAACCGTGGGAGTATGTTTGTAAAAGGGGGGGATTCGCCTGGTTGGAAGATCATATGTGAAGGTGCATCCGACCTAAGAAATTGTGTTCGCTGGAGTATGAAGAATGGGATGAGTATTGATGTTATGAATCAGGTGTGGATTTAAGATCGAGCGCTCAACGACTGGCCTACTTTCTGCAATGCTGATATACTTGAGAATAGGAAAGTAGCTGATCTGATCACCCCTGAAGGTGGTTGGGACATACAGCAGTTGGATATTTGTTTTGGGACGGAGCTGGTCAACAGAATTACTGAAATATCTATTGAGAATGACCGGTTTAATGATAAGTTGAAACTGATTAAGAGTCCCATTGGAACTACTGTTGCTGCTATTGTTTATAATAGTAAATTCTGCATTGATGATCAGATCACCAGCATATACAAGCTCAAGCTCCATCCTCGGAAAAGACTATTTTGGTGGCGGGTATATAAGGAAATTACCCAACTAATCAGTGGTTGAGCATTAGGGATCTTGCGGATGATGCCAGATGTCCGTTTGGATGTCCAGAATTGGAGGATATTAATCATGTCACGGTTGGATGTCAGCGGTTTGTTGGAGAATTTTTGTATCCTCAAACGGATTGCATATTTTATAATCGAGTACGGCATAAGAACATGACATATTACCCCGAAGAGTAAAAATATCATTTCCTTATGAACTCAACTATAAAATTTACAATTATTAACAGAAATTCCCCCGCTTGATGTTTGTTCGAGCGAGGTTTATTTATTTCTGGGGTATAGACATCCCAAGGGGCAAGCCCCGGGCTATGGTTAATTACATCCCAAGTTTTGGCTTGGGAAAACTTTTGATTAAACTAGTGGTTTTGCTTTTTTTTTTTGAAGTCATTTTAGACATTGGCTAAAGTTTGATTTTTGTTTGTTTTAAAATCCATGAAAGTCTTATTTAAAGGTTTTGACCCTTTAAGAGATTCAAGGAAAAAGTGATCAACTAGGAATTAGATTTTGAGAATGAGAGCCAAGGGAAGGTGAAGTAGGAGCACTTGATTCTGAGGGAAACTCAGAGGTGCTCAAACTATCCTATGTTGGGCTTTACATTTTTTAATCTAATTTTGGTTTAAGTTGATCTTTTAATTAGAAGATTGGGGCTTACATCCCAACAACGCTTGTTGGAGGAACTACCCGAAAGATGAGGGCTTATAGGGTGATTTGGAATCAACCCATGCCTTGGACCCTAAGACTAAGGTGAGGACTACCGATAGGTAGTGCCTCGAACCTAAATCTAACGAGTGCAAAGGGGTTTGTGAGGCATAGCCTGCCCGACCTCTGGATTTATTGTCCCGCCTGGAAGGGACTACCAGCTAACCCTCCTAATCGCTTTTAAAACCATGCTATCCGGTCTCAATGCAAATGTAGAGTGGTAGGGTTGTTTTTATTTAGAAGGTAGGGCTTATAGCTTGGCTTTGAGACCAAGATGCCTAAGTATGTGGGTATGCAAATGCTGACTCACAAAAAGAAAGATTTTCTTTGTTATCTAATCCTTAAGTGGAGGCATTCTACATGTGACGCACTTTGGGCTATGCATGATTCTTTTAATTTTGAAAACTTGGCCCCTTGAAGGGAGCCATGCAAGTTTCTTTTTTTTATTAGAAAACATGGAGCCTAATTTTCATTTTAGGTTACTTACATTTTAAAGGGGTAGAAAACTTAGTTTTTATCCTAAGAGCCTAACGTAGCAGAGTCCAGGCCACACCCACAGAAACAAAAGAAGAAACCTAGGAAAGCATGCTGTTCTATTGTGCACCCAGTAAACAAACAACGCATGCTTTTGTATTTAAATAAAGACAGAAATGCAAATAATGTCCCAATTATTACAAACATGTTTGACAGCTGAGTTGCCTGCCATTATACAACCCAGTCAAATTTACATATTCTACTTATCGGGGTCTTCAAGCTTCAACCTTCTGAGGGATACTTTCTCCCTTGATCCTTCTTGCTTGCTAATCCAAACCCCACAAGTTTCACATCCTAGATCTAATCAAATACATGGTGTAAAAAGAAAAAGACTCAAATCTGCAAAACAGAGTCAGGCGGCAGTTTATATAACAGAAATATGATCATCCCAAAATTGGCCTAACACTTAGAGTGCTAAGTGTTAGGCCCCCTGCTTCTACCCTATTGGCCACATCTTTGGGGGGTTTTAAGCAGTACCTGTCATGCAAGCAGTTTATTATTATTTATGAGCGCCCCCCTTTTAGATATGACCACCTGCACAGAAAAACATTTATATCTTTCTACACTAACCACTTAAGGGCAAGTGCCCACACGCAGACAATCCAAGGGCAATCAATCCACAAAATCAATCACATGCGCACACAAAGAAAAATCCTAATCCTAGCATGCCTAAGGGGTTTGTGCAACTAAGTGTGTGAAGCTTGTGTGGTATGTCACACTAAGGATCCTCCTAGAGTTTGGGTCTAAAGAAGAAACGTCCAACATATGGTTTTTTGAGCTTAATGTTGGAGGAATTCTTTTCCTAACTTTTGGAGCTAAGAGAAGAATGAATTCTTTTAGCTTTGAGGCTAAAGAAAGGAAAGAAAGAGAATCCAACACAGTTTTTGGGCTAAGTGTTGGAAGAATTCTCCTTAGCTTGATATGGAATTATTTGTTGAATTTGGTTCAACAAACAAAAGATTTTTGGGTTGAATTACTTGTTGGTTTTGATTCAACAAATAAATGAATTTCATGTGTCTAATTCACTCAACATGGGTTGAATGAATGAAATTTTCATACAACTCTTGAGTTGTAGAAAGAAAGGGAATTTTTCTACAAATTTGGTTTGTAGAGAAGAAAGGGGGAAATGCAACTTGAAGGTTGCAAAGTAGAAGATTTTCCTTGAGCTTTTGATGTTTCTTTGGACATTTGACGTTCAAAGAAAAAGACTCACATTCACTTAATTTAGGCTAAGTGAATGGAGAGATTTCCTACATATTTTGTTTGGTGGAAAAATGAAATGTGCAAACTTAGGGGTTGCAACTCATGAATATCCATAAACTCTTGGTGTTCAAAGGATAATTCATCCTCCCAATTTGGGTTTGAGAGGATGAAGATAGGTTTAGATGTTCTCCTACAATCTTAGCTTGTAGGAAAGGGGAGAGAGAAATGCAACTTAAAAGTTGCAAATCATAGAAATCCTTTAAACATTTGGTGCCCAAAAAGGGAAAGGAAATCATTCTCCTAAATTTCAACTTAGGAGAGCGAAAGGGAAATCCCTTGAACACTTGATATTCAAAGGGTTATAGCAATTCTCCTAAATTTGGGCTCAAGAGAATGTAAAGGGTATTTAAATATTCTCCCACAACTTTGGTTTGTAGGGAAAATAGAGAATTATGCAATCTACATGTTGCAAATTTGGAAGGATCTCTTTGAACTTTTGATGTTCAAAGAGAAAAGGTCATCTACTTAATTTTGATTAAGTGGATGAAATAGATTACAATTTGGGTTCTATGTCTAGGGGGAATTTTACTTGTTAGTTTTGTGCTCCAACAAGTGAAATTAAAAGAACTTAGAATTGGATTCTAAGTTCAAAAATTATTCATTGATGTTTGTGTTACAATGAATAAATAACTGATAAACTCCCTATAATTTTGAGGTTGAAGGGGGAAGACATAATTTGAAAGTTGTAAAATCCCATGATTGTTCTTTGAACATTTCGTATTCAAAGAGAAGTAACCATTCACTTATTTTTATATTAAGTGAATGGGGAAGTTTCTTTGAATATCTGATGTCCAAAGAAAGAGACAAACATTCACTTAATTCAAATTAAGCGAATGGTGGAGTATTCCTAGGAGTCAGATCCTAAAGGCTTTGTTTATATTCTTTTAAGCCCTTCTAGAAGTCATTTGAGAACTTCTACATGGGCTTAAAAGGCCATTAACAAAGAAGGCATTTATTATCTTATGCTCCAACAAAGAAAATGAAGGAACTCAAACTTCGACTCTGAATTTGTTTGTATCCTTTTAGGCCCCTCTAGAGGTCATTTGGGCACCTCCATATGGGCTTTGAAGGTTACTAGCAAAGAAAACATTGTTGGTTTTGTGTTTCCAACAAATGTATAGGGAAAACTTAGACTTTGGCTCTAAGTTTTGCATGTATCCTTTTAGGCCCCTCTAGAGGTCATTTGGGCACCTCTATATGGGCTTTGAAGGCTACTAGCAAAGGAAACATTGTTGGTTTTGTGTTTCCAACAAATGTAGAGGGAAAACTTAGACTTTGGCTCTAAGTTTTGGAAAGGTCCATTTGAACATAATGATGTTCAAAGAGTTCAAAGGGAGGTATTCATTCTTCTAGCTCTGAGTCTTGGAAGAATAAGCAGGTCTCCTATAACTTGGATTGTAAAAAAGTGAGAGAAAGGTAATGCTACCTAGATGTTGCAAGATTGAAAGAGGTCATTTGAACTTTTGGTGCTCAAATGAATTTCTCCATTCACTTAATTTAGGTTAAGTGAAAGGATGAGGTGACTAGGATTTAGATCCCAAGTCCAAATGAGATATTCATTTGTTAGCTTTATGTTTAAACAAATGAAAAGGAAGAACTTAGAAATCGGTTCTGAGCTCGAGTGTTTCATGCGACAGTAGATGGAAGTTTTTTTTTTTGGAAAAGCTCCAAGTTGATACACATGAAAGAAGAAATGATGTTGAGTTGCTGATTTTTTGTCTCAACAAATGAGAGAAATGAATTACTTGGAGTTTGGTTCCAAGCTTCTAATGATTCTTGCAATATCTTCGGAGCCTTAGGGAAGCTCCAAGTGTTATGCAAAAAGAGATGATTTATAGTTTGGAACTACAAATCAAGATACAAATCATCGAGTTTTTGTGCTCAATGATGTAAGGCCTTCTTCCTATGCTAGGTTAGGCAAATATTATAGGCTAGGATTATAATCCTAAGCCTAAGGAGAAAACTCATCCGTTAATTTTGTGTCTCAACGAATGGTAGAAGGAACCTTGAATTTGAATCTAAGCCCCAAAAAAAGATTTCATATAATGGCGTGCTAGAATTTTTTTAGAGAATTCTAAGTCATCATATGAAAAGAAGGGATGAGTGATTATTTGTTGGTTTTGTGTCAACAAATAAAGGACAGATCACTTAGAGTTTAATTCTAAGGCCCCACACCTCATGAAATGATACTATTTTGAGAGCTTTGTATTCATTACTGTTAAAATCCAGCCGTTCCTAGTACAAAGGATCCGACAGACACAAAGATTGTTGAAATCCAGCCGTTCCTAGTACAAAGGATCCGACGGACACAAAGATCAATCCGTGGGATACTCTCATGGATCACGCCATAATGGGGGAACGAATTTAGGAAAGATTTTATTTTCTTATTTGTGTATTAAATCTGCAATTTATTATTTCCGTATTAGGATACCTTGTATAGATCTATAAATAGGGAAGATTGTAATGAATAAAGACAAGCTTTTTCCCTCTCAAATCCTCGTTTTTAACAATTACATGTGATGAAAAGAGAATATCGTTTATTGATTTTGTATCAACAAACTACCAAGTATGAACCTAGGATTTTGGATCCTAAGTTAACATGGTTCACGCAATAAAGTGCTTAAAACTTTGGGAAGTTTCAAACCCTTATGCATAAGGAGAGGGAAACTCTACTAGAGAGCTCCTAATGCATTGAAAAGATTCCTAAATCATTTTTGGCATGATTAGGAGATTGGGCATGAGGGCTCATTTGTTACTTTCATGTCATAACAAATGAAGGTTCGACTTAGGATTTGGTCCTACAGTCTTAAATAACCCATATAATAGAATATTTGGAGTTTAGAGATGCTCCAAAACTATTATGGATGAAGCTTATTGGCACTCATGCAACATAGAACTTGGGACTTTGAGGAAGCTCCAAGTGTCAAACTTGAAAGGTTTTCTAAATCAATTTTGGTATGACCTAGAGGACTGAAAGATTTTATAGATGCCCTAAAGATCGATTTGATAAGCTCTATCAAGAACCTAAGAATATGCATGCAAGATTCACTATTTTTTGTTTGAGATGTTTGATCATTTCAATTGCTAAACACTAATTAACTTGCAAATTTCATTGAACATGTTTATCAACTTCATCTCATACTTGTTTCGTAAGTATTTGGATATTTGATAAGCATGTTAGTAAGTTTGCAAATCTTTAAATGCATAGCAATATAAAACATTTGCTTCTATTCTTACTTTGCAAGACATTGTATACAAACTTAATCAATTATGCTCTCTTTGTGGGATTTCAACATAAGCCTTGGAAGGTTAATGTGCAAACTCACAACATGAGAGGCTCATCGAATTGATTAAATTTGCCTCCAAGCATTTGCAAAGCTTCACAAAAATTTACAAGCTTCATCACATAAAGGAACATTGCATTTACAAATTATTTTGCAATCTAAGCTTTGAAATAAAGATGCATATAATCAAATAAATTGAAGCTTGCAAATTTTCTTCTACTTTAATGTGTTAGAAGCATGGACAAACATCTCTAATCTTAGAGATTTCATAAGTTGAAGTGTTCATTTGCTATCATTTCCATGAGCTTCACAAGACGCCCAAAAATGGATTTCTAAAAGCTTTACTAATCCTAGGATTTGCAACATGAATCTTTGGAGATTCGTGTGAAATCCTACAAGAAGTGTGCCATGGATTTAAAATCCGTCTAGAAATGCATTTTTGTGCATTCATGAAAGCCATGGATAATATACAAGTTAGCAAATATGAAATCCCAAATTCTGTGTAAATTTCGATGTGTCATTCAATGAAATGGGAAAACATGCCTCATGATGCAAAGAAATCTACACCGCAACATCCATTTTGGGATGAGAAAAGATCACCTAGCCTATGGTTATTGGTAGGTGAAGGCTTAGAAAACAACATAAATGCTAAAACATGCATTCGAGAAGCATTAGACACAAATCCAACACTCCTACACGCATTAACATCCTCTACGGATTCTCACATGAGAACCAACAACGGAAAACAACCAAATTTTCGCTGTTTTACAAAGAGGACAGCCGATGGCTATGGAGCCTTAAGGTTTTGCCTAAGTTTTGGATCGTCAATCACATGCCATTGGCTATGGAGCCTTAAGGTTTTGCCTAAGTTTTAAAGATTTTACCACACCCGGTCTGTCCAAGCTCTCCGATTTTCTGTCCAAGCTACTGTCCAAGGTCCGTGAAAGTTCGTTAGGGATGTTAGGCCCTCTTGAACTTAGTCCCAAGCTAATTAAAAGAGAGAGGTGAATTGGAAAACCTTAAAACCAAAACACAATCCAAATCACCACAAACAAAGTGCGGAAAAAATAAATGCGGAAGCGAATAATAAGAAAAGAACACACCGGATTTATAGTGGTTCGGTCAAACCTTGACCTACATCCACTCCTTGGAGGCACCCTCCAAGTATTGAACTAACACAAGTGTCTCTCCTTTAGCCCCCACAGCTAGGCGGAGAAGCCCTTACAAAATCACTTCCACCTTCCCCGGTGCGGCGGAGTCGCCGGGTCCTTTGACACCAAAGAGATCTTCTTCTTTGGTGAACTTACCTCGAGACAAGCCTTGAATCCGATGGTACTAAGATGCGAGTTCGCCGGAGCAACCGTGTGGATCCCCCACCACACTCCCTTGAGTTCCTCCCCCTCACAGGATCTTCTCCCTCTCAAACTCCACCCTTTCCTCTCTCCCTTTCAAGCTTTCTCTTCAAGTTTCCCCCACAAGAACGAAGCTACAATGGCTGCCAAAGACTCTTACAAAGTGCCTTGCCATAGCTTAAATAGAGGCTCTCAAAACGAGCTCATTAATGCAAGTTGCCGACATTATCGTCCAGGCCGATAGGCATATCGTCCTGGCCGATTGGTTCAATTTCAGCTCATTAGCCCGGGACGATCTGGGACGATCAGAAGGAAATTGGTTATATCGTCCTGGCCGATCTCACGATCGTCCGGGCCGATTAGTTTAAAACCAACTCTATCGTCCTGATCACAGCCCTGGGAACAGTCCTGACCGATTGAAATTTGGTCTTGATCGTCCAGGCCGATCTCACGATCGTCCTGGACGATATGATCGTATCGATCAGCATTTAATTCCTTCCAAATAAAACCAGATCAATTTAGGCATATGATTGAGTTAGATCGTCCCGGACGATAGGATTATCGTCCTGGCCGATTTCCTAAAATAAAGAATACAAACTGATTATGGCGGCTGATTTCTTTCTGAATTGAGCATATCGTCCTGGCCGATACAAGTATCGTCCAGGCCGATCAGTGACGGCTGCCTTAATGAGGATGCCCTAAATTAGGGTTTCTGGTGTTAGACCGATCGGCCAGGCCGATAGGACTATCGTCCAGGCCAATGTTACCAAAACCAGAAATCCTAATGGGAGCATCATGAAAACTTCTATGTTACAAAGCAACAGGTCCCACACCCAATACAATTGACTCAAGAAAGGAAAAGATTACAAACTGACACAGACCTAGTCTACCCAATCTTGAGCTGGTTCTGAATTGCAGTCTTGATCGTGTGGTCCTGAAACGTTAGTACATAAGGCAATCGTATAAAAAAAGGAAATGTTTGCTATCATCAAATCATGAACCATAGATCCGTAACAGTCCGCTCCAAGTTCTAGCTGCTGTCCAAGCTCCAAGTCGCTGTCCAAGATGTTCCGGACGTCGCCACTGCTGTCCAAGCTACTCCGGAGGGTGGATTTGCTGTCCAAAGCACTCCGAACAGCAGTTTTCAGCGTTTGAAAGCTCTCGAAAGCTGTATGGCTGCTGTCTACACGTTCCAAACAGCAGATTTTGCTGTTCGACAGTCTCCCGGAGCTCATTTCGTCGTCAAGAGGTCGTCGGAGTTGATTTGGAAGGAAGAAAAGGCTTCCTAGCTCCTCTCGGCGGAACAGGAAAGCAAAACGTAGTAGAAAAAAAGTCCTTTGCAGTCCAGGAAGGTAGAAAGCAGCAACTAGCGAGGAGGAAATCCCTCCTTCACTTGACTTTAACTCACAGAAAAGGCTGCAGGGAGGAAGGGTTTGGTCGGCCAAGGAAAGCCGAGCCTGGAAGACTCGGCGGCCAAGGAAGACGGACACCTTGGAGACGTCGGAGGGCTTGGACGGGGTCGGACGCAAGAAAACCACAGAGCTCCTAGCCTTGCGCCTCCTTTCTACCGCTCTCTACCGCTCTCTATCTCTCGCTCGCTCTCTGGATCGGGACGGGTGAAAAAAAAAAGCAACGGGGGGAGCCGACTCTAGCTCCCCTTTTGATCTCCCGCTGCTTATGGGACGGAGACGCCCATCCCTACTCGAGCATTCGCCACTGACTGGGACTTCTGCCGCAAGAGATAAGAGATCCGCGATCTCTCTCTGCTGTAGCCGCCCGCGGGAATCGAAGTTTGACGAGTAACTAACGGCCGCAAAATTTGAAAATCAAGCAAATCTTAGCCGTTGATTTCAATTTTAGATTTGGCAATTTGATTTAGCCCAAATCAATCAATTAGGGTCGAAATTGAGCCCAAATTGAACTCGACTCAAATCGATTTGGGTCGATTTGGGTCCGAGCGGGTCCGATCAAGTTAATTTTACAAATTAACCTTGAATCGACGCCGAATTGTGTCGAAATGCGTCGAATTGAGCTCGACGACGCTCGACGGGGTTTGTTTTAAATTGATTTGATTTTAATTAAATTAAAATTGATTTAATTTAATTAAATTAAGGCTCGATTTAAAGTAACTTTGCCTCGACGATGATCAATTGAATTGATCGAGCGCGATCGAGCTTTGTCGGGCTCGATCGAGGTCGAGTCGATGCGAAAATATTCGTCAACACAGTTGTTCTCTGCATTTGATAAATTAGAACAATGGGGATTTTTAATTCCTAGTTTACAAGCCTGTAGGAGCACCAGAATGGTATATGTAATTGTCAAGAAGAAGGTAGCACTTGGAAGTTTTGTATTGCTATGCAATCTACCAATGTTGGAGAAATAGGAAATGCAAAGAAGCACGGCAGATAGGTTAACACCCTACGATGATGGCTTCTAGTGTTATTGAGGCGTGCAATCAGGATTCCATGTTCAGAAATTCGGAGCAATGGGACATCATTTGATGCAATCAAAAAATACAGGGGACCCTAATTTTTTTATCACAAAGGAGAGGCGGACTTCTACAACGGGGGAAAGGTAGAAGTGCTTTGTGTAAGGGCTTCTCCGCCTAGCTGTGGGGGCTAAAGGAGAATCACTAAAGGTTAGTGTATACTCGGAGGGTGCCTCCGGGGAGTAGACGTAGGTATGGTTTTGACCGACGAACCACTATAAATTGTTGTGTTCTTTTCTTTATTTTTTTTTTCACTTATTTCGCATTCATTTTTATTGTGATTTATTGCATGGATGAAATTGATTATCTATCTTTTATTGTGAATGAAATTCGCTTCCGCATAAAAGTCATAAAAAGATATGTCTTTTCATTAAAAAAGTTTTTAATCATCTAATTCACCTCCTCTGGAGCATCTAGTAATTTCATATTGGTCTTAGATGAAGAATACCTACACAAAAATTCTATTTGTTAGTTTGGGAACCCATGGTGTTTAGGTCAGTGATGGAGTAAATGACATGATCACAATTGTTTAGAGAGGAAAAGTTAGATACATGTGCACAAGTGAGCCCAGAATCCAAAACAAATTAAAGTGCTATGTGTTTAGTTTTTCCTTAGCAATTTCTAAATAGATGTCTCATACCATCACAAGTGGTTATGACTAGTGTATATGAGTATATTATGCTATAATGTCAAGTTTTTTCAATTATATGATGAATCATGAGGTATTTTTATACAATAGTATTCAAGTTTTTTCAATTATTGATGAATCAAATTTTGCATGCAGATCGTGTTTTCTCCATGAAGTTCAGCATAGATAGCAATTTTTTAGATAAAGCTGCAACTACCTGAAAATTTAAAAATAATTTTAAAATGAATACTTGAAAAAAAGCTAAAAAATTTTATTGGAGCACAGGTCATCTTGTGCAGAGTGCCCCAAAATTGTACAAATGAATTTTTTTTAAATCTACGCCCCACCGTCAACATTTGTTGATTGTCAGGTAAGAATAAAGAAGGAGAGGAAAAGGAGAGGGGAAAAGAAAGAGAGAAGATAGTAGAGAGAGAAAGCTGCTTAAGGTCTTTTTTGTCTATTACTCCTGTTGAAAAAAAAAAGTCTTCTAATCCAAATCCCACTTTATTTTCAATGATTTCAATTTCTTGGATTCATTTCTCTGAAAAGTGATCAAAATGCATTATCTCTCATTTTAATAATTTTGCATTGTGGAACTTTTGATATGTGAAAATATAATCCTCCTAAGTATTTTGACTAGTTGATATTAAAATTTTATTGGGAAGCTTTGGTTGTATGATATTTTAACTTAAATGCGGTAATTGTAATAATTTATAGAATGAACAGGAAAAAATATATTGCATTTGTACATGTAAATTTAACAAGCACTCATTTATTGTTAAGTAAGGTCAATGTGCATTTTTGGTATATTACAAATATAGTGATGAGTTTGTCTGATAATTGCATTGAATTTTATATAATATTTTATTATATTTTCTATATATGATATTGGCATGTATGAAAAAGGGCAAGAAAGGTTGGCTGAAAATAATTAACTAACTAAGGGTTTTCTTTAGACATGTTATCCTGTATAGGAGGGTGACCCGAACGACTTTCCTTTAAATAGATTTATGATATAATCTAAAAAAAAAAAAAGATAGGTATAAGGAGATTGATTAATATGATTTTGATGCCGAAGGATAGGAAGTAATGACTTCTTACAAGAAGCAATCTCCATCGACTTGTGATAATATGATATGAGCTGATTTTATGTAGGTTTGGACCTACAAGCTGGATACATGCAAAACACGTACAGCTAGCAAGGTGTTATATCTTGCTTATATTGCATACATTATACAATATGTTATATATGCATATACATGCTCATATATGATAGATTGCACACTAATATTGACTTATAATGATCGATACATGATATTTTGAACATAATGATACAAATATGTGATTTGATTATAAGCTTATATAAAGGCATTATATGTCACAGAACCACCCGACCATGATAGGTCTTATCGTGTTGAGTATGACAAGTGATTCCAAGATCTAGTTTTAAAATGTTTTTAGATCACTTTTAATATTCCATTTTAAAAAAATAACAGAAACACATTTCTACTAAAAGCCTCTAAGTATTAAAAATAAGCTCATCCATAAGATTTTTTCATTTCATCAAATTTATCTACACTATAATATGACTACAAATAGAAGTCATAGACGAATAATCAACTAGTCTATACTATATGAAATTCAAATAAACAAAATACTTATAAACTCAAATATAATCCTGAAATACTATCAATAAGCTCATTTTTCTTCTCAGATCTTAAATACTAAAAGTTATCATAGCTTAAATAGTAGGCCATATAAAATTTATGAGATTCTTTTGTAAGAGCAATATCTTAGATTTCACTCTTTTGGCAATTAGCGTAGGATCTTATTTATCTATACCTATATGTATGCATCTCTTAAGTGCTTTGAGATTATTGCTAAACTTGTTAAAAATCTAAACATCTTCATGATGGTTTATTCCCATCCTCAAAAAAGAGTACTAACCTTTCTCACCATTTCGCAGTCCTTGTTCTGTTTCATCAAATTCAACAATTATTAGGTACTTAATTTTATCCAAAAAAGAGGATCTTATGACAAATTAGGTACTTTATTTTATCATGATTTCAATCAAGAGTAACTCAACACTTATTTCACAAAGAGAAGAGATGTCTGGTTTTTAAAAACAAAAGTAGAGTCTTTTGAAGGTGGGTTTAAATTAAAAAAAAAAGATTCCAATAGCTCTTACTCTTAGATTTAGAAAAATCTATTTATATGTCAAACAAAGAAATTATTTTTCAATTAAATTAATTAAAAATATATTTCATGAAATCACAATCTTCTAACATTAAAAATTATGAGAAATGCATCATTAATTAGCTCAAATAACTTTTATAAGAAGTTAATCAAATATTTTTCAAGGACCTGCAAACTGCTTTATGAAGGCCAAATTATTCTAAATGCTGGCCAGCTTGATGGTCAGAAGACTAATCAGTGAACACGCCACATCAATCAAATACACAATCAGCACCATCAAAAAAGTGATGTTGGGCGTTCTGGTTAACCTCCAAACGACATATCGTGTCTACAAAGGATAATTTTTCTTTTAGAAAAAAAATTATTCTGTGCGGAACACCAGACATCGGAGCCTAGCCAGAACGCGCTATTCACTGATACACACCGGTATCTAACAAAAAAATGAATGTGAGACACATTCTATTGACCACCAGGCTTTCAATATCCACGTAGAATAATTTCTCATATCCACACCAAACTGTTAGCATCAGAATGAAAAAGCATCTGGGCTTGTCGCAGTCATATAATATAACCTTTATTTTCTCTCCTCTCCCACTTAATAACATTATCTACATTTAACCTTAAATTTTTTTTATTGTTTTTTACTTCTTGAGTTAGACATTTTTGGTGTTTACCTTTGAAGAGTTTCCAATCTTCGAATTGTGGGCGTGCTTTGCTCTTATTAAACATTCAACATATAATCTAAACAGTAAGGCCCTACTTTGGCAACATAATCAGTTCAGTAAAAATGGCGTAAATAATATCTTAAAAAATAATGCATAATCTAATTAAAATTCAAAGAACACAAAGAAACTTCAACAGCCTTAAATATATGAAAACATCATCGATGACACAGCAGTATTTTAACATAATAACATAAAAAATGCACTTGTTACAGCAATTAACCAATAATAATTAATTGAAAAACATTCTCACAACAATCATCATAACATTATAGGGGAGCTAATGAAATACAACCTAGCTTTCTAAAAGAGAAAAAATAAAAACCCATTACAACTGTACAGCCTCAACGAAATTGTGAAGCAATAACTTCAATCAAGAAGCATTCAAAGCAGAATCTCATAATTTGGGGTTTAGGGTTTTTTCGTGTCAGAATGTTGCAGCAAAATCATTTGACTTCAAAGAACGTGCTGCATCTCTTCCTGTTCGTAGTAAGCAATGGCAAAAATGCTGAGGATTATAGTAGCAACGAGGAAAATTTCAAGAGTATAGCATAGGAAACAATTCAGAGACCCACCCCCTCCGACCAAAAACAACAATATAACAACCTCATGTTGATCTCCTTCATCTTCTGATTGGGCAGTAGGATCGCTTGCAGTTTTTTTATTTTCTGCTCTGCCACAGTGTAGTGCTGAATGAACTTCTCGAAGTGCGAATGATCTGTATGAAAAGAAAGAACTTCATTTTTACATTTGTGGGGGAAAAAATTTATTTTATGGAACAACTCTTATGGTTTCTAAATTTAATGCATCTGTGCTATTGCCACATTTCTATAACACCAAAGACAAGTGCTCTAAAATAATGTTGGAATGAAGTATTATATCAGATTATATATATATATATATATATATATATATATATATACTATATATATATATATATATTATATATATCAATATATTCTTCCTTCAATTACTGAAATACATTGAGCTATAACTATAATCATAAATATGAGCAATTCTGTTTGATGGTAATTGTGCCAAAATCTTAAATAAATCTACGCAAATTGATTTATAAATGATGGACAAGATGAGAGCTACCCCGAAATTCTTCCCCCAGCCATTTCAAGAAGTTTATACTGATGGATTGAGGCTTCACCTATATATCAAAAAATTGATCCCAAAAATATTATTGATGGAATGATGTGAATTTTATTTTATTTTTTACCAAGCCGAATTTCCTGGATTTTGTCATGGAATTTGAAAATTTATTAGTGACACAATCAATTGCAAAAAGAAATTACTGCAAATAAAAAAGGTTATTATCACGAATAAAAGTATCAGGCCTATTGATTCCTAAGAAGGAGAGATTCTCATTAAAAATTATGCATGATTCATTTGATGCAAAATATCCTAATGAAAATCCTGAGCATAAAGGCTAAGAGAATAATGCTAGCCTATCTACAATAGTTACCCCATCTGTTTTCTGAAGGAAACTAAGATAAAAATGTTTCAATCAATTGAACAGAACTATCTTCATAATGAGAAACCATCGAGAAAGGAAGAATTTAATAAAAAAAAGAACCAATAAATTCATAAGTCTACAGCAAATTATTGCTCATTTGAGATAAAGAAATAATTATTTCTTTACTTTTAGAAAAGATTGTTGTTATTAGGATACATTTTTTTTTTAATTTTATGTTTTCTCCAGATGTAAACAATATTTTTTTCGAGATCCAGTTCTCCTTTCCCTCTACATGAGGAGAGATGTTTTCGTTATAGGTGAGCTAAGTTTCAGAGTCATTCTGGAGTCTGTCAAATACCCTGAAGGCGACATATAATCTGTAAGATATTCTCTTATGCTAAATATTTTCTTTCTTATTTTTTATTTATTCTGTATGTTCATAAGTAAACTACTCTCCCAATTAGTTAGGAATTATTGTCAGTGGAATTATGAGAAATTAAAGTTTGGTGGGATTAATTACCTAACTAAAAGACAATATAAAAAATCTATGTGATTTTAATTAGACGACAATTCTAGGGAAATGATGGGGATGTTTATTCATTAATCCATTATATTCTTAAAGTTTCATATGATATTTTTAAGACAATCGTAAACAAATTTAAACTCTCTTATTGAAATTAAGGTGTTCGACATCAACCTATTTTAGTAGTATATAAGATGTTTTCCTTAGTAGAATTATGAATATTCCGAATACCAAACACGATTATTGAAAGCAAAATTTTTTGAAGAACTCCCATCCACATTTGTCAAAAGGTTAAATGAATCTTTAGATATTATTCTGAAATGCCCAACTTATGTATACATTGATCAATAATTGTACCAAATAACGATTACATCTTTGTTTGGATATTAACTAAATAAACAAATAAGGGAAAGAAAGAATTTTCGCGAAAAAGCAATTAGGTTGCTTTTTCGAACAATTTTTGTGATAATCCTTGCACTTCTAATAAAAGAGCTAAAAGTAACAAAGAATTTATAACAAGAGGTATCAGACATTTAGTTCCCATAGACATCATGAAATACCTCTTTCATCTAAAGATTTCAAATATCCAAAAATTAGGAGAATTAAAAAATAGAGAGAAAACAGTAAAATGAATATAAAATATTACTGATGTCGTTAAACATGGACATTAAGCCCAAACAACATAACATTACATTCATATCCAAAGGGAGAATAAAAGCAATTTTATAATGATCAAACAATCAATGAAAGACATTTGATGAGGACATCAAAAGATCGGCGGCTATGATGTGGAGTCTATTATTTTCATTTTGTGTCTTATGTACTGTTTATTTTGTTTTCATGTTTTCCCATTTTACCCTGTAGGGTGGTCATTTGATATTGTAGCCCCGATGGCATTTATGTCTTTTTAATTTTTGTTTCATTTTGGCTATTTATAGGAGCCTCATGCATTGTACTAGTCATTGATGAATGAAATGAAAATTGCTCCCTTTGTTCTCTTTGTGAGTGCATAACAAGATCTCTAGTGAGTTCTTCCTTTGAGATCTCTTGTGTGAGTTCTCTAGTTTATTTTATGTTTATTCGTTCACCATCTCTCTCTCATTAGAAGCTCCACAAAATCACCTTCACCCAAAACCTAGCCGCCGTCCCCCACTTGGTCTTGCCGACCGGCCACCACCCCATCCCGGCCAACCACCTCCCGCCACCCCTCCCTTCCGGCAACTCCCTCCCTCATCCCATGTTGAATTTGAAATTTAGAATTCAAATTTTGAATTCTTTCCAAATTTGGAAGTTTGCATGATTGATTCAATTTCAATTTATTTTAATTTGGAGTTTTCAAATATACTTGGTCACATCATCCACCTAAGTTTGGTAACTCTTCCCCCTCTCTCCCCAAATTTCTCATGAGCATTGACTACTTTCCTAAAATAACTCCTTGATTTAGGCTTATCATATTAATTGAATTCAATTTGATTTGAAATTCAAATTAATCTTAATTGATAGACCTATTTGGAAACGTTCCTATTCTTACAAAATCTGAGATTTAATTCAGATTTTAATAAATTTTTGATTAGTGTTGTGGTCCACACTCACTAAAGACATTAATTCTTCCCTCTCTATTGTGCTGGCCTTCATGAGACTTTTCTCTCTCCTATTGCATTAATTGCTCCCCATTTATTCTCCCTAAATTCCCTTCATCCACTTTAATTCTCACAATTAGAATTTGAATTCAATCAAATTCATCCCTCCAATTTCACTTTAATCTGAATTTTAATTATATTGGCCACCTAAGCAAGTACTGGATCCCAAATATTTTCTCCACAGCTGCCCACGGGTTCCCCACTAAAATCCTTAGTTCCTATGCACCGGAGAGGAAGTCACCGATTTCCCTCCTTCCACTTGCTGTCCAGAAATCTGGAATGGTTCGAAGTGCTGCCCTGAGGATTAAGGACTAGAAAGCTGCTGTCCAGGGGGCTTCCGATTGCTGTCAAGGGTCACCAAGTCAGGTTCACTTGCTGTCTACCACTCAGGAGCTGCCAACTGCTGTCCAAAGTTGCTGTCACATAGTTCAGCAGGCTCCCTCTGCCACGCCTTCAACAGGAAGGCCCCAACTGCTGCCAAGAACTCCTTAGTCATTCTAAATTGCTGTCCTAACTTTGGAGACTAATGATGCTGAGATCTGAGGCTTCACTATACCTAGTGCTTGATATGGTGAACCCTTTCCCTTAGTCTCTTATCTTCATAGTTATCCTACTATGATTGATTTAATTGATTTCATAGAGCTTTGTTAATTACTCTTCGCTAAAGCCTAGAAGTTAGAAGAGTTGAGTGTGGGGATACATATGTAGTGACTAGTCTTATTGTTAGTGGAGGGATTCATGGTTGAAAACTACCTCGCATGCAATGTTATGAGTTATGATTAATTTTGTGGTTTTAAACTTTCTTTGTATGTGAATTAGCTATACTTTTGACCCACGCTCGTGGTTATTTCATCGTTTTATCGCTTCTAAAGCTTTTAAATAATATTGTTCTTAGATAAGCGAGCAAGTTCCTATCACCATCCATTACATAGTTTCAATATCACTATTAACCAATTTCGACATATGTTGAGGCTTTTACTAAAGCTTTTATATTATTAATCCTAATATAGCATTCTTGGATGATTGTACCACAACAGAATCTTAAATAAATCTGTGTCAATTTGATTTTTTATAATGGACAGTGGAAGCTACCATTACAATTCATCCCGCAAACATAAAAAAGTTTATTCTAACTGGGTTGATATCTTCAAACATAGTATCAGTTGAAACCCAAAAATTTTATTGAGGATATGGATGAATTTTATTTTTTTGCCAAGCCAAAATTCCTTTGATTTTGTCCATGAAATTTGGAAAAGCTTAGTGACACAATCAAATTGCAAAAGTTTTTTCTGTGACATGTCAGTTAAAAGATGAACTGCTATTCTTGTGAAAACAAATATTTCCAAAAAAAAAGATTATTATCATGACTAAAAGAATCAGTCAATTGACTCCTAAGAAGAAAAATGTAGGTATGATGCACTTTTCACAAAAATGAGCGGATGAAATTACGCCAAATTGGAGAAGAAGATCGCCCAAAATATTTTTTATTGATAAAAACTATAAAGGAAATGCAAGATACAATTTGGTATTCAATTGAGGAAGATCTGTTTCTCCCAAATCCCGAGCCGCCGGCTAGAGCCCAAATAACCTAAAATAAACTAAATTCAACAAAGTCAAAACATAATCTTGAAATCCCCTATTATTGCCTTAAATAGGCTCCCATAATTCCCTCCAAATCAGGCCCCTTCCTAAATAATTCCTCTCACGGATTTTATTCAAATTAGATTATTTCCTATTTAATTCCCTCCCAATTATAATTAAAACTTTCCTAACAATCCCCTCTTAATTCCTCACAGTGGTGATCCAAATGAATATGAAAACTACAGCTGCTAGTATAGTGACCAAAATCTAAAGTACCTTGCAATGGCTGGTTCAAGAGGAAAAATCAATCCCCATGGGGATACTTTAGGACCAAAAGAAGGTTTGTAAGTGCTTTCAACCCATTAGAGTTAAATGTTAGTATTTAGAGAAAAGGATAAAAATGACCTCTCAACTCTTTGTAAGGGATCAAAATAATCCACTACTCTTTGAGGGGCCATTTGGTCCCTCGACTCTTTAAAATGAGAAATTTTTGTCCTAAAAATCAAATATTGGAGTTAACGATGTTAAATTATGGGCATTTTAGTCATTTTTTAATTAAACATTTATTAAATAAAATTTTCTAAGTAGTTCTATTTTTTATAAAAAATTATTAACATTTATTTAATAAAAAATATAATAATTTTTAGTTTTGATTTAAAAAAATTTTAGTCATATTTGATAAAAATATGTGTGACTAAGTTGAAAATAAGTAAATAAAAATCTGTTTGCATTGATTTTTCTAAATCTATAATATATAATTTATGAAATATAAATAAAAATTGTTTGAAATTAAAACATTAAAATGATTTTTAATACATTTTTTTAGAAAAATTATAATTACTTCAAAATTATTTTTAGGAATGTTTAATTAAAAAATGATCAAAATACTCTTACATTTAACGCCCTAACTACACATTGGATTTTTGACAAAAAAATCCTATTTTAAAGTGTGAGGATCAATTAGTAACTCAAAACGAGTTTAAGATCATTTTGGTCTTCTCACGCCCTTTTGATCATTTTCTCTTTATATTTACATCTTGTTATTATCCTTATCATAATTTTTAGATTGAAAGTATTAATCTACGTATTTGGAGATTAATAACTACAATCTTAAATAATGATTCTGTTAGACGGCCCAGGATGGGGCGGTTGGGCCGGTCCACAGGGATCCGGTCGCATCTTCGCGAGTGACGCCCAGTGGGGTAGGAGAGTGGAAAACGGCAGCAAGGGGGCGGCCGTGAGTCACGTGGCTTGAGAGGGGGAGTTTAGGAGGAAATTTTGAACGTGAGACGGCTGTTTTAGGAATTTATGATTGTCCTTTAATGATTAATTTTGTTTTTGTATAATTAGGAGTTGGGGGGTATTAGCTCCTCATCTTGAATTTGGAATTCTCTTTGAGATCTAGGGTTTGTGTGCTTGGGCTCTTGGCTTCGCCGAAGAAACTTTGGAGAGTTGTTCTTCCTCTCGGCATTGAAGAACAAATTGTATCTTTGCTATTTCATTGTCCTACTAGTAAAATACAAGTGTTTCTCCTCATTCTCCTGCAGTTTTCCTCTATTTTTCTACTGTTTTTGGCTGATTTCCTGCTGTGGACAGCAGTTCGCTTTGAGATTTGTTGCTAAATGATTAGGGAATACTTGAAATCAAGTATTTTCCTATCAGCAAATTCTCTTTCGGATATAAAAGAATATCTTCTCGATTCTTGCATTTATTTTTAGCAATATTGTAGTACTTTAACTAAGATTCTGATGCAATGAAACTATATGGAACTTCAATTTTCAATATGAGATATCAAATTTCCTCTCCAATGTCTCTCTCTCTATGTATATTGGTAGCAAAAAGGAAGGCACAACTACTGCCCATACATCCTCTCTCTCTCTCTCTCTCTCTCTCTCTCTCTCTCTCTCTCTCTCTCTCTCTCTAATATATATATTATATATATATATTATTATATATATATATATATATTCCCTCAAACAAGAAACAGGGAGCCATCTCGTGCACTATATTTTCATCTTTTGATCTAGAAAAATGAAATAACCATTTGGATAGCAAATTGCAGCTATTTGGAGAATAATTTCGGCAAAGAGAAATGATAAACGATGAACATGCCCACAAGTTTTGTCCAAAATTCTGACACTCTTGAATCCAATATCTTGGATAATTTAACCAATCATTGGTTACTCATTAGGTTTTGTTTATGTGAACAGCAAGTATAAATATATAAATTATTTTCTCATCATAGATCAAACTGGCCCTCTCTCTGCTTCGCTTTAATTAACACAATGAGATCTGCCAATGGCAATATTTAAATTTCATTATACCTTTCAAATTGCTTTTGGATGCATGATGGATTGAAATGATTTTGCATGCATGAATTTATGTAAGAAATTTTAGCGAGAAAAGCACAATGGATAGTTAAAAGTTTCAAATGTGGATTAGGACACCACAGGCAGCTAGTATTTTTCAGTAGAAGTTTTAGTTGCATGAGTTTTTCAACACCATTCAATGAAAAAGTTACCAGAGTAAAAAATCTTCTAATTTGAAAAAACTCGAGGCTCCACCAACAACAACAACAACACTCAAGCCTTTATCCACATACGTGGGGTCGGCTACATAATCCTTTTTCTCCATTGTGTCATTATTAAAAGCAAATTCTCGTTTAAATCTAATAAGAAAGGTCATTCTTAATATTTTCTAACCAATCTTTTTAGGTCTACCCCTACCTTTTAACATTAGTCAAATCTAATACCTATACTCTCCTAATCAGGTCATCGGAAGGCCGGCGTTTTTTGTGACCAAACCATCTAAGGCGACTCTCTCTATTCTATCTTCTACTAGAGCTACTCCAACCTTTTCACGTCATATGCTCATTTCGTATCCTATCTTAAGGGTAAAGCTAAAATTTTTTCTATAACATTCATTATGTTAAGACCCTAAATTTAGTGTTAGTTCTAGTTCTTCCGGCCTATGCTAAATAACCAACATTGCCAGCTATGGCCCACCTATTTGCTTCAACACGATTATGTTTCTCCCTTACATCTTTGCACTGGCAACAAGCTTGCACAAACCATTCCTACAAACCCTCAATGAAAATTTTAAATTCACGTAAGATAATATGAGGTGTTTTTCTACGTAGCACACATAATCGACCTTGCTAAACATGATAGTAAGAAAAAAAGGTTTTTACTCGTATGTCTTCTAGTTATAGAAAAAGTATATTTCAAATATTTCAAGCATTTGAAACAAAAATCACATTGTTCAGGTGGTTTCAAGCGTTAGTTCATGGGGCAATTGGGAATGTAAAAGGATATGAATAGAAAACCTTTGCTGCGATGAACTAAAGCATCAGCAATTTGCAGAGGATGCTTGCGCTGTTCATTCTTGAATTTTGCTTTAACTTGTTGACGGCTTCGATTAGGAAGAGTACTTGTATCATTGCAAATCTGTGCCATATTGTCTGATAGCATGATGCAATACCAAAAAGAAAATAGAAAACCAATTCTAACATAAAGAAGTATCATTTATCAGAATTTGAGACAACGAACAAAAGCTTGCTTCAAAGAGACTCTAGAATGTAGATGATTATGAGGAATTACAGTGGTAAAAGCATGAGTTTTCAGACTTTGAAGTAGAAGTAGAATTGAAATTTTTCCAAAAAAGTTCTATGTAATCTATTAATTTCTCATTCATTTTTATGCTATAAAATTTATTCAACTAGCTATTTGTCAAATGGATTACAATACCTGAGAATAACTGTGTGTCAGTTTTGACCATCTGGTTTGGAGCGTCCGTTTCATGTAGGAATGATAATTAATTCTTCGACCTCTTGTTGAATGTCTTATTTCTATCATTATCATTGGAGTCTTGTTCATTTTCCACACTTGCCATGGTAAGACATGCTTGTTGTGTTGATCTCATGAGCTGGTGTACACACTAGAGGTTTTAAATGATCATAACACTATTAATTATGTTTATTTTAAATTAAAGTTATGTGTGCAGGTTTTGCTTTTAAACTAACATTTCAGATAAAATGAAAAACAATAGATAAAGTGATATCTGATACATAATAGACAAATAAAAAAGAGTGGCTGATTGAGCTAAAAACTGAAAATATGAAGACCAAAAAACAACAAGATCTCAAAAGTGAAAATGTATGTCATTTATAATTTTTTTATTTTTGAGTCTTCTTAAGTTTGTATAAGAATAACTGAGCTAAACAACCAAACACAACGACACAAGAGTACAAAATAAATTAAAACATAAATATGGAAGTTAATAAAAAAACTTGATCTTCTAACCAATTGTACATTTACAATGTGGACGTATTGTACAATATAATACTATGATTTAAATAAAAAATAGATAATTAAGTGAAATTATCAACAAAAAAATTAAAATCAATTTAAAAAATTAATAAATTATATAGGATGAATACGTCCTATATGATTTGTTATTTTAAATTAAGCTCACCATTATATGTATTTCAAAAATTGGAAATTATAATTGTTCCATTCTATTGTAGGAAATTTGAAAATATTATAGAAAATTTATATTTTGGACCTAAAATCAAGAAATCAAACCAGGATAATATTTAATATTGTATGTCTCTATCATACAATCCGAGCTTATCTCATCAATCTTAAATTGGTGTTGATCCCTACTAACCTGAAATGCACCAAAAAATGAGAAAATCGACGAATAATTAAGTGACGCGCACATCAGCATGGCGCATCACGTGGAGGGGTCAAGAGGACCTCTAATTGTCAAACGGACAGCGTCGTTGCAATTAGGACGTTGAATTCGCCCAGTGGGACCACCTCACAGTCGAATCGAACGAGACCGTTCAAAATCAGTGACTGATATCAAAAAATGACGCACGAATTACCCAAATGACGTCCATTGCAAATAGACTTCGTCATTTTCATTCAGAGCAATCTCCAATAACAAAAGTGACTATAATTTTATTCAACTAAAGCCCGAGAGGAGATCGGCGTGATCCTGAGGCAACAGTGCACATATCGAGAAATTGATGCGCGATGTTGCCAAACGACGTACGATCTAAAATGGACTTCATCGTTGTGCTGGAATATCGACAATACCACGATGCTTTATAATTTTGTCCAAGAAATTCGCGTGAGGAATCAACGTGGATTTTGATGCAACAATGCACAAACAAAAACAAGGAAATTGCGCATTTTTAAAGTCAAATTATCATTTGTGATCTCTGTAAATTAAATGGTATTATTTTATTATTATTAATTGAATTAAATAAAATAAAAATATCTGTCATGGCCAGATTTGACGCCTTACTCGCCAGCAATCCGGATGTGCGACCACGAATTCTCAAGTCGACGACGAGCTCTGCACGATCTAAGCCCTTTCAATTTGTCCTCGTGCCACACCTTCGTTCTACCTCTGGCTTGTGTCGTTAAGATGAGGAAGAAATGAAGTTTTCGATCTCTCTTCTCTATTAAAATCCCAGCATAAGAGCTCTGAATACTGCAAGTCTGTATGCCTTTGGCATCTAAGCCAACGGTCCGTTTGATACGAACGACCAGCGCCCACTGTGCTTCGATCCAACCAACGAGCAATCGAAGCTCGCTTCGACCAAATCTCTATTGTTGTTCGATCTTTCATTTGACGTCCAACCTTGACAACCTGCGACCGATCTGTGCCGCAAAACCTATTCATAACTATTTTGATCCCTCTAGCCTCACGTAGTTGATTGGCTAGTATTCTCCCACAGCCTTAACTCCGCCGAGCCCAGCCGAAAGCATCTCGTTCAACCTCATCGAACTGAACTACGTTCGTCTGCACTTCCAAATCCCATTCCAGAGCGCGGGCAGCCCTCTAATCGAAGACCATCTCCTACCTTTGATGCATCTAGCACACAAAGAGACGTCACACTCGGTTCAAGCTACGACTCTAACGCCTTCTTTGAAGACATCCCTTCATGTTTTCTTCGACATGACCACGCCCTTCGGATTATAGCTGCCTGAGTCCCTTTGTTCGAGACCCAACAAACAGTCGAAGCCACCCCTAGCCCCTCAACTTCTACCGACTTTCTCTCATCTTCCATTCACGGCAAATGTGTTGCACCCTATTTCAATCAAACCGATCTTCACACGACCCAATCGGACGACCTAACCACTTACCACGACCTCTACCCACCCCCTTGTATTGAACGCTAGCGCAATTCAAGCAGTTCACAATTCTGCCTCAATCTCCACTCAAGCTCCTGTAATCAGCAGCATCTACTCGAATGTCTTTCGCGCTCCCTCTGCCTACTTAACTCCACAGCACAAAAATGTGCCTATCTTGATCTCCACTCTTCTTCCGCCTGTAGCCGACATCTGTTGAACTTCACTTCTTGTCCTCTTCTCTTCCCCAAACCCAATGATGAAGCCCAATCCTCGCCGACCCAACACAGAAACCAACTCAATTCTCTAATCCGAGCCACTCACAAAGAAAACCAAAGTAAATTTCTGTAATATCTCTCTGTGTTAAATTTCTAATTAGCATTAAACAATTGTATTTGTATTATATTAAACCATTATTATTTACTAATGATATAATAACAATTATTATTATTATTATTATTCCAGGAAAAGAGAGGATAAAAAGAGAGAAAAAATGAAAATAAAAAAAAAAAAGGGAAAAAAAAGATACAACAAAGGAAGAAAATAAAAGAAAAAGAAAAAAAAAGAGAAAAATGAGAAAAGAGACATTCATGTCTCAATATCATGCATTGACAATGTCACTGTCATTATCGTCTTTCATTATCGTCAATGACACCACCATTGACGCCGACGATAAATCGATACACCGCAACACCACTGTCGACGTCACCCCCGTGAAAGGTATAAACGTATCCTATAACACCATCTCGGCATGCTCTTGCGCGGGAAACGCCACCTAACAAACGCTTTTCTTAGCGTTGGTAGGAGAGAATCGATGTGACTGCCGCGATTGAGGCGGGTAAGCCCTGTACAATTTTTCTTAGCATTGAATGGGGACAACTCTATAGTACCCGTGTGTGCTCAGTACCCGCGGAAAATATTGTATATTTCAAAGCATGTACCTATTGGGAGTATTGTTGAAAGACAGGTGACAGATTGCTTGCCGTGATTTTTTCGATCGGGTGTATGTCCAAAGAGTGGAAAGACATGGTTTTATTCTTTGCCTAAAGTGAAGAAGGCAGTTATCCATGTAAAATTGAGGCCTATTGGCCTTTGCCAATTGGTATATAAGAATTTGCAAAGGTTTTTTAGTCAATCGATTGAAAGGGATTTTGCCTATGATCATAGCTGAAGGAGCAAGCACCTCTCGTTCCAGGTCGCTCATATTTCAGATCATTGCTTGTTGCCAGGAAATGATCAACAATTCAAAGTGTCCACTTAAACTAAAGGATTTTTTGGTCTTAAATAATTATGGAGACAAGCTATGACAAGTGAGCTGGATAACAGTAGAGCTGGTAATGAATAGAATGGGCTTCCCATCTCAGTTCACTAACTGGGTTGTGAATTGCATTAAATTCCTAGGTTTTTAGTATCATTAATGGCCAGCTTTCTAAATGGATTACAACGGAATGCGGGTTTCGGCAGGGATGCCCGCTGTCAACATATTTGTTCATTCTTTGTTCGGAGTTGTTATCTACTTGCTTTGCATCTGAGGAATCATCGAAATCGGGTGGCTATTAGCCCTAAGGGACGCTGGTCCCTCACTATTATATGCTGATGAAATTCTGATTTTTGCAAGTGAACCAATTGACTTAAAGAATGTTCTTGGTACATTGCAAGATATTGTCGTGGTTTGGCCAGAAGATTAATCAAGGCAAATCGCGGTTTGTTTTTTAGCAACTTGTTCCGATGTGGAAAGAAAAACAAGATGGCAGGATGACTGATTTCTAAAATTGAGGAATTGGATACTGGGAATTAAGCTGTCTATGAAACGGCTTGTCAAGGCCAATTTTGCTCCAACTATTCAAAAAGCTGAAATTCTGTAATGTACTAGGGGGAACCGTATTTGTCTTTTTGGCTGGAGAGAGAAGTGATAAATGCATCCTAATTCTTGCGGAAAATGTATGCGTATGACTCACTCTCTTATGCCAAAGGCTGTACTGCAGGGATGGGGAAGATTAGCCGTAGCTTCTTTGGGATAAAAAACCTGGGAAAAAAGGACTGCATTTGGCTTCGTGTCCATGATCTGCAAACCTAGGGTGGGAGTGTCTGGGCATTCACGCTACATCTGATTGGATTGGGCCTCTTTGAGCACGTATTGCTTGGGATTTTGTGTCTAAGCCGAATCACTTGGTCACAATGCTTGTGAAATAAATTATGGACCAACCGTGGGAGTATGTTTGTAAAGGGGGGGATTCGCCTGGTTGAAGATCATAAGTGAAGGTGCATCCGACCTAAGAAAATTGTGTTCGCTGGAGTATGAAGAACTGGTGATGTAGTATTGATGTTATGAATCAGGTGTGGATTTAAGATCGAGCGCCTACGAATCGGGCCTCTTTCTGCAATGCTGATTACTTGAGAATAGGTAGTAGCTGATCTGATACCCCTGAAGGTGGTTGGGACATACAGCAGTTGGATATTTTGTTTTGGGACGGAGCTGGCAACAGAATTACTGATATCTATGAGAATGACCGGTTTTTTGATAAGTTGAAACGATTAAGAGTCCCATTGGAACTACTGTTGCTGCTATTGTTTATATAGTAATTCTGCATTGATGGTCAGATCCCAGCCATATACAAGCTCAAGCTCCATCCTCGGAAAAAGACTATTTTGGTGGCGGGTATATATAAGGGAAATTACCCAACTAATCAGTGGTTGAGCAATAGGGACTTGCGGATGATGCCAGATGTCCGTTTGGATGTCCAGATTGGAGGATTATAAATCATGTCATCGGTTGGATGTCAGCGGTTTGTTGGAGAATTTTTGTATCCTCAAAGGCATTGCATATTTTATAATCGAGTACGGCATAGAACATGACTATTACCCGAGAGTATAAATATATCATTTCCTTTTGAACTCAACTATAAATTTACAATTATTAACAAGAAATTCCCCGCTTGATGTTTGTTCGAGCGAGGTTTATTTATTTCTGGGGTTAGACTACCAGGGGAAGCCCCGGGGCTATGTTATTACATCCCAGTTTTGGCTTGGGAAAACTTTTGATTAACTAGTGGTTTTGCTTTTTTTTTTTGAAAGTCATTTTAGACATTGGCTAAGTTTGATTTTTGTTTGTTTTAATATCCATGAAATGTCTTTTTTTAGGTTTGCCCTTTAAGAGATTCAGGAAAAAGTGATCAACTAGGAATTAGATTTGAGAATGAGAGCCAAGGGAAGGTGAAGTAGGAGAATTGATTCTGAGGGAAATCAGAGGTGCTCAAACTATCCTATGTTGGGCTTTACATTTTTTAATCTAATTTTTGGTTTAGTTGATCTCTTTAATTAGAGTATTGGGGTTACATTCCAACAACGCTTGTTGGAGGAACTACCCGAAGGATGAGGGCTTATAGGGTGATTTGGAATCAAACCATGCTTGGACCCTAAGCTAAGGTGAGGACTACCGATAGGTAGTGCCTCGAACCTAAATTAACGAGTGCAAAGGGGTTTGTGAGGCATAGCCTGCCCGACCTCTGGATTATTGTCCGCTGGAAGGGACTACCAGCTAACCCTCCTAATCGCTTTTAAACCTGATATCCGGTCTCAATGCAAATGTAGGAGTGAGTAGGGTTGTTTTTTTTTATGTAGAAGGTAGGGCTTATAGCTTGGCTTTGAGACCAAGATGCTAGTATGTGGGTATGCAAATGTGACTCACAAAAAGAAAGATTTTCTTTGTTTTCTAATCCTTAAGTGGATGGCATTTACATGTGACGCACTTTGGGCTTTGCATGTTCTTTTAATTTTGAAAACTTGGCCCTTGAAGGGAGCCTGCAAGTTCTTTTTTTATATGGAAAAACATGAGCCTAATTTATCATTTTAAGGTTACTTACATTTTAAAGGGTAAGAAAACTTAGTTTTTATCCTAAGAGCCTTACGTGCAGAGTCCAGGCCACACACCCAGAACAGAGAACCTAGGAAAGAACATGTCTTCTATTGTGCAACAGTAAACAAAAAACGCTGCTTGTATTTAAATAAAGAAGAAATGCAAATAATGTCCCAATTATTAAAACATGTTTGACAGTGATGTTGTGCCATTATACAAACCAGTCAAATTTACAATCTACTTATCGGGGTCTTCAAGCTTCAGCCTTCTGAGGGATACTTTCTCCCTTGATCCTTCTTGCTTGTATATCCAAACCCCACAATGTTCACACCTAGATCTAATCAAATACATGGTTGTAAAGAAAAGACTCATCTGCAACGAGTTCGGCGGGCAGTTTATTATAACAGAAATATGATAATTCCCAAATTGGGCCTAACACTTAGAGTGCTAAGTGTTAGGCCCCTGCTTCTACCCTATTGGCCACATCTTTGGGGGGTTTTAAGCAGTACCTGTCATGCAAGCAGTTTATTATTATTTATGAGCGCCCCCTTTTAGATATGACCACCCTGCACAGAAAAAATTTTATTTAGTTTCTCACTAACCACTTAAGGGCAAGTGCCCACACGCAGACAATCACAAGGGCAATCAATCCACAAAATCAATCACATGCGCACACAAAGAAAAATCCTAATCCTAGCATGCCTAAGGGGTTTGTGCAACTCAAGTGTGTGGAAGTTGTGTGGTATGTCACACTAAGGATCCTCCTGAGTTTGGGTCTAAAAGAAAGGAAACGTCCAACAATATGGTTTTTTGAGCTTTAATGTTGGAGGATTCTTTTCCTAACTTTTGGAGCTAGAAAGAGATGAATATCTTTAGCTTTGAGGCTAAAGAAAGGAAAGAAAGAGGAATCCAACACAAGTTTTTGGGCTAAGTGTTTGGAAGATTCTCCTTAGCTTGTATATGGATATTTGTTGAATTTGGCTTCAAACACACAAAAGATTTTTGGGTTGATTACTTTTGGTTTTGATTCAACAAATAAATGAATTTCATGTGTCTAATCACTCAACATGGGTTGAATGAATGAAATTTTCATACAATCTTGGTTGTAGAAAGAAGAGGAATTTTTCTACAAATTTGGTTTGAGAGAAATGAGGGGGAAATGACACTTGAGGTTGCAAAGTCATAAGATTTTCCTTGAGCTTTTGATGTTTCTTTGGACATTTGACGTTCAAAGAAGAAGAATCACATTCACTAATTTAGGCTAAGTGAATGGAGAGATTTCCTACATATTTTGTTTGGTTGGAAAAATGAAATGTGCAAACTTAGGGGTTGCACTCATGAATAATCCTAAACTCTTGGTGTTCAAAGGATAATTCATCTCCCAATTTGGGTTTGAGAGTGAAAGATAGGTTTAGATGTTCTCCTACAATCTTAGCTTGTAGGAAAGGGGAGAGAGAATGCAACTTAATAAGTGCAAATCATAGAAATCCTTTAAAACATTTGGTGCCCAAAAAGAGGAAAGGAAATCATTCTCCTAAATTTCAACTTAGGAGAGCGAAGGGAAATCCCTTGAACACTTGATATTCAAAGGGTTTTAGCAATTCTTCTAAATTGGGCTCAAGGAATGTAAAGGGTTATTTAAATATTCTACCACAACTTTGGTTTGTAGGGAAAATAGAGAATTATGCAATTATCATGTTTGCAATTGGAAGGATCTCTTTGAACTTTGATGTTCAAAAGAGAAAAGGTCATCTACTTAATTTTGATTAAGTGGATGAAAATAGATTACAATTTGGGTTCTATGTCTAGGGGGAATTTTACTGTTAGTTTTGTGCTCCAACAAGTGAAATTAAAGAACATTAGAATTGGATCTAAGTTTCAAAAATTACATTGATGTTTGTGTTACAATGAATAAATAACTGATAACTCCCTATAATTTGAAGATTGAAGGGGGGTAGACATAATTTGAAGATTGTAAAATCCCATGAGATTGTTCTTTGAACATTTCGTATTCAATGAGAAAGAAACCATTCACATAATTTTTATATTAAGTGAATGGGGAAGTTTTTTGAATATCTGATGTCCAAAGAAAGAGACAAACATTCACTTAATCAATATTAAGCGATGGTGGAGTATTCCTTGGAGTCAGATCCTAAGCTTTGTTTATATCTTTTAAGCCCTTCTAGAAGTCATTTGAGAAACTTTACAATGGGCTTAAAAGGCCATTACAAAAGAAGGCATTTATTATCTTATGCTCCACAAAGAAAATGAAGAACTCAAACTTCGAACTTGAATTTGTTTGTATCCTTTTTAGGCCCCTCTAGAGGTCATTTGGGCACCTCCATATGGGCTTTGAAGGTTACTAGCAAAGAAAACATTGTTGGTTTTGTGTTTCCAACAATTGTATAGGGAAAACTTAGACTTTGGCTCTAAGTTTTGCATGTATCCTTTTAGGCCCCTAGAGGTCATTTGGGCCCTCATATGGGCTTTGAAGGCTACTAGCAAAGGAAACATTGTTGGTTTTGTGTTTCCACAAAATGTAGAGGGAAAACTTAGACTTTGGCTCTAAGTTTTGGAAAGGTCCTCTTTGAACATAATGATGTTCAAGAGTTCAAAGGGAGGTATTCATTCTTCATAGCTCTGAGTCTTGGAAGAATAAGCAGGTCTCCTATAACTTGGATTGTAAAAAGTGAGAGAAAGGTAATGCTACCTGATGTTGACAAGATTGAAAGAGGTCATTTGAACTTTTGGTGCTCAATGAATTCTCCATTCATTAATTTAGGTTAAGTGAAAGGATGTGGTGATAGGATTTAGTATCCAAGTCCAAATGAGATATTCATTTGTTAGCTTTATGTTTAAACAAATGAAAAGGAAGAACTTAGAAATCGGTTCTGAGCTCGAGTGTTTCATGCGACAGTAGATGGAAGTTTTTTTTTTTGGAAATGCTCCAAGTTGATACACATGAAAGAAAGGGATTGATTTGTTGTATTGCTGATTTTTTGTTCAACAAATGAGAGAAATGAATTACTTGGAGTTGGTTCCAAGCTTCTAATGATTCTTGCAATATCTTCGGGAGCCTTAGGGAAGCTCCATGGTGTTATGCAAAAAGAGATGATTTTAGTTTGGAACTACAAATCATCGATTACAATCATCGGAGTTTTTGTGCTAAATGATGTAAGGCCTTCTTCCTATGCTAGGTTAGGCAAATATATAGGCTAGGATTATATTCCTAAGCCTAAGTGAGTCAAACTCATCCGTTATTTTGTGTCTCAACGAATGTAGAAGGAACCTTGAATTTGAATCTAAGCCCCAAAAAAGATTTATATAATGGCGTGCTAGAATTTTTTAGAGAATTCTAAGTCATCTATGAAAAGAAAGGGATGAGTGATTATTTGTTGGTTTTGTGTCAACAAATAAAGGACAGATCACTTATAGTTTTATTCTAAGGCCCCACACCTCTTGAAATGATACTATTTTGAGAGCTTTGTATTCATTATGTTAAAATCCAGCCGTTCTAGTACAAAGGATCGACAGACACAAAGAATGTTGAAATCCAGCCGTTCTAGTACAAAGGATCCGACGGACACAAAGATCAATCCGTGGGATACTCTCATGGATCACGCCATAATGTGGGGAACGAATTTAGGAAAGATTTTATTCTTTTATTTGTGTATTAAATCTGCAATTTATTTTTTCCGTATTAGGATACTTGTATAGATCTATAAATAGAGAGATGTAATGAATAAAGACAAGCTTTTCCCTTCACCCTCTCAAATCCTCGTTTTTAACAATTACATGTGATTGAAAAAGAGAATATCGTTTATGATTTTGTATCAACAAACTACCAAGTATGAACCTAGGATTTTGGATCCTAAGTTAACATGGGTTCACGCAATAATAAGTGCTTTAAAACTTTGGGAAGTTTCAAACCCTTATGCATAGGAGAGGGAAACTCTACTAGAGAGCTCTAATGCATTGAAAAGATTCCTAAATCATTTTTGGCATGATTAGGAGATTGGGCATGAGGCTCATTTGTTACTATCATGTCATCAACAAATGAAGGTTCGACTTATGGATTTGGTCTAACAGTCTTAAGTAACCATTAATTAGAATATTTGGAGTTTAGAGATGCTCCAAAACTATTATGGATGAAGCTATATTGGCAATCATTGCAACATAGAACTTGGGATTTGAGGAGCTCCAAGTGTCAAACTTGAAAAGTTTTCTAAATCAATTTTGGTTTGACCTAGAGGATGAAAGATTTATAGATGCCCTAAAGATCGATTTGAATAAGCTCTATCAAGAACCTAAGAATTATGCATGCAAGATTCACTATTTTTTGTTTGAGATGTTTGATCATTTCATTGCTAAACATAATTAACTTGCATATTCTTTGAACATGTTTATCAACTTCATCTCATACTTTGTTCCTAAGTATTTGGATTTTTGATAAGCTGTTAGTAAGTTTGCAAATCTTTAAATGCTGCAATATAAACATTTGCTTCTATTCTTACTTTGCAAGACATTGTGTAAAAAACTTAACAATTATGCTCTCTTTGTGGGATTTAAACATAAGCCTTGGAAGGTTAATGGTGCAAATCACAACATGAGAGGCTCATCGAATTGATTAAATTTGCCTCCAAGCCTTTGCAAGAGCTTACACAAAAATTACAAAGCTTCATCACTAAGGAACATTGCATTTTCAATTATTTTGCAATCTAAGCTTTGAAATAAAAGATGCATTAATCTAATATAAATGTAGCTTGCAAAATTTTCTTCTACTTTAATGTTAGAAGCATGGACAAACATCTCTAATCTTAGAGATTTCATAAAGTTGAAGTGTTCATTTGCTATCATTTCCATAGCTTCACAAGACGCCCAAAAATGGATTTCTAAAAGCTTTACTAATCCTTGGATTGCAAAGATGAATCTTTGGGATTCGTGTGAAATCCTACAAGAAGTGTGCCATGGATTTAAATCCGTCTAAGAAATGAATTTTGGTGCTTCATGAAAGCACTGGATAATATACAAGTTAGCAAATATGAAATCCCAATTCTGTGTAAATTTCGATTGTGTCTTCAAAGAAATGGGAAAACATGCCTCATGATGCAAGAAATCTACACCGCAACATCCATTTGGAGTGAGAAAAAGATCACCTAGCCTATGGTTTTTGGTTGGTGAAGGCTTAGAAAACAACATAAATGCTAAAACATGCATTCGAGAAGCATTAGACACAAATCCAACACTCCTACACGCATTAAACTCCTCTATCGGATTCTCACATGAGAACCAACAAGGAAAACAACCAAATTTTCGTGTTTTTAACAAAGAGGACAAGCGCATGGCTATGGACCTTATAGGTTTTGGCTAAGTTTTGGATCTGTCCAATCACATGCCATTGGCTGGGTCCTTCTAAGGTTTTTGCTACAGTTTTAAAGTTTACACCCGGTCTGTTCCAGACATCCGATTTTTCTGTCCAGTAGACAGGTCGTGCTGATGAAATTAGATAGGGCTGTTAAGGCCCTTCTTAATTTCCCCAACCACAAGCTCATTATAAGAAGAGTCGAATTCGGGACCAAACCAATAACAATCCCCCACCCACACCCACCTAAATCCGCACACCTAAACCCCCCACTCCCCCCCCCCCGCCCGAAGCGAATAATAGAGTAAAGAACATCCCGGGAATTTCTAGTGGCTCTTCGGTAAACCTGAACCATAATCCACTCTTGGGGCACCTCAAAGTATTGAACCCTAACTCAAGTGTCTGCTCCTTTGCCCCAGCTAGGCGGAGATAGCCCTTACAAATCACTCCACCTTTCCCCGGTGCGGCCGGAGTCGCCGGGGTCCTTTGACACCAAAGAAGTTCTCTTCTTAGGTGATACTCCATGAAGACAAGCATTGAATCGCTGGATGGTACTAAGATGCGAGTCGCCGGAGCAACCGTGTGATCCCCCACCAACCTCCTTGAAGTTCCCCCCCTCACAGGATCTTCTCTCCTCTCAAGGAATATTTTGAACCACTGTATTTAGTAGATTTAAGAAGTGGGAATGTGGAGCACTGATAAACTTGCCATCGACTTCATGAAATTCTTGATCCTCTCTCCCTTCTTAAATGAAATGACTTGGCGATGGTGTTGTTCATCTGCAATTGGCTCAGGATGGGCTACTTAGATACCACTTGTTTTTTTTTTATTTGTAAAACATAGAGTTTTGAGAATAAATATGAACTATTGAAAGTGTATTGAATGCTGGGATTTTGTTATTTGACCTCTACAATTATCATATTTATAATAAAGGATTTGAATTCGTGATATATCAAACTCAATGTCGCAATGAAATAATCATTTTGGCAATATTTTAATGGTTTGTTTTATACTTACAAACCAAATTTTGCAGATGCAAAGAAACAGATCCAACAATTTGCTTAACAGAGAATTGCATTACAGTTATCATCAACATTACAATCTGCCTTTAGCCTGGTGAAAGTCAAAGCTTACAAGTGGAGAGAATTGTAAATTGAAGCAAGCGTTGGTTTTTTCTACCAAATTTATTTCAATTTCATTGGGCATCATATGTTTTGTACCTGCTATGTATGTTTATTATTTACCTTGAAATAAAAATGTGGATACTTTCAGTAATGGAAAAAATCAAAGTTTTATTAGTGTTATAGCCGTCTTTATTAATGTATTTTTATGGTTTGATTGATACTTTCAGCATTGTAAATGTGGATACTTTCAGTAATGGAAACAACCAAGTTCTTTTTTTTTTTGTCTTTGGTTGCCGTGAGATATTGGGAGCTTCTGTCACATCAATGGTATTGAACATTTGTGTTGTTTTAAGAGTTAATTTGTTTTCATATATGTTATTAAAATTTAGTTTTGAAAAATGAAATTCATTGCAGCCGTCCCAAACGCACCCTTATACAGATAGCACTTAATTCATTATTTATCTAATTATTATTGAAATTTATTCATTTAAATACTATATATAGGACTGTCTCATTTGAAATAAAATTGGTGTAAAATACTTTGTATACAAAAGAATATTATTGTCTAGTTTCTATAGAATAAAACATTTTAGTTTAAGCAAGTAAATACTATTACATCTATTATAAGTAAAATATACTTCATCTAATAGTTTAATTAAAGAATGATGTAAAGAAATGTAATTCTATACTCACTATCACAAAGCGGGTTAATTCTTATAAGATTGTTGTTTTGACTATCAATTGATAGGACTTTCTCGATAGCATAAGAGCCTTAGTCAATGGTGTTGGCTCATAGTATTTTTATCTTGGTGCTATCTTCTAATACCAAAAAAAACTATCGACAAGTGTATAGTGAACGATTTCTCATCATATGTCTCAAATATCCAATGTTCGAGTCCTATATGCATTTATTGTGTTGCAACTCGGGCTTCCGAGTTTATGATTTTGATGATAACAAATAATATTTATTAATCTTTTATTTCTTCTAGTATTTGCAGTGCATATGTCTTTCTATGTTGACTAATATTTCAGGTACATCATGCACCGTTCTTTGAAGATTCAAGGCTCAAGATTGCATAGAATTGGTTGTATTAAATGAGTCTATAATTTTCATTTATTGAGTCAAGTCTTGTAATGATGTATGTTAGTTTGTTGATCATGCACACACATAGAGGGAGCAAAAAATGATTATAAATATTTTAACTTTTCTGTTCATTGTACTGTACGATATGTATCGTACTGTACGATCTGGTGTAACAGAAATAAATTAAAATATTTAATTTTTCCTGGAAAAATTATTTTTGAATATAACTAATAGTACTATACGATCACCACATTGTACTGTACGATATGTTATAATTAGAAAGCTCGCCGTCTATTAAATTAGGCAAAGATTTGAATTTGAAAAGTTGTTCTAATCGTACTTAACGATCATAATCGTACAATACGATGTTTAAAATATTGCCTAATTTAATCCTGATTATTCAATCAAAACGGCTTAATTTTAATATTTGGATCCTACTGTACGAACTGTATCGTACGGTACGATCAACCGAGACAATATTGGCAAACTGCTTATTTATTAAACTGGATCGTACAACACATCGTACAGGACATCGTACAGTACTAACAAGTCAATTTCTGCACATCGTACTGGATGATCTTGTGATCATACGGTACGATATTTGACGGCCGAATTGAGTTTTTTTAGGGTTTTTTGAGCCCTCTATTTAAGCACTCTCATAAGACTTTGTAAGAGTCTTTTGGCAGCCATTGTGGCTTCGTTAGTCTAGAGAAAACTTGAAGAGATGACTTGAAAGGGAGAGAGGAAATGATGGAGTTTGAGAGAGGGAGAAGAACCTTGGAGGGGGTTTCAAGGGAGTGTGAAGGAGATTTCACACGGTAGCTCCGACGAGCTTGCACCTCAGTTCCATTGGATTCAAGGTTCATCTTGAAGGAAGTTTTAGGAAGAAGAAGATCTCATTGGTGTCAAAGGACCCGGCTCCTCCGCCGCACCGGGGAAGGTGGAAGTGATTGTGTAAGGGCTTCTCCGCCTAGCTGTGGGGGCTAAAGGAGAATCACTAAAGGTTTAGTGTAATACTCGGAGGGTGCCTCCGGGAGTAGACGTAGGTCATGGTTTGACCGACGAACCACTATAAATTGTTGTGTTCTTTCCTTTATTTTTTTTTTCACTTTATTTCCGCATTCATTTTTATTGTGATTAATTGCATGGATGAAATTGATTATCTATCTTTTTATTGTGAATGAAATTCGCTTCCGCATAAAGTCATAAAAAGATATGTCTTTTCATTAAAAAAGTTTTTAATCATCTAATTCACCTCCTCTTGGAGCATCTAGTAATTTCATATTGGTCTTAGATTGAAAGCATACCTACACAAAAATTCTATTTGTTAGTTTGGGAACCCATGTTGCTTTAGGTCCAGTGATGGAGTAAATGACATGATCAAATTGTTTAGAGGAAAGTATAGATACATGTGCACAAGTGAGCCCAAGAATCCAAACAAATTAAAGTGCTATGTGTTTAGTTTTTCCTTAGCAATTTCTAAATAGATGTCTCATACCATCACAAGTGGTATGACTAGTGTTTATGAGTATATATTGTCTATAATGTCAAGTTTTTTCAATTATTGATGAATCATGAGGTATTTTTATACAATAGTATTCAAGTTTTTTCAATTATTGATGAATCAAATTTTGCATGCAAGATCGTGTTTTCTCCATGAAGTTCAGCATAGATAGCAATTTTTTTAGATAAGCTGCAACTACCTGAAAATTTTAAAAATAATTATAAAATGAATACTTGAAAAAGCTAAAAAATTTTAATTGGAGCACAGTGTCATTTGGTGCAGAGTGCCCCAAAATTGTACAATGAATTTTTTTTTTAATCTACGCCCCACCGTCAACATTTGCTTGACTTGTCAGGTAAGAATAAAGAAGGAGAGGAAAAGGAAGAGGGGAAAAGAAAGAGAGAGATAGTAGAGAGAGAAAGCTGCTTAAGGTCTTTTTTGTCTATTACTCCAGTTTGAAAAAAAAAAGTCTTCTAATCCAAATCCCACTTTTATTTTCAATGATTTCAATTTCTTGGATTCATTTCTCTGAAAAGTGATCAAAATGCATTATCTCTCATTTTAATAATTTTGCATTGTGTAACTTTTGATATGTGATAAATATAATCCTCCTACGTATTTTGACTAGTTGATATTAAAATTTTATTGGGAAGCTTTGGTTGTATGATATTTTAACTTAAATGGGTAATAGTAATAATTTATAGAATGATCAGGAAAAAATATATTGCATTTGTACATGTAATATATAACATGCACTCATTTATTGTTAAGTAAGGTCAATGTGCATTTTTGGTATATTACAAATATAGTGATGAGTGTACTGATAATTGCATTGAATATTTATATAATATTTTATTATTATTCTATATATGATATTGCATGTATGAAAAAGGGCAAGAAAGGTTGGCTGAAAATAATTAACTAACTAAGGTTTTCTTAAGACATGTTATCATGTATAGGAGGGTGACCCGAACGACTTTCCTTTAAATAAGATTTATGATATAATCCTAAAAAATATAAAAAAGATAGGTATAAGGAGATTGATTAATATGATTTGATGCCGAAGGATAGGAAGTAATGACTTCTTACAAGAAAGCAATCTCATCGACTTGTGATATATGATATGAGACTGATTTATGTAGGTTTGACCTACAAGACTGGATACATGCAAAACACGACAGCTAGCAAGGTGTTATATCTTGCTTATATTGCATACATTATACAATTATTATATATGCATATAACATGCTCATATATGATAGATTGCACACATAATATGACATTATATGATCGATACATGATATTGAACATAATTGATACAAATATGTGATTTGATTTATAAGACTTATATAAAGGCATTATATGTCACAACCCAACCCGACCATGATAGGTCTTATCGTGTTGAGCTATGACAAGTGATTCCAAAGATCTAGTTTTAAAATGTTTTAGATTCACTTTTAATATTCATTTTAAAAAAATAACAGAAACTACATTTCTACTAAAAGCCTCTAAGTATTAAAAATAAGCTCATCCATAAGATTTTTTTCATTTCATCAAAATATATCTACACTATAATACATGACTACAAATAGAAGTCATAGAACTGAATAATCAACTAGTCCTTACTATATGAAATTCAAATAAACAAATACTTATAAACTCAAATATAATCCTGAAACTACTAATCAATAAGCTCATTTTTCTTCTCAGATCTTAAATACTAAAAGTAATCATAGCTTAAATAGTAGGCCATATAAAAAATTTATGAATTCTTTTGTAAGAGCAATTATCTTAAGATTTCACTCTTTTGGCAAATAGCGTAGGATCTTATTTATCTATACCTAATATGTATGCATCTTCTTAAGTGCTTTGAGATTATTGTCTAACTTGTTAAAACATCTAAACATCTTCATGATGGTTTATCCCATCCTCAAAAAAGAGTACTAACACTTCACCACCATTTCGCAGTCCTTGTTCTAGTTTCATCAAATTCAACAATTATTAGGTACTTAATTTTATCAAAAAAAAGAGGAATCTTATGACAAATTAGGTACTTAATTTTATCATGATTTCAATAAGAGTAAACTCAACACTTATTTCACAAAGAGAAGAGATGTCTGGTTTTTAAAAACAAAAGTAGAGTTTTTGAAGAGTGGGTTTAAATTAAAAAAAAAAAGATTCCAATAGCTCTTAACTTAGATTTAGAAAAATCTATTTATATGTCAAACAAAGAAATTATTTTTCAATTAAAATTAATTAAAAATAAAATATTCATGAAATCACAATCTTCTAAACATTAAAAAATTATGAGAAAATGCATCATTAATTAGCTCAAATCAACTTTTATGAAGTTAATCAAATTTTTACAAGGACCTGCAAACTGCTTTATGAAGGCCAAATTATTCTATGCTGCCAGCTTGATGGTCCGAAGACTAATCAGAACACGCCACATCAATCAATACACAATACCAGCACCCATCAAAAAAGTGATGTAGGGCGTTCTGGTTAACCTCCAAACGACATATCGTGTCTACAAAGGATAATTTTTCTTTATAGAAAAAATTATTCTGTGCGGACACCAGACAATCCGGAGCCTAGCCAGAACGCGCTATATCACCTGATACACACCGGTATCTAACAAAAAAATGATGTGAGACACATTCTAATTGACCACCGGACCTTCCAATATCCACGTAGAATAATTTCTCATATCCACACCAAACTGTTAGCATTCAGAATGAAAAAGCATCTGGGCTTGTCGCAGTTCATATAATATAACCTTTATTTTCTCTCCTCTCCCACTTAATAACATATCTACATTTAACCTTAAAATTTTTTTATTGTTTTTTACTTCTTGAGTTAGACATTTTTGGTGTTACACTTTGAAGAGTGTTCCAAATCTTCGAATTGTGGGCGTGCTTTGCTCTTATTAAACATTCACAAATAATCATAAACAGTAAGGCCCTACTTTGGCAACATAATCAGTTCAGTAAAAATGGCGTAAATAATATCTTAAAAAATAATGCAATAATCTAATTAAAATTCAAAGAACACAAAGAAAACTTCAACAGCCTTAAAATATAATGAAACATCATCGATGACAAGCAGTATTTTAACATAATAAACATAAAAAATGCACTTGTTACAGCAATTAACCAATAATAATCTTAATTGAAAACATTCTCACAACAATCATCATAACATTATAGGGGAGACTAATGAAATACAACCTCAGCTTTCTAAAAGAGAAAAAACCTTACAAACTGTACAGCCTCAACGAAATTGTGAAGCAATAACTTCAATCAAGAAGCATCTCAAAGCCAGAATCTCATAAATTTGGGGTTTAGGGTTTTTTCGTGTCAGAATGTTGAGCAAAATCATTTGACTTCAAAGAACGTGCTGCATCTCTTCCTGTTAGTAGTAAGCAATGGCAAAAATGCTGAGGATTATAAGTAGCAAACGAGGAAAATTTCAAGAGTATAGCATAGGAAACAATTTCAGATGATGAACCTCATGTTGATCTCCTTCATCTTCTGATTGGGCAGTAGGATCGCTTGCAGTATTTTTTGATTTCTGCTCTGCCACAGTCTGTAGGTGCTGAATGAACTTCTCGAAGTGCGAATGATCTGTATGAAAAGAAAAAGAACTACATTTTTACATTTGTGGGGAAAATTATTATATGGAACAACTCTTATGGTCTTCTAAAATTAATGCATCTGTGCTATTGCTCACATTTCTATAACACCAAAGCAAAGTGCTCTAAACAAATAATTGGAATGAAGAATTATATCAGATTATATATATATATATATATATATATATATATATATATATATATATATATATATATATATATATATATATATATATATATATATATATATATCATATCTTCCTTCAATTACTGGAAATACATTGACGCTATAACTATAATCATAAATATGAGCATTCATGTATGATGGTATTCGTGCCAAAAATCTTAAATAAATCTACGCCAAATTGATTTATAAATGATGGAACAAGATGAGAGCTACCACCGAAATTCTTCCCCCAGCCATTTCAAGAAGTTTATCCTGACTGGATTGAGGCTTCACCTATATATCAAAAAATTGATCCCAAATATATTATTGATGGAATGAGTGAATTTTATTTTATTTTTTACCAAGCCGAATTTCCTTGGATTTTGTCATGGAATTTGAAAATTTATTAGTGACACAATCAATTGCAAAAAGAAATTACTGCAAATAAAAAAGGTTATTATCACGAATAAAAGTATCAGCCTATTGATTCCTAAGAAGGATGAATTCTCATTAAAATTAATGCATGATTCAATTTGATGCAAATATCCTAATGAAAATCCTGAGCAAATAAAGGCTAGAATAATGCTAGCCTATCTACAATAGTTACCCCATCTGTTTTCTGAAGGAAACTAAGATAAAATGTTTCAATCAATTGAACAGAACTATCTTCATAATGAGAAACCAATCGAGAAAAGGAAGAATTTAATAAAAAAAAGAACACAATAAATTCATAAATGTCTACAGCAAATTATTGCTCATTTGAGATAAAGAAATAATTATTTCTTTACTTTTAGAAAAGATTGTGTTATTAGGATACATTTTCTTTTTTTAATTTTATGTTTCTCCAGATGTAAACAATATTGTTTCGAGATCCAGTTCTCCTTTCCCTCTACATGAGGAGAGATGTTTTCGTTATAAGGTGAGCTAAGTTTCAGAGTCATTCTTGGAGTCTGTCAAATACCCTGAAGCGCAATAAATCTGTAAGATATTCTCTTATGCTAAATATTTTCTTTCTTATTTTTTTATTTATTCTGTATGTCTCATAAGTAAACTACTCTCCCCAATTAGTTAGGATTATTGTCAGTGGATTTATGAGAAATTAAAGTTTGGTGGGATAATTACCTAACTAAAAGACAATATTAAAAATTCTATGTGATTTTAAATTAGACGACAATCCTAAGGGAAATGATGGGGATGTTAATTCATTAATCCATAATATCCTTAAAGATTTCATATGATATTTTTAAGACAATCGTAAACAAATTAAACTCTCTTATTGAAATTAAGGTGTTCGACATCAACCTATTTTAGATAGTATAAAGATGTTTTCCTTAGTAGAATTATGAATATTCCGAATACCAACAACGATTATTGAAAGCAAAAATTTATTGAAGAACTCCCATCCACATTTGTCAAAAGGTTAAATGAATCTTTAGATATTATTCTGAAAATGTCCAACTTATGTATACATTATCAATAATTGTACCAAATAACGATTACATCTTTGTTTGGATATTAAACTAAATAAACAAATAAGGGAAAGAAAGAATTTTCGAGAAAAAGCAATTAGGTGCTTTTTCCGAACAATTTATTTGTGATAATCCTTGCACTTCTAATAAAAGAGCTAAAAAGTAACAAAGAATTTTATAACAAGAGGTATCCAGACATTTTAGGTCCCATAGACATCATGAAAATACCTCTTTCATCTAAAGATTTCAAATATCACAAAAATTAGGAGAATTAAAAAAATAGAGAGAAAACAGTAAAATGAATATAAAATATTACTGATGTCGTAAACATGGACATTAAGCCCAAACAACATAACATTACATTCAAAATATCCAAAAGGGAGAATAAAAGCAATTTTATAATGATCAAACAATCAATGAAAGACAATTTGATGAGGACATCAAAAGATCGACGGCTATGATGTGGAGTCTATTATTTTCTTTTGTGTCTTATGTACTAGTTTATTTTGTTTTCATGTTTTCCCATTTTACCCCTAAGGGTGGTCATTTGATATTGTAGCCCCGATGGCATTTATGTCTTTTAATTTTTGTTTCATTTTGGCCTATTTATAGGAGGCCTCATGCATTGTACTAGTCATTGATGAATGAAATGAAAATTGCTCCCTTTTGTTCTCTTTGTGAGTGCATAACAAGATCTCTTAGTGAGTTCTTCCTTTGAGATCTCTTGGTGAGTTCTCTAGTTTATTTTATGTTTATTCGTTCACCATCTCTCTCTCATTAGAAGCTCCACAAAATCACCTTCACCCAAAACCTAGCCGCCGGCTCCCCCACCTTGGATCTTGCCGCCGGCCACCACCACCATCCCGGCCAACCACCTCCCGCCACCCCTCCCCTTCCGGCCAACTCCCCTCCCTCATCCCATGTTGAATTTGAAATTTAGAATTCAAATTTTGAATTCTTTCCAAATTTGGAAAGTTTGCATGATTGATTCAATTTCAATTTATTTTAATTTGGAGTTTTCAAAATACTTGTCCACATCATCCACCTAAGTTTGGAAACTCTTCCCCCTCTCTCCCCAAATTTCTCATGAAGCATTGACTACTTTCCTAAAATAACTCCTTGATTTTAGGCTATCATATTAATTGAATTTCAATTTGAATTTGAAATTCAAATTAATCTTAATTGATAGACCTATTTGGAAACTGTCCTATTCTTACAAAATCTGAGATTTAATTCAGATTTTAATAAATTTTTGATTAGTGTTGTGGTCCCCACTCACTAATGACAATTAATCTCTTCCCTCTCTATATGTGGCTGGCCCTTCATGAGACTTTTCTCTCTCCTATTGCATTAATTGCTCCCCATTTAATTCTCCCTAAATTCCCTCTCATCCACTTTAATTCTCACAATTAGAATTTGAATTCAAATTCAAATTCATCCCTCCAATTTCACTTAATCTGAATTTAATTATATTGGCCACCTAAGCAAGTACTGGATCCCAAATATTTTCTCCCACAGCTGCCCACGGGATTCCCCACTAAAATCCCTTAGTTCCTATGCAACCCGGAGAGGAAAGTCACCGATTTCCCCTCCTTCCACTTGCTGTCCAGAAATCTGGAATGGTTCGAAGTGCTGCCCTGAGATTTAGGACCTAGAAAGCTGCTGTCCAGGGCCTTCCGATTGCTGTCCAAGGAGTCCAAGTCAGGTTCACTTGCTGTCTACCACTCAGGAGCTGCCAAACTGCTGTCCAAAGTTGCTGTCCACATAGTTCAGCAGGCTCCCCTGCACCACGCCTTCAACAGGAAGGCCCCCAACTGCTGCCAAGAACTCCTTAGTCATTCTAAATTGCTGTCCTAACTTTGGAGACTAATGATGCTGCTGATCTGAGGCTTCCAACTACTACCTAGTGCTTGATAATGGTGAACCCTTTCCCTTAGTCTCTTATCTTCATAGTTATCCTACTATGTGATTTAATTGATTCATAAGAAGCTTGTTAATTACTCTTCGCTAAAGCCTAGAAGTTAGAAGAGTTGAGTGTGGGATCATCTTGTAGTGACTAGTCTTATTGTTAGTGGAGGGATTCATGGTTGAAACCTACCTCGCATGCAATGTTAAGAGTAATTGATTACTTTTGTGGTTTTAACTCTTATGTATGTGACTTAGCCTAAACTTATGACACCACGCTCGTGTTTTATTTCATCGTTTTATCGCTTAAAAGCTTTTAAATAATATTGTTCTCTAGATCAAGCGTGCAAGTTCCTAATTCACCATCCATTCACATATGTTTCACATCACAATTAACTTCAATTACAGGACATATGTTGAGGCTTTTACTAAAAGCTTTTATATTATTAATCCTAATATAAGCATTCTTGGATGATTGTACTCACAACAGAAATCTTAAATAAATCTGTGTCAATTTGATTTTATAAATGGAACAAGATGGAAGCTACCATTACAATTCATCCCGCAAACATTAAAAAAGTTTATTCTAACTGGGTTGAATCTTCGACCAATATATCAAAAGTTGAACCCAAAAAATTTTATTGATGGAATGAATGAATTTTATTTTTTTGCCAAGCCAAAATTCCTTTGATTTTGTCATGAAATTTGGAAAAGCTTAGTGACACAATCAATTGCAAAAGTTTATTCTGTGACATGTCAGTTAAAAGATGAACTGCTATTCTTGTTGAAAACAAATTATTTCAAATAAAAAAGATTATTATCATGACTAAAAGAATCAGTCAATTGACTCCTAAGAAGAAAAATGTAGGAAGTGGATGCACTTTTCACAAAAATGAGCGGATGAAATACGAAAAATTGGGAAGAAGATCGCCCCAAAATATTTTTTATTGAAAAAACTATAAAGAGAAATGCAAGATACAATTGGATCTTCAATTGGAGAGGAAGATCTGTTTCTCCCAAATCCCGAGCCGCCGGCTAGAGCCCAAATAACCTAAGAATAAACTAAATTCAACAAAGTCCAAAACATAATCTTGAAATCACCCTATTATTAGCCTTAAATAGGCTCCCATAATTCCCTCCCAAATCAGGCCCCTTCCCTAAATAATTCCCTCTCAGATTTGAATTCAAATTAGATTTATTTTCCTATTTAATTCCCTCCCAATTATAATTAAAACTTTCCTAAACAATCCCCTCTTAATTCCTCACAGTGGTGATCCAAATGAATATGAACTACCAGCATGCTAGTTAGTGACCAAAATCTAAAGTACCTTGGCAATGGCTGGTTCAAAGAGGAAAAATCAATCCCCATGGGGCTAACTAATTAGGACCAAAAGAAGGTTTGTAAGTGCTTTCAACCCATTTAGAGTTAAATGTTAGTATTTAGAGAAAAGGATAAAAATGACCTCTCAACTCTTTGTAAGGGATCAAAATAATCCACTACTCTTTGAGGGACCAATTTGGTCCCTCGACTCTTTAAAATGAGACATTTTTTGTCCTAAAATCAAATATTGGAGTTAACGATGTTAAATTTAAGGGCATTTTAGTCATTTTTTAATTAAACATTTATTAAATACAATTTTCAAGTAGTTCTATTTTTATAAAAAATTATTAAACATTTATTTAATAAAAAATTAATAATAATTTTAGTTTTGATTTAAAAAATTTTAGTCATATTTGATAAAAATATGTGTGACTAAGTTGAAAATAAGTAAATAAAATCTGTTTGCATTTGATTTTTCTAAATCAATAAATATCATAATTTATGAAATATAAATAAAATTGTTGAAATTAAAACTAAAATGATTTTTAATACATTTTTTTAGAAAAATTATAATTACTTCAAAATTATATTTAGTAAATGTTTAATTAAAAAATGATCAAAATACTCTTACATTTAACGCCACTAACTCCAACATTGGATATTATGACAAAAAAAAAATCTTATTTTAAAGAGTTGAGGGATCAAATTAGTAACTCAAAAGAGTTTAAGATCATTTTGGTCTCTCACAGACCATTTTGATCATTTTCTCTTAATATTTACATCTTGTTATTATCCTTATCATAATTTTTAGATTGAAAGTAATTAATCCTCGTATTTGGAGATTAATTACCTACAATCTAAAATAGATGATTCTGTTAGACCGGCCCAGGATGGGCCGGTTGGACCGGTCCAACAGGGACCGGTCCGCATCTACGCGAGACGCGTGGGCGGAAACGGCAGCAAGGGGGCGGCCGTGAGTCCACGTGGGCTTGAGAGGGGGAGTTTAGGAGGGAAATTTTGAACGTGAGAGGCTGTTTTAGGAAGTTTATGATTGTCCTTTATGATTAATTTTGTATAATTAGGAGTTGGGGGGAATTAGCTCCTCATCTTGAATTTGAATTCTCTTTTGAGATCTAGGGTTTGTGTGCTTGGGCTCTTGGCTTCGCCGAAGAACTTTGGAGAGTTGTTCTTCCTCTCGGATTGAAGAACAAATTGTATCTTTGCTATTTTCATTGTCTACTAGTAAAATACAAGTGTTTTCTCCTCATCTCCTGCAGTTTTCCTCTATTTTTCTACTGTTTTTGGCTGATTTCCTGCTGTGGACAGCAGTTCGCTTTGAGATTTGTTGCTAAAGTGATTAGGGAATACTTGAAATCAAGTATTTCCTATCAGATTCTCTTTCGAATATAAAAGAATATTCTTCTCGATTCTTGCATTTATTTTTAGCTAATAATTTGTAGTACTATAACTAAGAACTTCTGATGCAATGAAACTATATGGAACTTCAATTTTCAAATATGAGATATCAAATTTCCTCTTCCAATGTCTCTCTCCTCTACTGTCTATTGGTAGCAAAAAGGAAAGGCAACAACTACTGACCATCATCCTCTCTCTCTCTCTCTCTCTCTCTCTCTCTCTCTCTCTCTCTCTCTCTCTCTCTCTCTCTATATATATATATATATATATATATATATATATATATATATATATATATTTCCCTCACAAACCAAGAAACAAGGGAGCATCTCGTGCAACTATATTTTCATCTTTTGATCTAGAAAAATGAAATAACCATTTGGATAGCAAATTGCAGCTATTTGGAGAATAATTTCGGCAAAGAGAAATGAAAAACGATGAAACATGCCCACAAGTTTTGTCCAAAATTCTGACACTCTTGAATCCAATATCTTGGATAATTTAACCAATCATTGGTTACTCATTAGGTTTTGTTTATGTGCACGCAAGTATAAATATATAAATTATTTTCCCTCATCATAAGCTCTAACTGGCCCCTCTTCTCTGCTTGCCTATAATTAACACATGAGATCTCGCCAATGGCAATATTTAAATTTCATTATACCTTTCAAATTTGCTTTGGATGCATGATGGATTGAAATGATTTTGCATGCATGAATTTAATGTAAGAAATTTTAGCGAGAAAAGCACAATGGATAGTTAAAAAAGTTTCAAATGTGGATAGGACACACAGGCAGCTAGTATTTTTCAGTAGAAGTTTTAGTTGCATGAGTTTTATCAACCACATTCAATGAAAAAGTCCACAGAGTAAAAATCTTCTAATTTTGAAAAACTCGAGCCTCCCACCAACAACAACAACAACAACATCAAGCCTTTATCCCACTACGTGGGGTCGGCTACATGAATCCTTTTTCTCCATTGTGTCCTATTAAAAGTCAAATTCTCGTTTAAATCTAATAAAGAAAGGTCATTCTTAATATTTTCTAACCAAATCTTTTTAGGTCTACCCCTACCTTTCTTAACATAAGTCAAATCTAATACCTCTACTCTCCTAATCAGGTCATCGGAAGGCCGCCGTTTTATGTGACCAAACCATCTAAGGCGACTCTCTCTATTCTTATCTTCTACTAGAGCTACTCCAACCTTTTCACGTATATGCTCATTTCGTATCCTATCTCTAAGGGTAAAGCTAAAATTTTTTTCTATAACATTCATTATGTTAAGACCCTAAATTTAGTGTTAGTTCTAGTTTCTTCCCGGCCCTATGCTAAATAACCAACATTGCCAGCTATGGCCCACCAATTTTGCTTCAACACGATTATGTTTCACCTTACAATCTTTGCACTGGCAACAAAGCTTGCACAAACCATTTCCTACAAACACCCTCAATGAAAATTTTAAATTCACGTAAGATAATATGAGGTGTTTTCCTACGTAGCACACATAATCGACCCTTGCTAAACATGATAGTTAAGAAAAAAAAGGTTTTTACTCGTATGTCTAGTAGTATAGAAAAAGTATATTTCAAATATTTCAAGCATTTGAAACAAAAATCACATAGTTCAGGTAGGTTTCAAGCGTTAGTTTCATGAGGGCAATTGGGAATGTAAAAGGAATATGAATAGAAAACCTTTGCTGCGATGAACTAAAGCATCAGCAATTTGCAGAGGATGCTTGCGCTGTTCATTCTTGAATTTTGCTTTAACTTGTTGACGGCTTCGATTAGGAAAGAGTACTTGTATCATTGCAAAATCTGTGCCATATTGTCTGATAGCCTGATGCAATACCAAAAAAGAAAATAGAAAACCAATTCTAACATAAAGAAGTATCATTTTCTCAGAATTTGAGACAACGAACAAAAAGCTTGCTTCAAAGAGACATCTAGAATGTAGATGATATGAGGAATACAGTGGTAAAAAGCATGAGATTTCTAAGACTTTGAAGTAGAATATGAAATTTTTCCAAAAAGTTCTATGTAATCTAATAATTCTCTCATTCATTTTTAATGCTATAAAATTTATTCAACTAGCATATTTGTCAAATGGATACAATACCTGGAAGAATAACTGTGTGTCAGTTTTTGACCATCTGGTTTGGAGCGTCCGTTTCATGTAGGAATGATAATTAATTCTTCGACCCTCTTGTTGAATGTCTATATTTCTATCATTATCATTGGAGTCTTGTTCATTTTCCACACTGCCATGATTAGACATGCTTGTTGTTAGATCTCATGAGCTTGGTGTACACACTAGAGTTTTAATGATCATAAACACTATTATTTATGTTTATTTAAATTAAAGTTATGTGTGCAGGTTTTTGCTTTTAAACTAACATTTCAGATAAAATGAAAAACAATAGATAAAGTGATATCTGATACATAATAGACAAAATAAAAAAGAGTGGCTGATTGAGCTAAAAACTGAAAATATGAAGACCATAAAAAACAACAAGATCTCAAAAAGTGAAATGTATGTCAATTTATAATTTTTTTATTTTTGAGTCTTCTTAAGTTTGTATAAGAATATACTGAGCTAAACAACCAAACACAACGACACAAGAGTACAAAATAAATTAAAACATAAATTGGAAGTTAATTAAAAAACTTGATCTTCTAACCAATTGTACATTACAATGTGGACGTATTGTACAATAATACTATGATTTAAATAAAAAATAGATAATTAAGTGACATTAATCAACAAAAAATTAAAATCAATTTAAAAAATAATAAATTATATAGGATGAATATCGTCCTATATGATTTGTTATTTTAAATTAAGCTCACCATTATATGTTATTTTCAAAAATAGGTAAATTTAAATTTGTTCCAATTCTATTGTAGGAAATTTGAAAATATTTAAGAAAATTATATATTTTTGGACCTAAAATCAAGAAATCAAACCAGAATAATATTTAATATTGTATGATCTCTATCATACAATCCGAGCTTATCTCATCAATCTTAAATTGGTGTTGATCCCTACCCTGAAATGCACCAAAAAATGAGAAAATCGACGAATTAAGTGACGCGCACATCAGCATGGCGCATCACGTGGAGGGTCAAAGGACCTCTAATTGTCAAACGGACAGCGTCGTTGCAATTAGGACGTTGAATTCGCCCAAGTGGGACCACCTCACAGTCGAATCGAACGAGACCGTTCAAAATCAGTGACTGATATCCAAAAATGACGCACGACATTACCCAAATGACGCCCCATTGCAAAATAGACTTCGTCATTACATTCAGAGCATCTCCAATACCCAAAAGTGACTATAAATTTATTCAACTAAAGCCACGCGAGGAGATCGGCGTGATCCTGAGGCAACAGTGCACATATCGAAGAAATTGATGCGCGATGTTGCCCAAACGACGTCCGATCATAAAATGGACTTCATCGTTGTGCTCGGAATATCGACAATACCACGAATGCATTATAATTTTGTCCAATGAAATTCGCGTGAGGGAATCAACGTGGATTTTGATGCAACAATGCACAAAAAACAAGGAAATTGCGCATTTTTAAGTCAAATTATCATTTAGTGATCTCTGTAATTAAATGGTATTATTATTATTATTAATTGAATTAAAATAAAATAAAAATATCTGTCATGGCCAGATCTGACGCCTTACCTCGCCAGCAATCCGGATGTGCGACCACGAATTCTCAAGTCGACGACGAGCTCTGCACGATCTAATGCCCATTCAATTTGTCCTCGTCGCACAACCTTCGTTCTACCTCTGGCTTGTGTCGTTAAGATGAGGAAGAAATGAAGTATTCGATCTCTCTTCCTCTATTAAAATCCTCACGCATAAGAGCTCTGAATACCCTGCAAGTCTCGTATGCCTTTGGCATCTAACCCGTGTCCGTTGATCGACCGACCCAGCCGCCCACGTGCTTCGATCCAACCACACGAGCAATCGAAGCTCGCTTCGACCAAATCACTCTATTGTTGTTCGATCCTTTCATTTGACGTCCAACCTTGACAACCTGCGACCGATCTGTGCGCAAAAACCCTATCATAACCTATTTTGATCCCTCTAGCCTCACGTAGATTGGCTAAGTATTGCTCCCACAAGCCTCTAAACTCCCTGCCGCAGGCCCCAGCCGAACGCATCTCGTTCAACCCTCATCGAACTGAACTACGTTCGTCTGCACTTCCAAATCCCATTCCAGAGCCGCGGGCAGCCTCTAATCGAAGACCCATCTCCTACCTTTGATGCATCTAGCACACAAGAGAACGTCACCTCTCGGTTCAAGCCCTACGACTCTAACGCCTTCTTTGACGACATCCCTTCATGTTTCTTCGACATGACCACGCCCCTTCGGATTCAGCTGCCTGAAGTCCCTTTGTTCGAGACCCCCAACAAACAGTCGAAGCCACCCCTAGCCCCTCAATCTACCGACTTTCATCCATCTTCCATTCACGGCAAATGTGTTGCCACCCTCATTTCCAATCAAACCGATCTTCACACGACCCAATCGGACGACCTAACCACTTACCACGACCTCTACCCACCCCTTGTACTGAACGCTGCCTGCAATTCAAGCAGTTCACAAGTCCTGCCTCAAATCCCCACTCAAGCTCCTGTAATCAAGCAGCATCTACTCGAATGTCTTCCGCCTCCCTCTGCCCTACTTACCCTCACAGCCACAAAATGTGCCTATCTTGATCTCCCTCTTCTTCCGCCTGTAGCCGAACATCTGTTGAACTCCACTTCTTGTCCTCTTACTCTTCCCCAAACCAACTGATGAAGCCCAACTCCTCTGCCGACCCAACCACGAAACTCAACTCAATTCTCTAATCCGAGCGCACTCACAAAGAAAACCAAAGGTAAAATTCTGTAATATCTCTCTGTGTTAAATTTCTATTAGCATTAATACAATTGTATTAGTATTATTAACCATTATTATTTACTAATGATAATAATAACATTATTATTATTATTATTATTCCAGGAAAAGAGAGGAAAAAGAGAGAAAAAATGAAAATAAAAAAAGAAAAAGGGAAAAAAAAGATACAACAAAGGAAGAAAAATAAAAAAGAAAAAAAAAAAAAAGAAGAAAAAATGAGAAAAGAGACATTCATGTCTCAATATACATGCATTGACAATGTCACTGTCATTATCGTCTATCATTATCGTCATGACACCACCATTGACGCCGACGATAACATCGATACAACCGTCAACACCACTGTCGACGTCACCCCCGTGAAAGGTATAAAGTTCCAAACACCACTCTCGGCATGCGTCATGCGCCGGGAAACCACCTACAAACGCTTTTCTTAGCGTGGTAGGAGAGAATCCGATGTGACAGCCGCGATGAGGCGGGTAAGCCCTGTACACGTTTTTCTTAGCATGATGGGGACAACTCTAAGTACCCGTGTGTGCCTCAGTACCCGCGGGAAAATAATTGTATATTTCAAAGCATGTACCTATGGAGTATTGTTGAAAGACAGGTGACAGATGCTTGCCTTGAATTTTTTCGATCGGGATGTATGTCCAAAGAGTGGAAAGACATGGTTATTATTCTTTTGCCTAAAGTGAAGAAGGCAGATCATCCAGTAAAATTGAGGCCTATTGGCCTTTGCCAATTGGTATATAAGATTATTGCAAAGGTTTTTTAGTCAATCGATTGAAAGGGATTTTGCCTAGAATCATAGCTGAAGAGCAAGCAGCCTTCGTTCCAGGTCGCTCTATTTCAGATCATTGCTTGCTTGCCCAGGAAATGATCAACAAATTCAAAGTGTCCACTTAAACTAAAGGATTTTTTGGTCTTAAAATAATTATGGAGCAAGCCTATGACAAGATGAGCTGGATAACGCTAGAGCTGGTAATGAATAGAATGGGCTTCCCATCTCAGTTCACTAACTGGGTGCTGAATTGCATTAAATTCCCTAGGTTTTTAGTACTCATTAATGGCCAGCTTTCTGAATGGATTACAACGGAATGCGGGTTTCGGCAGGGATGCCCGCTGTCACCATATTTGTTCATTCTTTGTTCGGAGTTGTTATCTACTGCTTTGCATCAGAGGAATCAAGGAATCGGGTGGCTATTAGCCCTAAGGGACCGCTGGTCTCTCACCTATTATATGCTGATGATATTCTGATTTTTGCAAGTGCAACCAATAATGACTTAAAGAATGTTCTTGTTACATTGCAAGATTATTGTTCGTGGTTTGGCCAGAAGATTAATCAAGGCAAATCAGCGGTTTTTGTTTTTAGCAAACTTGTTCCGATGTGGAAGAAAAACAAGATGGCCAGGATGACTGGATTTCAAAAATTGAGGAATTGGATTACCTGGGAATTAAGCTGTCTATGAAACGGCTTGTCAAGGCAAATTTTGCTCCAACTATTCAAAAAGCCTGAAATTCTGTAATGGCTAGGGGGAACCGTCATTTGTCTTTGGCTGGAAGAGCACGTTGATAAATGCATCCTTAATTCTTGCGGAAATGTATGCGATGACTCACTCTCTTATGCCAAAGGCTGTACTGCAGGAGATGGGGAAGATTAGCCGTAGCTTCCTTTGGGATAAAAACCCTGGGAAAAAAGGACTGCATTTGGCTTCGTGGTCCATGATCTGCAAACCTAAGGGTGGGAGGTCTGGGCATTCACGCTACATCTGATTGGATTGGGCCTCTTAGAGCACGTATTGCTTGGGATTTTGTGTCTAAGCCGAATCACTTGGTCCAACAATGCTTGTGAAATAAATATGGAGACCAACCGTGGGAGTATGTTTGTAAAAGGGGGGGATTCGCCTGGTTGGAAGATCATATGTGAAGGTGCATCCGACCTAAGAAATTGTGTTCGCTGGAGTATGAAGAATGGGATGAGTATTGATGTTATGAATCAGGTGTGGATTTAAGATCGAGCGCTCAACGACTGGCCTACTTTCTGCAATGCTGATATACTTGAGAATAGGAAAGTAGCTGATCTGATCACCCTGAAGGTGGTTGGGACATACAGCAGTTGGATATTTGTTTTGGGACGGAGCTGGTCAACAGAATTACTGAAATATCTATTGAGAATGACCGGTTTAATGATAAGTTGAAACTGATTAAGAGTCCCATTGGAACTACTGTTGCTGCTATTGTTTATAATAGTAAATTCTGCATTGATGATCAGATCACCAGCATATACAAGCTCAAGCTCCATCCTCGGAAAAGACTATTTTGGTGGCGGGTATATAAGGAAATTACCCAACTAATCAGTGGTTGAGCATTAGGGATCTTGCGGATGATGCCAGATGTCCGTTTGGATGTCCAGAATTGGAGGATATTAATCATGTCACGGTTGGATGTCAGCGGTTTGTTGGAGAATTTTTGTATCCTCAAACGGATTGCATATTTTATAATCGAGTACGGCATAAGAACATGACATATTACCCCGAAGAGTAAAAATATCATTTCCTTATGAACTCAACTATAAAATTTACAATTATTAACAGAAATTCCCCCGCTTGATGTTTGTTCGAGCGAGGTTTATTTATTTCTGGGGTATAGACATCCCAAGGGGCAAGCCCCGGGGCTATGGTTAATTACATCCCAAGTTTTGGCTTGGGAAAACTTTTGATTAAACTAGTGGTTTTGCTTTTTTTTTTTGAAGTCATTTTAGACATTGGCTAAAGTTTGATTTTTGTTTGTTTTAAAATCCATGAAAGTCTTATTTAAAGGTTTTGACCCTTTAAGAGATTCAAGGAAAAAGTGATCAACTAGGAATTAGATTTTGAGAATGAGAGCCAAGGGAAGGTGAAGTAGGAGCACTTGATTCTGAGGGAAACTCAGAGGTGCTCAAACTATCCTATGTTGGGCTTTACATTTTTTAATCTAATTTTGGTTTAAGTTGATCTTTTAATTAGAAGATTGGGGCTTACATCCCAACAACGCTTGTTGGAGGAACTACCCGAAAGATGAGGGCTTATAGGGTGATTTGGAATCAACCCATGCCTTGGACCCTAAGACTAAGGTGAGGACTACCGATAGGTAGTGCCTCGAACCTAAATCTAACGAGTGCAAAGGGGTTTGTGAGGCATAGCCTGCCCGACCTCTGGATTTATTGTCCCGCCTGGAAGGGACTACCAGCTAACCCTCCTAATCGCTTTTAAAACCATGCTATCCGGTCTCAATGCAAATGTAGAGTGGTAGGGTTGTTTTTATTTAGAAGGTAGGGCTTATAGCTTGGCTTTGAGACCAAGATGCCTAAGTATGTGGGTATGCAAATGCTGACTCACAAAAAGAAAGATTTTCTTTGTTATCTAATCCTTAAGTGGAGGCATTCTACATGTGACGCACTTTGGGCTATGCATGATTCTTTTAATTTTGAAAACTTGGCCCCTTGAAGGGAGCCATGCAAGTTTCTTTTTTTTATTAGAAAACATGGAGCCTAATTTTCATTTTAGGTTACTTACATTTTAAAGGGGTAGAAAACTTAGTTTTTATCCTAAGAGCCTAACGTAGCAGAGTCCAGGCCACACCCACAGAAACAAAAGAAGAAACCTAGGAAAGCATGCTGTTCTATTGTGCACCCAGTAAACAAACAACGCATGCTTTTGTATTTAAATAAAGACAGAAATGCAAATAATGTCCCAATTATTACAAACATGTTTGACAGCTGAGTTGCCTGCCATTATACAACCCAGTCAAATTTACATATTCTACTTATCGGGGTCTTCAAGCTTCAACCTTCTGAGGGATACTTTCTCCCTTGATCCTTCTTGCTTGCTAATCCAAACCCCACAAGTTTCACATCCTAGATCTAATCAAATACATGGTGTAAAAAGAAAAAGACTCAAATCTGCAAAACAGAGTCAGGCGGCAGTTTATATAACAGAAATATGATCATCCCAAAATTGGCCTAACACTTAGAGTGCTAAGTGTTAGGCCCCCTGCTTCTACCCTATTGGCCACATCTTTGGGGGGTTTTAAGCAGTACCTGTCATGCAAGCAGTTTATTATTATTTATGAGCGCCCCCCTTTTAGATATGACCACCTGCACAGAAAAACATTTATATCTTTCTACACTAACCACTTAAGGGCAAGTGCCCACACGCAGACAATCCAAGGGCAATCAATCCACAAAATCAATCACATGCGCACACAAAGAAAAATCCTAATCCTAGCATGCCTAAGGGGTTTGTGCAACTAAGTGTGTGAAGCTTGTGTGGTATGTCACACTAAGGATCCTCCTAGAGTTTGGGTCTAAAGAAGAAACGTCCAACATATGGTTTTTTGAGCTTAATGTTGGAGGAATTCTTTTCCTAACTTTTGGAGCTAAGAGAAGAATGAATTCTTTTAGCTTTGAGGCTAAAGAAAGGAAAGAAAGAGAATCCAACACAGTTTTTGGGCTAAGTGTTGGAAGAATTCTCCTTAGCTTGATATGGAATTATTTGTTGAATTTGGTTCAACAAACAAAAGATTTTTGGGTTGAATTACTTGTTGGTTTTGATTCAACAAATAAATGAATTTCATGTGTCTAATTCACTCAACATGGGTTGAATGAATGAAATTTTCATACAACTCTTGAGTTGTAGAAAGAAAGGGAATTTTTCTACAAATTTGGTTTGTAGAGAAGAAAGGGGGAAATGCAACTTGAAGGTTGCAAAGTAGAAGATTTTCCTTGAGCTTTTGATGTTTCTTTGGACATTTGACGTTCAAAGAAAAAGACTCACATTCACTTAATTTAGGCTAAGTGAATGGAGAGATTTCCTACATATTTTGTTTGGTGGAAAAATGAAATGTGCAAACTTAGGGGTTGCAACTCATGAATATCCATAAACTCTTGGTGTTCAAAGGATAATTCATCCTCCCAATTTGGGTTTGAGAGGATGAAGATAGGTTTAGATGTTCTCCTACAATCTTAGCTTGTAGGAAAGGGGAGAGAGAAATGCAACTTAAAAGTTGCAAATCATAGAAATCCTTTAAACATTTGGTGCCCAAAAAGGGAAAGGAAATCATTCTCCTAAATTTCAACTTAGGAGAGCGAAAGGGAAATCCCTTGAACACTTGATATTCAAAGGGTTATAGCAATTCTCCTAAATTTGGGCTCAAGAGAATGTAAAGGGTATTTAAATATTCTCCCACAACTTTGGTTTGTAGGGAAAATAGAGAATTATGCAATCTACATGTTGCAAATTTGGAAGGATCTCTTTGAACTTTTGATGTTCAAAGAGAAAAGGTCATCTACTTAATTTTGATTAAGTGGATGAAATAGATTACAATTTGGGTTCTATGTCTAGGGGGAATTTTACTTGTTAGTTTTGTGCTCCAACAAGTGAAATTAAAAGAACTTAGAATTGGATTCTAAGTTCAAAAATTATTCATTGATGTTTGTGTTACAATGAATAAATAACTGATAAACTCCCTATAATTTTGAGGTTGAAGGGGGAAGACATAATTTGAAAGTTGTAAAATCCCATGATTGTTCTTTGAACATTTCGTATTCAAAGAGAAGTAACCATTCACTTATTTTTATATTAAGTGAATGGGGAAGTTTCTTTGAATATCTGATGTCCAAAGAAAGAGACAAACATTCACTTAATTCAAATTAAGCGAATGGTGGAGTATTCCTAGGAGTCAGATCCTAAAGGCTTTGTTTATATTCTTTTAAGCCCTTCTAGAAGTCATTTGAGAACTTCTACATGGGCTTAAAAGGCCATTAACAAAGAAGGCATTTATTATCTTATGCTCCAACAAAGAAAATGAAGGAACTCAAACTTCGACTCTGAATTTGTTTGTATCCTTTTAGGCCCCTCTAGAGGTCATTTGGGCACCTCCATATGGGCTTTGAAGGTTACTAGCAAAGAAAACATTGTTGGTTTTGTGTTTCCAACAAATGTATAGGGAAAACTTAGACTTTGGCTCTAAGTTTTGCATGTATCCTTTTAGGCCCCTCTAGAGGTCATTTGGGCACCTCTATATGGGCTTTGAAGGCTACTAGCAAAGGAAACATTGTTGGTTTTGTGTTTCCAACAAATGTAGAGGGAAAACTTAGACTTTGGCTCTAAGTTTTGGAAAGGTCCATTTGAACATAATGATGTTCAAAGAGTTCAAAGGGAGGTATTCATTCTTCTAGCTCTGAGTCTTGGAAGAATAAGCAGGTCTCCTATAACTTGGATTGTAAAAAAGTGAGAGAAAGGTAATGCTACCTAGATGTTGCAAGATTGAAAGAGGTCATTTGAACTTTTGGTGCTCAAATGAATTTCTCCATTCACTTAATTTAGGTTAAGTGAAAGGATGAGGTGACTAGGATTTAGATCCCAAGTCCAAATGAGATATTCATTTGTTAGCTTTATGTTTAAACAAATGAAAAGGAAGAACTTAGAAATCGGTTCTGAGCTCGAGTGTTTCATGCGACAGTAGATGGAAGTTTTTTTTTTTGGAAAAGCTCCAAGTTGATACACATGAAAGAAGAAATGATGTTGAGTTGCTGATTTTTTGTCTCAACAAATGAGAGAAATGAATTACTTGGAGTTTGGTTCCAAGCTTCTAATGATTCTTGCAATATCTTCGGAGCCTTAGGGAAGCTCCAAGTGTTATGCAAAAAGAGATGATTTATAGTTTGGAACTACAAATCAAGATACAAATCATCGAGTTTTTGTGCTCAATGATGTAAGGCCTTCTTCCTATGCTAGGTTAGGCAAATATTATAGGCTAGGATTATAATCCTAAGCCTAAGGAGAAAACTCATCCGTTAATTTTGTGTCTCAACGAATGGTAGAAGGAACCTTGAATTTGAATCTAAGCCCCAAAAAAAGATTTCATATAATGGCGTGCTAGAATTTTTTTAGAGAATTCTAAGTCATCATATGAAAAGAAGGGATGAGTGATTATTTGTTGGTTTTGTGTCAACAAATAAAGGACAGATCACTTAGAGTTTAATTCTAAGGCCCCACACCTCATGAAATGATACTATTTTGAGAGCTTTGTATTCATTACTGTTAAAATCCAGCCGTTCCTAGTACAAAGGATCCGACAGACACAAAGATTGTTGAAATCCAGCCGTTCCTAGTACAAAGGATCCGACGGACACAAAGATCAATCCGTGGGATACTCTCATGGATCACGCCATAATGGGGGAACGAATTTAGGAAAGATTTTATTTTCTTATTTGTGTATTAAATCTGCAATTTATTATTTCCGTATTAGGATACCTTGTATAGATCTATAAATAGGGAAGATTGTAATGAATAAAGACAAGCTTTTTCCCTCTCAAATCCTCGTTTTTAACAATTACATGTGATGAAAAGAGAATATCGTTTATTGATTTTGTATCAACAAACTACCAAGTATGAACCTAGGATTTTGGATCCTAAGTTAACATGGTTCACGCAATAAAGTGCTTAAAACTTTGGGAAGTTTCAAACCCTTATGCATAAGGAGAGGGAAACTCTACTAGAGAGCTCCTAATGCATTGAAAAGATTCCTAAATCATTTTTGGCATGATTAGGAGATTGGGCATGAGGGCTCATTTGTTACTTTCATGTCATAACAAATGAAGGTTCGACTTAGGATTTGGTCCTACAGTCTTAAATAACCCATATAATAGAATATTTGGAGTTTAGAGATGCTCCAAAACTATTATGGATGAAGCTTATTGGCACTCATGCAACATAGAACTTGGGACTTTGAGGAAGCTCCAAGTGTCAAACTTGAAAGGTTTTCTAAATCAATTTTGGTATGACCTAGAGGACTGAAAGATTTTATAGATGCCCTAAAGATCGATTTGATAAGCTCTATCAAGAACCTAAGAATATGCATGCAAGATTCACTATTTTTTGTTTGAGATGTTTGATCATTTCAATTGCTAAACACTAATTAACTTGCAAATTTCATTGAACATGTTTATCAACTTCATCTCATACTTGTTTCGTAAGTATTTGGATATTTGATAAGCATGTTAGTAAGTTTGCAAATCTTTAAATGCATAGCAATATAAAACATTTGCTTCTATTCTTACTTTGCAAGACATTGTATACAAACTTAATCAATTATGCTCTCTTTGTGGGATTTCAACATAAGCCTTGGAAGGTTAATGTGCAAACTCACAACATGAGAGGCTCATCGAATTGATTAAATTTGCCTCCAAGCATTTGCAAAGCTTCACAAAAATTTACAAGCTTCATCACATAAAGGAACATTGCATTTACAAATTATTTTGCAATCTAAGCTTTGAAATAAAGATGCATATAATCAAATAAATTGAAGCTTGCAAATTTTCTTCTACTTTAATGTGTTAGAAGCATGGACAAACATCTCTAATCTTAGAGATTTCATAAGTTGAAGTGTTCATTTGCTATCATTTCCATGAGCTTCACAAGACGCCCAAAAATGGATTTCTAAAAGCTTTACTAATCCTAGGATTTGCAACATGAATCTTTGGAGATTCGTGTGAAATCCTACAAGAAGTGTGCCATGGATTTAAAATCCGTCTAGAAATGCATTTTTGTGCATTCATGAAAGCCATGGATAATATACAAGTTAGCAAATATGAAATCCCAAATTCTGTGTAAATTTCGATGTGTCATTCAATGAAATGGGAAAACATGCCTCATGATGCAAAGAAATCTACACCGCAACATCCATTTTGGGATGAGAAAAGATCACCTAGCCTATGGTTATTGGTAGGTGAAGGCTTAGAAAACAACATAAATGCTAAAACATGCATTCGAGAAGCATTAGACACAAATCCAACACTCCTACACGCATTAACATCCTCTACGGATTCTCACATGAGAACCAACAACGGAAAACAACCAAATTTTCGCTGTTTTACAAAGAGGACAGCCGATGGCTATGGAGCCTTAAGGTTTTGCCTAAGTTTTGGATCGTCAATCACATGCCATTGGCTATGGAGCCTTAAGGTTTTGCCTAAGTTTTAAAGATTTTACCACACCCGGTCTGTCCAAGCTCTCCGATTTTCTGTCCAAGCTACTGTCCAAGGTCCGTGAAAGTTCGTTAGGGATGTTAGGCCCTCTTGAACTTAGTCCCAAGCTAATTAAAAGAGAGAGGTGAATTGGAAAACCTTAAAACCAAAACACAATCCAAATCACCACAAACAAAGTGCGGAAAAAATAAATGCGGAAGCGAATAATAAGAAAAGAACACACCGGATTTATAGTGGTTCGGTCAAACCTTGACCTACATCCACTCCTTGGAGGCACCCTCCAAGTATTGAACTAACACAAGTGTCTCTCCTTTAGCCCCCACAGCTAGGCGGAGAAGCCCTTACAAAATCACTTCCACCTTCCCCGGTGCGGCGGAGTCGCCGGGTCCTTTGACACCAAAGAGATCTTCTTCTTTGGTGAACTTACCTCGAGACAAGCCTTGAATCCGATGGTACTAAGATGCGAGTTCGCCGGAGCAACCGTGTGGATCCCCCACCACACTCCCTTGAGTTCCTCCCCCTCACAGGATCTTCTCCCTCTCAAACTCCACCCTTTCCTCTCTCCCTTTCAAGCTTTCTCTTCAAGTTTCCCCCACAAGAACGAAGCTACAATGGCTGCCAAAGACTCTTACAAAGTGCCTTGCCATAGCTTAAATAGAGGCTCTCAAAACGAGCTCATTAATGCAAGTTGCCGACATTATCGTCCAGGCCGATAGGCATATCGTCCTGGCCGATTGGTTCAATTTCAGCTCATTAGCCCGGGACGATCTGGGACGATCAGAAGGAAATTGGTTATATCGTCCTGGCCGATCTCACGATCGTCCGGGCCGATTAGTTTAAAACCAACTCTATCGTCCTGATCACAGCCCTGGGAACAGTCCTGACCGATTGAAATTTGGTCTTGATCGTCCAGGCCGATCTCACGATCGTCCTGGACGATATGATCGTATCGATCAGCATTTAATTCCTTCCAAATAAAACCAGATCAATTTAGGCATATGATTGAGTTAGATCGTCCCGGACGATAGGATTATCGTCCTGGCCGATTTCCTAAAATAAAGAATACCTAAACTGATTATGGCGGCTGATTTCTTTCTGAATTGAGCATATCGTCCTGGCCGATACAAGTATCGTCCAGGCCGATCAGTGACGGCTGCCTTAATGAGGATGCCCTAAATTAGGGTTTCTGGTGTTAGACCGATCGGCCAGGCCGATAGGACTATCGTCCAGGCCAATGTTACCAAAACCAGAAATCCTAATGGGAGCATCATGAAAACTTCTATGTTACAAAGCAACAGGTCCCACACCCAATACAATTGACTCAAGAAAGGAAAAGATTACAAACTGACACAGACCTAGTCTACCCAATCTTGAGCTGGTTCTGAATTGCAGTCTTGATCGTGTGGTCCTGAAACGTTAGTACATAAGGCAATCGTATAAAAAAAGGAAATGTTTGCTATCATCAAATCATGAACCATAGATCCGTAACAGTCCGCTCCAAGTTCTAGCTGCTGTCCAAGCTCCAAGTCGCTGTCCAAGATGTTCCGGACGTCGCCACTGCTGTCCAAGCTACTCCGGAGGGTGGATTTGCTGTCCAAAGCACTCCGAACAGCAGTTTTCAGCGTTTGAAAGCTCTCGAAAGCTGTATGGCTGCTGTCTACACGTTCCAAACAGCAGATTTTGCTGTTCGACAGTCTCCCGGAGCTCATTTCGTCGTCAAGAGGTCGTCGGAGTTGATTTGGAAGGAAGAAAAGGCTTCCTAGCTCCTCTCGGCGGAACAGGAAAGCAAAACGTAGTAGAAAAAAAGTCCTTTGCAGTCCAGGAAGGTAGAAAGCAGCAACTAGCGAGGAGGAAATCCCTCCTTCACTTGACTTTAACTCACAGAAAAGGCTGCAGGGAGGAAGGGTTTGGTCGGCCAAGGAAAGCCGAGCCTGGAAGACTCGGCGGCCAAGGAAGACGGACACCTTGGAGACGTCGGAGGGCTTGGACGGGGTCGGACGCAAGAAAACCACAGAGCTCCTAGCCTTGCGCCTCCTTTCTACCGCTCTCTACCGCTCTCTATCTCTCGCTCGCTCTCTGGATCGGGACGGGTGAAAAAAAAAAGCAACGGGGGGAGCCGACTCTAGCTCCCCTTTTGATCTCCCGCTGCTTATGGGACGGAGACGCCCATCCCTACTCGAGCATTCGCCACTGACTGGGACTTCTGCCGCAAGAGATAAGAGATCCGCGATCTCTCTCTGCTGTAGCCGCCCGCGGGAATCGAAGTTTGACGAGTAACTAACGGCCGCAAAATTTGAAAATCAAGCAAATCTTAGCCGTTGATTTCAATTTTAGATTTGGCAATTTGATTTAGCCCAAATCAATCAATTAGGGTCGAAATTGAGCCCAAATTGAACTCGACTCAAATCGATTTGGGTCGATTTGGGTCCGAGCGGGTCCGATCAAGTTAATTTTACAAAATTAACCTTGAATCGACGCCGAATTGTGTCGAAATGCGTCGAATTGAGCTCGACGACGCTCGACGGGGTTTGTTTTAAATTGATTTGATTTTAATTAAATTAAAATTGATTTAATTTAATTAAATTAAGGCTCGATTTAAAGTAACTTTGCCTCGACGATGATCAATTGAATTGATCGAGCGCGATCGAGCTTTGTCGGGCTCGATCGAGGTCGAGTCGATGCGAAAATATTCGTCAACACAGTTGTTCTCTGCATTTGATAAATTAGAACAATGGGGATTTTTAATTCCTAGGTTTACAAGCCTGTAGGAGCTCCAGAATGGTATATGTAATTGTCAAGAAGAAGGTAGCACTTGGGAAGTTTTGTATTGCTATGCAATCTACCAATGTTGGAGAAATAGGAATGCAAAGAAGCACGGCAGATAGGTTAACACCCCTACGATGATGGCTTCTAGTGTTATTGAGGCGTGCAATCAGGATTCAATGTTCAGAATTTCGGAGCAATGGGACATCATTTGATGCAATCAAAAAATACAGGGGACCCTATATTTTTTTATCACAAAGGAGAGGCGGACTTCTACCCACGAAAATGACTAAGGACAAGAAAAGAACAAACTCTTACATTTCAAATCTAAGACCGACTTAGAAATTAAAACACAAAATTACAACGACTTACAAACTCGAATCGAAAATCAAAGACGACACCCTAAAGTTGCTTCACTTAGAGAAGAATGATACATGTGGAGTGGCACTTGCGGAGAGACGAAAGAGGTTAGAAGCCCGAGAAGAAAGGTTGAAAAGAGCCCGCAGGATTTTCGGAGGGGATGAGAAAGAAGGGTGGAAAGAGCCCGCAGTATTTCCAAAGCAAACCCACAGGTTATAACTTTTCCAAAAATCACATTTTCATAACATCATACTTTCAAACATTACAAGTCCCCCATATATATAGGTATGAAAGGGAATATTAAAAGACGCAAACATTAATTATCACAAGAACCTAAACATCACAATTAATTAAAACACTAATGCTTTGCATGAAAACACACACCCAAGCCAAGGAACTGAAGAGCCATCCATGGGAGCCAAGGAGGGCGCACGGAACCAAGGAGGCCGCACGAAACCAAGGGGCCACGGCCTCGGGAAAGAGCCCAGGCACGGGAAAACCAGCGGCCAGCCGGAATTCCAAGAGGCAAAGCACAAAAAACAAAAGCCATGGAGGAAACAAAGGAGTCACCCCATGGGAAAAGTAAATTCTTGAAATTCCAAAGGCCGGTTTGGAATTCCAAGAGACAAACATGAATACAAATATAAAAAGCAAAAAAGAACATTTAATATAGGATAATAAATGAACTAAAATGTTAGCTAATAATGAGCTAACCCTTAGTTCAATAAGTGAACGAAAGACCAGCTCATAAATGAGCTAAAATTTCAGCTCAAATTTATTTGAGCTAGTAGACTCAAGGGAAGCCAAAATTTGTATTATTTTGGACATGAGTTGACCCCCCTTTTGTCTACATCATCATTCAACCCGAATATGGTGTCTCCCCCTTTGAATTGGCTGAAGATTAATGTTGATGGGGCCTTGTTTCTGAATAATGCTGGAGGTATTGGACTGGTTATTCGAGACAGTAATGGCAAGCTTCTGGTGGCGGCTGGATGGGCTACATTGGGATAGCACTCAAGTTGAACTAATGTCAATCAAGTATATTTAGCAACTTGTTTCGGTAGAGATGTTTGATGCCAATGGAATCATTGTGAAAGGGGATAATAGTAATATTATAAAGTATATGCAGAACTTTGAAATGCATGAGGAATGGCGAGCTTGGCCGCATGATAGAAATTTCTTCAACTGGATAAAGTTTTTTCACAAAGTGCTCTTTGTGCATAAGCCCACGAGGAATAATAAGGCTGCCCAATTTTGTGCCCAAAGGGTAGTTGAGGGGCATTTGGTTTTGGAATAATGTTGATAGCAGTTATTCTTGTATTCCTCAAGAATTTTTTAATAAGTTCTTTCTTTTTATCTTAGTGGCCGCTTTTCTTGGTCTTTTTCGTGTTTAATTGTATGTAATAGTCTTTTCTAGTTGAAGAAGTGTTTCGTCTTATCATCTCTACAGAAATACTGAAGACTTCAAACAACCACAAGTATCTACAAGCTGTTGCAAGAAACACTGATGTGTCACCAAAAAAGGTCTCAATTACGACATTAAGCATGTATAATTAAATAATTCGGTAGAATAAAAAAATAAGCAGTTTAAGAAAATGTCTCATTCTATCATCCCTTCAAAAATATAGAGGCTTCTAGAGAAATGCCGCACTATTTGAGTGAAGATCTGGAGATCAAGTCCCTCAGACCCTCAACTCAGTGTCCTACATATGCATCATAAATAGATAGAATGGACTCCTCAAGCATACTATTTTGGAGCTACATAAGAACCTTCCATGTCCCGCGTGCGTATCTGATACAAGGATGTCATCGAGATACTAAAGATCTTCCTGCACTCTGATATGTCCATACTTCAAGGAGACTACTTCATCATAAATTGAAGATAAGGAATCTAACGATGTATCAGCTGAGCCTTTGGCCTCATCATATTATGATATCTCATCTATCACAAAATGACCTCATATCGTTTGGACATCCTTAAACAGTTTAAGCAAATGATAGGATAAACTTATAAATCCGATCTCAAAGAATGAAAAGGCAATCATAGAGGAGCTTGCTGGACTAAGTGGTGTGCTTGTATCATGTCATTGCTGCTACGGATAAGGACGGAGCCAACATCAAAACAATGAAGTATCTCATGGCTACGTCGGGTGACAACATTACAATTCACATATAAGCAAAAGCAGGGAATCAGTAGTTTAACAAGAATATCATTCTATCATCTCTTCAAAAATATTGACTCCTGAAGATATCTTGAATTGAGAGCGAATATCTAGAAATCAAGCCTCGCAACCCAATGTCCTACATGTGCATTACAAATGTATAGAACAGTCCCGTCGAGTACACTATTCTAGAGCCGTATAAGAAGCTTCTATGAACCACGTGCATATCGGATACTAGAATAGTTGCCCCTCGAGTAAGGACCAATTGACTTGTATATCTGATATTTCGAAGAATAAGAGAAGCGAGCATGTATCAAAATAATGAGGCTAAAATACAATCCCGTAGGTCAAATGTTGAAGAAAATGGTAGCGACGTGCCGAAGATGAAGTGGGCTAAGCTGCACTGACAATGTGCAATAAGTGAAGTGAATGCCATGTCACCGGATCTGCAACACTTGTAAGAGCGGTCATAAGGCGTCTATAAGCTCCTAAATATAACGTTGTGGATCTTCAAACAATAGTTGCCCACACAATTGATTAGTGTCAGATATTTTAAAATGTCCTCATCCACGTATTGCAACATGCATAATAATTCAATAAAACATGCTAATATGTTGCATATGCACGTGTTGTAACTTACAGAATACGTTATACGAGAATGTCATCCGACATCATTATTGCATTCCAAAATGACCTCCGCCATGTACATGTAGGATGCCGAGGATTTCATTATAGTGTGTCATTTCGACATCGCTATTGCATTTCAAAGTGTATGGCATGCATCTGCAGGATGCCGAGGATTTCATTCTAGCATGTCGTTTGATATTGCTACTATACCGCAAAATAACCTCCGGCATGTATTATTAAGATGCAAGGGATTTCATTCAAGCATGTCATTTGACATTGCAATTACATTCCAATGTATTGTTAAGATGCAGAGGATTTCATTCAAACATTTCATTCAAAAATGTCATTTGACATTGCAACTACATTCCAAAGTATCCTCTCGTAAGCATTTGCAATATGCAGAGGACTTTATTCCAGCAATATCATACATACATATAACAATCATATAAATGCATCGTGCAAGATGCATTCAACAGAATGCCCTAGCTAGCATGTTGTAAGTTCACATATAATGTCTGAGAATGCCGCAAAGGCTAAGAAATGAATTTAGATTTGAACTCGATCCTCTGCCGGCAAGTGGACAGATTTAACAAGGTTCAATAAAAAAAATGTAACCACCATGAAAACCCTGATGATGACCATGTTGAATATTTATCTCAACTGGAGTGGACCATAAATATTTAAAAATACCTCGCAAATGGCCACGAAAATTCAAATTTCAAAAAAATACCAGAACCTAAGATATTTAAAATTAAAATTAATCATCCAACACTTAAAATAAAAATACTCATCCATTATTTGTAACAGTTTGCCGATGAGGATAAATCTGAAAACTACTTTATCTTTAGATCACAAAGAGCTAATTGTTAGTCAAGAATATAACTAGGATCCATTCTCAATCTGTCTTTGTCAGTAAAAACATGGCACATATCCTCTAACTGGATATTTCGCCACCAAATGGCACCACACCATAGATTTTGCTGCTAAATAACACCATGGGTAAACAGTTATAACCAGGACCCTCTAACCGGGTGATTTTGCCACCAAATAGCACTATTGTATTACGGTCATGATCAAAGCTTGTATATTCCCCAATGGCTTGAAATCATTAAGTAATGAATCAATAGAATATGATCGATAAGGCACAAAGCCCTCTGTTAGCTCAGATGAATTCAAATTTGTTCCCTTACACAAATATTCACCCCAAGTCTGCAAGGTACCCTTGGATGAAGCAATTCATGGTTGCTGACAAAAATCTTTTTGTCAGGTTGGGTCGACTGCCTCCTTTGACTATGTAGACCTGGGACAATAATGGCCCGGGACAACAGAACCATATGATCTTGATCGGGCTCATGATTTTTCCCCCACCATTCGCTTTAAGTGCAAGGTGGTGATTTTTTTATTCTAAATATTAAATTATCAAATACCAAACCATGCTACTACTACATGCCAGATACCACGTATCTCTACGCATATGCTTGACGGCTAGCCCTAATCGAAAGTTCTCTCTTGTGATCGAGAGCTGCCTATAGGAAACAGAAGCTTAGATCATAAAGTCCTCACAAAATGAGAGCAAAATCTCTAGGTAGTGACTTAACTACAAACCCAAGTTGTCTTCTGAAAATTTACCTCGAAACTTAATTTGTTAAAGCTCTCCTGAAAGAGGGGAGGCCGAGGCACAAATTTTCGGATCCCACAATTTGACAAGACGAACCAATGTTCTAAGTTGACATCTTGAATTAACTATACTTCATGAACAGTCTGATCAAATAGAGAATATTTTAGAGTTTCAGGTTGATTGAACTAATCATACAGTATGATCCTTTGATTTTATTGAACTATCAAGCTGCCAAATTCAATAACCAACTTTTTTAGGATTTTTTTTTGGAGTTAACATATAAATAACTTAAAAAATGTAAGAGAGCTTTTACCAAGTTTTTCAAAGATTCATTTCCGAGCTGTGAGAGATTTACAATAAGGTTTGGGAGAAAGAGATTAGTGAGACATTGAGAGAGATTTTTTGGGAGGGTCTAAAAGATGTGTGAGATTCACCAAGATTTTCTAACCCGATATAGATCCTTTGATCCTCTAGTTTCTTGCAAAGGCTCATGTGGAAGAGCTCTTGAGAGTCATAGACTTCAAATATAGCCTAGGAGACTAGGCTATTCGACAAGAAAAGCGAAGTTAGAATTTCTCCATCACCCTGTGAAAAAGAGAGACTTCTTCACCTTGTTGAGAGCAAAAGGATGGAGTTTGTGGAATTTCTAAGTAGAGGACTTGAGTGGATGCAGTTCAAGTTCACCGAACCACTATAAATTTGAATTGTCGGATAATACTTTTGTTTTTAATTCCAGCAATTTTTATTATATGCTCATTAGTGACATCGTTGATGGAGACTCATTTTAAATAAAAGTTTTACATGTGATACTTTATTTTGTTATCTTATTTTAAAATTAAAAAATATATATATGTGAGTCATCATTCTTGCTCTAGTCTTATTTTGACAAAAATGGAAAAGAAAAAAAATTAGTGTTTTTATAAAAGCTTTCACACATTTAATATATATTTTTTTTAATAGACACCAATACATCCCCTTGCCCTCCATCCTGGATGTGCCATACGATTTCAATTCGCCTTAACGCACTTTCACTTGTCCCTCATGATAAGAATCGAATTGTCCTTTCTCCAACATGTCTGAGGGCAAATTCTTGAGTTAAAAGAGAAGGTACAAGCAGCTTAGTTTTATTTGTTTTCTTCTTCTTTTGTTAGCATGGGATGGTGATAGGCAGTTAGCAATGTCGAACTGCAATCACTGGTCTGAAAAAAACAAACTAAATGAGCCAATTAACAAAATGAGGAATACAAAACGATTCAATCACTAAATTCTATTATTCTTAAAAATTAGAAAGAGAATAGAAAATTAGAAAATGAGAAATCTGATTATTGAATTTTATTATCTTGTTTTGTATAAAATAAAAGATAAAAAATGTACATAAAAAGTGAAAAACATATATCTATAAAAAAATTCTAGAAATTAGTGCTTAACTCTAGGATCAAGAACTAAATTTAAAATTAGAATGTATCTATTGTCTACCGACTATGGAATTGATGATCATGGAAATGTAGATTTAGAATTGTTTCAATACTCCCTCAAGTTGGGTTGTATATGTTGATAATGCCCAGCTTGTTGATTAGATTATCAAATCTAATGAGAATATCTACATTTTAAATGTTTGTTGGAGCATAATTTGGTTGATCTAGTCATTTTTAATTTTTTCTATGGTGATGTAAATCTATTTTAATGTGTCTAGTCATCAAACCATGGACAAGTTTTTTTGCAATACTTATGGCAGCTTGATTATCACATTACAATTTTATATTTTTCTTTTTAATTGACACTTCAGTTCTTAGTTCTTCTAAAAATGTTTTAACAACATTCTCTTACAAATACCAAGTGCCGCTGCCTTATAGTCAGTTTCAGCAATATTATTTTAGATCATGGATTATTTTTTATTTCTCCGTCTAACTAGATTTCCCATACATAAGTACAAAGCAATAGCGGATCTTCGAGCTAATACATCTCTACCTCAATTAACATATGTGATTATCAATTTCCTTATCAGATGGCTTTAACATACCTTTTTGGTGTCATATTGAGGTATCATATAATACAGTTAACTTTTATATGGTCATAAGTAGGGTTATTCATGTATCGACATACAACACTAGTAAGGAAGACAATAATAGGACGGGTGAGAGAGCAATAAATGAGTTTTCTCAAGGCATTGATACCTGCATTTATCAAAGAGTGTTCTATTTGTGGTGATCCCAATTTTCTTAATTAGACCTTTTGGAGTTTCTGCAAGATTACATCCATAAATTATTATTTATTGAAGTAGATCAAGAATAAATTTCCTTTAGGAAATAACAATACCTCATTTTGATCATGTCACTTCTATGATAATAAAAAATTTAAGTTTTTACCACAAATTCTATGCCATAATCCCTTTTAATTTGATAAGATCTTCTTTAAGTCACTAGTCAACATAAATTCACCTATTATATGACTAGAACCACCAATGATATCTTTATGCAAATATTTGATAAAAAGAGTGTGATTAACTTAGCATTTAGTGTACACAGACTTTTCAACAGATTTAGAGAATCTGTCAAACCAAGCACCAAGGGTTTGTTTGATGTAGCATAAAGCTTTTTCAAGTCTGAATGCCTTATTGGAGTTTCTCTGATTATCAAATTCAGGTCTTATTTCCATGCATATTTCCTTTTAAAGGTTACATTAGAAAATCATTCTTAATGTCTAGCAGATGTAAAACCCAATCAAACTTTGTTATCATAGAGAAAAAGACTCAAATTGAGTTGAGTTTCGAAGCAAGAGAAAAAGTTTTCAATTTCCCTTATAGTGTTGGTCATGAAATTTTGGGCTTTAAATTTATCCACACTCCAATTGATTTATTATTCGACTATAAAAATTCATTTCCAACCAAACATTTTTTTTCCCTGTGGAAGTTCCGAAACTTCCTAGGTATCATTCAGTTATATAATCTAGCTATCTTCCATTGAGGATATTGAGAGCTTCATGATTAAATACACTACTTTTGTTAAGGCAATAAGACAATGGAGACAATATTATTATCTACTAACTTATTCTCATGAGTACTTAAACAAGATCAGAAACATATTCAATAGGCTTTATGAATTATTTAATTCAAATAATTCAAATGGATCATTATTTGCTGTTTTATACATAATTCAGTCAAAATAATGTAAGGATAGTCCACAGCTTTAGAAGCAAAAAGTTCGTCATACTATCGGATATTAAGGATATTATCATCATACCACTTATCGACAAAGGAATTTTTCGAAGCAGCTGCTTCTTTGTTCTGCAAAATAATCATAAAATAGCAATAGATAAGAATCATTATCAACAACAGCATACAGGAGAAGATTATAGTATTAAAAAATAAGACTTACGGATATTCGCTCCTTGAAACTAGCACGCCTGATGAGATCCGTTATAACAAGTTTCTTTCTATCGACTTCATCCTCAGGAATCTCAAGCAAGCCCTCATTCACTATAGATGCATGAAGTAATGGATTAGTAATATATCATCCAATAGCCTGATCTAATTGTTAGGACCACATCTTCAAAAGTTACTGTTATACCTCGCCTCCTAGCACTTCTGCAACGACTGCTACCATGCTGAAGCCTTTTCTTTGGAGTATCATTAGCCGTTGAACCAGGTACTTCTGAGTGTTTGCTTCTGCTACTTGATTTTCTTGGTAGCTTCCTTTTCTTTTGCTTAGGCATATCATCATCGTTATAACTATCACCATCATAGTCATCATCCATTTCTGGAATGATTTTTTTAGCAATTTGATCTGTACTAGCCAAATTTTCTACATTGGTTTTCAACTTCTTGTTACGTGGTCTAAGTTTCATTGATCCATTCTGCACAATACTGGGTGTGCAATCTTCAAGGTTTGATTCTTCAATATGCTGGGATTTGAAATTTATAATTAATATCTCAAGGAACAATAAAATTAATGAAAAAAAAAATCTATTACACACTTTGAGATGATACATGTTTACAATTACAACATACATCTATTGTGTGTTCTGCTTCCATTGTGTGAAGATCCTCATTTTCAGTAAGAGGCTGAGCTTCCAAATCATTAATATTAAGACAACATGCCCTTTCTTCACTCGAATGGGTTGGAAAACAACTGGGAGCCTTAATTTTCAATGATTCAATTAGGTCACTGGCAGAGAAACTGGAATCATGAGAATCTAATAATTCATTATGAGAAGGAAGTGAATCCATCTGAGAATATTTTGAAACAATATCAATTGGGTTAATAGATACACTTATTGCAACTAACCCATTATATAGAGAATCCAATTTAGAGGATCCAAATTTAATGAGTCCCATATTATTACCATGATTGGCACTTGCACTTTTTGTTGTGTCTTGGAGCTCTGATTCTAACTTTTTCACATTCTCATCTGCCATGATTTTGGAAGAATTAATAATTAGTACAATAAACAAGAGAAACAAAAGCACAAAATTAGTAATTCGAGGTGCTTAATTAGAGAATGATCCTTTCACAAGCTACCCGATCTAACTTTCATTGACGATTTTCTAGCTTCACCATTTTGCACAATATGAAGGACGCACTCTTCAAGGTTTGATTCTTCAATATGCTGGGATTTGAAATTTATAATTAAAAATAATAAAATCAATTGAAAAAAAAAAATCTATGACATACTTCATGATGTTACAAGTACAACTTACATCTATTGTGTGCTCTGCTTCCACGGTGTGAATATACTCATTTGCAGTAAGAGATTGAACTTCCAAATCATTAAAATTAAGACAACATGCCCTCTCTTCACTCGAATGGGCTGGAAAACAACTAGGAGCCTTAATTTCCAATGATTCAATTGGGTCATTGGCATAGAAATTGGAACCAAGAGCATCTAATGATTCATTATGAGAAGAGAGCCAATCCAACTGAGAATATTCTGAAACAATATCAATCGAGTTAATAGATACACTTGTGGCAACAGACCAATATATAGACAATCCAATTTATATGATCCAAATTTAATGAGTCCATATTATTACCATAACTGGCTCTTGCATTTTTTTTTATGTCTTGGAGCTCTGATTGAAACTTTTTCACATGCTCATCTGCCATGATTTTAGAAGAAATAATAATCAATATAATAAACAAGAGAAAATAAAGCACAAAATTAGGGACTTAATTAGAGAATGATCCTTCCACAGGCCACTTACCATCTACAGCATTGTGAAATTTCGAGGTGGAAGATGGGCATTCAGAAGCACGATATGTTGAAGGCTTGCGTGGATTTCTATTGTTGCTAATGTGAGACTTGGGGTTAAATTTAATATTTCTTCCTGCAATTGAATTTAATGGAACATATAACCAAGAAAAGAAAAAAATGCTGTCGCAAAAAAAAAATTAATTGAACATTTAACATTACCTACGGATGTACCATGTGTAAAGAGGTCATCCCGTACATTGAAATTTGAATGTAAGGTCTCTGGATCTTAATGTAAAACAAAATGTCATTATTCAATATCAAATGATCTTTCCCAGCCCAAAATGAAAACAAGCAGAAAAAGATATTGCTTTACCAGCTGTGGTTTTTGGAAGTTGCAATAAATCATCACCCAAATCTAGTATAGGAAACATGAGAACTGCAAAGTGACAAAAGAAAAATAAAATCATTCCTTAATGAAAACTAAAGGAAATTTATGATTGGTTAAAGGTCCATAGAATGTTCAATATCAATGGTAGGTAAAAGAGAAAAATCAAAATGTAAAACACAAAGCACATGAATAAATACAATAAAAAAGTGAGGAAATGTCAGGGCCTTGCACAATTAAAACTTTCCATGTCAAACTAGAGATGAGAAAGAATTCATAATGTAGGCATTATCAGTAGCCTTATTTCAACCATATGAACAAAAAATATATTTCCTGCTTGTTCGTTCATTGTTTAGAATACATGAGGTGTTAACTTTCTTTTAAGTATGTTTTTGCGCAACTTTCAACCATCTTACCATTGTCTGCTCTTTCTATGAAGCAGGACACTAAGGGGCTGTTTGGTATCGGATTTATGTTGGGATTTAAGTCGGATTTACGCAAACGGTTTTTGTGAGCGCGTTAAATCCCGGGATTTCATAAATCCCGAATTTAGGGATTTACGGCCTAAATCCCGGATTTACTAAATCCCTCGGTTCGGTGGATTTAACGGGATTTAGCTGAATAAGCGCGCGAAAGGGAGAAAGTTAACTTCACAGCTAGCGAGCTCCTGTTCTTGCTTCCGATCAAAATGTCGTAACTTCCGATCGGACAGGAGGGAAAGTCATATAAGGAGCGAAGTCGAATAGCCAGGAAGGAGCCGAAGAAGCGACGCGTGCAATCTATACGCCTCCTGCAAAGCAACGAAGCCGAGCAGCAAGGACGAAAAGAGAGGATGAAAGGCAAACCTAGACACCTTATGTTATTATTGATTAACTTAATTAATATAATTTAAATTATTAATAATTAAGTAAATTAATTAAATAACTAATTGTATAGTTAGTGCATAAATTAATTATCTAGATTTAACTTAATTGTATAATTAGTAATTAATATTAATATAATTAGCTTAATTAATATAACTTAAAAAATATATATTATTATGTATATAATTAATTGTGTAATTAATAGTTAATAAGTACTTTGTACATAATATGTTATTAAATTCATAACACATTAATTTTTATTTTTAATTATACATTTATTTTTAAATTTATAATTATTTTCTTCACATTTAAATCCCTAACTACCATAAATCTTGAAATATGTACCAAACAGTTTCTCAGAATTTAACAGGATTTAACATTTGACATACCAAACAGTTTTCAGGATTTAACACATTTCAGATTTACTAAATCCAGATTTACAAGATTTACTAAATCCTACTAAAGTTAAATCCCACTTGTTGCCAAACAGCCCCTAAATGATCTAGGATTCAATGATGAAATCAATGTAGTTACACAAAGAAAAATAGGATTCACAAATGAAAGATCACTAAATATAAAAAGACTTGTTTTAATTATAAGAAAACTAGAAAATAAGAGCATTTGAATTAAAATAATATAAAATAGTCAATTAAACTTGAACACATCTATATTAAATTAAAACCCGCAAAGAGAGGATAAAACGCAAACTTTGGATGCATGATTTAGCCTAAGTCCTTCCAACGAGCAAAAATGACAACAAAATCCTAAACAAACTTAATACCGCGCGAAAGGGCTCCTGTCATGGCTTCAAATCCGACATAACAACGTTTTCAAAGTAGGGGAAGAAGCTTTCTTAGCGACTCTTTCAAAACTCAACTTAACGTGAACTAGCGAAGAAGAAGCCGCAATGAAAAAGATGATGACAAGAAAAAAGCAAACCCTAGACAAGTCTAAGGCACTGTTGACCTCATTTTTGTATGAGGTCACTAGTGACCCGCCCAACCTCCAGATTAATCCTGACCCCAGATCAATTTAATCTCCAAATCAATCCAGACCCTAGGATCCACTCTAGACCCTATGATTCTTCCATATCAACCTAAACTCTAGGATTCTCCTAGATCTAGACCTTAGGATCTATTATAGGTCCTAGGATCTTTCTAGACTCCAGACTCTAATTCAAATCTCAAGTCAATTCAAATTTTCAAATCAAATCCAAACTTTAAACCTACCCAGGTCTCAATATCAAGCTCAAACCTAGATCATACCTTTGATCTAGCCTGACCATATCCTATCACTTATGAGCATCTAAATGATCATAAATGATATGGATAATTCAAATTCAATCATCCAAACTCAAAATCCAAATCAAATCTAAAAATCCAGACTCAAATTCCAAGTCCAAAGACCTTGTCCTAAAGGCCTTTTCCAGGGAATTTTCAAACACTTCAAAACACAGTCAAAAGACCTCTGATTCAGAGTCAATCATTTACAAAGTGATAAGACATGTCTCTAGAGGCTACCCTTCAAATTTGAGCCCATTCTGAGGTCTCTAACCCCAGAAACTAAATCAAAATCCAAAGGCTGTAAAAATTTCAAATATTTACAGATTATGCCACTGTACCTGCCACTTAGTGGATCCTGATCTTGGAGCTTTCTCCAAAGCCTCTAATCACTTCTAAACACTTAATCCTGACCCATTGAACATTAAACTGTACTTTGGTGGACTCATTTTGACCGCCAGTTGACCATGGGTCAAAATGACCAAAGTACCCCTATGGGATTCAAATACCCATTTCAAACCAAACGACCTCCAAATTGTTTGGAACCACTTCCAACAATTTTCAAATATCAAACCAAACCTGTCGGACCCAAACCCAGACCCTGGGTCAACCTGGTTGACCAAGTCAACCTAGGTTGACCAAACAGGCCCTTAAGGGTCAAAATAGGCATTTCGATCACTTTGATCTTTCTAGACCTTGGGATAACCTCCAATGGTCTCCAAATACCATTTCAAACCTGTCCAACCCAGACCCACCCTTTGGGTCAACCTGGTTGACCTAGTCAACCTAGGTTGACCAAATCAACCCTTAAGCTTTTTCACTTTGAATCAAGCCTCAAATTCATTCAAAACTCCTTCAAACTATTGCGATCATTTCACTTGGTTTTGCTTCCGATTGGATCTTTGACCCAACCATTAGTTGACTTGATCAACTAGACTCAAGCCTAGTCGATTCAAGTTAGCTTGGATCAATCCTTTGAATCCAATAGAAGGAAACCTTAAAACCCTTCTACCTCATTCAAATGCATACTTCAAAAACCTCTAAACTTCTCATGAGTCATATCATGGGAGTTTTGACTTGGTCAACCCAACAAGACTTAGTCAAATTACTTCAATTCCTCATTTTCATTCAAGTTCAAACCCTTTAACTTCAAGCCTTTTTCCAAATCAACCCAACCAGCTCCTCAAGCCTCTTTGGTTGCCACCTCAGCACCTATTTGATTGTTTGACTAGTCAAAACAATCAACACAAGTCATTATATAGGTCAAAGAGGGTCAAAATAACTCTCAAATGACTTAAACCCTTAATTAAATCCCTTAAACCCAAATCCCATTTAATTCCATCTGCCAAGACTTTTTCTGGAACATTCTTGAGTAGATTATAAGCCATTGGATCAATATCAAATGGCTTAGATCACTCCATGTGTCCAAATGAGGACCAAGAGGCCTTTCCACCTCATGTGTCCTCTTGTCCTTCGATCCTCTGCTCTCAACCACTCACGTGACACATAGCAGCATCCCAGCAACCCTTCCAGTTGATTTCAACTGTCCAAACTCTTCAAGTACACTTGAATAGAGGGAAAATGCCCTAATCAAGGATCATTCTAACCTAGAGCTTCTCACACTTAATCCCTCTCTTCAAAAGCCAATCAAGCACCCAAAAGCACTCAAAAATCTTTTCCAGATACTCCTCTAGTACTTCCAAGCCTTCCCCCACCGAATCCAAGCCTCCAAAGCTTCATTGGTGAAGAGAGAGGAACCTAGAGAGAGAAAGAAGAGTTTCTAGAATAACTTCTAATCTAGCCAGAATCAAGTCTTGAGGTCTTCTACAAAGTTGAAGAGGATCTTAGCAGGATTTCCAACAAGCCCAAGAAGTCGAAAATCCGATAGTTGGATTGTAAGTTATTCGCATTTTTATTTAAATTTTAAATTTGAAACCGTAGCAAATCTACAATGCACGGAGCCTCCAAACTCCATGCATTGTTATCTCATGTTGCTCTCTAGCTACAGTTCAAATTTCATGCAATTTTGTTGAGTATTTTGAAAGATATGGGCATTTGAAGTTCTCTAGCTCTGGTTCAACCAGAGTCGTCCGATCGCGCCTTCAGCGCCATCGGACGGCCCAAAAATGGCCACGTCGCTTCGTCCCGCAGCTGGATCAGCTGACTCATTTAAGTGGAGGGTCCCGCCATGCCACATGTCGCGCTGTCATTCGCCGCCGCCATTTCGGCAGCCAGTTTGACCAAAATGGGATTTAAAATATTCAGAAAAATGCCCGGATCTTCAAAAATTCACAGAAAATGGAATTTTCCACCAAATTGGACGTTCTTAGGCTTGTTGAAAAGATAATTTAATGTAGTATTTATTAAAATTAAAATAAAGTTGATTTGATTTCTGTATTGTGAGATATTTGAGTTTGTTTGAATTTCATTTTTTACAATTTTCTCACAATCCAGTGATCAACTGGAGTCCAAATTTTGGTGGATGATTATTGAGTATCTAATGCATGTTTAGTGATTTTTCTAGGGTCAGATACCCAATATATTTGTGTGATGTGAATTTTAAGGGTAAAGGGTCCATTTTGGATCCTAAACTTTAAAAATTCATAAATCCCTAGGTTTTCTGCATTTTGCTGTGATATTTCTGTGGTATGATTGCATGTATGTCAGAGTTAGACATACCAAATTTCAAGCCAATTTGAAAAGTAGAAACATCTAGGAAAAATAATTAAGGAAATGTCTAGAAAACTTAGAAAATTTTTAGGGCATTGTACACACACTCAATAAGTGTGAAACTTAAACACAGTAAACATAGGGACATTTTGAACCATAGGTTCAAATGTTACTGAATTTGGAGTTCATTAAATTAGAAAATCAAACAAATCAAAAATCAGCCTCATTAAGAACTTTAAAATTTCCAAAAATTCTAATAAATCAAATTTAAATCCAAAAAATTTAAACAACCCCTCAAACTGACCAAAATCAAACCCTTAATCAATGAAAAATAAAACAAATTTGAGTTGAGAGCAAATCTGGACTAAATTTAATTTCAAGTGAATTTGAATATTTAATTAATTTAATTAATTAAAAAATATTTAAAATTCCAAAACATTCTCAAACACTTGGGAGTCTCTCTTTAGGTCATCCCTGACCTTTGGAGTTGATTTCAAGGAGTTTGAAATTCATTTGGAGCAAAATCAAAAAAACCCCTCTAATTAAGTAATTTTAAAAATTCAATAAATACAAGAACTTTGAAAAATCATAACTAAGTCAAGAAAACTCCAAATTGACCAAACTCAATTGCATTCAACTCAAAATTAAGTCTAGTATTTATTAAAATTTTGAAACCTTTCAAAAGCTGTCAAAATCAAAAAGTCAACAAAACGGTCAACCTTTAGTCAAAATCTGGTCAAAACATCAAACCTTCATAACTAAATCTAGAAAAATCCAATTTCAGCGTACTTATAGTCTAACTGATCGTATTAAAGTCTAGTATTTTAATAAAATATTAATTTTTCATAAAATACTTTTAATTAAAAAGTCAACTTTTGACCCTTTAATTAAATGATTAAAATAATCCAAAAAATTCCTAAAATTTGAAAATTGTCTTAAAACTCCAGAAATCATTAATCAACCTTAAAATCAATTTCAAATCATTAATATTTAAACTCAAATTTAAATCTTCCCTTAAGCCTTTCAACCAACTAGAACTTCAAACAACTTTAACAAATTGCTCTCCATAGGACATATACAAATCACACGGTCTACCTCACACACTTTAGATGGTTTTCTAGGACAACCAACTCTAGTTTTAGGTTAGGTCGGTGTTTACTTTTCTGCTGTGTGCCGAATTTTCGAGCTTTCACTGCATGTTGTTTGCTAGCTTATAATTGATTAATTGTTTATTTATTTACTGCACTTGGTTGAGCATTTAAATTTCAAATATATCAACTGCTTGAGATCAAATATTAACTGCTTGGGATTATATATAACTGCTGATTATTAGTATAACCCTGCAGGATCGAGTCTAGAATTTTATCTTTTTAAATATAATTTGATTATATAACGGTTGTAAATATTCAAAGTGATTTAAGTTTGGGATATTAATATCCAACTTGAATTCCAAAGAGGAGAAGACATCCCTAAAGGGGAGAGTCTTCTTCCATTTGGAGATCAAGTTAGGATACTCTTTAAATATCCAAAGAGAAAAGATAATACCCCGTTCAAGGGAAAATTTCTTTTCATTTGGATATTCGGAACCGACGAATCAAGATGCTCGTGGGAAGACGAAGAAGGGATAGCGAGAAGAATCCCAAATCTCAAAATCACTTAAGTCTTAGGAATAGAATCCAAGGTTGTTGTCAGTGGTGCCCGGCCACTTTACTTTTCTGCAGTTCTGAGATGTAATATTAAAAGGCACTTGCCTATGGACTTTCAGTTTGAATATTAATTTATTTGATTTGTTTAATGTTTGATGTTGATTGCGATATAGGATTGCCTGCTTTTTTGTAGTTTTTTTGGCAACCTTGCATGTCTTTTTTTTTTAAGTTGAAACCCACTGAAGGGGCTTACGCGTTTATAGAAAATCTAGGTTTACAACAAGTTCTTAAGGGAACTATAAGCTCAACTAGAAAAAATAAAATACAAACCAAAGAAAAGAAAATACAATAAAAGAAAAGAAAAAACCTAAAGAGCCACAAGTCCCAGTCTAATTACAATAAAGAAACACAGAAATAAGCAAAACCTAAGCCAGCCAAAAGACTAAAAAGTCCAGCACTTGACAAAGCCTTCAAACTTCAATCTACACTCTTCCACAGCCTTCACTTCAACCTCTTCACTCTTCCAAACTTCTGTCTCTAAACCTATATCAACATCCAAAAGAAACAAAACAACATTTCTTCTTTACTCCAATCACAGCCTGCAACAAAAACAAAAAACAACTGCACCAGCAAACAATAAAATCAGTCAAAAAATAACTAATATCAACATAAAATTATTAATCACATAATTGGATATAGAAACCCTTCTATACCAGCAGACAAGACACCACTACATCAAAACAAAAACCCCAACTCCCAATACTAAAAAAAAAAACCTAAAAGCAGCAGTCCCCAATTCACAACTCCAGCTAATACCAACAACAAATAAAGCAACAAACAGCAACTACCAAAAGCCCAACAGCAAAAAACAACCAGCTAACCAAGCCCTAAAGAAACCAACTCCCATCCAAGTCTAATAACAAACACAATAAAAACCAAAGCAGCAGCCCAGACTGAGCACAAAAGGGGTTCTATAAACAATTACAGACAAACCACCAACAAAAAGAACCTTATTTCCTAAAATAAGGTAAACCGTATTTATCCAATCTGATCAAACCTCTAAGTAAAACAGGAATATTAAAATTATCAAAGCAGGTTAAAGAAGCTAAACCAGCCCCCAACCGAGCTAAGAAATCAGCACAAGCATTACCTTCTCTCCCAAAATGGGAAACCACATAATCCATCTGAGAAGCATACCTTTAATCTCCCTAAGAGTATAAAAATTTTCAGCATTACCAGTATTGTCAAAATTAAGAAAATGTAAAACTAATAAAGCATCCACTTCAATCCAAACCCTTAAAATCCCCATCGACAGAGCAATTTTAAGAGCCTGATACAAAGCCATAAGCTCAACATAAGGGACACTACAGCTAGAGAGAGGACCAGCAAAACAACAAATCATATTTCCTTCAGCATTTCTTAAAATGCCACCACAACCCCACTTATCAGAAGCCACAGAACCATCAGTATTGATTTTAATAACCTTATCTTTAGGCTTAATCCACTTCACAAACTTAGATACAACCTCTTCCTTATTCTCCACACAAATATTACCCAGATTTTTAATAACCAATTTAAAACCACGGAAATGACTATTTTTAAAAAGATTAGCTTTGTAAAGGCTATTAATTTTCTCTTTAGTTCTAGCAATAATCCTTTTATGATTCATAGCAATATTCCTATACTTAGCATCATTTCTATCAATCCAAATAAACCAAATTATAGTAACAGCCATCACAATTTTAATGTGCCCTCTAGTGCAATTGTGTAGAATAGCAATAAGAAAATGATTAAAAGTAAGATGCCCAGAAAAATAATTGGTATTGAAAAAATTATCATACCAAATCCAAACCTTAGCAGCAATAGCTCCATTGATGAAAACATGATTAATATTTTCAATATGACAACAACAAAAGCATTTAGAAGGAAGATTAAAACCCTTTCTCCAAAGAATACTATCAACAGGAATGTATTTTCTAAGAATTCTCCAAACAAGAACCGAATAAGAAGTTGGAATATTATTGCTCCAGATCCTATCAAAAACAACCGAAACATCATCTTTCTCCCTAATAAAATGCCAAACATTTTTAAAAATAAAAAAGCCATTGAAAGACAGTTTGAATAAAATCTGATCCTCATGATTAGTATCAAAACTAACATCTTTTATTTTGTTACCAATCTAGGCAGGGACCAAATTAAGAATAGCATTCATGTTCCAACCCTCCTTATTAAAAAATTTATTCACTTTCTCAGTAGAACAAGAAGAAATAGAAAGAAGATTATCAAGAGAATCCTTACCCAACCATTTGTCTTGCCAGAAAAAAGAATTACCAGCATTTAAACCCCAATAAATAAGGGGTTCCATCTTATGCCAAATAGCACACATTCTTTTCCAAATAGCAGAGTCACCCTATTTATAAAAACAACAAGAAAAATGCTTATCTTTGCAATACTTGAAATTCATAAATCTAGCTCACAAGCTTTCATTCTTAATAAAATTCCACCACATTTTAAAAGAAGAACCAGTAATAGAATCCTCAATGTTTTTGATTTATAAACCTTGCATGTCGATTTTAATTTAGCCTGGAACCCAATCGTAAGCTCTTAAGGACTTATTAAAATTTTTCTACCTAAATCAAATTAAAAAATTTAAATCAACATAAAAACTCTAACGCTTTAAGAAGTAAGCCCGGGACCGCCTGGAGTTCTCATTTCAAAAGTCTTCATTCAAATTCAAGCATTTAATCGAGTCAATCAGCATGCATCGCATTAGCAACAAATTTAAAATTCTCTAAAACTTTAATTGCATTAGCTTAAACATCAAACACCCAACAAAAGTCAAAGGGCCAATTAGGATATTCTCTAGATGTCAGCCCTATTCTCAAAAACCTATCTTAAATAACGTCCTTACCACTCAACATTAAAATATCGGATACATGTTTTTAAAGCGCTTAGGTGGTTTAGCTGGCTCTCCAATCCAGGCCGGGGTAAGTCCAGATTTGCACTACATTAGTATGGTTCGGGTTACTTTTCAGTACCCAGTTTAGACTTAGGTTCCGGGGCAGGCTCGGGGTATAAGACCTCAACCTCCGAAAATTAAATCCCAATTTTCTAATAAAATTGATCATTTAACTAAAAAATCTCTTTCTATCAAATTCAAGCCCAACACTTATGATAGATCGGGGCACTTCTGAATTGTTTCAGAATCCCAAGTGCCTCCTACCCTTCTTCCTTTGACTCTGAAAATAAATGTTTAAATTTTTTTTTTAAAATAAATGTTTAAACTTGATCAAATCCATATTAAAATTTCAAACCTTATCCTCCTTTGATATCGAGCCTTGAAATCTTAAATGAAATTTATATCACTATTTTAATCGAGAGTATTCGTAGGAAACTCCGTTCTCCTACGATGTAATTAACTACGGGGACTTGCGCTCGTAGGAGATTTAGTAACTCAGACCAGATTTTAAAAATCAATTTTTCAAAACCTCAATTAATTCTCTTTGGGAAAATCAAACCCGACGATCATTATCATCGTTTTCAAACGATCGATAGTGATTGATATCTTCTTTCTTCGAAGAGATATATCAATTATTATCGTGGTTTTGATTATGAAATTAATGATCTTTTATCTAGATTAGCATAGTCAAACACTCGATTAAATTCTATTTTGACCCTCCAGGGTCAAATGTAATTCTTTCCTGAGTTTGACTACGATAATCATGATAGAAATTTAAAGTTTTGAAATTTGAACCAATTAGTGAATGATATTCTCTCCGTTTGAGACAATATATCGTTCTTAATGTCATGTTCGATTCCAAAACTAAAATTCAACTTTTTAACTTTCCCAAAGAATATTGTGCTTTTTCAAAACTATACTTTTTCAATCAAAATAGGCGCCACAAAGAGCATAGACAAAGACCAAAGAGAAGAGTAATTATAGAAATAGACATGCAAGAGAAGAATATGGCCTACTCCGTTTTTGCTCATATCAGCTTTTTTTTTTCCTCTATATAGACTACATCAATAGTAAACCATATGGGAAAGAAAACCAGCTGATTAGATAATAAGTTCAATTTATAATGCAACTTCAAACCATTAATGACAACGACAAAAAAAACCATCTTTTACTCACAGCATCGCATTGACTACACGAATCATCTTTCTCCATTGTGTCCTATTCATTTAAATTTAATAAAAAAATATATATTTTTAATACTTTCTAACCAAGTCTTTTTAGATTTACCTCTATCTATCTTAACATTAGCAAAAACTAATACACCTACTATCCTAATAAGTTCATTTAAAGCACAACATTTTATATGACCAAATCATCTAAGGTGACCCTGTTTAATCTTATCTGCCATTGGAACTAGTCCAATATTTTCATGTATATACTCGTTTCTCAAATGGATAGGGTTCAGACGGTAATAGAATCTATCAAATAAGGCAAATAGAGAAGCTTTCTGATGATAGACGTTTATGAATCCCCATTTTAATGGCAGCTGCCACTGTCTTATAACATGCAGGGCATCCAAAGATTCCAGATCATAAACATAAGAAATATAGGGATATCCATGCGTGGATAGTGGCAAATGCCTTGATAATCATCATCACGCTGTGTATGGAACTCATAGGGCAGTTTGGCAACAGGATTTACGCTAAATACTGCAAAACGGGATTTCAGCGCCCCGTATATCTCACGGCTGAATAAATCCTCCGTTTCCCTCTTTTTTTTGCCGTAAATCCCGCATTTATTAAATCCTGTAGTTGTGAAAATTTACGGGATGGCCGAAGAAGCGCACGAAAGGGAGAAGAATTACCTTCACAGCGAGCGAGCTCCCGCCCTTGCTTCCGATCAAAATGTTGTAACTTCCAATAACGTCGTCGAAGGAGCGAAGTCGAACTGCAACGAAGGAGCCGAAGAAGCGACTGGTACAATCTCTAAAACAAAAATCTCTTGCCGAACAGCAACAACGAAGAAGAAGAATGAGAAGATAAAAAAGCAAACCTTGCAAACCTTGGGCGCCTCAAAACTACTACTTATAAACTTAACTAATATAATTTAAAATATCCATAATTAAGTAAATTAATTAAATAACTAACAGTATAATTAGTGCATAAACTAATTATCTAATTTAACTTATTTAAATATTTAGTAATATAATTAGTAATTAAAAATTAATATAATTAACTTAATTAATATAATTTAAAATAGAAATTATTAAATATATAATTATTAGTATAAATAATAATTAAATAATTAATGAGTTGTAAAAATTAGATAATTAAGAATATACTTTATAATTAAAACTAACTAAATAATACTTAAATAATTAATTAACTTATTAGTAGAATTAAATATAACCTCAAATAAAATAATTACTATTTAATATTATAAATATTAATTAAATAATTAATTAGTACTAGAATATTTCAATGATTAATGAGATAAATAACAATATAATGAATAATTAAAACAAATTAAAAAATACTTTAAAATTAATTAAAATTATTAGGAGTATTTGTTAAATAATTAGTCATTTTAATAAATTAACTAATTGAATAAATAATTATTAAAATAATCATATTTCAAATACTTATTAAAAAAATATATAAATAAGTAGGGGTAACAAAACAAACAAATGGGGCGGGTTTGATGTCCAACCCGACCTATCCCAGGTCCAAACAGGTCAACCCGAACCTAACCTAATTTTATAAATGGGTTATGTTTACCAACTCGGCTTGACATGTGCGAGTTTTTGGGTTAACTCAACCCCCGACCCACTAACCTGTTGCAAATGCGTCAGGGTTTCCCAAACGTTGTCGTGAGGCTTGTCGGACACGTACGGGTGGGGTGGGATTGTTACTCCTCCAGTCAAATTGAGGGTGAGTTGGATCGGTGGTTGCTTCCACACCTCAAGTGCTGAAATTTCCTTCGCACGTCCACAATACCTCCACACCCATCTCCATATGTACTGGACATTTTGCACTCGCCTTCCCCTTATTGTAATGAACATATTGGACATTCATGACCATTCAAAAACAATGTTGTGAGCGTTGTTGCATTTTTTTTATTATCATGAGCGTTGTTGCCATTTTAAAATTTTATGGCCTCTTAGAGTTGGAAGGTACTAATGCAACTATGATTTCGCAAAGCATGGTAGGCTTGTTGCTTTGGATTCATCGATTAAGAGTTGTATGGCTGCTTGTAATGCAGGAAGATGAAGAAGCCTTCTTAGATTTTGGGTTAAATTTGGTCAAAATCGGGTCAGTGGGTTGACCCGAACCCAGCCCGAGTTTTGAAACAGGTCAAAAATTACAACACAAACCCAACCCGTTTGTTAAATAGGTCAACCCGAACTCAAATTTTTCGGGTCGGGTTATCAAGTCGTGACAATAATTAACACCACTATAAACAAGCAATTTAATAAATAATACTATAATTAGTAGCTATATTATTTAACAATTAAATTATTTATTATTATAATTTGTTAACAATGATTAAAACTAAAGTTAATAAATAATTAGTACTTAATATGTAATTAAATTCATAACACATTAAATTTAATTTTTAAATGTACTAACTGCCTTAAATCCTGGATTACATTGTTAAACAGATTCATAGGATTTAACAACTATTTTGCCAAACAGTTTTTAGGGTTTAAAACATCCATGATTTATTAAATCATGAGTTAACATGATTTACTAAATCCTACTAAAGTTAAATCCAACTTTTGTCAAACAACCCCATAAAGAGGAGAAATTATCCTGTTTTGAGTCTGGATGTAGCTCTATGTCCGGACTCCAATTAAATATAAACATGTGGAGTGGACACGTGGATATTTAATTGGATTTCATTTTTTATTTATCTATTGTCGGCACGACTGACTCCATCCGATCCAGAGATAAAATTTTGAATTTGTAAGACTTCAAAAGCACAAAGCTAGGTCATTTACTTTTTATCCTAACATTTCACTGCTTACTTTCTCTTTCGTTCAGTATTTCAGATGCTTCACTGCATTCCTTAAACATTCCAATCGGTGCAAAAGTTCGCCTCTACATGAAAACAAGTGCAAGAACTTGATGCTCCTTTGATGCGCTTTTGCTACATATTCACAGATATCGATAGCACAACAAGTTATTTAATTCTATAAACTATGTTATTTTTATTTGCTTAAAATTTCAAAGTTGTTTTTTAACAAACAGGTCGGGTTCGGTATGCAGTTACTGACACGTTTTAAAAATCGAGTCAGGTCCGAGTCAACCTGCTAACCTAACTTTAAGTCAAAATCTGAGAAGGATGCATCATCTTGCAACATTACAAGCAGCTATACAACCTATAGCCGATGAATTCAAAGCAGCAAGCTTACTATGCTTTGTGAAATCATAGTTGCACTAGTACCTTCCGATTGTAGGAGGCCTTAAAGTCCAAAACGACAACAACGCTCAGGAAAACCCAAAATGGAAACAACGCACACATCATTATATTTTGAATGGCTAGGAATGTCCAATACTTTCATAACCATAGGGGAAGAAGAGTGTGAAATGTCTAGAAAAGTTATTACGTCCAGACAAAAAAATTAAAAATCTGGACAAATACCGAGCAATACCGAGTGCTCGGTACCGAGCACTCAAGTGACGTGGTGCTTTGTTATTGGTCTCTGGACGTGTTCGATGTCCGGACATAATAATTACTCCCAATACAGACAAAGTCGAACGCAGAGGTATCTATTCATATGCATCCAGTCAAGCCTCGCGACACCGTTTGGGAAACCTGATCGGTTTGTGGGTCGGGTCCGCTCAACCCGACAACCTGTACTAGTCATGTCCGGGTTGGAAAACCTGACTCGTTTGTAAAATAAGTTAATAAGGTCGGGTTCGTGTTGATGGACCCGAAATTAATCGAGTTGGATCTGAACTCAATCCGTTGACCCGTTTTGATTTGTTTCTGCCATAATTGTTCTTTGAATGATGGCAACAATTATATTTCTTAGACTTTGTCTGTCCTAGCTAATTTTTTGCTTGCTTTGTCGGTTCACTTACATACATAAAAACTGCTGAAATGAGTTTTATGCATGTAGTTCAACTATTGAAAAAATATTATGTTATCTTGACTGTTTTTAAGAGTAGAAATCGTGTTCAACTCTCCTGCTATTTACCCTCTCTGGTGCTCTTCTCCCTCTCTTCCACTTGTTTGCACAACCTAGAAATTGTCTAAACCTTCAGCTAGCTATCGCTATCTTGCGCGAACCAAAATATGTCGCACACAGCAAATATGTGTGCAATTAAAATAATACTAAAAAATTGGATACATGTATCATAAAATATTTTATTAAGAACTATTTTAAATATAATATATTATTTTAAAAGAATTTTACTAATTATTTTATTTCAATTTATCTTAATTCAAGTATAATAGAAGTATAAATCATCTATATATATACAAATTTCTTATTCAATATTGACATAGAATTTCATATCTTTGGTGTAGCATGTCATAAATTTTTTTTTCATATCTTTGGTGTAGCAAATCAGTAAGGCTTGTAGGCTGCTGCTTGTTGGGGAAAAGATAGGAAATCAGTAAGGTGGGCTGCTGCTTGTTGGGGAAAAGGTAGGAAATCAGTAAGGTAAGAAGAAGGGAAATTTTAGGAGAGGAAAAGAATATGATTTATGCTGTTCTTTGCTGCAAATAACAGCTGTGATACTGCTATTTGTTGGAAATGACAGCTACAAACAGTGCATTTGCATTTCTTAATTCAGGAAGCTAAAGTGGGGTGTTGAAATCAGGTGTTGTTGCAGTAGAATTGCTGAAATCAGCTAGAAATTGCTGAAATTAGTAAGAAAAGGGAAAGCTAGGAGCAGTTACTGAAAACAGCCTCTAAAAATAGTAAGAAGATAAATTCAATTGGTTGTGCTTGAATTCAGTTTCAGTTAAGAGAGGGAGCTAAGGAGGGAGTGGGGTGAATGAGGAGAAGTTTGGTAGAGGTGGTGTACAAGAGGAAAAGGAATCCGACTCTAGGAAAACCAATTCCTAGCAAGGTGAGATACCCAACGATGCATAAGAAATAGTAACAATTTTATAAAATTTCAATTTGATATTTTATCATGTTTAAGATTTCCTTTTCCATTATAGCATGTTTTTTTTAATAGTTCAATTGCTTCATATGTGAATTACACATGTACTTGATTCCAATTTATATAATCTTTGGATATGATTATGAAAATGTTCCTGAAATGAAGGAGAGTATAAGTGCTTTTAAGTCATATGTTGGGGGATAAGCCCGCACTAGTAAAAAGGCGAAAGACTTGAAGAGGTGAGCCTATATTTTCAATTCTAGAAGTTGGGAATTTAGACTCAACCCTGAATTGAGAGAGCAAGTTCAATTCTAAAAGTTGGGAAGCTAGACCCAACCTTGAATTGAAAAGCTGAAAGAGGTGCAAAAGCTTATAGCCATCATTTGACTTGTTAAAAAAATGGTGTTGAACAATTAGTAAGATGAAAAGTACTACTATGTTTTCTTGTGCCCCATGTGGAAGGTGTTATAACCATGTTATTATTTAGTAACTAATGTTATGTATTTTTTAATGGTTAATATGTTATTATTATTTCCTTTACATTGTTGGTGTATTTCATTGAGCCCTAGCTCATTAGCTGTGGTTATACTGCAGGTAAGGGAAAGGAGCCCGTAGGGCACTAGGCGAGAAAGAGGTGATCGTTCGTTTTTGGTGTAAATATGTTTTGGTGTACAAAGAGACCTTAGAGGAGATCTTAAGGATTGTTGTATAAACCTTTTTGTATGTAAGTAAATTTCGAAAGTTTTAGTAGAGCTCTGTATTTGTTTTAATTAGGTTTGATGTTCAGTAAGGCATATTACATGCTTCTTATATGTTGAAGTCCTTCTCTGTTATACTCTAGTTGGTGTTAGAGGGTGAGCCAAACTGGGGTGTGACACCACGGGCAAGTGGTGGTTGATGGAGGGCGGCAGTGGTGGCCGATGGGGTTGTGGTGGCCAGCAATGGTTGGCTGTGATGGCCGATAGATGGTAGTGGCGGCTGGTGATGGCGGTTAAGCGAGCTTGCTTGTGGTGTAAATGATTATAGCTCAAAACTGTGTGAGTTTACGTCACCTTAAAACTAAACTAAAATGGTTTACACTACATTTACTATACTTTGCATTTCTTTTTCTTCCAACCAAGCATCAATATTTTAAAAACCCCTACATTTGGAATACTTCACACTCATTTTACTTCCAACCAAAAAGCCCCTAAATTTACTTGAGTGTAATAGTTATGAGAAAGTTATCCTCATTTTTTTCAAAATAAAAAAAAATTATAATACTCGTAAGAATTTAAGAAGTTTTTTATAGAACTATATTATGAGATGCTACTCTCTTATAAAAATATATCATTTAGATTGCAAAGAATGTAAAGTCATTTTGAGTGAAAGTTTATGTACCCAACTTCACTTATTAGTTTTGGACTTTATAATGAAAGGGCAGAATATAAAAAATAAAGTAAATTTTATCCTAGGATTAGATTACAAGAGCTTACAAATTTTAGAGGAATTAAGTTAATAATCAAACATTATAACTATGAAAGAGAGTAATTGAGCATAGGTTATGATGTGATGCTAATATTTATCATAGCCAATTTGCATTCTTGCCTGGTATGTCTACTTTCAAAGCTATAAATTTATTGAGATGTTTGATGGAGAAGTATAAAGGAATAATTAGGATCTACATATGATATCTATTAATTTAGAATAATAAGATAAAGTTTTAAGAAAATGTTGAAACTTGTTAAATATGAATTAGGTTGTTATACCTAAGCTTATATCCCAGTGGCTAACCAAGGGGGGGGGGGGGGGGGGGGGGGGGCGGGGGGGGGGGGGGGGGGGGGGGTGAATTGGCAATTTAAAAATTATGCCTCTTTTTTAACCGATAAAAAGTTTAGTAAATTTTTTTTTATAAAAATAGTTTTTTTCAACCACACTTTCAAACAGAAAAAGTAAAGTAAAAAGCTGCGAAAAATAAAAGACATAAGATTTATAGTGATTCAGTCAAACACGACCTACATCCACTCCCCGGAGCCACCATCCGAGTATTGCACTAATACCAATAGTGTCTCTCCTTTTGCCCCCACAGCAAGGCGGAGAAGCCTTCATAAAACTCTCTTCCACCACTACCCGGTGCGGTAGAGAACCATCATCCTTTTACACCCTCCAAGTGTAGGTAGAGTACCTCCCGATGTTCACACTCTCCAAGTGTAGGCAGAGAACCTTTCATCCTTTTACACTTCACCCAGTACCGGCAGAGAACCGCTCTTCCTTTCACACTTTACTAAGTGCCGGCAGAGAACCGGATCTCCTTGAAAGATCTTCTCAAAAGAAATATAGAAGGACAAGAGAAAAGAGTGAAGCAATCACAATTCACAAAGTTGAGATCCTTACCTTTGAGTACCAAGTGAATCCTTCACGGTTTCAATGATAACAACTCTCCTTCAAACACTCTCTCTCACTCTCTCCTTCACACTTCTTTCAGTAAGCACGAAGACCAATGACCAAAAAGATTACAAGACAACTTATAATGGACCTTTTATATGAAAGACACAAAAAATCGTCCAAAAACTACAACTTTTCAATTTTGTACGTACTTTATCGTCTCGTACGATCAATATATCATACGTACGAACAGTGCAAAAACTATTTAGTACGAACTCTTTATGCATGAGAATGAAATAACTCCATACCTGATCATCGTCCCGTACAAACAATGTTCGTCCGGCACGAACAGTTATTTTTAACCTCCTTGAAAGATAACTGCAGGATGACTCTTAGGGTTAAGAAATAGAGCACATTATCCTGGGATGAATATGCAAGTTCATCTAGACGATTAGAATAAAGAATGAGTCCAGAGAACATCGTCTAGGGACGAACATGGTACTTCGTCTGGACGAACAGTTCAAGTCATGGATTCAGAGGACATCGTCTTCGGACGAACATGAAATTTCATCTAGACGAACAGTTCAAGTCATGAGTCCAGAGGACATCGTCCTCGAATGAACATGGAAATTCGTCTGGACGAACAGTTTAAGTCATAAGTCTAGGGAACATCCACTACAGGAAAATCACTCATTTCCGGCGGCAATTTCCGGCGGCAATTGGGCATTTTCAGGCGGTTTTGTAATTTAGCGGCGATTTTCCGGCGGTTTAAATGCCGCCGGTAAAAACCGCGTAGGAAAATAAATTCCGGCGGTTTTTTCCGGCGGCAATTTTGTCCGGCGGCTTACCGGCGGTCTTAAACCGCCGGTCAAATATTAAAAAAAAAAAAACAGCTTTGGCCAGCCAGGACCCCGCTCCCGCGCCCGAATCCCTCCACCGGCCAGGCTACGCCGCTCCGGCCAGGCTCCCCCGAGCTCCCGCCAGGCCTCCCCCAGGCTCCGCGATCCGCACGTCCCCGCGTCTGCGCGCGGTGAGGGTGAGATTCGAACGTGGTTTCTCCGTGTAGAATCCAAGAAACTAACCGAAATGCCAATTTTGTAAATATGTTCTTATTGCCAATATTATTTATTTAAAGTATATTCTGACCGAAAAGCAATTAATAATTTAAATTTTTTTAAAAAATAAAACTAATTAATTTAAAATAAAAAATAATATTTAATATAAAATAATAATTAACTAACTAAATAATTTTAAAATGAAAATTAATTAAATAGTTAATATAAGTTTTAATTAATTTTTGTTAAATCATTTACATAGTAAAAATTTTATTCATTTTCAATAAATTTTTTAAAGCCGCCGGAAATTCCGCCGGAAAATTCGGTGAGAAAAAACCGCCGGAAAAGCGCCGGAAAGCCGCCGGAAACGTGACCGCCGGAAAGCTGCCGGAAAATTCCGCCGGAAATCGGTGATTTTCCTGTAGTGATCATCCTGGGATAAATATAAAATTTAATTTCATCTGGACGAATAGTTCAAGTCATGGGTCTAGAGAACATCATCCTGGGACGAACGAGATACTTCGTCTAGACAAAAAGTCCAAAGTGAGAAATCAGAGAACATCGTCCTAGGACAAATGGGATATTTCGTCTGGACGATCGGGACTTAGAAAAATGTTTTTCACTTTCTGTTCGTTCCATTACTTTTCGAGGGGTATAACTGACCTGATCGTCCTGTACAAACATGGTTCATCCCGTATGATTAGTATAAGAAATTTTGACTTTTAATGATCTCCCCTAGTGTTTGTGTGCTAGGTTGCTCAATTACAATCACACTCACTCAGACTCAATAAAGTGAAAAATATAGACTTCAATTTACAAACTATCTTATGCTGAATTTTGATTTGAAGTTTTCATCAGTCTGAAGTACGATTATCCTGAAATGTTAGTCCACACAAGAGCAAAAATAATTCTTCCAAAAAATGTTAGGAGAAAATAATAGTTAGAACAATAATATTTGAAATCATCAAAACTATATAAGTTGCAAGAATGTAAAACATGCAAAAGCTAAGTAGCAACTTTCTTAACAGAAAATTGCTCCGGAGAGTTCTTGAAAAGAAATGAGTTAATAATGCTTATATTCAAGTCATTAAGGATATGCATGCAGGATCTGTAACTTGTGTTCAAACATAAGGTGGTTTGATCAAGTATTTTCTTATTTCAATTGGATTACGTCAAAGATCAGCGTTAATCCCATATCTTTATGCTTTACTCATGAATGTTCTTACTAGACATTTGCAAGAGGATGTGCCCTGTGTATGTTTTTTGTTGAGGATATTCATGTTGATAAGACTAGAGATGGAGTTGAAGGAAAACTTGAATTATGGAGTTCAACCTTAGAATCTAAAGGTTTCGTTTGAGTATATCTAAAATCAAATACATAAAGTATAATTTTAGTAGTAATATATTTAGTGAGATGATTATGATTTTGGATGATCAAGCCATTAAAAGGAGTATATGTCTTAGATATATATATTGGATCTATTATTCAAAGTGATGGTGAAATAGATGGGGATATTATTAATAGAATTTAAGTTGGATGACTGAAGTTGAGGAATGCATTGAGCATATTTTATGATAGAAAAGTACCTCTTAAACTTAAGGGAAGATTTTATAAGATGGTGTCGAGACCTACAATGCTTTATGGCGCATAATATTGGTCATTAAAAGAGAAGCGTAAAATTAAGGGTTGTAGAGATGAGAATGCTTAGGTGGATTAGTGGTTTTACTCTTAGAGACACGTTTTAGATATCTTGGATCTATTGTTCAGAGTGATGGTGAAATAGATGGGGATATTATCTGCAGAATTCAAGTTGGATGGTTGAAGTGGAGGAATGCTTCGGGCTTGTTGTGTGATAGAAAAGTACCCCTCAAACTTAAGGGAAAATTCTATAAGATGGTAGTGAGGCTTGCAATGCTTTATGATGCTGAATGTTGGCCATTAAAAGAGAAGCATAATATTAAGTTAAGTGTGGCAGAGATGAGGATGCTCAGGTGGATGAGTGGCTTTACCCTTAGAGATAGGATACGAAATGAGTATATACGTGAAAAGGTTGGAGTAGCTCCAGTAGAAGATAAGATTAGATAGAGTCGCCTTAGATGGTTTGGTCACATAAAACGGCAGCCTTCCAATGACCCAGTTAGGAGAGTAGAGGTATTAGATTTGACTTATGTTAAGAAAGGTAGAGGCAGACCTAAAAAGACCTGGTTAGAAAATATTAGGAATGACCTTTCTTTATTAGATTTAAACGAGAATTTGGCCTTTAATAGGACACAATGGAGAAAAAGGATTCATGTAGCCGATCCCACGTAGTGGGATAAAGGCTTGATGTTGTTTTTGTTGTTGTTGTTGTACTCTTAGAGACAGAATGTGAAATTAGTATATGGAGTAGCTCCAGTGTTTAATAAAGTTTCCCTAGATGGTTGCCACATAAAACATTAGTCTTCTAATGACTTGATTAGTAGAATAGATATATTAGATCTGATAAATGTTAAGAAAGATAGAGATAGTCTTAAAAAAATTTATTAGAAAGTATTAGAAATGATTTTCTTTATTTAGATTTAAATAAAAATTTGACTCTTAATAGAATACAATGGAAAAAAATGATTTATGTAGTCAACCCTATGCTGATGAAGACTTATCATTTATGTTGTATAGAACTATTATTCTACTTTTATATGCAGACATCCCAAATAAAGAACATCTAAAAATTCTAACAATAAAATAAGAAATAAGAGGGATAACTCACCCCCCAAACAATATTTTCACTTATTAGTTGATGCAAAAACACTAAAAAATATTTTCACTTATTATTAATCCGTGCGTTGCCCCTCTTGCAGACTTCAAACTTTGTTTCTCAAGTCAAGCAAGAAAAGAAATCTCTCAGTAACACTGCTTCGAAGATCGTCAACTACGGCATCCCTTTCTGATGACAATCATTATACTTTATAAGTTTTTAAGCGGTTTTTCTTTCCCCCAATGTTTACCTGTATTATTATCTATGCCTTCAGCTCTGTTCTGACAGTGATTGTCTACTTCTTGTACCAATATGAACCGATAGCGTTAATAATTTTATTTCTGGTTAATTATCCATACAAGTTAACTTTATAGATTTGTTTTGTTTTTTTTTTTTTTTGGAAGATTTGATGACATTATTATTTTGAATGAATGGAAATAAAATAATTTTGAATATATTCATGGTTGCAGAATAATGAACATGTCATAGATTTTCTGATTTTTTTAAGTTTAATTGAATTTCCAGATGCATTTGCAAAACATTATCACTCCCATGTGGTTCTTGATCTGAGAACTCTCATTGTTATTAGGATTTGCTAATCATTATTGACAAATATTTTGACTACTTGCTGCATTCAGTTAAGCAAACGCATAGATAAGCTCCAGTAAGCAGTTTGACTATTAGGAGTATCCTATCTTAAGCAAGATTAGAACCCATTGAACAGGTTAAGGCTTAGCATTACATGTGAGGGTATCTGCACTTTAGAGAACAAAATTAAATAGCTTTTAATTACATTGCCAGAAACAATAACAAGATATTATAATAAATTTGATCAAGATGGATTAATAATTATTAGATGGGCTTTGAGATAATGATACATCTTGACTACTTAATAAAAAATTATGTTATATTAATCTGAAAACAAATATGATTGATATAAAATCCTGATAGTTCTGCTCAACTAAACTCTTCCAAAGTATTCAAAACGCAAAATATTGGGAATCAATATGACTCCACTTTTGATTCAGGAGGCATCAAATAGTTTCAGTTACAGCAATCATAGCTTCAATCGCAACAATTGTAGCTCTGTTGGACATGGAAACTAAACTTTACAAAATTCGGATAAATACTATATTGCAACTTTGAAGAGAGGAACCCATGCTAGTAGTACCACTTAGGTCTCAGCTCCTCTTCTGCCTCTGTTAGCTCCTGATATTGGTACCACTCTGCACTGCCAGAGCCAACGGGCATTGGTGGCCGGACAAAAATCTCCACTGGTTTGGGGACACGAACATCCAAGTGCAGTTCTCCTTTGCAGTCCACAAACTCGTTTTGACCAACCCCGAGACCAAATGGCTCTACCGAAATCCAACCCAGCCCAGATATTGTAATGTCGGATGCAGGTCTATAGAGGAGAGCAAGGTTATTTATCTTATGACAAGAACACATACAGAAAAAAAAAAGCATATTTATTTCACAACAACAAATTGGTCTGCTTTTACACTTTGCAAGGAGAATTTAGTTCATAAAAAAGCAAGATATTTGTATTGTATCTACTGCAAGTAAGAAAAAAGAGTGGTATTCTTAACCTTTGTAAGGGAATTCTGTTCAAATCAAGGTATTTATATTGTATATATAGCACTTGAGTTCATGCTATCCCCGTCCATAGTAGGCTGAACCTCACAGTTTTTTAATGAAAATACCAAGGAGAAAATCCATCTCAAGCTGCTCTTCTACTATAAGCACACTTAACTATGATGTTCCCTGAGAAAATTCACTTGATAACTCTAAAATGCGCTTTTTGATGTAACAAGTGAACTTTTAGGAAACTTTTCTTGGGGACTATAATTTAGCATGTTTATACTAGAGCATTCCTGAGATGATTAACTCTTGAAAAGTTTAACAACAAAGGACAAAACCATAAAGTTTAGTATGATATTGAATGGCCAAGTTAAAGTGAACAATATCTTCCAAAGTATGCCTTGGGTACCTACTGCAATTAGACTGGTTGTGGAATTTGGAAAAGACTATCATATTGTACTTTGATGAGATAGCAATTTGCTTCATCCTGTTCTGTCAACTTGGCTACATTATCATCACAGACTTTGAGTGAAAGTAGAATACATCTTTTGGTCTTCAAATTTTATTTTCAACTGACGCACAGATTGAAGTCCTGGCCATAGTTCCCTTAGCTTTTCAGATGGAGGTGTCAACAAAACTCCAACTTCTTTCTGGAAAGAAAAGATAGCAATGCGTATTAAAGAAAAGCAAGGCACAAAAGCCTCAATAATTATCTGATAATTACAATGGCTTGAGGAAAAATGAGTGTCATAGGGTAATAGATTAGATTTGTGGTATTTTTCTGTAGTGTAACATTAACCTCAGGTGGTAAGTTACTGCAGAAGTTCAGGAATGACATCCCAAAATTAGCTGTGCACTGCAGACTGAATTGACTAATCAAAGTATTCTTCATGTCAAATAATCATCCGTAAGTAACAATCTCACCTTATTAATTTATAAGATGACAAAAAGAAAAAAATTTGAACCTTAGCAAGCCAAATTTCCCGAACAGACTACTTCGGAAAAGTAAAAGAATGCCTTCGAAGGTCTGTAAAACACTACCATATAAAATGACTCAAAGAGTGGCTGTATTGCAGTAAGGGTAATGATGATGATGACAATCATGATCTTGATGAAATGCACTTAATTTTCATATATAATCACCATCTCAAAATAGCAAAACAGACAAACAAACTCCATGCATTCATCCAAGAGAAATTCTGATCAGTCATTGGAAACATTGTGATAATGATCATAATAAAAAACAATAATTTTATAGTGAAAATAAGGAATTAAGAAAAGAAAATCAGCAACCAATAAAATAATCAAGAACAGAATAATAGATAACTAGCCATCAAGCTTCAACAAAGAAATTGGCATAGTGTGCAGCTGCTGAATTTTCCAAGTGAATGTTAGAATAATTAAATACATTTAATTATGTGAGACGTCGCAATAATTATTTAAGTATGTATATTTAATTATGTAATCCATTAAGTGGCCCATATATTAGAATTATTTAATATTAAATTATTTATTTAAATCCTATTGGTCAAGAAGAGATAATTTGATCATTCGTTTAAGGACCGTTTGATCAAATAACTCCTATGAGCTGTTATTGATCAAATAACTCCTATGAGCGGTTATTGTAAAATAACTCCTATGAGCGGTTATTGTAATCAATCCGCAGGAAATAACTATCGGTCCTCTCTCTCTCTCATTATGAGGAGTTGGTTTGCTCCATAGAGAATTAACTCATGAAAGAAGAAAGTGAAGGGAGAAGGGAGAGAAACCATAGTTTGGAATTCAGCGAATTCAAAATGAATCAAGGTATGTTTTTCTTCCAATTAAAGATTGTGAAAATCATCTTGTTTAAGATCTTGAAGATTTAAGACTTATGTAAATTAAAGTTTTCATTTCGATTTCTTTTGCATAATTTATGATGCGAGTTCTTGCAAGAATTAGAGAACTTATAATGCATGTTAGGAGTTCTTGTAAAAGTTAGAGAACTTAATCATAAAGAAAGTTCTTGTACGAATTCGAGAACTTAAATCGTATATGCGAGTAAGTTCTCGCATGATATTTAAGAACTCCATTAAATCTTACATGTGGTATCAGAGCATGGTTGAAAACTTGTAATTTTTCATTTAAGTTTTCTTTAATTCCTTCGATGTTTCTTTCAAATGAAATCGAATTCACATGATTTGTTATCGATTTCAATTAACGTATCAATTATCAAATCATATTTTGTCACGATTTATTTATGGCAAATTAATTGTATTTACTTTTGAAATAATTTATGTTATTTATTTCATTATGAAAGGATTTGTCATATGAAAGTTAATGACGTAAATCCGATTTTGCTTTTAAAGAGATTTTGTTCGTATATGTAATTATATACATTAAGTATTTTCTTTATATATTTCATTTATTTGAAATAATCATCGTCATAATTATTTAATTTGATATTTATATCAAGCATAGTTTGTTAATCACCAAAGTGGTCAAACTAGAAAGTTTTCATAAATATCAATTAGATAATATTTAATTATTCGTGAGTATACGAAGCAATTAACAGAATGACATAATGTTTCATAAAATTTTTATCACGAGTAATTAACATTCAAATTGCTACAAAAATATTTAAGAATTGCCCAAAGGTTGATTAGTCATTTTGTACTATTGGATATAAATGTGATAAATTATCATACTTAATTAAATATATTTAGTATATCCAAAGATAGCAAATATTTAATTGGAGTATGTATAATTATCAATTATGAGAATTTTATTTTAAGCATCAATTATGATTATCGTTGTATATTGTAGTATCACCAAAAGGAGAACTTCAATATACATTTTATTAATTAACTAAATATTATTTGAATCTATTTTATGTTTTGAAATTAATTTTCAAATCATCGATATGTGAGAGTCTTGTATTTTATTTTGCAGCATCTAATTTTGTAGTTCTTCATTCGCAAGCTTCATCTATTATGAAGTTCAATAGGCTTAATAATTCTGAATGGGGTGAACAAATCCAGTTTTATTTAGGAGTTTTGGATATGGATTTTGCACTACTTAATGATAAGCCTACTTTCTTACTAATACAAACAGTATTGAAGAAAGATCTTTTCATGAAGCTTGAGAAATATCAAATAGATTAAGCCTAATTTTTATACGAATGACCGTAGCAGGGATTATTAAGCCAACACTTTCAATAACAGATAATGCTAAAGAATTTATAAAGTCTGTGGAGAATGTTTCTAAATCTGAGTCTGCTGATAAGTCACGTGCTGGAACTTTAATGAGTATGTTAACCACCATAAAATTTGATGGTTCTCGTACTATTTATGAGCACATTACTGAAATGACTAATATAGAGCAAGATTGAATACTATGGGAATGAAAGTGAGTGAAAGCTTCATTGTACAGTTTATTATAAACTCATTGCATCATGAATATGTTCCATTCCAAATTAATTATAATACTATTAAATATAAATTAAATGTGACCGAATTACAGAGTATGCTTATTCAGGAGGAATCAAGGCTTAAGAAATAAGGAATTCACTTAATTAATTTCATAGATCAATCATATTTTAAAAGAAAATCAAGAATAAGAATCCAAAGGGAAATAAAGGACACTTAAAGCTTAATGTGTCATCTGTCCAAATCTAAAAGAAGGAACCAAAGAATGATAGATATCATTTCTATCACAAGCGTGGACACTATCAGAAAGATTGCCTAAAACGTAAGGCTTGGTTTGAAAAGAAAGGTAAGCCTAGTACTTTTGTATATGTCAAATCAAATTTGGTTGAGGTTCCTTATAATACTTGGTGGATTGATTCTGGTTGTACCACTCATGTTTCAAATGTGATGCAGAGATTTCTTATGACCCAAACCATAAAGCAAAATGAAAAGTTTGTCTTCATGGGAAATAGAGTCAAAGCTCAAGTTGAAGCCATTGGAATATATCGTTTGATTTTAGATACTGGACATCATTTAGATCTTTTTCAAACTCTTTATGTACCTTCTATTTCTAGAAATTTAGTTTATTTATTGAAACTTGATATAGCTAATTTTTATTTTAAGTTTAAAAGTGGATGTTTCAATTTATTTAAGTGCAATCAATATTGGTTCTGGTATGCTTTGTGATGGATTACATAAATTAAAACTTGATAATTTATTTGCTGAGACTTTATTAACCTTGCATCATAATGTTGGAATAAAACGTGATTTAATGAATGAAAATTCTGCTTATGTCACGACCCGACCCGAGACGAGACGGATCCCGCCCGCGCCGGATCGCGACGGGGGAAAATAGCTAACCAGGATCTGGCTTTGGATTAGGTTACTGAACTGATCTTCCAAATTCTTAACTCAACAGAAGCACACAGAACAACAGAGCTACTAAAAACATCAAATGCAGCGGAACAAAACATCTATCTGAATTCATTTCCTCAAAATAATCATCTACAGAACAGTACATGGCTTTCAACAGAAAGAAAGACAGAACGGGAAAGCCATGACTGTACAAAAATCAAAAGTACAAAAGTACCTAATCTGATCAGACTCTGAAATCTAATCCTGGACTTCCTTGCCCTTCCCAGAACCTGAAAACCACCAGAAAGCAAGGGTGAGCTCAACAGCTCAGCAAAGCAACAAACCTCCAATCTAAATTCTCAGAAAACAAAACCAAATTCATCAGACAGAAATCAGATCAGAAGTCGGAACAGAATCAGAAATCAAAACTTACGGACAGATATCAAATCACATCAGAGTCGTACAGATCGTACCAGAACAGAACAAATTAACAGAGTCAGAAACAGAAATCAGAATCGTACGGATCACATCATGTCATAATCACAATTTCGTACAGAACAGAACAGATACAGAAAATAGTACAGATACATATAGCTAAATGCCCTGACACTGACGGAATCTCTACGGATTCCGGCCCCTTATGCCTCCCTTCCCAGACACTGACTGAATCTCATAGGATCCAGGCCCCTTATGTCTCCCTTTGTGCTCACGGCACCAAAACAGATGTGCTTATAGCACCAAAACAGAATTCATCGGATCCGGAACAGAACAGATATCAGATTTCAGATTGAGCTCATTTCAGATTTCCCGTTTCACTAACTGAATCTCATAGGATTCAGGCCCCTTATAACTCCCTTTTTATAGCTTATACACATAGTATTTCAATTCAGAAGAAATACGGACAATTCAGAAATTTCTCAAAAATCGGGCAGCACAACGGCAGTATACGGAATTTACACAAAAATTCCTGCAAAGAAAATTTACCGAATTCGCACAGAATACAGATATCAATATTTCAGAACATTTATTCTACTGCACAGATAAATTCCAATTTCACAGAAAAATCCGGTCGACTAAAAACACAGTCGAATCAAAAATACCCGGACGAAAATCTTCAGAATATAGTCAAAACGTGCACACCCGGCACGGCAACGATATACAAAAAGTTACGCGGTAAAAACTGAACCGTTCAAAAGATACGGACGAAAATCGCTAACGGAAACAAAATCCGGACAGAAAATACCGCCAAACACGACGGTTCTGAAAATTTAGAAAGTCGGATTGTGCCTTACCTCGAGCACAGCAATTTCCTCAACAGCCACTTCGATCGAAAACGGCTCGGCGTCGTCCGAAAATCCGCTTTTCCACTTTTTCCTTCATTTTTCTCTCTCCTCAGCTTTTTCTCTCTCTTCAAAATATCTCATTTCTATATATATCCAGACTGATCGTCCTGGACGATCGAGCTTCGTACCGGACGATCCATGAAGAGAAGAATTCCGTCCAGACGAAAAATCACGTATCGTCCCAGGCGATAGGTTCACGGGAGAATTTTCGTCCAGACGATCCACACTTCGTCCAGACGAACCAATCAGCCAAACAAGGTTTTTCTGTACAACCTGTACCGATCGTCCCGGACGATCCAACTTCGTCCCGGACGAACCTGGAGCAAAAACTGATATTACAATCTCCCCAACTAAAAAAAAATGTCGTCCTCGACATTATCCAATCCAAACTCAGTCAAAACAAGTACGGGTACGACCGTCTCATATCAGACTCCTTCTCCCAAGTTGCTTCCCGTGCAGTCCGGTGCTTCCACTGGACTTTAACCATAGGAATCTGTTTATTTCTTAACTTTCGGACGTCGTACGCCAAAATAAGCTCTGGCTCTTCCTTGTACACCAGATTCTCCTGAATCTCAACTTCATCAGCAGACACCTTCTTCCCAGAGTCTGAAACCCACTTCCTCAGAGTGGATACGTGAAACACATTATGCACATCCGGCATAGAATCAGAAAGCAATAACTTGTAAGCAGCTTTTCCAATTCTTTCCAAAACTTCAAAAGGTCCAACATATCTCGGACTAAGCTTACTCACCTGACCAAATCTGCTCACACCCTTCATCGGACTGACTTTGACATACACAAAGTCACCGACCTGAAACTCAACAAATCTGTGCTTCTGATTGTAATACTTCTGCTGACGATCTTGAGCGGCTCTCAATCTTTCTCTTATCAAATTGATCTTCTGAGCAGTTTCATCAGCAAAAGTGGCCCCCAAAGCCTGTCTATCTCCGACCTCCGTCAGAGTCAAAGGAGTACGACACTTCCTGCCATACAAAGCCTCGTACGGTGCCATACCGATACTAGACTGGAAACTGTTGTTATAAGCAAACTCAATCAACGGAATATGATCTTCCCAGCTTCCGCTAAAGTCCAGAACACAAAGCCTCAACAGATCTTCCAGTACTTGAATCGTCCTCTCAGACTGTCCGTCGGTCTGAGGATGAAAGGCTGTACTGAAATGCAGTTTCGTACCCAAGCCTTGCTGAATGCCTTTCCAAAGTCTGGAAGTAAAGCGTCCATCTCGATCAGATACGATCACCCGAGGCACACCGTGCAATCTGACTATCTCCTTCACATAAATCTGTGCCAAGCGATCAACTGAATCCGTCTGTCTGATCGGAAGAAAATGGGCTGACTTCGTCAATCGATCTACAACCACCCAAATGGCATCATGACCTTGTCGTGATCGAGGAAAACCCATCGCAAAGTCCATCGTTACCTCCTCCCATTTCCACTCAGGGATAGGCAACGACTGCAACAGTCCACCTGGTCGCTGATGCTCTGCCTTCACCAACTGACAGGCTTCGCATCTCGACACAAACTCTGCCACATCTTTCTTCATCCCAGGCCACCAAAACAAAAGCTTCATATCAGCGTACATCTTACCACTGCCTGGATGAACAGTGTAGCCTGAATGATGAGATTCACTCAGAATCTCCCGCCTCAAATCTCCAGACACAGGTACCCACAACCTATTCTTACAGAAAATAGCACCAGAATCAGAAATTCGAAGTTCAGGAGTCTTACCAGATCCAATCTGTGCAATCAACTTCGAATAGTCAGAATCTGACTTCTGGGCTTCTTGAATCCGTGCTTCCAAAGAAGACTGAATACTCATCTGAGCCAACTTCAAATCACTGGAGGAAATCACCTCCAACTGCAATCTCTCCAAATCACGAACCAGAAAGTCATCACAGGTAAGCTGAATACCTGATAATCCAAAAGACTTTCTGCTCAAAGCATCTGCTACCACATTCGCCTTCCCAGGCTGATACTGAATAGTCAAATCGTAGTCCTTGATCAACTCGAGCCACCTCCTCTGTCTCAGATTCAGATCCTTCTGAGTAAAAATATACTTCAGGCTCTTATGATCAGTAAAGATCTCACATCTGACGCCATACAGGTAATGACGCCAAATCTTCAAAGCAAAAACAACTGCAGCTAACTCCAGATCATGCGTCGGGTAATTCTTCTCATGTGGCTTTAACTGTCTCGAAGCATAAGCAATTACCTGACCATGCTGCATCAGGACACAACCCAATCCTTTCAATGAAGCATCACTGAACACCTGGAAACCCTCCGTACCTGACGGAAGTACCAACACTGGAGCTGAAGTCAAACACTCCTTCAATCTCTGAAAACTCGTCTCACACTCCGGTGTCCAAACAAAAGCTACTGACTTCTGAGTCAGTCTCGTCAGAGGAGTCGAAATCTGTGAAAAACCCTTCACAAATTTTCTGTAATATCCGGCCATACCCAAGAAACTACGTACCTCAAATACCGTAGTCGGCCTTGGCCAATCAGCAACAGCCTGAATCTTCTGGGGATCTACAGGAATGCCTTCTCCGCTAATCACATGCCCCAGAAAAGAAATGCTCTTCAGCCAGAATTCACACTTGGAGAACTTGGCATACAGCTGATGCCTCCTCAAAGTCTCCAACACAATCCCCAAATGTCTGGCATGATCATCCTCAGATGCAGAATATACCAGAATATCGTCAATGAAGACGATCACAAACTGATCCAAATACTCCCTGAATACTCGGTTCATCAGATCCATAAAAATCGCAGGCGCATTGGTTACCCCAAAAGGCATAACCAAAAACTCGTAGTGTCCGTACCGAGTACTGAAAGCAGTCTTCACCACATCAGCTTCCTTCACCTTCACCTGATAGTATCCGGATCGCAAATCAATCTTCGAAAATACCGAAGATCCGGAAAGTTGATCAAACAAGTCGTCTATCCGAGGCAAAGGATACTTGTTCTTGATCGTGACCTTGTTCAAATCTCTGTAATCAATACACATACGGAGTGTACCGTCCTTCTTCTTCACAAATAATACAGGTGCTCCCCAGGGCGAAACACTAGGACGTACAAAACCTCTGTCAACCAACTCCTGAAGCTGAACTTTCAACTCAGAAAGTTCTTTCGGTGCCATCCTGTACGGAGCTTTCGATATCGGAGCGGTACCCGGAAAAACATCGATAGAGAACTCCACATCTCTATCCGGAGGTAAACCAACCAACTCCTCAGGAAAAACATCAGCAAACTCCCGTACCACAGGGATCTCAAAAACAGAACCAACCTCCAGGTTCAGATCCCGCACCGAAGCCAAAAATACCGGACATCCCTTCTTCCACATCCTGCTCACCTCCAACACAGAAACCAGACTGGAGAGAACACCTCGTAATCCCTGAAATACAACTCTCTCTCCAGCCACAAGCAAACTCACTTGCTTCTTCAGACAGTCTATCTGGGCTTCATACTGACTCAGCCAATCCATGCCCAGAATCACATCATACGAAGAAATCGGCAATCGAATCAAACTAGACTTCCACTTCTTGCCAGAAATCTCGATTTCACACAAACAAAACTGTCGAGCAATCAATGGATTCCCAGCCGGTAAAATCACAGACAAAGAAACCGGTAGAACCATCGAATCCAAATGTAAAATCTCAAAACAATGCTCGGACAGAAAAGAATGACTCGCTCCAGAGTCAAACAAAACACGACAGGGCTGATCAGAAATGTAAACCGTACCTGTCACAACATCCGGAGCATCACGAGCCTCCTGCTGACTCAGACTGTAAACTCGTGGCTGAACTGGAGCAGGAGCTGAAGCAACAGAACTACTCTGCTCCCTCTGAATCGTAGGTGGTCTCCGTGGTGCAGAACTAGAACCACCACCTCTACCAGCAAATCCCTCAGGGCGAGGAGGAACAGTCCTCGGTCTTCCTGCTGCTGAACCAACAGGTCTGACAAAGCCCTCAGATCGCTGCTCAGAACGCTGATCAAATCCCATCTGCGGACATTCTGCAATCCTATGTCCCGGCTGACCACATCTGAAACAAAGACCAGCTATCCTGTAGCACTGGCCATGGTGTCGTCGTCCACAACTCTGGCACACAGGTGCCGAACTGACAGATCCAGAACTAGTCGTACTGGTAGCAGTACCAGACGATCCTCCGCTCTTCCTGGAATCTCCAGATCCAGATCCAGGAACAAATCTCCTCTTCCCAGAGGAACCACTGCCAGAAGTATCTCCTCCAAACCTCTTCCTACTCGCAGTCCACCGCCGCTGAGTAGTCGTCATATCATTCTCAATCAGACGAGCTCGCTCCACAAGCTCAGAGAAATCAGTAATCCGGAACGGTATCAGAGGCTGCCTCAAAGTGTCTCGTAAGCCTCTCAGAAATCTGTAGCACCTCTCAGCAGACGTGCTAACCAGCTGCGGAGCGTACCTGGCTAATGCAGTAAACTCAGCCTCGTACTGCATCACCGTCTTGCTCCCCTGAACAAGTCTCAGAAAACTCTCCTGCATCTGCTGTCGTGCAGAAGGGGGAACAAACCAATCTCGAAATACTTCAGTGAACTCCTCCCAAGTGATCAAAGAGTTCAGTCTGCCCTGAAATCTGGCTGCTTGCTGGCCATCCCACCAGTGCTCAGCCTCTCCGTCCAACAGAAAAACAGCTAACGGAACTTTCCTGTCTGCAGGACACTGCATCCCGTCAAAAGTCTTCTCCAATCTCCTCAGCCACTCCTCGGCTGCTCTGGGCTCAACAGCGCCCTCAAACCTCGGAGGTTTCAACCTCAAAAATAACTGCAGGTGTCGATCAATGTCCTCAGATCTAACAGTCGAAGCTCTGCTCTGAGTCTCGCTCATCATCTGAGCAACAAGTGAAGCAAACTGAGAAAGCGTATCAGCACCGACCACTGGGGCTGTACTCCCCACTGGTGCTGCCTGATCGTCACTCTGACCGTCTGTCATGTCTGGGTCTGGCTGATCCATACAGAAAAATCCAGAAAATCCGGAAAACTATCACAAAACAACACAGAATAACACAATAAAAAGCCAAACGACCCAAAACTACCTCCCAGACAGACTCACTGATCACTTCCTAGAGCTCTGTTTTACAATCCAACCTGTTTCCAAAACCAGTGCTCTGATACCAAAAAAAAGCTTGTCACGACCCGACCCGAGACGAGACGGATCCCGCCCGCGCCGGATCGCGACGGGGGAAAATAGCTAACCAGGATCTGGCTTTGGATTAGGTTACTGAACTGATCTTCCAAATTCTTAACTCAACAGAAGCACACAGAACAACAGAGCTACTAAAAACATCAAATGCAGCGGAACAAAACATCTATCTGAATTCATTTCCTCAAAATAATCATCTACAGAACAGTACATGGCTTTCAACAGAAAGAAAGACAGAACGGGAAAGCCATGACTGTACAAAAATCAAAAGTACAAAAGTACCTAATCTGATCAGACTCTGAAATCTAATCCTGGACTTCCTTGCCCTTCCCAGAACCTGAAAACCACCAGAAAGCAAGGGTGAGCTCAACAGCTCAGCAAAGCAACAAACCTCCAATCTAAATTCTCAGAAAACAAAACCAAATTCATCAGACAGAAATCAGATCAGAAGTCGGAACAGAATCAGAAATCAAAACTTACGGACAGATATCAAATCACATCAGAGTCGTACAGATCGTACCAGAACAGAACAAATTAACAGAGTCAGAAACAGAAATCAGAATCGTACGGATCACATCATGTCATAATCACAATTTCGTACAGAACAGAACAGATACAGAAAATAGTACAGATACATATAGCTAAATGCCCTGACACTGACGGAATCTCTACGGATTCCGGTCCCTTATGCCTCCCTTCCCAGACACTGACTGAATCTCATAGGATCCAGGCCCCTTATGTCTCCCTTTGTGCTCACGGCACCAAAACAGATGTGCTTATAGCACCAAAACAGAATTCATCGGATCCGGAACAGAACAGATATCAGATTTCAGATTGAGCTCATTTCAGATTTCCCGTTTCACTAACTGAATCTCATAGGATTCAGGCCCCTTATAACTCCCTTTTTATAGCTTATACACATAGTATTTCAATTCAGAAGAAATACGGACAATTCAGAAATTTCTCAAAAATCGGGCAGCACAACGACAGTATACGGAATTTACACAAAAATTCCTGCAAAGAAAATTTACCGAATTCGCACAGAATACAGATATCAATATTTCAGAACATTTATTCTACTGCACAGATAAATTCCAATTTCACAGAAAAATCCGGTCGACTAAAAACACAGTCGAATCAAAAATACCCGGACGAAAATCTTCAGAATATAGTCAAAACGTGCACACCCGGCACGGCAACGATATACAAAAAGTTACGCGGTAAAAACTGAACCGTTCAAAAGATACGGACGAAAATCGCTAACGGAAACAAAATCCGGACAGAAAATACCGCCAAACACGACGGTTCTGAAAATTTAGAAAGTCGGATTGTGCCTTACCTCGAGCACAGCAATTTCCTCAACAGCCACTTCGATCGAAAACGGCTCGGCGTCGTCCGAAAATCCGCTTTTCCACTTTTTCCTTCGTTTTTCTCTCTCCTCAGCTTTTTCTCTCTCTTCAAAATATCTCATTTCTATATATATCCAGACTGATCGTCCTGGACGATCGAGCTTCGTACCGGACGATCCATGAAGAGAAGAATTCCGTCCAGACGAAAAATCACGTATCGTCCCAGGCGATAGGTTCACGGGAGAATTTTCGTCCAGACGATCCACACTTCGTCCAGACGAACCAATCAGCCAAACAAGGTTTTTCTGTACAACCTGTACCGATCGTCCCGGACGATCCAACTTCGTCCCGGACGAACCTGGAGCAAAAACTGATATTACAGCTTACTTGTGACATAAATGTTTGGGTCATATATTCAAAGAAAGAATACAAAAATTAGTGAGGAATGAAATCCTTCCTGATTTGGATTTCACTGATCTTGGTATTTGTGTGGATTGTATTAAAGGAAAATTTACTAAACACACAATTAAGAATGTAGCCATAAAAAGTACACAGCTTCTTGAAGTCATACACACTGACATATGTGAACCTTTTGATGTGCCTTCCTTTAGTGGTGAAAAATATTTTATTACCTTTATTGATGATTTTTCACGTTATGGCTATATCTATTTATTGCATGAAAAATCTCAATCAGTAGACGTCCTTGAGGTATTTATTAATGAGGTTGAGAGGAAATTAGATAGAAAAGTGAAAATCATAAGATCTGATAGAGGTGGTGAATTTTATGGAAGGTATGATGAATCTTGACAATGTCCTAGTCCATTTGCTAAATTCCTTGAAAGGCATGACATTTGTGCTCAATATATAATGCCTGGCACACCACAACAAAAAGATGTTGTAGAAAGACGCAATCGTACTTTAATGGATATGGTTAGATGTATGTTAAGTTATTCTTCTTTATCCTTATCTTTGTGGATGCATACTTTAAAAATTGTTATGTATTTATTAAACAGGGTTCCTAGTAAGGCAGTTTCAAAGACCCCTTTTGAACTGTGGACAGGAAGAAATCCTAGTTTAAGACACCTGCATATTTGGGGTTGTCCGACGAAAATATATAAAAATTTATATCCACATGAAAGAAAACTAGATTCTAGGACAACCAGTGGTTTTTTCATTGGTTATCCAGAAAAATCTAAAGGGTATAGATTTTATTGTCCTAATCATAGTACGAAAATTATTGAAGCTGGAAATGTTAGGTTCATTGAGAATGATGAAATTAGTGGGAGTATGGAACCTTGTAATGTAGAGGTTAAAAAAGTTAGGGTGAAAATTCATTTGCCCATCACTTCTAATAAAGTTGTTATTCCTGTAGTTGTTGAAAAATTTGATAATATACAGGATGAGTAAATGAATGATAATACATCCTAAAATGAAGTTGTCACTAATGAACCTATAATTGATGAACCACAATAAGTAGCATTAAGGAAGATCTACTAGAGTTAAAAGATCTACTATTTCGAATGATTATATGGTTTATCTTCAAGAGTCAGATTTTGACTTAGGAATTGATGATGATCCAGTTTCATTTTCACAAGTCATAGAAAGTGTGAATTCTAATAAGTGGTTAGATGCCATGAAAGAAGAGTCAAAATCAATGAATCATAATAAAGTTTGGGACATCGTTGAATTGCCTGAAGGTTTCAAAAGAGTTGGGTGTAAGTGGGTCTTTAAGACCAAACGTGACTCTAAATGCAACATTGAATGATATAAGGCTAGACTTGTTGCCAAAGGTTTTACTTAGAAAGATGGTGTCGAATACAAAGAGATATTCTCTCCAGTTTCTAAGAAGGAATCATTAAGAATTATTATGACGATAGTAGCTCATTATGATTTAGAGTTACATCAAATGGATGTGAAAACAGCCTTTCTTAATGGGGATTTAGAGGAAGAAGTTTATATGGATCAGCTTGAGGGGTTTTTAGTTGAAAGAAAGAAACATATGATGTGTAAACTTAAGAAATCAATATACGGACTTAAACAAGCCTCCCAACAATGATATCTCAAGTTTAATAATATCATCACTTTCTTTGGATTTAAAGAAATCACTATTGATCGATGTTTATATCTAAAGGTCAGTAGGAGCAAGTTTATAATTTTGATTTTGTATGTTAATGACATTTTACTTAGTACTAACGATCTTTGTTTATTATATGAAACTAAGAAATTTCTCTCACATAACTTTGAAATGAAAGATATGGGTGAGGCATCTTATGTGATAGGAATTGAAATATTCTGTGATAGATCACAAGGAATGTTAGGATTGTCTCAGAAAGCATATATTAATAAAGTTCTTGAGAGATTTAAGATGAAAAATTATTTAGCAAACATTGTTCCAATTCAGAAAGGAGATAAATTGAGCCTTATGCAATGCCCAAAGAATGAATTGGAACATAAAGAAATGGAACAAATTACTTATGTATCTATTGTTAGAAGTTTAATATATGCTCAGACTTGTACTAGACCAGATATAAGTTTTGTTGTTGGAATGTTGGGTAGATATCTAAGTAATCCAGGGCTCGATCATTCGAAAGCTGCAAATAAGGTTTTACGATATCTACAAGGAATAAAGGAATACATGCTCACTTTTAGAAGATCTGATCACCTTGAGGTGATTGGATATTCAGATTCAAATTTTGCTAGATGTTTGGATTCTAGAAAATCCACATTTGGATATGTGTTTCTCTTAAGTGGAGGAGCAATATCTTGGAAGAGTGAGAAGCAGTCCATCATTGCTGCATCCACAATGGAAGCTGAGTTTATGGCATGTTTTGAGGCCACAATTCAAGGACTATGGTTGCGAAACTTTATTTCAGGACTTGAAATTATTGACAGTATTGCCAAGCCACTGAAAATTTATTGTGATGATACCGCAGCAGTCTTCTTTTCTAAGAACGATAAGTATTCAAAGGGAAACATATGAAATTAAAATACTTTGCCATTAAAGACGAAATTCAGAAACAAAGAGTATCATTTGAACACATTAGCACCAATTTTATGATTGCGGATCCATTAACTAAAGGGTTGCCACCGAAGACATTTCATGAACATGTTGTTAGGATGGGCATTAGTGAATATTCTTATTAAGTTTATGTTTATTTGCTTTTTATGTCTTTTGAAACTTTGAGCCATTTTATTTTGTTTTTGACAATTAAAGTATCCCATTTATTATGTTGTATATACATGAATGTTTATGCGAATATTAATGGGATTTGTCTTTTATAAAGACATCATTGTTTTACCATTATAAGTGTATCTTATTATGTTTCATATTAAGTATAAGATTAGTATTGTAATACTTAGAAGGAAATGCATCGATCTAATGGTGTATAACCGCCATGATTCGTAGTAATTTTATACTTAATAATGAATTTATGATTTGACCAATTTAAGGAAGAGGATTTATATATTGCACTTTGTGTTATAATAATTAAATTATTATTTGAATAATTTCATATGGGCCAAGTGGTAGAATGTTAGAATAATTAAATACATTTAATTATGCGAGACGTCGCAATAATTATTTAAGTATGTATATTTAATTTTGTAATCCATTAAGTGGCCCATATATTAGAATTATTTAATATTTAATTATTTATTTAAATCCTATTGGTCAAGAAGAGATGATTTGATCATTTGTTTATGGACCGTTTGATCAAATAACTCCTATGAGCGGTTATTGATCAAATAACTCCTATGAGCGGTTATTGTAAAATAACTCCTATGAGCGGTTATTGTAACCAATCCGCAGGAAATAACTACCGATCCTCTCTCTCTCTCTCTCATTATGAGGAGTTGGTTTGCTCCATAGAGAATTAACTCATGAAAGAAGAAAGTGAAGGGAGAAGGGAGAGAAACCATAGTTTGGAATTCGGCGAATTCAAAATGAATCAAGGTATGTTTTTCTTCCAATTAAAGATTTTGAAAATCATCTTGTTTAAGATCTTGAGGATTTAAGACTTATGTAAATTAAAGTTTTCATTTTAATTTTTTTTACATAATTTATGATGTAAGTTCTTGCAAGAATTAGAGAACTCATAATGCATGTTAGGAGTTCTTGTAAATGTTAGAGAACTTAATCATAAAGAAAGTTCTTGTACGAATTTGAGAACTTAAATCGTATATGCGAGTAAGTTCTAGCATGATATTTAAGAACTCCATAAAGTCTTACAGTGAACAGGTAATATGGCATCACTAAAACGTAATAAATGTAGCTTTCTGAATGTAACAATTTGTGCATTAAGTTGATACAATTCTATTTGAAGTCAGCGTAGCATGAAACTTTCGAGTTTATTATTCGAAAAATAGTTGGTCAAAAAATTATAATTGAAATCAATCTTTAACCTAACAGTAAGGGCTAATCTTGAAATTTGTGGTCCCATTACATGGTAAAACTCATCAGCTTCAGCAGTTGGGACCATGAGAATCTGTAATTTGCGGGGTCCAAAAAATGTCAAACGTGTCTGCGGCAGACCCTGCATTTCATTTATTACTTGCTGAGATTAATTAACATCATTAGATAGTTACAAGAAAGATATAGCACTTAAAGATAGAATGAGTTTAAACCTTAAGGATGTCAATACGCACAAGTCCACCCCAGAAGATTGAAAATCCACTTAAATCGACATTGTCTGTGCCAGTAAGATTTCTCTTTGATACTATCTGAGATTCCAAAAGACTTAAAAGACTATTTTTCTAGCAGTATAACTCAGTTTTGCCAAAGAATTTTCAACATACAGGGAATGATTGCCCCCTGAGACGACTTTGAGGTGCAAGGAAAGGAAGATCTTCAGAATGAACAACTGCAGCCTGCCTATAATGAAGATGCACTCCTGGCATGTCAAAAAAGTTCTGCACAAAGTGAAAAGTCAATGAATCATTGAGCCTTTTAGAAGCTCACAGATCAAACTAACAAAAAGCATCTAACCCAAAATGAATTATAAAGCATTTCTGCCTACAAACATCACCCTATTCAAAAGGAAAGATTAAAAATTATCATCAATAAAATTATTTGAATCTTGACAGGTCAGAATGGAGAAAAAAAATTCATGCAGCCGAACCTACGTAATGGGATAAAGACTTGATGTTGTTGTTGTATTTTCATCAATAGATGTACAACAGGTCAGTATAATTTCTAACAAATTAGTATTGCAGAAGTAATTCCTTTTGCTTGACAAATTGTTAGAGAAAATAACCCTACTCATAGAAAAGAGACTATACTTGCATGTTTAGTTGAGATAAAGTATTTGCATTAAGCTTAACTAACAATTTTATGAAAAATATTAGCAAAAACTTCAGGTTTTAATTTCATTATAGAAATATAAAATATAGAGTTAATAAGGAATTTTTTGATGAATGGTTTGACCCACTACATTTTATTAGAATTGTAGGAAAATAATCAATAAAATAATTCACTTATAAAAAATCATAATACTTGTGTGCATGAAAATTTATGGTAGCAGAGATAATTTAACACATTAAAATTATGTAAAAGTTACAATGTAAGATATTTCAAATAAAAATCTAAAAATAGAGAATAACAATGGAATTTGGCCTGTTGAAATACGTCCACTAATGTGAGCAAAACATTACAATGGGGTGGCCTTGACCACAATACAAGAGGGAATTAATGTAATGTAATATATATAAACCTTAAAGACATCTCATGTGAGCTTCGACATGTCAGAATTGCATAGGACAATGCATATCATTTGACATTTGATGGAAAACATTGGGAGTCATGAGATAGAGGGCAGTAGACTTTATCATCGAATATCAAATTTTGATCATTGGTAATTTGGTATGCTTTGGATGACAATGAACTGGCATGTTGGATATTGGCCAGTAGTGGGTGGTTGGCTTAGTTATTCTGTAGATAGGGAGTAGACAATGGATCAGGAAGATGAGCATTGGACATCAAACATCAGGTATGGCTACTGGAGAGCATCGATGTTGAACAATGATTAAAAATTAGTTGCGGATAGAGCTATGTAATTCTTATGAATCCTACATTTCCCTTTACCAAAAATCCTTTCATAAACATACAAAAATAAGGCCTATTTATATATGTCAAGAAAGAGCATTTAGGCATCTCTACCATAATCATTGACACTCCATCAAATAATTCAAATAGTACCCCTTGATCATGATATAATTTTTTTTATAGCTCAATGACTTATGAACATCAAATTGAGTGATCTTGTACTTTTTAGATTTATCTCACTGATAAACTCATTTCAACTATAAGCATGCAAAATTTAAAGTTTAACCTAAAAATGGGCACCAAAAGTTTCCAATGCTTTCAATGCTTGGCCTAGTCCCATTGGGACTCATATTTAGGCATTCTTGGTTTCGTTGGCTTTATCTTGTCAAATTGCACTATCTCAACCATCATCTTGCTTACAATAGAGTTTGGATGATCTCGAAATCAAATCCTAAAGCTTCTTGTCTGAATTCTTTGTGCTTGATTGAATGAATTTTCCTTGTCTTTACAGCATGTTGGTTCGTAGTTGTGCCATTTTGGCTAAATATGCGAGTCCAATTGTACCTCTTTAAGAATGATGAAATGAAAAATCAAATGATGTCTGTTAGTCATGTATAAATATCTTTAAATATTTTGACTTCTATGCCACCTTTTTTAGTTCTCTACCAACTTTCATACGACTTTCCTACATCTTTGTTTACTTCTCGACCATTTTTTTTAACTTCATTTCCTTGACTTTGAAGGATGTTAGTTGATAGTTATATCCTTTAGGCTATATATCTATGAGTTCACAAGTACCTCTTTAAGGATAACGAAATGAATGATGAAATAGAAGTTTGGGTTCCTCCACTCATTATTGGACTACAACAAAATATTCTTCATAATAACCTTATTCTGTTTACCTACCGATATTTTACATTTCAGCGCTTACATTCTATTCCTATGTAGTTATCCAATTTAAATCTATTTTTATATATTCATATCTTGAGGTCTCAGCTATTAGCTACATCATATGCCCAAAATATATGCCAAGTTCTCTCACTTTTTGAAGTTTTATTGTAATAAAGAAAAGGTAAACAACTTTAAATAATAAATTTTGCTATATTCATATCCTGTATAACTTTTTACTTGTTACAACAAAGGTCTCAGCTATTAGAACTACATCATATGCACAAATTATACACCAAGTTCTCTCACTTTTTGAAGTTATATTGATGTGAAACCCGGAATTGTTTGCGAGTATGAATAAACAAATTGTTGAGCAATGATATATTAAATCTTAATACTTCACGCAAATAGGTTCAAAAAAGTTCTTATGAAGAAGCTACGCATAGGCAATCGATCACTAACTAAAGTTAGGGAATCCTTTAAAATAACAATAAATATAAAGTAATGAAATGACTAGTTCAACACAATCCACGGGTTAACAAAGTGACATAGTTCACCTTGAGCTCCAATAGTCACTATCTCTCAAGTTGGTAGGGTTCGACGGAGAAGCAAGATCAACACACTTAGTGATGCCACCAATAGAAGGTAGAAGCCTCGAGTAGTAGTCGTTGGAAAGATAGCCAAAGTAGGAGGTGTAGGTGGACGATTGACAACATACCATTGGCCCGGAAGGATGTGCTCTTCAATTGAAAGGGTCACTTGATATAAAATGTGGTCCATGGATTCTTCCATCGAGTTGTCAAAGTCTGGATTGAAATTGAATGAAGTGGATTGAAGGAAGATGGTCCATCCGTAGAATCTTCTACGAATCTGGGATCAATCTCTGAATCGGCCATTCGTGCTTTCTTTGAGTGGGGAGCAATGAAGATTGAGTGATGGGAAGGAGTGAGAGCGGAGGTTTGGAGGGAGGTGATGGGGTCCGGTCATGAGAGGAAGAGGGAGAAGGATTGGGTAAGAGAGGGGCGCATTGGTTGGGTTATTAAGGAGGAGAGAGGGATTTAATAAATATGAAATTAAATTCAGATTTCGCTAAGGGAGGGAGAGGGGTTAAATTTGAATTTCAAAATTATCCAAAAGGAGCAATAAGGGGCCGGCGGATTAATGGGGTATTAGTGGGGAATTAATTGTGATTGGAATTTAAATTGGAGAGAATAAATGCTTAGTAAGGGGCCGGCCATATAGGGAGGAGATGGGGGTTTCATTTTAAGTGTGTGGGCTCGAGAAGGATTTAATTGGAGATTGCCATCAAATCTGAAATTGATTTCAGATTTTGATGTGTTTGCGAGGTTTCTTAATATATGTTATTAAAAGGGAAAGTTTAGAATTCAAATTTGAATTTGAATCTAAATGAGGCAACCTTCCAAATTTATAGGGACGCAATTTAGGAAAGTAATTAAGGATGATTTTGAAATTTGAAATTCAAAATGCTTGGGTGGGGAATTGAGGGCCGGCGGCTTGTGGGGCTTGGGGAGGCCATCGGTGAGGGGCTGGCTGGGGTCGGTGGTGGATGGGTGAGGGTAGGCCGGCAGCACAAGGGTGAGGCGGTTGGGTGGGTTTCAGTTTTGGGAGGAGGGAAGGAGATGGGGTTTGGGGTGGCCGGGTAGGGGCTAGGAGGGGAGGTGGAGGTAGTGGGAAGAAGAAAAGAAAAGATTTGAGCCGTGAACCTTGGAATCCTCTGAAGGTTGAAAAGTATTTCTCTCACCCACCTAGGGTCTCTCCTCTCAAGAACTCACTTGGAGATCAAGTAAGAAATCTAAAAATTTCATTCATAATTCATCTTCCCAATACAATGCAAGAGGCCTCCTATAAATAGGCCCAAATGAAAGAAAAACCAAAAAAGACTAAAGTGTCCTCGGGCTACAACATAGACTCAATTACTAATAGGGGTAAAATGGAAAAACTCAAATGCAACATAATACATAGAATAAAAAATACATCAAAAAATACAGACTCTGAGTCGTAGCCATCAATCTACAATTCCTCAGACGATACACATGTCTGAGTCTCTGGCAGATGTCCTCATCATATATTGTAAAACAAAAAAGGTGAAAAACTTTAAACAATGAATTTTGCAGTGGAAAGGCTGATCAGGAATAAAAACAAACATGCTTGTGCAAAATAAATCCCAAGGTTAGAAAATTGGAAAAATGTTGATCATTCTATGTTGTTGTCAGAATTAAATGAGTTTAGATGTATCCTCTAAATTATTGAATACCGACTTTAGAGAATAATTGTTGGATATAAGACATCTGAGGTTCAGTTTTAACTTTAAGATGTGAAGTTCACAATTTGGATGTTAGAGTAATATTTATCATATTTTCTATATATAGTATAATGTATTCTAATTTTGCACCAAAACAGGTTCCAAACCTATGCGAAAGTTTTTGTTGGCAGACGTCAGGTTATTACAAAAGTAAACCATGTCAAACAATAAAATGAATCTCAAACCAGACAAACTATTGAAGTAAAATAATACTGGTTATTCATGGCATACAAAGAATAGTGTGAAATTAACATGATTAATGTAGTGTCATCTCACATACACCTCCTCCTTGAAAAGCTTCAATTTAATTGTGCCCTAGCGTTGTTGCAGGAACAGCAGACTGCATTGGTTTGTACTTATGAGCAGCAGCAGCAAGCAGATTCTTTTTTTCCATTGTTTCTGCAGTCGCCAACAAATACACATCTAAAATCAACTAGTTCCAAACTCAGAGCTCTCAAAAATGGTATATCCATCATTTTGATGAGAATAAAGAGGAAAAAAAAAGTTGAGAGAACTAAAAAACTATAAAAATGAGTTGTATTATGGGAAACTTGATAGTTTTCAAATCCAATAATTCAAAGGTGCAAGCAAACCATCAATGAGGACAGTTGATGCTATACACCCAAAAATAAATCCAAACTAGTTAAAGCCACAGTAATAGCCATAGCTGTTGAAATTCATCCTAGACGATGCCTTGATTTTGACCATTCATACTGTACGATGTAGGTCGTACCGTACGATGAATAGAGACGACATTTGATCCTCCCGACTATCGTCCTGTATAAGCAGTAGTGTTAAGGATCGTACCGCATGATTTAGTATCGTACCGTACGATTAGATTTTGAACTGTTCGTACAACTTCGTACCAGGACGAAGCGTATTTATACATATCGTACTGTATGATGTGAAATCGTACTGCACGATTGTAACGACTACTTTGAAAATTTTAGTGATTTTGGAGCCCGTTTTATGTATCAAAATTAGTTTTCTTTTTGATGAGAGACAGAAAGAGGGGAACGTGATTAGAGAGCAAATCTTTGGGAGACAGCTCTTGAGAAGTTTTTTTTTGGGTTTGAGAGAGGAAGGAAAAGGTGAGCTTGGTGAGGGAGAAGAGGTGTGAGGGAGATCACATGATTATTTCGTTCTTGCTGCATCTTGCTCCTCCTGTGGCCCGAGAAGAACTTGTGGGAGGCTCTCTAAGGAGGAGACTCTTCTACAACCGTGACCTCGAAGGTACTTTGCCTTCTCCAGGAGGGAGACAAACGAGAAGGTACTCTGCCATCGCCAGTAGGGTGAAAACAGCGCTTGGCACTCCGCCACGTCGGGTTCGTGAAAGGGAGTATTGTAAGGGCTTCTTCCCCTTGCCGAGGGGGGTAAAAGGAGAGCTATAGTTTGTAGTAAAATTTCCAAAGCGGAGGACTCCGGGCAGTGGACGTAGGTTATGGTTTGACCGAACCACTATGAAATTTCGGTGTGCTTTTTCCTTATCGCTTTTTATTTTTTGCTTGCACTTGATTTTCATATTATTTGCGTAGTGAAAATTGTGAAAGAACAAAAGGGGGATTTTATCGTTACATGTTGAGTTCAAGTATTTTCCTTCATAGTAGTTAAATTTTCTTGCTAAAATTTAAAAACACCAAAATATTAGAACTCTTGTTTAGGTCTTTTATTATTGCTACAAAGTTTTCACAATTCACCCCCCCCCCCTCTTATCAATCTAGTTATTGCAATTGGTATCAGAGCCTGTTTTCAAAAAAAGTGTTTTAGAAAACCATGAAAAAAAATAATAATGTCGCATTTTGGAAATCGTAACACCGCGGAGGGTTATTCAATAACCCGTCCACCTCTTTTTGATAACATCCCGTTTGATTTTTGAAAAATTAGAATGTCTACCTTTTTGTAATCTATTAATTACCGCATGTGAATGTTAGTCAATGATGGATATGTTGCACCTTTTAAAACTTTGAATGGAGTGAAAACTCCAATACCTTTTAATGAATGGAGCAATGAGGATAGGGATTTAGCCCAATTGAATGCTAAGTGTTTAAATTGCTTTTTCTGTGCATTAAAGTCTGAGGATTATATGATATTTTCTACCTGTGCTAATGGTAAGGAGATTTGGTATAGACTGTGCATTACATACGAAGGAATAAGTGAAGTAAAATAGTCTAGGCTTAACATTTTATTGCATGATTATAAACTCTTCCGTATAAAACCTAGCGAGACAATATCTGACATGTACACTGGGTTTACCCTAATCATGACATCCTTGCATGCATTAGGTAGAGAGATTTCAAATTATGAGAAAGTTAATAAGATTCTAAGATGCTTACCTAGTTCCTACGATGCTAAGATAACTGCTATCACTGAATCTAAAGACCTTAACGTTTATTCTATTGATAATCTCATTGGGTCACTCATTGTATACGAGCAAGGAGTGAGTCAAAGACAAAGTGATGCAGGTGAAAAGAAGGAGCGAACGGTCGCATTAAAAGCAAATAATTCAGAAAGTGACAGCTCTGCAGGGGAGGAAGAAGATGATATAGCCTTGATGACCCAACAGTTCAAGAACTTCTTAAAGAGAAAATAAAGGCGTCATCAGAATGGCTGGAATAAAGGTAAAAGCTCTAAGTTTAATAAAGTTTCATCTGACACAATCTATTTTGAGTGTAGGAAGCCAGGTCACGTTCGAGCTGATTGCCCCAACTTAAAGAGCCAACCTGCTAAGGAAAAGAGCGAGGACAAAGCCAAGTATAAGAAAGGAAAAATGAAGACACAAAAAGCTTTTTGGGCCGACTCTGCCTCAAAATCGTCAGATGAAGAAGCAGAGGAGGAGGTAAAAAATCTATGCCTAATGGCTAACGATAATCTTGATCAATCAGATAAAGATGAGGTGTGTCAACTTTCATATGAAGATTTATTACTTATTTTTGAAAAAATTCATGACTCGTATAAGAAATTGAAAAAAAGGCATGCCAGTCTTAATATTGAATTTAGTAGTTTACAAACTGTGCATGTTAACTTATTCAAAGAAAATTCTAATTTAGATAGAGATCATATGCTACTTCTTGATGAGTATGATGCATTAAATAATAAGCATATTGAACTAACTGAAATGCATGAAACCTTGAAAATCACTCATGTTGAACTAGAAGAGGCTTTTCTTAGACTAGACAAATTTGCATTAGAAGTAGATCATAGTGAGCATTTGTTAAAAATAGAAGTTCATGGATCGACATATCAAAATAATACTTTTCAAGAAAGAATCAAAGAACTAGAAAAAGAAACTGCATCACTCACATTAGCCCAACCTAGTCAACCCCCAATACAAAATGCATCACACAACTTTAGGAAGAGGCATCACCACCCACATAGGTTATAGTGAATCCATTTCCTGGTGTTAGGTGCTTCTCTTGTGCCATGCTAGGTCACATAGCCTGCACTTGCATAATTCACCGTAGGACACACTTAGTATGGAAACCTAAAGTGCATCTATCACAGCATAGCATGCATACATCTCATTCATGCAAGCATAATGAGGAACCAGAACTCACTTGGGTTCCCAAATCTAATCCCTGAATGAAATTGTAGGGATGCTATCATAAAAGACCTAGTGAGAGCATGTGGTACCTGGATAGTGTCTGCTCGGGACACATGACTGGAGATATGAAGAAGTTCATTCTACTGGAGACTAGAAATGGTGGCAAAGTAACATTGGGAGACAACACTACCAGGAAAGTGATAGGATCATGTATTGTTGGTAATGCTAAGAATTTTTTAATTAAAAATGTCTTATTAGTTGATGGTTTAAAGCATAACTTACTTAGCATTAGTCAATTGTGTGACAAAGGTTTTGATTTAAAATTTCTATCTGACAAATGCCTAATTAGTTTAAATGATAAACTAGTTTTGGAAGGAAAATGAATAAATAATATTTAGATGTTAGACCTTGATTGCATTAATAGCTCAAATTCATTTTGTTTGAAAATAATAGTAGATGACTCATGGCTATGGCATAGGAGACTATGCCATGCTAGTATGAAAACACTTAGAAACATCACTCACAAAAACCTAGTTAGAGGCGTACCTAAGTTAGAATTTACTAAAGATCACTTATGTGATGCTTACCAATTGAGAAAATAAGTCAAATCATCCTTTCATTTAATTAGAGATGTGATCGCCTCTAGTCCATTAGAACTCCTACACAAGGACTTATTTGGACCCATTAGTACAGCCATCCTAGGTGGAAAAAAATTATGGATTTGGGATTATAGATGACTTCACTAGGTTCACTTGGGTAAGATTCTTAGCACATAAGAATAAGTCTTTTGAGGAATTTAAGGTATTCTCCACATGGATTCAACGAAAATTAGGTCGTGAAATCTCAACAATCCATAGTGATAATGGTAGAGAGTTTCAAAATGATTGATTTGAATCATTCTATCAAGAGATAGGAATAGAACACAATATCTTAGCCCCTAGAACACCTCAGCAAAGTGGTATAGCAGAAAGGAAGAATAGAACTTTGGTTAAAGCTACTAGGGCAATGTTAGTGGAGTACACCCTTCCTAGATATTTTTGGGTAGAAGCAGTCAACACAGCATGTTATGTTTTAAATAGGGTAAACATTAGATCTAAGCTGAATAAAACTCCTTAATGAACTCCTTAAGGGTAGGACACCAAATCTTTCACACTTACATGTCTTTGGGTGCAAGTGTTTCATCCTAAATAATGGCAAACATCCCTTAGGAAAATTCGATCCAAGACTGATGAGGGTATCTTCTTAGGTTATTCATCTGTAGGCAAGGCCAATAGAATCTTTAATAAGAGAACCCTAGTAGTAGAAGAATCCACCCATATAGTGTTTGATGAATCAGATAAGCCCTCTTAATATAAAATTGAAGATGATAAAATAGAGGCAATTCAAGGAGTAGAGACTATGATCTTAGGAGAAAGGGTAGAACCTTAGGAAGATTTGCATAGAGAATGGAGATATTCTTCTAGTCATCCTAAAGATTTAATTTTAGGAGACCCTTCAGAAGGTGTAAGAACTAGGCATGGACTTAGGAAAGAGGTTAGTCATTTAGCATTCATCTCTATGATAGAACCTACAAGTATAGATCAAGCCTTAGTAGATGAATTTTGGATTGTAGCAATGTAAGAAGAGCTGAACCAATTCACCAGGAATGATGTTTGGGAGTTAGTCAAGAGTCCTAAAGAATAAAGTATTATTGGAACGAAATGAGTCTTCAAAAATAAGGTGAATGATTCAGGAACAATAATAAGAAATAAAGCCATATTAGTAGCTAAGGGGTACAACCAAATTGAGGGAATAGAGTTTGAAGAAACCTTTTCCCCTGTTGCTAGACTAGAAGCCATAAGAGTGCTATTAGCTTTTGCTTGTTTCAAGAACTTCAAATTATATCAAATGGATGTAAAGAGTGCTTTTTTGAATGCGGTAATTAAGGAAGATGTCTATGTTGAGCAACCCCCGGATTTGAAAATTCACAATTTCCAAACCATGTATTCAAATTAAAAAAGGCACTTTATATATTAAAGCAAGCACCTAGAGCATGGTACGAAAGACTTAGCTCATTCCTATTGGATAGAGGATTTGAAAAGGGTAGTGTAGATACTACACTCTTTTTACAAAAGATCAAAAATGAAATTCTCATTGTTCAAATTTATGTGGATGACATCTTATTTGGATCTTCAGATAAAAACTTATGTTATGAATTCTAAAAAATAATGAGTAATGAGTTTGAAATGAGCATGATGGGAGAACTTAATTACTTTCTTGGCTTTAGTATAAAATAAATGGATAATGAAACTTTTCTTAGCCAAACAAAGTACATTAAGGATATTTTGAAAAACATGAAATGGATAGTGCTAAACCCATGAACACTCCAATGATCTCAACAATCCAATTAGACAAAGATCCTAGTGGAAAATCAATAGATCAGAAAAAATATTGAGGAATGATTCGATCCCTTCTTTTCCAACTGCCAGTAGACCGGACATAATGTTTAGTGTGTGCCTCTGTGCCCGTTTTCAAGCCGATCCTAAAGAGTCTCACTTAACCGCGGTCAAGAGAATCCTTAGATATCTACTAGGCACCCCAAACTTAGGAATTTGGTATCCTAGACACAGCACTTCCTTTGAAATCTTAGGGTACTTAGATTTTGATTTTGTAGGATGTAGGATAGATAGAAAAGCACCTCTGGTACCTGCCAATTCATAGGACAATCATTAGTTTCTTAGTCCAGTAGGAAGCAAAACTCAGTAGCCGTTTCCACGGTCGAGGCATAATATATTACAGTAGGAAGTTGTATTGCACAAGTACTATGGTTAAAATAACAAATTCTTGATCTTGGCTTACCTGTAGGAACCATCTCAATCATGTGTGACAATACAAGTCCAATTTGCATCTCTAAGAACCCAATTCAGCACTCTTGAATGAAACATATAGACATTAGACACCATTTCATAAGAGATCATGTTGCTAAGGGAGATATAGAATTGCATCACATTGCTACAGGAGATCAATTGGCTGACATATTCACAAAACTACTAGCGTTCGACACCTTTAGCACCTTGATGACTAGACTAGGTGTCATAGACATTAATGCCTAAAAAAAATCTCTTCTAAGGTTGTTCCTGATCATCACACACTCACTACACAAAACCATAAAAATTTGACATTTTATTATCGTACTGTAAGATCTACTATCGTGTTGTATGATATACCTAAATCTATACAGCACAACCCTAGGCAAATTTTGCCTCTGTTGATCGTACTGTACGCTCTACATCGTACTGTACGATAAACCTAGTAGGCATTCAATCTGTATGGTACGACAATATTGACCATCGTATTGTACGATACCTCCTTGTCATACTGTACGATCCACATCAGCAAATAGATTGGGATGAATTAACTTGGGTTGGTATGTTATTATTGGTGTTCGTACTGTACGATACCTGCACTTCGTAATGTACGATCCACCTCAGCAAAATGGATGAGAATGAGTTAAAGGTGTCTGGTACGATATAAATGTAGTTCATTCTGTTCGATCCATCTGTTCGTACTGTTGAAACTTTTCATCAAAGGTCATACCGATGACCCTCAGGATGATCGAAATCCTTCTGATCGTACAGTATGATATCCATCGTACTGTACGTGTTGACCACCTTTTCCCGAAACGTCCCGTTAGATCATTTATTACCAATCATGCTGTATGAAACATGATCGTACTGTACAATGTTGGAAAAATTCTATAAAATTGCCTCACTTGCAGCTCACTTCACTCACACCTGTTCCTTCTCACCTTTCACTCAGCCTCTACACGATGTATAATTCCATCAAGAGGAGTCGTTTGGCAGCTGGAAGTTCGTCTTCCTCTAGCCGTCACAGCGCTCGGTTCCTGCGTGCTAAAAATGAGAAAGCTTACTATAAGTATAAAGCCTGCAAAATTACACCTTCCAAAATGCTCAATCAGTCTGCCCTGAATTTTGAGGTACTGAACCTCTTTGCTTCCACCACCTTTCAGTTCCTCCTCACTCTAACCATCCCCTACAATTCTGATCTTCTTTTGGAATTTCTAGCAAATCTAACCTACACTGTCAACAACACAACTTTCCACTCCTTTATTTGTCATCAAAACATAGAGATCACCAGAGCCGACATCGCCCAATATATTCGGCTATCCACTGAAGGTCCTAGGGTTCATTCCTTTCTCAAAAACAAATTTGATTGGAGTTATGTTAATCAAGTCCTTAGGAATGCCGCATTCTATCAACACCAGCTTCTCGTCCAATCACTAAATCATAATGCCAGAATTATTTAACATGTCCTTAGAACCTCTATAATACCCAAAGCTGGCGACCGGATCAACATGATTCCAATTTTATATGTCGCTACCTATCTTATCATGTCTAACACAAAATTCGACGAGGCCAATTTGATTATTGATTACATTCGCCATATGACTTTCGTTCACCTCCCTACTACTCGTAGGAAACTAAATCTAGCTCTTGGTCACCTTATAGGATACATCCTCCAGAATAAATACTAACTAACCTATCCTGGTGAACTCGATAATCTTTTAATCTTTTATATAGATGCCTCTTTCCATATTCTTTTCCATCGGGGACAAGAGCCTGAAGAACCAGTCGATGAAGAAGAAGGAGAAGATACCCCTGCAGTAGCTTAAACTCGACCACGACGACATGCAGCACCTCGAGCTCCTACACCAGCTTATCCTCATGATGATTTGGTCAAACGGTTTGAACAACTTTAGACTCGTCTCGATGCGCACATCCAAGAGTAACATCAGCAACACGAGACCAACATGCAATGGTTTGGGGAACGTTTCACCGCGATTGATCAACGATTTAATATAATCCTTAACTATTTTCAGCCAAACCCACTTCGATCTCCAAGTGATCAGGATGCTTCCCTTTGAAGTGTATGTGTTGTATTTTTCTTTCTTAGTGTTGTTTGCTCCTTTTTTTGGTGCAGTCAAAAGGGGGAGAAGGTTGTTATAGTTTGTTTGTTCTTATATTTCCCTATGGTTAAATATAATGCATTTCCTTTATTTTGTACTGCATTTTCCTTTTTAGTGTTTTTCTTATTCTTATGTTTAAATTAAAAAAAAAAATCACTTTCAAACTTGCTTACAATAAACATTATTTGACATCATCAAAAAGGGGGAGATTGTTGCGACCCATGACCCCGAGTTTGAGATTTTGATGATTACAAATAATATTGCCTGAACTACTTTTCATTGAATATCATTTATGGTTTGCTATTGTCCGTGAGTACTAACATTTCAGGAGGATCACAAGCCACTCAGGACAACGGGAATACTCAAGTTTGGTTAGATTAGGAGTATAAGTCTGACAATGTAATTTGTTATTTATTTTATTTTTTATTTTTTTGAGTCTGGCCACAAATTGCATGTAAGTCTGAGCAACCATGCACACACGTAGGGGGAGAGGATTTTAAAAGTAAAAATTATAGTTTTTCTTTCTCTGGAAATTGTACTGTACAACAATATTTCATACTGTACGATCTTATGTACTGTAAAATATTATTTGTGAACAAATCGTACTGTACGATGTGTTTCAAATCCAAAACCCTAGCAGTCACATTAACTTAAGTAAGTTATTCTCTGCCATTCGTACTGTACAAATCACTTTATTCTATACGATCTATTTTAAATACTTACATAAATTAACTCATGATTAGTGGAATAAATCAAGGCCTAATTACTGATTGATAATCGTACTATACGAATATGTTCATACTATACGATGAATAGAGATGAATTCTGATCGTCTCAAAGATCATCCCGGACGATCCTTATTTTTTGCTTCATCGTACTGTACGATATAGATCATACCATACGATGAATAGAGATGACATTTGATCGTCCCAAAATTCATCCTGGACGATGCCTTGATTTTGACCATTCGTACTATACGATATAGATTGTACCATACGATGAACAGAGATGACATTTGATCGTCCCAGCTTCTGTACAAGCAGTAGTGTTGAGGATCGTACCGCATGATTTAGTATTGTACCGTACGATTAGATTTTGAACTATTCGTACAACGTTGTACCAGGACAAAGCCTATTATACATATCGTACTGTACGATGTGAAAATCATACTGTACGATTGTAACTGCTACTTTGAAAATTTCAGGAATTTTGGAGCCTGTTTTATGTATCAAAGTTAGTAATCTTTTTGATGAGAGACATAAAGAGGGGAACATGATTAGAGAGGAAATCCTTGGGAGAGAGCTCTTGAGAAGTTTTTTTTTTTGGGTTTGAGAGAGGAAGGAGAAGGTGAGCTTGGTGAGTGAGAAGAGGTGTGAGGGAGATCACACGGTTGCTCCATTCTTGCTGCATCTTGCTCCTCATGTGGCCCAGGAAGAACTTGTGGGAGGCTCTCTAAGTAGGAGACTCTTCTACATCCATGACCTTGAAGGTACTCTGCCTTCTCTAGGAGAGAGAAAAATGAGAAGGTACTCTGCCGTCACTAGAAGGGTGAAAACAGCGCTTGGCACTCCGCCATGCCGGGTTGGTGAAAGGAAGTATTGTAAGGGCTCTCTGCCTTACCGAGGAGGGAAAAATGAGAGCTATAGTTTGTAGTGAAATTACTGGAGCGGAGGACTCCGGGGAGTGGACGTAGGTCATGGTTTGACCGAACCACTATAAAATTTTGGTGTCCTTTTTCCTTATTCCTTTTTATTTTTTGCTTGCACTTGATTTTCATATTATTTGCATAGTGAAAATTATGAAAGAAAAAAAAGGAGATTTTATCGTTGCATGTTGAGTTCAAGTATTTGCCTTCGTAGTAGTTAAATTTTCTTGCTAAAATTTAAAAACACTAAAATATTAGAACTCTTGCTTAGGTTTTTTATTATTGCTACAAAGTTTTCACAATTCACCTCGCCTCTTGTCAATCTAGTTATTGCATTAAAGGGGTCACTAAAATGAGAAATGTTGATTTAAGTTTTCCTTATTTTTGGGTGATTGACCAAATTGAATGAAAATGAGGAATATTATGTGAAGTAAAACAAAGAGGGGAATTATGATCTAAGGAGTTGAAAATAGTATATGAAAGACCAAATAGGAGATGAGACTTGTACACTTCCGCCCTTTCCCTTGTGATCACACATCTTGATTTGCTTTATGACATCAATTAATCTTGATTATAATGAGTTATTAAACCCTGACCTAAGAAAACCATGAGTTTCTTTGTATGTTATATGACATTGGCACAATAAAAAAATTGTTTCTTTTTTGTTGTTACTATGAATTTTACGTTGTCGATCCCCGCCAGGGTATTTTACAATTAAAAAATTTCGATCCTCGCCAGGGGGCGCTGCCCCCTTGGACCCCCGATTTTATAATAGTTTAAAAACCCACTTTTGAGAATGTTGACTGAAACTTTATATTTAAATGGAATCACATTTTGTGTTAATACACTGAATGTGAAAAAATACTAGCTTACATCCTTTTTCATTTAGGGCTTACAGTCCTAAAAGGATTCATAGGATTAGAACCATTATGTAGAGCTCAATACAAGTGATCAAATAAGTAAATGCAACACATAGTGCAAAGCTCATCATAAGTGACAAATTGAATAAATAGGAGAACTAGCCTCAAGTCACCTATAGATAAGTGTGTAAAGTTATGAAATTAAGTTTAATGATATATGTTTTTTTATTACTTGAAAGTTGTTTTAAGAAATAGTAAGAAAGTAATAAAAAACAAAGCCTTAGTTATCATGACATCAAAGGAGACTGATTGTTTATCAGAGCCCAAATATGAATGATCACCAAGGTAAAGCAGTTAAGTTAAGCAAAACTTCATTTTGAAAGAATTAATCCAAGCATTGAGAGCATAGAGTTCATTTCAGGGATGTGTTGAACTAAAAAGCTGATAAAAAGAGTTCTAATAAGAGCAAATGCTTAAGTCTGCCAACTTTCTCTCAAAATATTAGCAAATGAATCTTCTAAATAAATAGGCTAAGAGACATGTTTATAAGTTTATGAATATCCAGATTATTGATGATTCTTATTGAGATTGAATAGAAGTATTTTTCAGTCCCCCATTGTAATAAAATTTATGTTATGTAGATCAAACTAACTTGCTTGAACTTAAGCCAAGCTGTGAAGCTGCCGCCTATAATGGTGCTTTGGGCTTACAATTATTGTTCTCTATTCTCACATAGTGTTTGGTAAAATGTCATTTCAATCACATATTTGACTCCTCTCTAAGTATCATGATAATTACAGAATGTAAATTTACAATATCTCAGCATCCTACCCACTTTGAATGGTTCAAAAAGCTTCTACTTCCTTTTTTTCAATTCACTCAAACATTCGAATAGAAAATTCTAGAAATCTAAATGAATTGTATTGCTGAAATTGTGTATTTTCATGCTTAAATTATAATGATGATTAGGGAGGACCTAAATGCTCAGAGACACAAATTTGAAAGAATCTTTAAAGCCAAAAGCATATGTTGAGGCATATCTAGAGAAAGAAATTGAACAAATTATAAATCTAGATGGAATCATCAAGAGTTTTCAATCCCCTATTTACAAGACTAGACTATGATTTGCCAAAATTTATTATCAATGTTATTATACAAGATTTTATTTTTTCATTAAGACTTTTTTTAATTCCTTGCTTAATAACCTATTTATTTATAATGCAAATCAAAGAGTTTACTTTAAACCATTTGAATATGCATCCACTAGCTCTCATGATTTCTAATATTCCTTTCTCCTTTCTTATATGAAAATTATAATATGGAAAATGGATAGAAGTTGGATGTATTGTTCAAGGAGTAATATGGTTTTTAGAGGAGTTAAAAACTTTCTAAATTTTGCATTCAGTAATAGAAGTTTAAGTGGAATGATATTATACCCATGTAGAGATTGTGGAAATGGCATTTGTAGAACAAGAGATGATGTTGAAGCTCATTTGCTATGGAGAGGATTCAAACCTGTATATTACCATTGGACTGCTCATGGGCAAACTTCATTTAAAAATGACATTGGATCCCATTCTCTTATTGCTAATGATGTTAATGATGACATGGAAGGGCTATTAAATGATGCATTTAGGTTTGAAAGTAATACTACAGATGAACAAGAAGAAATTAATAAACCAAACAAAGATGCTACAAAGTTTTACAAGTTGATAAGTGACTCACAACAAGAATTATTTCCCGGATGAAAAAGTTTTCAAAACTTAATTTTCTTGTTAGGCTACTTCAACTTAAATGCCTTAGTAATTGGACTCAAAAATCATTTACTATGTCGCTTGACTTGTTAAGGGAAGCAATTGAAGATATTCATCTACCAAAGTCTTATTACGAGACAAAGAAGATAATTCAGGATTTGGGCTTAAGTTATAAAAAATATGATGCATGTCGCAATGATTGCATTTTATATTGGGTCCTCATGATTTAAGAATGAATTTGATATTTGTAATGAGCAAGATGGGTTGCAGAAGATAGCACTTCAAAAGATATATCAAGTAAAAAAAAATAAAAAAGGTTGCAGGAAAAGTCATGTGGCACTTCCCATTAACATCAATATTATAGAGATTATTCATGTCATCTAAGACTGCATCATATATGATATGGCTTAAAGAAGATTGCATAAAAGATGGTTGATTTGAAACTACTAAACGACAAGAGGGGGGGGGGGGGGTGAATTGTAAAAGTCTTTTTCTTAATAAAATTAACCCTAAACAAGAGTTCTAATTTTTTTTGTTGTTTTTGAAATTTTAGAACAAAGATTTATGCAATTTTACTTTCACAAAATTTCACATGCAATAGATATGACAAATTTAAAATGCAAGCAAAAAGTAAACAACGATAAGGAAAGAACACACCAAGAATTTTATAGTGGTTCGGTCAAAATATGACCTACGTCCACTCCCCGGAGTCCTCCACTCTGAGATTTTCACTATCAAAATAGTTCTCCTTTTGCCCCCCTCGGCAAGGCGGAGAAGCCTGTACAAACCTCCCTTTCACCAACCCGGCGTGGCGGAATACCAAACTCTGTTTTCGCCCTCCTGGCGACGGCAGAGAACCTTCTCATTTTTCTCCCTCCTGGAGAAGGCAGAGAACCTCGAGGTAACGGATGTAGACGAGCCTTTCCCTTGGAGATCCTCCCTCAAATCCTTCTCGGGCCACAGGAGGAGCAAGATGCAGCAAGCTTGGAGCAACCGTGTGATCTCCCTCACAACGCTCACCTCCTCCTTCCTCTCTCAACCCTCAAGAATTTCTCTAGAGTTTTCTCCCTTGGAATCCCTCTCTAACCACGTTCACCCCCTATGTAAATCTTACTGAAAAAGAACTTGATTGATATCTAAAAAGGGCTCCAAAAACCTCTGAATTCAAAAGTTGCCGTTACTGTTCGTACAGTACGATTCAACATAGTACAGTACGATCTTCATAAACAGATGTCGTCCTGGTACGAAGATGTACGAACAGTTCAAAAACAATTCGTACTGTACGATATAATATCGTACGGTACGATCCAACAAGATACTATTCATACAGGACCATGGTCTGGACGATCGGATGTCGTCTCTGTTCATCGTATGGTACGATTACTATTGTACAGTACGATGTGACAAAAACCAAGAGATCGTCCAGGACGATATCCGGGACGATCATACTTCGTCTCTGTTCATCGTATGGTACGATCGAGTTCGTACAGTACGATGTTCAAATTTTAATTAGGCCTGAATTACATGCACTAATCACGGGTTAATTTAAGTAAGTATTAAAAACGGATCGTACAGTACGAACCTATTCGTACAGTACGAACGGCGCAAAATCACTTACTTAAATTAAATCACGGCTAGGGTTTTGGATCTGAACATATCGTACCGTACGAAAGACTTCGTACAGTACGATCTATTCACAGAATTGTCCACATAGCTTGGATCGTACGGTATGAAATAAAATCGTACAGTACGATCTCTAGAGAAGAATTTTAGTTACATTTTGCAGTTAAAAAAAAAACTCTCCCCCTGTGTGTGTGCATGGTTGCTCTTACTCTTACACATTTTGTGGCCAGACTCAATAAAGTAAAAATACAATAAATGAAAAATACAATGTTTGACTCATACTCCTAATCTACCCGGTCTTGAGTCTTCCTTTCTTTCTGAGTCACTTGTGATCTTCCTGAAATGTTGGTGCTCAAGGAAAATAACAAATAAAATAATATTCAATGAAAAACTGTTCCAAAAACACTCATTATTTGGCATCATCAAAATCTCAAACTCGGGGTCATGGGTTGCAACATGATTGAGGCATCCGGCTGACACTCCAGTTTGGCAGCACTTAGATTACCAAGATAAAAATTTTGTTGTAGATCCTAGAAATGAATGATTGGGTTTAGCATCAGATACATTTAATCCATTTGGGATAATGATTTCAACTCATGGCCTATTGTATTGATGTCATGTAATTTGCCACCTAACCTGTGTATGAAATCGTAATACATGATGATTTCTTTACTTATTCCTGGGCCAACTCAACCTAGAAATGATATTGATGTTTATTTACAACCAGTTGTGGTTGAGTTAAAAGAGTTATGGGAAATTGGTGTGTAGACTTACAATGCATGTTCTAAGGAGAATTTTCAAATGCGAGCTGCATTATTATGGACTATAAATGATTTTCAATGTTATGCTAACTTATTAGGTTATAGTACAAAAGGGAAGTTTGCATGTCATATTTGTCAGGAGAGTACATGTTCTGAGTGGTTACATTTCAACCGTAAAAGATGTTATTTGGGGCATTGGAGGTTCTTAGATCACGATCATCCTTATAGAAAAGATAGTCAATTTTTTAATGGTTGTGAAGAACAATACCACCACCAATTATTGTATCCAAAATTATTGATATGTTAAGAAGTATAAATGTTAAGTTTGGAAAGAAAACACCTACTAATCCTAATTTGTCTTATAATTGGAAGAAGTTTAGTATATTTTTCAAGATGTCGTATTGGGGAAAAAATCTTTTATGCCATAACTTAGATGTTTTGCATATTGAAAGGAATGTATGTGATAAGCTTTTGGGTATGTTATTGGATCTTTATGGAAAGATAAAAGATCATTTCAATGAACTTAAAGACATAGAAAAATGGGAATATGACCTATATTTCACCCTACTTATACTTAATCTGGACATAATTATTTACTTGCTGCATGCTTTATAATGAACAAAAAATAAAAAGAAATTTTCTGTAAAGTCTTGAAAAATATTAAAGTGCCAGATGGATATGTATTTAATATTTCAAGACGAGTGCAACTGAAACCATTGAAAATACTTGGATTAAAGAGCCATGATCATCATATAATAATGCAACAATTTCTTCCATTATGCTTAAGATGAGTCTTGCCTAAGTCGGTTCGCTCTCCTCTAATTCGTCTAAGTCATTTTTTTTCAAGGCTTGTGCTCTAAAGTTCTTCTCCCAATTGAGCTTCTTAGATTGGAAAAAGAAATTGCAGTAATACATTGCCATCTTGGAAAGACATTTCCTCATACTTTTTTTTATATCATGGTGCATTTAACAATTCACTTGGCCACCAAGGCAAGGATTGGAGGTCCAGTATATTATCGTTGGATGTATCCTATTGAGAGGTTAGTAATTATTTCATGTATTATTATTTCTTTTATTATATCTAACTTTAATAAAAAAATTATATCATTTATCAAATATTTTTTTTAGATTTTTGGGCAAGTTAAAGTCATATGTTTGAAATAGAAGTCATCCAGAGGGATCAATTATAGAAGGCTATATTGTGGAGGAATGTTTAACATTTTGCTCTTACTCTGCTCATATTCAAGTAAGCAAACTATTTATTTATGAACTTATAGATCCATTTTTTAATCTTTCAAATGTTATTACAAATTTTTGTTAGATCTTATAAACTTCATATGTATAGGTTTGAACTAAAGTTGCAGTCAAAAGTGTTCTTGATTCTACTAAAATTGTGGCAATTGGATATGTTCAAAGTATGGATCCTACACATATGGTTGGTAAATATCCATTAGGTCCTAATTGGTGTTCAGTTCATATAATCATTCTTGTGAATTAGGAAGAATACTTGATTAGACCGTACAGTGCTTTAATAACAATTAGACAGGCAATTAGAACTTATGTTGCATGGCCTCAAGCTTTAGTAAGTATTTTTTAATTTTAAATATTATGTTATGTTGATTAAATTTTTTAGTAAATAAAAAAAATACTTATATTTGTGTAAATAATTTAATTCAGGTTGTTTGTGAAAAAGATTGATTTATAACAAGAATTATAAACTTCTGAAGACTCTACTCGGATTTGAGCAGTCTTACATTTATAATAATAATCTTTTTTTAATTGTTGATAGAAATTGGTTATACAGTTACTTTTTCTTCATTAGCTTTCATTTTTTTATTTTTTCTTATTTAGTATTATGATATGAAACAAAAACATTTATTAGAAGATGTTGGCAAAAATTTAATTCAGGTTGTTTGTAATGATAATTTTTTATGTTATTTGCTTTCTACTGCATAAAGATTGGGCTTTATGCTAATCTTTTTTTTTTATGTTTTTTCATTTACTTGTTGGATATTTATGAAATATTATTTCTAATTTTTTTTACCTAGGAGACAAAATTGTTTTAGTAAGATAGCATCGAAATGGTTCTTGTGGTTTACTCAGCAAGTGAGTGCTTTTACACTACTTTTAATTGGTGTTATTGAGAATTCTAATCAGGACGATGTTGGTGAAGAATTTTTGGTCTGGTGGCCTAGAAATGATGATAGGCATCTATCAATTAGCCTCAATATATGATGTTTGTGTTTGCTGATAAAATGATGTGATATGTGATATATTGTATTCATAGACTTTATTTGGTTATGCTTATGTGAAATAAAACTTATCAAAATTTCATGTGATTCTACTGTTACCTATTTTGGAAAACCATTCTTTAGATTGAACTTCTAAAGCTGATTGTAAATTCAAAGGTCTGGACAACTAAACTAAAAATTCATAGCTTCAGATTTTTCACATTAGAGAACCAATGTAATGTTTGATTGCTAATTCCAATATTATGTGTTTCCCAACTCAAGGATCGGGTGCCAAGGTCAGTGTTTTAATTTGCATATTCTATTATAGAAAACCATGATCGAGTACTATCATGAACTTACTTTTTCTCTGTGCTGAGAATATGTTTTTTCAAGTTTTTTTCTTTATAAAGTTATCTTTTTTTTTCCTTATATAACCTCCAGCTTCATTGTCAACTTATGTGTACGCATATGGAATTATTCATCAAATTTCAGCTGTAAGATCTGATTTGTGTTATCTCAAGTTAGAACTTGAGAATTCTCTCCCTGAAGATTGGAGAAGATGCATTAATGAACTGTTAGAAGATTGGAACTAAACGTTGCATCAATCCATTAACAATGTAACATGTACAAAATAGTTAGAAATAAAACCATATATTCTAAATTTGTAGTTTACTAAATAAATAGACAGAAATCATGGTTTAAACTATGTGTGGATGTTAAAAAAGAGGCATGCTTCAAATTAAGATAAAGAATTTTATACCGACCCTTTCAGAGGTAAAGTAGAAAGAGTTGTACTTCATCATAACTTGTTTTAGTAAAATAGCATCGAAATGGTTCTTGTGGTTTACTCAGCAAGTGAGTGCCATTACACTATGGTGCTTGTAAACTCCATCTGTTATGTGTAGAGGATCGAGCCTTAGATAATTATTAGGTTTTGGTTTTGGTCGATTCCACTCTGTATATGTGGAGTGGCCCTTGGACAATTATTAAATCTATACCCTGCGAAATCTTACCCTGTCCATGAAGAGTTGATTTTGAGCAACTTTCTTCTTATGTTGATTTCAAGAAAAGTTAATTTTCTTTGTGAATCGCTTCCATGAAGAATTGATTTTGAACAACTTTCTTCTTATTTCTCTCTCTGTGTGTGTGTAGATATATATATATACTTCAAGCATTTTGTTTTATGATTTCCCTCTTCTTATTCCACTTAGTCGGATAAAGGTTTGTTGACATTGTTGTTCTAGTACTATATTTTGGGGTTTGTACATGCCGGAAATTTAATTCATTTTGGTTGCCTGAGATTGAATCCATCCAAATCTGAACGCATTGCTTGTATTGGATTCATTATATCATGCCGTTAGAATAACAATTTGGAGGTACCGAATACATGCATCTTATTATCTTTTGCATTGATGTCCTAATGATAATGTTTTACAGGAGTTGGATGAATTCGATAACTTCTACAAAGGAAACATGGAGAAACATGTATATTCCAGCATTTATGTTCAGAGAGCTGGACAGAAACGTGATGGTTGTGGAATATTTTTCAAGAATAAAAAGTATATGTACTCTTATTATGTGCCATATAATACTTTTACTGCTATGTGCAATGTTGTAAACGAGAAATCCAAATAACTAAGCTTTGTCTCTTTCATGGCTTTTATCTTATTGTTAAAACCTTAATTAAATTACTTTTGTATTTGTGAGTTTTCCTGAACTTCCTATGTTCTCAATTAAGTTCCTTTTTTCTACTTTTATGATTCACTTTTCTAGGTATGGCCAAGTTGTTTGGGTGCATTGTTAAATTCAAACCATGAAGAATTTTAAAAAGTTCATATTTCAAGCTGCTTTTCAAGAGATACAACTAATGGTCTTGACCATTGGAATCAAGAAGTTCTTTAACAGGCCAGAAGATCTAATCAAATTATAGTAGTAATGTTTTGCTTACCATACGGTGGGATTTGTATGAGATCAGTAATGCCTTTCAATATGACCATTGCTAATTTTTGCCTCTTTAATAATCGGCATTTTAATGCTTAGGTGTTTCAGAAGTGTCATGCAGGTCATATGCACTAGGTGCTTATCAATGCTAAACTTGCTTTTCTTTATGTGTTCATTTCAAACAGGATTGCAATAGTATCCAGGTTTTTTTTAAAATAAATTTTCTAAAATTTGTGACTAGAATTGTATGCTTCGAAATCTCACTTATTCATGATATAATCACTGAAACTATTACTTTCTAATTCAATAGTGTGCAGACACAAAAGCATATGCATTTTCATCCTTTCTTATTGTTTATGTTATTATATTGTTTATTATTGTTGTCAATTCATTCAGAATTCAAGGAGCTTGCTACAGTTATTTGAAATTAAATAACCTTTATTTTGTAGTAAGGTCCTTTTGGAGTGTCACTTCTTATTGCAGGTCATGACGAGAATGGGCCTAGTTTGTAAGTACTTAAATATTTGAGTTCTTTTGCATTGAAACAATGTTTATTTTTATATCTTCTGTAATATAGGATATTAGCTGTCATATTACAAATTTTAATTTATCAATGTTTGTGTGAGTAGTTCAACTCTCAAGTGAATTTGGAGTCCCCATTTGTTGATTGTTTCTAGATTTTGCTGATTTGATTTGGTGCATTGTGTGGTTATTTTATGTAGCTAATTTAAGCGCTTAGTTTCACTATTTAATAATTTATTAAGGCGGGGGGATTGTGACTCTGGGAAATCAAGTCATTAAAAAGAGTACTCATTTTAGATATATTGGGTCTATTGTTTAGAGTTATTTACTCAAAATAGCATTATATTTTGTAAAAACAAAACATTTATGTAAAAAATTTATCTATTTACTACAAATCATTAAATTTTTTTGTTGTGCATCTTAATTCCCTGATTTATGCTTGAATACAGAAGCACCAATTTGGATTTTGTGTCGTTCTTTATATAATATGCTGTCTACTTCTCTTTTTTATTTCTTAATTATTTTTATTCCATGAATGATATTTTGTTACAAGTTCCATACTGGAGTTGAACTCATTAGAACCAACACTCATGCTGGTGAAACTTTGAAATTCCTATGTCACTATTATGATACAATCATGTGTATTTTTCTCAAGGTAAGCTTTCATGTTTGGTTTCTTCTTGTTCTTGAACTCAACTTTCTAACCAAGGTACCATATAAACTATAAGCATGCTTCTCCCTTGTTCACCTTTGCCAACTAAGCTGGACTTGACCTGCTTGAAACCACTCACATTTCCCTCCAAGACATTTCACTGGAGAAGATACTTGATGACACCATTTGAAAAGTTCTATGCTCTTGGTTCCCTAAGATAATGCAAAAGGTCATCTTTTAGCAACTAAAACTATATTTAAAAAGCTACATTTCAATTGTCTTCATGATTTGATTCATGTTTTAAACTACTTGGTTTCATTATTCTTGTTGCAGGGCTTTGCCTATCTCCCTATTGCATCTGTATGTAGAGCATGGGGCGACCGGTGTCCTACGAGCAGGGCATCGCTTAGAAGGTCCTAAACGAATATCACTTTCTAAGATCAATGAGCTGAATATAAACTAAGATTGGCACTTGTTTTGTATTTTGGTTTTTTTATCTTAATTAACATGAAGAACCAAGCGATGTGTGTTTGTGATGATTGTAATAGATTGATTATGTGCGTATATGAAGATTGAAGTAGAATTTATGTTCTTTAAGGTGGGAAATTTTGTAATTTTATATTTATGAAATATATTTTTTATTTGTAGAAAAATATCTTATGTAAGCTAGCTCTCATATGTATGTGAGATATTTAAAAATTTGATTGGAGATTAATTATTTGCACTCGAAATATTATGATTCAACATAATTAATTGATAATTGAATGTAAGTAATATTGTATACAACATATATTGAGGCACATAATGATGCTATATTATTAAAATTATTTCATTAAATTGAAGTGTTGGAAAATCATATATCTTAGGGCAACTTACATGTGCCTTATTATAAAACATATTCCATTAAATAAATATGTTAGGAAAGTTAGTCTATTATGACACATAATATTTGTCATATGTATTAATAAAATCCATCATATGAAGGTGTTAGAAAAGCTTGTCTATTAGGACACCTTATAGATGTTGTTGAGGAGATTATGCCATCAAAATTATATGTCATGAAAGTTTAGTTTTTAAGGCACATAAAAATGCCCTTAACCCTATGCCAACGACCACCTAAGTGACACAATTGTTTGATGCCCTAATATATAATGTGCCCTAATAGATACATATTATGACACTTTAAGGTGCCCTAATAGCCATTATTTTTTGTAGTGATTATAACCAAATGGAAAGGATTGAATTTGAAGAGATCTTTTCCCCTATAGCTAGATTGGAAGCCATTAGGGTGCTACTAGCCTTGCTTGTTTTAAGGGATTCAAATTGTACCAAATGGATGTTAAAAGTGCCTTTCTGAATGGGGTGATAAAAGATGATGTGTATGTTTAATAATCCCCAGGCTTTGAAGATTTACAATTTCCTAATCATGTGTTCAAATTAAAAAAGGCATTATATCGACTTAACCAAACACCTAGGGCATGGTATGAAAGGATAAACACATTCTTACTAGAAAAAACCTTTGTTAAGAGGAGCATAGACACCATCCTGTTTTTGAAAAAGGTAGGAGATGAACTAGAGATTATCCAAATTTATGTTAATGATATTTTATTTGGATCCTCTGATAAAAGCCTTTGTGATGAGTTTTCAAAAAAAATAAGTAAGGAATTTGAGATGAGTATGATGGGAGAACTGACCTACTTTTTGAGATTTAGCATAAGCAGAAAGACGATAGAACTTTCCTTAATAAATCAAAATATATTAAGGATATCCTTAAAAAATATGAAATGGAAAAAGACAAGCCAATAAATTCTCCCATGAGTTCCACCGTTTGGTTAGATAAGGATTTAAATAGATCACTTCTTTACTTGACTGCCCAGTAGACCAAGCATTATGTTTAATATTTATCTTCGTACTAGATTTCAGGTTGATCCAAAAGAGTCCCACTTGAGTTCTGTAAAAAGAATTCTTATTTATCTCTTAGAAACTCAAGTTATAAGAATCTAGTATCCTATGCATAACACCTCCTTTGAAATCATAGGATATTTTGATTCAGATTTTATAGGATACCGAGTTGATAAAAAAAGTACTTTTGGAATATGTCAATTCATAGGATAATTCTTAATCTCCTGGTCCAGTAGGAAACATAACATAGTTGCCCTGTCCACTGTTGAAGTTGAGTACATAGTCTTAAGAAGTTATGTGGCCCAAGTTCTCTAGTTAAAATAATAAAGTCTAGATTTAGGACTACATGTAAGAATAATTTTAATCCTATGTAATAACACTAGTGCAATATATATTTCAAATAATCCAATCTAACACTCTAGGACCAAACACATTGACATAAGACACAAATTCATTAGGGACTATATTACAAAAGGAACATAGAGCTACACCATGTAGCCACTAAAAACTAACTTCCTGATATCTATATAAAATCGCTGGCCATTAAAACCTTCAGCATCTTAAGAATATGATTAGGTGTATTAAATATTCATGCTTGAAACTGACTTTTTCTATTTCTTTTGTTTATTTTTTTATTTTATTTGTATGCCTATTTCTTTTTATGTGTTTCTATTTTATATATTTAATTTTTCTGTTATTTTTTCCTTTAGTATTTTTAAAGAATCACATCAATGCTCACTTCTAATATTAAATTCTTAAATGACATTTTTTCCTTTCCTTTAGTTTTAGAAATTTATAAGCAGTGCTTGATTCCTCTTAAACAATTAAAGGAAGAAAATTTGATGATTGTCACTCTTCCTCTAACTCCTTTAGTAGTGTATTTTTTGAGCAAATTTTATTCCAAATTAAAAAGTTGGACTTTAAAATTGAGATCTATTTTATCTTCTTACAATAATCTATCTCATATGAAAAGTTATTTAATCACTATTAAGTTTTCTTAATTAGGTTTTTGTTTATCATATGGATATAATTCTGATTTATGATTTATTCTTCCTTATATTAGAGAATGAGTTTTTATTCTCTTATATTTAGAAGACAATATCACAACTGAGAGTTTTTAAAGGTTTTGAAAAAAAAATGAGCTCGCAAAAATGACAATAGCCACAAAATGAGCTCAAAAACTGAAAACATATGTAATGACTGCAAAGTAATTACAAGATATACAAAAGTGGATCAAAAATAAAAAGATGCATAAAGTGCACTAGATAACTAAAAAAGAGGCACAAAATGAGCCCACAAAGAAATAAACTTCCTTCTCTTTCAAATCATAAAATCTTAGAAGAATCCATATACCACTTGATATTTTAAAACTCTTGAATTTGAAAATTATGATTTTGGTTAATTACTTTAGAATATTATTCTATCACATATTTTTCTAAAATGAAGTTTGAAAAGATCAATTTTCTTATCTAATTTCTTTTATGAATTAAATTTTTATTTAAAAAGAACTTTAACATGTGAGGAGTCCGAGCTTGGGTTCACAATATTGGTTTTTTACCATTTATATATTTCAGTGTTGTCACTTCATTTATTACTAATTTTTAATCTACTCATAAGGGAATTTGTCATTTATTAGAATTGATTGATTAAAAAAAAGGTTCTTTTATTTTGATTTTTGACTAAGTTTTGTTTGGTTTTTCTATTTTTTTTAATGATTTTTAGGTTTTTATTTTTATTTGGAAATCCTCCTGATCATCATATTTTATGTCCTAATTTTTTCTAGTTTTGCTCACATCATCCAGGACAACACGCATTATCCTATATGATCTAAACAAAAATACATCTCTCTTATCACAGCACATCTAAGTATCTAACAACTGATATAAATTAATTATCATACAACATATTGGATTATACGTGTGGAAGGAGTCTTTGGATAATGTAACTATTGTTAGGCCGATGCATTATGACAAATCGTCCAAGATGATCCACGTGTTCGTCCTGTACGATCCAATTAGTGAACGATAGTATAGAATGACTTTTTGGAATGATCGCTTTATGTCTAATCATCTAGTATAATAACTAATAGTACTGTATGATATGACCAAACTTTTTAACTTATTGTCTGGATGAATTGATTGTACCTAATCATCAAGGATGATCTCTCGATCGTACTGTATGATATGGTGATTTCTTTATAAATAATTGGTTTTCCCCATTTCCTTCACACCCTTCCATTCCCTTCTTCTTCCATCTTGAATTCATACTCTTCCAATAGCTGGTGGGAAAAGATTCAAAGCACTTGTAGGAAGCTCTTCCAGGCATTCTATTGATCCTCGATTCATTGAGGAACTTGATGAAGTGGCTAACAACTGCTATAAAATTGCTGGTATTAACCCTTCCAAGATTGTCAATCAGAATACTCTAAACTTTCAGATTAAACCTATTTGCTTGCACAACTATTGGAGTTAATCTTACCCTTATTTGTCCCTTCAATTATGAAATGTTATTTGAATTCTTTGCAAGCCTTCACCGTAGTGCTGATTTTACTGTTCTTCAATCATATGTGAATAGAAAGTCTATAGAGATAACCTATCAGGATTTCCATTAATTTCTTCACTTGTCCACCAGTAGAGATAAAATTTATATCTTAGCTTTTGATCATAATTTTAATTAGACCCATATTAATAATATTCGTAGGGAATCTAATAGTTACCTTCATGAATCCACAGTCAACTCTTTAGTCAATAATGCCCAAACTATCTAGCACATCCCCTATAATTCCATTATTCCAAAAGCTAGGGATCAAATTCACATTACTCCTATCCTTTCACTCACCACTTACTGCATCATGGACAACCTTTATTTTAATGCAATTGATCTTCTAATTTGCTACATTGACCATTTAACTTGTATTAAGGATCCAGTTAGAAAAAGAAAGCCCAATCTAGCTTTAGGACATCTCATTGCTTATGTCCTTGAATCAAAATACAATCTTTAATTCTCTGCTCCACCTAATCACCTTCCCGTATTCTACTCCAATAGTTCCTTCCACATCCTCCATAGTACTCACTGTCACCCTATACACGAAGACCCTATGGCTGAAGGGGAAGGACCTATTTCTACACCTACCTCTATACACCAATAATCTAAGATTGACTAGCTAGTCTAATAGTTTCATCAGTGGGAGGATAGGTTTGAATCTTACGTAGATGAGCAGCAGTAACAGCATTATCAGGACTTAGCTCAGTTTAATGCCTACGTAGTACAACAACAACAACTTGACTAAGATATGACATGGTTTGGAGAGCCGTTTGCCTCTCTTCACCATTACTTTTAGCCACCATCACCACCTCCTCCTGATCAGGGTCCTTATGGGTGATAGTTTGTTTTCATTTTTATTATTGTCTTTTCTTTCTGATGTATTTACTATTTCTCTATTTAGTATTTTTATTCTCCTTCTTTTTGTGATGTCAAAAGGGGGAGTAGCGTGTAGTTTTACATTATATGCTTTAGTAAAATTTACTTTATTCTTTTTTGCTCTATTTTCTTATGTCTCATATTTCCTTTAAAAAATTAACTTCCCTTTCAGAATTTCATCTTCTAAGGGGGAGTTTCAGAATATGTCAAAAAGCTTTGAAAATTTTTAACAACGATGTTTTCCATTATAAAAAAGGGGGAGATTATTACAAATTTGAACTGAAGTATAGTAATTTTGATGATAAAAAATAGTATTATTTCTTTACTATTGCTATTATTGTATATCTGTTATGTTTGCCTTTCGCACTAATATTTCAGATCCATAAGTTCACTTGCAATGCCAATCAAATCAAGATCAGGTAGACAATGGTTGAGTATGTCTATAATTTAAATTTAAATGTACTTTTTACCTTTCTTGAGTCATCATGTATCTAGTGGATTCCAAGTAAAGTAACCTTACACACACACACACTCAGGAGAACTGATTTGGTGAGTTAAAGAAATTTTTAGTTTTTTGCCTAATCATATAGAACGATTTCAATCTTATTAGATGCTCATTTAAAAATAAAAAACCCTAATTAGGGCATCCTTATTAATTAAGAGTAATTAAACTAATTATTCTATATGCATTTGTTTTAAAGAAATAAGTATCATAGGATTTTTCAACCACAAAAAATTAAAATACAAAAAATAAAAATAATAGGAAAATAAATCATGAAAGAAGAATACCAAATTTTATAGTAGTTTGGTCAAACTTGACCTACATCTACTCCTTGAAAACTCCTCTAGGTATTGCACTAAACAGTAGTGACTCTCCTTTAGAACCAACAATAAGGCGAAGAAGCACTTACAAACTCTCTTCCACCACTTGATGTGGTAGAGAACCTTTGCCTTTTACACTCTAAGTGATGGCAGGGTACCTTCACATCCTTTTTCACCCTCGTGGTGAAGGCAGAGTACTGTCATGTCCTTTTACACCCTCATGGTGAAGGCAGAGTATCTTTATGTTGTTTTTCACCCTCCTGGTGAAGGCATAGCACGTTGATGTCCATTTTTATCCTCCTAATGAAGGCATAGTACCTTGACATCCTTTTTCACCCTCCTGGTGAAGGTAGAGTACCCTGATCCAATGTTGAGAATCTTCTCGTGAGAGCCTCCAAAGAGGATTGGTAGAAACTTGAAGATGACAAAGAGATCCTAACTTTGGGCAACCTTATAAATCCCTCACAATTTCCCTTCACTAGATCTCTCACTCTTTACTCTCAAAAATATCTCCCAAACACACTCTCTATAGTCCCTCTCAAAAGAAATTCACAACCAAAAGATCATTTGATACTTTTTAGGACTCTTTATATAGAAACCACATTAAAAACTGACCAAAAATTAAAAATTTCAAGTGAAATGACTTGCATTTATATTTTACCATCTTAGATCATATGGTATGATCAGTTCAAAAAATCAAGGCTTTGTTTAGGACGAACTTAGTTTCATACACTATTAGTCATTTGTATGAATTCAAATCGTATTGTACAAATAATTTAAAAATAAATGTATTTGTGTGGTACGATCTTATACAAACTTAATTTTGTATATTGTTAGTCACCTGTATGACTTAACATTATACTGTATGAAAAATTCAAAAATGAATGTATTCATATGATACGGTCTAGTACAAAATGAATTTTGTACTATGTAAGTTATCTATACGACCATACATCCTACTATACGAACAGTTCAAAAAGAACATATTTATTTGGTACGATCTGGTATAAAAGGAATTTCATACTTTGTTAGTCATTTGTATAACTTGACTTTGTATAATATGAACAGTTCAAAATGAATGAATTCATTTGGTACAATTAGGTACAAAAGGAATTTTGTACTTTAATAGTCTTATGTATAAATTAACATCGTATAGTATGAACAATTAAAAAAATTTAAGCCTTGATTTGATTAGCCTAACTCTGGAGAAAAAAACTGTCAAATCATACAATATGACTAAATATCGTATAATACGACGAGATTACAAAAAATTTTATAACTCTCCCCTATGTCTGTGTGCAAAATTACCCAATTATAATCAATCTTGCTCAAACTCAAGAAATAAAAAAAGATATATACATGCTCTATTACATGAAATCATATTTTATCCTGTCTTGAAGTCTTTAACAATCTGGATTAGTAAATGAGTTCCTTGAAATGTTAGTACACAAAAATAAACAGAAATCTCCAATACATGCCTAGGAGAAGTAATAAAATCCTTGCTATCATCAAAAATTACAATCTCAATCTTGATTCATGAGTTACAATAATCTTTCCCTTTTTTGTGATGAAAAATATATTTATTATTTGAATTACAAATAAAATTTATTCTCTCCTAAGCTTCCCCTCAATGAATAAAAATATAAATCATTAGAAAAAAGAATTCTGTCCCTCATTTTTTTTATAAAATAAAAAAATAATATATAAGACAAACATATACTAAAATATAAACACCAAAAAGACCTTACAACATGAGACCAAGAAAACTTCATACAAACATAAACAATGTCCCCCTTTTGACATCAAACTAAAAAAAAAAATAATACAAATAACTTCAAACCAAAATACAAATAACCTCCCCCTTTTGACATTAGTAAAAAGAGGGAAAAAGAAAGAAAATCCCTTAAATATGAAAGCCCTTATGTTAAAATCAAAATATTGATAAGGAAAATAAATTGTAAAAAATTGTACAATATTAAATTCCTACAAAAATTATTAAACTCATCTTTTAAATCAAAGAACAATTAAGAAAAGAAAAGTTGACTAAGTTCAATGTTCATTCTAGAAAGCAGAAAAATCAAATAGAATAATTATCACAAAAATAATTGAAAAAAAAAACTAAAAATAAAAATTCAAATTAAATAGTTGAAATTATTATTTAATGTATGGATTTTTCTAAGAATTAGAGATATAGAGGAAAAAAATCAAATATAGTGTGGGCTCATTTTATGCCTCTTATCAACTAGAATTGAGATGTTGTCTCAATTGTATATCTTTTGATGTTGAACTTTGTTTCGCAAACATTATGCATATTTTCAAGTTGGGCTCATTTTGTGCCTGTTTTCAAAATTTGACACTCTTTTTGCATCTTTTGGCATTTGTTCTTTCCACAACTTAAATCAGCAAATCTTAGCTTATGTGATTATCTTCTAAATAAAAGAAAAATTTTCTCGTATAAAGAAGATTAAACCATAAATAAAATCCAATAGATAACAATAAAATTAACACTTTGAATAAGAAAATAAAAGGAATGTAAGCCACCTTTTTGCAACAATTATAACTATAAGATAAATATTTATTCGAACATGAAAATGATCTCCTTATCTAAGTCTAATTTTAATTTGATTTAAAGTTTGAGTAAAAAAAGTATAATGAAATAACATTATGATGCAAATAATTTAAAATTTTTTATCCTTTAAATCAACATTTTAGATTAGTCAATTACAAATCATAAATAATTAGAGATGGAACAAAAATTCAAGAACAATTAAATCCTTCTTTTTAATTTAATTTAATTTATTTAAAATAAAGTAGCACGTATTCAAACTCAAACATAAAGAAAATACAACAATTTCAAAACAAAATATTTAACTTTAATATAAAAAACTATAATCAAACTAAAACTTCTAAAAAATAAATACAACAATGAAACTAATAGCCGGGGGATCTTGATATGGAGGAGGCTGTGGAGGACTAAACTGGGTAAAGTTGCTATTGATGGTAGCCACTTGAGCGTTAATTGAATCAACTTGTCCTCTCACCCAGGTCATATCTTCATTGTATCTAAAATTTTGCTGGTCCAAGTGAGTCTCAATATGATCAAATCATTGATCAAAATGAGACTCAAGTTGATCAAATCTTTGGATTATTTCTTGATAGAAATGATGCTTAGGTCCAGGAGTAGTTTCATGTGCTGGAGCATGTCCTTCTTCTTCCCCAAATTCATCTCCCTCATCCCCTTAATTCCAATGGGAAATAATATAAAATGAAGCATCAGTAAAATGTCTAGGAAGATTATCTAGGGGATCAGGATGAATAAGATTATACTTTTTTTCAAGATTGTAGGCAATAAAGTATCCTAAAGCCACATTCTTCTTCCTTTTAGTGTTAGGAAGTCTAATGTCAGTAATGTCATGTATGCAGTCCATAATCAATTGGGCTTCATTAAATGGAGTGTTTGACAAGATATAGTATGCGACTATACTAAGCAAAGGAGTTGTTGCGGATCAATGGTTTATGATTTTGATGATATCAAACATTCTTATTTCTTTACGACTGCCTTATGTACTGACATTTCAGGTTCACACGATCGGACTGCAATTTGGAATCAGCTCAAGATTGGGTAGACTAGGCCTGAGTCAGTTTGTACTCTTTTTCCTTTCTTGAGTCTGTTGTATTTGGTGTAGTACTGGATGATTTATAAACTTGGAAGATGTTCTATTGTACCATAAAGATTTCTATTTTTGGTAACATCGTCCGGGATGATATTTATATCATCTTGGACGATCTGTCCAAAAACAGAAACCCTAATTAGGGCATCCTCATTAAGGTAGCCGTCATTAGCTGATCAGCCTGGACGATACCTGTATCGGCTAGGACAATAGTCTCAATTCAGAAAGAATCAGCCCCCATAATCAGGTTAGGAATTCTTTGTTTTAGGAAATTGGCCAGGACGATATTCTTATCGTCCAGGCCGATCTAACTCAATTATGCCTAAATTGATCTGGTATCTTTGGAAAGCATTAATGGTTAATTGATATGATCACATTGTCCGGGACGATCGACGGATCGGCCAGGATGATGTCCTGGACGATCTACATCTGATAGCTTGAATTCAGGGCGATGATCAGGACGATTGAAATCAGTTTTAAACTAATTAGCCTGGATGATCGTGATATCGGCCAGGACGATGTAACCAATTTTCTTCTGATCGTCCCAAATCGTCCCGGGTTGATGAGCTAAATTTGTACTGATCAGCCAGAATGATATACCTATCATCCTGGATGATAATGTTGGCAACTTGCATTAATGAGCTCATTTTGAGAGCTTCTATTTAAGTTTGGCATGACACTTTGTAAGTGTCTTTGGCAGCCATTGTAGCTTCATTCTTGTGGGGGAGACTTGAAGAAAGAGCTTGAAAGGGAGTGAGGAACGGGTGAAGTCTGAGAGGGAGAAGATCCTGTGAGGGGGGACTTAAGGGAGTGTGGTGGGGATTCCACACGGTTGCTCCGGCAGGCTTGCATCCTAATACCGTCGGATTCAAGGCTTGTTTCGAGGGAAGTTCACCAAAGAAGAAGATCTCTTTGGTGTCAAAGGACCCGGCGACTCCGCCGCACCGGGGAAGGTGGAAGTGATTTTGTAAGGGCTTCTCCGCCTAACTGTGGGGGCTAAAGGAGAGACACTTAATTTTATGCAATACTTAGAGGGTGCCTCCAAGGAGTGGACGTTGGTCAAGGTTTGACCGAACCACTATAAATCCGGTGTCTTCTTTTTTTTTTATTTGCTTTCGAATTTAATTTCTAATTTTTATTTATTTGTGGTGGTTTGAGTTTTATCTTTGGTTTTAAAGTTTCTTCTTTTCCAATTCACCACTCTCTTTATTAGCCTTGGGCCAGTTCGTAAGGGCTTAACATCCCTAACGAACTTTCTAGTGCCATCTGAGCACTTTCAAGTGGTATCAGAGTCGTTTTTAAAAGCTTTTGAATTTCGATCCTTGACTAATTTTTCAAATCATAATATTGGGGAAGGTTTTTTAATCACCAGACCACCTTTATTTGAAAATATGTCATTTGATTTTTGAAAAACTCGCATGTCTATTTTCTTGCAATCTATTGATTTTTCGCATGTGACATATGATTTTAACTAGTTATTCATCACCGTCACGTATTATTAATGGAGTTAAAACTGATATTCTTTTTAATCAATGGAATAGGGAAGAACAAGTAAATTCTCAATTGAATGCAAAATCTTTAAACTGCTTTTTATGTGCTTTAAATTATGAAGATTTTATGTTAGTATCCACGTGCACTACTGGTAAGGAAGTTTGGGATAAACTACACACCATATACGAAGGCACTGTGAAATCAAGCAATCCAAGTTGAATATGTTAATGCATGATTTTGAACTATTTTCCATGAAACCTTATGAGACAATCTTAGAGATGTATACTAGGTTTATTCAAATTGTAACATCATTACATACTTTAGGAAATGAGTTTTCAAATTTTGAAAAAGTCAATAAAATTTTTCGTTGTTTACTTGAAAAATTTGATGCCAAAGTTATTGCTATTTGTGAATCAAAAGATTTGAATGATTATTCTATTGATAATGTGATTGGCTCACTCATTGCCTACGAGCAAAGTTTGGGTCAAAAACTTTTTGATGCAGGTGCAACGATTGTTCTAAAAGCTAAAGATACGGAAAAAGATTGCTTAGTTGGTGACAAATGCAATGACTTGTTAAGAAAATCACAAAGCTCACCAAAGCATACATAAAAGTAGAAAAAAGGTAAAAATGGTAAGGATGTTCATAATCCTTCTGACGTTATTTGCTTATGATGTAGGAAACATGGACATATGAAAAATCAGTGCCCTAATTTAAAAATTCTTCCTACGAAAAAAAAGGGCAAGGCGAAGCAAAATTTAAACTGTGGAAATAATGAAAGGCAAAAAATCTCATGGGCAGATTTGGTTTTTGAAGCATCGGATCAGGAGAGAGATAATGGTTAAAAGCCTTTCGTGTTTTTGTGTTGTGTTTTTTTTTGTTTTTATTTTTTATTTTTGTGTTTTAGTTTTGTTTATTCTTTGAAATTTTTATTTTCGTGAAAGTTTTTCTCTGATCAACACAGACATTCTCTTTTCTAAAAATGAAAAATCTACTTCCTATTTTTTCTTGAAATCTTTGATAAGTTGTGTTTGACTTCTCTAAAACAGTCAAAGGAAGGAAACTCATGTTTTTGACTCTCAATCTTTATTTCCTAAAAGAGGTTATTCTACTTTTGATTTAAAATCTTTTTCATCTTTTAAATTAGTCTTTGAAACTAAATTTTTTATCTCCCTACATTTTATTTATCGCATAGGGATCTTTTGCAAGTTATTGAATCTAACTCATAATTTTCTTAATCAAAAATTCGCTTTATCAATAGGATGGGTTTACTTTTGTTTTTAAGACTTCAGAAAGGTAGCATATTAAATAAAAAAAAATGGCCAATGATGCCAAAAATAAAAGATGCTTAATGACGCCAAATTAAAAAAATATACATAAAAGTGTATCAAAAATCAAAAGATGCGCAGTGCGCCAACCAATTGTCAAGAGTCATATAATGAGCCACAAAGTTTAATGCATACCATTCTTGTACTTCTTAAAAACTTTAGAAAATCCTTGATACTTTCGATACTTGAGTTTGAAAATCTTGATTCCTGATTCAATAATTCGTGCATTAATCTTCTATTAGATATATTTTATGGAAGGAGTTTTGAAAAATAACTGTTTCTTTCTCTAATTTATTCTTTGATTTAGATATTAAATTAAAAAGTTTTTGAGTCTTTTTAAAAAACTTGAGTTTGGATTATCAAATTCTGAATTTCTAACCTTTTTTGGGCTATGCGTTGTCAATCCAATTCTACTAAGAATTTGATTAAAACCAAGAGGTAATTTTCTCAACTTAAGAATATTTGTTTTTCACTAGATTAGGGAACGTTTTTGTCATTTGGTCATTTTGTTTTTTTTGTTTGTGCCTCCTCTCTTTTTGATAATGTTAAAGGGGGAGAACGTAATGTTGAATTTGTATCTTTTTTTTCTTTTTAAAAAATTAAAATTAATAAAAATATTTTTTATCTCTCCTATTTTTTAAGAAGGGTTTATTCTATTGAGGGGGAGATTAGGAGCAATTATTTTTTTTCAAATTGAATTATTTGCCATTATCAAAAAGGGGGAGATTATTGCGGATCAATGGTTTATGATTTGGTTGATAACAAATATTCTTATTTCTCTACGACTGCCTTATGTACTGACATTTCAGGTTCACACGATCGGACTGCAATTTGAAATTAGCTCTAGATTGGGTAGACTAGGTCTGAGTCAGTTTGTACTCTTTTTCCTTTCTTGGGTCTGTTATATTTGGTGTAGTACTGGATGATTTATAAACTTGGAAGATGTTTTGTTGTACCCTAAAGATTTCTATTTTTAGTAACATCATCTGGAACGATATTTATATCATCCTAGACTAGCTGTCCAAAAATAGAAACCCTAATTAGGGCATCCTCATTAAGGCAGCCGTCATTAGCTGATCGGTCTGGACGATACCTGTATCGGCCAGGACGATAGTCTCAATTCAGAAAGAATCAGCCCCCATAATCAGGTTAAGAATTCTTTGTTTTTAGGAAATCGGCCAGGACGATATTCATATCGTTCAGGCCGATCTAACTCAATTAGGCCTTAATTGATCTGGTATCTTTGGAAAGCATTAATGGTTGATTGATACGATTATATCGTCTGGGACGATCGACGGATCGGCCAGGACGATGTCCTGGATGATATACATCAGACAGCTCAAATTCAGGATGATGATCAGGACGATTGAAATCGGTTTTAAACTAATCGACCTGGACGATCGTGATAATGGTCAGGACGATGTAACCAATTTTTTTCTGATCGTCCCAAATCGTCCCGGGATGATGAGCTGAATTTGTACTGATCGGCTAGGACGATAATGTCGGCAACTTGCATTAATGAGCTCGTTTTGAGAGCTTCTATTTAAGCTTGGCATGACACTTTGTAAGTGTCTTTGGCAGCCATTGTAGCTTCGTTCTTGTGGGGGAGACTTGAAGAGAGAGCTAGAAAGGGAGTGAGGAATGGGTGAAGTCTGAGAGGGAGAAGATCCTGTGAGGGGGGACTCAAGGGAGTGTGGAGGGGATTCCATACGGTTGCTCCGGCAGGCTTGCATCCTAATACCGTCGGATTCAAGGCTTATCTCGAGGGAAGTTCACCAAAGAAGAAGATCTCTTTGGTGTCAAAAGACCCGGCGACTCCGCCGCACCGGGGAAGGTGGAAGTGATTTTGTAAGGGCTTCTTCGCCTAGCTATGGGGGCTAAAGGAGAGACAGTTATTTTAGTGCAATACTTGGAGGGTGCCTCCAAGGAGTGGACGTAGGTCAAGGTTTGACCAAACCACTATAAATCTGGTGTGTTCTTTTCTTATTATTTGCTTCTGTATTTAATTTCTGATTTTTGTTTATTTGTGGTGGTTTGAGTTTTATCTTTGGTTTTAAAGTTTCTTCTTTTCCAATTCACCACTCTCTTTATTAGCCTTGGGCCATTTCATAAGGGCTTAACATCCCTAACAAACTTTATAGTGCCATTTGAGCACTTTCAGGAGTATATTATTTAGCTTTAACAATAATAGAAATTCTTAAAACATGCTGGATGATCTTAGCATTTTGATTCAAAGTTTGAACAAGGGGTAAGTGTTGGATTGAAGGTGTTCCTCTAAGAGTCTGATTAACAGTAGTCTAATCAAAATCTCTTCTAAAGTCATAGAATGAGCTCTAATTCCTTTAGTTCTAAGATGTAAAAAGGTACCCAAATCCTCTTTAGTGATTTCAACATGTTGGCGAAAGACATACAAGGACATAATGGTGCTATTTTCTCTCATTCTCAAATTGGTGAGAAAATAATAAAAGGTCTTAGAATTAAAAGCGTAAATAAAAGTGAGAGAGAATGAAAACTAAGTGGAGTTCAAGAGAGGCATAATGATAAAGTTGATATATTCTTGAATAAGAAGAGAAAGAGTAATCTTAGCTTGAACAAATCGAGTGTAGGCTTGCTCATTTCTCTCGAAAGAAAATTGTCATCTCGTTCGGTACAAGATGAACTCCCTTCAATCTAATGAACTTGCTTACTCTTGCTTGCCATCTAAGAAGAATTGAACATGAGGATTGAAAATGGAAAAGATTGTCAAGAAATTCAAAGGAATGACGATTTCGTACAGTACAAAATTGGGTTCGTATGTACGATTGCAACATTTATATAGTACAGACTTGAATTCGTACAGACGAACACAAGTTGTCAAAAATAATTATTGTGGTGAAATGACATTTTATAAAGATACCTTTTCGAAGAGTCATTTCATACGACCTTTGACCAACCTGATCATATAGATGAATAGGTATTTATCCGGTATGATCAGTTAATAATAATCGTATATGCCAGTTGAATTCATTCACATGCAGATTGACAACTAGATCATACAGATAAATAGATTTTCATACAGATGGTGTTAAAAAAATGTCTGTCCTCAGAATACCCGCCATGTTCGTAAAGATGAATAATTGATGGTTCGTACATATCATGATGTGTTTATACTATATGATCATTAAAAAAAAATCAAAATTTTGTCTTTCTAACTTAGAAAAGAAATCATGTAAAATCTAGAGAATCCATATAATACGAAAGTGGTTTGTATAGTACGAATGAAAAATTAAATTTTAGATTTTCACATGATGATCAAGATACTTTTCCAAAACAATTCAAACAAGATCCAAGAAACACAAAAATAAAAATAATAAAAATGAAGAATTAACCAAAAAATAAAGAAAAGTAAAAAAAAAAACCATAAATAAAGAATAAAAATACAATCATAAACACAAAATAAATACACCACAAATGCAATTTAAAGAATTATAATTGTCAAGAATTAATATCAATAACACCAAATATGATTCTTAAGGTGCTAAAAGTTTTGAAAACTACTAATTTTGTGAAAATATCTGCAAGTTGATTTTTAATTGCAACATGATGTTGCTCAATTTCTCTTTTAGTGACATGATCTATAATGAAGTGAAGCCTTATGTCTATATGCTTAGTCCTAGATTGTTGAATATGATTTTTTTAAATTCAAATGACACTTATATTATCACAGAAAATTTGAATAGTACCAATTAAAAAGCATATATCTATAAGTTATTATTTTAACTATAGAACCTGTGCCACAACTTTATAGGGCTATACATTCTGCTTCAGTAGTAAAAAGGACAACTGAATTCTATTTTTTGCTAGATCAGGAAACTAAAGAGTTTCTAATAAATTGATAAGTTCAAGAAATAATTTTTTGATCAACCATACATCCTACAAAATCTTAATCAGAATATCCAATGATTTCAAAAAAATGTTATTCCTAGGATATCAAATCCCTAAGTTTTGAGTTCTTAAAAGATATCTCAGAATTCTTTTAACATCAATCAAATGAGATTCTTTTGAATCAGCTTGGAATCTAGCACAAAGATAAATACTAAATATGATATAAGGTTTGCTAGTAATTAAATAAAGTAATGATCAAATTATCTCTCTAAATTTCTTTTAATCAACAGATTTGCCTTTAGAATCCTTATCTAACTGAACTAAGAAACTCATAATTGAACATATTGGTTTAGCTTTATCCATTTCATACTTCTTAATTATATCCTTAATATATTTTGATTGACTAATAAACGTATCACCCTCTTTCTATTTTATGTTAAAACTAAGAAAGTAACTCTAGTCTCCCATCAAACTCATTTTAAATTCATTACTCATTATTTTTGAAAAATTAGCATAAAGATTTTTATTAGTGAATCCAAATAAGATATCATCAATATATATTTGAACAATGAGAATATCATTTTCTACTCTTTTTAAGAAGAGAGTGGTATCCATACTCCCTTCAAGAAAAAATCTTTCTAGTAGGAATGTTCTTAGCCTTTCATACCATGCCCTAGGTGTCTGTTTTAACTCTACAATTCATACAATATCTTCTTCAATTTAAATACATGATTAGAAAACTATGAATTTTCAAAATTTGGAGGTAGCTCAATATAAATATCTTCTTTGACCACCCCATTAAGAATGGTACTTTTAATATTCATTTTAAATAGTTTAAATCCTTTTAAATAGATAAAGGCTAGAAGTACCCTTATTACTTCAAGTTTAGCTATAGGGGCAAAAGTCTCCTCAAAATTAATCCCTTCTATTTGATTGTATCTCTTAGCCACCATTTCTTACCTTATTTCTAACCATTACACCTGAATCATTCATCTTATTTTTAAAAACCCACATAGTTCCAATAATAGTTTAATTTTTAGGCCTTTCTACCAACTCCTAAATATAATTTCTAACAAATTGATTCAACTTTTCCTACATGACTAGAATCTAAAATTCATCAAAAAGTGTTTGATTTACATTAATGGGTTCAATCATTAGAAAAATGCTGAGTGGTAACTTCAAGTCCATGCCTAGTTCTAACTCCTTCACTCGAATATCTTAAAATCATATTATTAGGATGACTTTTAGAATATTTCCATTCTCTAGGTAATGTAATTTATGTTCCAATTTTTTTTTCAAGATTTGTATTTTTAATTCCTTGGGAAATCTCTTCAACATGTTCTTCTTCTAACATAGACTCTCTAGAAATATAAGATTCATGAAAACTATATGTGTGGTCTCCCCCACTACTAATATCATTTTATTAAAAACTCTATAAGATTTACTAACACTCAAATATTCTTAGAAAATTCCCTCATCAGATTTAAGATCAATTTTCCTAAAAGAGTCTCACAATTATTATGAATGAATACTTTACATCCAAAGACATGTAGATGTGAGAGGTTGAGTGTCCTACCCTTAAGAAGTTCATATGGTGTCTTATTCAATTCAGATCTAATATTCACCCTATTTAGAATATAAAAAGCTGTATTAACTACTTCAGCTGAAAATTATATAGGAAGCGAATATTCAACCAACATGAATCTAACGACTTCTACCAAAGTTCTATTCTTTTTTTCAACAACCAATTTTATTGAGGGGTCCTAGAAGCTAAAAAGTTATGATCTATTCCTCGTTCTTTATAAAAAACTTTTAATTTTTCATTTTTAAATTCTCCATCATAATCATTATGAGTTATAAGAATTCACAACCTAGGTTCCTCAAAATTCAAATAGAAAATTTTTAAACTCATCAAATGATTCACTTTTATATGGTAAGAATCTAATCTAAATGAATCTTAAATAATCATCAATAATTACAGACCTAAAAACTTATCCTCCTTGACTTACTGTGCTAAAATGTCCAAAAAGATCCTTATGTAGGACTACTAAGGGTTTGCTAGTACTAAGATCTTTGATTGAATGAAAGAAGAACTTGACTTATTTCTCTAATTGACACACATCATAAAGATGATTCTTAATAAAGTTTAATTTGGGTATGCCTCATACCAATTTCTTTTGGGTAATCTTTTTAAGATTTTTGATGCTTGCATGACAAAGTCTTCTTGATATGCAACTTTAGACATTTCATGTCTAGCATCTCCCTTAAGAATATGACATTTAATTATATAGGGACTCACCAAGTTCCCATCTCATCTTCAAGAGTGCCAGCAAGCTCTTGAGGGATTTCTGGGCGCTTACAAACCATGACTAGCATCCTTTTAACTTGACAACAAATGTAAAGACACCAAGTGGAAGGCATGAAAACTTCCAAAGGGTTGACTCCTTGAAGTGGTGAGGAATAATATGTGTATTAATGATGTGCTCAAAGTAGAGAGGCTATACCTAAAAAGTGATAAAATAATATAAGATTTGACTGTAATATACATGTGAGCTATCTATGATGAATACAACTTTCTAGTCATAATCCTAAAATACCTCTTAACCCATTATTTATAGGATTAAATAGGCTATTAGAGAGGCTACACTTAAAAAGTAATAAAATAATGTAAATTTAATTGCAGTAAAAGAGTTCACGGAGAACTGATGCCCCCGGTAGGTTTTACGATTGCACGAAGGGCCCTTAATTCCAGCAAACTACGAGCTTCTAGAGCCTTGGGGGTTTTGGCGAAGAGTGCTTACTAGAAATTTGGTGGACTGAGAAACAGTGAAATGGCTTCCACGCCCAAAAAGAGAAGGATCAAACCAGACAGGTTTTATTATTGTAACTCTCTTTTGCATAGTTATCAGTTCTCCATCATCGATAATCTTGCTGCTTCTAAGCGAAGATAATGTTGTTGCCTCTATGTGACAAGTTCGCAATTCGTACTTTAGTCTGGCTATTAGCTTACTCTCCCGCATCTGATTGTTTCTCTTATGCGTTATTTATATATGCAACCTCTTTATTTCTTTTTCGACAACTACATTATCTGGGAACTGAAATTCGTATCCATTTTTTTGGTTCCGAGAAGCACCGTAACAGTCACCTGACAATCTTCGATTAGAACGAAGTTTTTATTTCGATTTCAATGAGTTGGCTCCTGGTGGTTTCTGATCATGCTTATTTCCCTGTAAAAATTCAAGGATACAGTTTGTGGATTACAGATCAGAGATCGGCAACATGCTTTTTTCTTATATCGTGTTTCAACCCCTATAACATTTTTCACTTTTTCCTTGAAGCTAGAAAGGGTTTAAAGATGCTTAATACTGTGGCTTGGTTTCCTCTTACAAGCATCGAAAATCATTAGGATTCACAATGGAAATTTAATTTCGTAGTTAAACTTTCTGACCATGGCTTTTTTAGATAATGTGGTTTATTCCAACATCAATTTCCACACATGCGAAAGTTGATTTGCTTTATGGAGACTGTGGTAAAGTAATAGCGTCAACAAAGAAGATTTTAACATAAAATGAAAACATCTACTGATTTAGGTTTTATTTATTAATGCTGTGCTGTGCTGTACAAAATAAAGCTATTACTATTCTCATGGATATGAACTACTCTGTAAGTTCTCTAAGGTTATATATCAATGGAGTGGATGCATGTTCAATCAAACTATCCCTTATGGGTTTCCTACATAAAATCATAATTGTTTATTGAAAAAACAATGCTTATGCTTCACATTAGTGAATCGAGCCTTAGCAGAAATTCGGCTACAGCAACCTCAATTTCTAACCTTTGTACAAGTCATTATAGAGGGAAAAGAACATTGATCCTAAATCGCAAAGATGAACATTTGAATTTTTGTGAATTGTTATCTCAATATTCAAGTAATTAATATTGTACTTTTAAGTTCTCATAATTATTTTGACATTCATTATGGAGTGGTAGTTGCAATTGTAGAGCTCAGTTTGATAGGTTCCTTATTGATGGTTATGATATACCGACCGAGAGTAGTTGGTGAATTTGTGTATTAAAATATTAATGTAAACTAAGGAAACTTTAAATTTGTTTGAACTATGCAGGAAATAAAATAATGATGCAAGAAATGTAAAGAACACATGTTTGTTTCACATGCTCCGACCTACCGTTGACCTTTATCCATTCTTAGCCAAACACACACACACACTAGGATTCCCACCATCCTTGGACTTATCACAATCAGCCCAAAATCTTCTCCACATCTCATGTGAGTGGTGAAACCCTCACAACCTAAATGCACTCATACTAGATTAGAAGAATTTAAGACTTACTCAATATGTCTTCTAAATTTTGAGAACAAAACAAAAACATTATTACATGTTTTGCAATTGCAATATCTTTCATGACATTACAAGAAGAAACTTTAAATGATAATCTCAGAATGTTCTTCCAAAAACTTATGATGGTCAACTCCTCTTCAACCTGTTTGATTGTACTTGATTTAGCTTTAGAAGATCTCCCACAACTTGAAAAACAATCTAAAAAAATTTTATTACTGTGAAAAGGTGTTTGTGACTAATGTTTTAGAAGAAGAAAATGGCTTTCATTAGGAGAGTCTGGAAATTTTAAAGAGCAGTTTGAGGTCTCTAAAACAAGCTGCATGTTGCAAAGACCCTGTCAGATCGTCTTCCACCTTACTGGGTCAGGTGGCTACTGGGTTGGTTTGAAGAAAATGGATTCATGCCAAATGGGACCCGACTTACTAAACTGGGCCGATCCAATGCCTTGAAGAAAATACCTAATGAATTCTGCTTAGTAAGCGAGCTATGGAATTTTTTATTTATTTCATAACCTAATATAAAACTAGCTTAAATATACAAAGTATCATGTCAAATTAATTTGAAAAATCTTTCTAGATCTATTGGTAATAAAATTAAGTGCTCATTTTGACTATATAACGTAATTGTCATTTAGATTAATATTTTAATATAAAATCCCAGTTTTTTATAAATAAATTCAAATAAATTTCTTTTTAACATATAATTTTTGCAAGTTTTGCTTTAAAAAATTTCAATTTTGATTTTAAATTTAAAAGTTTCTTTTGAAATATTAAATTGTCTTTTAGGCGGTGTATGAGTCAAATTACAGTATTTAGGACCCAAGCAACACATTGAATCACTCAACCATTGAAGTCTTAAAAACAACTTTGAATTGAACTTTGAGTGTTTGGAGTCATCCTTAAGCATCTACAAGCTTTCAAACACTTCATAATTGCATTGGTCTATTGAGTCACCATTGAGTCAACCGTTAAGAGCCATGAAACGATTTCATTCCTGAAGTCACTTAATGCAAATCATTAGATCCAGTAATTTTGTGTTTGTTATTATTGTTAGAATCTAACCGTTCATGGTGCAAAGGATCCGACGGTCACAGAGAGCAATCCGTGGGAAGCTCTCATGAATCACGTTGAAATACCTTCCATGGATGGGTAGCTGATTTAGGAAGAGTTATATTTCATTATTATGTAGTTATATGTTTCCTTATTAAATATCTTGTATAGATCTATATATAGGGATGAATTTATGCAATAAAGTAATGCTTTTCTTCTCAAATTCCTAGTTTTAACAATTATCAAAACTATGGAGTCAGTAATTAAGATTTCATGCCTTATGTGTCATGATTATGCTTTGTCTTGGAAATAAAACATCAAAGGAGACAAGAAGTAAATGCAGGAATACTAAGTTAGGGGCTGAATTTGGATTTCTTCTTAAAAAATAATGCAAGAAACAATTGATCTACTATTCGAGATGTAGATTAGATCTCCCACAAACCCTAGACGCTGCTAGGAAACACATAACAAACCCTAGAATAAGCTTCAGTAAAAGCATAACCTCAAACCTTAGACAAACTCCCCCTTAAATAGCCATAATACTTAAGAAACATAATTGGAAGTTTTCTAATTAAAACCTCCTTAATTCAATTATTCCTAACATATAATAAACATATTTGGAAGCTTCCTAATTAAAATCTCCCTAATTAAATCCTTCCTAACATATAATAAACATAATTGAAAATCTTCCTTAATAGTTCTCCCTTAATTAGGAACTTTCCTAAACAGCTCTCCTTGATTAGAAACTTTCCTAAACAACTTTTCCTTGATTCCTCCTCCTTACATAATGAATAATAGCTCTCCTGGGCCCCATAAGGTGTCCCCCCCAGCTTATCTGATTAATGATGAAGAGATTTTGTAATATCATCGTAGTTTATTTATTTATGTATGTATATATGTATTCGCCACATACAATATGAGTATTTCATGAAGACCAAAAAATAAATTTTATAAAGTTTCAATTTGATCAGAAATGTTGTATGGATCCATGTGTTGGACTATAAAAAGGCTACTAACAACTAAGTTGAGCTTAATGGAATTAAGAATGTGATGTAGAACGGGAACGCCGGCTTTGCTACGGAGAGGATCTCCTCTCCAATTTCCTTTCACAGCAAGTTCAGGTTTCACCAAAAATTTGAGAGGAAATTCTCAGATTATGCAAGGTAAGAATAGAAGCATGGAAGAAGAGAACTCACAGTTTCAAAGTGCTTGGCTTAGGAAGAGGGAGAGAGGTGATTGGAGAGAGAGGGAGGGGTAGCAAGCTGAGACGGGAGAGAGGCTGGGTGGCGGGTTGATAAATGGTGGGGAAGGAATTGGATTTCCTAAGTTAATTTCTTAACTTAGGAAACCAAATGAATTAAGACAGGTAGAGGAAATCTCGGCTGAGTGATGAATGTGAGATTTGGTAAAATTCTAACGGGAATATGAGTCAATTAGGAAATCAATCCTAATTGGCCATTTAGGGGGGCCGTCAGCAAGCATAAGTTATGGGGAATTTAAGTAGGATAATTAAGAATCCTTAATTTAGGTAAGAGATTTGGGAAAGTATTATTTTAAATCCAATTTGAATTTCAAATTCAAATTAGATTAAAATAGAAACTTTCCAAAAATAGAACGACAAATTAGGAAATATTTCAATTTTCAAATTGGTTAAATTTGAATTTTGAAAATCTGTCCCAAAATTTAATTACCCAAATTAAGCAAGGAATTAATGGGGATGAGGAGGTGGATGGGGAACCGGCGGTATGGGAGCTTGGGTGGGATGCTGGCCGTGGGTGTTGGACGGGGAAAAAGAGGTTTTTTTTTTTTTGGGTGAGGCTAGAATCCGGCGGCCAAACGAAAATGGGGAGGAGGAAGAAGATGAATATAACGACGAAGAGCAATAAAAAAAAAGAACAAAAGCAAATAAAGAAAATATCAAAGATACAACCGCGAGCCCGGACACATCCTGCGGCTGACGGGTACTACGTTGCCCTTCTCCAAGGGACTTTACGCCACGAGCCCGGACCCATCCTGCGGCTGGTGGAAACTTCGACTCCCTCCCATAGGGATTTCACTAACGTTCTTCCCAAAGAACCCAAGTGCAAAAACACAAATTTTTTTATTAATAATCCATCATTCTCTATTACAAGAGCAAGGGCCTCTATATATAGGCTTTAAAAGAAAATAAAAGACAATTTTGCCTATTGGGCTTACATAAGACAAGAGGGTAAAAAGGAAAATTGCAAAATTAAATAAAAATACACTTAATAAACTAAAGTGAAATAAACTGATCTCGGCCATCGATCTTCAGCTCCTCCTCGGGTAAGCATGGACGGTTGGATGTCTGCATCATTCTCCCAGGGTTGAAAAGACTCGACTCCGTCGAGTTCGTGTCCCGGGTGAGCAACCATGCTCTGATACCAAACTGATGTAGAACGGGAACGCCGGCTTTGCTACGGAGAGGATCTCCTCTCCAATTTCCTTTCACAGCAAGTTCAGGTTTCACCAAAAATCTGAGAGGAAATTCTCAGATTATGCAAGGTAAGAATAGGAGCATGGAAGAAGAGAACTCACAGTTTCAAAGTGCTTGGCTTAGGAAGAGGGAGAGAGGTGATTGGAGAGAGAGGGAGGGGTAGCAAGCTTAGACGGGAGAGAGGCTGGGTGGCGGGTTGATAAATGGTGGGGAAGGAATTGGATTTCCTAAGTAAGACAGCTAGAGGAAATCTCGGCTGAGTGATGAATGTGAGATTTGGTAAAATTCTAACGGGAATATGAGTCAATTAGGAAATCAATCCTAATTGGCCATTTAGGGGGGCCGTTAGCAAGCATAAGTTATGGGGAATTTAAGTAGGATAATTAAGAATCCTTAATTTAGGTAAGAGATTTGGGAAAGTATTATTTTAAATCCAATTTGAATTTCAAATTCAAATTAGATTAAAATAGAAACTTTCCAAAAATAGAACGACAAATTAGGAAATATTTCAATTTTCAAATTGGTTAAATTTGAATTTTGAAAATCTGTCCCAAAATTTAATTACCCAAATTAAGCAAGGAATTAATGGGGATTAGGAGGTGGATGGGGAACCGGCGGTATGGGAGCTTGGGTGGGATGCTGGCCGTGGGTGTTGGACGGGGAAAAAGAGGTTTTTTTTTTTTTGGGTGAGGCTAGAATCCGGCGGCCAAACGAAAATGGGGAGGAGGAAGAAGATGAATATAACGACGAAGAGCAATAAAAAAAAAGAACAAAAGCAAATAAAGAAAATATCAAAGATACAACCACGAGCCCGGATACATCCTGCGGCTAACGGGTACTACGTTGCCCTTCTCCAAGGGACTTTACGCCACGAGCCCGGACCCATCCTGCGGTTGGTGGAAACTTCGACTCCCTCCCATAGGGATTTCACTAACGTTCTTCCCAAAGAACCCAAGTGCAAAAACACAAATTTTTTTATTAATAATCCATCATTCTCTATTACAAGAGCAAGGGCCTCTATATATAGGCTTTAAAAGAAAATAAAAGATAATTTTGCCCATTGGGCTTACATAAGACAAGAGGGTAAAAAGGGAAATTGCAAAATTAAATAAAAATACACTTAATAAACTAAAGTGAAATAAAGTGATCTCGGCCATCGATCTTCAGCTCCTCCTCGGGTAAGCATGGACGGTTGGATGTCCGCATCATATCTCTTCCTTCTTTAAGTTCTCTCTCTGATCAACTCCCTAACAAAAGATTGTCTTAAGGGATAATAAGAGAGCTTAAATAGAGAATCTCAAAAGAAGCCCTAATTTTCAACTTTTCATCAAAGATCGTCATGTGTGATCGATAGATCGTCCTATAGGATTAATACAAAATAGACCTTTCAGCCAATACGATCAGTTCAAGTATTTTGTATAGATAATCCAAAATGATTCTGCGATCGTTCGGGATGATTAGTTCAAGATGCTATACTGATTATCCAGTACGACATGGGATGATGGGTGGCGATCTACATATCATCTCACTAACCTCTCAGTACATCTAGTACAATCTCTTAGATGATTAAAAGAAAATTATGGTTTTCATCTTGGATGATATGTTGGAGAATTTTTTTGTATCCTCAAACGGATTGCATATTTTATAATCGGGCACGGCATAAGAATACGATATATTACCCCGGAGGGTAAAAAATACCATTTTTCTTATGGGCTCAATAATAAAATTTATAATTTTTTAACAGAGATTCCCCCACTCAATGTTTGGTTGAATGGGGTTTATTTATTTCTGGGGTACAGACGTCCCACAGGGGCAAGCCCCTATGGTTAATTACATCCCAACCTTGATTTGGGAAAATTTTTGATTAAATTAGTGGTTTTCTTGTTTTTCTTTTAAGAGTCATTTAAATGTTGGCTAGAGTTTGTTTTGTTTGTTTTAAAATCCATGAAAGTCTTAGCAAAAGAATTTTGGCCTTTCAGGAATTTCAAGGAATTGATCAACTTGAAATCAGATTTTTGGGAACGAAAGCCAAAGGAGGTGAAGTAGGGGCACTTGATTCTGAGGTGAAACTCAGAGGTGCCCAGACTATCCTATGTTGGGCTTTACATTTTAACAACCTAATTTTGATTTAAGTTGATATTTTATTAGAAGATTGAGGCTTACATCCCAACAATGCTTGTTGGAGGAATTGCCCGAAGGATGAGGGCTTATAGGGTGATTTGGAATCAACCCATGCTTCGGACCCTAAGACTAAGGTGAGGACTACCGACAGGTAGTGCCTCGAACCTAGATCTAACGAGTGCAAAAAGAAGGACTTACAAACTACACCTCACAAGAGGCATAGCCTGCCCGACTTCTGGATTTATTGTCCCGCTTGGAAGGGACTACCAGCTAACCCTCCTAATCGCTTTTAAAACCATGTCATCCGGTCTCAATGCAAATGTAGAGTGGTAGGGTTATTTTTATTTAGAATGTAGGTCTTACAACTTGGCTTTGAGGCCAAGATGCCTAAGTATGTATGGTATGCAAATGCTGACTCATAAAGAAAAAGACTTTTGTTATCTAATCCTTAAGTGAGGGCTTGCTATATGCAACATGCTTGGGCTATGCATGATTATTTTCAATTTTGAAAACTTGGCTTCTTGAAGGGAGCCATGCAAGACTTTCTTATTTGTTAGAAAATCATGAGGCCTAAATCAATTTTTTTAGATTGATTACATTTTAATAGGTAGAAATCTTATTTTTGTCCTAAGAGCCTACTGTAGCAAAAGTCCAAGCCACTCCCAAGCAAAAGCAAAGAAAGAAACCTAGGAAAAAGATGCATTTCTATTGCACAACCAGGTAAACAATCAAAGCATGCTTTTATTTATATCAAATGCAAGGAAATGTAAAAAGAGTCCACATTATTACAATCAGAATTGACAGCTGAGTTGCCTGCCATTATACAACCCTGTCAAATTTACAGACTCTACTTGTGGGGTTCTTCAGGCTCTTGACTTTTGAATGGACATTAGGCTTCAACTTTGCAGGTACATCCTTCTAGTCCACTTCATTCTTTTGCTCCAAACCCTCACAAGTTTGACACATCCTAATTCTATCAAATACATATTTGAAAAGAAAAAGACTCAAACCTGCAGTGGATTAGAAGCAGTTTATATGATAAAGCATTACATCCAGAATTTTGTTTAGCACTTAGAGTGCCAAACAATCTACTTCTACTCTATTGGCCACATCTTTGGGGGGGTTTTAAGCAGTACCGGTCATGCAAGCATTTTATTATTTATGAGCGCCCCCCATTTTAGATATGGCCACTTGCAAGAAAAACATGTATATTTCTACACTATCGACTTAAGGGCAAGTGCCCACACACAGACAATCCAAGGGCAATCACACCAAATCATCAAACACATGCGCAGAAAAGAAAAATCCTAATCCTAGCATGCCTAAGGGGCTGTGCACCTAAGTGTGTGAGGCTTGTGTAGCATGTCACACTAAGGGTCTTTGATTTTATTTTGGAAGGAAGATGTTTAATCTTTATCCAAAGGTGATTTCACTTTAAGTTGTTTGTGACTTAAAGATTTTATTTGATTTTTAAGTGTTTCATATTTAGGAGGGTTATGAAGAACCCATAAAGTAACCACTACTTGCTTTTGGGCAAGTCTGTTACTTATGAATCCTAAGATACAATGATGTAGGCATTCGCCTTTTGGGGGAGATGCTTGCTCATTGTATCAAAAGGGAACCTAAGTAATTTTTAGGTGTTTTTGGAGTTCTCTTAATGTTTGGGTAAGAGAAGTGTCTATCTAATAGGGTAAGATAGACTTGCCTAAGGAGCTTCACTTAGGACTTGGTGAAATTCATCCAATAGGATAGAATGAACTTCAACAGAAAAGGATAACTCTTAAGGGACATCTAGATATTTAGCATTTTAAATGTCATACGAGAGATCACTCAAATTTGAGTTGAAAGGAAATTACTTAGATTTTGGGTCTAAGGAAGGTGTCCAACATGTAGCTTTTGGACTACATATGGGAGGATTCTCATTAGCTTTTGGAGCTAAGAGGAGAAAGAATGAATCCAACATTTAGCTTTTGGGCTAAATGTAAGGGAACTCTCTCTAGCTTTTGGAGCTAAAGAGAGGGGGAATCTCCTACAACTTTGGAGTTGGAGGAGAGTTGGTAGCTTAGAGTTTTTAGGCTAAGGTATTACATCTTCTAAGGCTCTTGGAACCTACAAAAGTAAATGGAGATTAGTAGCTTTGAGGCTACAAATCAAAAAGATGTCTCATTGAATTGTTGTATTCAAGGAGTTGAGTTTCATTTGCCTAATTTAGATTAGGCAAATAACGATGAATCACTTATTGAATTTGTTTCAATAAGTGAGAAAGATTTGTAACTTTGGGGTTACAAATCAAGAGGAATTGTCACTAAACTTTTATGTTCAATGACGGACATTTAGTTCGCTAAGTTCGGATTAAGCAAACATAAGGGAATGATGTATAGTTTTGGCCTACACATCAAGGATTCTTTGGATTCTTGAATGTCCAAAGAGAGGAACCTATTCATCCAGTTTGGGTTAGGAGAATAAAGGAAAGCTAGGATTTTGATTCCTTCGTTTGACATGAGATTATTTGTTGAATTTGGTTCAATAAATAAAAGATTTTTGGATTGAACTATTTGTTGATTTTGATTCAACAAATAAATGACTTTTATGTGTCTAATTCACTCAACATGGGTTGAATGGATGAGATTTTCATACAACCTTTTGAGTTGTAGAAAGGAAGGAACTTCTCTACAATTTTGACTTGTAGGAAAGAATGGAGAAATGCAAATTTTAGAGATTGCAAATCAATGAAATTTCTTTGAATATTTGTTGTCCAAAGAAGGAAATGCACTCTCCTAGCTTGGGCTTAGGAGAATGAGGGATTTCCTACAACTTTTGGGTTGTAGGAATGAGGGAAAGGAACATGCAACTTAGAGGTTGCAAATCCATGAATATTCTTTGAACATTTGGTGTTTAAAGAGGCGAATTCATTTGCTTAATTTGAAGCTAGGCAAATGGGGATTTAAAGGTTTCCTATAATTTAGGCTTGTAGGAAAAGGAATGGTCCAAAATGTAACTTAGGGATTACAAATTGGAGGATTTTCTTTGAACATTTGGTGTCCAAAGAGGGAGAATTCATTCCTCCAATTTGGGTTGGAGGGATGGAGAAGAATGAGATGCAACTTAGAAGTTGCAAACTCTCGAAGGTTCCTTGAACATTTGACATTCAAAGAATGATGCACGCTCTCCTAATTTAGGTTAGGAGAATGAGGAGATCTTTCCTATAACCTTTGGGTCATAAAAAGAGAGCTTCCTACCTTCTTACAAATGTTTTGGGCTCATTTGAAGAGAGGAAGGATGCACCTTAAGGCCTTGGAAAGGATTCCTAAATCAACTTTGACATGATTAGGAGACTTGAATGGAAGAGGTTCACCTGTTACTTTTGTGTTATCAACAAGTGAAGAAATGACTTAGGATTTGGTCCTAAAGTGAGAGGACTCATGCAATGAAATGCTTAAAGGCTTGAGGAGCCTTAGGATATCTTGTATAAGAAGATATTCGTTGGTTTTATGTGCCAACAAAGGAGATAGGAGAACTTGGGATTTGGTTCCAAGTTTCAAATGACTCATGCACTTTAAAACTTGGAGCTTTGAGAATGCTCCAAGCATTATGCACAAAAGGGGATTCCCCATCTCTCCATGAATGTTTTGAACTCATGGAAAGAGGAGATGCATGCATGAAAGGAATTTCCCTACATCCTTTAGAGTTTTGGACTCAATTAGGAGAGGGAAGAATTGATTTCCTAAGGTTTTAGGAGACATTTCTAAACCAACTTTTGGGCATGATTTAGAAATCCTTGGATAGGGGAGATCTATCCCTATGACTTCTAGGAAACTTAGGATCAAATTTGGTATGATGTAAGAAGAACCTAGGAATGCATGCAAGTTAGTCAATTTTCAAATATCTAAGTTAATTTTGTCATAACTTACAATTTGCTAACAATGACATGCATGCTACAAGATGTGAGAATCCCTACACATTGTCATTCAAGGTATGGTTGAATGACAATACTTAGCCTAAGGTTTGATTGTAGGCGAAGGTATTGGACACAATATGATGCATAAACATACATTTGAGAGGTGTTGGATAACAATCCGGCACCTCTACACGCATCGAAATCCTCTCCGGGCCCTCACATGAGAGCCAACAAATGGAAATCACCAAATTTCCACTGTTTTTGCGAAGTGGACAGCCAACATAGGTTTTGGGGAAGCAAGCAAATGAAGTTTCTAAGGGACCTATGGCTTCGGGACGTCATCCACACATCAATTGGCCTTGGGGGACCCTAGGTTTCACTAAGTTTTAGGATTTTACCTTCCCCGGTTTGTCCTAGCGCTCCAATCCAAGCTCCAAGCATTGTCCAAGCTTCCTTGAATGCTCCAAGCTGCTGTCCAAGACTTTCCCAAGGAAGAAGACCGCTGTCCCAACGTTCCAAACAGAGAATTTTACTGTTTGAGGGCTTCCGGAGGTCGTTGTTTGCTGTCCAAAGCTTTCCAACAGCAGTTTTCACTGTTTGGAAGCCTTCGGAGGCTGCATGGTTGCTGTCCAAGGCTTCCGGATAGTGGATTTGCTGTCCAAACTGCTCCAAACAGCAGTTTGAGTGTTCCCGGAAGTTGCGTGGCTGCTGTCCAAGCTTTTCCAACGTTGTTGCTGCTGTCCAAGCCTTTCCGGATGGTGGATTTGCTGCCCAAACTGCTCCGGACAGCAGTTTGCACTGTTCGACAGCCTCCCGGAGCTGATTTCGTCGTCGAGAGGCCGCCGGAGATGGTTTGGAAGGAAGTAGAGGCTTCCTACCCTCTCTTGGCTGCAGCAAAAGCTGATTTCAGCATTCCTTTGCTCTAGACTTTGGAGGAGAAGCTCACCAACAGCAGCAAGAGGAGATTTCTGCTCTCCAATTGAAGGGAGAGAGCAATGGCAGCGAGAGAGAACTCATTTTCAGCCCAAAGAAGAAGAAGACAGCAGCTAGAGAAGGCAAAACCTCTTCTTCTTTTTGTTTCGGCTCCAAGGAACGCATGCAAGGAGGAAACGATCTGGCCGGCCCTCCCTCTTGGCTATGTCTCACGCAAGGAGGCCCTCGTTGGCCTCTTCCTCTCGCCTGGACGGATGCAGGAGCCGCAAGCAAGCAAGAGCCTAGCGGCTCTTTCCCTCCCCCGCTCCTTCTCTCGTTCGGGACGGACGAAAAAACCAGACGGGGAGCCGAATGCCCCCCTTTCTCCTTTCGTGCCCTTAGAGGAGCACGTCCAGCCAAAAAAAGCCGCCCAAGTGAACCAATCGGGCTTCTCACGCGTGGAATCAGGGATTTAGGGCAAAAATTCCACAAGAAATCTGAGCCATTGATTTAGATTTCAGATTTAGGTATTTGATTTAGCCTAAATCAAACAATTGGAGCTGAAATTGAGCCCAAATTGGACTCGACTCAAACCGATTTGGGTCGGTTTGGGTCCGAGTGGGTCCGATCAAGTTAATTTTATGAAATTAAGCTTGAATCGGTGTCGAATTGCGTCGAATTTGGCTCGACGAGGCTCGATTGGGTTTGAATTGGATTGATTTGATTTAAATTAAATTAAATTGATTTAATTTAATTAAATCGAGGTTTGATTTGAGTCAATTTCGCTTCGACGACATTCGATCGAATCGATCGAGCCCAATCGAGCCAAGTCAGGCTCGATCAGAGTCGGGTCGGTGCAAAAAAAATGCGTCAACATGATAAGGGATCGTCTCATAAATATATAATATATCATCCAACATGAACTAAGTAGATCGTCATGTACGATCTGATCGAGAAATCTAACCATGCTTAGCCTCCTAATCATAAGATCAATTTAGGCATTATTGTCATAAATTATCCAGGACTATGGATATCATCCTGTAAGATTAAAATAAAAATTTAAAATTTAAATTTTACCTAAATTATGATTGTCGATTATTTTTCACAATCTAAAATAATCGTTATATATGATACAGATCATATAATACGATTAGTTTAATTATTCTTTTTTTTTTGAAATCCATGGAGGGGCCTACATATTAATATAAAATAAAGGTTACAAGGTCCTTAAAAACTTTGTTCTTACAAGCCTTTAAAACTTTAAAACTTTATCAATGATGAATTGAAAATCCATTCTTACAAGCCTTCTCAAAGCAATCTTGATTCCAAGATAATTGAATTCCTTTACCACTTTAAAGCCCATGATATGAGATATAACCTCTTCCTTCTTCTTCTAATAGAATTCCCAAACAAGGTCAGTAATTTATTTTCGTTCACCTTTTATCCAGTCCAATCGTAGAAGTCCTAAATACCTTTAATCTTCTTCACCATCTTCAACTTAGCTTCAGAGAAGATTATAATGTCATCTGCATAAAGCAAATGCGATATCTTTGGGCCATTTAGACTAGTCTGGATACCAATAGAATCATTCCTCAAAAAAGCATTTGACATGAGTTGAGAACATAGAATAAAAAGAAATGGTGATAGAGGACATCGCTGGTGGAATCCACTTCTCCAACTAGACCGATTTCCATTAATCAACAATGAAAATGAAGGATCTTGCACACATTCCATGATTAATATAGAAAAGAGTATAGGGAATCCAAAATACTCTAATGCTTTACTCAGAGTCGGCCATCCCATGGAATCATAAGTTTGTTCCATATCTATTTTAAAAGAGATCAAATGTTTGTTGGATTTAGAAGACCTGAACTTGTCAAATATCTCTTGAGCTAAGAGTACATGATCAGATAAATATCTTCCTCTGATGAAAGCCATTTGCTCCTTAGAAATCAGTTTTGGAATGTTGCAAGACATTCTATTCAATAAAACCTTGGCTGCTATTTTGTAAATAGTATTGCATAAGCTGATTGGTCTATAATTGGAAGGAGTAATGGGATTGCTCACTTTGGGAATCAACACTATAAGAGTTTCTTTCCAGCTATCACACATTTCAGCAGAATAAAAGAATTAGTGCAACGTATTCCACAAATCATTCTTTTAATGGTCCAATAACTCTTAATAAAAGAGTATGACATGCCATCAATCCCTGGAGCAATGTATCCTCCTGTTTGATTGATCATGATCTCTACTTCATCCAAAGAGAAGTCTTTGTTCAGCAGCCCTCTATCCTCCTACTCTAGACAACTCCACAGGCTGGGCCACCCGTCTAAAGCACAACTTCTTTCACGCCATTTTCCTTTGAAGAATTGAAGCATTATTTCTTTAATTCGATCTTGATCCTCTTCTAGACTTCCATCTTCACCTATTATGAGTTAAAGGAATACGAATGTCTTCTTGCACTAGCAAAGGATTGAAAAAATCTTGAATTACAATCTCCCTCTACCATCCATTTAACTTTTGCACGTTGTCTATTCTCTTGGCTAATATGGCTCTAGCAGCTTCTACCATGGTTTTATTCTTTCGATCAATAACTCTATTCTCTTGAGTGGATTTAGGAGCTAAAAATTATAAGTTATCCTTTACTCGTTACAGTATTATTCAAATTTCTCATTCTCAAATTCTTTACTATGATCACTATGAATTATCAAAACCTCATAACCTAAACCTCATAACCTAGATTCCTCTGAATGCAAGTGGAGAATGATCTAAATTCCTCAAATGATTCACTTTTATGAGAATCTAACCTATGTAAACCTCAAATATTCATCAATAATCACATACCCAAAGACTTTTCCTCCTAGGCTTGCAGTGCTGACAAGTCCAAAGAGATCCATGTGTAGCACTTCTAAAGGTTTTCTAGTATTAATGTCTTTGATTGAGTGGAAGGAGGATTTGACTTGTTTTCCTAATTGATAGGCATCACACAGGTGGTCCTTAAAGAACCCTAGTTTGGGAATTAATCTCACTAAGTCTTTTTGGGTGATTTTCTTAAGGTTTTTCATGCTTGCATGACACAATCTCCTATGCCACAACCAGAATTCATCATCAATAATTTTTAGGGAAAAAGAAGTAGCAGGTTCAAAATAGTTTAATTCAAACATGTAAATATTATTGAAGATGGATTCTAAGGAAATTGATATCAAATATGGAAGTCAACAAATGGAACCCCAATAAGCATGATAAACTTACCAAAGTTTATCGTGAATATTGGTATTGACCAAAATGATCAACTATATCCAACATTGAAATTTAAAAATCTAAGTATATGAATTAAAGGAATTTTGTGCTTTTGATAGATAATCAGAAAGAAAAGTGGATAAAGATTTGAGTTGATTAATTAATTTTAAAGATGATAATGGCACTGATGGCTTTAACAAATAATAACTAATGAGATTATTATTATTTTGGTAAAGTCAAAGTATGAAATAATTAAGTATAATGATTTGAATGTGGTTTGATATGAAAAGAAAAGTTTTGAAAGTGATTTTGATTAAGAATAAAGTCTTCCTTCTTGTTCAAGAGGAAGGAAGCCATCAAGTGGGTACATACACCTAACTAAACAAATTGGAGTGCATCATCTAAGTAAAGAGGGCAACCCATGGAATGGATTGTATCTACTCTTAGAAGATTTAAACTTTTAATTTTACTAGGATGATGCCATGAGGAGTACTCTTCATCACTAGTGGATGATCGTGAGGAAAGGAGGCCTAAGTGTAGGAACTCACATATAATCTTAGAGAATCGAATGATCATATGGAAAGGAAGCTAGGTGTGGGGACTCATATCTAACCATAGAGGATCATATTTACACATTTAAACTAGGATGGCACCATGGGGGCATTCTTCACCACTAGCAGAAAATCATTAGGAAACGAAGCCTAAGTGTGTGGACTCATACCTAACTACAGAGGATTGGATTTATATGTTTAAACTATGATGGTTCCACGAGGGGCATTCTCCATCACTAGCGTATGATCATGAGGAAAGAAAGCCTATGTAGGGACTCACACCTAACCTTAGAGGATCAAATGATTTTATAGAAATGAAGCTGAAGTGTGGGGACTCACACCTAACCATAGAAAATTAGATTTATACATTTAAACTAGGATGGTGTCACGATGAGCATTCCACCACTAGCGGATGATCATAAGAAAAGGAGGCCTAAGTGTGGGGACTGACACTTAACATCAGAGGATCAGATGATCATATGGAAAGGAAGACTAAGTATGGGGACTCACACATAACCATAGAGGATCATATTTATATGATTAAACTTGGATGGTGCCATGAGGGGCATTCTTCATCACTAGAGGATGATCGTGAGGAAAGGAAGCCTAAGTGTGGGGACTCACACCTAACCTCAGAGGAATCATATGATTATATGGAAAAGAAGCCTAAGTGTGGGGACTTATACCTAACCATAAAGGATTAGATTTATACTTTTAAGCTAGGATGGTTCCACAAGGGGTATTCTCCACCAAAAGCAGATGATTGTGAGGAAAGGAAGCCTAAGTATAGGGACTCACACCTAACTTTAGAGGATCAGATGATCATATAGGAAGGAAGCCTAAGTGTGGGGACTCACATTAAACCATAAAGGATCAAATTTATACATTTAAACTATGATGGTGTCACGAGGGATGTTCTCCACTACTAACGGATAATCACGAGGAAAGGAAGCCTAAGTGCGAGGACTCACATCTAACCTTAGAGGATCAGATGATTTTATAGAAAAAAAGCCTATGTGTGCGGACTTACACCTAACCATAGAGGATCATATTTATGAATTTAAAGTTTTATTGAAGGGAAGAAGACTCTTGGGATGCTTATACTTCACTCCAGGATGAAGATTAGGATGCTACCAAGTCGATACTTACACCTAACTTAAAAGGATGTCAATAAGATACCCTAACAATGGGCTTAGACTAAAAGATGGATTTAAAAAGGATGGCTATCGTAAGAGCAGACTAATGCCAAAGGCTAAAGGATGCTGTATGAGAGAACTTAGACCTAAAGGTAGATTTAAACAAAAATGTTGTTGTAAGAGCAGACTAATGTTGGATTTCTGTAGGATGCCATAAGAGCTGGCTTAGACCTAAAGAAAGATTTAAATGATGGTTGTCATAAGAGCAGACTTATACTAGATGTCTATAGGATTCCAAAAGAGCAGACTTCGACCTAAAGATTGATTTAAATAGGATGGCTACCGTAAGAACGGACTTATGCCAGATGTCTATAGGATGGCGTAAGAGCATACTTAGACCTAAAGATAGATTTAAATAGGATGGCTGCCATAAGAGCGTACTTATGTTAGATGCCTATAGGATGCCGTAATAGCAAACTTAGACCTAAAGACGAATTTAATCAAGTTGGCTACCGTAAAAGTGAACTTATGCCAGATGTCCTCAAGATGCCATAAGAGCAGACTTATGCCTAAAGACAGATTTAATTAGGTTAGCTACCGTAAAAGCAGACTTATATTAGATTTCTATAGGAAGCCATAAGAGCGGACTTAGACCTAAATAGATTTAAACAGGATGGCTTCCATAAGAGCAAACTCATGTTAGATGTCTATAAGATGGAATAAGAGAAGACTTAGACCTATAGAAAAATTTAATCAGGTTGGTTACTGTTAAGGCAGACTTATGCATAATGTCTATAGGTGTCCTAAGAGCTGACTTATACCTAAAGATGAATTTAATTAGGTTGGCTACCATAAAAATGAACTTATGCCAGATGTCTATAGGATGCTATAAGAGCAGACTTAGACCTAAAGATATATTTAAATAGGATGGCTATCGTAAGAGAAGACTTATGCTAGATGTTTATAAGATACCATAAGAGCGACTTAGACCTAAAGATAGATTTAAATAGGATGGCCACTGTAAGAGCAGACTTATGCTAGATGTCTATAGGACATCGCAAGAGCGAACTTAGACCTAAAGACTGATTTAAATAGGATGGCTACCGTAAGAGCAACTTATACAAAATGTCTATAGGATGCCATAAGAGCGGACTTAGACCTAAAGATAGATTTAAATAGGCTAGCTGTCATAAGAGAAGACTTATGCTAGATGTCTATAGGATGCTGTAAGAGTGGACTTAGACCTAAAGATAGATTTAATCAGGTTAGCTACCATAATAGCAGACTTATGCCAGATATCTATAGGATGATGCCATAAGAGCAGACTTAGACCTAATGCTAGATTTAAATAAGATTTGAAAATATAATGTATATTTGATTTCTTTGAAATTTTGATCATTTCCCTCTGAAAAAAATGACATTAACAACCTGTAAATATTTTTTTGGAGATCAAAAGCTTTTTTCTACGTCACTTTCTAGAAGGGGACAAAAAATATTTGGATGAATGATAGACTTCAAAAATCTTGGATTGAAAATTTGTTTTCTCCTCCATTATGCACAATCCTTATAACTTATAAATAATCACTAACTTACAAATAATCCACTGGGGATTATATTTTTATACCAGATCATCATATATGGGGAAGGAAACTATTATAAGGATAATTCTATAGTAGTACTATAGAACATCTCACAATTACTTCAAATCATAAAACCATTCAATTTTGAATTTTTGAAAGTATACAAATTGTGTGGACCCAATACAACATGTCATATTCATGAACTTGATAACAACATGTATGTTAATAAATTTGTAATTTTATTGCAAATCTTCATAACAATATTATTACACATAGTATTTCCTAAGAGACCGCCCAATGATGTGAAACATAGGATGATCACCCTTATAATCCACCAATTGGTAAGATCATCCTTGTTAGGCTTTTTCCACCATAAAAGGACCTTACCATGTAGGCTCAAATTTACCCTTATACCTTCAATGAGTTAGGATAGGTCTACGCAGGACCAACACTAGCTCTCCTAGTCAAAAGGTTTTGGGACGGACCAGTTTATTATGTGCTTGAGCCATATGGGATTTATATAACTCGAGGTTTTGTTGAGCTTGCAATCACTTCTCTTCTAAACCTTCAAGTTCTTCTAGTGAAAGTCGGGCATCCTATTCAGATGTGATATGATTGTTAATTATAAGTCTTTGAGAGGGAAGCTGTACCTCTAAAGGGAGAACAACCTTAGCCCCAAAGACTAAATAAAATAGTGTAGATTGAGTTGGGGTTCTATATGTGGTTTGGTAAGCCCATAGAGCCTCACGCAACATTTCATGCCACTGTCGCCTATTGTCCTCTAAGATTTTTTTCAGAATTCCTACCAACATCTTATTGAAGGCCTCTGCCAATCCATTCTCCTATGGGTTATAGCTTATGGAGTATCTCTAATCAATATTATGATATTTAGCAAAATTATTTATTTTGGTGCTCTTGAAGGAGAGGCCATTATCAAATATAGATTGATAAGGAATGTCGAATCAATATATAATATGGTCTCGAAAGAATTGGAGTACATTGTGAGTTTTAACTTCTAGTATTGGAATAGCTTCCGCCTATTTTGAATAATACTATATTGCTTCTAAAATAAACTGGTGACCTTTACAAGAGGGAGGATTGATAGGGCCAATGATGTCCATTCCTTAGCTTTCAAAAGTCAATGAAGCAATCATTGGATGTATGACATTAGGAGGTTTCTATAGGACTACACCATATACTTGGCACTGGTGATAATGGCATGTAATAGACATACAATTGTTAATCATTGAGGGCCAATAATATCCCAGTCTCTTAATTTTCATCTTCATTTTGGGGACAGATTGGTGAGCATCACACAATCTGACATATACCTCGATAGCGATCCTTTGGGTTTCTTATTTACTGAGACAATGTAGCCATAAATGATCAAAAGACTAGCGGTACAACATGCCATTTATTAGTGTATAAGAGAGAGCCATTCTCTTAATTTGATCAACGATAGATTTCTATTGAGGGAGTTTGCTTTCGTACAAATAGTCAATGAAAGGATGCCTCAAGTCAACCTCTTCATCATCAATAACAAGAATAATCTCACCCTTAGAAGGAAATTTTTTATTGATATAGTCCAAGTCTATTAGAGACAAAATTTTGTGACCTTGAACTTCTATAGAAATTGATTTTTCTTCTATACAAGCTAATTCTTTTTCAAGCTTTGCAAGGGAATCCACCATAGAATTTCTTCCATTGGGTATCCTCTATAAAGTTATGCTCAAAATCTGCTCAAGAAGCTTCATAGTGTAGGTGATGGCATAGAGGAAGTTTAGGTTTCAAGATTTTGTAAATACCAACAAGTTGATTGATAATAAGTTGTGAATCTCCAAAGATCTTGATTTCTCTGATTTCCATTGATATTGCTAATTCTAAACTAGTTACTAGAGCTTCATATTCAGCCTTATGATTAGTGCAAGGTTCTAATAATGGTAAGAATAACACAACAATCCCTTTTTAGGCGTTATGAAAACCAACCCTGTACTTGCTTTCCTTGGGGCTATCGCCTAAGGTTCTCTAATCTTTTGAGAAGATGCAACACCATCAAAATATAACTACAAGGTATCTCCTTCCTACTCCTCTAAACTCATAATTTGTTCATCAGGGAGATCATCATTTAGAGGGGACTTAGTAGGGATCAGGTGTGATGCTAAGAAGCCAACCATGGCTTGACCTTTCACAGCAAGCAAATATATAAATGTAATATCAAATTGGAGTAAGAATATTGATCATTTTGCCAAACACCCTAATAATAATAGACAATTCATTAGGTATTAGAGTGGATTGATTCTAGAAATAAGATTGCTTTTATGAGCTAAAATGTAATGCTTTAATATTTTGGCCGCAAAAATCAAGGCTAAATAATGTTTCTCAGTAGGCAGATAACTAGCTTCAGTTGGCAGGAGTCATCTACTCAGGTAGTAAAGTGCATTCTCTTTTCATTCCTCTTAGTTTGGTCTAATATGATGCAAAGAGAACTGTCCAAAGCTATGGTGTAATATATTAATGGTTTTCTTGGGATAGGAGCTGCTAAAACTAGTGGTGTCAAAAAATAATGCTTTATTCTTTCAAAGGCATCTTGACATATTTTATCCCAATGGAATCAAGCATCTTTTTCACATAAAGTGGAAAATGGTTGACACCAACTAGACAAGTTGGAAATGAATCTTTGTAGATATGCCAACCTACCTTGAAAAGATCTTAATTGGGTAAGGCGTTTAGGAGGTTGCATATCTAAGTTAGCTTTTATTTTGGATCGATCAATTTCTATTCCTTGGTGTCTCATTATGAATCCTAAGAATTTCCTTAAAGTAACTTTGAAAGCACATTTCAAGGGATTCATGTTTAGATCATAGCGGCATAGTCTTTCAAAAATGATAATCAAATCCAGAAGGTGGTCTTCCCTTTGATGCTTTTGATGACCAAATCATTGATATGACATTCCACTTGTTGGTGTATTAAATCATCAAAGATTTGGGTCATAGCTCACTGGTAAGTTGCAACAGCATTCTTAGGTCCAAAGGGCATGACTTGGTTATATCTAGATGAACCATCCACAAAAGAGAAAATTACATGCCTAGAGGCAATGTCTACTATGAGTTCCGATATGGGAAACCATAATTCAACTTTCAAACAAGCCTTTTTTAGATCCCTATAATCAATATATACATGAATTTGATCATTCTTCTTCTTTATTGGGACGATGCTAGTTAGGGGTGTAAACGAGTCGAGTCGAGTCGAGTTGAGTATTTGCCTTATCAAGCCTGGCTCGTTTAATCCTTAATGAGCTCGAGCTCGAGTTCGAGCTCGATAAGTGGGCTCGAGCTCGACTCGTTTAGGAAATATCAAGCTCGAGCTCGACTCGAAAGCTCAAGCTCGACTCGAAAGCTCGAGCTCGTTTGAAAAGCTCGAGCTCGAGATCGAGCTCGTTTGAAAAACTGTAGCTGCGGATAGGTTTTTTTATAAAATAAGCTTTCAAATATTATAAAAAAATAATAATATAATATAATATATATTTAATATATATATATATATATATATATATATATATACATATATATATATATATATATACATATATATATATATATATATACATATATATAATTGTATCGAGTAGCTTGATAAGCTTTCGAGTCGAGTCGGGTTGAGCTCGAACTCGAGCTCGATTGTAGGCTCGAGCTCGAGCTCGAAGCTCGATAAGCTCGGCTCGTGAGCTCGTTAACGAGTCGAGTTCGAGCCGGCTCAGGAGCCGGCTCGGCTCACTTACACCCCTAATGCTAGTCATCCAAGAGGAATATTTTCCTCTCGAATAAAGCCTGCAGTGATAAGTTTTTTAACTTTAGTCATAACTTATGGTTTAATTTCTAAGCTCATGGGCCGTGGGGCTTTCTTGACAGGAATTATGTTAGGTTGAATTTCAAGTTTATGAACTGCTATATATAGAGATAATCCAAGAATCTCGTCATAGCTCCATGTGATGCAATCCTTAAACTCTGAAAGTAACATGACTAATTTAGTTGACTCATCCTTATTTAATAAGGTACTTATGAATGTAGGACATTGATTTTCTTTATTATCAAGATTGATTTCTTTTAGTTCATCAATAGTTTATTAGATTTTCTCCTCAAGTTTAGGTGGTCCCTTCTTAACTTGAAAGTCATCTGAATCAACTAAAGTTTCTAAGCAAAATTCTCCAAGAATTTTAGTGTCCTTTACAAGAAGGCTATAAGATCCTAAATTTTTAGTTATCACCAAGCAATAATCACCATCATCAAATGGACAAATAGTACTAAAGCCCAGTCCTTCTCTTGACTTTAGTTTATAGTATTTTTTTATTCCAAAGATTTTCAAAGGACTAAGCTTGACGTTTAGTCCAAGTAGATGGGGCTAGACCTTGTTCAATTAAATATTTAACACAATAAGGATACAAATCAAAAGGGAGTTCCACTATTTCTTTCATAAAAGAATTATCAATGTATACATAAGTCTAAATATTCTTGCTAGAAGAAGGATTAAACTTAGAAGTTTTACAATGATGGCACAAAGTAGGTGAAACTTTGATTGCCAAGCCGGCTATACTATCTTACGATAGTGGGGTTAGAGCTAAAGTCTTCACATATCCTTTAAGATTTTCATGGGTAGAAAAATCTGAATCATCCTCTATATTTGCCTAAACGTTTTCATCATCACCATCATGTTCCAAAGATATCTCAAATTTTTGCCTTTTGTTACTATTTTTGGCATTCGATATACATCATTCATCTTCTAAGCCAGATTCTAAATCAAAGTATATCGTAGGGGTTTGATTTTGTATGTTTTCATACATTACACTTTTATAGTTTTGCCATCCTCTACCTCTACCTCATCCCTGTGGGTCATCCTACCACCTCTTTGTGATAGAGGAGTAGGATGCCAATGGATACTATCTTCGAGGCAAAGATATTCATCATCTATTTTTTCTTCTCTTTCTTTTCCATCTTTCTTTTTTTGCGCAATTTCATTTTTTTGCCAATTTGAGATCTTCAAAAATAGTCGTTTACTTTTTAGGCAAATAATAGGCGACATCTTTAGAAATTCCTACTTCATGGATTGAGATTGATTGCAAATCTCCTTTAATGCAGTGCTCAATACCATCTCAGATGTACTTAATGCACTGATGTAGGGATGAAGGAATTGTCCTATATGCATGAAGCCAAGGCCTACCTAGAAGTGCATTAAAGGATGTCGGAGAGTCTATAATACATAACTTTTCTTCAATTTTAAAAATTTCAATCTCCAAAAATAGAGTAACTGAACCCAAAGCCCTCTCACCATTTTCATTAAAGTCTTATAAGATCATCATGTCGGAACTCTGCTTACGGACATCTATTCTCAAATTAGCAAGAGTTTTGAGAGTCATAATATTAACTGATACCCCAGGATCAATAAGGATACATGAAAATCTAAAGTTATTTATGTTTACTGTTATGTATATTGGACGTTGGGATTTGCCAGCCCTAAACGTAGATCTTCATTAGAAAAAAAATTTTCAGGAACTCCTTTAGAATAAAGAGCTTTATTAGGTTGTGCAGCTGCTAACTGGGCCATGCAAATAGTCAAATCTAGCAGAGCTTTGATTAACATTACCTTATTTATTTGGAAAGGATCAATGCATAAAAATGCTCAATTTTTCAGGCAACTTCCTAAGATGAGCTAGGATATTATAATCGAACTTGGGCATTCCACTTTCAACTGGACCTTGAAGAAGAACATGTTGAAGTGGAAGAGAAGATTCTTATTAATTAACAACTTGCTTCCTTTTATCATCAGAAGAAGCATAAGGTGGTATCACTTTGCCTCTACGAATTTTGATTTGCACTATCTCTTTATAATAAGTGACAGGCGAGTTATCTATTTTGACCTCAACTAACTATGATTTCATTTCTATTAAATTTTCAAAAGCTATCATCTCTGTTTCAATACAAAAAGACGTACCATACAAATTAAGAATAAGAGTATCACTATCTGAATAATAGCTAAGAGAATGCTTTAATTCTTTAAAATTAAATTGAACATCAAGAGAATCATTTTCAGTTAAATATTTCAAGTCATCTGTAAGATCTCTATACAAATACACAAGATATACACAGAATCCTTCTTCATTGATTTTACATCATTATATGGAACAAAATAAAAGTCATCTAAAGTAAGAGGATTGAGGATTATAGCTTCCCCATCCACTGAAAACATAAATTTATGGGACACATCACTCTTAATACTACTAAAAGACACAAGACAATCACTAATATCCTCCTTCTCCTAAACTATATGAGCCTGGCAGACTAGGGCATCCTTGAGCTTTGAAGGTGGAGTCATCTCTACATCACCTTCTGGAATTATCAGATCAACCTAAAGGGGCTTTTGAGCTCATGAAGAATCATGAAGAGAAGAAAAGTAAAGCTTGTTTTGAAATTTTTTTGAAGAATGAGATTAAGCTATAACCCAAGTAGAGTCAGAATTTGAAGAAGTTGGAATAATAGGCTCACTAGTCACAATCTTGGATGATCCAAGCCCCATATCCACTAAGTATTTCTTTGGAATCACTAGAGCTCCTAATTTTATGTTTGCCTCAAGCCATTCTTTGAAAGTGACACAGTCTTTAAGCTAATGGCCCAACATTTGATGGTAAGGGCAATAATTAAGTTGATCCAACTTACCCATTTTTTCTGGTATTCTGGGTGTATGCAATTTGAAGTATTGATTTTTTAGAAGATTTTTGAATATCCTCTTTAAATCCTCTTTCTTGAATGGTTAAGTCTTACCAATTAAGGCATTAAATTTTTCCTTCTTTCTTTCAGAGTAAGGTAAGGTCATTGCTGATTAAATTATGGTTGAATCCATGATGGCAGATGATGTGTGGGGGATACTGTGGCCTATGATACTATTGATTATAAAACTATGAAGGGGGATTTTCTGCCTGGACTTTGATTGGTTGTTTTCCCTTATTAATAGCTGAAACTATCCCATATTTCTTTTCAAAGACCTTATGGAGTTTCAACTTCTTTGAATATGAAGTGGACTGATAAACAAGGAAAGTAAGTTGTGAAGCTTCTTTTTGTAGACATGAGGCTTTGTTGAGCAACTTTTCAAATATTTTAATGGTAAAACCTTTCAAAAGAAAGGCTACTGGTCCATGAATATTCTTATGTAGAATCTTAATCACATGCTATTCTTATAATTGAGGTTCACACTTCTTGCTCAAATTCCTCCATCCGAGTATGTAATCAACTAACTTCTCTCTAGGCTTCTATTTTCTATCACAAGATCTCCAACTATAACATGGTGCTGACTGACTGCAAATCTCTTAATAAATATGTTTTCCAACTATGTGAAACCATGCACTAAGCCATTCGATAGATCTGCATACCAATCAAATGCCACCCTTGAGAAGCTACTAATGAAATGTAGAAAAGTAAAGTATCACTTCCCCTAGATTGCAACAACTGGCTCTGAAGTATGCTATGTGCTACCTCGGGTTCCTAGTATTATTAAAAATATTGAAGGATGGAGGTACAAAACTCTTTGGGTAAGGAACTGCATCAAATTCCTCTAGGTAGGGCCTACCCTTTGGAGTATATGATGCACTATGACTCTACTAGTGCCTCCTTTACTTGCTTTTCTACCATCTATTTTATCTCTTTGGATTGAAAAGCTTTAATTTTTGGATCTTATTGGTGTTACTCTGTAGCTTTAATCACTTGTTTCTTTTCTACCACCTGAATAAACTTAGGTTGAGAAGACTTAACCTGTGCTCGTGGTAGTAAAGGACCTTGGCATTAGAAAGATGCCATAGTGGCCATCATTTATTCTATATTATTTTCAATATTTGAGATATGCTCATCCTTTTGCTTTAATTATTGTAATATACATTAAGTCTGGCACTATGCCTTCCTCAATTACTACATTGTATATCCCAACATCCTTCATTTGTTCATCACTGTATCATCCAATATGCCATCTCTATCTAAGTCAAAATTCAAAGCCTCTTCATCATCCAAATTTTTAATACATTTATGGGTTCACCAAGCATATCCTCTATAGACATTTTGGAAATATAGTGGGGATCAATGGCAGCATATCTTTCATAATCCATATAATCCAAATTGTTTGTCTTAACCCTCTCCTTCTTTTCAGGTTCACCATCTATAGGCTTCCTAGGTGAAGCTGCTATAGGAGAAGCAGATTTTTCCTTGGGTATCCAAACCTTCTTCTCATCAGATGTCAGAGGAGGTTAGTTAGATGATTCCAATCTCTCTATATAAAGATAAGAAGACCGAGGACTCATAGAGTAGTGCCTATCTATTTAGGGAGAAGAATCTGTATGAGAATAGCATTTAATTTTTTCAAAACCTGTGGTGGTATAGAAGAAGGAGACAACTAACGACTGGCCTTAACATTGAGTATCTTTAAACTTTATTGATGCATCAATCAAAACAATACTGTCTATTTTCCTTTGGGATCTCCTTGGTTTCCTATGTTATCTATCAGTGAGTGTAGAGTTTGTAGCCAGCTTGAATGTTCTTTTATTATCTCTTGCCCTTGACAGACCCATTACCCTAGTTCTAGCATTCTTATGTTTTGAGGATTATTCTTCAATCTTCTCACTGATCATTCTTTTAGTATTCCTCAAAATTCTCTCTTTAGTTATGAATGATTATTTGCACACTCTTGCACTATTGCCCTCACCATATTTCGAATGTGTGTTTCCTTACTTTTGGTTGGCTCAGTGGCAGACTTTCAAATAGTAGTAGGAGCTGAACGAGCAATCATCCTCACATATTCCTCTCCATCAGCAGTGAATAGGAGAAGGAGCCTGCTACCACTAAGGTGTGGAGAGGTAAGAGGAATAGGCTTACTTTTTTCATGACATTCCCAATTTTTCATTCTTCTTTTTATATGATGATTCCAATTTCTTCTCTAAGTTTTAGTCATGATCATTGAAAGATTAAAAGAGGAACCCATTTAAAATTGACTAGAGACACTAAAAGGAGCAGAAATATCCACCACAACAACTGACTTGAGTTTACAGTTTTGACTTGGTTGTTTAATTCTAGAAAACACCATGGGCATAGGGGCTATAAGGGCAATGTGAGAGCCACATACCAAAGTGAATTCTAGAATAGGCTTTTGATCCGCAACATCAATTGGCAGAACAAAAGTGAACTTAGGTCCACTAATAGACAACTTCATATTCTCAAATCACTTTGCAAACTTGATTATGCTTCCATTAGGAAAAGGATTATAGTAAAGATTTATGTTATAAGATAATTGAGCCATCATTTTTCTTGAAATTTAAAAGAAAGTTTGAATTTGACTTTGAATAAATTATACTAATTTCAAAGTTTAATTAACCCAACTAAAAAATTCACATCTTATCTCATTTCATACATATCAAGTTATATGTAAAAATACAACAACAATACATAATATTGTGGTAAGAATGAATTTTATTTAGTGTTTTAATTTTTACTTCAAGAATTTGGACCCATCGCTAAGTCAAAAATATCAAGTAATAAGTAAAATGTAATTGCAACATTCAAATTAGCACATAGGAATTTTTTTTTACAAAAAGGTCATAAAAAGGAGCCTCCCATCAATATTTGATGGAGTCCAAAATAAGACCTCTAAATTTTTTTAGATGTCGGCCAAATTATCCAAGAATGAAATGAATAAAAGAATCAGTGGAAGAAAGATAATTACAACCTATACGAGGCTCAAGTATACTACCAATGTAAGGGTATAAATCATTGATAAACATGGAGAGAGGATTGATCCCTAGCGGAGTCACTAGATAAACCTGTTGGGGGAAAATTTTAATGCTGTCACATAGATTTGGTGTTATCCTATTTTATAATTGAATACTATATTAAGAATAAAGTACAATCTCGAGAGATTGACACTATATTTTATAATGGATTCAATATCAAAATAGGATTTTAAAAAATGATATTCCTATGATCAAACATAATTTAGAAAATAACATATCATCTCAGAAGATGAACATAAAATTCTATAGTGTGTGTTTAAAAATAGAAATAAGGTTTTGAAAATCCATCCATCTTTTTTATTAGATGTAAAAAGGGGAATATTATATCTTATTAAAAGATGAGCATAACATTCTTAAAGACATCTAAAAATAAGAATGGGTTTTATAAAATTCATTATTTCTAAGATTGAATATAACAAGTGAAATGTTATATTATCTGAAAAGATAATAATAAAATTCTACAAGTATATTGAAAATTAGAAATGAGTTCTTAAAAGATATTTGTATTCCTAGAGATTTTTCCCTTATTTTATAGAAATAAAACAATGTTTATTTTTATTTGGAGTTCTCAAATCCTCATGGAGGCAAGTCTCTATAGTTAATTACATCATAGGAGGGGTGCTCCTAAGAAAAATCCCAATTAAAGTAGTGATTCCATACCCTTTAATTATAAAGTGGAATATAAGAAAAGATGTAAGAAATTTTTTAAGGAGAAAGCTTGATGTTGAATAGTTCTTAGCGAGTCAAAGGGGAAAAAGTAGGAGGTGCCAAATTTTGAGAAGCTTAGAGGAAACCTTAGTCTACCCTATGTTGGGCTTTATATTTTATGAGAGAATTTTTATGTTTAAGTTGACATTTTATTAGAAATTTGGAATTATATTCCCATAAGATGAGGACTTAAGATATAAAAGTTTTCTCAAAACTTAAATCTAAATTGGGTACTACAAAGTAGTGACCCAAATCTATCTAATGAAGTATAGATTTGGACTTACCCTCACCTTAATTAGGGAGCCAACTAACCACCTAAGTGCTTTAAAATTATGTGTTTGGTCTTTTTATGAAAGATGGATAGGGATGTTGTTTAAATTTTGAGGAAATGGTGCTAACGTCTAAGAAAAATACTAATTGGCCCCCTAAAGTTATGTAATGTAAATGATGCTTGAAAATAAAATGCAATTAAAATTTTAGACCCTTTTAATCTATATCTAATGTAATGCATGCTAATTGACTTAAATGCATAAAATTTTTATGAAACGATTTTAAAATTAGGCTTATAAAATATATTTTTCCCCTAGAGATCGTACAACATCCCCTTCAAAAAATTGTTTCTTAATAGGCCAGGTGGTCTGCCAAAACTCATAGGCAGGGAGGTGCCTAATAAGGAAGAAAAAGTAATAATATGCATGTTTGATGGCTCTTGACGATCGCAAACTTACTTCTTAGATTGTTAAGATTTTATGTGAGCCTAAAAGTTTTATATATTTAAGTTTCGAGTTGAAAAGACTTTATTTTCACCTTCACAAAACTCTGATCGTATCTAGACTAAAATACGACATGCAAGAAAACCTATAAAAGTAGGCAATTTCTACTGCACAAATAATGTAAACAATCAAATTAAATTATCCAAAATATAATTTTCATAGTCTATATGGCAAGTGCGACTTTATTTACAACCCAAAATTTATTGAAAGTAAAGTGGTCGGGTACTACTGACAATAAACCTAGATTCTAATCCTAAGACTAACACAAGTGATTTTAAAATGGGATATCTCTTCTTTTCTTCACTTCTTTGTCTTATCTCCTTAGTCATATTTTCTTATGCGAGATCCTTGAATTCACTGGGTAAGGACATCCAAATGAAATGAAACTCTTCCCTGAAGGGGTATTTTATTTTGCCTTTTGGATATTAATGTCATCCTAACTTGGCTTTCCAAATAGGAGAGAACATTCCCCCAAGGGATATTATCTTCTCTTTGGACTCCAAGTTGGATGTCATACTCTAATTTCAAATCACTTTCATGTTATAACTCTATTCAAATATATTTACATTACATCTCAACATAAAAGAAAATCTAGACCATATGCAAGGTCATCCTAAGTAGTTATAATAAAATTATCTCAAGCAGTTATATATTTGTATTTAAATTTAAATTCACCAACCATACTTAGCCATGCTCTTTTAATCTTAAAGGGGCTTAATATTTTGCACCTGTAGAAAATGATGTTAGTTTAAATCTTTAATTTGCCCCTTTAATTTAGCCCTACATGAGCATGACCAACTGCAGAAAATTTTATGAACATCCAAATCATTCCTAACCTATGAGTAATCTATCTCCCATCACATAAATTCTCAGATTACAAGAATAAATAAACAAATAAATACATCAATCATTATAACCATCATGTAGTGAAAACCCACGAGAAAGCCTGATAGACCTCAGCAAGAAAGTAAACATTGGCCTAACCTGAAGCTAGAGTCGGTTGTTCTAGATAAATCTAAGTATGTGTAGTAGGCTATGTGGTTTGGATATATCATCGATTTATTATTAGTTGAAATTTTCTAATTGATTGAATTTAGTTTGTTGAAAAGTTAATGGAATTTTATGTTCAAATTTAAGTTTTTAATGTCTTTAATATTTTTGAAGTTCATTCTTAGGTTGAATTTTAATTATTAAATTTGATTAAAAATTGTTTGTTAAGAGTGTTTAAATTAATCATTTTTTATTTATTTTATTTTTTAGTTCTTATATGTTTATTTGATGATTTATTGAAGAAATATTTATTATTATTTAATTTGATGATTTATTGAATTCTTAATAATTTATTAAAATTTTTAATGATTTATTAACTTTTCTATTTATTTACTTATTATTATTTTTATTACTATTCTTAAATTTAATTTAGTGTTTGACCCCTTTCTAAATTTTATCTTAGACTTATATATTTATTTTGTTACATAGTTTTATTAGTTCTCCAATTTTATTTAACCATATATATATATATATATATATATATATATATATATATATATATATATATATATATATATATATATATATATATATATATATAATGGATTAATTTTTTAAATTTTAGTTTATGTATGTCATTTGATTTGTTGGTGTTATTATATTAAATTTTAATGTGCCCTAAATGATTTAAAACCTACTAATCTAGTGCGGGACAAAACTATGGATAAATAAATCAAATTCTAGCGTTCCTAATTAGTAATGCGGTCGCCAAACATACAGTTGTTGGGTTCGTGTTGTAGCTAAGAAAAGGATAATAACTTGAAAATAAAATTCAATTATAAGAAGGATAAAAAAAATAAAAAAAAAGTTTCTACAAGGCCCTAAGGTTGGGAGAGAGCAAAACACATCATTGGGGCTTATGGGACCTAAGGCTTTCTAGGTTCTAAAATATTTACCTACACCTAAGCTAATGCCCGATGATATACGACCGTAGTAACTCCATCTGATAGTAATGGTGGTGACTAATCTCCTTAAGTCCCTTTATTCATTTGATCACCACCGTACCTCATAGGTATTTACAAACAAAGAAAGTAAAACAGTAATTAGAAATGTACTTTATTAGTATTACAAAGAAATATGATGTAGAATTCTGTATACCAAAATGTTAAAGTTTATATACCTAAATGTGATGATTGATGTTTGAGTGATCATGAATGTAAGCAAGTAATGAAAGAAAATTAATTTTGCCAATTTAGCATGTGATAAAATATTGGGCTATTTCAAAATATATAAGATAATTGAGCAGGTATATCAAAACTATTTTTCATATGTTCATTAAAATTTTTCATAAGTGTTCGAGTAATATGATAATGAAATTTAACATCCTTTTTTCATATGGTTCATAATTTGTCTTTCATTTTTAATTTGAAATCAAACTTTTAGATATGAATGAAAACATTCAAAACATTAATAAATATATCTTGATGGCTCTCTCTGAAAACTGGAGATCCTAAGGTATAATCATAAATTAATTAATTTTATTAATATATAATGAGTTATGCACACAAGATAAGACAATTAAAATTAATAAATTAATGCGATCATCTCTTCCTTAATGGTAATGAATAATTTATAATAAATCATTATATAAGGGAATACACTAAAAGGCATATTATATAATAGACATACATATATTAAAATATTTTCAAAGTTTAATCACTGAAATTAAAATCAATTATTAAACCTGCTAAAATATAACACTCAAGAATACTGGTAGAAGATCCATTTTTGCATAAAAAATTTGATTTGATAAATGTAAGTTTTAATTATATGAAACTTTAATACGTAGACTTCAACAGATTGTCATAATAGATTTTTTTTTTTTAATGCTGAATTTAATTAAGAAAGAAATATACCTCTTAAAGAATTTAAATAAGTTCCTCTTCAATAGATCCTTCTCACACGTCTTTCAATTTCTCCAAAGCTCTTCAACACTTCCAACTGTCTTACTTCATCCAACCCAATGGTATGCAAGCAATTCTCTGCAAAATGAAGGTTGAATGCACCAAAAGTATTTCACTATCCCTCTCGCTACTCTTTTTCACCAAAAGAAGAAGCACGAAGTAGCAAATGGAGGTTGAATGCAGGTGGGCCAAATTGACATGAGTGGGTTGGGTCTTGTGCGAATCAGTTGGAGAGGTGACACAGCTAACCTTGGCTTGTTGGTTGAAAGCTTATGCTTCCAACTAAGAGGTCTTGAGTTCGAGTCTTTGTGTATGCGTTGTGTGTGTGAATTTGTCTTAAATGACCTAAATGTCCTTAAAAAAAAAGTTGGAGAGGGCCACCAGACCAGACTTCGGTTCTTTGCCTGCGGATGATAGCAGCAAGTCCGATGGCATCACAGGCAGGCTGCAGGTATTCGGCCTAGGAAGACGTGCACAAAAACTATCTTTCAGAACTGCCACGCCATCCACTTTATATGCTTCTAATTTAGGAAAGATTACCATCATACTCTTATTCATTATTCAAAATCAAAGGCTTAGATTAATGGCTGATTTGAGAGGGATTTAAAGGCTAATTTTAATATGAAAGCTTGAGAGTTATTTAAAGATAATTTTGGAATAAAATTGATAGTTTAACATAACTATTTTATGTTAATTTTAAAATAATTTAAAATGATTAATTTTTATCTCATTTATGATGATTTTGTTTTAATTGAGCCGAGGCAAATCAATTTGGGCAAATCGAACTCGATTCGATTCGATTTGATTTATTTTGATACCACATTGATCGGCCTGCTTTGATTGATGTTGATCTAGTTAAAAACAAAATTTTATTTCAATCGAGTCAATGCGAAGTGAGTTGGTATCCACCTAAGGAAAACCCTAAAGATGACATCAACACTAGGCTATAAAGACCTAGGCACTAAAGATTGATTCTGAGGAAATTAATTTCGAATAATGAGGTCAACACTGTAAATTGTGTGCTAGGTTTTTTCTTTCCTTCTCTACTCTGGTGTCAGCTTGTTATGTCTAGGTAGTTTTGGTTTTTTTCTTTGTTGTGATTGCTTCATTTTCTGGGATTGATTAAGGCCTCTTCATTTGGGTTTGCATTTTAGTTTTGTCTTGCATATTGGATACCTTTCTAGCTCTCATATCTAGAATGATTTATGCTATATTTAATCTCATTGAATAATTTTATAGCAGGTATATTGATAGGTTGGGAAGTTGAACTTTATGATTATTTTCATTTTTTTTTGAATTGCTACTTTAATCTTTTTGTAGGATACTATCTGCTTCCTTATGGATCTTCAAAGTTTGATTCAAGCATGGGCTTCTTTTGGGTGTTGACTACTTGCCCATCACTTTGCCTTTTGCTGATTTTTTATTGTAATTTAGTTGGGTTCTTCAGCTTAATAGGTTTTATTTTCCATTTTTATTGTTTATTCTAATGTAGTAGCGAGTTATAAAACCCATTATGGACTTCAATGTTAATCTTTTTGCAGGATGTTATGGGTTTCCTCTAAAATAAAAAAATAAATAAAGGTTTAATTAAATAAATTATTAAAAATTAACCATTACTCAAAATAATTCAAAAAATTTAGAGATCTTATGCTATGTTGCTGGTTTCAATGTCATTAGAAGTCATTTGATAGCTTAGATGACAAACCTATAAATAAGACTAGGCTTATAAATTTGGCTTTTATTTTAATTTTAATGACAAAGATGAAAGTTCGATAAGGATGTTAAGCCTAAGTAAACTTGTTCTTAGGCACACTAAGAGAGGGTGAATTGGTGAATTTAAAAACTAATTGCTTAATTTAAAAAACAAAGATAATATTTTGGATTTTTTTAAATATTTGAAAAATAAGTAGCAATTATCACTTAGTGTGAAAGCAAGACAAATTTATCAGGACATGAGAATAATGATGACGAAATTATAATCAATAAAGCTAAGCATTGAGTGTGATTTTCACCAAGTAGTTATAACGAAATTAATGTGTAATAAGTAAGTTGCAAAAAATAGAAATCACAATAAACCCACCAAAGATTTAAAGTGGTTCGATCAAATAATGATCAATTTCCACTCCCTAGAGTCTTCCATTCTATGTATCACACTATCACTATAGTGTCTCTCTTTTTTCCCACATAGCAAGACGGATAAGCTCTTACACAAATCCCTTTCACCAAACCCAATGCAGTGGAGAGTCAGAAGCTTTATCACCCTCTAGATGACTCAAACAGACCTTCAATCTTTTTCTCCCTCCTCAAGAAGATAGAGTAGCTTGAACTCCTTTCTCACCCTCCTGATAATGGTAGAGAACCATGTCCTTGTGCTGAAGAATTTCACCCTAGAGCCACCAAGAAACCTAGACATACACATAGAGGAAGAAGGAAAGACACTTTCTTGGAGAAATTATGTGATACCCTCATACTACCTCTATCTCACACATAAGCACTCCCTCTTCTTCCTAATTCTCTTCTAGATCTTCTTCTTAATGCTCCCTCTCCAAAGCACTCAACAGCCAAAGACTTTGAAACAATTCAATGGGAGAGATTAAATATAAGGCCTCATAAAAATCCCTAAATTCAATTCTAGCGACACTGATCCTGCAGGACGATCCTGGATTGTCTAGTACGACTAGTGCAAAGTACTCTTGTTAGTACTATATGAAGAACTATGTGTTGTGTGATCAGTTTAAATAATTAAGCTGATCATCTAGGATGATTTAGATCATCATCCAGTATGATTAGTTCAAACAACTAGGATTATTACCTTGTACGACTGTCAACGATTTATTTATCATTACATATAGGAATCTGATTGTATAGTATGATTGGTCAAATCATTTTGAATGATCTGACTGAATCAATTAATACCAAGTTCTTCCTTAATGATAGGATTAATTTAGGCAAGGTTTAATTATATTGTATAGTACGATACCTATCATACAGTATGATGAATACAAAATTAGAATTTTAGAATATTACCTAAATTGTAATTGGTCACTAGGATCCTGATTTAAACTGATCGTCCAAATATATGAATTAACTCAAGAAAGATAAACATACATAAGAATTAAAAATATAGACTCTTTATGAGATTCTTAACTCTAGTCTACTCAATCTTGAGATGATCAAACTTGCAAGTGTACAGTGGACCTGAAATGTTAGTGCATAGAAAAAATAAATATGCAATAATAGTAATTAATAGGAGATAGCATAGTAAGAAATCCAAAAATGTTTATTGTTATGAAAATCATAAGACTTGGGTCGAGATTTGCAACAATTTTATCCTTTTTGATGATGACAAATATTGTTGGTAAAAATCTTAAATACATTTTTGTTATTTCCTAAACTCCCCCTTACTAGGTGAACAATTCAAAAAAAAAAAAAAAGGATTTTTTTTTATTTTTAAAAGGAAAATAATGCATAAGTAAAGAGCACACAAACATTAGGAAAATAAAAATTTATCATTGAATTATAAAGTATAACCTACTAACAAAAAACTTCTCTACCTTTTATCATAACAAAAAAGGAGGAAACTACTAAACAAAGACACTAAAGAGAAACACATATGTCACAAAGTAGAGAAGTGAAAAACAATACAGACAAAAGGACAAAAGAACAAAGCAAACTAAAAGTATGAAGGATACAGATTGGGTAGAGGTGGTGGTGGTGGTGGTGGTTGGAAGAATAAATGAATTGAAGAAAATTTCTACCGAAACTTAGCTATGCCATTATCATGTTGTTGTTGTTGCTGTCCTATATAGTTTTCAAAGCAAGCAATATCGTTGTCATGTTATTGTTGTTGCTCTTCTATGTAGGTGTCAAACCAAGCTTTCGACTGGTCAAACCTCTAAACTAACATATCATACTGAGACTGTAGTTGGATAAGTGATGGTGTTGGAATGGTGCTAGACCTCCCTCTGCTTCCACTGGCTTATCATTGACATAATAAACATTGCAGCGGTGAGCGATGTGAAGGATGTAGAAGTTGATATTGAAATAGGAATTTGGAAGGTGATTTGACTGCGCAGGGAATTGGAAGATGTATTTAGATTTAAGGAGGAAATAAATTATGTGACCTAATACAAAAATTTGCTTTCTTTTATGTCTAGGATCTCTAATATAGGTTAGATGCTCAAGATATCAAATGATTAAATTAGATTCATTGAAATCTATCTAAACCATTATGAAGTATGTAGTCGTGGAAAGAAGAGGTGTGATGTTAATTTGATCCCCAATTTTTGGAATTATGGAGTTGCAAAGGATATGCTGGATGATTTTAGCATCTTGCACTAAGGTATTAACATAGGCAATGTGGTATCTAAACTTTGATTCCCTAAGGGTAGTGTTTGTAAGGGTCCAATCATAGTAAGGATTTAAAGCTTGAAGGTGAACTTTTTTGCCAATTGTGGAAAGGTGGAAGAATTCAGGAAAATCATGGTAGATAATCTCGACAAGAATCCTATTATTGTTAGATTAGAAGGTAGTATCCTCACTATTAATGCAAAGACTAGCAAAAAAAATTAAATGAAATTCAGAATTGAACAGGTAGGTAAGTGAGAGAATAAACTGAAGGGTGGTGCGAGAAAAGAGGGAAAGTACATGGAAGTTTAAAACTTCCTAGTTTACGATCATGGAAGGTATGATCTTGGTAGTTTTGTACTAATTATAAGCCTCTTCATCAACAGCTTCAGTGAACTGAGGATCCACGGGGCATCGAGAAGAACTTTTAACTCATAAAAACATGAATTTATGAGACATCTTACAGTATGATTGATAATGCCTTCCTCTGGCCATTTTGAAAGGGCAAGATCTTGTTGGAGGAGGTAAGAAGAGTAAAATGAATTGAGTGAAATTTTTTTTGAATTTTATCTTCTTAAATAGAATAGACATATTATACACTACGATAGAGATATCATATAGTACAATCGAGTGTATCAAATTTTGTCCAGTCTGCTAAGTTAAAAGGTGGTCTTATTGAATAGAATGATCAAAATCGTACTAGATGATTATAGAGAAGATATTCATCCCGAGGTGTTAACCTGGACAATCGTTGATGGGTTAGATTGTCCTGTATGAACACCTATATTATGATAATATATTTAATATCGTATCGGCCAAATTTAATTCTTTCAACGTCCATTTCCACATGTATCGTATAATATGAAGTAAGTGTTCATACAATATGTTCACCAATGATTGATCAATATTAGCCATTGCATGTATTGTAATTAATGATTTGATATTTTTGTGAAGATCATATAGTATGATGTGAAATCGTATAATACGATGTGAGCAAAATTCAGAAAGTGTTGTGTGATGATCAGGAAAGTTCCATAAAAAGAATATAAAATAAATCATAAAAATAAAAGAAATAATACAAATAATAATAAAACTAATTTAAAAGGAAAAAAAAAACAAATAATAATATTTAATTTTCCAAATTTTCAAATTTTCATTTACAAAAACAAAAGCAACAATACGAATAATCGTAAAATAAATTCAAAAGAAAGATACACAACAAACCATTTTTTTTTTTAAAGTTTTCATTTCATCCTGATTTAAGCATGTATGTCTATAACATATAGTCTAGTCCTTAAGGTGCTAAAGTTTTTAAAAGCTAGGGATTTTGTAAAAATATATGCTAATTAATTTTTAGTAGCTACATGATGTAGCTCTATATCCCCTTTTGTCCACATGGTCTCTAATGAAATAGTGCCTAATATCTAGTTGTTTGGTCCTTGAATGTTGGATTAGATTCTTTGATATGCAAATGACACTTGTATTGTAACACATGATTTGGATGTGCCTATAGGTAGTATAATGTCTAAGATTTATTATTTAAGCCATATGACTTGTGCAACACAACCCCCTATAGCTCTATATTCTGCTTCAGCGGTAAATAGGGCTACAAAGTTTTGTTTTCTACTAGACTAGGAGACAAAAGATTGTCATATGAATTGGCATGTTCCATGGGTGCTTTTCCTATCATTCATACAATTCACAAAGTCTAGATTAGAATATCCTATGATCTCAAAGGAGGTACTATACCTAGGATACCAAATTTCTATGTTTTACATTCCTAGAGGATATCTAAGAATTCTTTTAATTGCACTTACATGGAATTCTTTGGGATTAACTTGAAATCTAATACCGAGACAAACTCTAAATAGGATATCAGGTCTATTAGAACTCAAGTAAAGGAGTGATCCAATTATCCCTTTATATTTCTTCTAATAAACTAATTTTCTATTTGGGTCCTTATCGAACTGAATAGTAAAGCTTGTGGGAGTGTTTATTACCTTAGTATTATCCATTTCATATTTCTTAAGAATGTCTTTAATGATTTTTGATTGACTAAGAAAAATTCCATCACCCTTCTGCTTCAAACAAAATCCAAGAAAATAGTTTAGCTCTCTCATCAAGCTCATCTCAAACTTCTCACTCATAGTTTTTGAGAATTTATCACAAAGATTCTTATTTGTAAATCCAACAAGTACATCTTCAAAATAGATTTGAATTATGAGTAGGTCTTTTCTTTTTTCTTTAGGAATAGGGCGGTGTCTACACTACCCTTAATAAAAGCTCTCTATAGAAGGAATACGCTCAGTCTTTCATATCAGTCTCTAGGTGCTTGCTTCAATCGATATAAAGCCTTCTTTAATTTGAATACATGATTAGGGATTTTAGAGCTATCAAATCTTGATGGTTACTCAACATATACATCCTCTTTAATTACCCCATTTAGGAAGTCACTTTTAACATCCATTTGATACAGGAAAAATCCTTTAAAAGAAGTAAAGGCTAGGAGCACTCTAATGTCTTCTAGTCTAGCTATTGGGGCAAAAGTCTCTTCAAAGTTAATCCCAGCCACTTGATTGTATCCCTAAGCTGCTAATATATCCTTATTTCTCACTAATATACCAGAGTCATTCATTTTGTTCTTAAACCCCCATTTAGTTCCTACCACACTCTTGTCTTTAGGTTTACTCACCAACCCTAAACCCATCATTCCTAACAAAATAATTTAATCCTTTTTTCATTACTAGGATAAAAAATTCATCAGCTAGGGCTTGATCAATTTTAATGGGTTCTATCATGGAGATAAATGTAGAATTACTAACCTCCTTCTTAAGTCTATGCGTAGTTTTAACACCTCCACATCGGTCTCCTAAGATTAGTTCTTTAGGATGATTGGATGAGTATCTCCATTCTCTAGGTAAGGGTACATAAGGTTTTACTCTATCTCCTAGTTCAATGACCTCTACCCCTTGAATTACCTCTACTTCTTCTTCATCTTGTTTAGATTTAGAGGTCCTATTTGATTCATTAAACATAATATTGGTAGACTATTCTAATATTAAGGTCCTCTTATTGAAGGTTCTATAGGCCTTACCTACAGATGAATAATCTAAAATGAATCCTTCATCAGACTTGAGATCAAATTTTTCAAAGGGTAGTTCACCTTTGATCAATACAAAACATCTACACCCCAAGACATATAAGTAAGAATGATTGGGTCTCCAACCCCTAAGGAGTTTATATGATGTCTTATTTATCTTAGATTTAGCATTCACCCTATTCAAAATATAACAATCAGTATTTACTACTTCTACTCAAAAGTATCCAGGGAGAGAATATTGAGCTAGCATAGCCCTAGTAGCTTTAATCAAAGTTCTATTTTTCCTCTCAACTATTCCATTTATTGAGGGATCCTAATAGCAGAAAAGTTATGTTCTATCCCTATCTCTTGACAGAAAGATTCAAACCTATCATTCTCAAATTCTCCATAATAATCACTATGAATGGTTGAAATTTTACATCCATATTTTTTTTATCCATGTAGAAAAGGTTCTAAACTCCTAAAATGATTCACATTTTTTTGCTAGAAATCTAACCCAAGTGAACCTAGAATACTCATCTACTATTATAAATCAATGTATCTTTCTTCCTTGACTGGTTGTACTAACTAGTCCAGATAGGTCCATATAAAGAATTTTTAGTGGCCTAGAGGTGTTGATGTTCTTAATTGAATGAAATGAAGACTTAACTTGTTTTCTAGTTGGCAGACATCATATAGGTGGCCCTTAGTGAAGTCTAACATTGGTATGCCTCTAATTAGATCTTTTTGGGCAATCTTCCTAATAGTTTTCATGCTTGCATTTTATAATCTCCTATGTTATAGCCATGCATCATCAATAATATTTTTCAAATAAGGAATCAAAATATTTAACACAGTTTAAATCAAGCAAAAAAATATTATTTATTATATTTTCTTCTAAAACATTAACTAAGCTAATCATACATTTTGCAAATAAAAATTATATATCAAAACACTTTCAATAGAATTGACTAATACTCAGTAGGTTATGCTTTAGGCCATGAACTGATATAAAAATTTCAATGAGAAATTTTTTGTAATTGCCAATTATACCTAAGCTAACCACTCTTCAAGTGGTGTTGTCCCATAGTGTGACCTTGCCTCCTGACCTGGCCTCTACCATGTTGAACAGCTTCAAATCACTTGTCATGTGCCTCGAGCAAGCACTATCTAGGTACTACATGGTCTCACTAAGTTTTCTGTGAGATCTTCAATACAAATTCATTAAATATTAGATTTGGGAACCCAAGTGAGTTTAGTTTCCACCTTATGCATTATTGAATGAGATGTTTGTATGCAATGCTCTAATGCAAGGTGTTTTGGCCTCCATACTAGATGTGTCCTATGGTGGATAGTGCAAGGGCAAGCAATGTGACCTAGAATGCCACAAGAGTAACACCAAACACTTGAAAAAGCTTTCAGTAATCTATGTGGGTTTTGGCGCCTCTTGTAAAGGTTAAATAATGCATGTTGTGATGAAAGTTTACACTATGCCAGAGTGCGTAATGGTTTTTTTTGAAGTATATTTAATTTTTTTTGTAGGAATTTATTTACACTTTCTAGAATGAATATTTTCATTTTAATGCATTCTAACCACTATCTAAGTCACCTATAATTATTTCTAACTCCTTAAATTCATTTTCTACTTTGATATATTTTTCTTCAAGGATTCATGTGCAGAAATTAGTTCAACATGCTTCTTGTTTAATGCATCAAAATCATCAAATAGAAATATTTGATTGCTATCTAAGCTAGAATGTTCATTTATCAAATAATTATATTATTTTTCTAATGTAATGAAGCTTATGTTTAAACTAGCATACATTTTCTTGAACTTCTTATATGTATTGTGAATTTTTTCTAAAACTTTAAATAATTAATTATAAGAAAGCTCACATAATTTCTCTTGATTAGAATTATCAATATTATTATCTGCCAAGAGGTACATATTGGTTACCACCTCTTCTACTTCTGCTTTTGATGATTCTGAAGTAGAGTATGCCAAAAATACCTTTCGAGTCTATTGCTTACCCTTTTTTAACTTTGTCCTTTCTTCTACCTTCTCCTTGATCACGTAAGCTTTTAGGTTGGGGCAATCCATCCTTAAGTGCCTGGCTACCTGCATTCAAAACAAATAATGTAAGAAGAAACCTTAAAATTGTTATTTAATTTACATTTATTCGACTACTGATGATGTTTTTATTTTGTTCTTAGGAAGCTTTTAATTGTCGTATCATAAGTGCTATGCCATCTTCTCCTTTGGTTGTAGAGCTATTACTTTTTAGCTCATTTGCTTTTAGTGCTATCAGTTTGTCCTTCTTTATGTCTCCTACATGAAAGTTTGAGATGCGTGAAGAGGGTGGGGTGAATTGGCACTTTTAAGAATAATCCTAAGTAGGAGTACTAACTTTTTGTAGATTTTTCAAACTTTTGAAATAAGCAATTTAATTTCACAATACGTAAGCTAAAATTTTAAGAACAATTCCAATGATGACGATGAGATTCTAAATTGCACAATAGAACATTGATCTAAAAATTTCACCAAGTAATTATAATGAAAATGAATTACAAAAAATAAATTATGAAAAATGAAAGCACCCTAGAAATTTTTATAGTGGTTCATTCAACCTTGACCTATGTCCACTCCCCAGATTCCTCCACTCAGAGTATTGTACTAACACTTAGTGACTCTCATTTTGCTCCCTCAATAAGGTGGAGAAGCCTTTACAAACACTCTTCCACTAACTCAGTGCGTCAGTGAACTAAAGCTCCTATTACAAGCAGAGATCCTTGGATGCTTTTTCTCCCTCCTTGAGAAGCTAGAGAACATTGACTCTTTTTTTGTCCTCTTGGAGAAGGCAGAGAACCTTAACCCCTTTTTCTCCATCTTCTAGAAGGTAGATAACCTTGAGTATTCGACTAAGAAACCTTTGTACCTAAAGAGCTTCCAAAAGACTCAGCAAGGCCACAAGAGGATCAAGTGTGCAACTAGCCTGGAGCAACCGTGCCATCCCCTCACTACAACTCTCTCATGCTCAAGCTCACCTTCTCCTTCCTCTCATAAACCCTGATTTTCTTTAAAAGCTCCCTCTCAGAGTTCCTCCTTCAATCACGTTCCTCTCTTTTTATCCTTTTTGGAAAAAAAAGTTTAAAGCATGGCTTTTATAATAGGCTTTAAGAAACCCTAAATATTCAAGTTGGCCATCATTATTTGTATAATATGATCCAAGGTTATACAATATGATCAGTTTAAAACTTGTCTCATCTAGTATGATGTAAACAGTCATTCAAACAAAATGTTCAAATATTATGAACTCATTATATAGTACGATTCAGATATCATCCAATATGATATGTTTAATTTCCTCTAATCATATGGGATGATTGAAAGTCATCTCTATCACTCATCCCACTATTATCATCGTACAGTAAAGATAATTATTTCTAAGTAAATAATCCAGTATGATATAAATATCATATAAGATAATTAGTTCAAAAATTGTAGCTTCATTTGGTATGATTTTCTGGACGACCAAAATCATATATACTAGTCATTATATAGAGTATCATTGTATAATACGACTAGTTCAAAAATCATGGTTTTATTTTGTACAATCTCCGGGATGACCAGATTTCATCTTGGTTAGTCGTCTGGTACGATCAATATCGTATAATACTATTGACTATCATTAATTAAATCATGATTTGATTAACTAATTATGGGGGTTAATTTTAGCAAGATTTCAAATTTTTATATAGTACAATTAACATCGTATTGTACAATTAGTTCAAAAATTAATTTCAAAATCTTACTTAAATTAATTTAGCACCTAGAATTTTGATAATGAAATAAAACATATAGTATGATATATATCGTATAGTATGATTAGTTCATAGAACGTGAGTTTTCAATTTGGTATTAAACTAATCTTTAAATCAATTGATCATATAATATGATTTTAATTCGTAAAGTATAATTTGTTTAGAAAACTTTGATTAAAAAAAATCCTCACTCCCCCTGTGTGTGTGCACGATCACGTAATTGCATGCACTCTAATGTGGCCTCACTCAAGAAAATGGAAAATTAAAGGAAAAAAAAACTATTTTGTCTTAACATCCTAACATACCCAATCTTGAGTTTTTATTCTTCTTGTGCATTGTGCCTATAATCATTAGTGCACAAGACACAAATAATATCCAATATATTTCTTGAGAACGCACATTTCAATCTATAAAGTTTTTCATCATAAAAATCACAGTCCAGGGATCCCAAATTTGCAATAATCTCTCTTTTTTGATGATGACAAACAAATTTGGTTAATGTGTAGCTTGAAATATTTTTACTCCAAAGCTCCCCTTATCAAGTAAAAGATGTTATAAAATAGGGGATGATTTCCTCTTTTTGGTATTTTTTTAATTTAAAAAAGACTGAAAAGGAAAGTACATAATAAAAATAAGAATTTCTATTAATTAAAATCAACCACACATACAACAGAACAAATATATAACAAAAGTTAAAAAACTAAACATTTTTCCACCTTTTAATATCACAAAAAAGAGGAGGTTCACGAAAGCAAAAACGTAGTACCAAAAAAGGAAAGACATAGTACACAAAGACTACTGGAAAGGTGGATCCTGTTCAGGTGGTGGTGGTGGCTTATAAAACTAATGGATGGAGGAAAATTGATTATCTATCAAGGTAAATATTTTTCCAAACCATTACATGCAATCCTTGTGCTGCTGGCATGTAATCCTTGTGCTGCTGGTGTTGTTGTTGGATGTGATATCTAGTTGAGTTTTTAGGGTAGGCAGGGTAGGTAGGTGCAGGTGGTGGTATTGGTGACAATGGTTGTCCTCCTGCCAGCGTAGCTCCCCATTCTTCACCAAAATTTTGCTCATTATACTGTTGCTTCTAATGAAAAAGGATACATAAAGAGTCATCCATATGGAAAATAGGAGCATTTATAGGTGGAGTATAAAAGTGAGTTGGTATTTATGGTGAAGGATATAGCCTATGATGTGCCCTAAGGCTACATTTTGTTTTTACGGGTGTTTAAAGATTGAATATGAGTCATTTTATCGAAATATTTGAGAATTAGTTAGCTTCATCGAATTGAGTATTCGACATTATGAGGTAAGTGATAGGAAAGAGAAGTGGGGTTAAGTTAGCCCGATCTCCAGGTTTTGGTATAATAGAAGTGCGAAGTGCATGTTGGATTATACGAGCATTTTGATTTGAAGTTTAGACTAGGGGTAGGTGTTGATTTGAAGGAACATTCCAATTAGTTAAGTAAACAAATGTCCGTTCAAACTCATGGGAAATTAGGGATTAAGGGCTTGTTCCTTCAGTAGTGAGACCTATGTATTCTGTTAAATCAACTTTAGTAATATGTACATTTTGACGGAAAACAAAGGAGGTCATGGTAGAGACTTTTAAATTCAACCTAAGATTTGCTAATAATTCATACAAAAGTTTAGAATTGAAAGGAAAAGCTAGGGTGAGAAAGAATTGAAGGATGGTGGAGGAAAAAAGGCTCATCATCTAAAAGTTTAGGGCATCTTGGTTTAACATTTGGGAGGGGGTGATTTTCGCCTCTTTATATTTGTGATATGCATCTTCATCCCATACAGAGAGGAAGTGATTGTCAAAGTGATGAGAGGAGGAGGAGCTCCCCTGAGTCATTCTTCCGTGTTCGCTTCCAAAGGCCATTGAGTAAGAAGGATTAAAAAGTTGAAATGTGAAGGAAGTATGAGGGAATTGAACTACTCTAACCCTCTTGGATTAAGCATAAATGTATATAACACCTAGTTATGTCCTCAAGATGCTAAAGGTGTCGTAGACTAGGGGTTTTGTAAATATGTTTGCCGAGTGATCTCCTGTAGCTATATATTGCAATTATATATCTCCCTTGGCTACATGATCTTTTATGAAGTGATGCCTAATGTCTATATACTTCATGCAGGAGTGCTGAATTAGATTTTTTTGATATGTAAATTGCAATAGTATTGTCACACATAATTGAAATGGTTCATACAGGTAGTCCAAGATCTAAGAGTTGTTGCTTTATTCATAGGTCTTAAGTAACAAAATTCCTTATGGCTATATATTCTGCCTTAGTTGTGGAGAGGGATATTGAATTTTGTTTAATAATGGACCAGGAAACTAAGGGTTGTCTTATGAATTGATAAGTTCCAAAAGTTCTTTTTCTATCTACCCTACATCCTACAAAATTAGAATAAGAATATCCTACAATTTCAAAACAGGTGCTATGTCTAGGATACTAGATTCCTAGGTTTGGAGTGCCTAATAAATATCTATGGATTCTTTTAACAGTAATCTTATGTGCTTCTTTTGGATCTGCTTGAAATAGAGCATAAAGGTAAACACTAAATATTATATTTGGTCTGCTAGAAGTTAAGTATAAAAATGATCTAATAATTCCCCTATATTTTTTTGATCCACTTATTTTCCATCTAGGTCCTATCTAATCGAACAGTGGAGCTCATGGGAGTGATCATGATCTTAGCAATATCCATTTCATAATTTTTTAAGAATTTCCTTGATGTATTCATTTTGGCTAAGGAAGGTTCCATCATTCAACTATTTTACACTAAATCCAATAAAATAATTAAGTTCTCCCATTATGCTCATTTCAAACTCTTTGCTCATGGTTTTTGAAAATTCATCACAAAGGTTTTTATTTGATAATCAAAAGAAAATGTCATCAACATAGTTTTGATAAATGAGCAACTCTTCTCCTTTTTTCTTTAAAAAGAGGGTGGTGTCTACACTAACCTTAACAAAGCCTCTCTCTAGAAGGAATGAACTCAACCTTTCATATAAGGCTCTAGGTGCTTGCTTTAACCCATACAATGTCTTTTTTAATTTAAACACAATGTTTGGAAAATGTGAATTCTCAAATCTAGTGGGTTATTATTGAACACTAGAGAGAGATAGTGTGGGTTTCTAGAGAGAGAAAGTGATTTTTTGAAAGTCCTCATTTTGGTGCTTACGCTAGGCATTTTGATGGCGGTGGATGGTCAGCGTACTCCATCTGTTGGTGTTTCTATAGATGTCGGTCGTCGTTCTTCTGGAGGTATGGTTTTCCCACCTTGATCATTTTTCTGTTCATCTTCTCCTGCATTAGGAGATGATTCAATGGATGTTCAAGTTAACCCTTCGGTTCAAGATGTGTTGAAAAGGAATGGAAGACCATTAGTCATTAATGAGGGTGGTTTAATTGCTAAAAAAATGTTATTCCATATATTGGGAAGGGAAAAAGTGTTCTGATCGAAGGCAATTTCATATATACAAAAATTTTCGATGTAACTCAGGCTCTGTCTGTAGGGGTTGTGAGGATTGGAGAAGCTAATTCTAATATAATGGTGGGAAGTATTGGTATGAATTATAAGGTAGATTTTGTGGTAAAGAATTCAAGTGATAAGGATATAGTTGCTAGTATTCTTTGTAAGGATGTTGATAATGGTACTGATTACAACGCTAATGTTCCATCCGCTAAAAATATGGAGGCTAGAGAGCTGGTTATGAATCATCTAGACAAGGATAAGGTTCGACAGTGTGAAACAGGAGATTTGGATTCTTCCAATCATGTTGAAAAAAAATTGTTGAGATGCCTAAACATCTAGGTGGAAATACTCAGCAAAATGCATGGAATAAGAAAGTAAATATAAGAGTTATTTATTTAGATTATGGTGATTGCTTGACAAAAGATGATATGGCTATGAAACTGCATATGCAAAATGAAATGGAAAATGCAATGAAGCTTTAGAAAACTTTAGTTGTCAAAGTATCTGCAGACCACATTTCAATCCAAGTAATTAACTCAGAAATGAGGAGGTAATGGTCTCAGTTTGGAAATTTTCATCTTACTATGCTTGGCCAAGGACGGATCTTATGTGCATTTAATGATTTTGAGGCTTTGGATGATGTTCTTACTAATGGACCTTGGTATATTAATGGTCATATCATTGGTATTGACAAATGGTTCCCATCATTCTCTCCTTCTTCATTAAAGGGATTATCATCTTCGGTGTGGATTAGAATTCTAAATCTTCCATTATAATGCTGGGATGAGATTAATGTGTGCATAATTACTTCCAAAGTTGACACGCCATATTTGATTGATGGAAACTTGTTTCAGTGGAGTAGGAGGGAGTTTGCAAGAAGTTGTGTTCATATCAGATTAGAAAATAAGCTTCCATCGAGTGTTTGGGTGGAGGGAAGCTCAGGTAGATTCTTTCGGAAGATTGTTTATGAGAAACTATCCAACTTATGCTTCAATTTTGGAAAGATTGGTCACTTCAACATAGTTGTCCGGAGGATAGGGTGGATGATATTCAAGGGTATAAAGTTCCTGAGGTTGGTGAAGAAGATAGAGCTTTATCTAAGCAGAATTTGGATAATTATGTTGGCGCTAAATTTAATTGTGTGCAGGAATCTAATGTAGTTGAGTACGGTCATTAGATTCATGTCAACCACGCCAAAAGGAAAGCTAGAAATGTAATGTCTAAGAGATTTGGAGTTCGTTTGGATAATGTTGTTGTTGGTAAAGTCTCGGTTATGAAAGATACTAGGAGTAATGATACATGTTTTGTTGAAAAGGTGGTGCCTAAGGGTAATGAGGATTCAAATATAGATCCTTTGGTTAAAAATTAGATTTCTCTAGTGGATGATCCTCCACAAGGGAATGTTGATGCTTATGTGGGGAATTTACAAATGTTTTCCTCAGATTCAGATGATAAATCTCTTCCTATTATAAACAATAAATTCAGGATATTATCTGAGATAACTTAGGAGGGAGAAATTCTTCCAGATAAGAAAGATGCAATATCTTCTATGGGATCTAATGATAGAGAAGAAATTTTGTTTAAATCGGAAGGAAAGTTTGAGGAGCTCCTGAAGGAAATCAAGTTAGGGGAATCATCTTCTATGAAGAAAAAACGTTTTAAGGAACCTAGAAGTGTGGGATCTATTAAGTTGTCTCCTAAAAATAAAAGGCTGGATGGTGAGTTGAAAGAAAAGATGGGAAATTCTTCCCCTCTTGATTGATGATGACTACTATTGGTTTTTGGAACTGTAGAGGTGCTATAAAGAAGCAAGCTTCTTTATATCTTATAGATTTTGTTAGAGAGCATGGTGTTTTTTTGTGGGGTTATTTGAAACTAAGATAACCTCAATTTATAGTAGGGAAGTTGGTGAGATGATTGGTTTGGATTGAGATTATTTTCAAGTTCCATCAGATGGGTTGCCTAGAAGATTTTTGGTGCTCTGGAAGTCTACTGTGGCATCTTTTTCCATCTTAGTGTTTTCTAATCAATGTGTTATTGGTGACCTAGAGGTTCTAAATAAAGGGTTGTGGAGAATTTCTTTGGTTATGGAAGCACAAATGTGCATAAAAGAAGAGAGTTATGGAGCAAGTTGGAACTCTTTTCTTCAAAAAATATGCCTATGGTGGTTGGGAGAGATTTTAATCGTGTATTGTCCAAGGAGGATAAAAGGGGACAGAAGAAGTTTATTTATTCCCTAGGATTCAAGGATATGAATACTTATTTGGCAAATAGTGATTTGCATGAGGTTGGCTTTATTGGTCCTAAGCTCACTTGGTGCAATAACAAGGTAAGGGGAGCTTGGATTTTGGAGAGGATTGGATAGATATTTCTTGAACTCAACAACATTCAATTCTTCTCATTGGATGGTGGTTAGGCATATTGTGAGAGTTACTTCATATCTTTTTCCTGTGGTTTTAAATCTTTTGGATCTAATTCCCGTGCTTAAGAAGATAATTAGATATGAAATTTTCTAGTCTTCATTCCCAGCGTCATATGTTGTGGTTATGAAAGAATGGAATAAGAATGTTGCGGGTAGCTGCTTGGATATTTTAAATATCTAATGTAAAAGAACCTTCAAAGTATTGTTCTTCTGGAGTAAAGCCAAGGAAAGAAATTTAAATTAACTGAAGGATCGCCTCGTGGAAGAAATTTTGAAGGAAATCAAGGCTGTTTTACATGACTTTTGTGGTTGGACAGGTCAAAGAATTAATAATGAAAAATTATCCATTCTTTTTGGTAAGTTTGTTAATAGGAGAAGAAATAAATCCATAACTCATTTTATGGTATTTAAGCAAGTGAAAGAGTTCAAGTATGTTGGAGTGAAGATTTCTTTGATAAGGCTTGTTAGATCTGATTTTCAATTCATTATCGATAAAGCTTTGCTAATAATTAATGTGTGGGGAGTAAATTCATTTCTTTGGCTAGAAAGTTTGTTCTTGTGAAATCTATTATGTTATCATATCCTATTTTTCATTGTACTCATTCTTTAGTTCCCAAAGATGTTCTTGATGAGATAGGTAAGTTGTGTAGAAATTTTATATGGAATAAAAGAGATGGAAGTCACAGTATTCATTATGTGAGCTGGAATTCAATGTGCAAACCTGTGATATGGGGAGGTCATGGATTGGATTCTTGTGGGAGTAAAGTAGGGCCTTTGAGAGCTTGATTGGCATGGAATTTAATTCAACATAAAGAATCCCTGTTTTATAAAGCTCTTGCTATGTAATATGGTTCTTGGATAGATGAGATTGGATCAAAAAATGGGTGCTCAACTACTTGGAAAATTATTTCAGTTGGTAGCAGTTTTATGAAACCTATAAACAGTTGGAGTATTTTGGATGGTAGATCAATCAATGTCTTCAAGGATGTGTAGATTTGGGACAAAAGTATTGATAAATGGCCAACATTTGTGACAATTCTAGGAAAAGAAGGTCTGACTGTTGATATGTTTTTAAAAGATGGGTTTTGGGATGTAGAAGAGCTTTGTGAATTCTTTGGTTTTGATCTTGTGGAGCAAATACTTCAAATCCGAATTATGTCGGATTTGACAGAAGATACATTGGAACTTAGATTTCAAAACCATGGGAAATCTATTTCGGCAATGGCTTTTGAAGCATCTATGCCCGTGTTTTATGTTGTGCCATACAGGAAGTGGATTAATAATTCAAAGCTAATTTTGAGAGTTTAGGTGTTCTGGTGGCATGTCTTAAATAACGCAATTCCAACATTTCAATTCTTACCATATAGAAGATTGCAAGATGGTTTTTTTGTCCTTAAGGGTGCAATGTTAATGAAGTTATTGAGCATGTGACAACCAATTGCTTGAAGCTAAAGGAAGTATTTCAATGCTTGAATAAATGGGGATTTGGAATACCGTCTTTTGTTTCCTTTGAAGATTGTTGTCATTTGATGTTTCATAGTTAATCAAACAATTTGTTCTTAGTCAATTTGTATTGTAATTTAGTTTTTCTTACTTGGAAGTCGAGGAACAAATACATTCATGAAGGTGTTGATGAAAGTTCCATCATTATAACTGCGCAATTTGTGAGCTTCTCTTCAACTACTACTTCTGGTTATGGGTTTATATTAGCCCACTGGAGTGCTAATCAGTCGAATAAACTGTCAATGAATCATTGGCTACCTCCCCCATCAAATTGGATCAAAGTTAATGTAGATGCTTCTCTTCTACCATCATATAAAGCTGGCAATGGAGGTGTGTTCCATGATAGTAAAGGCTAGTTTCTTCTACTTTTGGCTTGAGATATGTTCATTGGGATATTGCTCACCTAGGATTATTAGCAATTCAAAAGCTAAGAGATTTAATTAAAGATTGCTGTTTGACTTAGGTAATTATCATTTAAAGGGATAATTGCAACATTATAAATCTTCTTCAAAATTCAGCAAACAAGGACGTAAATTGGAAGGATATGATAGATTTTTTAAATGGTTTTAATCTTGTTAAATTCAAGAGTATAGATAGGAAATGTAATAAGTTAGCATATATGTGTGCTAACTATGCTATTATGCATAATTTCATTTGGGATGATATTAGTTCTAATAAGGGTTTTCAGTTTCTATCTTGTTAAAGGAGGAGGTTGGTAGTATTAATTTGTAGTTTGTATTAATTTTTATTTATTAATGCAAATTACTTAACTTTCTCAAAAAAAAAAAAAAAAGGATTGCTCAACATAAACATCCTCTTTGATTATCCTATTTAGGAGGACACTCTTAATAACCATTTGTTCAATTTTAAAACCCTTGAAGTAAGCAAAGGCTAAGAGTACCCTTATGGCTTATAGTCTAGCAAGTGGGGCAAGGTTTCCTCAAAGTCTATTCCCTCAATTTGATTATACCCCTTAGCTACTAATATTCCTTATTTCTCACTATTATTTCAAAGTCATTTATCTTATTTTTAAAGACCCACGTTATTCCAACCATACTTTGCTCCTTAGGTCTCTTGACTAATTCCCACACATCATTCCTAACAAATTTATTTAGCTCCTCTTGTATTGCTAGGATATATAATTTATCTCCTAAGGCATGATATATAATGGTTGGTTTTATCATGGAGATAAATACATAATCACTAATCTCCTTCCTAAGTCAAAGCCTTGTTCATACACCTTAAGAAGGGTCTCCTAAGATTAATTCTCTAGGATGACTATAAAAATATCTCCAATCTCTAGGCAATGGTTCTACTCTATCTCTTATGGTAATGGTTTCTATCCCCTGAATGACCTCCACTTCTTCTTCTTCTTCAGCTTTCAGTTTAGAGGTCTTATCTGATTCATCAAATACCATATGGATAGACTCTTCTACTATCGGGGTCCTCTTATTTAAGATTATGTAGGCCTTATCTACAGATGAGTAACCTAAGAAGACGCCTTCATCAGGTTTAGGGTCAAATTTTTTGAAGGGTGACTTTCCATTGATTAGGATAAAGAATTTAAATCCAAAAATATGTAAGTGAGAAAGATTAGGTGTCCTACTCTTAAGGATTTCATATGATATTTTATTCAACTTGGATCTAATATTCACCCTATTTAAAATATAATATGCAGTGTTCACTACTTCTACCCAAAAATATATAGGGAGTGAATACTCAGCTAGAATTTCCTTAGTATCTTCCAACAAGGTTCTATTTTTCCTTTTAGTTATTCCATTTTATTTGGGGGTCCTAGGGGTAGATAAATTATGTTATATTCCTATTTCTTAATAGAAAGATTCCAACCTATCATTTTGAATCTCTCTAGCATGATCACCATGAACTGTTAAAATTTTTCATCCTAATTTCCTTTGAATCTAATAAGAGAAGGTTCTAAAATTCTTAGATGACTCACTCTAATGTGGTATGAATCTTACTCAAGTGAATCTAGAGAAGTCATCTACTATCATAAATCCATAAGTCTTTCCTCCTAGGCTAGCTATACTAATAGGTCCAAATAGGTCCATGTGAAGGATTTCTAGTGGACTAGAGGTGTTGATGTCTTTAATTGAATGGAATGATGATTTTACTTATTTTCCTAGCTGAAAGGCATCACATAGATGGTCCTTAGTGATGTCTAACTTATGTATGCCTCTAACTAAGTTTTTCTGATTAATATTCCTAAGTATTTTCATGCTAGCATGGCATAGTCTCCTATGCTATAGCCAAGATTCACCAATTATAGTTTTTAAGAATAATGAATTTGAATAATCAATGTAGTTCAAGTCTAACATATAAATAATGTTCATCCTTTTTTCTTCTATCACAACCTTTTCATTTAAACTAATCATGCAATTTTTAGAAAGATATTCTACATCAAATCCTTTGCCGCATAGTTAAATAATATTTAATAAGTTATGCTTTAAACCATTAACTAACAAAACATTTTCAATCATCAAGTGTTTAGAGTTTCCAATTGTGCCCAAGCCCACCACTTTCCTAGTGGTGTTATCTCTTAATGTCACTTTCCCTCCTAGCCTGACCTCCAATGTGATGAACTACTTCATATTACAAGTCATATAGTTCGAGCAGCCATTGTCCAGATATTACATACTCTCACTAGGTCTTTGAAAGTACCCCTATAAGGTTATTCAAAGGTTAGATTCGAGAACCCAAATGAGTTTGGGTTCCACGTTATACTTGAATGAATAAGATATATATATATATATATATATATATATATATATATATATATATATATATATATATATATATATATATATATATATGTTATGCTATGAAGAATGCAATTTAGGCCTCCACACTTGATATGTCATATGGTGGATAATGCAAGTTATGTGTCCTGACATGCCACAAGAGTAACACCTAACACTAGGGAATGGGTTTACTAACCTATGTGGGTGATGATGCCTCTTTCTGGGTTTATGTGATGCATGCTGTGTTGATGGTTTGTGCCACTAAGCTATTTAAGTGGTGTTTTATTATTTTCAAGTGTAGTATTTTTTATTTTTAAATATTCATTTGCATTTTTATAGCTTGCCACTTGTAGTTTTAGTGCATACTCAATACTATCTAATTGATATGCAAGTTCTTCTAATTCCTTAAATACTTTTTTTAGCTCAATATGTAATATTTTCAAGGAATTGTGTGCATTAAATAGTTTATTTAATACCTCAAACTCATCTTATAAAGTCAAATGATCACTATTTAATACTCAATAATTAAACTAGCATGCTCTTTTTGTAAAATAGAAAATTTAGTATTAAGACTAACATGCATTTTCTTAAGGTTCTTATACAAATCATGATTTTTTTTAGAAATAATAAATAATTTGTCATAAGGGAGTTGACATACCTCATCTTGATCTGATTGATCAAGATTATCATTAGCCATTAGACATAAGTTTTTTACCTCCTCATCTGCTTCTTCTTCTGATGATTCTAAGGCAGAGTCGGCCCAAAAAGCTTTTTGTTACTTTTGCTTGCACTGCTTATGCTTTGTCTTCTCTTCACCCTACTCCTTATTTGGGAGAGTCTTTAGGCTGGGACAATCAGCTTGAAGGTGACCTAGTTTCCTACACTCAAAGTAAGATATATAAGACTAAGCTTTAGTAGATTTATGGCTTTTACCTTTGCTCCAATTATTTTGATGATGCTTATGTTTTCTTTTTAAAAAGCTCTTGAACTAGCACATCATTAAGGCTATTTTATCATTCTCATCTATTGCAGAACTGTCACTATAAGAATCATTTGCTTTTAGTGCTACAGTTCTCTCCTTCTTCTTTTCTCTTGCATCATTTTGCCTTTGACTCACTCTTCGCTCATAAGCAATGAGTGATCTAAGCAAATTATCAATAGAATAAACATTTAAATCTTTTGATTCAGTAATTATAGTTTTTTTGCATTGTAAGAACTAGGTAAACAACATAGAATTTTATTAACTATTTTTAGAATTTAGTAGTTCTATATGAAAGTTTATCAGGGATGTTAAGCCCTTATGAACTAGTCCAAGGCTAACCAAGAGGGGGGGGGGGGGGGTGAATTGGTGTTTTAAAATTTTTTTAATAAAAAACACAATCTTAAATCAAACCAAAATTTACCACAAGAAAATTGAAGTACGAAAATTAAATGCGAAAAAATAGAAAGAACTAACACAAAAATTTATAGTGGTTTAGTCAACTTGACCTACATTAATCCCCTAGAGCCTCTCCTTTGGGTAAACTCAGTGACTCTTCTTTTGCTCGCACAGTAAGGCGGATAAGCCTGTACAAACCTCTTTTCCACCGACACTAGTGAGAAAGAGAACCCAACTCCTTTTGCTTCCTCCTCAAGTAGGCAGAGAACCCGACTCCTTTCTCTTCCTCCTGAACCAAGCAGAGAACCTCAATCAATTATTGAAGTAGACCTCTCTCGAACCTCCAAGGAACCAGGGATGAAAATCGAAGAAGACGACTCAGATCCTTTGTTGGAGCAACCTTTCTGAAACCTCTCACAAACTCCCCCTCACAAGATCCTCTCTCTTTCTCCCTTGCTATCCCTCTCCTCTTGGCTCTCTCAAGTTAAGACAAAAAAAAAAGATACAATCTTGGGTAAACAAGAGGTCTTATAAAGAAGAGTTCCAAATTTGCTCTTAATTGAAATAAATCGACATAATCATCTAGGATGATCAAAGGATTATCCTGTAAGATCGGTACAAATTCAACTAATCAGCCAGGATGATCTAGGAGAGTTTGGATGATTAAAGGACTTGTTTATTATGATCGTCCAGGACGATAGGACATCGTCTATATAATTAGTTCAAATTTTTTTAGTATCGCCCAGAACATTGCCTTGATTGTATGTCTGGATGATGGAAAACTAAACTGATCATCTCGGATGATTTCATAATTGTCTCGGATGATTAGTTTAAAACATCAAATATCGTCCAGAATATCGCCCTTATTGCATGTCTTGATGATGGAAAAATAATTAATCATTCTGGATGATTTGGGATCATCCCAGATGATTAGTTCAAAATAATACGCATCATCTAAAACATCATTCTAGTCATCCAAGAAGAAATTAAGGTTTGTTTAACTGATCATCTCGGTTGATCCTGCGATCGTTTAGGATTATATGATCAAGCAATTAAACCTTAATTGCTTTCCTTAATTTCCAAAAAAATTTAGGCATAATTGTACTGCATTGTCTAGGACGATGTCCTAGATGATGTTCAAAAATTAAAACACACCAAAAAGGATCTGGTGGCTATTTCTTTCTAATTTGAGCCTATCATCCATGATGATGATAATATTGTCCAGGATAATTTGCTTAAGTGCAGCTGCCTTAACCATGATGCCCTAATTAGGGTTTCTATTTTTAATTAATCATCCAGGATGATTTTGGATCATCCTAGATGATGGGATTAAAAAAATAGAAGACTCTAAAACAGACATAATTTTTCCCTAAGTATATGTGTGTATGGTTTCATAGCATCAGGATCCACTTTGTTACAATTAATTCAGGTAAAAAATACTTAATGACAATTTTCAAACTGACTTAGTTCTAATCTTCCCAATCTTAATCTGGCTTAGTTTGTATTTGGCCTTGTGAACCTGAAATATTAATAGGCGAGGCAGTCGTAGAAAAATAGAATTATCAGAAATGTTTGCTATAATCAAAATCATAATTTATGAATCCAGATTTGTAACAATCTCTCCCTTTTTGATGATGGAAAATAAAAATAATTTAATTAGTTTAATTGAAACATTATAAAAAATAATGTGAATCAAGAAGTTCAAATTTTACTAAAAACAAAATACTAAATAGAAAGCAGTACTCCAAAATATAAAATACTACTACTCCACCTTTTGACATCACAAAAAGGAGGGAAAAAGAAAAAAATAAAACATAAACTAACAAAAAGAAATAAACTACATCATAGGAAAATAACACAAGAAAACAAACTATAAGTAGGATGGCACTTGATCATCATAATGAGGTGGTGGTGGCAGCTGAAAGAAACTAGAAAGATTTGCGAATTGCTCCTTAAATTAGGTTATGTCCTGGTTGTGCTGCTGCTGCTGCTGGTGAGCGACGTACGAATCAAAATGAGCAACATCCTCTGTATGTTCCTGCTCCTATACTGCAACATAGGACTCGAATTGAGTCTCCCACTGGTCTACCGCTCCATCAGTTGATCCAGCTGAGTGCTGGAAGAGTAAAGCAGGTGCATGAACAAGTGCAGGAGCCACCTCCTCCTCAGTTCCCTTAGTTTCCTCATGCTCCGGGTGGAGATGAACACTATGAAGAACGTGGAATGGGCTATTGGTATGGAAGGCAAGCTGAAAGTTTGGTGGGGCAGGATATTGAAGGTTAAAAGTTTGTTAGGGATGTTAAGCCCTTATGAACTAGCCCAAGGTTAACCAAGACGGGGGGAGGGTAAATTGGTATTTAAAAATTTCTCAATCAAAATACAAATTCAAACCAAAGTTCACCATAAAGAAAATCAATGTGCAGAAATTAAATGCGAAAAAAATAATAATAAAGAACATATAAATTTATAGTGGTTCGATCAACTATACTTACGTCCACTCCCCAGAGGCGCCCTCCGAGTATTGCATTAAACTCAGTGACTCTCCTTTTGCTCCCACAGCAAGGTAGAGAAACCTTTACAAAACTTCCTTTCCACTGACACCGGTAAGGAAGAGAACCCGACTCCTTTTGCTTCCTCTTGAAGCAGATAGAGAACCATAATCGATTGCTGAAGTGGACCTCTCTCAAACCTCCAAGAACAAGGGACGATGATCGAAGAAGACGACTTAGATCCTTGCTTGGAGCAACCTGTATGAAATCCCTCATAAACTCCCCCTCACAAGATCCTCTCTCTCTCTCTCTCCCCCCCCTTTCTCTCCCTCTCCTCTAGGCTCTCAGGTCAAGACAATAGAAAAAGATACTCCCTTGGGTAAAATAAGAGAACTTATATAAAAGAGCTTCAAAATAACTCTTAATTGCAATAAACTGACATTATCATTCAGGATGATCTAGAGATCGTTCTATACGATCAGTATAAATTCAGCTCAATCGGCATGGATGATTTGGGACGATCAGAAAGAAATTTGTTCATATAATCCACGATGATAGTATATCATCCTGTAAAATTAGTTCAATTAGTCAAATATTATCTACAAAATCACCCTTAATGAGTCAGGCCGATTAAACATCGTCTAGGAAGAATTAAGGTTTTGTTTAATTAATCATCCTAGACGATCCTGCGATCGTCCAGGATGATCCTACAATCGTCCAGGACGATCCTACGATTGTCTAGGACAATATGATCATTCAATCAACCTTAATTATTTTTCTTAATTACAAGATTAATTTAGGAATAATTATGCTGCATCATCCAAGATGATGTCCTAGATGATGTCCAAAATAAAAGATACCTAAATAGATATGGTGGTTGATTCTATCTGATTTGAACATATCATCCCATATGATATAAATATCGTCCAGGACGATGTGCTTAATGACAGCTATCTTAACCAGAATGCCCTAATTAGGGTTTTTATTTTTAACTGATCGTCTAGGCTGATTTATGGATCATCTCGGATGATATGACTAAAAATAGTAAACTGTAAAAATAGTCAAAAATTTTCTCCAAAGTGTGTGTGTGTGTAAGGTTACTTAGCATTAGGAACCACATTTTTTACAATTGACTTAAGAAAAGGAAAAAATTACAAACTGACTCAGACCTAGTCTACTCAATTTTGAGCTAGTTCAAATTGCAGTTTTGATGTTATGGACCTAAAAAGTTAGTAGGCAAGGAAGTCGTAGAGGATTAGAAGTATTTGCTATCATCAAAATTCTAATATATAAAATCAGATTCGTAAAAATTTCCCCCTTTTTGATGATTACAAATAAAAAAATAATTAAATCAATTTAAAGTTGTTTAATGGAAATAGTGTAAAGAAATAAGCATTCAACTATCCAACATAAAACTCAACAGAACAAATAGTACAACTACTCCCCCTTTTGACATCACAAAAAGGAGGAGAGAAACTAGAAAAGAAACAAAGCAGAGACTACTAAATAGAATAAAACAACAATAAGACAAAAGAAATAATACCATAAAAACAAACTAAAAGAAGGATGACCACTAATCATGCCACCACCTCTGAAGGAGGAGGTGGTGGTGGCTGCTGAAAGTAACTGGAAAGAGTGGCAAACTACTCTCCGAACCAGGCCATATCTTGGTCGTGCTGGTGTTGCTGGTGAGCCACATAAGCATCAAAGCGAGTAATGTCCTCAGCATGTTGCTGCTCCTACGTAGTAATGTAGGTCTCGAACCATGTCTCCCACTGGTCGAATCACTCCACCAGCGGATCTAGCTGAGAGTGCTGACGGAGTAGAGCAAGTGTAGGAACAGGTGTAGGAGCTGCCTCCTCCTCAGTTCCCTCAGCTTCCTCATACCCCGGGTGGAGATGAGTACTGTGAAGAATGTGGAAGGAGTTATTTGAGTAGAATGCATGCTAAAAATTTGGAGGGGCAGGATATTGGAGGTTGTATTTGGATTCTAGGATATATGCAATGATATATCCTAGGGCAAGATTGTGCTTCCTCCTATGTCCTGAATCTCAAATACTAGTTAGATGCTCAATGTATTAAAAAATCAAATCAGAGGCATTAAATTCACGACGATATAAAATGTAAAAAGTGGTGATTGAAAGGAGTGGAGTTATATGAACGCGATCACTAGCTTTTCAAAGAATAGAGGTGCGAAGGACATGTTGGATTGTCCTAGCATCTTTGAGTAATCTGCTAGATTTTCCAACATGAAAAGAAGCATTAGTGTTTCTTAGAAAGTGGTTGGCTAAAGCCTAGTCATAGTCCAGATCGGAACATAGGGTATGGAGTTTGTCTCCTATGGTAGATAATTGTAGGAGCTATTGATCATCCTGATAAGTGATTTTAATAGGTCGTCTATTCACATAGGACTGAAGAGCGATAAAAGATGAATTGATGCGAAGGCTAGAGAAGAACTTAAATAGTAACTCTGAATTAAATGGAACATTAAGAGTAAAGAGGAAAGTGAGAGTAGTGTGATCAAACAGATTGAGGATAGGATAGGAAAGAATGCGCGGGTTAATAATTTGGGATACAGTGATCTCAACCATCTTGTACCTCAGATAGGTGGCTTGATCATCCACCTCAGTGACATACAAATTTGTCCTCGATGAGCTTCCAGAAGGCAAACGAGACCTCTTTTCGTTGGCCATAATTAGGAAAATAGAGAGCGAGTAAGAGCACAAGAGGGTTTAATAAGGATTATGTGAGAAAATCCATTTGAGAGCCTCGATTTAAAAAGAATCGGACTGATCATCCAGGACGATCATAGAATTGTCCAGGATGATCTGGTGCAATAATTGTGCCCGAGACGATTGGTCAAAACGGTCGTAAAGTAATCCAGGATGATCTATATCATAGATCATCCTGGATGATAAGACACAGACGGTCATTCTGAGGAGACATTCCGGATGACCGTTGAAAGAGCAGATCGTTTGAGATGATTAGGTGAATCATCCAAGATGATCTATAATAATTGATTGTACCAATCGAATTAAAGTTGTGTGCCAAATTTTTCCATGTGGATCGTTCAGGACGAACAAGGGTATCGTCTAGGATGATCACTAATAATTGAGTAGAAATTGTGAAGATTATCCAAGATGAGGAGGATCATCCAAGATGATCAGAAATAATTGAAACAAAAGATGATCAGATCGTTCAAGATGATCAGAAGTAGAAGAGTCAAAACATCCATCAGATGGAATTCCAAGAGAATTAAATTGATCGTCCAAGATGATGTGAGAAAAAGTTTAAAACTAGAGGATGGATGGAGATGATCAGAGAAGGCTAAAAAAACATGAAAATCAACAAAAAGATAAAAATAAAATTCGAAATAGACACTAAAAACTTTAAAAGAAATGAAATAACAAAGTTTTTTTTTTTAATAATCAAAGTCCGAATATGATAAATTCTTCTTGTGATTGAATTAAAAATTTGTAAGAATTAATGAGTTAACATCATCGAAACCCAAAAAATGGTAGAACAATTGATTCTGTTAACCCTAGCTCGAACTTCTCCTAGGGCAAATCATCTTTTGAAAATAAAGATCTAAACTAGAAATATTAATTGGATAAGAAAAAGAGATCCGTTCAAAACTTAGTTTCAGAAAAATATTTTATAGAATAATATATCAAAGTAATTAGTCACGATCATGAATTCTGAAATCAAGCATATGAAAAATATCAAGTGACACATGAATTCTTCTAGGATTTAAAAATTTTTGAAAGAGAAGTAAGCTTGTTTTTGGTGGGCTCATTTTATGTCTCTTGTCAATTGTATGACACACTTTACGCATCTTTTAATTTTTTGATACACTTTGTGTATATTTCTCAATTTGGTATCATTGCGCATCTTTTGATTTGACGTCATTGGCCACTTTTTTTTAATTTTTGCAAAGTTAGATCCCTTTTTTAAAATTCTCAAATATTCTTAGTTGTGATTATATCTTCCAAATATTAGAGAAGAAAAACTCTCTCTCTAATATAAGAAAGAATGGATCATAAAATAGAATAAAAAATCATATGATAAATACAAAGACATGATTTTGAAAAATTTAAAGGTAATATAAAGACTTTGAACATTATATATATAAGATATATTGCTATAGCAAGATTAAAAAGATCTCAATCGCAAAGTCCTGTTATTAATTTGAGATAGACTTTTATTTAGAAAAAAAATTATACCACTAAAAATAAGTTAGAGGAAGAGAAATAATCAATGGTGTTTTCTCCCTTTAACATATTAAGAGATATAAAACATTGACTATAAATTTAATTAAAAATAAAAATATGGCATAAAATATCATTTCAATAGTGGCCAAAAAAGAAAAACTAAAAAATAAAAAGAAAAACAACAGAGATGAAACAACTACAAAATAATAGCCAAAATAAAAAAAAACCAACTCAAAATTAGAACATAAAGAATAGAAAATAACAACAATCAACGGAGTAGTAAACATGCAAATCAAAATTTATGAAGAAGTAAGTTTATGCAAATAAGAGCCGCGAGCCACCACTATCCAAGTACCACATTGTCTCATGAGGTCTTTGGTGAGAGCACACCTACAAAATCATCAAATGTCAGATTTAGCAAACATGTTTGGGTCCCTTCTTGTGAAAAGAAGAATGCAATGCATGTGTGTTATGCTATGAATCATGCAATTTGGGTCTCCATACCCAATGTGTACTATGACGAACAGTGCAAGTGTGGGAAATATATCCTAGCAAGCCACATAAAAAATATCTAATTCTAGGAAAATGATTTACTAATTTGTTCGGGTTATAATGCCTCTTCCAAGGATTTAGCTTTAGATTAATTATCGATGTATTCCAATTCCTCTCAAGTGTTTTTATTTAGCTTTAAACCTCAAGTTAGCATTTTTTAAATCAGCATTATCAACATTTAAATAGTGCTCCATATGCTCATATTCTTCAATATAAGTTTTAACATCAGATTCAAGTGAGGTGTAGGATGCTTTCAAAGAATCATGCTTAATTATCAATTTAGAATGCTTTTTATTTAAATCATCAAACTCATCAAATAAAGATATATGATTACTATCAAGTTGAGTGTGCTCTTTACTTAAAACTTCATACTCTTTTTGTAAATTCAAAAACTCCAATTTTAAACTAGCATGTGATTTCTCTCTCAGATTGACCAAGATGATCTCTCATTAAGCACAAGTTTGTTGTTTCCTCTTCAGCTTCAGTCTCAGACGTGTCAGATGCAGAATCTTCTCAGAATGCCTTTTAGTATTACTTCTTATCCTTGTCTTTTCTGAACTTGGGTTTTTCGTCACCCTTCTCTTTACTTGGGCGCTCCTTACGTGTAAGACAATCAGCTTTGACATGTCCAGGCTTCTTGCATTCATAGAAAATAAGATGAGAAGAACTTTTAAAGTTTTTGCTATCCTTACCTTTTTTCCACTTCTGATGATACTTGCTATTCTTTCTTAGAAAGCTTTTGAATTGTCTGGTGATGAAGGAAACATCATCTCTTTTAGATCTAGAAGAATCAGTGTCCGTGTTGTTGGCCTTCAGTTCCATAGTTTTTTTCTTATTTTTCTCACCTGCATCAAGATTTCTTTGATTCATCCCTTGCTCGTAAGAAATGAGTGATCCAAGTAAGTTATTAATAGAATAAGTATTCATATCTTTAGATTCAATAATTATAGTGATCTTAGCATCAAAGGAAGAAGACAAATATCTCAAAATTTTATTTACTCTTTCATAATTAGTTAGCTCTCTTCCTAAAGCATGCAATGAGGTGATAATTTGAGTAAGCATAATATACATATCAGAAATCAATTCAGTAGATTTCATATGAAAAAATTTATAGTCATGCAATAGAATATTCAATCTGGATTATTTAACTTCATTAGTATCTTCATATGTAATAGAAAATCTATCCCAAATTTCTTTACCAGTAGTACAAGTTGAAACACGCATATAATCTTTAGATTTCAAAGCATAGAAAAAATAGTTCAAACATTTAGCAATAAGTTGCGCTAAATCCCATTCATCAAAAGTCCATTCAGTAAAATGAAGTTCAGTTTTAATTCCATTAATTTGACATGACGGAGGTGCACAACCATCCTTAACAAGTATTCACATGCGATAGTCAATTGATTATGAAAACATATACATACAAGTTTTCCAAAAATAAAAAAATATTATCAAACAAAGGTGGCCGTATAATAGAATATCCTTCTGTATTATTATGATTACAAAAGTTAGCCATTGATCAAAATTCAAAAACTAAATTTTATGAATCGCACTCTAATACCACTTAAAGATTTGTTAGGAATGTGAAGACCTTATGAACTAGCCCAAGGATAACAAAGAGAGGGGGGGGGGGGTGAATTGGTATTTAAAAATTTCTTAATTAAAACACAAATTCAAACCGAAGTTCATCACAAAGAAAATTAAAGTGCAAAAATTAAATGAAAAAAAATTAATAATAAAAACATAAAAATTTATAGTGGTTCGATCAACTCGACCCACGTCCACTCTCCGGAGGCAACCTCCAAGTATTGCACTAAACTCAGTGACTCTCCTTTTGCTCCATAGCAAGGCAGAGAAGCCTTTACAAAATCTCCTTTCTACCAACACCGGTGAGGAAGAGAACTCGACTCTTTTTGCTTCCTCATGAACCAGGAAGAGAACCTTGATTGATTGCTGAAGTGATCCTCTCTCGATCCTCTAAGAATAAGGAACGATAATCAGACAAGAAGACTTGGATCCTTTCTTGGAGCAACCTTTGTGAAACCCCTCACAAACTCCGTCTCACAAGATCCTCTCTCTCTCCCTTTCTCTCCCTCTCCTCTAGGCTCTCTCAGGTCAAGATAGTAGCAAAAGATACTCCCTTGGGTAGAATAAGAAATTTTATATAGAAAAGCTATGGAATAGATCTTAATTACAACAAATCAACATTATCATCTAGGATGATATAGAGATCGTCCTGTACGATCAGTATAAATTCTGCTCAATCAGCTAGAATGATTTGGGATGATTAGAAGGAAATTTGTTCCTATCATCCAAGACGATAGTATATCATCCTGTATGATTAGTTTAATTAGTCGAATATCATCCAGAGAATTATCCTGAATGAACCTGGTCGATTAAACATTATCCAGGAAGAATTAAGGTTTTGTTTAACTGATTGTCTCGGACGATCCTGCGATCGTCCAGGATGATATGATCGTTCAATCAACCTTAATTGCTTTTTTTAATTACCAAATTAATTTAGACATAATTATGCTACATCGTCCAGGATGATTTTCTAGATGATGTCCTGGATGATGTCCTAAAATAAAAGCTACTTAAATAGATCTGACAGCTGATTTTTTCTGATTTAAGTATATCGTCACAACTGATATAAATATCATCCAGGTTGATTTGCTTAATGAAGACTGCCTTAACCAGGATGCCCTAATTAAGGTTTCTATTTTTAACTGATCGTCCAGGCCAATTTATGGATCATCCTGAACGATGTGACCAAAAATAGTAAACACTAAAAATAGTTAGAAATTTTCTCCCAAATGTGTGTGTGCAAGGTTAGTTAGCATTAGGAACCACATTTTTATAATTGACTTAAGAAAAGGAAAAGATTACAAACTGATTCAGACCTAGTCTACCCATTCTTAAGCTAGTTCAAATTGCAGTTTTGATCTTGTGGACCTGAAAAGTTAGTAAGCAAGGCAGTCGTAGAGAAACAGAAGTGTTAGCTATCATCAAAATTATATTCCCTGAAATCAGATTCACAATAAAGGTGGTACTTGGATTCCAAGACATAAGCTATGATGTGTTCGAGGGTAAGGTTAGGCTTCCTTATATGTCTTGGATCCCTAATACTTGTGAGGTGCTCAATGTAGTAGAAAATAAGATTAGTAGTATTGAATTCTTGATGGGTCATGATATAGAAAGTGGTGATCAAAAGGAGTAGAGTAATATAAATATGATCACTAGCTTTAGGAATAATAGATTTTTGAAGCACATGTTAGATTGTCCTAACATCCTTAACTAAGGTGTTGGATGCCCCATCATGATAAGAAACAAAGGTGTTTCTCAAAAGTTGATTGGTTGGAGCTCAGTCAAAATCAGGATTTTGAGATAAAATGTGAAGCTTGTTTCCAGTGGTGGACAATTGAAGAAGTTCATGACAATTTTGATATGTGATTTTGACAGGACACTTGTTGACATAAGACTAAAGGGAAGGGTACGAAGAATTAATTCGGAGGCTAGCAAAAAATTTAAAAAGTAGTATGAAATTTAATGGAACGCCAAGGGTAAGGATGAATGTCAGAGAGGTATGCTAAAAAAGTTCAAGAATAGGGTAAGAAAGTGTACACAGATTGACAGTCTAGGATAAGGTGATCTTGGCTATCTTGTAACACAGATAGGCGGCTTGGCCAGGCACCTTAGTGAAATAAGGGTCAATGTTGGCCCTCGAGGAGCTTCTAACAGGCATACATAATCACTTGCCACCCGCCATGAATATAAAAAATAGAGAAAGAGTGAGAACAAAGATGAATGGAGGTGTCTGGGTGAGAAAAAAGGTTTGAAATCTTCGATTTATAAAGAAAGGGACCTATCATCCAGGACGATTGTAGAATCATCCAGGATGACCAGGTAAAATTATTGCATCCGGGATGATTGGTCAAAAAGGCAGTTAGATCATCTAGGAAAATCAGACATCGTCCAGGAGGATAAGACACAGGCGGTCGTCCTATGGAGTCATTTCGAACGATTATTAAAAAAGCATATCATCTAGGATAATTACCATATCACTTTGAATATTATTTATATAAGATATTATACTATACTAGGATAGAAAATATCTCTATCATAAAGTCCAGTTATTAATTTGAGATAGATTTTTATTTAGAAAAGAAAATTATTCCACTAAAAGAAGTTAGAGGTGGGGAAACAATTAACGATGTTTCTCCCTTTAACTGATTTAGGTATGTCAAATATTAATTACAAATTTTCAAAAATAAAAATAAGACATAATATATCACTTCAGTAGTGATCAAAGAAAAAGAAAAAAGAAGTAAATTAAAACTACAGAAATGAAAACATAAAAAGAATGATAAAATAAACAAATAAAACTAAAGTCAATATAAAGAAAAGAAAACAACACATAATAAATTGAAAAATAAAGTTTAGAATTCAGAAAGCATCAAGTTCATGCATTTATGTCGATCACACCCAATTTTATCCTTAAGATGCTGAATGTGTTGAAGGCTAGTGGTTTAGTAAAGATGTCAGCCAGTTGATTCTCAGTTGCCACATGGTGTAACTCAATGTCTCATTTAGTCACATAGTCTCTAATAAAGTGATATCTTATATCAATGTATTTAGTCATTGAATGCTGTATAGGATTCTTAGTGATGTAAATAGTACTAGGGTTGTTACAAAGGATTAAAATTATTCCTACAGGTAATCCTAAATCCAAAGTTTTTTGGTTCAACCAAAGAATTTGGGCCACACAACCCCCTAAGGCAATATACTCAGCTTCAATAATGGAAAGTGCAACAGAGTTTTATTTTCTACTGGACTATGAGACTAAAGACTGTGCTATGATATGACATGTTCCAGAAGTGCTCTTTCTATCCATCCTACATCTTACAAAATTAGAATCAGAATATCTAATAATCTCAAAAGAAGTGCTATGTCTAGGATATCAGATTCATATGTTTTGAGTCTCTAAGAGTTATTTAAGAATTCTCTTAACTGCAGTCAGGTGGGATTCTTTAGAATTCGCTTGAAATCTAGCACAGAGATAAGCACTAACATTATATTAGGTTGGCTAGCAGTCAGGTAAAGTAAAGATCCAATCATCCATATGTACTTCTTTTAATCAACATATTTTCTATTTGGGTCCTTATCCAACTAAACACTAGAGGTCATGAGAGTATTTATTGGCTTGACTTTATCCATTTTATATTTCATGAAGATGTCCTTTATGTATTATGATTGATTTAGAAAAGTTTCATCATCCAATTGTCTTATGCTAAACCCTAAAAAATAGGATAAATCTCCCATCATACTCATCTCAAATTCCTTACTCATTATTTTAGAGAAATCATCACATAGCCTTTTATCAGAAGATTCAAAAAGTATATCATCAATATAGATTTGAACAAGGAGTAATTCAACACCTACTTTCTTGAGAAAATGGGTGGTGTCTATGCTCCCCTTAACAAACTCCCTCTCTAGTAAGATTATGCTAAGCCTCTCATACCAAGCTTTGGTGCATATTTTAATCAATATAAGCCTTTTTTAATTTGTAAACATGATTTGAAAATTGAGAACTCTCAAAATTTGGGGGTTTGTTTACATACATATGCTCTTTTATTATCCCATTTAAAAAGGCACTCTTGATGTCCATTTGGAAAAGTTTAAATCCTTTATAACAGATAAAGGCTAGTAGCACTCTAATGGCTTCCAATCTAGCTAAAGGGGCAAAGGTCTCCTCAAAATATATCCCTTCTATTTGGTTGTACCCGTTAGCCACCAATATCGTTTTATTCCTAACCACCACACCAGAATCATTCATCTTATTCTTAAAGACCCATTTGGTTCCTACTATATTTTATTCCTTTGTTCTTTCTACAAGCTTAAAAATCTTAAAGTTTCTTAACATAAACATCCTCTTGTATCACCTCATTTAAAAAGGCACTTTTGACATTCATTTGAAATAATTTACAACCTTTAAAACATGCAAATGGTAATAAAATCTTAATTGCTTCAAGTCTAGCTACAGGGGAAAAAGTCTATTCAAAATCAATCCATTCTATTTGATTATATCCCTTAGCTACCAATCTAGCCGTATTTCTAATCACAACTCCTAAATCATTCATTTTATTTTTGAATACCCACTTAGTTCTAACAACACTTTAATCCTTTAGCCTTTCAATCAATTCCCAAACATCATTCCTTACAACTTGATTCAACTATTCTTGTATGTCCAAAATCTAAAATTCATTCAAAAGTGCTTATTTTATATTTGTGGGTTTAACCATTAAAATAAAAGGAGAATGATTCACCTCTTTGTTAAGTTCATGCCTAGTCCTAACTCCCTCACTTGGTTCACATAAAATCAATTCCATTGGGTGATGTTTAGAAAATTTCGATTCTATCGGCAAAGGGTTTTCTTTTTCCACATTTTCTTCCAAATTTAGCTTTTCAATTCCTTAGAAGTTTTTTTCAATATGATCCTCTTCCAACCTTGGCTTTTCCAAAATACCATATTCATCAAACACAATATGTGTGGTCTCCTCAACTATAAAGTTTTTTTGTTAAAATCTTTATATGATTTTCCAATACTAAAGTATCCAAGAGAAATTCCCTCATTAGATTTTGGATAAAATTATCCTAAAGGAGATTTTTTATTATTATGAATGAACACCTTACATTCAAAAACATACAAATGTGACAAATTTGAGGTTCTACCCTTAAGAAGCTCATAGGACATTTTATTCAATTTTGATTTAATATTCACCATATTCAGAAAATAATAAGTTGTATTGACCTGCTATATAGCCCAAAAATATTTTAGAAGTGAGTATTCTGCCAACATGGTTTTAGCAGCTTCAATTAATGTTCTATTCTTTCTTTTGACTACCCCATTCTGCTAAGGGGTCCTAGGTGCTGAAAAATTATGATCAATTCCTTTGTCTTTACAAAACTCCTCAAAATTTTCATTTTTAAATTCACCTCCATGATCACTTTGAATTGATAAGATTTTATAACCTAATTTTTTTTAATCTAAGTAAAATTTTTTCTAAAATTTTCAAATGATTCACTCTTTTGAAATAAATATTTAGCCTAAGTGAATCTAGATAAATCATCAACAATCACAAATTCATATACCTTACATCCTAGACTTACAATGCTAACTTTTCCAAAAAGATCCATATGAATATTCTCTAGTAGTTTACTTATTCTAAGATCCTTAAAGGCATGAAAGGATGGCTTCATTGGTTTTCTTAGTTGACATGAATCACATAAGTGGTCCTTAGTTAAATCTAATCTTGGTATACCTCTTACAAATTCTTTTAGGATAATTTTATTGTAAACATAACTTCAAGGATTATAATTTTGATGTTAGCAAATATTTTTGGCATTTTTGTTTCTCTACTATTGCCCTGCCTACTAACATTTTAGGTCCACAAGTTCAATTGTAAATTAAGCTAGCTCAAGATAAGGTAGATTAGGACTGAGTCATTCTATGAGTGCACTTCAAGTGTTTTACCTTTTCTTGAGTCAAATATAATAAAGTGGATCCTGATGCTAAGTAACCTTGCACACCACACTCAAGGGGAGAAATTCTATATGTTCTAGAATTTTTTTTTTATTTTTGATCATATAATTTAGGACAATTCAAAATTGTCCTAGATGATTAATTAAAAATAAAAACCCTAATTAGGTCATCCTTATTAAGATAGCTAATTTAAGCAAATAATCCTAGATGATATTAACATCATCCTGGACAAAATACTCAAATAAAAAAAATCAACCACTAACTCTTTTAGGAATGTTATTATATTTAGAAATCATACATGACGATCCCACATCATCTTGGATGATTCATTATAATCATGCTTAAATTATTCAAGTGATTAAGAAAAATAATTAAGGTTTGATTGATTGATTATATCATCCTGGATGATTGCAGGATCATCCTGGATGATTAGTTAGAAAACCTTAATGTTCTCCTGGATCACCTAGATGACCAGAACGATATGCTAGACGATCAGTTGAATGTCTTCCTCATCCAGGTGAATCTCTTGGACAACCAGAATGATGTGTTGGATGATAATTCTTGATTTTGAACTAATCATATAGGATGATCTAAGAATTGTCCTAGATAATAAGTTATATTTCTTCATCATTTAACATGTTCCTTCTGGACGAACAGAATGATGTGTTTGATGATATTTATGGTTTTGAACTAATTATACAGGATGATGCATACATGTCTTGGATAATTAGAATAAATAAGATTTCTTATCATCCATTCCTCCCATATCATCCTGGCTAAATGGGCTGAACATATACTAATTGTATATGCCAATCTGTTGATCGTCATAGATGATTTTTGATGGCAAGTTACAAATTAGGGCAAACTTTAAGCCCTTATTTATAAGATATATTATTTATTTAAGGTGAGATCTTTTGTTAGTCTTGACGTAAGAGAACTAAGAGAAGAAGAGGGAGAGCTTGGGGCAGAGAGAGAGAGAAAGAGAGGATCTTGTGAGGGGGAGTTTATGAGGGGTTCACAAAGATTGCTCCAAGCAAGGACCCTAGTCATCATCCCTAGTTCCTTGGAGGCTCTAGGGAGGTCTTCTTTAGCAATAAATCAAGGTTCTCTACCTGCTTCAAGGGGAAGCAAAAGGAGGTTGGGTTCTCTGCCTCGTCGGGGTAGGTGGAAAGGAGTTTGTAAAGGCTTCTCCACCTTGTTATGGGAGCAAAATGAGAGTCACAGAGTTTTAACACAATACCCAGAGGAGAGGCTCTAGAGACTGGATGTAGGTCAAGTTGATCGAACAACTATAAAATCTTGTATGCTCTTTCTTATTACATTTCTGCATTTAAATTTCTGCACTTTATTTTCATGTGGATGATCACATGTTTTAATATTTTAAAATTTTCAAAAAAAAATCATGCTTTTTTGTTCTAGAATATTTTTAATACTACCAATTCACCCCATCTTGGTTAGCCTCGAGCTAGTTCATAAGGGGCTTAACAACCTTAACGAACTTTCAAAATTTCTTATGGTTTTTAATGCTAGCATGACAAAGTCTCCTATGCCATAACCATGATTTATCAGAAAATGTTTTCAAATAAAAATCATTAAGAGATTTAGTACAATTCAAATCTAGCATTTATATATTATTTACCTTATATATATGCAGTACATCATTTCCATTTTGGCTTAATATGTAGCTAGTGGGAAAACATTTTATATTATAACCTTATCTCACAGTTGACTAATACGCAACAAGATATATGCCCAATAATTTCATAAGAAATATATTTAACTCTAGGAAAAGGTTTTTTCAATCTACGAGAATAAAATTATCTTTTCCTAGGTTTTAAAATTTTTGTCCTTTTATCAGGATTAAAAAATTATTAAGGGCTAGGTGGAATCCTGTTTTTCTCAAGTTCATTCAATTGAGCTTTAAAAAATGAGTTTGCACTTTCTAACTCATCATTATCAACTTTTAAATAATGCTCTCTATTATCAGATTCATCCATATAAGTTTTAAAATATTTTTCTAGTTTAGTGTGGGAGATGTTTCAATATTTTATGTTATTTGTTCAATTCACCAAACTCATCCAAAAGTTTTATTTGGCTGTTATCAATATGTGTATGATCTTTCCTAAAAATTTCATGCTCATTCTGTAATTTAATAAAATTTAAATTCAACCTAGCATGCATCTTTTTAAGTTTTCTATATGTGGTATGTATTTTCTCAAAAATATTAATAATTCTTTATAAGTTAAGTCACTTACATCTTCTTGATCTGACTGATCAAGCTTGTCGGTTATTAAGCATATATTTATTACTTCTTCTTCTACTTTTATTTCTAAGGAATCTGAAGTTGAGTCCACCCGAAAAGCTCTTTGTAACCACTTCTTATCCTTCTTCACATTTGTTTTATCCTCCACCTTCTCCTTTCTAGAATTGGCTTTAAGATTAGGACAGTCAAATTTTATATGTCCAGGCTTCCTAAATTCATAGCAAATAACATCTTTAGATACCTTGACATTTTTATGGAACTTACCTTTATTCTACTGCTTACACCTCCTTTGCTTCCTTTTTAAAAAACTCCTGAATAGCCTAATTATTATGATAATGTCATCTTCATCCTTAGGCTGAGAATGATCATTCTCTGAGTCTTTCACTTTCAAAGCTATATATTTTTCCTTTCTCTTCTCACCTACATTAATCTGTCTTTGAGTTACTCCTTGCTCATAGGCAATTAGTGATTCAAGAAGATTGTCAATAGAATAAATAGTTAAATCCTTAGACACTATAATAGACATTATTTAAGCATCATAAGTAGTAGGCAAATAATAAAGTATTTTATTCACTTTTTCTACATTCATTAATTCCTTACCTAAAGCATGCATGGAGGTAACTATTTGAATGAATTGTGTGTATATATCAGTAATTGATTTGTTTGGTCTCATATAAATAATTCATAATCATATACAAAAATATTTAATCTAGATTATTTCACTTTATTAGTCCCTTCATATGTAATACAAAGTCTATCCCAAATTTCTTTTCCACTTTTATAGGTAGAAACATACATGTAATATTCAAATTTAAGGGCATAAAAGAAACTATTCAAACATTTTGCATTTAACTAAGCTAAGTCTCATTCTTCTACAGTCCAGTTAGTAAACAGTGTTTCAGTTCTAAAGCCATATACAAGTCTAGTTGGCATAGTGTATCTTTCTTGTACTAAAATTCACATGCGATAGGATAAGCAATTGAAGAAAAGTAGACATTCATGTTTTCTAAAAATTGAAAGAGATATTAGCAAATGATGGGGGTCTAGTGATCGAAATCCCTTCAGGTGTGTTACTATTTTAAAAAGTAGACATAATCATTTTTTAAAAAGTAATATAAACTTTAAATTTGAAACAAAGCTTTAATACCACTTAAAAAATACGTATAAGCTTTTAGACCTATCGTAATTATCCTTAGGCTAACCAAGAGGGGGGCGATGAATTGGTAATTTTAAAATTCTCTTGGAAATTTATGAAAACTTTTTTATTAATTTTTTATACAAAGAAAATTTTCAACTACGAAAATAAATTTTTTGAAAAAAGTAATGAAGACAAAATTTTTTTAGTGGTTCCGTCTAACTAGACCTACATCCTCTCCTTGATGACTCCCTATTCAGGTATTGCACTATTACCAAAGTGACTCTCCTTTTATTCCTACAGTAAGGCAGACAAGCTTTTATAATTACCCTCTCTTCCACCAATACCAAGTGCGGCAGAGTACCATCATCCTTTTACACCCTCCAAGTATTGGATGAGTACCATAGTCCTTTCACACTCTCTAAGTGTCAGCAAAGTTCCATCATTCTTTTACACCCTCCAAGTGTCGATAGAGTACCATCATTCTTTTATACTCTTTAAATGTCGACAGAGAATGGGGTCTTCTTCAAAAATATTCCCTCAAGCATCTTCAAGGAAGTAAAGAAGGGATTTGCTAAAAATACTATGAGAATCTTACCTTTGGGTAACCTTATGAACTCTTTACACTCTCAATTGGCAAAAACCTCTCTCAAATACTATCCAAAATCACTTTCAAACTTTTGCTCTAAAAAAATAAAGAAGGATTTGTCCAAATTTAATTTTAAGGACCTTATATATAAAATATACAAAAAATCATCTAAAAAAACGAAAATTGGAATTTTGAGTGTTCACGATCATATAGTATGATCGACGATTGTATATATGAACAGTTAAAAATTTACTAGTATAATTCTATTCGAAACATCTTTGTACATGTTTATCATATATTACAAATATATATCGTATGGTATGAACTATTAAGAAAAATTTCATTGTTCATCGGGATGAAAAGATACCTCATAATTTTGTACTCTGGACATCGCTATACAAGCATGAGATAGTACAGTATAAATAGTTCAAAAAAATTTGGTGTTCATCGGGATGAGAAGAGACCAATCTTTTTGTACTATCTATACGAAAATTAGATCCTACAGTATGAGTAGTTCAAAAAAAATTTAATGTTCGTTGGGGCGAAACGAAATCCAATCTTTTCATACTTTGGATGTCATCTGTATGAAGTGGACTTTGTACGATACGATCAGTTAAGAAATTTTTTGATGATCATTGGGATGAACTTATATGTATCTATTTCATACTCTGGACTTTGTATGTACGAATATGACTTCGTACAATCCGAATAGGACCTAGAAAATTTTCTTCAAATGGTTTGATTAACTACTTTTTAGAGGAAATAATTGGACAAATTGTCCCATACGATATGAAACCATACAGTATGATTAGTTTAAAAATTTACAAATTTTAACACTCCCCCAGTGTGTGTGTGAATGGTTACCCAATTAAAATCATACTTTCTCAGACTCAATAAAATTGAAAAATTCAGTCTCCATTTACATTAAATACTAATCTAATCTCTCTTAAAGTCTTCAAAAGTCTGGAGTATGATTTTCGTGAAATGTTAGTACACACAAATAATAAAAGTTATATATCACTCAGACATGAAAAATCATACTTTTTGTTCAAATCATTAAACTCATCTAATATATTCATATGGTTGTTATCAATCAATGCATGATCATTCCTAAGGATTTCATGTTCTTTTTGTAACTCTAAAAGTTTTATGTTCAACCTAACATGCAACTTTTTGAGTTTCCTATAAGGAGTATGAATCTTCTCAAAAATTTTAAATAATTCATTTTAAGTTAAGTCACATATCTCTTCTTGATCTGATTGATTAAGCTTATCGACCATTAAACACAAGTTTGTGACTTCCTCCTACGTTTTTATTTTTGAGGAATCTAAAGCTGAGTCTGACCAAAATGCTCCATGAAATCTCTTCTTGCCCTTCCTTACATTGCTTTTCTCCTTAACCTTCTCTTTGATAGGATTAGTTTTAAGATTTGGGCATTCAAATTTGATAACAAATTACATCATTAGAATTCTTAGCATTTTTGTGGAACTTACCCTTATTCCACTATTGACATCTCCTTTGCTTCCTCTTAAGAAAACTTCTGAATTACATTGTCATCAAGGCAAAATCATCTTTATCCTAAGGTTGAGACTCATCATTATCCAAGTCATCCACTTTTAATGATATGTTTTTCTTCTTTTGCTTGTCACTTGCATCAATCTATCTTTGATTCACTCTTTACTCATAAGAAATTAGTGATATAAGAAGATTGTAAATTGAATAAACATTCAAGTCTTTTGATTCTTTTATAGTAGTTAACTTTGCATCATAAGTAGTAGACAAACAACAAAAAATTTTATTTACATTTTTAGCATTCGTTAGTTCTCTACCTAAAGCATGCATTGAAGTGACTATTTGGGTAAAATGAGTATATATATCAGTGATTGATTCATTCAGTTTCTAGAAAAATAGTTCGTAATCATGTAGTAGAATGTTTAATCTTAATTATTTCACCTCATTAGTTCCTTCATATGTAATGTAAAGCCTATCCCAAATTTCTTTTCCAGATCTATAGGTTGAGACATACATATAGTCTTTAGATTTAAGTGCACACAAAAAAAACTATTTAAATATATAACATTTAATAGAGCTAAGTCTTTTCTCTTCTACTGTTCAGTCAATAAATAATATGTCAGTTATAATGCCATCTACAAGTCTAGTTGGCCTAGTGTATCCTTCATGTATAAAAATTCACGTGCAATAGTCAAGCGATTAAAGAAAAATAGACATGTCTTTTCCAAAAATCAAAAGGGATGTTATTAAGCAATGGTGATCTAGTGATTGAATATCCTTTGAGTGTATTATAGTTTCTAAAAGTAGCCATGATCATTTTGAAAAAAGTTATCTAAACCTTAATTTTTGAAAGTAGGCTCTAATACCATTAAAAGTCTAAATATGTTATTAGACCTAAAGTAATTGTTCCAAAAAATCTCTTGGTAGATTAAAAAAAAATTAAAATTTTTAATCATAATAATAAAATTTTCAAAAAAAATTTTCAACCATAAAATTTAAAATTGCAGAAAAATAAAAATGCAGTAAAAAAGTAAAGATAGAAAAAAATAATATAGAAATTTATAGTGGTTTGGTCCAACAAGACCTACATCAACTCCCTGTAGACTCTATCTTCAGGTATTACACTATATCAAAGTGTCTCTCCTTTTGCTCCCATAACAAGATGGAGTAGCCCTTACAATTAACCTCTCTTTCACCAATCCTCGATGCGACTGAGTACCGTCATCCTTTCACACCCTCTTGGTGTTGGCAGAGTACAGTCATCCTTTTATACCCTCCTGGTGTCTATAGAGTACCAGCATTCTTTCTCATCCTCTTGGTGTTAGCAGAGTACCATCATCCTTTTAATAGTCTTCAAGAAAGTATGGAAGAACTTTAAAGAATAAGCAAGATATACTCACCATTGGGCAACCTTGTGAATCCCCTCACAATTCTCTCTTAAGAAATCTCTCACTCTCCAATCGCAATAAATTCTCCCATACGCTCTCCAAGTGCACTTTCAAAAGAAATTCATAGTAGGAGTTCCCAGGCTATCAGTTTTTATGACCTTATATAAAAAAGATAAGAAAAATCATCTCAAAAATTGAAAATTTTAATTTGACAATCCTTGATTATACAGTATGATCATACTTTGCATGTACAAATAGATCAAAAATCATTGTACGAACCTATTTTTATACTCTATTAGTCATATGTACAAACTGATATCATACTATATGAATGTTTCAAAAAATGAACAAGTTCATCAGGTATGATTCTATATGAATGCATTTTATACTCTAGTCGATGTACCATATGATATTAATTTTGTAAAGTATGATTAATTTAATCAAATCATGTTTTATTTGGTATGAAATTGAACAAGTACTTTTTGTACTCTAGACATGATCTATACAAATTCAATTTCATACAGAATGAATAGTTCAAAAAATTTAATTATTCATACAGACGAATTGGTACGCAACCATTTCATATTTTGGACATTATTTGTATGAAACTCATTTCATATAGTATGATCAATTTAGAAAATAGTGAGTTCATTTGGGATGAACTGGTACATAGCTAATTCATACTCTAGATATTATCTGTACGAATATAACTTCGTACAGTATAAATAATCCAATCAAAATTTTATAAGAGATGATTTAACTAATTGCTTTATGGAGGAAGACATAGATCAAATCGTCCAATATAATTACAAAATTATACAATATAATTAGTTTTAAAAATAACAAGTTTTGACTCACTCCACTAGTATGTGTGTGCACTATTACCCAATTACAATCACACTCTATTAGACTCAAGAAAAATAAAAAAGTATAAACTTCAATTATAATAAATCCTAATCTAATATGTCTTGAAGTCTTCAGTGGTCTGGAGCATGATTTTTTGCAACTTAGTTTTCATAACTTTGTTTTCATATTATGTGTATTTTTTATGATTCCAAAATTTTTTTATTATTATTGATTTTTCTAATATATATTAAAAATATTGATTTTGTTGTTTGTGTGCACTAACATTTTAGAGAAATAATACTCCAGATAGTTGAAAACTTCAAATTAGATTAGATTAGGGTTTATTTTTTTTAAATTCTATTCTTTTTATACTTTTCTTGAGTTTGAGAGAGTGTGATTATAAATGGGTAATCGTACACACACATTAGAGGAGTATAAAAATTTGTAATTTTTTATTAAAACTAATCATACTTTATGATTTTGGATCGTACGAGACAATTTAGCTTGAGCGTTCTTGCAGAAAGTAGTTAATCGAACTATGCTAAATTTTTTTTAAGACTTATTTATACTATACAATGTTAGCTTCGTACGTACGCCTTCTAGAGTATGAAATAAATATGTACAAGTTTGTCCTAACAATCTTCTAATTTTTTTAAGCTATTAGTATTGTATGATCTTATGTTCGTACAGACGATGTTCAGAGTACGAAATGGTTAGGTATCTTTTGTCCATATAAATAGGTAAATTTTTTGAACTGTTCATGCTGTACGATCCTAGGATCGTACAGACGACTTCCAAAATATGAATTGGTTGTATCCATATTCATACCAAATGAAACATGGTTTGATTAAAATAGATTATACTCTACGATATGGATTTTATACAATACATTATTCAGAGTACAAAATTGTTTCGTACTAAATTATACCATATAAATCTATTTAGTTTTGAACTGATCATACTGTATTATGTTAATTCGTACACAGGTAAATTAGAGTACAAAATTAATTCATACTAGATCATATGAATAAATTTTGAACTATTTGTACATACGATCATCGATCATACTATACGAACGGGGACAGCCAAATTTAAAAATTTTAGTTTTCTGGATGATTTTTAATGTCTTCCATATATAAGGTCCTAAAAACTGACTGTGGAAGAATCCTTTTTCATGTTTTCTTTGAGAGCTAGTGAAAGAGTGCTTTAGGAGAGTGTTTAAGAGTGTAGAGAGAGATCTTACAAGTGGAAATTATGAAGTTCATAGGGTTGCCAAAAGGTGAGGATCTCTTTATAAGTCTTGTCAAATATCTTCCTTACTTCTTTGGAGTTGCTCGTGAGAAGATCTTGGAGAAGATCCAATTTTCTATCAACACTTGGAGGGTGTGAAATTATGATAGTTCTCTACCAGCACTTGGAGAGTATGAAAGGATGACTGTACTTTGTCGACACTTGGAGAGTGTGAAAGGATAATAGTACTCTGCCGACACATAAAGAGTGTGAAAGGATGAGGGTACTTTGCCGTACCAGGGATTGGTGGAAGAGAGGGTAATTATAAAGGCTTCTTCACCTTATTATGGGAGGAAAAGCAGTGTTACTTTGGTAATAGTGCAATGCTGAAGTGGGAGTCTTCTGGGATTAGCATTGTTCTAGTTAGACTGAACCACTATAAATTTTTGTGTTATTATTTTACTGCATTTTGATTTTTCTGTGCATTTAAATTTTTGTGGTTGACAAATTTTTAGATTGATAAAAATTTTAATTGTTCAAAAATTAAATAATAGTTTTCTATAAAATATTTCTAAGAAATTTTTAAATTACTAATCCCCCCTCTTGGTTAGCATTGGGACAATCAGTTTTAATTTAACAACCTATATAGACTCTTCAATTGGTATCAGAGCCAACTTTTAAAAACTAAGGTTTAAACAACTTTTTGAAAATGATTATGGTTATTTTTGGAAACCGTAATACACTTGAAGGGTATTCGATCACTAGACCCCATTGTTTAATAACAACCCTTTCAATTTTTGAAAAATATGTATGTATACTTTTCTTTAATTGCTCGACTATCATTTGTGGATTTTAGTACATGAAGGATACACTAGACTAACTAGACTTATAGATGGCATTAGAACTGAAAAACTATTTATTGATTAGATTATAGAAGAAAAAGACTTAGCTCAATTAAACACCAAATGTTTGAATAGTTTTTTCTGTGCACTTAAATCTCAAGACTATATGTGTGTCTCTACTTGTAAAAGTGGAAAAGAAATTTAGGATAGATTTTGTATCATATATGAAGGGACTACCAAAGTGAAATAATCTAGATTGAATTTTTTTGCTACATGATTATGAACTATTTTGCATTAAACCAAATGAATCAATCACTGACATGTATACACATTTCACTCAAATGGTCACCACATTGCATGCTTTAGGTAGGGAACTAACGAATGCCAAGAAAGTGAATAAAATACTTTATTATTATTTTATTATTTATAATACAAAGATTACTGCTATAATTGAATCAAAAGATTTAAATATTTATTCCATTGATAATCCTCTTGGATCACTAATTACTTATGAGCATGGAGTGACTCAAAGATAAATTGATGTAGGTAAGAAGTTAAAGGAGAAGAACATAACATTGAATGTGGATGACTTAGGGAGTGACCAGTCTCAGCTTGAGGATGAAGTTGACATTGCCTTAATGACAAGAAAATTAAGGAGTTTTCTAAAAAGGAAGGAAAGGAGATGTTAGTAATAGAACAAAGGTAAGTTCCATAAAAATACTAAGGCTTCTAACGATGTTATTTGCTATGAATGAAGGAAGCCTAAACACATAAAATTTGAATGCCCAAATCTTAAAGCCAATGCTAGCAAGGAGAAATTCATGGAGAAAGCAAATGTAAGGAAGGGCAAGAAGAGATTATAGAGAGCATTTTATATAGACTTAGCTTCGGGTAACTCAGAAATAGAAGCAGATGAGGAAGTCACCAATATGTGTTTGATGGCCAACAAGCTTGACTTATAAAGAGCTATTTGATTTTTCTAGAAAATATATACTGCTTATAGAAAACATAAAAAGATGCATGCTAGGTTGAACTTATTTTTTCTAGAATTATAAAAAGAGTATGAAACCCTTAGAAAAGATCATGCACTATTTGATAGAAGCCACATGAAACTATTGGATGAGTTTGATGAATTGAACAAACATCATGAACTATTAAAATCATCCCACACTAAACTTGAAAAAGATTTTAAAATATTTATGGATGAATCTGATAGTAGATAACATTATTTGAAAATTGACAATACTGTGTTAGAAAGTGCAAAATCATTTTTTAAAGCACAATTGAAAGCACTTAAGGAAAAAAGGATTCTACCCACACCTAAATAATTTTTCAATCCTCATACGAAACAAAAAATTTTAAAACCTAGAAAAAGATAGTTTTACTCATATAGATTAAAAAATCCTTTTTTCTAGAGTTAAATATTTTTCTTGTGGAATGATTGGCTATTTATATCACATTTGCATTATTCATAGTAAATCATTTCTAGTGTGGAGACCAAAGATGCATAAAACAAAGCATATCCAACATGCATCTAGATTAATTTTTCCACGAGGAGAACCCAAACTTATTTGGGTTCCTAAGACTAATATTTAATTTACCTGTAGAAATGCTCTCATACAAGATCTCGTGAGAGCATTTAGTATCGTGATAGGAGCATATGAGTGGAGACATTACACAATTCATATCAATGGAAGTTAAGAATTGAGGCAAGGTTATACTGGGAGACAATACCACTAAAAAGTGGTTGGCACAGGTATGATTGGAAACTTGAATAATTTTTTCATTTAGAATGTTTTACTTATATAAGACTTAAAGTTTAATCTGTTCAGTATTAGTCAACTGTGTGTAAGAGCTATAGTGTAAAATTGTTTTCTTACTAGCTACATAATAAGCAAAAATGGAAGTGATGTTTTGAATGGAATTAGGGTATATAATGTATACATGCTTGATTTAAATTGTATTAAATCTCATAATGCTTTTGTCTAAAAACAAATTCTGTTGAATCATGGTTATGACATATGAGACTTTGTCACGTCAGCATGAAGAATCTTAGGAAAATTATCCAAAAAGAACTTTTTAGAAGAATGCCAAAACTAGACTTTACTAAGGATCACCTGTGTGATGCATGTCAACTTGGAAAATATGTGAAGTCCTCCTTTCATTCCATTAAGGATCTTAGAACTAGTAAACCATTAGAAATTATTCACATGGATCTTTTTGGACAAGTTAGCACTGTAAGTCTAGGAGGCAAAGTATTTGGATTTGTGATTGTTAATGAATTTTCTATATTCACTTGGGTTAAAATTTTAGTTCAAAAGAGTTAATCATTTAAGGAATTTAGAAGTTTTTCAACTTAGATTTAGAGAAAACTAGGTTGCAAGATTTTATCAATTCAAAGTGATCTTAGATGTGAATTTGAAAATGAAAAATTTGAAGATTTTTTTAAAGAGAAAGAAATTGAACATATTTTTTTAGCACATAGAATCCCTCAACAAAATGGGATAGTCAAAAGAAAGAATAGAATATTAATTGAAGCCACTAGAGCCATTTGGCAGAATGTTTACTTTCAAAAATTTTTTGGGCTGAAGCAGGTAGTACAGCTTGTTATATTCTAAATAGGGTGAACATTAGATCTAAATTGAATAAGATACCCTATGAACTTTTTAAGGGGAAAATACTAAATTTGTCACATTTACATGTTTTTGGATGTAAGACGTTTATTTATAATAATGGGAAAACTCCTTTAGGAAAATTTAATCCAATATCTGATGAAGGAATTTTTCTTGGATATTATAGTGTTAGAAAATCTTATAGAGTTTTTAACAAGAGAACTTTGGTAGTTGAGGAAATAACCTATGTTGTATTTGATGAATCTGATATTTTGTAAGAGCCAAGATAGGAAGAGGATCATACTAAAAATAACTCTCAAGGAATTGGAAACATAGAATTGGAAGAAAATGTAGAAAAAGAAAATCCTTTGCCTAGATAATGGAAATTTTCTAAGAATCACCCTAAGAAATTTATTTAAGTGAACCTAGTGAATATGATAGGACTAGGCATGGACTTAGCAAAGAGGTGAAACATTCTACCTTTATATCGATGATTGAACCCACAAATATAAATCAAGTACTTTTTGATGAATTTTGGATTTTGGCCAAGCAAGAAGAGTTGAATCAATTTGTAAGAAATAATGTTTGGGAATTGATTGAAAGGCCAAATGATCAAAGTGTTGTTAGAACTAAGTAGATATTAAAAAATAAAATGAATGCTTTAGGAGTTGTGATCAAAAATATGGTAAGATTGGTGGCTAATGGATATAATTAAATAAAAGGGATTGATTTTGAAGAGACTTTTGACCCCTGTAATAAATTTGAAGCAATTATAGTTTTGTTAGCATTTGTTTGTTTTAAAGGTTTTAAATGATTTCAAATGGATATGAAAAGTGCCTTTTTAAATGAGGTGATATAAGAAAATATTTATGTTGAGCAACCTCCAAGTTTTGAAAATTCTAAATTTCCTAATCACGTGTTTAAATTGAAAAAAGCTTTATATTGTCTGAAATAATCACCTAGGGCTTCGTATGAGAGGTTAAGCACTTTCTTATTAGAGAATTCTTTTGTGAAAGGAAGTGTGGACACCACTCTCTTTCTGATGAAAATAGGAAATGATAAACTTATTCTTCAAATAAATATTAATGACATCATATTTGAATCTATAAATAAAAATCTCTATTATGTTTTTTTAAAAAATAATGAGTAATTTGAGATGAGTTTAATGGAAGATTTGAGTTATTTTCTTAATTTTAGCATAAAGCAAAATGAGGAAGGAACTTTTCTTAGTCAGTTGAAGTATATTAAGAACAAACTCTAGAAACATGATATAAATAATGCAATGAATTTTAATATATAGGCCTAGCCAAATAATTATAAACCCTAAGTATTTTTTAAATTTTATTGCAATAGTATAATTTTCTTTTTACTCATCACAAAATGTTAATCAATCTCCACAGTTTGAATATAATCAAATAGAACTAATTTCAATATATGGTTTTCATAACTATTATAGAATACACTAGCAAAATCATCTATCCGATGGCATTTTTCGGCTGCTTTAGAATTTATCGGTAATTTCCGGTGAAATAATTTATGCCAGTAAAACACGCGTAGGAAAAAATTATTCTGGATACTTTCCGGCAGCCTTTGCCAAAAAATTAAAAAATCTTCAAAAACTTGTTGCCCAGCGGCCTGACCGCCCAAGCTGCCCAGCTGCCCAAGCACGCTGCCCACCCTCCTGGACGCCTTCCCGTGCTGCCAGCTGCCTTCCCGCCGACTACCCGATTTCCCTTTGACTTCCTGCCCAAACATGTTGCCCGCCAACCTGTCTTGTTTGTGCATGTGCGCTGCCTGCGGAATTCAAAATCAGTTGTATTCAGAAAATCATCAATCACACAACCACAATGTTACATAGTAAAATATGTGTCATTGCTCACTTTTTATATTTAAACTATATAATTACATAAAAGTAATAATCAATTTTAAAATTAAAATTATATTTACTAATTAATTTAATTATGTAAATTAAAATTAATAATTAATTTAAAAATAAAAATTAATATTTACTAATTAATTTTAAATGAAAATTAATTAAATAAATGTATTCTAATTAAAATTTAATTAATATAAATTATTAACTTAATACTTTATTTAAATACTATTAAAATTACTATTCACTGAAAATAAAATTTTAAAATAAATTAAAATTTAAATAAGAATTTTAATTTTAAATCTTTTTACTTAAGGAAATAGTTAACTTAAATTAGTTAATATTATTTTTAATCTTTTTGTTAAATCATTTAAATAGTTAAATTTCTAATCATTTTAGTTAAATTTTTTAAAATCCATCAGAAAGCTAGAAAAGCCTCCGGAAAAATGCACCGAGAAGAAACTACTGGAAACATCCACTGAAAAAGTTGTCTCATTTTCTTCTCTCAGAAAACAGTTAGAAAGCCACCAAAAAATTGACCGCCAGAAAGCTAACAGAAAATTCGACCGGTAATGACTGATTTTCCTGTAGTGATACTTGATTACACATTATTTTATAATTTTGTGTGAAATACATATGTTTAAAATATTATCTTATTGTTTTATACTTTCATAAAATTTTAATGCAAATAATATTCCTAAATGATAAAAATGTTAACCCTAATATAAACTGTATCATATTTGGTTGACCTAGGTTGGCTAAACAACCTATTTAATGTGAGTAGTAGCATATCCAATGATTTTAAATTTTTAAAAATTTCCAATATCACTAATGCAAAATTAATGAATTTATTTTATATTTTTATTAAATTTAATTTTTTTTATGATTTTAAATGATCCTAATTAAGATTTTGGGTTTGATATTTTTATTAGTTTGGAAGGTTTTATGATTTAAAGTTATCCTTATTATGTTTCTGTCGAAAACCAGCATAAAACTTGTCGAATAAACAAGATAGGAATCCTTTTAAATTAAAGAATCATGGCCAATCAAACAAAAATATTTTTAAAATAAATTTTAATATGATTAGAAGCTATAATTGTTGGTTAGAAAGTATTAGAAATGACTTCTTTTTATTATATTTAACTGATAATTTGACTCTTAATATGACAAAATAGAGAAAAATGATTCATTTAGTTAACCCCATGTAGTGTGATAAATGCTTGATGTTGTTGTTGTAGAGAATAAAGTTGAGTAGTTATATATATATATATATATGGGCTAGAGAAAAACCTATAAAAGGATAGATGTTTTTATATTAAAGTTCATTTAATAATTAGAAAAATTAAATTTACATATATAATATGATTTCATCTCTGTGGTGTTAAATATTTAAATTAAAAGTGCTTAATGTTAATTAGAGGTATGTAAGTTAATTAGCCATTTGATTTCACCTTGGGCTAGCTTGGGGTACTGAGTTTAGTATATGCTAATGGGGATTAGGAAAGAGTCGATTAAGTTGTTCTATGAAGAAATTAGAAGTTGGAATTGAAGGAGAGAACTTTGATTGAGATGAGCTGGTTATGCCATAGGAGAGACTATTCGTTTCTTCAATTATACTGGGATTTGTAGGGTGCTTGAGAGATGGCTTGAAATATGGGGGGCTAGCTAGGTGAAGGAAGACAATGGGCATTGGATCAACCCAGCAACTCCTTTGTTCTTAATGAATTAAAAAATATCACTCACTCCTGCCTGTTTGGCCATCGATTACTTTACTCCTAGTTCAAGTTGTGGAGAGCAAATGTAGTGCTTTTGTACAGTACTTTTAAATAAAGGAAATATCCTAATCCGTTGGTTGCCAGAGGTCTAGCTTAGGTTAGCTGATAGAAGTCCTTCTGACTAATTTTCCTATTGGCCAAAGAGGCCTAAAGGCCTCATTGGTCAAAATTGGGTTCACTTGAGTCCACTGAACTTGTTGATAATGATTTCTGGGATCATGGTCCAATAATTTAAATAACTTTTGTGACACGGAACTTATGAACCGCTTTTATCGTTTGGAAAGAGAAAATTCTTCACTCCTTGTCAATAAATTTTTATTAGTATATATATTGAAACTGTGCCTAACATTGCATAGTTAGAGGAGAAACTCAAACTTTGAGCTTTAAAAATAAGGAACATTTTTTTTAATTATTTCAACGCGCACAACAGACAAACTTTTTGGGTGCAGGTGGGGTAATTTTTTATTTTTAATACTTAGATCAATTAAATTAAATTCACACAGCAGATACATAAGGCCCGAACTCGATACTTTTAATTGAAAATCAAAGTACCTCATTAACAAATCAAAGAGATTTGCATGTGGATTAGACCGGTGGGTTAACGAGATGAAAAGTACGTAGGTGCCCATTTCAGAATTCAATTAAAAAAAAAAAATCCTTTGCCGTGTACTTGTAGGAAATTGAAAGTATTTATAAATAAATAATTGTCATCCCTGCATGAATATATTTTACAGGGTAGAAACGCCTGCATCTCCACTAGCAACGCACAAAATAGAATATAAAACCACCGAAAGTAATTAACATCTTAAGTGTGGGTTAGGAGTATTAAAAAAATGTAAAAGTTTTGTACTTTCCCAAATAATGCTGTGTTTTGTACTTTCAAGTTGAACTAATGATTATTTGATTAATGCATGTAAGCATCCTATCAAATATATTGTTAAGAATCGTAATTATTTGATAAAAAAAATTATAATGTTGATATAAATTCATTTGAGATGCGTTCTTACTATTTTTTAAAATAGTTTTTAATATAAAAATTAAATTTTTTTTATTTAAAATGCTACTTCAAGAAGTAGTTAGAAAATCATCCAAAACTGAATCTATATGTTATAATTGAATATATTATGTGTTTTGTATGATTATAATAAGAATCTTAATCATACTTAGTATATAATTAAATTAATTATTTAATTATCGATAAAATAAGGAAGATTAAAAATCATAAAGTGTATTTTTTATAAAACTAGGACAAGTATTGTTCAAGCAAGAACAATTTTGGTATTAAATGAACTTTTTTGTTACATATATAATTACATCAAATACCTTAGAAAAAATTTATGGTATTAATAAAAAGCAGGTGCGTTCATAAAAGCTATACGAAACGGAGCTAGCCTACGTTTCGTAATGCTTTCAAACACCGGTTTGAAAATTCTTTGTTGCAGTAGCTGGCCTCTAGCTGCAAAAAGCAATTGCAAATATCTAAACACTGTTTTTGAAATCGCTACTAACTGTTTGTTTGGTTTAATGATATTAGATAAGTACGTAGCAATATATATAATCATTCAGTGCCTGCTAAAACTAATTGCCTGAATAATATAATGTATTTAGAGTACTTAGTGAATCTTCAAATATTTATTTATTATATTGATAGCTTAACTTCAAGATATGCTTATTTTTTAGCAACAACTGTCAATAAATCATTAAAAATATGATGAAAATATTACGTAACAACTTTGTTATTTGAAATATTTACTAATAACATACTTTTACAGAATTACACGATAAATTTGACAAAGCAAAATCTATTTATTTCAGCAGTTCAAAATAAAATAACAGTTATATTAATCATTGCAAATTAACCAGCTAAGAGTGCATACTTGCATTGTTCTCATCTTTCTTTTATGTCCACAAATTTGTGGATATTTCTTATGTGGCGCTTGAATTAGCCATAGAGGATCATGCGTCGTACAGGAGACATGTCACACCAAAATGAGGAAAAGGAGAAGATAACCATAAATCGCAACATAGACCAATAAATGTAAAAATGTTACTATCTGCATAATGCACTCACATGCAAGGTTTGTGTCAGACATTCAGACGAATCATTAAGGATCATTGGTGCCCCTTCACTGTAGTTTGATGACCAGGCAAATCATGTTATGCTATGTTATTCACCCCAAAACTTACTGGAGAGTACAGATTTCATTGCTTAGGCAATGATCAAGATAGGAAAAACAAAGAAAGGTTTTTGATGGGAGCTGCACACTAGTGGATCTGTCACCAATGTAAGAGACAATGGTGGGGGCAATCATATTGTCTTCTTCTTCCTCTTCTTGATTCTGCTATTACTTCATCGATCAGCTGTTCTGAGTGGCCACATCCAAGGATATATAATGGCAATGTGTGTGTATAATAGTAACCCTAATAAGATATATGTAGGACCTCAAATTTACGAAATGTAAGACAAAATTTATTTGTTCTTATCTTAATTTGGATAGGAGGAACTAGAGGTTCTTATAGTTAAGAGAGAGAGAGAGAGAGATAAATGGATAAAGATAAAGTGAGCTAGCTGCTTGCCAGAGAGGGAGGTTAGTGTGGGTGAATATTTTATATTCATGGGCAACAGTGGGATAGATCATAGGAATTCACATGGTTTAGATTCCTTACGAACTTTTTTCCATGAGTTGTAAAAATCTTATTTTAAGCTTTTTTTTTTTAAATTCTTTTCATTCTCTTTAAAGGAATAGTTTGGTGGACTTTTGGTTATTTGCTTTATTGTTGTTTTGCTTTTACTCAACAATCCATAAATAGGAGAACATGCCCGACATGCCAGATATAGTGAAGTAATTTGTTGTATTCTTCCTGAAGTATAGGTTTATTAACCTCATAATGCATTCATGTATGGATAATAACAGATGAATCCTAGAAGAGGCATTTTGTAATTTCTCTTCTTACTTTGATAACGTTTCATCATTCTTCTTTCATTTAATTAAATTTAAAATTATGCTCTTTAACTACAAGACAATAATAATTCATTCTGTTTAATGTCACTAAAATTAAATTGTTTGATGCAAACATTTCAATCATTCTTAAATCAACAATGAGATGTGATATATCATCAATAATTAATCATGATCGGGCACGACTCTTGAAGCAAAATTGAGTTGGAAATTTCTGGAATTAAATCCACAACAATTCGAATTCTGATTTTAACAAATTTATAGTCGAATTGAACATCTTGAAAAGAAGAACACAAAGACACCGAATTCGATCAAATTTGAGCCCAAATGGGTCAAAATAGAATACCCGAAGTTAATTTTTAAGGTTTAAACCATAAATTGGATGACCAAACGGTTTCAAAATGTTACATGCTTATACTCGAATAGGGTGGCTCAATGAGACAAATCAAACGAGCTCAAGATCACTAAATTCTTATATCATTAAGATGCTCAAATACTTGATAAACGATCTATGATCAATGGAGTTGACAAAAACCATCCATTCAAGGCACTGCCAACACTCCTTCGAGCCTTATTTACTAGCCACACCACCCCAAAAAAACTATAAATTGACCCCACATTCATCATTGAAGGGTCCGAGCAAGGAAGAGAAGGAAGAGAAATCTGAGTTCTCTTTCCACCAGACTCCTCAACCACTGATCGATGTTGGACTTCTTCCTGAACACCGATTGACACCATACTTATTCCTGGACATTGACTATCGCTAGAATTCTGTCAGGCCACTAATTAGCACCGAATTTACACCTAGCCACCAACAGTTGTCAAACTTTCATCCGATCGCTGTTCGTCACTATATTTTAACCTGACAGTTGAATATTTGTAATTTGATTGTCATCAAATTAAAGGATGAATCATTCATTTATAATCAATTCAAAAACTAGTGAATTTATTTCAATAAGACGTGGTTTGATCGTTTTTTCCTTAAGGATTTTCCATGTTAAAAATTATGTTGTTTATGTTCTCTCTATTTGTGAGCTACATAGTCGTGTAGTGCTAAGACGTGAAGTTTTTCATACTATACTGTAGCGAATATTCTATCCGACAACAGTTTGGCGCCATATGTGGGTACTCAATCTCATTATCCTAAACACTGCTTCAATGGACAATAGACATAGCAATCGTAATATAAGAGCCTCCCACTCCAACACCAATCAATCAAGAAATTAGTTTATGAATCAAGGATGCTAAGGATCTTCCTCATTTTACTTGGTGGGTAGAACCCTTTGGGAGAAGGAGCTTAAGGACATTCTTTAGAAGATCGTATCCAAAAGAAGGAAGAATCTCAAATAGATATCTTTCAATTTCTATGAGAGACTCAAGAACTGATGTTAGCATAATAGGAGGAGATTCATCTCCCTTAGAATCCTACACTGATTGGAGATGTTCAACCTGAGCAATTTGAAGCAGTACCGCCTCTCCCTTAGTCAAGGGTGCATCTCCTATCGCATCAAGATAATGAACTCGTTGTCACAATAAGCTCTACCCATCCTTCTTATACAAGTCGACCATCCACATTCCCCTTGTTATCATATAAGATCTAAATCGACCTCACAATAATGACCCCCACATAATACTTATGTAAAAAACAATGATGATTGGTTTGAGAAGAGTTCCCAAGAAGAGGAGGAAGGTCATCTCTTTATCAGTTGGACTTTTAGGAGTCATCATCCCAGACTGAGCCTTCCTTCAACAACCCATTTTAGTAGGCTTCAAAGTACCAAGTATAAGTTCTTGCGATGGGATGTCCAATCTTTATGAGCACATCGATCACTATAGAACCATCAGAAATATCCAACAAGCCTCAGATGCACTCCTCTGTAAAGTTTTTCTAGCTACTCTCAAAGGGCAAGCTCGAACATGATTTTATTCGCTACCTACTAGAACTATTCCCATATTTGTCAAGTTGGAAAAAATGTTCATTGAATAATTTGTTTTCAATCAAAAAATTAAAAAAGATTCTTCTCACTTCTTTGGGATTTGCTAGAATGAAGGAAAATCATTTAAGGAGTAATTTTAACTATTCCCCATCGATGCTTGACAAATTTTAGGGGTAGATCTTGAATTTCTAAGAGGAGTTTTCCTTGGAGGCCTATGTCCTCATCCCATTTACTTTGTTCTTATGTGAGCCACAATTCATGTAAATGCTAATTTAATTCATTGTATGGATGTACAAATATCAATAATTTTCTATCTCGACCCCCAATGCCACAGTGAGAGCCTCATCAAAAGAAAGAATATACATCACTCAATGTTTCTCAAACAAATACTAATAGCGATCCGAGGTGAAGAAAATATTAAGTATCATAATCCTTTCAAATAAAAAATATAAAATCAAGAACAATATGGTCATTTTCAATGTAGTTGATTGTGGTCACACCATTGAAGCCTATAAGCAACTCAAGAATGATATTGAGAGACTTATTCGACAAGGTTACCTTCAATGATTTATTCAAAATCCACTTGCTCATAATGATTCACCTCTTGTTGGGGGACAACATGCATAAAGAAAAATACAAATTAATCATAAAATGGTTTGTGAAATTGAAACTATCGTCGGAGGTGCTTCTGGCTTAGCCAAATCATATTTATAATATATAAAGAACTAACAACAAGGAAGTCTCATACTAATCACTCCATTACATTTAACAACTCAAATTTAGTGGGAGTAAAGACACTATTAATATCCACTTGTGGTTAATGTGGAGATGGGTGACCCGTGTTGCAATGTCAAAAGAAATTTAGTGAACAATAGGAGCTCCGTGGATGTCTTGTTCTACTCTAATTTTCTCAATGTGGGTCTTACCAGAGAAACACTTCAGCTCGCCACAAAACCCTTATGTGGTTTTGATAATATATATATTTTTTGAGAAAGAAAACCAATTGCATAACTAATAAAAAAGAAATTATTACAACCTACTACCACTCTTAACCTGATTCCTCCTTTAACAAATTAACAAACGAATGTGGAATCTTAATAGAAGAAATGTTATCCCAATGAAAATTACTAAAAAGAGCAAAGTTAGGACACATATTCACTAACTTATTACAATTCCTGTTTGCCCAATTAAAACAAAAATAATTATACTCCTTTAAAAAAGCAAGTTCCTCCATCTAATTACTGCCCAAATCATGAAAAATTTTTATGATGTTGTAGTTTTCTCCTTCTATAATAATCCCTTTGTAATTAAGCATACAATCTTTTGATATATTGCAAGCAAGTATTGTTAAGATAGTTGCTATTTGCATGCTTTTCATTTTTGCAACTTATAAAGTTTTGATGATTTCAAACATTATTGTTCAAATGTGTAGCTATCTCCTAACAATTTTGGAAGAATTGTATTTGCTCTTGTGTGTACTGACATTTCAGGAAAAAACGAACTCCAGACTACGAAGACTTCAAATTAAATTCAGCATGAGATACTTTGTAAAATTTGAAGCTTGCACTTTTCTTAGAAATCAAATTGAAAGGGAGTGATTGTATGTTGAGAAAATAAAAACATTCACATATAAGGAGATCATGTAGAATTTATACTGATCGTACAGGATGATCTTCTGTTCGTACTGGACGATCAGACAGTTATCTCCTATAGAGCATTTGGAACGAATAGGAACTTGCTTGAAATTTTTTCTAAGTCCTATTCATCCAGGACGAAATAAAATTATCGTCCAGACGATTGGCTCTCTGGAAAATTCTCGTCCAGACGAAATAAATTATCGTCCAGGACGATTGGGTCTCTGGAAAATTTTCGTCCAGACGGAAATAAGTTATCGTCCAGGACGATCAGTCCTCGGGAAAATTTTCGTCCAGACGAAAATAAATTATCGTCCAGGACGATCAGTCCTCGGGAAATTTTTCGTCCAGACGAAATATTTTATCGTACAGGTCGATCAGTCCTCTGTAAAAATTCGTCCAGACGAATCTATTTTCGTCCAAACGATTAACCGACTTAGGATAGTTTTCAGCAGTTTCTAGAATCGACCTTGTAAGAACCGTTCGTACTGGATGAACCTAGTTCGTACAGGACGATCAGCTGTACGAAGACATTTCGTACACATATTCAAATAGGGTCGTTTCAGATCATTTAAGTAAAATCGTCCAGGACGATCCACGATTGTACAGGACGATCCACTGCGTACAGAATTGAATACTTGCAGTTTTTGGGCGATTTTTCTTGTCTTTTGTATAAATAGTTCAAATTAGACTGCCACCCAATCTTTTTGTCATTTGAACTTCGTGCCTATTGAGAGAATAGCCAAGGAGAGAGTTGAAGAGAGCATTCGAGGGAGGATTTCTACCACTGAAGCAAGAAGGCTTCACTTGGATTTCAAAGGTAAGAGTCTCTACTTGTGAATTGAGATTACTTCACTCTTTTCTTTCTTCCTTCTAGATTCTTGTGAGAAGATCTGTCAAGAAGATCCGGTTCTCTGCCGACACTTGGAGAGTGTGAACAGCCGAAGGGTTCTCTGCCCACACTAGGAGAGTGTGAAAGGACGAAGGGTTCTCTGCCCACACTAGGAGAGTGTGAAACGACGAAGGGTTCTCTGCCCACACTAGGAGAGTGTGAAAGGACGAAGGGTTCTCTGCCCACACTGAGGATAGTGTGAAAGGACGGACGGTTCTCTGCCAACACTGGGTATTGTGTGAAAGGACGGACGGTTCTCTGCCAACACTGGGTATTGTGTAAAAGGACGGACGGTTCTCTGCCGCACCGGGGAGTGGTGAAAAGAGTGTGTTGTAAAGGCTTCTATGCCTTGCTGTGGGTGCAAAAGGAGAGTCACTATTGGTATTAGTGCAATACTCAGAGGGTGCCTCTGGGGAGTGGATGTAGGTCTGGTTATAGACCGAACCACTATAAATCTGGTGTCATTTACTTTACTGTTTTTACGTTTCCGCACTTTTTATTTCAGTTTAAAAAAACTCTGTGGTTGAAAAACCTTTTTCTACAAAATTTAAAAGAGATTTTATTTCGGTTCAATAATATTTAAAAAGGGGTCTTAAATTTTAACTTTGTTTTTTTAAAACTACCAATTCACCCCCCTCTTGGTAGCCGTGGGACATTCACTTAGGCTTAACAACCTAATTACTAGACTCAACAAGTGGTATCAGAGCTTCGTTTCAATATCATAAGTTTGAACTGCTTTTTGATTAACGTAGATGGCTACTTTCGGAAACCGGAACACACCTGAGGGTTACTCTATTACTAGACCTCCACTGTTTGACAATATTCCTTTTGATTTTTGGAAAACACGCATGTCTACTTTCTTACAGTCACTTGATTATCGCATGTGGATATTAGTCCAGGATGGCTACACAAAACCAACTAGATTAGTTGATGGAGTAATGGTAGAAATACCTTTTACTGATTGGACTGTAGAAGAGTGTGACTTAGCACAATTAAATGCCAAATGTTTAAACAGTTTCTTTTGTGCTTTAAAATCTGAAGACTACATGCGGGTTTCCACTTGCAAAAGTGGAAAGGACATATGGGATAGACTTTGTATAACTTATGAAGGGACAAATGAGGTTAAACAATCAAGGCTCAATATCTTGTTACATGACTATGAATTGTTTCGCATGAAACCTATTGAATCTATTTCCGACATGTACACAAGATTTACACAAATTGTCACTTCTTTGCATGCACTTGGTAGGGAATTAACTAATGCTGAAATGGTCAATAAGATTCTTCGTTGTTTACCTACTGCTTATGATGCTAAAATTACTGCAATTACAGATTCTAAAGATTTAAACATTTATTCTATTGACAATCTTCTTGGTTCACTCATTGTTTATGAGCAAGGAGTAAGTCAAAGGAAGATTGATGCAGGTGAACCACGAAAGGAGAAGAATATAGCACTAAAAGTGGAAGAGTCAGAGAGTGAACACTCACAACTTGAGGATGAAGATGATGTTGCACTAATGACTAGACAATTCAGAAGCTTTTTAAAGAGGAAGCAGAAGAAATGCCAGCTATAGAATAGAGGTAAGTTTAACAGAAATGGCAAGGTTTCTAATGAAGTGATTTGTTATGAATGCAGGAAATCAGGTCATATCAAGACTGAATGCCCAAAACTCAAAGCCACTCCTGCTAAGGAGAAGGTGGAGGAGAAACCTATGGTAAAGAAGGGCAAGAAGAAGTTTCAAAGAGCTTTCTGGGCGGACTCAACTTCAGACTCATCTGAGACAGAAAAAGAAGAAGAAGTCACTAATCTTTGCTTGATGGCAGACAAAGTGGATCACTCAGATCAAGAAGAGGAATGCTCTCACACAAGACCTCGTGGGAGCATATGGTACCTGGATAGTGGATGTTCAAAGCATATGACTGGAGACACTACACAATTCATATCGCTAGAAGCCAGGAATGGAGGCAAGGTTACACTTGGAGATAATACCACAAAGAAAGTGGTTGGATCAGGTATGATTGGTAATTTTAAAAACTTTTTTGTAGACAATGTGCTATTGGTTGAAGGCTTAAAGCATAATTTGTTAAGTATAAGTCAGCTATGTGACAAGGGTTATAATGTGAAATTTTTACCTACTAGCTGCATATTAAGCCTAAATGGGAAAGAAGTTTTAAATGGAAAAAGGGTAAATAATGTTTACATGCTAGATTTGAATTCATTTCATACTCCTATTGCTTTCTGTTTGAAAACTGTTTCTGATGAATCTTGGCTTTGGCATAGGAGACTTTGTCATTCTAGTATGAAAAATCTTAGGAGAATTACCCAAAAGAATTTAGTAAGAGGTATACCAAAACTAGACTTTACTAAGGACCATCTTTGTGATGCATGTCAATTAGGAAAACAAGTGAAGTCCTCTTTTAAATCCAATAATGATCTTAGAACTAGTAAACCATTGGAAATTCTTCACATGGATCTTTTTGGACCAGTAGGAACTGTAAGTCTAGGAGGGAAGGTATACGGATTTGTTATTGTGGATGATTTCTCTAGGTTCACTTATGTTAGATTTCTTTTTCATAAAAGTGAATCATTTGAGGAATTCAGAAATTTTTCAACTTGGATTCAGAGAAAATTAGGATGTGAAATAATGTCTATACAAAGTGATCATGGAGGAGAATTTGAAATGATAGATTTGAAAATTTTTGTAAAGAAAAAGGGATTGATCACAACTTTTCTGCTCTTAGAACCCCTCAACAAAATGGGGTAGTTGAAAGGAAAAACAGAACATTAATAGAAGCCGCCAGAGCAATGTTGGCAGAATACTCTCTTCCTAAATATTTTTGGGCTGAGGCGGTTAGCACTGCATGTTATGTTCTGAATAGGGTGAATGTGAGATCAAATTTAAATAAAACACCCTATGAGTTACTAAAAGGTAGAATACCAAATTTGTCTCATTTGCATGTTTTTGGTTGCAAGGTGTTCTTTCATAACAATGGAAAATCTGCCTTAGGAAAATTTGATCCAAAATCAGATGAAGGAATTTTTGTTGGATATTCAAGTGTTGGAAAATCTTATAGGGTATTCAACAAAAGAACTTTAGTTATTGAAGAAACCACACATGTTGTATTTGATGAATCTGGAAATTTAGAAGAGCCAAATATTGTTGAAGAAGAAATTGAGGAAAACTCCCAAAAGATTGATAGATTAAATTTGGAAGAAAATGTGGAAGAAAACTTTGAAAGAGAAAACCCTTTGCCTAGAGATTTGAGATTTTCTAAAAACCACCCAAGAGAATTGATTATCGGAGAACCTAGTGAGGGTGTTTGAACTAGGCGTGGATTAAATAAGGAAGTCAATCATTCAGCCTTTATTTCAACCATAGAACCCACTAATATTGATCAGGCACTTTCTGATGAATTTTGGATATTGGCCATGCAAGAAGAGTTAAATCAATTTGTAAGAAATAAAGTTTGGGAATTAACTACAAGGCCAAAAGATCAAAGTATTGTTGGAACAAAGTGGGTGTTCAAAAATAAAATGAATGACTCAGGAGTAGTCATTAGAAACAAGGCTAGATTAGTTGCTAAGGGGTATAATCAAATTGAAGGAATTGATTTTGAGGAGACCTTTTCCCCTGTAGCAAGACTTGAAGCAATTAGGGTTTTACTTGCCTTTGCTTGTTTTAAAAGTTTTAAATTGTTTCAAATGGATGTCAAAAGTGCCTTTTTGAATGGTGTTATTGAAGAAGATGTTTATGTAGAACAACCTCCAGGATTTGAAAATTCAAAATACCCAAATCATGTTTTTAAGTTAAAAAAGGCATTATATGGATTGAAACAGGCACCTAGGGCTTGGTATGAGAGATTGAGCACTTTCATACTTGAAAGATCTTTTGAAAAAGGAAGTGTGGATACAACTCTCTTCTTAAAGAAATTTGGAAAGGAAATACTCATTGTTCAAATTTATGTGGATGATATCATCTTTGGATCTTCAAATAAAAATCTTTGTGATGATTTTTCTAATACAATGAGTAGTGAATTTGAAATGAGTCTAATGAGAGATTTAAATTACTTTCTAGGTTTTAACATCAAGCAACTTGAGGAAGGGACATTTCTTAGTCAAACCAAATATATTAAGGACATCCTCAAGAAATATGAAATGGATAATGCTAAACCTGTTAGTACACCAATGAGTTCCTCAGTTCAGTTAGATAAGGACCTTAAGGGAAAATCTGTTGATCAAAAGAAATATAGAGGGATCATTGGATCTTTGCTTTACTTGACTACTAGCCGACCAGATATTATGTTCAGTGTTTGCTTATGTGCTAGATTTCAATCAGATCCAAAAGAATCACATTTGACAGCAGTGAAAAGGATCTTAAGATACTTACTAGGAACTCAAAACTTAGGAATTTGGTATCCTAAGTTTAGCTCTTCATTTGAAATTATTGGTTATTCAGATTCTGACTTTGCAGGCTGTAGAGTGGATAGGAAAAGCACTTCTGGAACATGTCAATTCATTAGAAATTCATTCGTTTCTTGGTCCAGTAGAAAACAAAATTCAGTAGCCCTATCTACTGCAGAAGCAGAATACATTGCATTAGGAAGTTGTGTGGCACAAGTACTTTGGTTAAAACAATAGTTGATTGATTTAGGATTATCTGTAGGCACTATTCCAATTTATTGTGACAATACTAGTGCTATTTTCATTTCCAAAAATCCTATTCAACATTCTAGAACCAAACACATAGATATAAGACATCATTTCATAAGGGATCATGTATCCAAAGGAGAAATTAAACTCACACATGTTTCAACTGAAAATCAACTTGCAGACATTTTTACAAAACCTTTAGCCCTTGATACCTTCAGTGCTTTAAGAACAAGGTTAGGTGTTATTGATTTAAATGCCTAAACAAAATGTCTTTGCAACATTGATGTTTATGTTTTTGTTTTGTTTTTGATTATGTGAATTTTTGTGTGTTTTGAATGAATTTGTTTTTGAGTGTAAGTTTTTTTATTGTATGTTTTCTGTGTTTTTTAAAGTTTGGTTTGATTTTCTTAAATTAAAATTCAAAAATTCAAAAATTGGAGGAAATCGTCCAGGATGACTTTTGGTTCATACTGGACGATGTGAGAAAAATTGGTTTGCGTGCATTTTACCAGTTTTGAGAGCAGTTTTTAATTAAATCGTCTGTACGATCTGAATATCGTCCAGGATGAACTTTTTTCCTTTTCTCAAACGTCGGTACGATTGAATGCAGCGGTTGAGTGGATAAGACAGTTTTTAATATGGATTTCGTCTGTACGAAATTTTGGTTCGTCTAGACGAACATATGTCGTTTCAGTGTAGGGGACGGTTTTCAAAAGACATTTAAACGAGTTATTTCTAGATCATCTATACGAACTTTTATTCGTATGTACGATCGGTCAAGTCACTTGTGCAGCAACAACATGACATTGGTATAATTAGAAATGAAGTACATGATATCAATACTAATGTAATGTTGATGGCCTCCTACTTTAACCTTTTCGGTGGCATTCCTCCTCCTCCTCCTCCAGAACAGTAGAGATGAATTTCTGTGTCTTTGTTGTACTCGTGTTGTAGTGTTGGTGTTTATGTTAAGTGTTTGTTTGTCTTTTCTTTTAAGTTGTGTTTAGATATTGTGAAATGTGTAATCCTTTCATTAATATCAATGGATTTCGTACTTGTTTCAATATTGATTTGTTATTAAAATGTGATTAATTTTTATGAATTTCATTACTATTATTTAATCTTCATAGTGCTTAAATTAGATTGTAATTTGAGATTATCTACATTAGAAAATCTAGTCTTTCTAAATTTAAAAGTTGTTTATAACTTGTTGTAATTAGAACTTTTAAATTCATGTCTATTCATTTAGACTACATAAAAGTTAATATTATTATTGCAATTTAGATGTTGTTTTATTTTGTATTTCCTAGCTCAATTAATATTTATGCACTTGGAAAAATTTGAGATTCTAGATTATTATCTTTGGAAAGAATTCAATTACTCTTGAAAATTGTACAAATGTACAAAATCAAAAGGAATGCGCAACAAAGTTGCAAATGTGAAAAAGAGGCACAAAATAAGCCCAATAAAGAAAGATGCACAAAAAATGTGCCACCTATATGAAAAATATGTACAAAAATGTGCCACCTATATGAAAAAGATGCACAAAGCGCCACTTGTGGTAATTCTCTTCTTTCCAAATTCTTTCAATCTCTTAATTCAAATTGATCTTATGTTCATTTATATTCTTTTGAACTTTGAAATATCGAATTTTTCTTCATCTCTCTAGTAATGATTTTCTATATTGGAATGTCTAAATTGAATCATGTCTTTGCTAAATTTTTCTTACTTACAATGTTATATCACTTTTTAAATTTCATGAATTTCTATGATTGACCTAATGTTTTTAGTTTAAAATTGCATACCTTGTATCAATCACCATTTAGATTAAATGTTCAAATGAATTTCATACAATTACTTACATTTCTTGTCTATTTCTTCTTCACTTTTTGTTGTTGTCAAAAAGGGGGAGAAATCATTGTGTTTGTATGCTTTGTTTGTTTATATGTTTATATGTTTGAGTTTCTAGTTTATTTTAGTTTATTTTTTTTTTGAAAAATAAATTTTTTTTTTATGCTTCAAATTGCCTCCTTATTTTCATGTATTCATCAATTCAGGGGGAGTTTAGGAGATAGAAAGATTTGTTTAAATTGAAATCATACAAACAATAATTGTTTTGCCATCATCAAAAAGGGGGAGATTGTTAAGATAGTTGCTATTTGCATGCTTTTCATTTTTGCAACTTATAAAGTTTTGATGATTTCAAGCATTATTGTTCAAATGTGTAGTTATCTCCTAACAATTTTGGAAGAATTGTATTTGCTCTTGTGTGTACTGACATTTCAGGAAAAAATGAACTCCAGACTACGAAGACTTCAAATTAAATTCAGCATGAGATACTTTGTAAAATTTGAAGCTTGCACTTTTCTTAGAAATCAAATTGAAAGGGAGTGATTGTATGTTGAGAAAATTAAAACATTCACACATAAGGAGATCATGTAGAATTTATACTGATCGTACATGACGATCTTCTGTTCATACTGGACGATCAGACAGTTATCTCCTATAGAGCATTTGGAACGAATAGGAACTTGCTTGAAATTTTTTCTAAGTCCTATTCGTCCAGGACGACATAAAATTATCGTCCAGTACGATTGGCTCTCTGGAAAATTCTCGTCCAGACGAAATAAATTATCATCCAGGACGATTGGGTCTCTGGAAAATTTTCGTCCAGACGGAAATAAATTATCGTCCAGGACGATCAGTCCTCGGGAAAATTTTCGTCCAGACGAAAATAAATTATCGTCCAGGACGATCAGTCCTCGGGAAATTTTTCGTCCAGACGAAATATTTTATCGTACAGGTCGATCAGTCCTCTGTAAAAATTTTGTCCAGACGAATCTATTTTCGTCCAAACGATTATCCGACTTAGGACAGTTTTCAGCAGTTTCTAGAATCGACCTTGTAATAACCGTTCGTACTGGACGAACCTAGTTCGTACAGGACGATCAGCTGTACGAAGACATTTCGTACACATATTCAAATAGGGTCGTTTCAGATCGTTTAAGTAAAATCGTCCAGGACGATCCACAATCGTACAGGACGATCCACTGCGTACAGAATTGAATACTTGCAGTTTTTGGGCGGTTTTTCTTGTCTTTTGTATAAATAGTTCAAATTAGACTGCCACCCAATCTTTTTGTCATTTGATCTTCGTGCCTATTGAGAGAATAGCCAAGGAGAGAGTTGAAGAGAGCATTCGAGGGAGGATTTCTACCACTGAAGCGAGAAGGCTTCACTTGGATTTCAAAGGTAAGAGTCTCTACTTGTGAATTGAGATTACTTCACTCTTTTCTTTCTTCCTTCTAGATTCTTGTGAGAAGATCTGTCAAGAAGATCCGGTTCTCTGCCGACACTTGGAGAGTGTGAACAGCCGAAGGGTTCTCTGCCCACACTAGGAGAGTGTGAAAGGACGAAGGGTTCTCTGCCCACACTAGGAGAGTGTGAAAGGACGAAGGGTTCTCTGCCCACACTAGGAGAGTGTGAAAGGACGAAGGGTTCTCTGCCCACACTGGGGATAGTGTGAAAGGACGGACGATTCTCTGCCAACACTGGGTATTGTGTGAAAGGACGGACGGTTCTCTGCCAACACTGGGTATTGTGTAAAAGGACGGACGGTTCTCTGCCGCACCGGGGAGTGGTGAAAAGAGTGTGTTGTAAAGGCTTCTCTGCCTTGCTGTGGGTGCAAAAGGAGAGTCACTATTGGTATTAGTGCAATACTTAGAGGGTGCCTCTGGGGAGTGGATGTAGGTCTGGTTATAGACCGAACCACTATAAATCTGGTATCATTTACTTTACTGTTTTTACGTTTCCGCACTTTTTATTTCAGTTTAAAAAAACTCTGTGGTTGAAAAACCTTTTTCTACAAAATTTAAAAGAGATTTTATTTCGGTTCAATAATATTTAAAAAGGGGTCTTAAATTTTAACTTTGTTTTTTTAAAACTACCAATTCACCCCCCTCTTGGTAGCCGTGGGACATTCACTTAGGCTTAACAACCTAATTACTAGACTCAACAAGTATATCCATATGCTAAGATAAATATTCCTTTATTGTCACGAATTACACCTCCTATTCCAGCTTTATAAGATTGCAATAAAGAAGCATCCACATTAATTTTGATCCAATCGAGAGGAGAAGGGTGCCAATGATCCAATAGTCTATTCGACTTATTAGTACCCAATTGGCCCGATTTGATATTATCAACCATGAAAATGATAGAAGCATTACTTACTAAATTTGAAGCAATAACCATGGCGCTATCTTTTTTCCCTTAGTGTAAATACTTGTTTATTACCCTCCAATTAAGATATACCAAATTGCAATAAATATTAATAAGAAAACCATAATCTTTACTATGTTTCTCAATCCAATTCCAAAAATCCTTCAATGATTTAAAGTTAGGAAATCCAAATCCCCATTTCTTTAGATAGTGCAAGACATCCTTTAACTTCACACAGTTCACCTTTACATGATCAAGATCTTCCTCAGTATTATAACCCATTGGACAATAAAACTCCTCTTGAATTCTTCTATGAAACAAAAAAATGGAATGTAGGAATTGCTTTATTGAGTATTCGCCACTAGAATACTTCCACCTGGCGTTTAAGTTTAACAATTTTGAAGCATTTCCAATAAGAACAACAACTATGATCCTGAATCGAAGCCTTATAAGCAAGAGTTGAAATTAAAATCCCAAATTTTTTATTGATAAGCTCCAAATAATCTGCTTCCTCGTCCAGCTGAATTTTAATTTCATAAATTACAGAATTCTGGTCTTCTCAAAAGAGAGCTTTTAACTCATCTAAACTCCATTTAACATCCACTATGAGCTTATCCACTTTTAAATTTTCATTTTTAGAAATAGCCACAAAAGTAGGCTATTTATTCAAACTTTTATCTAAGATCCAAATGTCATTATAAACATAGATAGAACAACCATTAGCAATGTTCCATCTTACATCTGGTTCCAAAAATTTCTTTCCATTTGCTAGGATTTTACAAGATGAAGAACTCCCCCTTCTACAACCATTTTCTTTTCCGTCCAAACCATATTTTGGTCCTAAAGCTTTATACAACAATGAATCTCTTTCCTGAACCACCTTACAAGCCAATTTTTCTCTCAATGGTCCAACCATATTAACACAAGAATGAATGCCACGGCCACCCCCTCTTAACAGTTTGCACAATTGTTCCAATTCACATAATGGAGTCCAAGTTCCCCATCCTTCTTATTCCAAATAAATTAAATTCCTACACATCTTATCCGATTCCTTAAGTATTGCTTTAGGAATTAAAGATAACGTGCAATAGAATATAGGGTTAGAAAGAAATGCATATTTTATAAGAGTGAACTTTCCTTCCAAAGATATGAATTTACTACCCCAAACATCAATCAACCTTAATGCTTTCTCAATGATGAAATAAAAATTTGCTGTCATAAGTCCTCAATGTAACTTTCACCCCAAGATAATTAAATTCATTACAGCTTTAAAACCCATAATAATTTCGATGGATTTTCTCTTTTTCTTTCTCTTTGAAGCTTGAGAGAATTTAAATCTCTTACACCCTGTTTTATCCTCCTTTGACAATAAGCAATTAAAATCTTCTCCCAAAGCCATAGGTAAATTTTTTGAAGAAAAACCTTCTCCCAAAGAGTTCTTCTTCGGACATCCTCTTTACTACCATAATAGTAGTAATCCTCCAAACTCCCTTATTAAAAACTTCTATCTCAACTATAACAATTTGGTGAGAAGAATCTAATATAGAAAAGGATGCTATTTTAGCTTTCTAAATGATAAGTATACCTCCAAATAAACCATCTGGCAAAACTTGAAAGAAATCTCAGTCATCTCCAATAGGAGAATTGACTTTCAATTTACTAATAGAAGCAATTTTTATTTTCCCATATTAAACTTTTACCATGTCCACCCACAAAAATATGATAAAATACCCTTAACTTCCTTCACTATTTTGCAATTTGCCTCAGAGAAAATTAAAATCTCATATACATACAAAAGATGAGATATTCTTGGACCAGGTGAAGTAATTTGAACTCCCATCGAACCTCCTTTATGATAAAAAAGAGTTGGATAACAGCTGTGAACATATAATAATAAGATAAGCGGATAAAGGACAACCTTGGCAGAATCCACTCCTTGCATGAATCCAATAGGAAAGTCTCCCATTAATCATTAAAGAGAATTTTGGATTTATAACAAATTCCATAATCCAACTAGAGAAATTATGAGGAAAGCCAGAGTATGATAAAATATTTCTTAAGATCTCCCTACACATACTATCATAGGCTTGCTCCATATCAATTTTGAATGAAATAGACCTTTGGAAGCTTTAGAAAACATGAATTTACGGAACACCTCTTGAGCTACAAGAATATGATCCGACAATGATCTTCCCTTAAGAAAAACTTCTTGCTCCACCAAGATTAACTTTTGAAAAGGAGTTTTTATTTTGTTTAACAGGATCTTTGCCACCAACTTGTAAATTGATCTACAAAGACTAATGGGTCTATGATTGATTAGAACATTAGGGTTGCTTAACTCACAGATAAGCATAATTAAAGTTTCTTTCCAGCTACCATCCATCTCTCCCGAGTAAAAAAATGATTAATAGCATTCCAAAAATCATTATTAATAATACACAAATAAGCTTTAATGAATGAATAAGAAATACCATCATTGTCTGGTGAAATATTTCCTTCTATTTAATTCACTACAGCTTCAACTTCTTCCAAAGATAAAAATCCCTATTTAACAACTCTCTATCATTATCATCAAAAGAACATAGAGGTGATGACCAGTCTAGCAGATTACACTTCCTCGTTTCCCATTTATTATGAAATAAATGTAAAAACACATCTGGAATAAGATTAAAATCTTCCACCTCCATACCATTGTCATCTTTTAGGTTAAAAATATAATTTGTGTTCCTCCTTGAACTAGCAAACGTATGAAAAATTTTAGAATTTGAATCAACCTCCGACATCCATTTTACCTTAGCTCTTTGCTTCCACAAGGTGTTCAACTGAGTCAAAGTTGAATTCAACTCATTAACTTTTGCCTTCAGCAGCCAACTTTACTCCTCTGAAAGACCTCCCTCCTCTGCATCCTTCATTTTTAGCTCCATAATGCAATTTTTTAGATTTTGCTTAAGTTGGATATAATCCTTATGCTTAACTTTGCTCTAGAAAATTAAGGTATTCAAAGTCCTTAACTTTTTATTTAGCAATTTAGCAAAATTTCCTCCTGTGTTCTTACTCCAAGCCGATCTCACAAATACAAATGATGCTAGATAAGATACCCATATATCTTGCACCCTAATAAGTCTATATATGAGGTATGAAATTTTGCTCCAGAATATTTAAAATGATTAGATAGTGGTCAAAAGCCACCCTAGCAAGGTGTCTTACTACCAACCAGTTGGAAGAGTTTATTGCTGCAGAATTTAGAAAAAAATTATCTAGTTTTTCCAAGATATGAGCACCACCAGACCTATTGCTGACCAACTAAATTTAGGCCCAATAAAGTTGACCTCATGGAAATCATTATTCACCAAAAGACATTTCATGTCTTTTGAAGCTTGAGAGAATTTAAATCTCTTACACCCTGTTTTATCCTCCTTTGACAATAAGCAATTAAAATCTCCTCCCAAAGCCATAGGTAAATTTTTTGAAGAAAAACCTTCTCCCAAAGAGTTCTTCTTCGGACATCCTCTTTACTGCCATAGTAGTAGTAATCCTCCAAACTCCCTTATTAAAAACTTCTATCTCACCTATAACAATTTGGTGAGAAGAATCTAATATAGCAAAGGATGCTATTTTAGCTTTCTAAATGATAAGTATACCTCTAAAAAAACCATCTGGCAAAACTTGAAAGAGATCTCAATCATCTCCAATAGGAGAATTGACTTTCAATTTACTAATAGAAGCAATTTTTATTTCCAAAAGGACCCCCACCACCCCCCCCCCCCCCCCAAAAAAAAAAAAAAAAAATAAAAAAACCTCCATGATCTCTAACAACTTCTTTTAGATATAGTAAAGCTTTCTTTTTTCTTGCTCCTCTACAATTCCAAATAGTGATAGAAGACATTAATGGATAAGAGGGGAAGAGTTCCCCATATTTCTTTACCTTCACCTTCTGGTTTCCTACTTCTAGGAGCCAACTTAATAGGACTAAGTCCTCAAGTTCCTTATTAATTTTCCTTTTTATAGAAGAAGAACCCCCTTCTTTGGTCCCTCCTACATCCTTCAAATCAGTAAGTTATACTTTTGAAAACAGTTAACCTTATCTTCAATAGCTGATAATTCAACATGAATTATCTCCCCAGCTACAACAACACCATTATAAGTAATTTCTTCTTCAGCAGTAGGAGCAAATTCCTTTCCAGCATCAGGAACAATATCACCTTCCTCCATTAATTAATTTAACAATGCAAAATTGTTGTTGTATAATGCTGACTGATCCACAACGCTATTCATATCCTTCGATGGTTTAAGATCTTCAATTAGTTTAGATCCATCATTGCCAACCAGAACATCCTCCTTGGAAACCAAACCAAACACTCATGAACCAGCACAGAAATGCCACTTTTTGATTCTTCCATGATCAAATTATTATTTTTAACACCCTTCTTAGGAACCTCAGCCACATATTTCTTGAAACCAACTTTCCTCCCATGGAAATTAGGCTTCCTTGAATAATTTTCTTTCTTCCTCCCATAATTAACATGTATCCAAGGCCCATATTCGTTGTTAACTTCCATAGAGGATCCACTTCCATTTTCAGTAGAAGAGACATTCTCTAATTGGATATCTGTCTTCTCACCCATCTCCAAATCTTTTGCACAAGCTGGAAAAGATAACAATACATTCTCTTTACAATTAGTTTTTAAAGGCCCAATTCTACCATAATTAATGTTGAAATTAGAAACCTTCTCATATTTAATTTTTTGATAAAATATACCCAAATTACCTTCCACCCAAACTCCAAGAGGATGTTTATCTTTTAATTTAATATGCACACAAAGCTTTTTAAACTCTCTTCTTCCCCATTGGAACATATTTTCATCTATTAAGTAAGCCTTTCCAACCTTAAAAGTAATTCTACAAATATTAATTTCATCCCAGCATTACAAAGGCAAATTAGGCATTCTTATCCATATTGGAGCAGATAAACCCTTCAAAGAATTTGGCAAAAATAAAGGAGACCAATTGTAAACACCAATAATATGTCTCGTTACATACCATGGTACATTGGATAGAACTAAATCTACTGATTCCACCTCATCAAAAGCACAAAGAATCCAACCCTTACGAAGAGGAGGTCAAGGTTCTCTTTCATCATTAGGAGGGTGAGAAAGGAGGTTAAGGTTCTTTGCTGCACCAGTTCGATGAATAGATTATAAGGGCTTCTCTACCTTTCATGAGTTTGATGGATTTGTGTAGTAGAAATTTTAAAACTATCATTCCTCCACCCCCCCTCTTGGTGTGCCTAGGTATAGTTCACTTATGCTTAACATTCTGCATCGAACTTTTAAATATTATAGCTTTTAGATTAGAAACTCTATTGAAAAAAAAACTAGTCAAATCTCTATCATAAGTTTGATGGATTTGTGAAAATTATATATTATTGATTAATCGATTTTGATGATGATGATGTGATGAGCATGTTGGAGACATGTGATTATAGCTGCTAAGGAATTTTATTACTTATCAAATCTAATGTAGGTGGTTAAGTGTATGTAGGCAATTAAAGAATGATTAAGGGGTTTTGGGGGCGGGGGGGGAGGGGGGTGCTTATTTCCATTAAATATCAAGCTAATAAATACTTATAAAAATGAAACTACTTAGAGCTCTCTAAAATTTTAGAAGAATGTCCAAAAGAACATGTTGCTTGATTATTGAGAAAAGCTTTCTGTGATTATATGTTAAAAAATTAAATACAATATTTTTAAAAACCTTAAGGAAGTATAGAGTGTTTTTATCTTTTAAAAGGTGAAATTAATGTTTAAAATATGAATGCAAGATGACATTTTTAATCTTAAAGAAAAGGGACAAAAAAATAAACTTTGGTGATTCCTTTAGAGACCTTCCCGAGGATGATGGTCACTAAAGAAAAAAATATTGTTTATATTACTTGTATCAATCTATGAGTAGAATCTATGTTGTAATTTAAAGTATTACCTAATTTCCTATGCTTAAGAATTGGGTGTAATAGAGTGGCACTTGGCATATGTGGAAATTTTAAAATTTGGACTTTTTTTTTTACTTTCGTATTTATATGCTTTTGTGGTTGGGTGAATGATTTATATATTTTAAGTGTGTACTATAAATACCTAGTTTTTTTAACTTTATCTTGTATATTTAATTTGCTTGGATGATTTTTTCTAGGTTCTTTTAGAAAATAAAAACTTTCTACTCATAAATAAATTGACTTCAAATAATACACTAAGGTAACAAATTTAAATAATCTTTTCTTTTTAAAAGCCTTTTTTTAAACTTTAAAATATAATTATTATTATCTTTAACCAATACAGGAACAAAAATTTTAACGACATTTAGATTTAATAGATTAATACCACTTACAAGTCTAATAAAATTTTTGGATCTCAAGATGTTGGTCTTAAATTCTATAATTAAAATAATAACCTACCCTAGCTTGCATTTTATAAGGGAAAAATCTTGGCTTTAAATCATTTAGGTGGAGTTTGGTTTGGATTCCACTCCAGGCGAGATGTAAGTCCAAAAAATTTAAGGCTTTTCCAAACTCTTTTTCAGTTTAAAGATATAAGTCTTACCTCACTATTTTTGCATTTTGTTAAACTAGGCTAGTGTTAGTTACTACCCTATAGTGCTCACCTTAGTTTCATATTTGACATTTATTTTAATATCATAAATTCTCTTTTTTGGTCTTTTTTATAATCATATGATTAAAGAATGGAAGTCCCTACTTTGTAATAAAATATTCAATAAAATTAATAAATTCATAATTTTAAAATATTCAAGCCCAATGAATGGACTTAGATTACTTTTATAAATCTCTTAGAATCCAGTGCACCCTATGTTCCTTTAACTTTAAGAAAAAATGCTCAATTTTGATCCATCTCTTTTTAAAACATTTTTTTTTTTTAGTTTTTTAATTCAACAAAATATTTTTATACTAATTTAATCAAGAGAATTCTAAGGAGCCTCAATTATCTTGGGATGTAATTAACCTTAGAATAATATAAATCCTCTCTATTTATGTAAGAAAGGGGGAAATATTTGGAACTCAAACATTTTGCCAAAATAAAAAAAATTGTTATCTAGTACCATTACAAAATATCATTTTTTTCGTTTCAAAACTTCATATTATTTTTTTTAATTTTATTTTTTAATCAAATTATAATAAAAAAACTGTGGTTTTATGTTTGAATATGTTGTAGAATATTATTATCATATTTTGAGAATTTTTGTTATTCTCTATGTGGTTTTGATTACCAAAATAAGAGTTTTAAAATCATGAGGTTTATTTTTTTCATCCAAAATCCCTTTTTCTTTATTATAAATAAATTTTCTATAGCTAATTGTTCACCAAATTTCTAATGAATCATTACAACAACAACAACACATATAATGTAGTGTGATAAAGTCTTGAAGTTGTTGTTTTTGATGAATCATTATCTATAAAAAGTAGTTTTTAATGAGGTTTTATTGATGGTCATATTTTCATTGTAAAATTTATCAATGGTGGATTTTCTTACTAATAGTTGCTAACCTAATCCAAGCACTGTGATTTTGATGATAACAAATATTGTTGTGCATGTTACTGCTTTCTCTAATTTATGTGATATTCTATTTTTATTTTATGCGAACTAACATTTTAGAAAACCAGTCATGTAAGTTCTTGGAGGTTTTTAGACCACAATGAACTATCCCTATGGCTCACTAATATGGAAGTAATACTATCACTTGATGTAGAAGCCAGTACACTTATCAAAAGTTATAAAGATGGTTATGATAAACTAATTGATATATTATAATATCAATCATAGATTTTTAACCATGGTATTTTAATAAAAAATAAAATAATAAAAAATAAATTGCAAAAAAAAAAAAAAGAAAGAAAGAAGGCATGGTCACCAACCCTAGGTATTGCATTATCACTATAATGTCTCTACTTTAGCCCCCATAGTTAGGCTTAAAAGCCCTTCCAAACTCTCTTCCACCAACCTGAGGTGATAGAGGACTATACTTTTTTCACAGGCTGAGAACCTTGACTCCTTTTTACCCTTCTGGTGAGATAGAGAACTTGGACTCCTTTTTACCCTTCTGGTGAGGCAGAGAACTATGAATCCCTTTCACCTTCCCTGGTGCCGCAGAGTAGCGAGGTCCTTTGAAACCAAAGAGATCTTCTTCTTCCCAAAACATTCCTTAAAGACAGACCTTGAATTTGATGGTAGTAAGAAGAAAGCTTGCCAGAAAAACCATGTGAAACCCCCTCCAAACTCCCTTGAAACCCACAAGGATCTTCTCCCTCTAAAACTCTACCCTTTCCTCTCTCCCTTTCAAGGCTATTTCTTCAAGTTTTTTCTAAAAGAATGAAGGCTCAATGTATGCCAAAGGCACCTAAAATTTCTTTGGAGAAAGCTAAAATAGAGGGCATCAAAAACCCTAAAAAATCATTTCAGTTATTAAATATTTTACAATATGATCACATGATCATCCAATACGTTGTGTAGATTTTGACTTGTTAGTGTTGTATGATCACCAGTTAGTACAATATGAATAGTTTAATTTTCTTGTTAGTACTTTAAGATCATTAATATGAACATCAATACAAATAAATATATTGTACGAATGCCATCCTTCTCGTAATGGCTTCCTGGCTCTGGCGACTCCGAGGGCAATTTTGACTTCCATCTTTCTTCTTCGGGATTTTTACTGTCGCCTTCTTTTTTTGAGTTAGGATTTTTTTGTGTCTTGATTTTTCTCCTTGCTTTGGCCAATTGGCCCTAGGTTGTTATCTTCTTCTCATGTAGATGGGTCCATCCTCTTCGATTCTTGATGCGTGGGGTGTTACACCTTTTACAATGGCTGCATCCTTGAAAGGTTTGCTGGGTAATAATGTTTCTGGTTCTTTCTCTCAATCTTTCTCCAATGTTTTAGCGGGTGCTTCCTCTTTGAAGGAACCGATTATTTCTTTTACCAAGTCTATGGTTAAAGGTGTTCCGACGCTTTTGATGTCTGAAGATGATATTTGGAAACTTGCTAGCCCTTTTTAATTTACTCTTGTGGGGACGTTTTCTATTTGGAGGCCGAATCTTGATGTGATTAAATTTTTTTTTGCTAAGCTAAAATTATTTGGGAACTGTTCTATATATTTGTTTGATGCTTGACATGTTTCCTTACAGTTATCCAATGACCTTGATTATAGTAGAGTGTTTTCTAGTAGAACTTACTATATTCTCAATTGTTAAATAAGGTTACTCAAATGGACACCATTTTTTGATGTCAAAGAAGAATCTCCCATCGTGCCTATTTTGATTTATTTTCCTAATTTACTTTTGCATTTCTTTAATCCCCATGTTCTCCATGAATTAGGCTTTATATTTGGCCATCCACTTCAAATGGATCAAGCTATAGCTTCTCAATCGAGGCCTTCGGTTGCAAGGGCCTTTGTGGAATTAGATATCACTAAGAAGCACCCTAAAGACTTGATTCAGAAAATATTAGTTACTTACAAAAAGGTTGGGTTGACAATGTTCTAGATTTTTCTTTGCATTGTAAAATTTATGGGCATGCAATAAATGTTTGTTTTGTTGTTCATCCTCAACTTAAAAAGAACAATTTGACCTCTAAAATAGTGATTGAACTGAATAATGGTGAACTAATTATGCTTGAATGTCAAACTCTTCTTGAGAAAAAGACCCTTGATCTTTATGGTGAGGGATCAAAAGCTATTGGAGATGACATAGAGTCCAATCCTTTAGACAAATCCAATGGGAGTGAAGGTGTTGGAAAAAAATAAGAAAGATTGCCTTGATAATATTATTATTGTTGATGCTGACTATGCTGAGAACATGCTCCTGATGTTGTGGGTGAAAATGGTGTTGAGAAGAAAATTGGGCAAGGTCCTTATACTACTATTTCATTAGTTAATCAAGTCATGGAGGGAAACAATAGGGATCCTCATTCTGAAGAAAAATTATCTACTGACTGTGCTATAAATCAAGTGACTGACAATAAAGGTGAAAGTGGATTTGAGTATAATTTTAAGGATGTGGAGGACAAGATAGATGTTATGGAGGAAGGGGAAGTTGGGTCCCTTGATACTTTCATTCCTAAGGATGGTCTTAAGTATTTAAATATTAACTCTATGTCATCTCCTAATAGTAAGGCTAATATGATGGAGGAAGGTTTTATTTCTCATACTAAAAAGAAGGGTAAGAATATGAAGGTAATGCTAAAAATTACCCCTAGGGTCATTAGAGTTTCCCATCTTGTTATTAATAGTTAAAGCTCTTGTGTGGAATATTAGGGGTGTGGGCGGTTCTCTATCTAAGGATAGAGTTAAGAATCTTTTTAGGATGCATGATATTCATCTTCTAATTTTTCTAGAGTCATTAGTCTCTTCCACTAATTTGGATTCTGTTCGTACTAAATTTGGTTTTGATTTCTCTTTTGGTAACTACACAAACAAAATTTGGATTTTTTTGGAAATAATTTATTTTTTTAGATTGAAAGTTTGTCAAGGATGTTAGGCCTTTCTGAACTAGTCTCGAGGCTAACCAAGAGTGGGGGGGGGGGGGGGGGGGGTGAATTGGTAATTAAAAATTTCTCCAACCAAAAACACAAATTCAACCAAACCAAGATTCACTACAAGAGTAACGAAGTGCGGAATTTAAATGTGGAAAAAAAATAAGAAAGAACACACTAGATTTTATAGTGGTTTGATCAACGTAACCTACGTCCACTCCTCGGAGCCTCTCGCTGAGTATTGCACTAAACTCAACGTCTCTCCTTTAGCCCTCATAGCAAGGCGGAGAAGCCCGTATAAAGACTCCTTTCTACAAACCCTAATGAGGCAAAGAACCCAACTACTTTTGATTCCTCTTGAAGTAGATAGAGAACCCAAATCTTTTTGCTTCCTCCTGAAGCAGGCATAGAACCTTGATCAGTTGTTGAAGTAGAACTCTCTTGAACTACTAAGGAACCAGGGACGATGACCAGAGAAGATGACTTGGATCCTTTATTGGAGCAACCTTTATGAAACCCCTCACAAAATCCCCTCACAAGATCCTCTCTCTCTCTATTGCTCTCCCTCTCCTCTTGGCTCTCTTAGGTCAGGACAATAGAAAAAGTTCTCCTGTTGAGAAAATAAGGGCTCCAAAATTGCCCTAATTTGCAACTAATCATCAAATATCATCCAGGACGATCGATAGATCATCCCATACAATCAGTTCAAATTAAGCTCAATCAATGAGACAGTTTGGGGGAGTCTGAACGATTAGAAGGTTCTTTTATTCTGATCGTCCAGGATGATAGTATATCTTATTGTATGATTAGTTCAATTCAATAAATATCATCGAAACCATCACCCTAGATGGATGTCTGGACAATGAAAAAGTAACTTCATCATCCAGGATGATCTCATAATAGTCCAAGCTGATTAGTGCAAAATGTCACATATCATCTAAAACATCACCCTGGATGGATGTCTGAACGATATAAAATTAACTAGATCATCTAGGCCAATCTCACGATTGTCCTAGATGATTAGTACAAAAAATTACAGATCGGTCATAACATCAGCCTGGATGGAGCCAGGATGATTATGAATTATCCAAGAAGAACTAAGGTTTGTTAACTGATCATCCCAAATGATCTTGCGATCATCTAGGACAATATGATCGAGCAATCAGACTTTAATTACTTTCTTTAATTACCCTATTAACATAGGCATAATTTCACTTCACTATCCAGGATGATGTCTTGGATGATGACCAAAAATAACTCTTGCCTAAATTGGTTGTGGCAGCTGATTCATTCTAATTTGAGCCTATCGTCCTGGACGATGCTAATATCATCTAAACAATTTGCTTAATGATGGCTACCTTAACTAGGATGCTGTAATTAGGATTTTTATTTTTAACTAATCATCCTGGACGATGTGATCAAAAATAGAGAACACTAAAAATAGACATAGTTTTTCCCCCAAGTGTGTGTGTGCAAGGTTACTTAGCATCAGGACTAGCATTATTATAAAGGACTCAAGAAAGGTAAAAGACACTTGACGTATATTACATGCTGACTCAATCCTAATCTACCCAATCTTGAGCTGGTTTGATTTGAAATTTGATCTTGTAGACGTAAAATATTAGTAGGCAAGGTAGTCATAAAAAATTAGAACTGTTTTCTATCATCAAAATTATATTTCTTGAAATAAGATTCACTATAATCTCCCCCTTTTTGATGATGTAAAACAAAAATAATTAAAGTAGTTCAATAGAAATTGTCTGAATCAAGAAATCCAAATTATACTAAGGGATGAATAAAGTATAACTAATAAATATAAATGAATGAACACAATACAACATAAAATAGTACAACTAAACAACATAAAATAGTACAACTACTCCTCCTTTTGATATCAAAAAAAGGAGGGAACAAAACACAAATAGAAATAGAAACTATCAAAAAGGATAAAGTACATCACATAAAAATAAACACAAGAAAACAAAATAAAAGAAGGATGGCATCTGATCATCAAACTGAGGTGGTGGTGGTGGCGGCGTCTGAAAGAAATTAGAAAGAGTAGCAAACTTCTCCCCAAACTAGTTCATATCCTGGTTGTGCTGGCGCTGCTGGTGAGCTACATACGAGTCAAAGCGAGCAACATCTTCCGCATGTTGCTGCTCTAGTGCAGCAACATAGGACTCAAACTGTGTCTCCCATTAGTTGAACCACTCTACCAGCTGATCCAGCTGAGAGTGCTAGCAAAGCATAGCAGGTGCAGGAACAAGTGTAGGAACTGCCTCCTCTGCTCCCTCAGCTTCCTTATGTTCTAGATGGAGATGAGTAATGTGAAGAATGTGAAAGGAGATGTTGGAGTAGAAGGTAGGCTAAAAGTTTGGTGGGGCAGGATATTAAAGGTTTTATTTGGTTTTCAGGACAAATGTTATGATGTGTCCTAAGGCAATATTGGGCTTCCTTTTATGTCATGGATCTCTAATGCTTGTCAGGTGCTTAATGTATCAAAAAATTAGATCAATAGCATTAAATTTTTGGTGGGCTATAATGTAGAAAGTGGTGATTGAAAGGAGTGGAGTGATGTGAATACGATCACCAACTTTTAGAAGAACTAAGCTTTAAAGGAATTGTTGGATTGTCCTAGTATCTTTGAGTAAGCTACTAAACTCTCCAATATGATAGGAAGCATTAGTGTTCTTAGAGAATGATTAGCCAGAGCCTAATCATTATCGGGGTCTTGAGACACGATGTGAAGCTTGTCTCCTATGGTGGACAACGTGCAGGAGATCGTGACAGTCTTAATATGTGATTTTGATAGGTTGCCTATTCACATAAGACTGAAGAGTAGTGAAGGTGGAATTGATGTAAAGGCTAGCAAAGAATTCGAACCTTAATTTAGAATTGAATGGGATGATAAGTGTAAGGATAAAGGTAAGAGATGTGTGTGAAAATAAGTTGACAACAGGATAAGAAAGTATGCGAGGGTTAACAGTTCAGTATGAAGTGATCCCGGTTGTCTTGTATCGTAGATAAGCGGCTTGGTCGGCCTCCTTAGAGAAACGAGGGTCAAGATCGGCCCTTGAGGAGCTTCCAGAAGCCATACGAGATCTTTTTCCACTAGGCATGATCAAGAAAAATTAAGAGGAAGTAAGAGCAAGGAAGATTCAAGGAAGGTTGTGTGAGAAAAAATATTTTAATGCCTTGGTTTTTAAAGAAATGGACAGAATGTCCAGGACAATCGCAGAATCGTCCAAGACGATCGTAGAATCATCCAACATTATTAGGTGGAATAATTGCGTTTGGGATGATTGGTCAAAAAGGCAATAATATCATCCAGGATGATCAGACATCATTTAGGATAATAAGACACAGGTGATCATCCCGAGGATTCATGCTGAATGACCGTTGAAAAAGTAGATCGTCTGGGATGATTAGGTGGATCGTCCAAGATGATTGACAATATTGGATTATACGAGTCAAATTTAAAATATGTACCAAATTTTGCCACATGGATCCTCCAGGACGATCACCAATAATGGAGAAGAAGATGTGAAGATATTCTAGGATGAGGAGTATCATCCAAAATGATCATAAATTATTGAAGCAAAAATGATCAGATCATCGAGGAAGATAATGGATCGTCTAGGACAATCAGAAGTAGAGAGTCAAATCAACCGTCAGATGGAATTTCAAGAGTGGATTAAAAATATCATTCGGGATGATGTGATAAAAAGTTAAAGTTTAGGGGATGGATGAAAATGATCAGAGAAGGCCCAAAAACACAAAAATAACAGTAAAAAATAAAATACGAAAAAGATAATAAAAAGGCAAAAATAATGAAAAAAAGTTTTTTTTTTGTTTAATCAAAGCATGAATATGATAAATTCTCCATGTGATTGAATTAAAAATTTATAAGAATAATGAGTTTACATCATCGATATCCAAAAAATGGTAGAATAGTCGATCCTGTTAGCCCTAGCTTGGACTTCTCTCGGGGCAAATCATCTTTTGAAAATAAAGGACCTAACATAAAAAAAAACCAATTAGATAAGAAAAAGAGATCCGTTCGAAACTTGGTTATAGAAAAATATTTTATAAAATAATATACCAAAGTAATTTGTTACAATCATGAAATTCAAAATCATGCCTTTGAAAATATCAAGTGAAACATGAATTTCTTCTAAGATTTAAAGGTTTGAAAGAGAAGGAAGCTTGCCTTTTATGGGCTCATTTTATGCCTCTAGTTAATTGATTAGTGCGCTTTGCGTATCTTTTGATTTTTGATACACTTTATGTATCTTTCAATATTTTCTTTTGGCACACTTTGCACATTTTTTATTTTTTTTTCTATGGGGCTCATTTTATGCCCTTGACATTTTTTCAAGCAAGATCCCTTTTGAAACTCTTAAATATTCTCAGTTGTGAGTATATCTTCCAGATATTAGAGAAGAAAACTCTCTAATATAGGGAAGAATAAACCACAAAATAGAATAAAATTCATATGATAAATGCAATAAAGATTACAAAAGTTCGAAAGTAATATAAAGACTTTGAACATTATATATATATATATATATATATATAAAAGATAGATTACTTTAGCAAGATAGAAAAGATCTCAATCGCAAAGTCCAGTTGTTAGTTAGAGGGAGGGAAACAATCAACAGTATTTCTCCCTTTAACTAATTTAGGGATGTCAGACATTGACTATAAATTTTCAAAAAGAAAAATAAGACATAAAATATCATTTCAGCTATGACCAAAAAGAAAAACAAAAAGATGAACATCAGAGATGAAAACACTATGAAATAACAACAAATAAAAAATCAACACTCAAAACTAAAAGGAAAGAGTAGAAAAATAACAACGAGTAATAAATCAGAAAACATACAAATCAGAATTTTTTAAGGAACAAGTTTAGCAATTATGTGTCATGAGCCTCCGCTGTCTAAGTACCACATGCTATCATGATGCCTTTTATTCGTGCAAACCTACAAAATCATCAAACATTAAATTTAGGAACCCAAACAGGTTTGGGTCCCTTTTTATGGAAGGAAGAAAGCGATGCATGTGTGTTATGCTATGAATCATGCAATTTGGGTCTCCACATCCAATGTGTACTAATGTGAATAATGCAAGTGTGTGAAATATGCTCTATCATGGCACATAAAAAACATCTAACACCAGGAAAAGGATTTACTAATCTGTTCGGGTTATAATGCCTCTTCCTAGGTTTTGGCTTTAGATCAAGTGTGGGTGTAGTCCTATTTTCCTCAAGTGCATTCAATTCATCTTTAAACCTTGATTTAGAACTTTCTAAAATAGTATTATCAACTCTCAAATAGTGCAACCTACTTTCAGCTTAATTAATATAAGTTTTAAAATTAGTTTCAAGTGAGGTGTAAGTTGCATTCAATGAATCATACTCAATAACCAACTCATAATACTTTTTATTTAATTCATCATACTCATAAAGTAATGACATGTGATTGCTATCAATTTGGGAGTGATCTTTCAATAAAATTTCATGCTCTTTTTACAAATTCAAAAATTCCAATTTCAAACTAGCATGCAATTTCTTAAGTTCCCTATATGATGCATGAGTTTTCTCACAAACTTCAAGTAATTGTTCGTAGCTTAGCTCACATACCTCTTCTTAGTTAGAATGACCAAGGTGATCACCTTCCATCAAGCACAAATTTGTAGTCTCCTCCTCCACTTCAGTCTCAGAGGAGTCAGATGCAGAATCTGCCTAGAATGCCTTTTGAAACTACATCTAATCAATCCTGAACTTGGGTTTCTCCTTATCCTTCTCCTTTCTTGAGTGAGCCTTAAGTGTAGGATAATCATCTTTGACGTGTCCAGGCTTCCTGCATATAAAACAAAAAACATCAGAAGAATTTTAAAACTTTTTGCTATCCTTATCTTTTTTCCACTTCTGTGGTGCTTGTAATTTTTCCATAGAAAGATTTTGAATTTCCTAGTGATTAAGGAAACATCATCACTTTCAAACCCAGAAGAGTTTGTATCCATATCATTATCTTTCAACGCCATAGTCTTCTCCTTCTTTCGCACACTTGCATCAAGTTATCTTTGGTTCACCCCTTGCTCGTTAGCAATGAGTGACCCAAGTAAGTTATCAACAGGATAAGTATTCAAATGCTTAGATTCAAAAATTACATTAATCATATAATCAAAGGAAGAAGGCATTCATCAGAAAATTTTATTTACTCTTTTATAGTTAGTTAGCTCTTTTCCTAAGGCATGCAATGAGGTGACAATTTTAGTAAACTTAGTATACATGTTAGAAATTGATTCAGTAGATTTCATATGAAAATGTTTGTAGTCATGCAATAAAATATTCAACCTAGATTGATTAACTTCATTAGTTCTCTCATAGGTTATACACAATCTATCTCAAATTTCTTTAGTAGTAGAACTAGTTGAAACGCGCATATAACTTTTAGATTTCAAAGCATAGAAAAAAATAGTTCATCGATTTTGCATTCAATTGAGCTAAATCCCTATCATCAAAAGTCCATTCAGTAAAAGGAAGTTCAGTTTTAATGCCATTAATTTTATGAGACGGAGATGAATAGCCATCCTTAACAAGCTTCTACATGCGATAGTCAATCAATTGTAAAACTATAGACATGCGAGTTTTCCAAAAATTAAAAGGAATATTGTCAAACAAAGGTGGTCGTGTAATAGAATACCCTTCTACAGTATTACGATTACCAAAGTTAGCTATTCGTCAAAATTCAAAAGTTTTCAAAAACTCATTTTTATGAATTCCGCTCTGATACCACTTGAAAGTTCGCTAGGGATATTAGGCCCTTATGAACTAGTCCCCAAGCTAACCAAGAGGGAGGGGGGGGGGGGGGGGGGGTGGGATGAATTGGTATTTAAAAATTTCTCCAACCAAAAACACAAACAAAACCAAATGAAGATTCACAATAAGAGTAATGAAAGGTAGAAATTAAATGTGGACGAATAATAAAAAGAATACACTAGATTTTATAGTGGTTTAGTCAACTTGACCTACGTTCACTCCCTGGAGCCTCTCCTATATGTATTACCCTAAACTTAGTGTCTCTCCTTTTGCCCCCATAGCAAGATAGAGAAGCTTATACAAAAACTCCTTTTCACCAACTCTGGTGAGTCAGAGAACCCAAATCCTTTTGCTTCCTCTTAAAGCCAGTAGAGAACCCAACTCCTTTTGCTTCATCCTGAAGCAGGAAGAGAACCTTGATCAACTATAGAAGTAGACCTCTTTCGAACCTCCAAGTAACCAGGGACGATGACCGAAATAGATGACTCAGATCCTTACTTGGAGGAACCTTTATGAAACCATCACAAACTCCCCCTCACAAGATCCTCTCTCTCTCCCTTACTCTCCCTCTTCTCTTGGATCTCTCAAGTCAGGATAGATGAAAAAGTTCTCCTCTTGAAAAAATAAGAGATCTTTTAAATAAGGGATCCAAAATTTCCCTAATTTGTAACTAATCATCAAATATTATCCAGGACGATTGTCCGATCATCCTATACGAACAGTTCAAATTTAGCTCAATTAACCTGGACAATTTGGGGGAGTCTGAATGATTAGAATGTTCTTTTGTTCAGATCATTTAGGATGATAGTATATCATCCTATATGATTAGTTTAATTCAATGAATATTGTCCAGACCATCACCCTGGATGGATGTTTGGATGATGAAAAAGTAACCTCATAATCTAGGACAATCTCATGATTGTCTAGGCAGATTAGTACAAAATATCACATATCATCTAGAACATCACCTTGGATGGATGTCTGGATGATGAAAAATTAACTAGATCATCCATAATATTCTCCTGATCATCCTAGATGATTAGTACAAAACATCACAGACCGGCCAGAATATCATCCTAGATGGAGCCATGCCGATTCTGAATCATTTAGGAAGGACTAAGGTTTGTTAACTGGTCATCCCAGATGATCTTGTGAACATCCAGGATGATATGATAGAGCAATCAAAACTTAATTACTTTTCTTAATTACGAGATTAATTTAGGCATAATTTTACTACATCATCCAGGATGATGTCCTGGACAATGTCCAAAGATAACACATGCCTATATAGGTTGTGGCAGCTAATTCTTTCTGATTTTAGCTTATTATCCAGATGATGCTAATGTCATCCAGGGCAATTCTCTTAATAATGGCTACCTTAACCAGGATGCCCTAATGAGAGTTTCTATTTTTAATTGATCGTCCAGGATGATTTCTTAATCATTCTAGATGATGTGATAAAAAATAAAGAACACTAAAAATAGATAGAATTTTTCCCTCAAGTGTGTTCGTGCACGGTTACGTAACATTAGGACCACCATTATTACGAAGGACTCAAGAAAAGGTAAAAGATAATTGATGTACATTATAAGCTGACTCAGTCCTAATCTACCCAATCTTGAGCTGGTTCGATTTGTTATTTGATCTTGTGGACCTAAAATGTTAGTAGACAATGCAATCGTAGAAAAGCAGAAGTGTTTTCTATCATAAAAATTATATTTCTTTAAATTAGATTCACAACATAGATGTTATTATGGATTTGCCTCAATTGATTCATACGAACATTACTTTTAACTAAGTTTCTTGCTATGCTTCTTTTGATTATGCCTCATGTTCTAGATTAGGGAGAAAAATTCTTTGGGGTCAACTTACCAATTTTTCTTCTTCTGTTAATTCACCTTGGATAGTTGAGGGTTTTAACTACACTACTAATGCTACTGAAAGAGTCTATAGTAAACCTCCTAATTTCCATGCTATGGAGGATTTCAACGATATGATTATGAGTAGTAATCTACATGATATTAGTTTTTAGGTAATGGTTTTACTTGGAGTAAGGGTACTATGTGGAAAAGATTCGATCGTATCCTTTTTAATGATAATTGGATTTCCTCTTTTCAAAGTACCCACATTGAGCATTTAACTATAACTTTATCTGATCATTCTCCTTTATTAATTAACATTAATAGAACTATCAATAATACATTTCAATCTTTTAGATTCCAGAATATGTGGCTTCTTAATGAAAATTTATACGTATTGTGAAGAGCAATTGGGATCCCTCTCTTATCACGTTTGATAATGTTTATGGTATGACTAGATTTTGGTTCAAACTTAAAATACTTAAGTAAAAAACTCTCTTTGTGGGATAAATGCATTTTTAAAAATATATTTTCTGATATTAAACTTACTGAAAGAGAGGTGGAGAATACTTATTTGGTTTATATACGTAGTCCCACTTTTAATAATTTTTTTAGTCTAAATGCTGCGAAAACTTTTTTTTTTTTTAAACTTCAGGGAAAAGAAGAAGCTTATTGGAGGCAAAAGGCATCCTCTAAATTTCTTGTGGAGGGTGATCGTAACACAACTTACTTTCATAATAAAGTTAGTAGGAATATTCATAAGCTCGTTACTTCTGATGGGAATGTGATTGAGGATCTATATCTGATTGCTGCTTCGTGTGTTCAGTATTTTGAAAAAACTTTCAACAGTAACTTTTTCCCTGATTTTAATACTAATTTTTCTTTTATTCCTACTCTTATTTCTGATGAGGATAATTTGATGTTGACTAACATTCCTTCCGAAGAAAAAATTTGGAATACTTTTAAAGACATGAACTGTGAGTCAGTTGCTAGTCCGGATGGCTTTACTAACATGTTTTTTTAGAAATATTTGGAGATCATTAAAGAGGACCTTATCAATGCTATGGTTGATTTTTTAAGGGTAATCCTATCCCTAAATTCTTTACTTCTACTTCCATAGCTTTAATCCCTAAATCTAATGCTATTAAATTTTGGAATGACTATCGTCTCAATAGCTTATGTACCTTTTTTAATAAGTTCATTGCTAAAATTATTATGGGGAGACTTGCATTAATTCGTCATACTATTATTTTGTTAGAACAAATTGGTTTTGTTAAAGGTAGCTCAAAATTTGATAATGTGTTACTTGCGCAAGAATTATTTCTTGATTTGCATGTTAAGGTTAATGGTGGTAATATTATTTTTAAAGCTGACATTCCTAAAGCCTATGTTAATCTCAATTGGGAATTTCTTTATACAATTTTAAAGCTTTTAGGTTTTAAGTTGCAATTCATCAATCTCATTAAAAATAGTATTGAGTTTTGTTATTTCTATATTATTATCAATGGTAAGTTACACGCCTTTTTTAAGTCTTCTCATGGTCTTAGACAAGGGGACTTGTTATCTCATGCTGTGTTTATTATTGATGTGAAATTCTTGTCTTGTTGTATTAATAATCTTTCAGGACCGACCGTAGTCTATTTTTTAAAATGAGTGGTGGTTTTCCCATTACTCATTTGAGCTTTGCAGATGATTTTATTATTTTCTCTAATGGCTCTATTAAAATGTTGAACATCCTTTTCAAAATTCTTAACTCTTTTTAACATGCTAGTGGTTTAATCTTTAACTCATTTAAGAGTTGCTTTTTTCTTGCTAAATCTATTTCCTTTAGCTGCATTACTAGTATTGATGGAAAATTTGGTTTGAAAAAAAGGCTTCTTTCATTGAAGTATTTAGGTGTTCTTCTTTATAAGGGTAAGAGATGTTCTCATTTAGTTGTTGATATTTGAAATAACTAGATTGACGAGAGGGGGGGGGGGGGGGGTGAATTGTGAGAACTTTGTGGCAATAATTAAAAACCTGAGCAGGAGTTCTAACTTTTTTGGTGTTTTTAAATTTTTAACATGAAAATTTAAACTACTATGAAGGCAAATAATTGAACTCAATATGCAATAATAGAATCCTTTTTCTTTGACAAATTTTCACCAAGCAAATATTATGAAAATAAAAATGCACGCAAGAATAAAAAGGGATAAGGAAAAAATAACCAAAATTTTATAGTGTTTCAGTCAAACCATGACCTACGCCACTTCCCGGAGTCCTCCACTTCAGAAATTTCACTACAAACTATAGCTCTCCTTTTTCCCCCCTTGGCAAGGCGGAGAAGCCTTTACAAGACTAATTTTCACCAACTCGGCGAGGCGGAGTGTCAAGTGTTATTTTTACCCTCTTGGTGACGGCAGAGTACCTTCTCATTTTTCTCCCTCCTGGAGAAGGCAGAGTACCTTCGAGGTCACGGATGTAGAAGAGTCTCCCCCCTCAGAGAGCCTCTCACAAGTTCTTCCCAGGCCACAGGAGGAGAAAGAAGCAGCAAGAACGGAGCAACCGTGTGATCTCCCTCACACCTCTTCTCCCTCACCAAGTTCACCTTCTCCTTCCACTCTCAAACCCTAAAAACTTCTCAAGAGCTCTCTCCCATGGATTCCCTCTCTAATCACCTTCCCCTCTTTCTATCTCTCTCAAAAAGATAACAATTTGATACTTAAAACATGCTCCAAAATCCCTGAATTATTCAAAGTAGCTGTTACAATCATACAGTACGATTTCAAATCATACAGTACGATATGTATAACATGCCTCATCCTGGTACGAAGGTGTATGAACAGTTCAAAATATAATCATACAGTATAATAATAAATTGTACGGTACGATCCTCAACACTACTGCTCAAACAGGACGATAGCCGGGACGATCAAATATTGTCTCTGTACATCGTATGGTACGATATATGCATTAATGTCTATGACACCTAGTCTAGTCCTCAAGTTGCTAAAGGTGTTGAATACTAGTGGTTTTATGAATATGTTAGCCAATTGATCTCATGTAGTGATGTGTTGCAATTCTATATCTCCCTTAGCAACGTGATCTCTTATGAAATGGTGTCTAATATCTATGTGTTTCATTCGAGAGTGCTGAATTGGGTTCTTAGAGATGCAAATTGCAGTTGTGTTGTCACACATGATTGAGATGGTTCCTATAGGTAGGCTAAGATCAAGAATTTGTTATTTTAATTATAGTACTTGTACAACGCAACTTCCTACTGTAATATATTCTGCCTCGGCCGTGGAAAGGGCTACTGAGTTTTGCTTTCTACTGGACCAAGAAACTAATGATTGTCCTATAAATTGGCAGGTACTAGAGGTGCTTTTTCTATCTATCATACATCCTGCAAAATTAGAATATGAGTACCCTAAAATTTCAAAGGAAGTGCTGTGCCTAGGATACCAAATTCCTAAGTTCGGGGTGCCAAGTAGATATCTAAGGATTCTCTTGACCGCAGTTAAGTGAGACTCTTTAGGATCGGCTTCAAAATGGACACAGAGGCACACACTAAACATTATGCCCGGTCTACTAGCAGTCAGGTAAAGAAGGGATCGAATCATTCATCTATATTTTTTCTGATCTACTGATTTTCCACTAGGAACTTTGTCTAATTGAATTATTGAGCTCATTAGAGTGTTTATGGGTTTAGCACTATCCATTTCATATTTTTTCAAAATATCTTTAATGTACTTTATTTGGCTAAGAAAAGTTTCATTACCCATTTGTTTTACACTAAAGACAAGAAAGTAATTAAGTTCTCCCATCATGCTCATTTCAAACTCATTACTCATAGTTTTTGAGAATTCATCACACAAGTTTTTATCTGATGATCCAAATAAGATGTCATCCACATAAATTTGAATAATGAGAATTTCATTTTTGATCTTTCATAAAAAGAGTGTAGTACTACACTACCCTTTTCAAATCCTCTATCCAATAGGAATGAACTAAGTCTTTCGTACTATGCTTTAGGTGCTTGCTGTAATCCATAAAGTGCCTTTTTTAATTTGAATACATGGTTTGAAAATTGTAAACTTTCAAATCCTAGGGGTTGCTCGACATAGAGTTCTTCCTTAATTACCCCATTCAAAAAAGCATTCTTTACATCCATTTGATATAGTTTGATGTTCTTGAAACAAGCATAAGCTAAGAGCACTCTTATGGCTTCTAGTCTAGCAACACGGGCAAAGGTTTCTTCAAAGTCTATTCCCTCAATCCGGTTGTACCCCTTAGCTACTAATATGACTTTATTTCTTATTATTGTTCCTGAATCATTCACCTTATTTTTGAAGGCCCATTTTGTTCCAACAACACTTTGTTCTTTAAGTCTCTTGATTAACTCCCAAACATCATTCTTGGTGAATTGTTTCAGCTCTTCTTGCATTGCTAGAATCCAAAATTCATCTCTTAAGGCTTGATCTATACTTGTAGGTTCTATCATAGAGATGAATGCTGAATGACTAACCTCTTTCCTAAGTCCATGCTTAGTTCTTACACCTTCTGAAGGGTCTCCTAATATTAAATCTTTAGGATGACTAGAAGAATATCTCCATTCTCTAGGCAAATCTTCCTGAGGTTCTACCCTTTCTCCTAAGGTCATAGTCTCTACTCCTTGAATTGCCTATATTTCATCATCATCAATTTTATATTCAGAGGGCTTATCTAATTCATCAAATATTACATGGGTGGACTCTTCTACTACTAGGGTTCTCTTATTAAATATTCTATAGGCCTTACATATCGATGAATAACCTAAGAAGACACCCTCATCAGACTTGGGATCGAATCTTCCCAAGGGAAGTTTGCTATTAATCAATATGAAGCATTTGCACCCAAAGACATGTATGTGTGAAAGATTTGGTATCCTACCCTTAAGGAGTTCATAAGGAGTTTTATTCATCTTAGATCTAATGTTTACCCTATTTAAAACATAACATACTGTGTTGACTGCTTCTGCCCAAAAGTATCTAGGAAGGGTGTACTCCGCTAACATTGCCCTAGCCGCTTCTACCAAGGTTTTATTCTTCCTTTCTGCTGTACCATTTTGTTGAGGTGTTTTAGGGGCTAAAAAATTATGTTCTATTCCTATCTCTTGGCAAAATGATTCAAATCTATTATTTTGAAACTCTCCACCATGATCGCTATGTATTGTTTAGATTTCACAACCTAATTTTTGTTGAATCCATGTGGAGAATACCTTAAATCCCTCAAACGACTCATTTTTATGTGCTAGGAATCTAACCCAAGTGAATATAGTGAAGTCGTCTACAATCACAAATCAATAGTTTTTCCCTCCTAGGCTAGCTGTGCTAACGGGTCCAAATAAGTCCATGTGTAGGATTTCTAATGGCCTAGAGGTGATCACATCTTTAATTGAATGAAAGGATGAGTTGATTTGTTTTCTTAGTTGGCAAGCATCACATAAATGGTCCTTAGTGAAATCTAACTTAGGTACGCCTCTAACTAGATTTTTCTGAGTGATGTTTCTAAGTGTTTTCATACTAGCATGGCATAATCTCCTATGCATAGCCATGATTCATCTACTATTGTTTTCAAACAAAATGAATATGAGCTATCAATGTAATCAAGGTCTAACATGTAAACATTGTTCATTCATTTTCCTTCTAAAACTAGTTTATCATTTAAACTAATCAGGCATTTGTCAGATAGAAATTTAATATCAAAACCTTTATCACACAATTAACTAATGCTAAGTAAGTTATGCTTCAAATCATCAACTAATAAGGCATTTTAATTAAAAAATTCTTAACATTACCAACAACACCTGAGCTTATCACTTTCCTGGTAGTGTTGTCTCCTAATGTTACTTTGCCTCCGGTTCTGGTCTCCAGTAAGATGAACTTCTTCATATCTCCAGTCATGTGTCGCGAGCAGCCACTATCCAGGTACCATATGCTCTCACTAGGTCTTTTGTGAGAGCATCCCTATGATTTCATTCCAGGGTTAGATTTGGGAACCCAAGTGAGTTTGGGTTCCTCCTTATGCTTGCATGAATGAGATGTATGCATGCATGCTATGCTGTAATGGATGCACTTTAGGTCTCCATACTAAGTGTGTCCTACGGTGAATTGTGTAAGTGCGGGCTATGTGGGTGGTGATGCCTCTTCCTAAAGTTGTGTGATGCATACTATGTTGGGGGTTGACTAGGTTGGGCTAATGTGAGTGATGAAATTTCTTTTTCTAGTTCTTTGATTTTTTCTTTAAAAGTGTTGTTTTGATATGTCAATCCATGAACTTATATTTTTAACAAATGCTCACTGTGATCTACTTCTAATTCAAGTTTGTATAGTCTATGAAAAGTCTCTTATAGTTCAATATGAGTGGTTTCATGATTTCATGTGAAAGCTGACATACCTCATCTTGATCTGATTGATCAAGATTATAGTTAGCCTTTAGACACAGATTTGTTACCTCCTCCTCTACTTCTTCTTCAGATGATTCTGAGGCAGAGTCGGCCCAAAAAGCTTTTTGTGTCTTCATTTTTCCTTTCTTATACTTGGCTTTGTCTTCACTCTTTTCCTTAGCAGGTTGGCTCTTTAAGTTGGGGCAATCAGCTCGAAGGTGACTTGGCTTCCTGCACTCAAAATAGATTGTATCAGATGAAACTTTATTAAAATTCAAGCTTTTACCTTTGTTCCAGCCATTCTGATGATGCCTTTGTTTTCTCTTTAAGAAGTTCTTGAACCGTCGGGTCTTCTTCCTCCCCTGCAGAGCTGTCGCTTTCTAAATTATTTACTTTTAATGCCACCATTCGCTCCTTCTTCTTTTCACCTGCATCACTTTGTCTTTGACTCACTCCTTGCTCGTATGCAATGAGTGACTCAAGGAGATTATCAATAGAATAAATGTTAAGGTCTTTAGATTCAGTGATAGCCGTTATCTTAGCATCATAGGAACTAGGTAATCATCTTAGAATCTTATTAACTTTCTTAGAATTTGAAATCTCTCTACCTAGTGCATGCAAGGATGTCACGATTTGGGTGAACCTAGTGTACATGTCAGAAATTATTTTGCTAGGTTTCATACGGATGAGTTCATAATCATGTAATAAAATGTTAAGCCTATACTATTTTACTTCACTTGTTCCTTCGTATGTAATGCACAGTCTATCCCAAATCTCCTTACCAGTAGCACAGGTAGAAACTCTCATATAATCCTCAGACTTTAATGCACAGAAAAAGCAATTTAAACACTTAGCATTCAATTGGGCTAAATTCCTATCCTCATTGCTCCATTCATTAAAAGGTATTGAAGTTTTCACTCCATTCAAAGTTTTTAAAGGTGCAACATATCCATCATTTACTAACATCTACATGCAGTAATCAATAGACTATAAAAAAGTAGACATTTTAATTTTTCAGAAATCAAATGGGATGTTATCAAAAAGATGTGGACAAGTTATTGAATAACCCTCCACGGTATTACGATTACCAAAATGCGACATGATCATATTTTCAAGGTTTTCTAAAACACTATTTTTAAAAGCAGGCTCTGATACCAATTGAATTAACTAGATTGACAAGAGGGGGGGGGGGGGGGGGGGGGAATTGTGAAAACTTTGTAGCAATAATTAAAAACCTAAGCAGAAGTTCTAATTTTTTTGGTATTTTTAAAATTTTAACATGAAAATTTAAACTACTATGAAGGAAAACAATTGAACTCAACATGCAACAATAGAATCCTTTTTCTTTCACAAATTTTCAACAAGTAAATATTATGAAAATAAAAATGCACGCAAGAATAAAAAGCGATAAGGAAAAAACACACTGGAATTTTATAGTGGTTCGGTCAAACCATGACCAACATCCACTCCCTGGAGTCCACCGCTCCAGGAATTTCACTATAAATTATAGCTCTCCATTTGCCCCCCTCAGCAAGGCAAAGAAGCCCTTACAAGACTCACTTTCACCAACCCACGTGGCAGAGTGCCAAGCGCTATTTTCACCCTCCTGGTGAGGGCAGAGTACCTTCTCATTTTTCTCCCTCCTGGAGAAGGTAGAGTACCTTCGAGGTTACGGATGTAAAAGGGTCTCCCCCCTCAGAGAGCCTCCCACAAGTTCTTCTTGGGCCACAGGAGGAGCAAGATGCAGCAAGAACGGAGCAACCATGTGATCTCCCTAACACCTCTTCTCCCTCACCAAGCTCACCTTCTCCTTCCACTATCAAACCCTAAAAACTAAAGAAATTTCTTTAACTTTTTGTCAATATAACGACCTTATGCCAGAGAAAAGTGTAGCATCCTCCAAGACCAATGAGGACCCCACTACCTTGCCTGAGATGAACATAAAACTTCTGCTTAACTTTCATTATAGAAGCTAAAATGCATGTGTATATGCATTATTGGGTAAAGAGTTTGTGTATATACAATACACATTTTTTTATCATTCTAGAATTAGTATATATGTTCCTGCAAAGTATAATATATATATATATATATACACATATAGAAACCTAAAAACATTCTACTCTCTATTGAAATTTACCACCCATATGAATACAATGCATGAAGTAATGTAATAAATTAAAGACTAAATATAAAAAAGTAATTTATTTATTCACTGATTTAATAATCTTAACTAACTCAATCTCAACAAAAAGGAATGGTTTCCAGAATCCACCATAATAAACCTAGGCTTCTAATCTTACAATATATTTAGATTTATAAATAATTTCTTATGATGTTCAAGCTCCAAGTCTTTTATCGTATTCCAAAGAGAATATCATTCAAAGGAAATGATATCATCTTTTGAAGTTCCATTTGTATATGTATAAGTTGGTATATTTCATTTTTTTACAACTCAAGATGCTGTAAAACTTGACCTATAATTATTTTACATTTTACAATGACTTGTGCACATAAACATCATTCCTAGGTAAATTATACATTCACTCTTGTAGGAATTTAAAGACAATATAAAAGTATATAAAAGCATGTAAAGTGCTTAGTAATTATGTACTAACCATATAATTCCATTGCAGTCCTTAATGAGCCAAAGTTTATTAACAAGTACTTAAAATTAATTACTTCTTGATTGCTGAAAACAAATAAACATATACAAGGTACTATCCAAGTAAAGCACATAGTAATAAAATAAAATCATTGTTCTAGCCTTTGCTATAGTTAGTTGTCCTAACAAAACACTAAGTGTGTATAGAAGTGTTGTGTAGCTTGGATAGTTCCTTGGCTTTATTGGTTTTTTTTTTTTTTTTGAAAAAGTGCATCAAATTACAATAGAAACAAACCAAGAACTAATTACAAGTAGCAAACGGATCACATTCCTCCTTGAGTAACTTTAACAACAAGGAAGGAATGCTATCAAAGGAAAAACTATCAAAAAAGAAACTCCTCTCCAATGCCATAGTAGCACAACAATTAGCTACTTTATTACATCCTCTACAAGCATGGAGGAAAATAACTTTATTGAAATCATTAAGGAAACACAAATCCTTAGTCGGCCATCTAGCAACCTGCCACTTGTTCTTCTTTAGAGAGTCTTGTATGAACTTGATAACATCAGCATTATCACTCTCAATGATCAGCCCTTTGTACTCCAACATCCAGCTTCTTAAAAATTCCTTCACCAAGAAAACTACTTCAAGCTCTAATTGAGCAATGTCCCAATGAATTCCATTCTTCCCAAATGCACTTATAAACCTGCCTTTGTGGTCTCTAAAGACACCACCAACTCTATCCAAATTGGAACTAAGCAAAGAAGAATCTATATTAATATTGATCCAATCTTTTGGTGGAGGGCACCAAGTACTTTTAGACTTCCGAAGGTGATTAGTACCCCAGTTAGTAAGATATGGACCAAAATTTGAGATGGCTGAAAACAAAGCATTTGAGGCAACCATAGAGCTTGGAAATGCAGTCTTACCGTGTTTGACAGCATTCCGATTCTTCCAAGAGTGATATACTATATTGCAATAAATATGTACAATTCTAGAATTATTTTGTGCTATCTGTTTTAACCCCCATAAACAGCAATTAAGAGAGCTAAAAACGGGAATAGAGATACCCCATTCACTCATCTTCACAATGACATCAGTCATATATTTATAATGTACCATTATATGTTCATATGATTAACTTACTTGGGATCCTCTAGGACAAAGATCATCAACTGAAATCCTGCGGTTCTTCAAAAACAGATTGGTTGGAATCGCTGCCTTCCCCAACCTCCACCAGAAAATCTCCACCTTTTTCTTGAGTTTTAGCTTCTGTAACCAGTTGAAGTACTCAACATCCTCCATGGTATACTTGTTAGATAACACTTGCTCATAAGCCAAAGCTGAAATAGTTTTTCCCGAGCACCTCTTCATCAATTCCAGCTGATCCTCCTCCTCAAATTCAATGTGAATTTGGCTAATCAAGAATACCAGATCAGGATGGAAGGCCCTTGGCAACTAGATATAATCCCACTCTCCATTGTTAAGCAAAATCTGCTGTATGTACATTCCATCCAGAAAATTGCAGTAAGCAAAAGTAGGCCACCGGTTGATACATCTATCCAGCAACCATGTATCATTTAAAATATTAAGTCTGTCACCCTTACCCACTCTCCAACGAACAACCATTTTCAAAAATTTTCCACCATCCACCAAAATTTTCCAAGCTATTGAATTAATCTTCCTTTGGGCTCTATTCATCACATCACAACCATATCTAGCTGCCATAGCACGGTAGAACAAAGATTGCGGTTTTTGGATAAAATTCCAAGCCAGTTTGGATCTTAACGATCCAACTCTCAAAAGGGGAGAATGTAAACCCAGCCCTCCCCAACATCTTGGTTTACATAAATCATCCCAAGCAACATAATGCATACCATTGGTCCCATCATTCTTATGCCAAATAAAACTTCTACAAAGTTTCTCCAACTCATGTAAAACCCTCTTGAGTACTATAGAATGAGTGATTAGAAAATTGGGCATAGAAAGCAAAGAGCTATCAATGAGAATCAGAGAATCAGCTTACCTCTCAATGATAGTGATTTCTTACTCCAAGCATTGAGTTTATCCATAACATTACTCAGAATTTCTTGAAAATCAGCCATTTTAAGTCTATTAAGTGACATCTTCACTCCCAAATACTTCATCTCTTTGACAACTTTGAAACCAAGAACCTTAGCTATTCTTTTCTTCATGGAGTACCTAACCACCTTGCCAAATATCATCTGAGATTTGCTTACATTCACTCTTTGTCAAGTCCACTTACAAAAGTCCTCCACAATAGTCTTCAAAGCTTTAGCTAAGTCCACGGATGCATGAGAAAATATTAATACATCATCTGCATAGAGGAGATGAGTAATCAAAGCTCCTATGGGAGAAATTTGTATGCCAAGCTTCTATCCCCTTTGCACAAGCAAATTGGACAAGAGTTGAGAACATAATATGAAAAGGTACGGTGGAAGTGGACATCCCTGACGGAATCCACTTTGAGCATCAATCCAATTAGAATTCCTCCCATTGATGATAATAGAGAATCTCACATCTACAACACATTCCATAAGAAGTTTAGAAAAATCAGTAGGAAAACCATACCAATCCAGGGTGTGCCGAAGAGATGCCCATCCCATACTATCATATGCTTGCTCCATATCGAGGTTAATAGCCATTAACCCCTTCTTATTCTTAGAAATTCTGAATTGGTGAAAGATCTCCTGAGCCAAAAGGCAATGCTTCGCAATAGATCTTCCATGGATGAACGCCACTTGTTCCTCTGAAATCATCTTGGAGATAACCTTCTTCAATCTATTAACTAACATGGTAGCCACAATTTTATAATTAGTTTGGCAAAGGATAATAGGCCTAAAATTAGAAGGCGTCATAGGATTCTTAATCTTAGAGATCAAGACAATCAATGTATTTTTCCACTCTCTATGCATATGGCAGGTTTTAAAAAAGCAATTAACTGCATTCCAAAGAGTCTCCCACACAATACTCCAATAGCTCTTGTAAAAAGAAGAGGTGACTCCATCCAAACCTGGGGACTTGTTGTTACCTTGCTGAAAAACCGAATTCTGCAGCTCAATAACTGAAAACTCCGCATTGAGCACATCCATATCATCAACTGCAATTTTCTGGTTTTCAAAAACTATAGGCCAATCCGTCACTTTACACTCCTTGTGCTTCCATTTCTTCTCAAAAAAATTGATGAATACCTTTTCTATTTGCTCATCCTCATCATACACATTGTTAAGCTCATCTTTAATTTGAATGATCATATTCCCATTTCTCCTAGCCGAGGCATAGTTATGAAATAATTGGAATTTGTATCACCTTCCTCATGCCACCTAGCCTTTGCCCTTTGATTCCACCATGTAGAAAGCCTCTTCAAGGTAACATTAAGTTCATGGACTTTGTTTCTCAGCATAAAAAGATCATCAACCGACCAATTGACAGCCAAAGCTTCCTTGTTCTGAAGCTCAAGGATCTCTTTTTTATCTTCTCCTTTAACACATTCAAATCTTTACACTTATTTTTATTCCAAAAAAATAAAGATTTAAAAGTGCGGCTAAGCTTCCTTTGCAGGATCATATACTCATCTCCGAAATCATTCTTCCTCTAAGAGTGATAAACAATACTCTTAGCCGTAGGGTAGGACCTCCATGTATCCTCAAATTTGATAGTCTTTGACTTGAACCGCACCTTTTCATCCAACTTAACAACTATAGGACAATGATCAGATGCCAATCTCGCAAGATGTCTGGTAACTGCAAAAGTTATTTTCTGAATAGCAACAGAATTAAACATACATCTGTCCAGCCTTTCCCAGATCCGAGAAGCACCCTCCTTGTTGTTACACCAAGTAAACCGTGGCCCCACACATCCAACATCATAAAAATCAGAATTCATCATGAATCCCTTCATCTCCCTAGGTCCTTTAGAGAACAAGAATCTCTTACCTCCTCTCTTCTCCTCCATGTCAATGATACAATTGAAGTCTCCTCCTATAATAGAAGGAATATCATTCTCCAAACTCTTCTCTAATTGACTCCAAAGGCCTCCCCTCTCCTTGCAACATTTACTACCAGAAACAGTAGCAATTCTCCAAGTTCCCAAGATGGGAATTAAAAGATTGCCAATGACAACTTGTGAAGTAGCTACTATAACATCAAAGGTCACCATCTTCCTATTCCAAAGCACCAAAATACCACCAGCTGTACCAACAGCAAGGTAGTGAAAAACTCCCAATCACTCCCTATAAGATAATCAACCTCCCTTCTATCAATACTAGACAACTTGGTCACCATAAGCCCAACAAAGAACACATCCTGATCTCTAACAATCTCCTTCAGATACAAGGAAGCCTCCCTCTTCCTGGCTCCCCTGCAATTCCAAAATAAGATGGAAAACATTTAACCAGGTATCGAAGATCTCTCCCCACTGCTGGGGTTCAATCTCCCATCCTTCTTCTTTTTATAGTCAGGCTCAACCTGCCCCAAAGATCTCAATTCCTTGGCTAGTTTAATCTTGGCAACACCACTATGAGAATCCAAACCAATATGGTTATCATCAAGTTCAGATATATCCAAACTTCTGTCCCAGGCTTTGTCAAATTCACCATGCTTCTCAATACCTTCCTCAACATCTTTATCAACTAATACAGCAAAATGATTGGCTGAATGAATATCATCCGTCTCAACATCAGTTATATCTATATTAACAGAGCTTTTTTCTGGAGCCACATCTATTTCTTTAACAACTTTAGCATCCTCTATCCTCGTCTTGACTATCTCCACCTGAGCTACATCTGCTTCTTTAATAGCTTTAGCATCTTCCGTCCTCATCTTGACTAACTCCACCTGATTGTTGTTATTAACTCTGCTTTCAGTAGCAAGATCCCTTTTAGAATTATTTCCATCATTCTTCACACCTCTTCCTGTAGCAAGATCCCTTTTAAATCTTCTATTTTTAAAATGGACATGAATCCATGGACCATATTCAGCACTGATCTCAGAAGGATTACTATCCAAAGCAGCCTTCATCCCTTCCCCTGTAACTATATCCATCTTCTTCCTTGTTTTATCCTGTATGCCAAGAGTTACATTATCTGGACATATCTTAGTATCATGACCCACTTTACCACATTGGTAGCAAAGAAGATCAATTTTCTCATACTCCACCCTTTGGAAAAACCTCCTAGTTGGCCTCCTAGTTGAACCTTCAACCCAAACACCATTCGGCAGCTTCTTCTCCAAGTCAATCCTCATACAAACACGGGCAAATTCACATTTACTCCAGCGAAAGGTATTGCCATCTAAGTACATTGGCGAACCAAAGCACGAAGCTATTCTTGCTATACTATCTTCATCCAGCAGTACAGAGGCAAGCACGGTAGTCTTATCCAAACAGGAATAGAGATTCCCTTAAAGGAATTTGGATCAAACATCGGAGTCCATCTATCCATACCAACAATGAACCCATTCATATACCATGGACCTCCATTCAGTATTTCATCTACCTCCTCACTCGTCTTGAATGAACACAAAATCCAGTTCATTCTAATCGACGTCAAGTGAAAACCTCCATATTTGCTCCACTGCCTTCTCAATTCTAAACTACAGACCGAGAACGGCACGTTATTACCCAAGACTTTAATCACAATCAAATTCTTCAAGATTCTTGAATTCTCTGCCTCCCTCTCTGCAATCAATCTGACCGCAACACCATCTTCAGAAAATTCAACCTGGTCTATGTTGAACAAAATTTTGATAGGCTTCAATATCGACCACGCATCAGCAACTTCACCAACACCCTTCTGTCCATAACTATCATTCTTCTTGTTCGCCAGGCTTTCAAAACTAGCTGAATCCTTCACATGGATCATAGAATGATCCATCAAATCAATATTCTTCTGACCTTCCACCGAATTCAGATCATTACCAATAATACGCCCTCCGTTCGTATCAAGAATACTAGAAAAATTCTTCACCCTCAAACTTACATTATCCAAAGCCGAATAATCCAGATTAACCAAACCTGGATTACACTGGATCTCCCCATTCTTCTGAACCTCCACATCATCCATTAAAACCTTCTTCCCCTTGCCTTCAACAGGATCTTGACGTCTCATAAGTCTAACTCCTTCTTTAATCATGATACCATTCGATCCTCTACCATTGGCCCGTAGAGGGCCAGATGGTCGCGGAGCCATCATACGCGCCGGTTATACACCGCCAGTGATCATCCAGCGTGATCCCGTTGAACGCGGATTACCTGAGCAAAATCGAATTCAAAATGGCAAGAACTTTCTCTCTCTAGAATTTGAACCAGACGTTCTCTCTCTAGAAATTGGCTTTATCGGTTAAAAGTTGTTTATAAATGATTTTTTTTTTCATTGTCTTCTAATGATGGTTTGAATTCAAGTTTAATGATTTAAATGTTTAATTTTTTTTTCTAAAGATGTTTTGATTGTTGAAGTTATTTATATTTAATTTTTAAAAACTATAACATTCAACAACTTCTAAGTGCTAGAATCTAATAATAAAGAAGTCCTAGACAAAAAAAATAATGTTTTAATCCTTAAAGCTTTCTCAATCCAATGCACCTTTGCCTTCCTAATAGGAATTAAGCACAAATGTATGTATATATAATTTATACATGTTTTTTAATAATTTTTATTTGAATTTAATTTATTATTTATTGATTTATTTAATTTTATAATTTATTATTTACATTCTATAAATTTTGTTCATGATATTGTCACAACTAGCACGAGGACCCAAGGCCACCTTTTTTATACAAAGCCATGTAACTTAAGGTTGTCTAGCCTAAAATCTTTAATGACAAAAATGTTGGTTGTTTATTTAATTTAGTTTACTAATTAAATTTCATTGAATTGATGAATTACTGAAGTTATAATGATTTATTAATTTTTCATATTTTAAGGCATTAAATATGGGGACCATTTCTTGACATTTTTTATTTATATTAGTTTGTAGAATTTTTATATTTTTCATAAAGAGGAGACCCAAAAATGAGTCTAATGACTCTTAGTTTACTAAATTTAGAATTTCTAGAATTTTTTATGAATTTTACAAGTTTAGTATATTCAATATATTAAGTTTGACCCAAATGTTGACTTTTTAATTTACAGTGAATTCTAGAGTTTTAATATTTTTAATAAATACAAGACCTATAAATGTGTCCAAAGCCTTTGAGATTGTTAAATTTGGAGTTTTTTAAAATTAGTTAAGAATTTTACAAATTTGGAATATTTTTAATATTTATTTAATTATTTAATTAGTGGCTTTTTTTATTTTTGTACCAAATTAACTCTAAATCTCTTAAAATTGTTCTCAAATGTCAAAAATGACCTCTAGGGATGATTTCATGTTTTTAAATATATTTGGTAATCTTTATATATATTTTAAATATTTATTTTAATTAATTAGTGAATTTCTTAATTTTGAAATTAATTATAATTTTTTATGAATTTGATAAGGCATTTATTTTTTTCAATAATTTTATTTTAATTCTAAAAATATTTATATATTATTTATAATTTTTGGATTTAAAATAATATTTTTATGAATTTTCAAAATCTTAGGTCAATTATATACATGATTCTTTAGTTCACTAAATGATAGACCAAATGACCTCTAAGTATAGTAAGTATTTTAACATAGGAATATGAATACATGTGCTTGAACCCCACTAAATTTCTGCTCATCAATGCCTTCTTAGGTTGAAAAATTAACTACCAAAGCTAAATGCATCAATATCATTAGTGATTTATTTTAAGAGTTACATTTACTAGATTTGGGTGAAATTTGTGGCATGCTAACCTTGACCCAAATATAAAGACACCACAGAGAAATGAAATAATAATCCTAAGAACATGAATAATTATAAATTTTCAAAATTATGGGTACAAAATGGACCCGTACCATTAGAAATTTAAACCATAAAAATCTTGACCTCACCTTGACACAAGAAAATTATAGGAGGCGAATAATACGCAAAGAAATTAGTTCCCAAAATTAGAGTTCAATTGACAACAAAACACTCAAAAAATAAAGAAAAAATGGTTTTCATTTCTCAAAATTCTCTTGTAAAAATTTGTTGAAATAAATTATAGAATATAGTTAGCCTCAAAACCTTTCTAATGATACCAATATTAGTAAATTTGGAGTTGATTTGGATTTTCTATGATTTTTGGATGTTTATGGGAATTTAAATAAAATTTTAATTCATTTTAATTAAAACATGTATGGAACCATTACTTCCAATCATTAGATGGTAGCTCAGTGGCGGTCATTTCACTTAACTAGGTTAGCAAGCAAATCAGGCTTTTAGATTAAAATGTGGAGGTGTAGATGGTGGAGATTTTTCCAAGTATCCCATAACTCAAATAACGTGCATGTATTTGAACCCCATCAGATGAGTGATGACTCCTAATTCTATGTGGATTATCTAATTTTGCATATATTGTGATCTAGTGCTTCTAATCTAACATTGATTTCTAGTTCAAAATTAACTACACATTTAAATGCCAATAACTTTCAATCCAACCATCCAAGTTTATTAAAATTTTAAACATATGATCTAGATACCCTAATATTGCAATACTAGGAGTTTTAATGCAATATGCTTTGGGAGTTGGGAGAAAATGCAATATTAAATTTAAGCTTTAAATAAAGATTTTTCTCTAACCCCTGTGTGAATTTTCAAGATATTAGGCTTATAGAAAAGCTTGAGAGACCACTATTTAACTTCCTAGAGTGCCCTAAAAGTAGATGATGGTTGGATTAAAAGATGGATTTGAATTATCCTTTCTCTCTTTTTGTTTTCTCTCTCTTGCAAGTTTGGGAACTGCAGAAGGTTGAGAGTGAGTATGATGGAGTTGGGAGATTTTGAGGAAACTAGGGAAATGAATTTATTAACCCATTTTTAGAATTTAGAGGTTATTTATAGGAGAGTGAAATTTGAATATAGGGTCTAGATCTTTCCACCTAAGCCTAGTCCAGCAACCATATCAATTAGGAATTGACCAATGGAAACCAAGGGATTGTTCTAGAGAGTTTGAAAGTACCTGGGTGTTCTTTGAGCATGTTTGGCTGGAACTAATCATTGGGGAAATAATGCTTTGGAGGTTATTATAATATCAGTATACCATGTGGAATGAGGTGTTTTAGACATGTGCAATGAAGCTTTTAGAGCCCACCCATGTGCTTGCTTATTCCAAATTGGGCTAAGTTGGGTTGGAGCTCCATTTAATGTGTTTTAGGAAGCTTGGTTCAACCCATACTTTTGACCAAGGTTATACCATCAGTTCATACTCTTGAGTTGTATTCATGGTGTTTATATACACATGCAATAATAATTTTTTAAATTTATTTTGATAATTGTGGTGATTTAGAACATAAAAACCCCATATTTAGAAGTTGGTTCAATCCTATTTTGCAAATAATGTAGGCCCAAGTTTTGGAGATTTTTTGGGAGACACATGTTGACCTCATGAATAGTCCCTAAATATTTGGTTCAATGATTTGGTAAAATTTATAAGAAATGAACTCTTTTAGTTTATATGGTGAACATTGGTCAACTAGGGTTGACCTAGTCAATCAGGTTTAATGAGGGGTTAATGATGGGTCAAACTCACTCCAAATGATGTTTTGGACTTGTTGGAAGTGGTCCCATGGCTTAATGAAGTGATTTGGTGAAAAATGCAAATTTAAGGGCTTAAGGTACCCTTTAGTTAATATATGTTGAGTTATTCAATAAGGGTTGACCATTTATTTGATTTATGTTCAATGCTTTTCAATTTTGATTTTGAGTTTTTTGGAAGTGGTCCCATGATTTAGTTGGATCTCCATGCATCTAACGTTGGTTAATTGGATAAAGGGAAATTAATTCAACCTAGGTTAACTTGACAACTGGGTTTGACCAAGGCTTGAGGTTTCATTTTATAGATTTTAATTTATAATTTTGATATTTTGGAGAAGGTTGCATGGCTAGGTTTGATTGAGCCATATTGAGATTTCAGGAAAAACTTAATTTTCAATGATTAGGGTTTTAGGGTTTTGGGGTCAACCATGATTTAGCATGGTAACCATGATTATGCATGGTTAACCATGATTCAATGATAGTTTAATCTAAAATGCTGGTGATGATGATCATGGTCAATGAGTTTGGTGAACTTTCTATGGTAAAAATCACAGATGTCATGTTCAATAGAATAGGATGTAAATATTTGAAAGTTTTTTAGCCTTTGGAAATGCTTTAAATTTTAGGGGTTAGTGATCTTGAAATGCCTTCAAATTGATGTTGTAAACCCAAGGGAGAATCCCAATAAATAAGCAAATGACAGATATGAAATCCAAGGTCTTTTTATCAAGTTTTAGAGAAATGGAAATTTCTATAAAAATAGGTTATTGACTAAGGGTTTTGAGTTCGGTTTTGATATTTAATTTTGGAGCTTTGAGTTTTAAATAGGTATATTCATTGAGTTTTATTTAAATTTAATTTAATCAATGATTTAGAAGGATTTAGTTATAATAGTCAAATAATTGGCAATCAATGATGATTTTTAGTGACTTAATTGGTGATCAGTTGAGTATTATCAAATGATAATAATAGTTCTTAAGTCAACTGATGGATTAAGAGCTTAAATTTTATTTAGGTTTTGAATTAATCAATGAAAATAAATGATTGAAGGAAATTTAGTTTTATAATTATCATATAATAGATAGTCATTTAATGAATTTTAGGTGATATATCAAATAACCAAATAATAGTCATGGTTGATTGTCATGTGATGATTCTGAAGTCAATGATTTAATCACTACGCCAGATCATAGTATTGGGATGAATTTTACGTTTGAAGTGTAGTTTAATGATTTGAGTGTGGAGATTAAATTATTATTTTTAGAATATTGACCTCTCTCTAAAATGAGATTAATAAATGGAACCTCTAATAGGTGTGGTGAACATTAAAAATAAATCATGCAAGTTGGCATTAATTAAAGTAATCAACATAATCTAGAAGATTATTTGATATTTAATTTTGTTTATGGAAGAATTTAGACTTAATTATAATAGAGTCCACTGGAAAAGTGGATTTAGAATCAAAATGGGATAGCAATTCTCAAATAGATAAAATAGTACTTGACTAGGATAGTGTCTCATAAACAAGAATAATTGAAATCTAAATGAGATAGTGGCTCCTAAGTATATGAAATTTATACTTGACTAGAATAATATCTACAAGATAAGAAGGATTAAAATTTGAATGAGATAGTGGCTCTCAAACTGATGAAATTTATACTTGACTAGGATAATCACTCTTAGATAAGAAGAATTCATATTTCAATGAGATAGCAGCTCTCAAATAGATAAAATTTATAATTTTTTAGAATACCATCTCCTAGATAAGAAATATTTAAATCTAAATGAGATAGCAGCCCTAAAATGTATACTTCACTAGTATAAGATCACTTAAACAGAAAGATTGAAATCTAAATGAGATAGTAGCTCTAGAAAAGATGAAATTTATACACAACTAGAATAATGTCTCCTAGATTAGAAGGAATAAAATTTGAATAAGATAGAGGTTCTCAAATAGATGAAATTTATACTTGACTAGATAGCATCTAAAAAATAAAATAAAAAAAAGAGTAAACTTTGAATGACATAGAGGCTCCAAAATAGATAAAAATTACACTTAACTAGGATAACATCTTATAGAAAAGTAAATTTGATATTTGAATGAGATAGTGGATCTCAAAAGATAAATTTTAAACATAATTGGGATATCATATACTAAACAAGAATGATTGAATATAGAATGAGGTAGCAACTCTCAAATAGATGAAATTTATATTGTACTAGGATATCTTCTCCTATATAAGAATAATTAAAATATGAAAGAGATAGTTGCTCTCAAATAGACAAAATTTATAATTTATTAGGACAACATCTCGTAGATATGAAGGATTGAAATTTGAATGAGATAGCCACTGTTAAATAGGTTAAATTTACACTTGACTAGGATAACCTCTCCTAGATAAGAAAGATTGTAATCAAAATGAGATAGAAGATCTCAAATAGAAAAAATTTATGCTTGACTAGGATCCTAACTCCTATATAATAAGGATTAAAATCTAAATGAGATAGCAACTCTCAAACTAATGAAATTCTTACTTGACTAGGATCGCGACTCTTAGAAAATAAGGATTTCAAATTGAATGAGATAGAAGCTCTCAAATAGATGAAATTTACACTTGAATATAATAGAATCTCCTAGATAAGAAGAATTAAAATTTGAATGAGGTAGTAGGTCTCAAACAAATGAAATATATACTTGACTAAAAAAAATTCTCCTTGACAAAAATGATTAAAATCTGAATGAGATAGTAGCTCTCAAATAGATGGAACTTATACGTGACAGGGATAGCATCTATTAGACAAGAATGATTGAAATTTGAATAATATAATAACTCTTAAAATGATCAAACTTATACTTGACTAAGATAACATCTTCTGGACATGAAGAATTTAAATCTGAATGAGATATCGTCTTTCGAATAGATAAATTTTATACTTGACTATAATAGCATTTCTGAGATAAGATGTATTGAAATATGAATGACATAGTAGCTCCTAAATTGGTGAAATTTACACTTGACTAACATAGTGTCTCATAGACAGGAAGAATTGAAATCTTAATGAGATAATGGCAGTTAAAAAGATGAAATTTATACATAACTAGGATAACATCTCCTTGACATGAAGGATTGAAATTTAAATGAGATAGCAACTCCAAAATAGATAAAATTTATATTTGACTAGGACAGTGTCTCATAGATAAGAAGAATTAAAATTTGAATGAGATAACGACTCTTAAATAGATGAAAATTATACTTGACTAGGATACGTCACCAAGATAAGAAAAACTAAAAATTAAATGAGATAACGGATCACAAATAGATAAAATTTATACTTGATTATGATAGCATCTTCTAGACAAGAAGGATTAAAATCTTAATGAGGTTGCGTCTCTCAAATAGATAAAATTTATACATGTCTAGGATAGCATCACCTAGATAAGAAGGATTAATATTTGAATGAGATAGTGGTTCTCATATAGATGAAATTTAAACTTTAATAAGATAATGTTTCCTTGGTAAGAATGATTAAATTTTGAATGAGATGGTAGCTATTTAATAGATGAAATTTATGCTTAATTAGGATAACATTTCTTACACTATAAAGATTAAAATTTTAAAGAGATTGCATCTCTCAAATAGACATAATTTATACTTAACTAGGACTGTATCTTCTCGCTAAGAAAAATTGAAATCTGAATGACATAGCAGCTCTCAAATGATATTTATACTTGATTTTGATAGCATCTCCTAGATAAAGGATTTAAATATGAATGAGATAACAACTCTCAATGAGATAAAATTTATTCTACAATTAAGTGTTTGAAATAACACAAAGGATTTATTTTTTAAAGATACCAAAAAAATTTAAAACATATAAACATTAGTATTAATTTTAGATTTAGCCTTATCCACTGGACCCAATTTCTTTGGAAAGGTTTCATATATTCAAGCAGTGTATTACAAAAATGGTAAGAAAATTTCTTTTATTATAAACTTTATACTTTAATACTATCCACCATAACAACACTTGAGATTCCTTCCATTTATAAGTGACATTGGACGATATACATTATAATCGAGTAACTGATAAAGTACTCCTAGGTGAATATTATCTATTATAAAAGGTCCTTCCGAACTTCACCTCTATCTTTCAATGGGCTAAAATAGGTCTTCACATAACTAAAACCAAATCTCTTACTATGAATAGTCTTGTATAAACCACCTTATTATGTGCTCGAATCATGTTGGGTTTATATAATTCGAGGTTCAATTGAGCCTACGTATGCATCTATTCTAATCCTTTGAGTTCTTCAATTCTAAGCTTTGTATTTTGCTCTTTTATGATCTTATAGATGACAACTATCCATAATGAAGGCAATTATACCTCCAAAATGAAAATAACCACTGCTCCAAATATCAAATAAAATGGCATAAACTGAGTTTGAGTTATATATATGGTTCTATATGACCAAAAAGCCTATCCAAGCATTTCAAGACATTAGTATTTATTATTATATAGTATTGTCTTTATAATTTGAACCATTATTTTATTGAAGGCCTTAGCCAATCCATTTTCCCAAGGGTAATAGATTTTTGCTCTCTAATCAATGATATGACATTTTGCAATGTTATTTATCTTAATACATCTAAATGTTGGACTATTATCAAATACAATTTGATGATATGTATTTGATATGATCTTTGAAGAATTTTAGAACATGATGAGCCTCTATTTATCTCAAGTGAATAGCTTTTGTTCATTTCAAGAAATAATATGTAGATGTTAATATGAACCTATGACATCTGGAGATTGGTTGATTAATTAGATTGAAAATAACTATACCCTAGCTTTTAAAAGGCTATGAAGTAACTATTAGATGTAATCCATTCTATGGTTGATGTAGAACCACACCATGTACCTGGCATTGATGATCATAATATACAACTTTCATGCAGTCATCAATTATCGATGGCCAATAATATCCCATTCATTTAATTTTATTTTCATCTTCGGACACGATTAATGTACACTGCATAATTTGAAGTGAACTTCGTATAAAATTTTTTATGCCTCTAATTTATTTAAACACCTTAACTACTTTAGATTGAATGTTCTTCAATATAGGATGTCATTTTTTATTAGTATATGACTAAGATCTTCTCTTGATTTAATCTACTGATGATTTATCTTTTTTTAATCTACTAATGATATGTCATGAGGGATCTCATTTTCATGTAGGTATTCGTTATTGGGCTTTCTCCAATTTTCCACTTCATTATGTACTGCTAAAAAATTATCTCCCTAGCAAGATATTTTATGTTTATGCTTTCAATGCTTCTATGCAATTAAACCTACCGACCTTATACTTTTACTAAAATTGAATCCCCTTCAGGGAAAATCAAAACTTTGGCTATAGAATTTGCTGTAGATTTTTGTCAACAGAGAATCTAATATAGTGTTATATTCAAAATTTACTCAAGGAGATGCATTGTACACTTATTGTAATGTTTCAATTTTTGAATTAATACTTGATAAACACTAGCTATCGAATTAATCACTGTTGTGAATCCCCAAAGATTTTTATCTCTTGACTTTAACTCAAGATAGTCAACACTAAACCCCTTGTCAATGCCTCGTACTCAGCTTCATTATTTGTTTAAGGTTCAAATAGATCATAAAAGTAATACATTACACCCTTTTCTAGGCTAACAAATACTATATTGATTCTAACTTTCCTGGGAAAATATGATTGTGTTTCTTATTGACTAGAAGCACACAATTGAAATATATTTCTCAGGTGGAATTTTTATTTGATTCTAATTTTTTGATTTAATCATGTGAAAAATTATCATTGATTAGACAATTATCTTGTATTGGATGAGCTGCTAGAAAATTTTTCGTAGCTTTCCCTTTTACTACTTGTAAAGCAATGAATATGATTTCAAATTGCGAAAATATCATTGACCATCTAGCTAATCTTCCTGATAGCATTGGACGAGTCTTCAAATATTTCAATGGATTAATTCTGAATATTAGATTCACTTTACGGGAATGTATAGAGTGCCATAACTTTTGAGATGAACATTAAAAAGAGGTAATATGTTTTTTATGGGAGGATAATTTACTTCAGTTGTATGTATTCATCTACTCAAATATTAAAGTGCATTCACTTTTCTTTCCTCATTAACTTGAAATAAAAAGGTACCAAGAGATTTACTTAAAGCTATTGTATAAAAAATCAGTGGCTTCCCCAGAATTTGAGTAATTAATATAGGAGGATTTGCCAAATATTACTTGATACTATTGAAAGATTTCTAGAATTTTAGTTAAACTTAAAATGAATGTAGTTCTTGTAAAAAGTTGCAAATGGCTGTAGATTTGCTTTGAATCTTCTAAGGCATGCTAATTGATCTTAAAAAGATATTAATTATTTGAGACTTTTGTATGGAAGTATTACTGTTATTGCATTTATTTTATTTGGATCTATTTTGAATCCATGAAATCTCACAACAAAACCTAAAAATTCCCTCAGCTGATGTCAAAACCACAATTCAAAGGATTCATTTTTAGATTAAGTTGATGTAATCTTTAAAAACTGATTCTTATATCATATAGATGATACTCTATTTCAATATTTTTATTGACTAGATCATCAGCATAACACTATAATTGAGGGTGAATAAGTTCATAAAAAATCTTCATCTTTTCTCATTGATATGTTGCTTCAATATTCTTTAACTTGAATGGAATGAATTTCTAATAGTAGACACCTGTCAACATTCTAAATGTTATATACTTCTCATCCTCAGGAGCTTATTAGATTTGACTATATATGGACGAGCCATCCTTAAAGGAAAGTATTATATATATAGAAGCATTATCAAACATGAGTTTAGATATTGGAAGCAAATACTATCTTCCTAGGCTGGATGTTTCTTTTCCATAAGAAAACTCACTTCAATTAACTTTTTAACTTCTATTTGACTTATTGTTCATCATCATGCCACATTCATTAAGGTGCTTATTTGATCGAAACAAATCCTGATTGAATTTCTAATTTGTAAACTGCCATATTTTGAGATAATCTAAGCATTTCCTCATAACTCCAAGTAAAATAGTCCTTGAATTCTTTGAGTAATTTTATCATCTCATTTGTGTCATCTCATTCAATAAAAAACTTATAAAAATTGGACAAGGATTTTCTTTAGTACTCAGATTAATTTCTTTCAAATCATTAATGGTAGATTTAATATCCTCTTCACGTTTTGGTAGTGCATCAATAACTTGAGTGTCATATAGATCATCTGAATTTTTTAAAAAAATATTTGAATTTTCGAGCATCACTCTAGACCAATTTGATGGCATTAAACCTTGCATAACGAATTTTTTTACATAAATAAAGTATCATATCCAAAGGGAGTTCCAATATTTCATCCATAACTGGATCATTTAAGGTTACATTAATTTTAGGGGTTGTACTCGTTAAGGTACAAAGCTGTTTGCTTTGGTGTATGGGGTTTAAATGAAGAGAGGGTTTCACCTCTAATCATTTACATTACTTTGGGAGAGTGGAGTAAGGGTAATATTTTCTATGCACTTCTTTATTCTCTCCATAGTAGACATTTGAATCTACATTTTTTGGCGACTTGGACCTTGTCCTCATTGCTATGAGCTTCAGTATAATTCTCAAACTTTTGATGCTTTGTAATTACGATAGTCTACAGCCTGTAGCATTTTATTAACTTTCTATAATTCCTCTTTTGAGTGGGATTCAAAATCAATATGAATAATAGGCACCTTTATTTTCACATACTACATTTCATTTTATTTCATCAATCTATTTTACCATCCTTAACCTCGTCCTCGGCCTCATCCTGTAAATCATTGAGCCATTCTACCTCGCCTTTATAAGGGAGGGATAGGTGACCAATGAACATCATGTTTAAGATCAATTCTTTTATGTTTTTCTTTTTCTTTTCCTTTCTTCTCCTATACTATTTTTTAAATCTATGTGAGATTTTTAGAGAAGGCAGTTTACCTTTTATGCAGATAGTATGAAGATCTTTGTATATACCAACATCATTAATTAAAAATGGTTGCAAGTCACCATTAACATAGTGCTCTTCTCCCTCATGGGAGTATTTGATACACTAATGAAGGGCGAAAAGCTCCATTATATATTCATATAGCGAAGGTCTACTAAAATGAGGGTTAAAAGAAGCTTTGGAATGTATTATATGAAATTTGGCTTCGATCTTTAGATCTCCTCGTTATAACATCAAAGTGATTGAACCTAAAGTTCTCTTGCCTTGTTTGTTAAACCTATGTAACATCATTTTATCAATACTGAGTTTGTAAGTATCAACCTTCAGGTTATGTAAGAGTACAAAGTGTCATAATATTGATTGATGCACCCAAATCAATAAGGACACATGATAATTTCAAATTATCTATGTTCACACACACATACAAAAACACATACACACACACACACACTCACACTCACACACATATAAAATGGACTAATATTATCTATGATTCTCAAGATTAAATCATCATATGAAAATGTAACATCTAAAATCACCTAGTACCTCAATGATTCTTCATATTGCATTGATCCTAACAAAGCCATACAGACATCTAAATTGATTAAAGCTTTGATTAAATTCTCTTTCAACTATTTGGAAAGAACTAAATCATCATAAATACCTAGTTTTATAGGTAGTTTTCTATGATGTGCTAATAAATTATAATCCACTTTTGGAATGTCTAAATTAGCCACATCTGGATTTGTTGAACTGGTATTGAAGTTTTTGGAAAATCATCCACATGCTTTCCTTTTTAACTATGGGTGCTGATGGTGATAACACCTTTGCACTGCATAAATTTACTAGGAATATCTTTTATATTTTGATTCTAGATGTTTATTTATCTTTAATGTTTCATATAATGAATTAATAGAATAAATCATATTAACTCCTATATAAATAATATCATTCTTAAAATCAAGGATATGGGAATCACTAACAAAGAAATATTAAAGAGACTCTTTTAAATTCATTTAAATTTATTTCATGTTCTTTGGATTTCTTCTTTATTATATCATTAATTTAATTATCACTAGATATAGATAATATTTATACTGAAATCATTCTTCATTTTTTTCTTTGCCTTTGGCATGACAAACTAGAAATCACATAGTGTAAGTGGTGTAAGATCCTTTACTTTTCCATTAGAATAAATTACAACATAAAAATTGCTACTTTATTCATTTTTTACTCTTGAATACTAACAAGCTATTCTCTTCTTGAATTCCTTAAAAGGAATTTTATTATAGACTCCCTCTTCAGGAGTTGCTAGATTAACTCAAAGGGGACTCTATGCTTCATGGTGTTACAACTTGAGCTCACTAGTTTATGTTTTTTTGATAATAACAAACATCGTGGCTCACATCCTTATATCTACTTATATTTGTAATATATATTTTTTTATGTGTGTAATAACATTTCAGGAACATCTTGCACCATCGAACAAAGATTCAAGGCTCATGATTGGGTAGAAAAGGCTATGCTACAAAGATTTTTGTAATATTCATTGATGTATTTTTTATTTCCTAAGTGATGTTTGATAGGGGTGTATGCTAGCTTGGTGACCATGCACACACACACTCAGAGGGAGTGAGATTGAGTAAAAACTAGAAATTCAATTTTTAAACTAGTCATAATGTATGATTATATTGTATTGTATAATCTTCTCATCTAACTATTCATATTGGAAGATTTGGTTCATCTAAGATGATCAGTTATGATCCTGAAAAATATTCACTAATCATAATTTACTCAATATTTTAAATTTAATATTACAACATCAAAATTGCTACTTTATTCATTTTTTACTCTTGAATACTAACAAGCTATTCTCTTCTTGAATTCCTTAAAAGGAATTTTATTATAGACTCCCTCTTCAGGAGTTGCTAGATTAACTCAAAGGGGACTCTATGCTTCATGGTGTTATAACTTGAGCTCACTAGTTTATGTTTATTTGATAATAACAAACATTGTGGCTTACATCCTTATATCTACTTATATTTGTAATATTTTTTTTTTTATGTGTGTAATAACATTTCAGGAACATCTTGCACCATCGAACAAAGATTCAAGGTTCATGATTGGGTAGAAAAGGCTATGATGTAAAGATTTTTGTAATATTCATTGATGTATTTTTTATTTCCTAAGTCATGTTTGATAGGGGTGTATACTAGCTTGGTGACCATGCACATACACACTCAGGGGGAGTGAGATTGAGTAAAAACTAGAAATTCAATTTTTAAACTAGTCATAATGTATGATTATATTGTATTGTATGATCATCTCATCTAACTAATCATATTGGAAGATTTCAATCATCTAGGATGATCAGTTATGATCTTGAAAAATATTCACTAATCATAATTTACTCAATATTTTAAATTTAATATTACAACATCAAAATTGCTACTTTATTCATTTTTTACTCTTGAATACTAACAAGCTATTCTCTTCTAGAATTCCTTAAAAGGAATTTTATTATAGACTCCCTCTTCAGGAGTTGCTAGATTAACTCAAAGGGGACTCTATGCTTCATGGTGTTACAACTTGAGCTCACTAGTTTATATTTTTTTGATAAAAACAAACATTGTGGCTCACATCCTTATATCTACTTATATTTGTAATATATTTTTTTTTTATGTGTGTAATAACATTTCAGGAACATCTTGCACCATCGAACAAAGATTCAAGGCTCATGATTGGGTAGAAAAGGCTATGCTATAAAGATTTTTGTAATATTCATTGATGTATTTTTTATTTCCTTTGTCATGTTTGATAGGGGTGTATGCTAGCTTGGTGACCATGCACACACACACTCAGGGGGAGTGAGATTGAGTAAAAACTAGAAATTCAATTTTTAAACTAGTCATAATGTATGATTATATTGTATTGTATGATCATCTCATCTAACTAATCATATTTGAAGATTTGGATCATCTAGGATGATCAGTTATGATCCTGCAAAATATTCACTAATCATAATTTACTCAATATTTTAAATTTAATATTTTATTCTAATTATCTGGGATGATGTACATCATACTAAAAGATTTTTGGCAATCATGCCTAAATTAATTCTATGATTAGGGACTAATTATGGTTAATTTATTCAATTTGATCATCAAATAAGATCAATAAAGATCATATTGGACATCCCAAGAGGTACATGGGACTAGGAGTGCAAATGAGTCGAGTCGAGCTAGAGTCAGGGGGTGTTTGAGTTAAGCTCGACAATCAAAACAGAAGCTCAATCTTGAGCTTAAACTCGAGTCAAGTTCAAAATCCAAGCTCGAGCTTAACTCATCGTCATGTCGAGAGACTCATTGAGCTTGGCTATCGAGCCCGTCATCACATCTATTATCTCAAGACCCAAGTTTTGCCCTCCTCATCACATCCATCGTCATCCAGCTTGTTCGTCATCATCCAAGCTCAGCCATTGAGATTTGTCTCCCAAACTCATATCATATATAGTGGAGAACTGATGTCTAGAGATTCGACGAGCTCTAGATGAGTTATGTCATCGATATCCATCGCCCTGATTTCACAATCACGTCCCCCATCATCCCGAGCTCATCCACCATCAAGAACTGACATTCATAGATCTGATGAGCTCTAAACAAGCTATGCTGTCGATATCTACTGTCCTTATCTTACAGTCATGTCCTCCTATCATCCCGAGATCATCCGTTATCAAGAACGGACATCCCAAGATTTGATGAGCTCTGGACAAGTTATGCCATCGATATCCATAGCCATGAGCTCGCATTTTCTTCCACCCATCATCCCCAGCTCGTGCGTCATTAATTTGTATGTGCTCCACTATTAATTTGGATTTTTCGCTCGTGATATTTGGATTTCTCACCTGTGAGATCAGCCATCTAGCTGCTCATCGATCTTATGAGTCGAGTCTGATGTATGTTCAAGCTCGATCCTGATTAGCTATCGAGCTCAAACTCATGTTTGAGCTCGACTCACGAGATTGATAAGCTCAACTCGTCGAGCCTATTATCGAGTTGAGTTTTAGCTGACTAGTGAGGGGGCTTGACTCGGTTGCACCCCTACATGGGATGATACTTGATCATCCTAGCCAAAATACCATAATTTTTTTTTCTAATTATCCAAGATGATCCCCAATATTATGCTGGATGATCTATATAAATTTGAACTGATTGTACTGGGCTATTCGAACATCATTAAGGATTATTAGGTTAAATTGTACACATCATATTGGATGATCTTGCGATCATATATGAGTATATTTGGCACCAAAATTATGTTTTTAGGGTTTTTCAAATTCTACAAATCATACTTGATGATTATGTGATCATACAGGATGATCTTTTCATACAAGATGTCTTTTGTCATATATTGAGTCTTTATTCTTCTGGAGAAAACTTGAAGAAAGGGGGAAGTTCCTTATGGGTTTCAAGATAGTATGGAGGGGATTTCACATGATTACTCCAAGAAGCTTGCATCTTAGTACCATCGAATTCAAGGTTATCTTGATAGAAGTTTTGGGAAGAAGAATATTTCTTTGGTGTCAAAGGACCCAGCTACTTCACCACATCGAGGAAGGTGAAAATGATTAATGGTTCTCTACATATGAAAGGATTTATTATTCTCTACTATCATCTGGAGAGAGAAAAAGGATTACAGTCCTCAGTAGTATCGGGATAATGGAAGAGTTTTTGTAAGGTCTTCTCAGCCTAGTTGTGTGGCCTAAAAGAGAGTCTCTAATGGTTTAGTGTAATACTAGGAGTGGGTGACTCCGGGGAGTGGACGTAGGTTTGGGTGACCGAACCACTATAATTCTCTAGCATGTTTATTCTTGATTTTATTTTTTCTAAACTTTATTTTCTATATTTATTTTAGGATATAACAGCTTGGTTGAAAATCTTTGATTAATATTACTTTGTATTGATTATATATTTTCTCAAGTTGAAAAAACTTTAACAAGGGAAATTTTCTTTTTATTTAAATAAGAGTTTTAAATCACTAATTCACCCCCCTCTTTGTTAGCCTCAGGACTAGTTCTTTAGGGTTTCATAACCCTCACGAACATTCAAGTGGTATCAAAGCGGGATTCATAAATTAAGTTTTAGAAATTTTTTGAAAAATGATCAATGGCTTACTTTTGGAATCATAACATGACGGAAGGATATTCAGTTACTAGACCACCTTTATTTGAAATTTTTTTTGGGAAAATTTGTATGCCTACTTTCTTGCAATCACTTTATTATCGAATGTGGCATATGATTCAAATTAGTTATTTTGTACTATCACGTATTGTAGATGAATTCAAAACTGATATTCCTTTTACTAAATGGAGTAGAATAGAACAAATTAATGCTCAATTGAATGCTAAATGTTTGAAATATTTTTTCTATGCTTTGAATTCTAAAGATTATATGAGAATCTCTACATGCAATACTGGCAAGGATATTTGGGATAGATTATGCAGTACATACGAAAGTACTAGTAAAGTTAAGTAATCTAAGTTGAAAATTCTAATGCATTATTATGAACTTTTTGTATGAAACCTGATGAGATGATATTAAAAATGTATACTACGTTTACTCAAATTATGACATCATTACATGATTTAGGTAAATAACATTTAAACTTTGAAAAAGTTATTAAAATTCTATATTGTTAATCTGATAAACTTCATGCTAAAGTTACTGGTATATGTAAATAAAAAGACTTGAATGATTATTCTATTAATAATCTGATTGGCTCACTCATTGGCCATAAGCAAAGTGTGAGTCAATGACTTTTGGATGTAGGTGAAACTATAGTGCTAAAACCTAAAGACACGGATAAAACTGACTTGTAGATGATGAGAGTGGGTAAATAACATTAATAGTAAGAAAATTTGAAAATATACTATAGTGAAAGCATCAACATAAAAAAGTTGTCTTTTTGGGTGTAGTAAACTCAGGCATATAAAAAAATAGTGTCCTAATATAAAAACACTTCATGTAAAGGAGAAGAGTAAAAATAAGCTAATTGTAATAAGGGCAAATGATAAAAAACAAAAGATCTCCTAGGTAAACCTAGCTACTGAATTATCAGACCATGAGCAAGATGATGAGAAATAATTTTTTTTTGTGTTTATCTGAGTTATAGGTAATGCATGCATGTATATTTTTGTTATGTTTTTATTTTCCATGAATGTTTTTTTTTCTATATTATTTTAATGTTTTGTTATTTATGTTTAATTTTTTTTTTCATATATATTTTTTTAGAACACTCTCTAATCATCACCCACAAATCACATCTCATATCATATTAGCCTAAGAGAATCAATCACTTCTCACATTTTTTTTAAATGACAGATTTATCTTCTTTTTACTTAATTTTTGGTAAGTAATTATTGACTCCTCTAAATAGTTAAAAGAAAATAAATTGATGCATCCCTCTTCCTCTAACTCCTTTAGTGGTGTAATTTTATTTTCAATAAAAAAGATTTTCAAATTATAAATTAAACCCAGAAATAGAAATTTATTTTATCTTCCTATAGTTCTCTGTCTCATTTTAATATTTTTGTAAATCAATGAATCTATTTTCAAATTTTCTTATTGAAGTTATTTGTCTATATCGTATGAATCAGGTTTTAGTTTCTGGTTTACTCTTCCCCGCAAAAGAGAGTGTGTTCTTCTTCTCTTGTATTTGGAAGATAATCTCACAACTAAGTATCTTTAAAGACTTAAAAAGAAAGCAAGTTGGAAAAAATAAAAAGAGGCCCAAAATGAGCCTAAAATAAAATGATGTTCAAGGTCCGCAAAAAAATATAAGATGCACAAAGTGTTTCAAAAGAAGATGTGAAAAGTGAACAAAAAATTTATAAAGAGGCACGAAATGAGTCCATAATAAGTAAGCTTCCCTTTTTGTCAAGTCTTCAAAACCTTAGACAAATCCATGTGCCATTTGATATAGTCCACACTTGAGTTTGAGAATTATGATTTCTGGTTCATCACTTTGTAATGCTATTCTCTTTAGATATATTTCTAAAAATAAGTTTTAAAATATTATATTTCCTTTCTAACTTATTATTTGAATTAGATTTTTGTTTAAAATGGACTTAAACCTATAAGGAGTTGGAGCTAGGATTGATAAAACTCAAATTTCTAACCTTTCTAGATCGTAGTGCAATCAATTCATTTCTTACTAAGCTTTTGAATAAGATCAAGTGGTAACTTTCTCATTTTAAGAAAATTTACTGAAATCAATTGATTTTTCTTAAACAACACCACCACCTCCACCTGATCAGAATCTATAAAATCTATAGTTTGTTATGTGTGTTTCATTTTGTTTTTTGTATGTTACCCTTCTTTTTGATAATTTCAAAGGGTAGAATGTGTTTGACAAGTTATATTTGTGTTTAAGCTACATATGTTCATATTGTATTTGCATTAGTTTATTTGTTGTTTAGGTTATAAATTTTTTTTGTTTCTATATATAAAAAAATCTTTTTTGAATTCCCTTATTTCTAATATAATTATCTTAGTGAGGGGAAGATTAGGAGAAAATATTTTTAATTTTATAACTTCAACCAATAATGTTTGCCATCATAAAAAAGAGGGAGAATGTTGCAACTCGAGCTCACTAATTTTTGCCTTTTGATGATAAACAAATATTGTTTCTCACATAATTATGTGTACTTATATTTGTAATGTATTTTTCTTTGTGTGTATACTAACAATTTAGAAACATCATCCATCATCCAATAATGATTCAGGCTTAAGATTGGGTAGAATAGGTTATGCTGTAAAGATATTTGTAATATTCATTGATGTATTTTTTATTTTTTCAGTTAAGTCCTGTAAGGGTGTATGCTAGGTTGGTGACCATGCACACACATTCAGGGGCAGTGAAATTGAGTCAACACCAAAAATTAAAATTTTGAACTAATTGTATTATATGATTTATATCATATTATATGATCGGCTCATCTAAATAATCATATTGGATAATTTAGATCATTTAGGATGATCAACTATGATCATAAAAAATAGTCACCAATCATAATTTAGGTAATATTTTGAATTTCATATTTTGTTTTAATTTTCCAGGATGATGTACATCATATTGGATGATCTATAACAAACATACTTGAATTGATCATATTTAGGGGATTAGTTATGGTTAATTTGTTCAATTTTATCATCCAAGATGATTAGTGAAAATCATACTAGATGACCCAAGAGAAACATGGGATGATACTTAATCATCTTAGATGAAATACCATAATTTTTCTTCCTATCATCCAGGATGATCCCCAATATCATACTAGATGATTTGTAAAAATTTGAACTAATTATACAAGACTATCCAGAGATCATCCAAGACTATTCGGTCAAATTCTGCATACCATAAAGGATGATCATTTGATCATATAGAATGATATTTGGTGACAGAATTGAGTTTCTATGGTTTTTCAAATTTTGTACATCATATTGGACGATCTTTTCCACCAAAAATTAATTTCTATGGTTTTTGAAAGCCCTTTATTTAAGTTTTCTCTAAAGGCATTATAAGTGTCTTTTGGTATGCATTGAGTCTTCTTTCTTCTAGAGAAAATTTGAAGATAGAGCCTTTAAAGGGAGAGAGAATTGGGTGGAGTTTGAGAGGGCAAAGATGCTTGTTAGTTTAAAGGGAGTGTGGAGGTAATTTCAAATGGTTGCTTCGTCAAACTTACATCTTAGTAGCATCAGATTCATGGTTTATCTTGAGGAAAGTTTTAGGAAGAAGAATTTTTTTTTGAGTCAATGGACCCGGCTACTTCGTCACACCGAGGAAGGTGAAAGTTATTTAAGGTTCTCTACCTCTGAAAGGAATTGTGGTTCCCACCATCTCCTAGAGAGATAAAAAGGGTTATGTTCCTCTACCTCACTCGGTTGGTGGAAGAAATTTTGTAAGGGCTTCTCCACTTAGCTGTGGGGGATAAAGGAGAGTCACTAAAGGTTTAGTGTAATACTTGGAGTGGGTAACTTTGGGGAGTGGACATAGGTCAGGTTGACCAAACCATTATAAATCTTTGGTGTGCTTGTTCTTGATTTTATTTTTTTTCACTTTATTTTTCGCATTTATTTTGGATATAACTACTTGGTTGAAAATCTATGATTAATATTACATTGTATTGATTATCTATTTTTAGATGTTGAAAAAACTTTAAGAAGGGGATTTTTCTTTGGGTTAAAGAAGGTTTTTTAAATCACCAATTCATCCCCCTCTTAGTTTGCCTTAGGGATATTTCTTTAGGTTTTCACAACCTTCACAAATTTTTACTTGGAACACTTGGATTGAAGAATGATAAATATATGTAAAATTTACTTAGAAGATTTGTTTAAAGCTATATCCCAACCATTATAAAGTTTTTATCATGTTTTGAACATAAAATTGATATGCAAGGCTCTTATATCTCACATTTAGCAGACCTCTAACTAGAATAAGCTATATATTCCTTGGGTATCAAAATTGATCCATCTTTGATATTTCTTTCAAGCCATTGCTTAAAAGTTATAGAATATTTTAAATCATCATTGATAATCCAGTAATATGGGTAATATTTAGGTTGCATAACTTTGCCCTCATATTTCAGCTTCATAGGTTTAGGTATTTTGAATTATGAGTTCTTTAGAAGACTCTTAAAGATCTTCCTAACAGCCTCTCTTTTAAAAGAATATGCCTTATTCTTTTGCGCTTCAAATCTCTCTCTCTTTCTTTTTTAGGAGTAAAATTGGAACGAGATTTAAACTATTGATTAGGAGGTCCATTATACTATTGATATTGTGATGGCTGACATGGATTTATTATTTGAATTTGCATAAATCAATTTAACATTATCAACTACAAATACTAAACTAAACCTCTTTTCTCAAACCTTTTGAGGTTTTAGTTTTCTAATTTATATTGGGGATTGATCTTCTTAGTACTAAATTTAGGTATTTTATTTTGAAGATTATAGTGTTTATTTAGAAAGCTCTCAAAAATAAAATTTCAGTCAGAAGGTCATTGGAACATGAATATTCTTCTGATGAAACTTTATAGCATGTTATTCTTGTAGTTGTGGCTCTCATTTCATACTAATATTCCTCCACCTAATAATATACTCAGCTAAACTTTTGCTAAGATTTAATTTTTTACTATTAGATCTCCTAATGTGACATGTAGCTTGCTCTAGCAAACCTTTAGTGATAATCTATTTTAGATCTACATATGTGTGTAGTCCCATTAGGTATCTCTACATACCATTCAAACACAACACCTAATAGACTAATTATAAATTATCAAAGTAGTAGAGCATCATTGCATCCTGCATTATAATAGATGGCACTAAAATATGCTAAATGTTGCTTCTAGTTCCTTATTATGTCAATATTTTTGAATGATGGTGGAACAAATCATTTAGGATAAGAAACTAAGTCATATAATTCTAGGTAAGGTCTACCTTCTAGAACAAATGAGGTACCCTTAGAATGTGTTAAATCTTCCTTGAATCATTGCTCTACAATTTGTTTAGTTTCATTATCTTTTTTTATTTCTTCACGTTAACTAAAGTTTTGAATAGATACAAAAGGAATCGAATCTATATGAGCCATAAATAAAGAGTCCTCTTTACTTTGGAGGGATCTATAAAAAACAATAGCTCTTCCATCTTCCTTTTCACTTTGGATGTCTGTTAATCTTTTTAACATAGCTGATCTAAAATATTTCCAGTCACATTAGGACCAAATTCTTCATCTCTATCTTCTTCCTCCATATTTTTAATATCTACTGGATTTATATTTGTTTTTCTCTTATCTTTTTGGGTACATGATCATGTATTTACCATGAATACACTTTTATCCATTTCCTCATCTTATTAATTTAGTTATGTATTATATATAGCTTCTTACTCATTCATTTATCGAATACTCTATTTGTGGTGATCCATCATATCTTATATAGATTTCTCTACTATATTATGTGAATCTATTAAAGTGTATACTTTATTAATTGATACTTCTTCCATAGATGTTCCCATCTTTACTTTTTCTTCAACTATATGATATTTGAAAGTAACTAATGCAGTTGATATGGCAACCATTTTAGAATGCCAGACTTTATTACCACAACATAACATAAATGGTTGGCTTTATAATTTCAATCTCCTTCTATCAAGATATCAAGATAAGGATATTAATCTCATCCGTGCAACATATGTTGATGAACTCTAAATGGATGTTGACTTGAAGATCAACCAAAGGATCAAGCTAGAATGTTTCTAGACTAGATAGAAGAAGGAGAGGAAATTAGACTATACCCTTGATGGACTAATACTCCATATCCCAAATATTTGACTAGAGTAAAGTGAACTTGACAATTTAAAGGTATTATAAAGTGATTGAATAATAAACATCTTCTAGATTCCTACTAAAATTTTATATTAGTAACTTGTTGATTAGGACCTGGTTCGTGAAAATGTATCTCTTGGTAGAGGGAGACACTTCTAATCCTTTCCTAGTGTGTTTGTACTCTAGTGGATATAAAGTCTTTTACACTTTTTAAGAATTTTTACTTTGACCTCTGAGAACCAGTGGCATAGCTATGGATTAATTCATTAAACATAGGCTTAAACTTTCTCTTTCTCTAACATAAAGAAGGCATAATTGGATTCTCTTCTCAAATAGTAGTAGTAAGTGGATGAAAGTGATTTAGACTTCACATAACGGACCTATATAGAACTTTATATTCTTCGACTATTAGTTCAAGTTTCTTCAGCTTTGCTTCTTTAGCTATAATATTTAACATAATATTCTCTTCTACCATTTTAGCTTTCTCATTCCTTTGCCTCATGTGACAATTTTTGTTCCTTTTTTAAGGCTTAGTCATCTCCTCAGTAGGGAGGTTGGCCCAATCTAAAATTTTCTTGGATATAGAAATCTAAGAATAACATCATTTTTTTCCATCTTGCTAACAAACAACCTTTACAAAGTTACTAGGGAAAATACTGAGGGTTTAGTAGCTACAAGGATAATTGCATTCCCACCCTCAAGTATATCCTAATCGGTGCAACAGGAAAATATTTAACCTTGACCAGATCAGATCATGGTCTAGTGAAGGTGAATTGGATATTGTTCATCAATCCAAACTAGATCAATTTTGCTTCAACAGATGGACCCAGATTTATAGTCAAGTTCATGTTGTTGGAGAAAGAGAAATGAAGGGTGCTTCAAAGATGGACCCTGATCACTATTGTTTCAATTTTCCAAAAACTTTTATATAATATATATAGGGTTTATGTAGATAAAATAACTGTATAGATGAAAAAACCTTTCCTTATACACTAAAAATCTCAAAAGAGATCAAAGGGAGCTTTTGCTCAAATTCATAACTATTGTAAATGAGTATGCTTAGGATATAATAGGTTAATTCATTATAATTAGCTTAAAACATCTTAATTTCTTGTTATATTTACTTTTTATTGTATTTTTTTAGTATTCATGTAACCTCAGCTTTATTTCATTGAGTTGGATAAATATTGTTGCTTGAATAGACGGTACTTCAAATAGTTATAACATACTTGTGTCGTCATGGGATTGACACTCTTGTCATACACTTTTGAGCTCGTGATTTTTTTTCATATGTTGTTTCATTTATTTTTCAATTTTAGTTCATATATATATATATATATAGTGAAAAGATGGAAATTGCATTAATTGAAACAAAGCTATTAAAAATTAGAACTGAAATATCCTAATGGAAATCCTTTCAAAACATTGCAAAAGGAAGCCTTACTAAAATGAAAATTAAGTAAAAGATGAATATTTGAATGATATGAAATATCATAAAGAAAATAAGATCCTCTGCTCCTTATTTTAAACAAATTTGGGTGGAGGGGATACCAAAGATAAAACAACCAAAATGATTGATTAGTATCCCAGAATTCTTGATTAAGTAAAAAATAAAAATATAAAGATTCATAAATTTCATTATTCTATCCCCATCTTTCAAATATCCAATAATGCTTAATTTAAATTTAAATAAAAATGAAAATAACAACTAATCAAGGAAAAGTACATTTTTAGAGACTGTAAAGGCAGAGGTTTAGCTGCTTTTGGATTTCATACTATTCATTGGGATATAGCGCAAATGGAACTCTTAGCTATTCTATCTCTGAGGGATCATATCAAAGATTGGATGCTTGAAGCCAAAGGTATTGTGATTGAAGGAGATAACCTTAATGTTATCAATATCTTTCAAAATGCCTTAAAAAAGAATAAATGGATTCATGAAGAATTCCTAAATCCTAAGGATTTAGATTTTCTTCATAATTTCCAACACTTTATTTTTTCATTTGTCAATAGGGATTGTAATAAGTTAGCCAATTTTTGTGCTAACTATGCTCATTTCTCTTCTTTCTTTTGGGATGATTTCTCTAGTAGAGGAGTTCCTCCTTCAATTCTTGATTTATTGAAGGTGGAATCTTCTTGTAATAATTAGCTTGGGTCTTAATAATTTTGCTACAAGCAATTTTTCAAAAAAAAAAAAAGGAAAAGTACATGAAATGTAAGCAAGGTTCTTCAAGTAAACAAGAGCACTAGATCTTCACAAACTCCACCATCTTCATACAAACCATGTCTTGATTTTCAAAATACCAATCAATATGCTCCATAGTCATATAACGTAAGAACTCCCTTTTAAAGACTACACCTTTAATGGAAAGTCTTACCAAATCAATCTGAAGATATACAATACCCTCCGAGACCTTATCCCATTTAATTTGATACCTCCCATCATCAAGCATCATAAGCTTATTTATGAGATAAGTGGTGAAGTGCCTCCATCACTTTCACCATGAATTCCCAATTTCCTTCCTCTAAGGCTGCCTTTGATTGGCCCAAAGAAATTCAAGTCTTTATTTATCTTCTTCTTATGATGAACATATTTAGATGGAAAATGAAATTTTCCATCCTCAGTTAAGAATTCCTTATCATTCACATTATCCTTACCTGCGAAAGATTTATCCGCAACAGAATTATCATTTTTAGAATCTGGAACACTTCTGGCATTATCTTCAACAACCACACCAATGAGATCTTCTCTAGTATTGCCTTCTTTGACAACTATTACATTTTCGTTCTCAAAGAGCTCAACTTGATGAATAGATACATCAACTCCTATTGCAACAACATCAAAGTTTCTAGATTTTTGAACAATCTCTTCATCTTCTACTGGGTGAGCATCAGAAACATTTTGCAATTTTGAAACAGGAATTATATCTTCCAAAACCATATCTTCAATATTTGTATTTATAGCATGCAAATTGACTTGCTCAACTGGATCAGGAATACTTACATTTTCTGATTCCTTTCTAGTCACTATCTTAGAGCCGTGAGACAGAACATTAAACTTATTAGATGATTCCATATGAACATGAGAAGAATAATTCTCAAGGTTTCTAACCGAAGGCTGAACTACAGATTTCTGATTCTGAATTTTCTTCATTCTTCTATTTTTCTTAAACTTCACATGTATCCAAGGACCATAACTTGTGAATATGCACTAACCATTTCTTTAGAACCCAATACTTTATTCCCATTATTCAACGCTTTCTTATGGACCTTAATTTGATCTTCTTTAAGAACATCTGGGCACATATCAACTTTATGGCCTATCTTACCACTTTTGAAACACAAAGAAGAGATTTTCTCATATTCTAATTTTTGAAAAAATTTTCCTTATTAACCTTCAATCCAAACTCCATGAGACAATTTAGAGTCTAAATTAATTCGAACACAGGCCCTAGCAAATTCTCGTTTGCCCCATTTAAACATTTTCCATCCAAAAAAAATGGAACTCCTATGTTTGAAACAATCTTCATAACATTAACCTAATCCCAGCAATGCAAAGGAAAATAAGGCAACCATATCCAAATCAGTGAGGATAACCCTTTTAATGAGGTTGGAGAAAATTGAGGTGTCCATTTATCCATACATATTATATGTCCTCCCACATACCAAGGACATCCATTCAACACTTCTTCCATAACTTTAGAAGATTGAAATGAACAAAAAATCCAATCTAGGCTCAATGAAGTGAGATGAAAAGTTCCAAATTTATTCCATTGTCGCCTTAACTCAATGCTACAAAGAGAAAATGGAACTTCTCTCCATAACACTTTCACCATAAGAGATTTTTAAAGTAATTTAGCATCCTTACATACCTTATCCATATTCAGTTTAACCACATTTGCATCTACCGCTTCTTCAGGATCTGGATCTATATAATTCACGTTAATATGATGGATTTTAAACCACTCGTTTACCAAACCAAAATTGTTGTTGTCAGGATTCGGCAAAACCATCATTCCCTTCTCCATATGCATTTCTTTTCGGTATTCAAACCTTTATCTTGCATTAACATATCCGAATTCAAATTCAAAAATTCCTATTTTTTTGCAATACTTTCTACACCAGATGGATTAGAAAATCTACTGTCCTTCAATTTGAAACCAATGGATGATGAAGCCTCCAAATCATTTGCCATTCAAGTCTGCAAATTTTTAATCAAGGAGGAAGGAACCATTGAGTCTTTTTTCACAAGGGATTCTATTAATTCCTTTCCCTTACCCATCTCCGAGACAACCTCGTGCACATGAGGTAAATGTCCTTTATTGATGACCAAAGGCTATTGTTTAATCAAGCATTCCCGATTTGTAACATATCTGCTTTTGGATCCACCATGAAATAAATCATTAGAATGACTCGCAGAATGGGGAAATGAGGTATTTTGGTCATGAGGAGCCAATGATCCACGACCGTCTACCACCATAAGAACAAATTAGGAAAAGAGGATCAAAAGAATTTTAAAAAAATAAAGCTTTCTCTCATTAAAATTCGGGAGTCTCTCTCTCTAGCGTCTATCTTGGTCAATTATGAAGAGGATGTTCATATATTATTTGTTGATTTTTTATATAATATAAATCTAGTAAGGAAGCTTTATTGTTTGACCTAAAAATAGAAAGGAGTTTTACAAAATAAAAAAAATTGATAAAATTTTAAAAGTGGGTATGGCCGATCCAAATCTAGTTTTTGACCAAACTAAACATCTTAAATAATATGACAATACATTAGTAAATGGAATCAATCAGAGTATCAATTGACCAATTATCCAAGTTAATATTTTTGAGCTAAAACCTAACATCATCCAAAATGTTTAGAATTTATAGTTTGGTGCACTTCTCTTATGGATCAAAATCTATATTTTTAAAGATTTCTAGAACTTGTGCAACATTCTAGTATAAAAGAGTCAGTGATGATAGCAATAGATTTTGATTGTTTCTAGTTTTTCTAATGGTAAAAGATAAAATAAGGTTGAATTCCGTGCCATAAAAATAATAACCAGTTGACGTAAGTTGACACATAAGTTCTTAGTAGAGTACTACCCATCTTAAAAAAATGTTAAACTTAAGAATTATAATACTTCATTTTCCTAAAATGATAGAGACATAATTTATGAGGGATAGGAAAGACTTAAGGAGATGTTTAAACATACCTTCTTTGGCATTTCCTGATTGGTTGGTTATTCATACATTTTAAAATGGAGTTTTAGGATCTCCTAGGTCTATAATTGATGTGATAGCCAGAGGAAATTTGATGTCAAAATCTTTTAATAAGTCTAACACTGTAATAGAGGAAATGGAAATAAATAAATTTTGTTGGCCTTTATATAGGGTGAATCTTATGAGAGTAGCAAGTATCTATATGTCTAATGCATAATCTATTTTAATACCTAGGTAACTACCATATATATAAAGTTAAGCTATCTTGGAGTTAGTATAATGGTTAGGATAACCTATGCATTTTGATGAGAATAACTTAAATTCTGCTAGTAATTTTAGTTCTCAAGGTGTAGAGAATATAAATATAATTGGAATATAAATAACCCTATACATATATATATATATATATATATATATATATATATATATATATATATATATATATATATAACCCAGGGTGGAGGAACAACTGTAATTTTAGCTGGAGTAATCGTAATGGAAAAAATCAGTGAAATACAAATCAGTCCGATCATATAAGACCATGGAATAATTTTCAGCAATTTATGGTGCACCCTAAAACTTTTTATCCCTTTAGCATTAATTATTTTAATAATATAAAGAAAGTAGGACACCTTTGGAGTTTTTATTGCATCTTATGGGAAACCAATTATAGAGTAAAACTACTGCCTTTAGAAATTTAGAGAATCAATTAATGTAGTTAACAATTTCATTTAATAAGATATCTGATGGCACATTATCTGGTACTACTGAAGTTAATCATAAGGAAAAAGTGATAGAACAAAATATAGATTAGTTTAGGAATAACAATGATGTGACAAAAATAAAATTATAGATATAGGTAAGTCTGGATGAAAACTATAAAGTTAGTGCTATTTTGAAGGTAGGATAACATGTTGTGTTTAATCATAGTGTTGTTTGTATGAAATGTTTATGTTGATTTTATATTTTATGTGTATTATGCAAATTGCTTAATATTAGTTTCTCAAAAATTTAATAATTATTATTTTTGAATAAAGGATTAAATTATATTTTTTGAGCATTTTTAATTTGTACTAAAATTGATCTTACATTTCAATAGTGGCTTTAGAGCACCGTAGTAATAGTGCACCAAGCACTATAGCTTCTAAATTTAGGAATATAATTTTAGATGTAATGCAAAAACTTTATACTCCAAAGTGTTATATCATTAATTTTGTTTTCAGAGGCATTCCATCACAAACATTTATAATGATGTGATGCCTAAATAATATAATTTATAGTAATAAGTAATTGCTTTTAGTGCCATTATAACTTCTAACCTTTTAATTATAAATATTTATTGAGTAGCATAATGCTACCCTAACTATGATAATATTAAGTTAAAACCATAATTAAATTTGTTGGAATACCAAAGTTGCACTCTTTGTTAGCAAGCACCAGGAAATGTTAAATGCTGTAGCTTTTTTCTAGTAAAAAAAAAACTAGTTCATTTACTTTCAAAGATACCATCGTAGTGCCATGTATCTTTTCATGTTTTTGTGCTTGTGTTAGTTTGGCCATTTTATTATTTAACCATCTACAACATTACAATGCTTGCCAACTTTTATAAATACAAGGGGTTGTTGAACCGTTATCTTCACCGTGCTTTGCATATCTATTTCCTCTTTCTGTAGTGTTATTTTGAGTTCCTGAACACCCTTTGCATTCTTTAAGGAACTTTAGGGCCATGATTCACTCTGTCTTCGTCCGATGAAGATCCCTTATAATCGCGAGCTTATCAAACCCTGTATGGTTGCATCTGAACCATTCATTGCAAACCACGAGAGCAGAGCTGATCGTTCGATCATTTTAGACCGAGATCAACTGCGGCTCCGATCGTGGCCATTGGATCAACCCGCGGTTGATACGATGGCTGCCAAACCCTGCTGACTCATTTAAGTGGACACAGTCAGCTGACCACTGCCATTTGAACGATCCAATCTCCTGCTGCCATGTGTAAATAAGGTTTTAAATATTTATTTTAATTATATTTATAGCCAGAACTTCAAAAAATCATATAAAATTAAATGCTAGGCAAAATTTTTTGTACAACCACTCATTTTTCTCGAAATAAAATTCTCTATTTTCTAAAAATAAAATTAGAGCCTGATTTTCATTATTTTGAAAGTTATATTTTAAACCCTTGATTTCTCTAATTTATTTTAATTACATTTTATTTAAATATCTAGTTAAATCAAAAATTGAATGGCATGATACCTGAGGTCTAGCAGATTCAAGTTCTCTCATTTTTGGGGGAATTTTCAGAGTTTGAGTTCAATCCCAAGTGAATTTTAAAGGTTTAATCCATTTCTTGGATTAAATATTTGAAATTCCACTTACAAACTCAATAATCATCCAATTCATGCATGTTAGAGTTATATGGAACCAGTGAAATGTCATCCTTTCACTAAAAATAAGTTTAGATCTTGATTATGTGTAGTTTAATTTAAAATTTTACTTTCAATGTCATGTTAATTTAGCTTAATAATTAGCAAACTATACATGATCATACAATGAAATTAGATTGACTTTGATTAGGGCATATTGGCATGTATCCCTAAACAACTTCAACTCAATTTAGTACATCTATTCCCATATAATGAGTTATCACATGACTTATAGCTATAATAATCTATTATAAAACTATTCCATAGAATATTAGGAGCACTATTATTGTTCATGATTGCTTTGGCGTGTTTGTAATTAGTGTCCAAAGGGTTAGAGAACATTGATTGCTTTCCTACAACCTAGTGACATTAAGGACAACAATTAAGGTTGTGTCTTAGTCAACTTAGATTAATCTAGGTGAACTACACACCATTCCTTTTGGAATGAAACTCAAACCTAGAGAACTAGTGTCATGTACCCAATGATCTAATACACCTTGATTGGACATTAATTGATCTTATACTAACTAGTAGATTTAGGTGATCCTTTATTGAGAATCATTTTCTTTTATTTTGATAAATCTAAATAATTCTAATAAAATTTTCTAAAATCTAAATCAATCTCAATCAACTCTAATCAACTATAAAATAAACTTACAATCATTCAAAATCAAAATAAAGACTTAAAACTTAATTAAACCTAAACCAACCCTTAATTAACCCTTAAGTAAACATTAACTAAATAATAAATTAAAGTTCATATAAAAGTCTAAAAAAAAATTAAAATATAAAATAAATTCATTTTAAAATCAATTCAAACCAGAAATACATTAATTTTAATTTAAAATAATTTTCTAAATATTAGATCCTTTAATAAATCACTAATTAAGCGGTTCTTTTAATAATTCACTAAAAAATAATAAAGTAATACTAAACAAATCCTAAAAATTCACAAAAATTCAGTAGAATTTAATAAAAGTCAGAGAATCATAAGGTGGAATTAAAATAAAATTTTAAATAAGTTTTAAATTTTAAATTCATTAATATTTCATTAAATAACCAATTTTCTACAAATAATTAACTAAATACTAAATAAATTCTAAAAATTCATTAAAATTTACTTTAAATCAAATAAAATTCAGAGGTTGATCCATTCAATCTAAATAAATTTTATGATAATTTTCTAATTTTAATTTCATTAATAAATCACTCATTATTAATTAAATTCATTAAAAATTCAACAATTCTTTAAAAATTCTAAATATTACAATAAAATCCATTAAAAATTAAACTAAATTTTAATTCATCTAATCTAAATTAATTTGATAATTTTATTGATTAAATTTATTTTAATCAATCAAATTTGATTATTAATTTAGATTAGATGAATTAAGGCCTTTATGCCTAAAGCTCGATTCTTTTTGGGAGAACTTTAGGCATTTTGATTTAAAGGGCCTTTAATATACTTAAATAACCAAAAGATCTCCTATGTATTGTGCATAACTCTTTTAAGGAAGGCACCAATACAATTGGATTTGGAGATCTTCAAACAAATATAATAATATACCGACCTTATACAACATGCTGGATTCCTTCGGGAGGGCATGTAGTATTGCATTCATAAGGTCCCTTTCTCTCTCCCTAATAAAATTTTGGGGACTCTCAGATGAATATCTGTCTTCCACATAAGATGGGTGATCATTTTGAAAGTCTTAGGATTTATAAATTGATAACTTCCTGCACTTAGGTAGTTATCAATCTATAAGTTCTTTAAAACTAAATCAAACAAATTTAACTTCTAAAATTGGAATAATTTAAAATTAAAATACACTCTATTTAAACTTCAATCAAATTCACATTTGTCCTTTTAAATAAATCCTAATAATTCATGCAATTTAAACAATAATTCCTATAGGACCTATCCGAGCCACACGACCTCTTTCATACACTTAGATGCTTGCTAGGACTACCAACTTTAGCCTAGGCTAGGCCAGTGGTTTGTTGTGATTTGTTTGCAGGTGTCTTGCCTAGAGGGCACCTATGTGTTTTCTTACTTTTCTGTACCTGCATAGCATGCATATTTACTTTTCTGTCAGTGCACCAGAGTACAGAGTTAATAAAGTGAGGACTGTGTACTTTACTTTCATGTCTTTACTTTTTTGCATTTATAACTGTACACAACGCACTCATAGCATGCATAACTTCATAACTGCTTCTATTTTCCTGTCTTTTATATTCCTATAGAAGTAGAATGTTCCTAGGGATCGATGTACTTGTGAAGAAATGTAAATCTTTATTTTCTTAGAATTATTGTATATAGATTGAGTTTGTACACTGTCTGAAGTCTGTAAAAGAATTAAAAATAACTGCTTATATATATTCACAAGTGGGGCTCCAAAAAGTAATATCCTCCTTCAAGAGGACGTTCTTTTTTGGAATTCCATAGAAGACTCGGAGCCTGAAGACCATAAGCAGTTGTATTTAATTCTATTTTCTTGTAGGCTTAGAACCCATGTTTATTTTCGGTGGAGCCTGTCCACCTTTACTTTACTGCAAATTTTGGGATGTAACCGATAAATTATATATTAATAAAATCTGCTTTTTTATACATAAATGTTTCATGCATCATTAGCATTCATGTAGATTTTCAGTTTTTGTAAGCATATTCTATTACATTTGATTTAGATTCTTTAACCATTCCTTGATTCCTAGGATAGAGCCATCTTAAATCTTGCATTCATCGGTGAAGTGTTGTGATTAGGATTGTTAGCTGGCAGCCCACTCTAGGCAGGTGGTAAGTCCAAATCATATACACTTCTCTCTGCACTTTCTTCTTCCTAATCAACTCTAAATCTTCTAAGTTCAATATTAAAGTCTATAATCTAAAGCCGAATCATGAAAATTTAAATTAGCCCAAATATTTGATTATATATATATATATATATATAATTTTTAAAATTAATTAGTCTTCATTTAAATTGAGAGTTTTATCTTAGGAGATGTAATTAATTATAGGGGCTTGCCCCTATAGGGAGTCTAGATCCCAGAGTAATCTAAACCCTACCTTAGTTCCTTTCTGGGGTAGGGGAAAGATCTGTGGACGTAGATTAAGCTTTATTCATGTTTTAGAATTTGTTTCTATAATTAAAGAATATAAAGATAATTGATTTGCTCTCGCAAGCAAACCAAATATCTTCTATATTTAATTATGAAAATAAATTCACAATTCATTGATCTAATCAGGTCGATTAGGGAATGTAGCTGTCATCCTTTAGGATGATTTGAATATTCCCTACATTGTGCCTGATCAGAAGAATGAATTGCATTTTTATTCCTTTAAAATCAATAGAAGGATATTAGTCTGCCCCTTGGGGGTGTATAATATCCGACTATGTGGATATAATTGGAAGAGGATATTTTAAATTTAAATAAAGCGAATCATGTGAGGAAATAAAATCTTATTTATAAAAAAAAATCCTGCTTTATCTAAATTTTTAAAATGCATTCTCATAATCAAGAAATAGATAGGTATTTGATTTGCTTTCACGAGCAAATCAAATATCATCTATATATTTGATTATAGGAATGAATCAACAATTCATTAGTCTAATTAGGTTGATAGTGTAATATACTAATCATCCTTTAGGATGATTCATATATTCATTATACTACACCTGATTAGGAAAATGAATCGTAGTTCTCTTTCTATAAAACCAATAGAAGGATATTAGTTCGCCCTTCGGAGCGGCCTAATATCCGACTATACGGATTTAATTGAAAGAGAACATTCAAAATATAAATAAAGCAAACTATTTTCAATATTTAAATAAAAATAATTTTATTTAAAATAAAATGAATTTTAAATTTCATTCCCTCCTCTCCTTCTCTTTCTTTCTTTTATTTTTATAAAAATATAAAAATAACCTTTCTTTCTTTTATATATATATATTTTTAAAATTAAAATGATGATATTTTTAAAATTAAATGTATAAGTCATATTTTTGAAATTAAATTTAATTATATATTTAAAATAAGGTTGGTAGAATTTATTTTCTCACAGATTTTTCTAGCGACTCCGCTGGAGATAGACTTCTCTTTCCATTTCAAATGAAGACTAAATTCCTTTTAAAATTATATATAATTTTAATTAAATATTTGGGACATTAAATTTTCATGTAAATTTTCATCTTTTGTGTCTTCCACTGTCTGGTTAGATGATTTGTATAGTCTTGTGATTTCGCTCCTGACGATCGGTTTATTCTTGGTTTTCTCATCACGATTTGATTTCCTGTTTTGCGCTTATAAGTTTTATCGATAGTCATAGTTTCCTTAGCCTTTCCTATAAGGCTAAGCAGATGAGTCAACGGTCAGCATCGGTGTAGGTCCTACAGCCTGCCCAAATGCTGTTCTTTTCTCGTCTGATTTTTGAGGATAATTTATATGTCCAAATTCTTTTGGATTTCTTTATAGATTTTGAATTTCCCATATACGATTTTGCCTCTCCAATTTTTGCCTATAGATTTGGTCTTTTTCATAGATTTTCTTTGATTTGTTTTGATTTCATTATATCGATTCTATGATTTGGGATTGGTTTGATTTTCGTCCATTTAAAATGTATAATTATTAGAATCCCTTAAATCGAGTCAGCCTGGCCTGTATGTCATTTGTATGACATTTACATGTTTATTTTGAGTCCACTGTTTGGATAATCATGCGCACGCAAGTGAGCATAACCCATGGTTACCTGGCTTCGTCCTATAAGCCTAGCGGACGTCCACCCGGAAATGGAGGTTTGGTCCTAGGTCTGGTAGGGGTTATGCCGCCCATTTGTCGTCTAACATTTGTATGTCATTTGTGTGATTAGTAATTTAGAATTCCTTTCAAAATTCTTTAAAATCTATTTTGAATTTTTCAAAGTCGTTGTATATGAGTATATGTTTGTTTTTGTTTTTGGGATTTTGATACTTTGTCTTTGATTTATAAGTTGATTTTGATTGATGGTCTTTCATTTAAAATGTATAATTGTAGAATTCCCTAAATCAAGTCAACCCAGCCTGTATGTCATTTGTATGACATTTGCATGTTTATTTTGAGTCCACTATTTGCATGATTATGCTCATGCGAGTGAGCATCACCCAGGGTTACTTGGCTTCATCCTAAGAGCCTGGCGGACGTCCACCCAGAAACGGAGGTTTAGTCCTAGGTCTGGTAGGGGTTATGCCACCTGTTTGTCGTCTGATATTTGTATGTGATTTTGTGTGTTTAGTCACTTAGAATTCTTTTCGAGTCTATTCAAAATCATACCCAATTTCTTTATATTCATTATATTCAATGCTCTCTTTTTATGCTTATTTTGGAGTCTCAATATTTTGGCTTTGATTTACAAGTTGATTTTGATTGATTATCTTTTATTTAAACTGTATAATTGTAGAATCCCTTAAATCAAGTCAACCCAGCCTGTTTGTCATTTGTATGACATTTGCATGTTTACTTTGAGTCCATCGCTTGCATGTTTATGCTCATGCGAGTGAGCATCACCCATGGTTACCTAGCTTCATCCTAAAAGCCTGGAGGACGTCCACCCGGAAATGGGGGTTTGGTTCTAGGTCTGGTAGGGGTTATGCCGCATGTTTGTCGTCTAACATTTGTATGTCCTTTGAGTGTCATTTGTATGCCTTAGAGTTTTCTTTTTCATTTATATTCAGTTTTTGATTTAATGCGTTGAAATCAGGCTTTAGATTAGAAATTTCTATTCTATCCCCGTTCCTAATTTCTGTACTCATTTTCACTCCTATATACTCAATTTTTGTAAGGACAAGGGTCCTTATTTCTTTTCTGAATCTAATGGTCACAATACTTTCAAATCATTAATCAAATATCAATTTCAAGTCTACACCATGTGAATGTATCCCTCTGGTGTGGGTCCTTAATTGGACCATCTCCCTCCTCAAATCTTTAATCAATTCAATCCTTATCGTAAACTTCAGTTACATTCGAATCAGTGCAACTATCAACAATCAGCTTCCCTGCATAGACTCAAAAAGATCAGTTTCTGATTGAAATCATCTTTGAAACACAGAAAATGTCTGAAAAGCTTATATTCAACTTCAACATTACTGCTGCCCAATCTGCCGAGGGCAATTAGATTTAGTTTGGTTCAGGATTCGACAATCTACAAGTTACTTTTGGAGCACCGAACACTGAGATGGTGACTCCAATAGTTGAATTAGTTCAATCAATTCCTGTCCAGATCAATGTTGAGGGTAGGTCTGTAGCTGCTCCTGCAGCTACCAAACCCTCAGTCTTCACCCGCCAGACTTATCCTCAGCCAGCTGCCATGGCTAAAGGAAAGTCTCCTATTGTGGCTAACTCCCCTACCTTTGGGAATTTTGAAGTGGGATCGTCATCTGCTATCCCAGAGATTACTAAATCTCAGCACCGTAATATGATCCACCATATGAGGCAAAGAGCGGAGAGAGATGAAGCATCGAAGAAGAATTCTCTGGCTATTGCTACTACTAAGGCATCTAAAGTCAGAACTGCAGAAATCCCTGAACAATATGTTAATTCCACCCAACTAGCTGGTAGCAAATTCTACCCACTGTCTGCTGTAGCTGGAGAAGAAAGCATAGTGCGTATAGCACATTCTCCACCTACTCCATTCCGGAATGACCCAATTGTCCCTTCTCTTTATGAGAAGAAGAGAAAATTCAAGACTTTGCTGAACGGACTGATCTAGGACTGTGCTATTGACTATGGCCAGTCAAAAACCGAATTTCTAAAAAATATGAAGGATGTTATCTATACTGAGGTACATCCTCAAGCAAGGGGAGGGAGAGGAGAATCTCCTCCTACTAAGAAGTGAGTGCAATTTTAGGGAGCGGGTCCAAGTCGACCCGCGACTGCATCAGACCGTCATAGAGAATTAAAGAGTCTCCCTTCTCGAGATCAATATCAAAACTCTGGTTATCAAGATAGTCAGCAGACTCCCATCAAATCTTTGGGGTATGGAGCATTAGCCCGAAGAGGGTATAATCCCATATCTCCTCCTTCTCCACGCCATTCTGGAAATCATCCATTAAGAATCTATGATAATCCACCAACTCGACATCCATCAAGGATTGATCCACATCATCATCAGGGTAGCGAATCATCATCTGGTTTTAATAGGAGGAGACTGAAATTCCCAAATCAGTCATCCTCGTTATCTAACCGGGAGAGGATTTGGCGGCCCAAAATGACCCCTACTCTGACTGCCTTAATAAAGTTGGAGAAAGATGCGGCTGAACAAAAATCAAGGAAAGGGAAGTCTGTCATGGAACCATCCCCTTCTAGGGAATATACTCCAGTTGACCCACATGATGTGGGAGGTAAGTCAATAGAAGAAATGGTGAATCACTTGAAAGAAAGCATTCGCCAGATCGATGAAGAAGAAGCAGGAGAAGAAGAGAATTGGGATTAAGAAATGTCTGGTAGTGTCAACATGGTTGATACTCATTCTTCTCTATAAAGAGAGAAAGAGAAAGGTAAGGGAGAAGCAGGACCAGTTGAGGCCGAGGATGATGAAGATGATACGGCAGATTCAACTCATCGTCTATTGGAACAGCTGAGTCAAAAAGATGAGCAGATACTTAGAATGGAAAAGAAGTTGGAAGAAATGATGACAATGATTTCTGTTATGCAGGCCAATAATCCTCTTACTCCACAAGCACAAGTTAAATCTTCTCGCGACGAATCAGTGCAATTAAATGTCAAGAACAAAGCAGTCAGGATAAAAGAACCTGAGAAACCGATACATAAACCTATGAATATAGAACCACAATCAGTATAGTCAGTAGACATCAGGAATATGGTCGAACAGCAAGTAAAGGATGCATTGGCTAAGGCCCAAAACACTTCATCCATTTTAAAGGGTAGGCCTTACCCGGAAGAATATGACTTGGTTCCTTATCCAAAAGGATTAGTCCCTCCTTCCATTAAGAATTTTGATGGAACCGGGAATCCCAAGCAAAATCTAGCTTATTTCAGATGCAGTTGTTGTAATGCAGGTGGTAGCGATGCCCTATTGTTCAGATAATTTGTCAGTAGTCTATCTAGGATTGCATTTGATTGGTATGCTGAACTGCACAATGGGTCGGTCCATACCTTCAATGACTTGGAAGCGATGTTTGTCAAAAGATTTGCCGATGCGAAGCATCACATTACTGTTGGTGACTTAGTAGTGGAAACCCAGAAGCCAAGAGAAAGTCTAGTGGATTACATCCTAAGATGGAGAAATCTTAGCATGAGATGTGAGCCTCAATTGCAAGAACAGCATGTATAGAAATTCTCCTAAAATATATTCATGGTCCAGTCACCTTCCTACTCAAAGGTTTTACAATTAAAACCTTTGAGAGACTTTTAAATAAAGCTTCTAACCTCCAGGAGGAAGCTTCTCAGCTTCCATTCTCAAAAGATTCAGCTTCTTTAGAAATGAAGAAGTTGAAACCTCAGAAGGTGCTAGAAAAGAAATCAGGGACAATGTTTGCAGTGGATAAAGGAAAACAGCCGATGCAGATTCAGGCAAAAAATCTTAATCAACCTCCTCAGTATCAGCAATATAATAGATCTCAGGGTAATCAGCAGACCAGACCCTGACCATATCTAACTCAAGAACAAAATAAAGAGAAGTTTGACTTCTTTATGAATAAGGTCTATCCTTTTAAGCGAGAAGCAATCAAGAAGATGTTCAAAAGTCTGGAGAAGAAGCTGGGGTTCAAATTGCCTGATCCAAAAGACCAGAAGAGGCTACTAAAGTAGGGCAACCAAATTTTTGTCTGAATTATCGAATGTCAGGTCATGAGTTAGAAGATTGTATTACCTTCAAAGAATGGCTGGACATAAATTATAAGGACGGTACAGTCGTGATACCCAAAGAATACTTAGTAGAACCTAGTCAGGGTTCTGCCAAGTGTATATTTTGTGAGCCTTCTGAACCTCGGAAGTAAGAAGAGAGTTTCCTTCTCTTTTATCAAAAATAGGTTCAAGTTAGCGGAGGTGGAGGATTTTTATGCTTAACTTTTTATTAGTATAAAACCTATACAAGAGAGAGGGTTCCAAAATCATGTGTGTGTGTGTAGAGGATGGGAAACTTTGAGTGAAGAACCCATTGCCTATACACTTAATGTTTTAGGGAATTCTTTACTAATGCAAAAGAGGCCCAAAATAATATGTATTTGTGATGGGGAAATTGTTTCCATTTATAATGTGATTGTTATTTTATTTATCTTTTCTTTGACTTTATATTTCTTTGCTTTAAAGTGAGATTGGTGATGATGATAGTGCTTAGGAGTTTGTATTTGTGTAGCCCAATGGGTTATGAGTATGGCTAGTTTTTTCAATTGATTGTTAGGATTGTCAAATTAGTCAAAGGTTGTATGTGTTAATTATTAAGTGAAAGTTCATGAAGGTTGTTAAGCCTTTAAGAACTAGCCGGAGGCTAACCAAGAGGGGGGTGAATTGGATAATTAAAAAATTCTTTAGGGAAAAAGAAAATTTTTAAAACCTTTTCAAACTGACACATAATAATCGACACGGCAGATTTGGAAATGAGCAAATTTTAAAATAATGAAATAAATCAGATTTTTCAACCACACAATAATTACAAAAAATAAAGTACAAAAAATAATTAATCTGACCTACAACCACTCCTTGGAGACTCCCTCTCCAAGTATTGCAATAAATAGTATTGATTATCCTTTTGCTCTCATAGTAAGGCAGAGAAGCCTGTACATATATTATTTCACCACTCCAGTGTGGCAGAGAATGATAACTCTTTTACATTCAGAGAACCTCAACTCTAGTTTTAACCTCTAGGTGATGGTAGGAGAACCATAACTCTATTTTCACCATCCAAGTGATGGTCAGAGAACCACAACTCTATTTTCACCCTCTAGGTTATGGTCAGAGACCATGATCTTTGCTAGAGAACTTCTTCTCTTGAGCCATAGAGAATCCTGGCAGACACTTATAGATACTAGGCAAGAATCTAGCTTGGAGCAACCTTGTGAACTCCTCATAACTTCTCCCTCACAAAATATCCATCTCTTTTCTCAGAAAGCTCTCTTACTTCACTCCCTAAAGGCTTTATCTTCTGAAGTCTCAACAGCGAAATATTTCTAATGGAAGTATAAGAAAACCTTAAGTAATGGCCATTAAGAAACCCTAATTTTTAAGAGCTCCTTCTTCTATTCATATAGTATGAAACATGTACTATACCAAATGATCATTGTAATTTATACTAGTCCAGTAAGGTTGTATAGGCGAACTGTTTAACCTTTATAACATTTTGAATAGTACAATAAAAATATCAAATGATACAAATTATATAAATTTTTTCTATTCATTTGGGATGACTCTTGGGACTACCAACTTCAAACACTATCGATTTTCCAACACTGTGGACATCAAACAATATGATAATTATAAAAATCATTGATTACATTTGGTACGATGTTTGGGATGACCAATTTCATGCACTGTTAATTATATTATACAAATTATATCATACAGTATGATTGGTCATAATAATTATCCTTATTTTAATTGCTTGATATTGAGTGCTTAATTAAGAAAGATTTTAATTAGGGAATATAGTAGAAACCAAATCATAATGTATGAACAACACATAATTAGTATCTTTCTTAACCTACGGTGACTAGGGTTTTTTCAGAGCATAATAGGTCTTTCAATACAAATTACAAATGTATAATGTGAAATAAAGTCGTACAATATGAAGCCAAAATTTTATATTATGAATTACTTAAAAAAACTCACTCAAAAAACATTATTCTCTCTCCCCCTATGTGTGTGCAAGGTTACTCAGTAATGATGTCCACCCAATTACATGATACAACTCAAGAAGGAAAAATACAAAATAATTTGAAATGTACAAACTGTAACCTAGGTCTATGAAGTCTTGAGCTAATCATAATTATAAGAGAATGGTGGACTGATTTCTTGAAATGTTAATACACATAAAACAAAACAAAAAATCACAAAAAATAGGAAAAATTTGAAAAAAACACAATAATGTTTATTATTATCAAAATCATAATGCTTGGATCAGGTTTGCAATAATCTCCCCCTTTTTTATGGTGGTAAACATTGTTGTTTTTGAATTTTCAAAAAAATGCATTCCTCTTAACTCCCCCTTAGATGATAAGCAATTGTAAAAAAAGAAGTGTAATTTTTTTTTCATTATTTAATATGCAAACAATTATAAATAACAAAATCCTACTCCCCTTTTGCTATCACAAAAAGGAGGCAAAACACGAAACAACAAAAAACAAAAATGAACAATACACAAGTACATATACAACTTTAAAGAATGAACATAAACATAAGAAGTACAAACCAAATAAAAAAATATGATAAATAAAATTTGAAGACAAAATCAAAAGTTTTTTTTTTATCTTTTTTTTCTTCTTAAGCTTTTGTAAATGATAAATTTAATGCATTATTAGAAGAAGTAAGCAAGAAATGAATTGACCCACTAAAATTTAGAAAGGTTAGAAAAATTGTTCTTGTCAACTCTAACTCAGACTCCTTACAGGTCGAAAACCTTTTTAAGCAAAAATCTAAATCATAAAATAAATTAGATATGAAAAATGATCTTTCAAACTAGTATCTAATAGAATAATATTTCAACTTAATCAATCTAAACTAACGATTTTTAAAATCAAGTGTAGGAGCTAATAATTGGCACAAGGAGTCTTCTAAGATTTCAAGGATTTGAAAGAATGGAAAGCTAACTCGTAATGGGCTCATTTTGTGTCTTTTTATCAGCTTTTGGTGCACGTTACACATCTTTTAATTTTTTATGCAACTCATGCATCTTAAAATTATTTGGCAGTCATTACACATATTTTTAGTTTTTATCTCATTTTGTGCCTATTTCTTTTTTGCATGCTTGCTTCCATTCTGAATCTTAAAAAACAACTTAGTAGTCAGGTTATCTTCCAAATATGAGAGAGAGGATAAAATCACTCTCTTACATAATTACGAGTAAACAATAAAATAGATTCCTATCAATATGATAAATGCGAACAACTTGATTAAAAAAGTCTAAAAGATATTCAATAACTTGGAACATTATTCATATTAGGTAAATTACTTTAGGAAGATAAAATAAATTTCTATATCAAATTCTAATTTTAATTTCAAATGGATTTTTATTCAAAAAGAAAACACAATACTAAATGATTTAGTGGAATAGAAACAATCAACAATGTTTCTTCCATTAACTATTTTAGAGGACTTAATCACTACTTACATGTTTCTAAATAAAATGAGGAAAAAGTGTCATTAAAAAAATCAACATCAGAAGTGATCTGAGATCTAATTCTTAAAATATTAAAGAAAATCATTAGAAAATTAGAAGCATAGAGCAAGAAAAATTTAAAAAATAAACAAATACATAAAAAAAATCAGAAATAGAAACATCAGAAACAAAAAACATCAATTTCAAGCATGAATGTCTATCACACCAAATCTGCTTCGTAAGGTGTTGAAGGTTTCAAAGGCCAGTGGTTTTGTAAACATATCAGCAAGTTGATTTTTAGTGGCTACATGGTGTAGCTCTATCTACTTTGGTAGCATGGTAACTTTTGAAATGGTGCCTTATGTCTATATGTTTTTTCCTTGAGTGTTGGATTGGATTCTTCAAAATGTAAATGGTATTATTGTTAATGATAGAACATCAAATTTTATATTGTTTCAGTCCAACTAGATCTATGTCCACTCCCTAAAGGCTCCTTCTTCAAGTGTTGGACTAAATTAAAGTGACTTTCCTTTTACTCACACAGCAAAGCAGAGATGCCCTTACAATAACCTCTCTTCCACCAACCTGGTGTGACAGAGTACCGGCATCCTTTCTCACTCTCCTAGTGATACAAGAGTATAAATGTCATTTCTCACCCTCCTCTTGATGAACATCCTTTCTCACCCTTCTGGTGATGGCAAAGTACCAACATTCTTTCTCACCCTCTTAGTTATGACAGAGCACCAACATCTTTTCTCATCCTCTTGGTGACAATAGAGTACTAACATCCTTTTTCACCCTGGTTATAGTAGAGTATGATGATCTTCTTTGAAAATCTTCTCTAAAAATCCTTCAATGAAGTAGGGCAAAACTTGAAGAACAAACAAGAGATCCTTACCTTTGTGTAACCTTGTGAATCTCTTCACAAATTCCTCTCAATAAGATATCTCAATCTTCACTCCTAAAAAACTCTCCCAAACACTCTCCTTTTCACACTAAAAAGAAATTTGTAGGAATAACTCTAGGAGAATAGTGGTGATAGTTTTTAGGACCCTTATATATGAAAGAATGGAAAAACCATCCAAAAAATTGAAAATTTCAAGTTGAAACTCTTAAGATCGTACAATACTATCATACTTTGTGCATACGAATAGCTCAAAAATTCATGTACGATCCTATATGATCCTGATATTGTACTCTATTAGTCATCTGTATGAACTGACATCGTATAGTATGAATAGTAAAAAGTTGAATAGATTTGTTTGTTATAACTCTGTATGAACCCAATTTGTACAGTATGAATTATCTATATGAACATAATATCATACAGTACAAACAATTTAAACAAATCATGCTTTATTTGGTACGAACATGGACGATCCTATTTCGTACTATGGGATTCATCTGTACAAACTTAAAATCATGCAATATATCTTGTTCAAAAAATGGTGAGTTTATTTGGGATGAATTGGTACGTACCCATCTCATACTATATGAGTCATATGTATGAAAACATTATCATACATAATGAATAGTAAAAAAATTTCTTGAGCAGGATTTGCTTAACTTTGTTATGGAGGAACTATCATTACAAATTATCTAACATGATTTAAAAATCGTACAATATGATTAGTTTTAAAAATTAAAGTTTTGACTGACTCCCCTAGTGTGTGTGTACATGGTTACCTAATTACAATTGAACTCTCTCAGACTCAAGAAAAATAGAAAAATTATAAACTCCATTACATGAATCCCTAATCTAAGATGTATTGAAGTCTTTGGCAGTTCAGAGTTTAATTTCCGAGAAATATTAATACACACAAATACTACAAGGAAAATATATCCAATATATGTTAGGAGAAACAGTAATCAAAATAATCATATTTTTATGTCATTAAAAACTCACAAGATATAAAAACATAGTTTTGAAATCTAGGTTGCAATAAAGAACTTCTTCTCTGGAATAGTAGACAATCTAGGCATATGCTTGTAAATACTAGGCAAGATTCTTGCTTGGAGCAACCTTCTAAATCCTCTCATTACTTCTCCCTCATAAAATCTCCCTCTCTTCTCTCACAAACTCTCCTTCTTATTCCCCTCAAGGCTCTCCCTCCAAAAGTCTCAATAGCCAAAGATTTCCTAATAGAAGTATGAGAAAACCTTATATAGTGGGCTTAATGAAACACTAATTTTTAAAAGATCCATCTTCAATTTGTATAGTATGATACATGTATCATACAATATAATCATTCTATTTTTTACTCGTCCAACAATGTTGTGTAGATGAATTGTTCAACCTTTCTAACATTTTGTACAATACAATCAAAATATCATATGGTGCAAACTATAGAAATTTTTTCTATTTATATGAGATGAGCATTAGGATGACAAACTTTGTACCCTTTCGATTGTCTAGCACTGTGGACATCATACAGTACGATCAGTACAAAATTTATGGATTTTATTTTGTATGATCCCTTGGATGACCAATTGTATACATTGTCTATCATATTATACGATCTATTTCATATAGTATGATTGATCATAAAAATTGTCCATAATTTGATTGCTTGATATCAAAGAGTTATTTAAGAAAAAATTTAATTAGGGTGTATAATATGAACCAAATCATATTGTACGATCATCATATATTTAATATCTTTGTTAACCTTTGGTTGTTAGTGTTTTTACATAGGATAATAAATAGTACCGTACAAATTAAAATCATAAAGTACAAAACAAAGTTGTATAGTATGAAACCAAAATTTTACAATATGAAATACTTAAAAAAACTCTCTTATAAACATTTTTCTCTCTCCCCCTCTGTGTATACAAGGTAACTCAGCAAAGATATCAACCCAATTATATGATATGACTCAAGAAAGGAAAAAATACATAACAAATTGAAAACCAAATTTAACCTTGTCTACCCAATCTTGAGTTAATCAAAATTATAAGTGAACGATGGACTGATTTCCTATAACATTAGTACACATAAAATAAATCAAAATATCATAGAAATAAGATAAAGTAATAACATACACAATAATGTTTGTTATCATCAAAATCATAGTGCTTGGATCAGGTTTGTAAAATTCTCACCATTTTTTATGATGGCGAACAATGATGTTTTTGGATTTTTTAAAGAAAATTTGCTTTCTTCTAAACTCCCCCTTAGAAGATAACCAACTATAAGAAAAATGAGTATTTATTTTTAATTATTTAATAGGCAAACAATAAAAAATACCAAAATACTCCCCCTTTTGACATCACAAAAAAGGAGGCAAAAATGAAACAACTTTACAAAAAAATAAACAATACTCAAGTATCAATACAACATAAAAGAAAGAAGATAAACATAAGAAGTACAAACCTAAAAAATATGGCATAAACAATCAGAAGACAAAATTATAAGATTTTTTTTAATCAATTTGCCCAACAAAACTATAAATTTACCTCATTATTAGAAAAAGTCAGTAAGAAATGAATTAACCCACTGAAATTCAGAAATGTTAGAACAATTGGTCTTGTCAACTTCAGCTCACACTACATACAAGTCAAAATCCTTTTAAAACAAAATTCTAAAACATAAAAGAAATTTGATAGGAAAAGATATCTTTTTAAACTTCATGTTGTAAAATTATTTAATAGAATAATATTACAAAGTAATCAATATAAAAATGATTTTAAATTCAAGTGTAGGAGATATTAATTTGCATAGGGAGTCTTCTAAGATTTTAAGGATTTGAAAGAAAGACAAGCTAACTCGTAGTGGCCTCATTTTATGCCCCTTTATAAGCTTTTTGGCAGACATTTTTCTTTTGATTTTTGATGCACCTTCTGTATCTTTTAATTATTTGGCTATCATTATGCATCTTTTCAATTTTTTGGGCTCATTTTATGCACTTTTCATTTTTTGCATGCTTGCTTCCTTTTTAAATCTTAATTTTTTTGTTCGGATATTATCTTCTAAATATGCGAGAAGATAAACCCACTCTCTTACATAAGGAGTAAAGCAGAAAACATATTCCTATACATATGATAAATGCAAACAACTTGATTAATAAAACTTTGAAGAGATTAACTGATTTTGAACATTATTCATATTAGATAGATTACAATTGGAAGTTGAAATAGATCTCTATTTCAAATTCTAATTTTTAATTTGAAATGGATTTTGATTCAGAAATGAAAATGCACCACTAAAGGAATTAGAGGAAGCGAAACAATAATCTTTGTTTCTTCCTTTAACTATTTTAGAGGAGTTAATCATTACTTACATGTTTCTAAATAAAAATGAGGTAAAAGTGCAATTAAAATAAATCAACATCAGAAGTGAGCAGTGATATGATTCTTAAAACATTCAAAAAAAAAATCAACCAAAAATCAAAAGCATAAAATTAGAACACATAAATATAAACAAATAAATAAATAAAATAAAAAAAATAAAAATCAAAAGTAGAAAGATCAGAAATATAAACCATCAATTTGAAGCATGAATATCTATCATGCATTTCAAAGGCCAATAGTTTTGTAAAGATATTAAAAAATTGATTTTCAATGGCTACATGATATAGCTTTATGTCTCCTTAGGTAACATTGTTCCTAATGAAATGGTGTCTTATGTCTATATTTTTTATCATGGAGTGTTGGATTGGATTCTTTGACATGTAGATGACATTAGTGATATGACATAGGATTTGAATGGTGCCTAATGGTAATCCTAAATCTAGTATTTATTAGTTTAAAAAAAGAACATGGGCCACAAAACTTCCTATTACGTATTTAGCTTCAAACGTGGACAAGGCAATTGAGTAATGTTTTCTACTAGACTAGTAGACTAAAGATTATCATATTAATTGATATGTTCCAGAAGTACTTTTCTTATCAACTCTAGATCCTACAAAATATGAATTTTAATATACTAAGATTTAAAATAGAAGTGCTATGCTTAGGATACTATATTCCTAAGTTTAGGTTCCTAAGATATATCTAAGGATTCTCTTTAGATCTTTCATGTGGTACTCTTTTGGATCAGCTTAAAATCTAGCACAGAGATAAACACTAAATATAATATCAACTCTACTAGTAGCCAAGTAAAGAAATGATATTATTATTCCTCTATATTTCTTTTGATCAACAGACTTTCCATTTGAATCTTTATCTAACTAAATAGTGGAACTCATAGGAGTGTTTATTAGCTAGGCTTTATCCATTTCAAATTTCTTAAGGATGTCCTTAATGTATTTTGATTGACTGAGAAAAATTTCATCATCCCTCTACCTTATACTAAATCTAAGAAAGTAGGTCAGTTCTTCAATCAAACTCACCTTAAACTCTTTACTCATTTATTTTATAAATTCATCACATAAATTTCTATTAGAAGATCCAAATAGAATATCATCAACATAAATTTGGATAATGACTAGTTCATCTCCTACCTTCTTTTAGAAATAGGGTGGTGTCTACGCTCAACCTTAATAAAGGTTCTCTCTAGTATGAATGAGCTTAGCATTTTATACCATATTTTAGGTGCTTGTTTTAGTCAATATAATGCCTTTTTTAATTTGAACACAAGATTAGAAAATTATGAATTTTTAAAGCCTAACTGTTGTTTACCAATCACATCCTCTTTTTATCCCATTCAAAATAGCACTTTTAACATCCATTTGGTGTAGTTTAAATCCCTTAAAATTGACTAAGGCTAGTAGCACCCTAATGGCTTCCAATCAAGCTCGAGGGAAAAGGACTATTCAAAGTAAATTTCTTCTATCTGGTTGTACCGCTTAGAAACTAATCTTACTTTGTTTTTAACCATAACACTAGAATCATTCATTTTGTTTTTGAAAACCCATTTAGTTCCAACCATACTCTAGTCCTTAGGTCTTGCTAGTAGTTCCCAAACATCATTCCTTACAAATTGATTTAGTTTTTCTTGCATGTCTAGGATCCAGATTTAGCTGATAGGGCTTAATTTTTATTTGTGGAGTTAGTCATTGAAACTAAGGCAGAGTGGATTATTTCATTTATAAGTCATGCCTAGTTTTAATCCCTTCAAAAGGGTCTTCTAAGATGAGGTCATTAGGATGAATTGAAAAATATCTCCATTCTCTAGGAAGTGTGTTTTTAGATTCTACCTTTTCCTCCAGATTTGCATATTCTAAAGGTAATTTTTAGAACTTTTTCTTCTTCTACCCTAGACCCTCCAGAACTATCAAATTCATGAAATACAGTATGAGTGGTCTCCTATACCACTAATGTCCTTTTATTGAAAACTCTAAAGGATTTTTCAATATTTGAGTACTCTAGGAACATAATTTCATCAAATTTGGGGTCTAATTTTCCTTGTATGGATTTTCCATTATTCAAAATGAACACTTTACATCTAAAAACATGAAGGTGAGAGAGGTTGGGTGTCCGACCCTTAAGAATTTCATAGTGTGTCTTGTTTAACTTAGATCTAATAATTATGCTATTTAAAATATAACAGGATATATTCACCGCTTCTGCCCAAAAGTATTTAAGAAGTGTGTTTTCAACTAACGTGTCTCTAATGACATCTATTAGGGTCATCTTCATTCTTTCAGTAACCCCATTAAACTGAGAGTTCTAGGAGCTGAAAATTTGTGATCTATCCCTTGCTTCCTCAAGTAAGATTCAACTTTTTTATTTTCAAACTCTCCACCATTATCACTATGAATTTTCATAATTTCATAATAGAGCTTCCTTTGAATCCATGTGGGAAAAAATATAAATTCCTTGAATGATTCTTTTTATGAGATAAGAATCTATACCAAGTAAACCTCAATTTATCATCAACAATCACATGCCCAATGACTTTTCCTCCTAGGCTTGCAGTGCTAAAAGGTCCAAAAATATTCATGTGTAAGACTTCTAAAGGTTTACTAGTGTTAATGTCCTTAGGTAAGTAGAAGGGAGATTTGACTTGCTTTCCTAATTGATAGACATCAGAAAAGTGGTCCTTAGTGAACTCTAATTTTAGTAAGCTCATCACTAAGTCTTTTTTGGTGACCATTCTAAGATTTTTCATGCTTGCATGACTCAATCTTCTATGACATAACAAGGATTCATTAAGAATAATTTTTAGGAAAATAGAAGTAGTAGGTTCAACATAATTTAAATCAAGTCTATAAATATTATTAATTTTATTTCCTTGCAGCATAGTATTTCCATTTAAGTTAATTATGTAGCTGGTAGACAAAAAAATAATGCTAAATCCTTTATAAATCCTTTATCATAAAGCTGGATTATGCTAAGCAGGTTATGTTTTAATCCATTTACTAGTAAAACATTTTTAATAATAAATTTTTTGAGTTTACAATTACACCTATGCTCACCACTCTCCTGGAGGTGTTATCTCTAAGTGTCACCTTATCTCCTATCCTGACCTCCAATGAAATAAGTTGATTTACATCTCTAGTCATGCACCTTGAACATTAACTGTCTAACACCATATGCTCTCACGAGGCATTCTATGAGAGCATTCCTACAAAATGATCAATGGTTAGATTTGGGAACCCAAAAAAGTTTGGGTTCCACCTTATGGAAAGTGGGATGAAATACTTGCATGCTATGGTGTAAATTATGTAATTTTGGTTTCTGCACCAAAAATCTTCTATATTGGATAGTGCAAGTTTGAGAGATGTGTCCTAGCATGCCATAAAAGAAACATTTAAATACAAAAAAAGGGTTTGCTAATTTTTTTGGGTTATGGTGCCTCTTCCTATTTCAGATCTTATGTAAGCAATGTGTTTATGTTCTGATGATAACAAACATTATTATGTATGATACTACTTTCTACTGATTTTGTGATATTATATTTTGTTATGTGTGTATTAATGTTCCAGGAATTCAGTCCACAGTTCACTTGTAATTCTGATCACTTAAAGACTGCATAGACTAAGATTTTGTCTATTATTTTAAATTTATGTTGTATTTTTTAATTTCTTGAGTCATATCTTATATTTGGGTGGATATCTTTGCTAAGAAACCTTTCACACACATAGAGCGAGAGAGAATATTATTTTTGAGAGAGTCTTTCTTTTATGTAATTCAACTGTATGATTTGTCTTCACATTGTACAATACATTTATCACATTGTACGCTTTTAATTCGTACTTTATGACCTATTGTGCTATGCCAAACCCTAGCCCCCGAAGGTTGAGAATGATACTAATTCTATACTGATCGTATTGTATAATTTGGATTGTATTGTATGCCCTAATTAAAATATTCTAAATTAATCCTATGATATTTGGTAATTAAATCATACATAATTATTATGATTAATCATACTATAAGAGATAGTTCATATTCTATGATTACTCATATATAAAATTGGTCGTAGCCTAGATCATACCAAATAAAATCCCTAATTTTTATAATTATCATACCATATGATGTCCATAGTGCTGGAAAATTACCCATATACGAAGTTGGCCATCTCATGGATCACCCCAAATGAATAGAAGGAAATTCTTCATATCATACAATATGATTATTGATCATACTATGTGATGTATTATAAAAGTTCAATAATTTATATGAATGATCTTTATGGATGAGCATGATACATATATCATACTTTATGAATAGAAGATGAATGGCTTGGAAATTAGGGTTTGTTGATGCCCTATATTTAAGGATTTCGAGCACTGTTGTTAGACATCTTTTGTTACTTAGTATTCTTGAGATGGAGCTTCTGGGAGAGAAGAAGGAGAGTTTTGTGAGAGAAGAGAGGGAGATTTTGAGAGGGAGAGGTTACGAGGGGATTCATAAGGTTGCTCCAAGAAAGAATCTAGCCTAGTACTTACAAGCATCAGGCTAAAATCTCCATGGCTTTAGAGAAGAATTTCTTTAGCAAATATCATTGTTCTATGACCATCACCTAGAGGGTGAAAGTAAATTTATGGTTCTCTGAAAATCTCCAGGAGGGTGAAGATAGAGTTAAGGTACTCTGCTTATAAAAGAGTCATGGCTCTCAAACTCACTAGGAGGTAAATAACATTTGTACAAGGTTCTCTTCCTTGCTCTGGGAGCAAAATGAAAGTCACTTATATTTAGTTCAATATTTAGATAGGGAGTCTCCAAATAGTGGACGTTGGTCAGGTTGTTCGAACTAATATAAATTTTGGTGTGTTCTTTATACTTTTTTATGCATTTTAATTTTCACACTTTCTATGATTTGATATGTGTTCGAAATATCTATTTTTGGTTATTGTAAAATTAGTTTTATTTATGCATCAAGAGGTTTAAAATTCTTTTTTTATTAATAAATTTTTAAAATAACTAATTTTCCCCCTTCTTGGTAAGCCTTGGGACTAGTTCTTTAGCGTTTAACCACCCTCATGAACTTTTAAGTGGTATCAGAGTAGGATTCGTAAGATCAAGTTTTAGAAAATTTTTTTACTAAGATACATGGCTAACTTTGGTAATCACAACTCTGTGAAAAGCTATTCAATTACTCGACCACCTCTATTTGAAAATATACCTTTAGATTTTTAAAAAACTCGCATGTCCACCTTTTATAATAAATTTATTATTGCATGTTGATGTTTGTTCAAGATGGTTATTCAATGCCTTCACGATTAGTAATGATGTTAAAACAAAAATACCCTTTTTTGAATGGACTACTGATGACAAAGATTTAGCCCAACATAATACTAAATGCTTAAACTATTTCTATTATTCTATGAAATTAGAAGATTAAATATGTGTATCTACATGTACTACTAGTAAAGAAATTTGGGATAGATTATGCATTACTTATTAAGAAACAATCAAAGTGAAACAATCTAGGTTAAGTTTTCTACTGCATGAATATGAACTCTTTCGCATGAAACCTAGTGAATCTATATCTCAAATGTATACTAAGATTACACAAATCATCACATTCCAATATGCTTTAGGTAAGCAATTATCAAATTTTGAAAAAGTTATTGAAATTCTACATTATTTACCTTTTACATATGATGCAAAAATTACAGGTATTATAGAATCCAAGAATTTGAATTTTTATTCTATTAATAATTTACTTGGATCACTCATTGCCTACGAGCAAGGAGTGTACCATAGACAGTTAATGCATGAGAAAGAAAGAAGAAGAGAATTATAGCCTTTAAGGCTAGTGATTTAGATGGTTCCCCTAAGAGAGGAGATGAAGAAATTGCATTGATGAATCAACAGTTCAGAAGCTTTCTAAGGAAAAAAGTAAAGCATCTTCAAGAGTGGAACAAAGGTAAGAATTATAAAAATTCTAAAGCTTTTGATGATATTATATGTTATGAATGTTGGAAACCAGGGCATGTTAAAACTGATTTCCCAACTCTTAAAGGCAAACAAAGCAAGGAGAATGCTAAAGAAAAAGCTAAGTTCCATGAGGAGAAGAAAAAATCTCAAAAAGCTTTTTTAACAGATTCTTCTTTAGATTCATCTTGAACAGAAGTAGAAGTGAAAATGAAAAATCTATGCTAAATCACAAACTGCTATCTTGATCACTCTGATCAAGATGAGCTATGTCAACTTTCAAAGATGAAATACTTGTTGTTTCATAATGATTCTTATAGGAAACTAAAAAAGAAGCACACTAGCTTGAAAATGGAATGCTTAGTTCTACCAAAAGATAATGTAATTCATAGAAGTGATGGTTCTAATTTTGATAAAGATCATATTACTTTACTGGATGAGTTTAATGAATTGAATAAGAAATATTATGATTTATCTGAAACACATGAGTCTTTGAAAGCATTACATCTTGATATAGAAAAGTTATTTAAAGAGTTAAAAGCATGTGTTAACATTTTAGTTCTCAGTGAGCACTCATTAAAACTTGAAATTTCATATTGTATGATCTGCACAACACTTCTTAAATCACAACACTTGGCTTGATGAATGATCTAGATTGCTTCTATCATTAAATATTGTATTGTATGAATACCTATTCATATTGTACCATCCACGTGTAACCTCTGTTTGGGATGAATTGAATTTTTTTTGGTACAACATTTATTATTGATCATATTATACTAACATTCGTTCATACTATACAAACCTTTTTATCGAAAGTTATACACCTCGATTCCTTGGGATGAGATCCATGTTTCTAATCTTCTCGTATAAAGTTTGATTATATGGTACAATTAGACACACCTTTTTAGCCATCATCTGGCTGAAATAATTGTACAAGGAAGCTAAGATTCATCTCACATAATGTCCCAATTGTATGGTTTGATTTGTTCAAATTCTATTTAGAGAGCCAACCACTTTCAAAATTTTCACACTTTTCTTAAGATCCCTCCTTACTTTCAAATCCTTGCAATGGCTAGTGGGAAACACATTCATCAAACCCAGTGGGTTTCCTCCTCTTAGAGTACTGCATATGAGCATTTTCTAATAGCTTATGATGAAGTTTCCTACAAAAAGTACAAGGAAGCTAAGATCACATCCTCAAGACTTTTGAATCAATAGGCTCTTAGCTTCCTTGTAATAAACCTATTCAACTCAACAACTATTCAATTTTTTCTAACCTTAGCCCATTCCTTTCATTTTGAAATCCTTTATAAATTTCTTGCAAACCATAGGATTAGTGGGGATGCTACAATTATGACCACCCGAGTGTGCTGCTAAAATGTAGAAATAAAAAAGGAAGACTTAGGAATCCACCTTCAACTAATCACCCAAGGAAATAGACCTCTAGACTTATCATCTAAATCTAATTTTGATTTGAGTGATGTGAACCTTCTGCTAAGAAATGTTGCTTTTTATTACCACCAACGTTTGGTTCAGACCCTTAACAAAAATGCTAGGGTTATCTAGCTCATTCTGAGAACTTTAATCATACCTAAAGATGGAGATAAAATAAATATGACTCCCCAACTAAATTTTTTTTACCTATTTCAGCATGTTAAATACCCAAATGGATAAAGCTCAAATGTTAATTGACTACATACAAAACCTCACTTGCATTCGACTCCAAGCCACTAGGGGAAAGCAGAACATTTCCTTAGGACATGTGATAGGATATATCCTAAAAAGGAAATACAACATCACATATCTTTGACCTCCTAATCACATTCCAATCTTCTTTTTGGATGCCTCTTTCTGAATGTTATTTCATAGGGATAAAAAACCTGAAGATCCTCTTCTTGATGATGAAGGAGAAGCTGCCCCTAAAGTTGATCCTGCACCTGCACCATCTCCTCACCACTACCAATATGAGGAGCTAATTAAGAGATTTGATAGACTGGAGACTCACCTAGATCAACGAGATGTACAACATGATAATGATATGCATTAGTTTAGGGAGCAGTTTGGAACATCAGTTCATCACAATCCGACACCAGTATAATAGTTTTAGCTAGAACTTTCAACCACCTCCACCTCTACTTTCTAATCAGGATCCATCACCGTACTAGTTTCTTTTGTTCTTGCTGCGATTGTACTATTTACTTTTAAATCTATGCATGTCTATTTTTATGTTGTTTTGAAATGGAATTTTTCTTTTAAGTCCTTGTTATGTAAATTTTTTTCTTTCTTCAAAAAAAAAAAGGGTTCTTTATCTAAATGGTATTTCCCTCTAATTTATTTATGCTCGTAGCTCTCATTTATGTGCTCTTTTCTTGAAATATTAGTAGTATACCAAATTAATGTTTTTTGTTGATCAAACTATACGACTCATGTTGTACTATACAAAGTAACTTGTATTGTATGAATAAAATTTCACTTTATGAATGAACTCGTACTATATAAATTAAGTCATACTATATGACTTGACTTGGCCTGAAATATGATTTTTCTGATTGTGTAAACATACATCTAGTCTTACTTAAAAGGTTTAAATAAGTAATTGCTGACAGTTTTAAACTAATAGGATCAAAATTCATGAATTTATATATCCCATTTTAGTTTCTTTGCCTGATAATTCCTTGTGACTGCTTAAAAATCTAATTGAAATTAGAATTAAGATGGTTGAAATAAAATCTTTTTCACTCTAGTACATGTTTTTATATCATGGATATATTCCACAAATTTGATAAATAAAATTCATAATTTTTCTTTAGTAGGCTTTTATTCATGTTAGAAAAGCTCGACTTTACTTTGTAGATTATTCCTCCCTATATAAGAGAGTGAGTTATTCTTCTCTTCTATTTTGAAGATAATCTTACACCTAAGATTCTTAGAGATTTAAAAAGGAGGCAATTTGCAAAAAATTCAAAAGTGGCATAAAATGAGCCCCAAATCAAAAGATTTGCAATGGCGACAAAAGTAAAAGAGGCACAAGAAGAGCCCAACCTAAATTAGCTTCTTTCGTGTAAATCATTAAGTCTTAGAAAATTATAATGTTTCATAATATGTTTAATACTTGATTTTGTAAAATCTTGGTTCTTCATTCCTCAATTTTATAATATTATTCTATTCGATATATTTTATGCTAGTAGTCTGGAATGACTAAGTTTTATTATCTATTTGTAATTCTTGAATTAGATTTTTTTTTGTATAAACAAAGGAGTTTAGCTTGTGAAGTTGGTAAGTTAGATGTGCAAACTCTATAATCAAAATCCTTTAATTACAAGATAGTGAACGCTTCTATTATTTATCATTTTTCTATGTAAAGTAAGTTTATCACATTTTGAAAATGACCATGCAAGTTAATAGCAGTGTGATATTTTGAGTTGTTAATCCATTTGCGTATGTTTATTTCCTAGTTCTATTTCTATTTCTATTGTTATTTCTATTTGATTCTTTCTTTTAGTTGTTTCCCTCTTTTTGTGATGTCAAAAGGAAGAGTAGTATTTTTTCATTATTATTGTTTATTATTATTATTGTTATTTCTTTTTACAGTCCCTTTTTACACTACTTTTACTTGAAATTAATTTTCATCAAAGGGAGAGACTTGTGTTTGTTTATTGTCTCTTTATTTTTTATTGTTGTCCTTTACAAGTAGGAAATTGAGAAGAAAGCAATTTTTTGAAAAAACCTAAACAACAATGTTTTCCATCATAAAAAAGGAGGAGATTGTTACATATCAGATCTAAACACTATGTTTGTATTTTGATGATAATAAACATTATTGTGTCTGATACTACTTTCTACTGGTTCTATGATATTAGGTTTTGTTATGTGTGTACTAATATTTCATGAATATAGTCCACCATTCACTTATAATTCTGATTAGCTCAAGACTCGATATACTAGGATTTCAATTTGTTATTTTAAATTTCTTTTGTATTTTTTCCTTTCTTAAGTCATATATAATATTTGGGTGGATATCTTTGTTAAGCAACCTTGCACACATAGAGGGGGAGAGAGAAAAATTTTTTGGAGAGTCTTTCTTTGTTTATAATTCATACTGTATGATTTTTCTTTGTACTGTACGATACATTTATTGTATAATAAGCTTTAATTCATACAATATGATATGTTGTGCTTTTCCAAACTCTAGCCACCGAAGGTTAAGAAAGATATTAATTATGTACTAATCACATAGTACAATTTGGATTGTACTGTATGCCCTAACTAAAATCTTTCTTAATTAATGATACGATATCATAAAATTAAATAATGGAAAATTATTGTGGTTAATCGTACTGTACGATTACTCGTGTATGAAATTGGTTATCCCTTGGATCATACTAAACAAAATCCATAACTTTTATACTGATCATATTATACGTTGGTGTTGGATGATCAGCCGTATATGAAGTTAACCATCCCAAGGATAATCCTAAATAAATAGAAGGAATTTCTTTATATCGTACCGTACGGTTATTCATAATATTGTATGATGTATTATAAAAGTTGAATAGTTTCTCAAAATTATCTTCATGAATGAGTATGATATATATATATATATATATATATATATATATATATATATATATATATATATATATATATATATATATATATATATATATATATATATATATATATATATATATATATCGTACTATATGAACATAAGATGGATGACATAAAACTAGGATTTTTTGAAGCCCTCTATTGATGGGTTTCTAATACTCTTATTAACATATTTTATTGCTTAGTCTTCTTGAGAGGGAGCTTGTGGGAGATGAGTGCTTGGTGAGAGAAGAGAGGGAGATTTTGTGAGGGAGACGTTATGAGGGGATTCATATGGTTCCTCCAAGTAAGAATCTTACCCCGTACCTACAAGCATCTACCTGGAATCTCTATGGCTTTGGAAGAAGTTCTTTACCAATGATCATGGTTCTTCGACCATCACATTGAGGGTGAAAATAGATATGTTGTTCTCTGACTATCACTAGGAGGGTGAAAATAGAGTTAAGGTTCTCTTCTTCTAAAAGAGTTACGGTTCTTTACTATAGTAGGGAAGTTAAATATCATTTGTATAGGCTTCTCCGCCTTACTGTGGGTGCAAAAGGAGAGTCTCTCGTGTTTAGTGAAATACTTGGAGAGGGAGTCTCCAAGGAGTGGACGTGGTCCAGGTTGACTGAACCACTACAAAATTTGGAGTGTTCGTTTTATTTATTTTTTTTGCATTTTAATTTTTGCATTTTTTATAGTTTGATCTATGTTAAAATATATATCTTTTTTTATAAAATTTGTTCTATTTCTGCATCAAGAGGTTTAAAAATCTTATTTGAATAAGAATTTTTTAAAATATCCAATTCACACCCTCCCCCCTTCTTGAAGAAAATATTTTCCAAGCTTCCAAACTCTTTAAATATTTACATCATAGGCCAGTGAACATGAAATCTTGAAGAAAATCACCTTGGGAGCCTTTGGAAACTCATTAAAAATGTTCATAACCATCATTTAATTGTTAAAATGATTTTAGTGCATAGTTGACTATGGTAACTCAGGATAACCTAGTTTGATATATGGATTCTTTTTTTAATAGAAACCATTCATATATATGAATCATACTGATTGACCCAACCCAGGAAATCAATTTTTATCATAGGCATTAAACCATCATTCATGATAATGTATAGATCATAGTAAACATTTTAATGGCTAAGTTGAACCGCATTAGTAAATTGAGCATTAAATGATCCTTAGAACCATGGTTTTGAAAACCAGGCTGGATCAGCCGGTTTGACAGGTTCAACTGTGTACCGGACACATGGTCGACTGTTGCGGATAAATGGTTTATGATTTTGATGATAGAAAATATTTTTATTTCCCTACAACTACCTTATGTACTAACATTTCAGGTTCACACGATTGGACTGCAATTTGGAATCAGCTCAAGATTGGGTAGACTAGGTCTGAGTCAGTTTGTAATCTTTTTCCTTTCTTGAGTCTGTTGTTTTTGGTGTGGGATCTGTTGATTTGTAACTTGGAAGATTTCCTGTTGTTCCCTATAAGATTTCTACTTTTGGTAATATCGGTCGGGATGATATTTATATTGTCCTGGACGATATATCCAAAATCAAAAACCCTAATTAGGGCATCCTCATTAAGGCAGCCGTCATTAATGGATCGGCCTAGATGATACCTGTATCGGCCAGGATGATAATCTCAATTCAAAAAGAATCAACCGCCATAATCAGTTTAGGAATTCTTTGTTTTAGGAAATCAGCTAGGACGATATTATTATCGTCTAGGACGATCTAACACAATTATGCCTAAATTGATCTGGTATCTTTGGAAATCATTAATGGTTGATTGATATGATTATATCATCTGGGACGATCTCCTGATCGGCCAGGACGATGTCCTGGACGATCTACATCGGACAGCTCAAATTCAGGGCGATGATCAGAACGATTGAAATCGGTTTTAAACTAATCGGCCTGGACGATCGTGATATTGGCCAGGACGATGTAACCAATTTTCTTCTGATCGTCCCAAATCGTCTTGGGCTGATGAGCTAAATTTATACTGATCGGCCAGGATGATAAACCTATCGTCCTGGACGATAATGTCGGCAACTTGCATTAATGAGCTCGTTTTGAGAGCTTCTATTTAAGCTTAGCATGACACTTTGTAAGTGTCTTTGGCAGCCATTGTAGCTTCATTCTTGTGGGGGAAACTTGAAGAGAGAGCTTGAAAGGGAGAGAGGAAAGGGTGGAGTTTGAGAGGGAGAAGATCCTGTGACGGGGAGGAACTCAAGGGAGTGTGGTGGGGGATCCACACGGTTGCTCCTGCGAACTCACACCTTAGTATCATCGATTTCAAGGCTTGTCTTGAGGGAAGTTCACCAAAGAAGAAGATCTCTTTGGTGTCAAAGGACCCGGCGACTCCGCCACACCGAGGAAGGTGGAAGTGATTTTGTAAGGGCTTCTCCGCCTAGATGTGGGGGCTAAAGGAGAGACACTTTTGTAGTGCAATACTTGGAGGGTGCCTCCAAGGAGTGGACGTAGGTCAAGGTTTGACCTAACCACTATAAATCCGGTGTGTTCTTTTCTTATTATTGCTTCCGCATTTATTTTCTTCCGCACTTTGATTTCTATGATGTTTTTGGTTTGAGTTTTATCTTTGGTTTTAAAGTTATCCAATTCACCACTCTCTTTGTTAGCCTTGGGCCAGTTTATGAGGGCTTAACATACCTAACGAACTTTCAAGTGTTTTCAGAGCACTTTCTAGTGTCATCCGAGAACTTTCAAGTGGTATTAGAGCCGTTTTCAAAAAAATAAGTTTTTAAAAGCTTTTGAATTTTGATCCATGGCTAATTTTTTAAATCGTAATATTGCGGAAGGATATTCAATCACCAGACCTCCTTTATTTGAAAATATATCATTTGATTTTTGGAAAACTCGCATGTCTATTTTCTTGCAATCGATTGATTTTTGCATGTGGCATATGATTTTAACTGGTTATTCATTACCATCACGAATTGTTAATGGAGTTAAAATTGATATTCCTTTTAGTCAATGGAACAGGGAAGAACAACTCAATGCTCAATTGAATGCGAAGTCTTTAAATTGCTTTTCCCGTGCTTTAAATTCTGATGATTTTATGTTAGTATCCACGTGCACTACCGGTAAGGAAGTTTGGGAAAAACTACATACCATATACGAAGGCACGAATGAAATCAAGCAATCTTAGTTGAATTTGTTAATGCATGATTTTGAACTATTTTCCATGAAACCTTTTAAAACGATCTTAGACATGTATACCAGATTCATTCAAATTATAACATCATTGCATTCCTTAGGAATAGAATTTTCAAATTTTAAAAAAGTTAACAAAATTCTTCATTGTCTACTAGATAAGTTTGATGCTAAAGTAGTTGCTATTTGTGAATCAAAAGATTTGAATGATTATTTTATTGATAATTTGATTGGCTCACTCATTGCCTACGAGCAAGGTTTGGGTCAAAGACTTTTGGATACAGGTGAAACGATCGTTCTAAAAGCTGAAGATACGAAAAGAGGAAGCGTAGTTGGTGACGATAGCAATGACTTGTCAAGCAAATCACAAAGCTCACCAAAACATAAGCAAAAGTGGAAGAAAGGTAAAAGTGGTAAGGATGTTAATATTTCCTCTGACATTATTTATTTTCAATGTAGGAAACCTGGACATATGAAGAATGAGTGCCCTAATTCAAGAACTCTTCCTACAAAAGAAAAGGGCAAGGCAAAGCAAAATTTAAATTGGGGAAATAATGACAGGCAAAAAATCTCATGGGCAGATCTGGTCTCTGAAGCATCGGACCAAGAGAGAGATAATGGTTAAGAGCCTTTCGTATTTTTGTTTTGATGTTTTTCATTTTTTTTTTTCTTTTCATGTTTTTGTGTTGTTTATTCTTTGAAATTTTTATTTTTGTGAAAGTTTATCTCTGATCAACAAACACATTCACTTTTCTAAAAATGAAAAATCTACTTCCTAATTTTTTTTTAAATCTTTGGTAAGTTGTGTTTGACTTCTCTAAAACAGTCAAAGGAAGAAAACTCATTATGTTTTTTTTTTTACTCTCAATCTCTATTTCCCAAAAGAGGTTATCCTACTTTTGATTTAAAATCTTTTTCATCTTTTAAATTGGTTTTTGAAATAAAACTTTTTATCTCCCTACGTTTTATTTTTTGCATAGGAATCTTTTGCAAGTTGTTGAATCTAATTCAAAATTTTCTTAATCAAGAAATTATCTTTATCAATAGTATGGGTTTTCTTTTGGTATTTAAGATTTCAGAAAGGTAGCATAGTCAAAAAATTGGCCAATAATGCCAAAAATGAAAGATGCGCAAAGCACCAAATTGAAAATTATAGAATACACAAAGTGTATCAAAAGATGCGCAGTGTGCCAACCAATTGTCAAGAGGCATAAAATGAGCTCACAAAAAGTTAATGCTTACCATTCTTGTACTTCTTAAAAAGCTTAAGAAAACCCTTGATACTTTCGATACTTGACTTTGAAAATCTTGATTCTTGATTTAACAATTCGTGTATTGATCTTCTATTAGATATATTTTATGAAAGGAGTTTTTGAAAAATGATTATTTCTTTCTCTAATTTATTTTATGATTTAGATATTGAATTAAAAAGTTTTTTAGCCTTTTTAAAGAAATTGAGTTTGGATTATCAAATTATGAATTTCTATCCTTTTCTGGGCTATGCGTTGTCAATCCAATTTTACTAAGTTTTTGATAAAAACCAAAAGGTAACTTTCTCATTTTAAGAATATTTATTTTTCACTAGATCAGGGAATGTTTTTTGGTCTCTTTGTGCCTCCTCTCTTTTTGATAATGTCAAAGGGGGAGAACATATTATTGAATTTTTGTATCTTGTTTTCAAAAAATTAAAAATAACAAAAAAAAAATTATCTCGCCTATTTCTTAAAAGGGTTTATTCTAGTGAGGGGGAGATTAGGAGAAATTATTTTTTTTGAAATTCAAATTGAATTGTTTTCCATCATCAAAAAGGGGGAGATTGTTGCGGATCAATGGTTTATGATTTTGATGTTAGCAAATATTTTTATTTCTCTATAACTACCTTATGTACTAACGTTTCAGGTTCACACGATCGGACTGCAATTTGGAATCAGCTCAAGATTGGGTAGACTAGGTTTGAGTCAGTTTGTAATCTTTTTCCTTTCTTGAGTCTGTTGTTTTTGGTGTGGGATCTATTGATTTGTAACTTAGAAAATTTCCTGTTGTTCCCTATAAGATTTCTATTTTTAGTAATATCAGACGGGACGATATGTCCAAAATCAGAAACCATAATTAGGGCATCCTCATTAAGGCAGCCATCATTAACGGATCGTCCTAAACGATACCTGTATCGGCCCGGACGATAATCTCAATTCAGAAAGAATCAACCGCCATAATCAGTTTAGGAATTTTTTATTTTAGGAAATCGGCCAGGACGATATTATTATCGTCCAGGACGATCTAACTCAATTATGCCTAAATTGATCTGGTATCTTTGGAACGCATTAATGGTTGATTGATACGATCATATCATCCGGGACGATCTCCTGATCGGCCAGGACGATGTCCTGGATGATCTACATCAGACAGCTCGAATTCAGGGCGATGATTAGGACGACTGAAATCGGTTTTAAACTAATCGGTCTGGACGATCGTGATATCGGCCAGGACGATGTAACCAATTTTCTTCTGATCATCCCAAATCGTCCCAGGCTGATGAGCTGAATTTGTATTGATCGGCCAGGATGATATACCTATCGTCCTGGATGATAATGTCGGCAACTTGTATTAATGAGCTCGTTTTGAGAGCTTCTATTTAAGCTTGGCATGACACGTTGTAAGTATCTTTGGCAGCCATTATAGCTTCGTTCTTGTGGGGGAAACTTGAAGAGAGAGCTTGAAAGGGAGAGAGGAAAGGGTGGAGTTTGAGAGGGAGAAGATCCTGTGAGGGGGAGGAACTCAAGGGAGTGTGGTGAGGGATTTACACAGTTGCTCCGGCGAACTCGCACCTTAGTACCATCAGATTCAAGGCTTGTCTTGAGGGAAGTTCACCAAAGAAGAAGATCTCTTTGGTGTCAAAGGACCCGGCGACTCCGCCGCACCGAGGAAGGTGGAAGTGATTTTGTAATGGCTTCTCCGCCTAGCTGTGGGGGCTAAAGGAGAGACACTTTTGTAGTGCAATACTTGGAGGGTGCCTACAAGGAGTGGACGTAGATCAAGGTTTGACCGAACCACTATAAATCCGGTGTGTTCTTTTCTTATTATTGATTCTGCATTTATTTTCTTTCGCACTTTGATTTCTGTGGTGTTTTTGGTTTGAGTTTTATCTTTGGTTTTAAAGTTATCCAATTCACCACTCTCTTTGTTAGCCTTAGGCCAGTTCATGAGGGCTTAACATCCCTAACGAACTTTCAAGTGTTTTCAGAGCACTTTCTAGTGTCATCTGAGAACTTTCATCGACTATTTCCTCATGGAAAATTAGACTTACATCAAACTAGTGGGAACTTGTTTTAACTGCTAGTTTAGTAGGTTCACCCATTAAACATGTCCTAATTTTTAAGAATCAAATGGTTCAAAGCATAATTTATTTTATAATCCTAATTAAATATAAAATATTAAATTAAATATTAAATTAATTTAAATATAATATATTTATTAATAAACTCCATAAATAATATACTAAGCATTGATTATGTATATATGGTTCCACTTCTAGTATGAGCTCTTTACACATGGAATGAAGGAAAGCTACATAAAAAATATATGATAAACCTCTCAAGTTATGTGGGATTAAAAAACTAGTTTTATAATATGTGTTCATGGAGGATTACGTTCAAGAAAAATTTTTAGAATAATTTTGTATACAATATTCAAATAAATTTGATACATAATATATAGATATAAATTATATATAAGTATCAAACATAAATTAATAATAATTTATATTATAATTATAAATTAATATGTGAATTAAATTTTTATTAAATGCAAATAAAATTTTAAAATTGGTTTAAATTTCAAAATTTGGAAAGTATTAATTTATTTATTTTTATTTTTTACAAAAAATTTATATTTTCACATGATAATTATACCATCAAATTTTCCTTTAAAAAATTTAAATTTGAAATAAAAAGTATAAATTAGTTATAAGATTTAGATGTATACATTATATTGAAATATTTAACATAAATTTGTAATAATTTATATTAAATTTTATAATTATATATAAATTAATTCTATTTTAAAATTATTATTTTCATATTATTACAATTTATTATGTTATCAGATTCGACCAAGTTATACTAGTCAGATTAGTTGAACTGAGAACCACTTCATCTTCCGGTTTATTATCTGGTTTGATTTTCATATCCTTGCACAGAGCCAAAAAGCATAAATTCTCTTTGGAAGCAAGCCTAATTCTCACCAAAGACTTTAATTATTTTTAAACCATAAACGATATATGAATAAACTCAATAAGTCCTTTAGCGAACCAAGGTTAACCCTAATTGAATAAGAAACCCTTAAACCCTAAAAATGTTAAAATTAAACTTTTAAAAATAATCCCTTCTTTCCATAATCATTTCATAGCCCAAGACCACTTCCAACAAACTCTAAATAACATTTTGAGTGGATTGGACCTAAGCTCAATCCTTGGTCAAGCTTGGTTAACCAAGTCAATAAAGTTAACCAAAGTAGCCAATAAACACTTAAACATTCATTTCATACATGTAGACCCTACCATGGCTTAAAACCCCTTTAAATATGTTATAACTATTATTTAGAATGAGTTAGACCCAACCCCAACCTATGGTCAAGCCTACTTGAGCTTGTCAACAATGGCTAGCCAAATCTACCCTAAAGCACCTAAAATTTAAATTTATTAATCTAGACAAAACCTGAGGTGGGGCTATAATCAATTTCTCTGTTATGTTGTTGTTTTGTGTTTGTCATGTGGTGGGGATGCTGGGCTTGACATGTTGTTCATTTACTGTTATAGGGGCATCTCTTTTTATCTGAGCATTTTTCACTTGTTTGTTAGTGTATGTCTTGGGCCTTGTTGGGGAGTCTACTGGTGGCTTATGTGCCTTTCATCCTTTCATTTTTCTTGGATTGATTGTCCATCCACAAGCTCTTATGTTGGTGTATGGTCTACTCTATGGTCCCATTTGTCCCTTTTTTATTATAATTTTGTACTAATTGTCCAGTTATGACTGAGTCCTTTTTGGGTAGAATTGAGCGGCATATGGTTTACCCAAGTGATGGATACTAGTTTTGTTACTTTCTGAGTTTCAATAGCATGTATCCTTGTTTAGATTTTATGTACAAGATTGGTTCTTATAGGTTGTCTATTATCCTAATCCTCTGGTATTGTTTGATTGATGCTAGGGCTGGTACCTAGTTCTAGGGAAGTTTCAGGCATTCTTGCTTTATTTAAATATTGACTTTGTTATGCTTTGAATTTACTTTTTCTCTATTGTTGTATTAGCTAGTTATCTAATATGGTTATTGTTGTGTTCAATCTTGTTGATGCTATGCTCATTTTCAATATTAAGCATTATAATTTCAAATATTCATTTTAGTAGATTGACCTACTCCTCTGGTGTTATTTCATTTTGTTCTATTATTCTTTCTACTTTGTTAATTTCTTTCTTTTGTGTCCCTGTAAGCATTTTTTACAGGTTTTTGGTGACTAGTGCTCATTTTGTGCAGGGTTTTTTTTTGAATGGCGAGGCTGAGCTAAAGGTTGGTCCCTGTGCCTCTTCTTTTTTGGTTTTTTTATTGTTACTAGTTACTTTTATATTTGTCCTTAGTGGGGGTTGCTAGCTCTTAGGTTTTTATCTTGCATTTTTTTATAAGCTCTTTGGAGCGGTAGCGAGCTAGTAATTCGCTTAAGGATGTGTAATCCTTTTTTATATTAACGCGTAGGCTCTTTTTGTGGGTTTTATCCCAAAAAAATTGTTCTTGACCAAACCAAGTGAACCAAACCCATTGAGACTATCCATAGGGTCTACAAGGGTCAGCCTTAAGAGACCTAGATCTTAGCCCCACTTGGTTTAGTAATATGGTTTTCTTGAACCATTTCTTTACATATATCAAATTACCATAAGCCAACCATTACATTCAGAGGCTCATGACATCATACACTTACATGGTCTACCAGTCTCTAGCCTAACCTGGTTTAACTAATTGGGATGACTCAAACCTTAAATTTTTAAATTTTTTAAGCCATATTATAATATAGACTAGCCCAAGCCCAATTGATCCAAAAATTTGATAACCTTCCAAACACCTAGCCTTACTAGTTCAAGCAAGGTGGTTAGAGGTGGCAATAATTAAAGAAAAAATTTATCCAATCACATTTGTTCAACTCTAACTTCATTTCTAACTACCCATATTTACTTAACCAATTTAGAATGATAACTAACATCCTATTAGACCATCCCCAATCATTTTTGAGACATAACATAGCTCAAGGTGGATAACATTTATGTTACATTCATGCTTGGATATGATATAAATACTCTATAATTATCTAAAGAGAGGTTCTTAATTTTCAATTTTCATAGACTCCTCAAACCTTATACTTTCATTCTCTTGCTTCCCAGTCAATCCCCTGTGATTTTTAGCTAGTTTAATCAAGCTTCGATGACCCCAAATTGGTGGAAATCCAACTTCTAATCCACTATATATGAGGTTTTACTCATTGAAGGAAGAGTGTTTCAAAGGTGGAGATAAGTTTGATACAAAAAAAATTCTAGCTTAATTTTTTATTTCTTAGAGGTTTTATTTAATCTAGATCCTTTAATATTGTAGGTCTGACTAATTATGAAGTGAACATTCACACTAGAGGAATCAAGCAATTTGATGTGAAGGTTTCTTTCCTCTTGATCCTCTATAATTTTATTTGAAGTGAATTGATGTAGTGAATCTCTTAGATCAAGCCATTTTTCCTTTATGGTTGAAATCCTGAATGGGAGGTTAAAGATGAAATCAAAGCTTTTCATTTCAATATTCAACATTGATTTCGTTGGACCATGCTTAATCCATCCATACCGTGATTATAACAATCATTTCCTACCAATTAAACTATGCTACATGCTAAAAATGCACGTAGTCAAACTAAATTTTTGTAAATCCCTTTAAATAAATTCCTTAAAATTAGGGAAACTAAGAAAATTCCTAATTCCTCTCATAGCCAATTCATGAATGAAATGTCTACGTAGATTTATCCTAAGGAGTACTTTAAAAGTTCTATAACTATAGCACCTAATTTTTAATGTATTAAAAGTAATTTTATAGATACTCTATATGGTATTTATGGAATTATTCTTTAAATATAATACACAATGAGGTTAAATCAAAATGAAGGGTTCTTGGGGATGTCTTTGACATGTATAAGAATTTCTATAAATATTTGAATTCTCTAAGGTCTTGAATTGAATTAAAGTTTTTGAACTAAATCTCCTTAATTCTGAAGGTATATAACCATGTTCACTTGCATTTATAAATTATTTGTTGGTGCTTAGGATTTTAAGTGATAGTTCACTATAGGTAGATGTAATTCTTGTTGTATACCCATTAGTTTCTCTTTTCCTTGAGAGGGTTATCCAATCATCTAAAATCTTCTCAAGTTTTAAAAAAAAATATAAACTATAGTCTAAATCATTTCTTTGAATATTCTAAACCCAAAAATTCCTTGAATCTTAAAAAATTTTAAAAAGTTTAGTGATGGATTTAATTAGAGTTGTTTGAAGACATATCTTGAGATGAAATTAATAATAGAGGCTTAGTTCTCTTTGATAGGGGAAGAATCCTGTGCACATAGACTTTGCTTTATAATACATTTGTTTTTTTCATATTCAAAATGATTCGTGAATTCTTCTTTTATCTTTTGAGATTAATTTAACAATACTTATATTGTGTGTTGGATGTAAAAAAAAAAAAAAAAACTTGTTTGTATTTTTGAATTGATTTTTTAGTATCAATTTTTCTTTCAAGATAATAGATTTTTTGCTATTTAGATTTGAATAAAAAAACTAAATCCTAAATTCATGTGAACCATAACATTTGTCCACATTATATAGTCATTTCTTAGGAAAATGATAAAAATTTAAAAAATTAAAAGAAAATATTGTAGTACCCTAAACTTTAACATTGTAGTACCCTCAAAATAATGACATCCAAACAAGACATTATAGCACACAAGTCTCAAAAAAATTATAATCCATTTAGTCCGTAGTCAAAATATATGTAGGACCATAATGTTATTGGTGCCTCTATACGAAAAAGGGAATGCCACTTTGCACTACTCTATTATTTTTGCAAATAATTCAACATTGAAGCATTTAGCTCTAGAGCATCGTACTGCAAGTTGATGTGTCTGAGTACCATGGTGCCCATCTTTTATATCACCGTAGTGGGTCAGTTAAAAGTGGTTTACTAGGTTAATGTCAAATGGTGGTTGTGGAGTAAACTTTTCAAATTTATAAAAATTTTGGGCTCTATAACCTCTAAATAATGCTTAGGTTATCTTTGATAAAAATAATAACAAAACCCAACTTAATATATGTAAGTATACATATTGAATCAAGTGATAAAGGGATAGAGTAGAGTGTCAAACCAACAAGAAAGTATGCTTACTTGTAACAAACTGCAACTGTTTTGTCTAATTGTAATGATTAACCTACTAAAATAAAAATGACAATTTTTGTACATACTATCATTGAATAAAATATTAAAACTTTTAGATACCATATTTAACAAAGTTATTTTGAATTTATGAAATTAAATTACATATTTTTCTTAATGATACTCTTCATGGTAATGCGATTCAAAGCATATGTATCCCTAAATCTCTATCGAGCTTGTGGGGGTGAAAAGGATATCTACTAATTTCCTATTGTTATAGTATCTCATTCGGAACATAGAAGATTGTATATGGTTCCCAAAAGTATATTGTACGAAATTGATAAACATTGCAGGGATTTTATTTGGAGTAAGAGTGATGGGAGAAGAGGCATCCACTTTGTTAATTGGGAAAACTTATGCAGGCCAAGCACTAAGGGAGGCAGAGGATTGATGCCTTGTGCAAAGAAAGCAGGACCTCTTAAAGCTAAACTAGCTTGGAAGTATTTTCAGAATAAAAATGCATTAGTGCATAAGCTCCTTATTCCCAAGTATGGTAATGTTATGACCAATAATTCTGCTATTAATTATGGATCCATTGCTTGAAAACTGCTTAAAACAGGGGAAAATTTCCTTAAACCTATCACTAGGTGGAGTATTGTCAATGGTAGTTCCATGAATGTTTTTAAAGACAACTAGATTTTGAATAAGAATCTGGAAAGTTGGCCAACGTTCATGCAAGCTAACAAAGACTATGATTTCACAGTTGACAACCTAATTACCAATGGGAGATGGGACATTGCAAAGTTAGAAGAATTGTGTGGCCCGGAGCTTGTTAATTTGATAAAAGAGGTCCATATATCGATTGAACCAGGTGAGGATAAGCTGGAATTGATCCAGTTTGCTACAGGAAAAACAATTACAGCTTTGGCAATGGAAAATTCTGAAGATAATCCTGAAGATTCTTCTATATGGAAATGGCTCAAGAAAATTAAGCTTAGTTCTAAAGTGGAGAACTTTTGGTGGAGAATCATTAATAAAGCCATACCAACCAATCAATTCCTCTTTCATAGAAGGCTGATAGATTATGAAAAGTGCCCATGGGGTTGTGAACAAGTGGAAGACACTTGTCACATTATTTCGAAATGTGACAAGTTAAATGAAGCAATCCAGATTTTAAAGAAGTGGGGTTTTGATATCCCAACTTTTCGTTCTCTTGATAATTGTTTCAAGTGGCTTCAGAGCAAAGATATTTGGTTGATAAATCTTTATTGTAATTTGGTTTATCTTTCTTGGAGAGCTAGTAATGGACTTGTGCATGAAGGCAAACGTTCAAGCTTTTGGTTGTTAGCCACTAATGCAGTTAGCTATGCCTCATTGTCAAGATATGTGAATAGAAGTTGCTCGGGTATCGGGGATGTCAACCAACCGGTTGGGTTGATTAATGAATTTTGGCACCCCCTCCACCTGATTGGTTAAAAGTCAATGTTGATGCTTCTCTTTTTTCTTCATACAAGGCGGGAATTGGTGGAGTTTTTTGGGACCATAGAGGAAGATTTTTAATGGCTTTTGGCAAAAAGCTAACACATTGGGATATCTCTTACTTGGAGCTTCTATCTATTCTTTCCATCAAAGAAGTCACTAGAGATTGGATGTATGCTTACAAAGGTATGATCATTGAAGGTGATAATCAAAATGTTATTCATTTTATTAATAGCATTTTGAAGAAAGGTAGCAATGAGGTGGGTGACCTTTCTTTTTTTAAAGATTTCAATTTCGTCATTTTTAATTGTGTTGGTAGAAATAGTAATAAGTTAGCGGTCTTATGTGCTAACTATGCTTGTTTTAGTTCTTTTATTTGGGAGGATTTAGTAGCAAATAAGGTTCCTCACACTTTTACTAAAGTGTTAAAAGAGGAATCCGTTAACATTAGGTTGTAATCCGTTCTTTTTTTATAAAGCTATTAATGCTTTTCTTCAAAATAAAAATAAAAACAACATAGAAGATTATACATCCTATGTCTAGGCATGTAACATCCTATCTCAATACTCAAGGTTGTTCTTTCATTTCTCTATTGAGGCTATACATCACACTAAATTTTAACTATACATATGGCCACTATATGCTTTAAATAAAATGAGGGATAATATTGAAAACATCTTTTAATAGTTATAGAACAAGAATCTTCAATAAGAATAATTTTAAGCTAAGGTTGTATCATGCAAGCATAAAAGTACAAGAAAGTGATAACACCAAAAAAAAACAAGCAATCCTACTCCACATGCATTTTATATCATCAATCTAAAATAAAGGAGATTTAGTCAAACAAGAGATGAACAACTAACAAACTTTTTTTTAATGAAATCATGAAAAAATGAAAGAACAAGAAAGTGATACAACTAGGAATGATCAAAATATCTCCTCTACACTCCTCCCCTAACTTATAGTGTTGCTTTAAGAAACTCAAGCTATGTACTCTAAATGATTGTATCTTATACTTCCCTAGCCACCCTTAGATCTTAATTTAAGAGGGAACTTGAGAAGTACTCTAAAAAATACTGAAGATTATACAAGTGATTAAGTCTCTTACAAACTTAACATCATAACTACTTATAAAATAACGTAAAAGACATATGGTGCTATGGAGCTTAAAATAATGGCGCATTGACACCCTTAAAGTGAACTAGCTCATTGACGTAGGAACTTCTGCTCCAGTACAATGCTCACTGATGTGGATATGCTATTTTAGTGAATAATCATATCTTTTTATTGAGAGATCATTGCCTTAGAAGTTACTAGTTTAACACAAAGGCAATGTTGACATTATATAGCTATAGTGCCCAATTTGCAAAAGATGGCGCCAAAGCTTAAGAAATTATAATACTGTGATGTTTGAAAATAGAGAATCCTATGCTCCTGAGCTGACTTTCTAATTTCGTGGCACTGAAAATACTTTGGCAATGTCTATGTTACTGTCGTAGCACTTGAAAATAGGGAACTAAATGCCGTAATGATAGAATTGGGGAACCTTAACAATATAAAAATAAGTCTTGATGTGTTCTTTCAGCATATGCCATAGCACTATTGGGACCATTTTTTAAAGTTTTTCTTCACATAAATAACTAAAATAGTATATTTTTGTCAAAAATAAAAACACATAAAATAATATGTAATTTGAACTTATAATTGTCATACCAGCTTTATGTCTTTATATTCCTAAAGCAAATAAGAAAATCCATAATTCTTATAAATGAAATAGCAAATAATTGATAATTTAAAATTACTAAAATATAGGATAATATATCATGATCTAGAAGTAGTGAAAACGAACAAAGTTATAATTCTAGTTTTGAAAGTACTAATAATTACCCTAACCAGTCATTCTTATTATTTCTTAATTTAAATTTAGATGATATAAATATAATTAATGACTTTTGAATCCTAAATTAAATAATGTAGATTAAAGTGTTGTAGATTTGGTTTCATGAATTATGGTTTTGATGATTGCAAACAATACAGTGCCTTTTCTCTACTGACTTTTCAGGACTCAAAGATCAAACGAAAATCGAAATCAGCTGAAGACAAGGTAGATTAGGGTTGAGTCAATCTGTAATTTTCTTTTTTTCTTTCTTGAGTCAATTGTAATTGTTTGAAGTGACTGATGTTAAGTAACCCTACACACACACTTGAGAGATTTAGAACTTGTGTCTTAACTCACATCATCCCGGACGATATTTATATCATCCTGGACGATCGAGTTCAAAACAAATGTTCTAATCAAGATTTCTTAGTTAGGACGATATACTCAATACAGAAAGAAATTGCTGCCATGATCAATTTAGGTATTCTATATATTTGAAAATCGTCCAGAACGATCAAGATATCGGCCTGGATGATAACACACAATTATGCCTAAATTAATCCAAGAATCAAGGAAGTAACTAAGGATGATTGATATGATCACATCGTCTTGTATGATCACAGGATCGGCTAGGATTATCTATTCAAAAACCCTTAGTTGCTCCTAGACGATAAATATCGGCCAGCACAAATTCAGGTGATGTTCTGGCCGATCGGGATCGGACAGCTTGAATTCAGGGCGATGCTCTAGATGATTTTCCTCTGATTTGAACTGATCTGCCGAGACGATCATGAGAGCATCCTGGACGATCAAGCCAATTTTCAATCATCTAGATCATCTTCAGGGCGATGTTCTGGCCGATAATCTGTGATTTGAACTGATTGTATAAGACGATATGTTTATATTACTGGACGATAAAGTTGGCAACTTGCATTTAATGAGCTCCTTTGAAGCTTTTCTATTAAAGATCTCTTGTTCAACATTTTTGATGATCCTTGGCTGCTATCTTGACCTGAGAAAACCTAAAGGAGAGAGAGAGAGGATCTTGTGAGGGGGAGCTTGCGAGGGGGTTCACAAGGGTTGCTCCAAGCATTATTCCACTTCTTCATCCCTAGAGTCGCTTATCCTTGGAAGGGTTGGGAGAGGTAAGTTTCAGCAAGTGATCGTGGTTCTCTGCCTGCTTTAGGAGGAAGCAAAAGGAGTGGGGTTCTCTGCCTTGCCGGGGTGGCAAAAAGGAGGTGTCTTTGTAAGGGCTTCTCCGCCTAGTTGTGGGGGCTAAATGAGAGTCACGTTGGCAGTGCAATACTCAGAGGGCGCCTCTGGGGAGTGGACGTAGGTCAAGTTGACCGAATAACTATAAACCCTTGTGTTCTTTTTACTGCTTCCGCACTTTAATTATTCGTTATTTTTCTGTCGTGATTTTGGTTTGTGATATTTGTTCTTTTGTTTAAAGATTTTTAAAATACCAATTCACCCCCCCTCTTGGTTAGCATCGGGACTAGTTCATAAGGCCTAACATCCCTAACAAACTTTCAAGTGGTATCAGAGCAGGATTCATAAAAACTGAGTTTGAAAACTTTTTGAATTTTGATCCATGACTAACTTTGGGAATTGTAATACAACTGAAGGATATTCTATTACACGACCTCCTTTGTTTGACAACCTTCCTTTTGATTTTTGGAAAACTCGCATGTCTACTTTTTTGCAATCAACTGACTATCGCATATGCATGCTTATTAAAGAAGGATGTTCTCCACCTTCTCATGAAATTAACGAAATTAAAACTGAAGTTGCTTTTACTGAATGGACTTTCGTTGAAAGAGATTTAACTCAATTAAATGCGAAGTGTTTGAACTATTTTTTTCTATGCTTTAAAGTTTGAGGATTACATGCGTGTCTCTACTTGCTGTACTAGAAAAGAGATATGGGATAGGTTGTGCATTACTTATGAAGGAACCAATGAAGTGAAACAATCTCGTTTCAATATTCTCTTGCATGAATATGAACTTTTCGTATGAAACCTTCTGAATCAATTTCTGATATGTATACACGGTTTACTTAAATTGTAACTTCTTTGCATGCCTTAGGAAGAGAACTTTCAAATTTTGAAAAAGTAAACAAGATTTTGATATGCTTGCCTTCGTCTTTTGATGCTAAAATTACTACTATAACTGAATCTAAGGATTTAAACACCTATTCGATTGATAACTTACTTGGCTCACTCATTGCTTACGAGCAAGGGGTGAATCAAAGAAATCTTGATGCAGGTGACAAAAATAAAGAGAAAATAGTGGCACTGAAGGCTCTTAAATCGGACTTTGACTCTTCGAGTCTGAAAGCGATGAATTTGCCTTAATCACAAGGCAATTCAAAAACTTTCTAAGGAAGAAACACAAGCATCATCAACGTTAGAGAAAAGGTAAGGATAATAAATATCCTAAAGGATCATCTGATGTGGTTTTTTATGAATGCAGGAAGCCCTAACATGTGAAAGCTGATTGCCCTACACTTAAGACGCACACAAGCAAGGAAAAGAGTGAGGAGAAATCCAAGTTTAGAAAAGACAAAAAGAGACTTCAAAAGGCATTTTGGGTGGATTCTGCATCAGATTCATCGGAGATGGAACCAGAAGAAGAGATAACAAACTTGTGCTTAATGGCAAATGATAATCTTGATCAAGAAGAGGCATGTGAACTTTTCTACGATCAACTTCTTGAAGTTTCTGAAAAAATTCATGCATCATATACGAAACTTAAGAAAACACATGCTAGCTTGAAATTGGAAATTTTGAATTTACAAAAAGAGCATGAAGTTATTCTCAAAGATCATTCTACAATTGATTCTAATCACATGACTCTACTTGATGAATTTGATGAGTTAAACAAAAAGCATTGTGAATTAATTGAAGAGCACGAGTCACTAAAAGCCACACACACCTCACTTGAATCTGATTTTAAGAATTCTAAAGAGATGGAGAAAAATTTGAGGATTGATAATGATGCCTTAAAAAGTACTAACTTGAGGATTCAAAATGAATTGGATATATTTAAGAAAACTAGGATGACAACAACACTTGATCAAAAGCTAAAACCTAGGAAGAGGCATTATAACTCAAGCCATTTAAGGAATCCTTTTCTAGGTGTTAGATGTTTTTCATGTGGCATGCTAGGACACATCTCACACACTTGCACTGTTCACCATAGTACACGCTGGGTGTGGAGACCAAAGGTGCATGATTTACAGCATACCACACATGCATTGCATTCTACTTTTCAAAAGAAGGGACCCAAACCTGTTTTGGTTCCTATATCTGACATTTGATAATTTTGTAAGTGGGCTCTCACAAAAGGCCTCGTGAGAGTATGTGGTACCTGGACAGCGGATGCTCTTGGCATATGACTGGTGATGCCAATCAATTTATTTTGTTGGAGTCCAGAACAGGAGGCAAGGTTACTCTTGGAGACAACACCGCCAAGAAGGTGGTAGGCTCAGGTATAATTGGTAATTCCAAGAACCTTATGATTGAAGATATTTTTCTTGTAGATGGATCAAAGCACAACCCTGCTTAGCATTTGTCAACTTTATGACGAGGGCTTCATCGCACAATTCTTTGCAATTTAATGCATCGTAAGTTTAAGTAACAATACTATTTTGTAGGGAAAGAGGATCAACAATGTCTACATGCTTGATTTAAATAATATTAAATGCGCTGCTTTATTTTTCTTAAAATAGTTGTTGATGATTCATGGTTGTGGCACTGGAGATTATGTCATGCAAGTATGAAAACCCTTAGGAAAGTGACCCAAAAAGACCTAGTTAGAGGTGTCCCCAAACTCAAGTTTCCAAAAGACCACCTTTGTGATGCCTGCCAACTAGGAAAGCAAGTCCACTCCACCTTTCACCCCATTAAAGACATTAGCACCTCTAGACCTTTAGAAGTCCTTCACATGGATTTGTTTGGACCCATTAGCACTGCCAGCTTGGGAGGGAAAGTTATGGTTTGGTGATTGTTGATGACTACTCGAGGTTCACTTGGACTAGATTTCTTTCACATAAATATGAGTATTTTGAGGAGTTTAGAATATTTTCTACTTGGATTCAGAGAAAGCTAGGTTGTGAGATCTTGACCATCCATAGTGATGTCACCCATGGAGAAGTTTCTAGGGCCCCTCAGTGGAACGAGGTAGCTGAAAGGAAGAACTGGACCTTGGTGGAAGCCGCTAGAGCCATGCTTGATGAGTATTCACTTCTTAAATACTTTTGGGCTGAAGCGATTAACACAGCTTATTATGTGTTGAATAGGGTAAATGTTAGAGCCAAATTAGATAAGACACCCTATGAGATCCTTAAGGGTAGGACACCCAATCTTTCCCACCTTCATGTCTTTGGTTGTAAGGTTTTCATTCACAATAATCGGAAGTCTCACTTGAAAAAATTTGGTCCTAAATCTGATGAAGGAGTGTTCTTGGGATATTCTAGTATTGAGAAGTCTTTTAGGGTGTTTAACAAGAGAACTTTGATGGTGGAAGAAAGTACCCATGTAGTATTTGATGAGTCTGATCCTAAAATGCCTGAAGTTGAGGATGATGATGTGTTGGAGAGGTTACCATTGGATTAGAAAATTTGGAGAAGGGCGTAGGTCACCAAACTTTTGAAGGAGTAGGAGATGTCACCCATGGAGTAGAAAATATAGATTTAGAGGAAAGGGTTGGACCTTCTCACACCTTTCCTAGAGATTGAAGATACTCTACAAGTCACCCCAATGATTTGATCTTAGGAGACCCTTCTGATGGAGTTAGGATTAGACATGGACTTAAGAAGTAGGTGAACCACTCTGCCTTTATCTCAATGACTGAACCCACCAACATAAACCAAGCCCTTACTAATGAGTTTTGGATTTTAGCCATGCAAGAGGAGTTGAATCAATTTGTTAGGAATGATGTTTGGGAGCTTGTAGAAAGACCTAAGGGACAAAGTGTAGTTGGAACAAAGTGGGTCTTTAAGAACAAGGTGAATGATTCTGGAGTGGTGGTTAGGAATAATGCAAAATTAGTAGCTAAGGGGTATAACCAAATAGAAGGGATAGACTTTGAGGATACTTTTTCCCCTGTAGCTAGATTGGAAGCCATTAGAGTGCAATTAGCCTTTGCCTGCTATAAAGGATTTAAGCTTTTTCAAATGGATGTTAAGAGTGCCTTTTTAAATGGGGAAATAAAAGAGGATGTGTTTGTAGAACAACCCCCAGGTTTTAAGACTTTCCAATATCCAAATCATGTTTTTAAATTAAAAAAGGCTTTGTATGGGTTAAAGCAAGCACCAAGAGCTTGGTATGAGAGGCTTAGCACATTTTTACTAGAAAGGGAGTTTGTTAAGGGGAGCGTAGACACCACCCTTTTTCTTAAAAAATTTGGAGATGATTTGCTCATTATTCAGATTTAGGTGGATAATATACTTTTTGGATCTTCTAATAAAAAACTTTGTGATAAGTTCTCTAAAATAATGAGTAGAGAGTTTGAGATGAGTTTGATGGGAGAGTTGTCCTACTTTTTGGGGTTTAGCATAAAATAATTGGATGATGGAACCTTTCTAAATCAAATAAAATACATTAAGGACATTTTGAAGAAGTATGAGATGGATAAAGCTAAGCCAATTAATACTCCCATGACTTCTAGTGTTCCGTTGGATAAGGACCAAAGTGGTAAGTTTGTTGATTAGAAGAAGTACAGAGGCATGATTGGATCCTTACTTTAACTGACTGCTAGCTGACCTGATATTATGTTTAGTGTTTGCCTTTTTGCTAGGTTTCAAGCTGAACCCAAGGAGTCCCACCTGACTGCATTTAAGAGAATTTTTAGATACCTTTTGAGGACCCAAAACTTAGGGATTTGGTATCCAAGGCACAACACTTCTTTTGAGATTATTGGATTTTCTGACTCTGATTTTGCAGGATGCAAGGTGGATAGAAAAAGCACTTCTGGAACTTTTCAATTCATAGGACAATATTTGGTCTCATGGTCTAGTAGAAAGCAAAACTCTATTGCACTTTCCACTGCTAAAGCTGAGTACATTGCTCTTGGAAGTTGTGTGGCCCAAGTCCTTTGGTTGAAACAATAGGTATTAGATTTCGGATTATCTGTAGGCACCATCTCAATCTTTTGTCACAACACTAGTGCCATATGCATCTCTAAGAATCCTATCCAACATTCAAGGACTAAACACATTGACATTAGGCATCACTTTATTAGAGATTATATGACTAAGAGAGACATTGAGTTACACCATGTAACAACTGAAAATCAACTAGCTGACATCTTTACTAAACTACTGGCCTTCAACACTTTCATCTCTTTAAGGACCAGATTGGGTGTGATTGATATAAATGCATGAACTTGATCTTTTACTTGCCTTCTTTTGCTTTTAATTCTTTTTCATTTCTTTTATTTGCTTTTTCTTTTCTTTCTTTTCTTCTTTTTTCTTTACTTTTAGTTTTTGTTTGGATTATTTTACTTTCATTTAAAAAAAAATTTCAAAATCATCGCTGAAATGATATCGTATGCCTTGTCCTTGCTTTTGAAAATTTGTAGTCGATGTTTTATATCTCTTATTCTATTAGATGGTAAAAATATACCGTTGATTGTGTCCCTTTCTCTAACCTATTTTAGTGGCACAGTTTTCTTTTCTAATCAAAAATCTATTTCAAATTAACGAATGGAGTATGAAATTAAGATCATTTCTAACCTTGCTACAACAAATCTATCTTATATTTATAGTGATCAAAATCTTTTTGTCACATCAAGATTCCTCGTTACCCTTGTCATTGGTTATTGATTCTATTTTGTGGATTATTCTTCCCTATGTTAGAGAGAGAGCTCCTATTCTCTAATATCTAGAAGATATACTCATAACTAAGGTTGTTCTTAAAAGCTTTTGAAAGAGAATGGAACTTACAAAAAAAAAAATTGGCCAATGATGCCAACAAAAGATACGCAATGATGCCAAATTGAAAAAAAAAAACATAAAGTGTATCAAAAATCAAAAGATGAGCAAAGCACCATTCAATTTACAAGAGGCATAAAATGAGCCCTCCAAAAGCAAGCTCTCCTCTCCTTTCTAATCTTTTAAAACTTAGAAGATTTCATGTATCAAAGGCTTGATTTTGATTATTTTACGATTGTGGCAAATTTACTTTGGTATATTATTCTATAAGATATTTTTTCTAAAACCAAGTGATGATGGGATCCTTTTTTTTTCTCATACCCAATTGAATTTTTGAGGTAGGTCATTGATTTCCAAAGATGATTCTACCCTAAAAGAAAGTTCGAGCTAAGGGTAACCATGATCGAATATCATACTATTTTGTGGATTTTTTTTGATGTTGATTCATTAGCTCACAAATTTTTAAAATCAATCACATGGAATACTTCATCTTGCTCATGCCTTGGTAAAAAAATAAAATAAAATAAAATTACTTTGTTTCTTGCTTTCCTCCTCCTTTTAGAGATGTAAAAAGGGGGAGTAGTAGGGTTGCATGTTAGTAGGGTTGTATGTTTGAACTTTTATTCTGAATTTTTTACACTGCTATTTTTTAAATAATCGTCAAAGTGTTTGCCATCATTAAAAAGGGGGAGATTGTTGCAGATTTGGTTTCATGAATTATGATTTTGATGATAGCAAACAATACAACTGCCTTTTCTCTACTGACTTTTTAGGACTCAAAGATCGGACGGAAATCAGAATCAGCTCAAGACTAGGTAAAATAAGGTTGAGTCAGTCTATAATTTTCTTTTTTCCTTTCTTGAGTCAATTGTAATTATTTGAAGTGACTGATGTTACGTAACCCTACACACACACGCTTGAGAGATTTAGAACTTGTGTCTTTACTTACATTATCCCGGACGATATTTATATCGTTCTAGACGATCGAGTTTAAAATAGAAGTTCTAATCAGGATTTCTTTGTTAAGGTAGCCGTAATTAACTGATCGGCCTAGACGATACTTGTATCGGCTAGGATGATATGCTCAATACAAAAAGAAATTGCAGCCAGGATCAATTTAGGTATTATGTATTTTTGAAAATTTTCCAGGACGATCGAGATATCGGCCTGGAAGATAACACACAATTATGCCTAAATTAATCCAGGAATCAAGGAAGTAATTAAGGATGATTGATACGATCACATCGTCTTTGACGATCGCAGGATCTACAAGGATGATCTATTCAAAAACTCTTAGTTGCTCCTGGATGAGAAATATCGATCAGCATAAATTCAGGGTGATGTTCTGGCCGATCGGGATCAGATAGCTTGAATTCAGGGAGATGCTCTGGATGATTTTCCTCTTATTTGAACTGATCAGCCGGGACGATCGCGAGAGCATCCTGGACGATCAAGCCAATTTTCAATCATCCAGATCATCTTAAGGGCGATATTCTGGCTGATCGAACTAATCATATAGGACGATATGTTTATCTTTCTTGACGATAAAGTAAGCAACTTGCATTTAATGAGCTCCTCTGAAGCTCTTCAATTTAAGAGCTATTGATCCTTGGCTGCTGTCTTAACTTGAGAAAACCTAAAGGAGAGAGAGAGAGATAGAGGATCTTATGAGGGGGAGCTTGTGAGAGGGTTCACAAGGGTTTCTCCAACCATTGTTCCCCTTCTTCATCCCTACAGTCTCTTGTCCTTGGAAGGGTTGGGAGAGGTAAGTTTCAGCAAGTGATCATGGTTCTCTGCCTGCTTTAGGAGGAAGCAAAAGGAGTGGGGTTCTCTGCCTTCCCGGGGTGGCAAAAAGGAGGTGTCTTTGTAAGGGCTTCTTCGCCTAGCTGTGGGGGCTAAAGGAGAGTCACGTTGGTAGTGCAATACTCGAAGGGCGCCTCTGGGGAGTGGACGTAGGTCAAGTTAACCGAACCACTATAAACCCTTGTGTTCTTTTTACTGCTTCCGCACTTGTTTTTTTGTGGTGACTTTGGTTTGTGATATTTGTTCTTTTGTTTAAAGATTTTTAAAATAGCAATTCACCTCCCCTCTTGGTTAGCCTCAGGACTAGTTCATAGGGCCTAACATCCCTAATGAACTTTTATAAAGAATAGATTTATTTGTAGTAGAAATTGAAATTTTATAAGTTCCCTTGCATTTTTGCTTGTTCCCCAATCTTACCATTTGTGAATTTAGAGTAAGATTATGGTAAAAATATTAGTTTTTTACTTGATACCAATTTTTGATTGCACTCACTTCATTTTTTTCTATCCTTTTTGTTTCTTTTTAAAACTCTTTTCACTTTTTTTGTGGAGTACATAGTTAATGATTATGAATATAAGTTTTGCTTTAAATTTTTCTTACAATCTTAATGAGTTTAATGTAAGGATTTAATAAGGTTGCTAATTAAAATTTCAGGTTGCTTATGATTTTCATTTTACTTTATTTATACATATTCGTTAACCTTAATTAAGGGCTAGAACTTACACAATGATATAGAAAAAATTTAATGTATCAGCATTGTGCTAATATCCAACACACATAAATAAAGAATAGAAGGTTTTTTTACATTGAAAACCCTAAAAAGGGGAAAAACTATAGGGATGTGACCTATTGAAATTATTCCACTAGTTGATTGAGTAAATTATAGTTGATTGAATCATCATGGAAATTGATCAGATTATAATAGTCACTGGTTTGGTTGAAATCAAATGATAAGTGGAGGTCAGTTGAAGGTCTGGCATTATTTGGCTTGGAAGATGTCATGTGTCAGTTGATGGTTCAACTAAAGTCCTGGAAAGGGTCGGTGGTCCTACAAAGGTCTAGCATAATTCGGTGTTCCAACAAAAGTCTCACATCAATTGATGGTCTGACAAAATTTAAGGCATCATTTGATGGTTTTATAAAGTTTGGGTGTCATTAGTTGGTCTGACAAAAGTTTAGCATCATTTGATGGTATGGAAAAAGTTCAGCATTAGTTAGTGGTCCAATAGAAGTTTCGGCGGTGGTAGGGAAGAGTTAGGTGGCAAGAGAGATCTCAGATCTTTTTTTCTTTATTCCTTGCTTGGGTCCCCTCTACATGAGAAATGAGGTGTCTATTTATAGATTTCTAACATTGGCATTATAAGTAAATAGAAGGATGACCATGGGTAAGTTGGGAGTTATTTTTATAGGCTGCTAATGCTAATTCCCTTGATCCTAGACTATTTACAAGACATTTGAATGACTTAATGATATTATAATTTCATGATCATGGGCTCATTAGATTCATCTTGTTGAGCCGCTTGATTCAAATATAAGCATGTCTTGTTTGAAAACCATTTGGTAATCCAAATTATGGTTTAAACCTTATAAATATGCTTTGGGTCTTTAATTTAAACCCCTTTAGGCTCACTTTGACTCAAATTTGGGGTCATTGGGTTGTATTTTTGAAAATATTATTTTAACTATAATCTGATAAAATCAATGTTTAGATAGTTCAAATTTTTATTTTGGAAGTTTCTAACTTAATTTTGCCTCGAGATTCGTGCTTAAACAAGATAATTTTTTGCTAATATATTAGTTGCCCCTCTATTTTTAGATGTTAAAGCTCTAGAAGTCCAAAAATTTATACTATAGCTCCTGGGGAATTTTTGCTGTGATTCTAAATTAAAAGATAATCCAATCTTGAGCACAGAGGTTTAGAATAGCTTTAAAATGGCCAAAATTGAGTCCAAAATGCCAAACAATTGTCCCAGGGACTTACCCCTTTTATTATAAATACATCCCTTTACGGTATTAAAACTTTCCCCTTCCCCTTTTCTCCTCTCTTCTAGCAGATGCCTTCCTTCAAATTTTTATAGGTGGTATCCCCTGTCTAGGGCTAGGGCCCCTCTCTTCGTAGAAGGAATCCCTCCTTTCCATGTTTCTTATTATTTATGGATTGATGGCATCAGCTATCCAACTTTAACATCCATTTGTGGGAAGAAAGAAATATCCTCTTCCAATTAAGATATTCATCTAGTTCTATAAATATTGTATCCAAGACTAGGGCAAAGGCCCCTCTCTTTGTTGGTGGAGTTTTAATGAGAGTTTACTAGGGGGTGAATTGATGATTATAAGTAGACAGTTAGAATTTTAATGGTGATAGATGGTCAAGTGGAGAGTTAAAGGAGATAGTTGGATGGTGTGATTGTTAGAAATAGTAGGCATCCATGTTAATGGAAGTTGAATGATGAATTGTCTTATAAAGTTGTTAGGTGTTATACTGATAGAACTAGCTTTACAGCATAGTGCCAAATGAGTGAAGGCTTAATAAGGATTTAATCATTTTAAGATTATTCATCAAAAGGCTTCTCGATGATGCTAGACTTTATAGAAAAGCCCAAGGTAATCCATTAAAGATTTGTGTCCAATCCAAGGTTTTTTGTAATAATATTTCTTGTTAGCATTAGCTTGTGTAGAAGAGGGTAGATCGAATTCCCTTAGGGTCAATCCTAGTGATTGAGATAAAATAAAGATAAAGTATTTCTTGAGTCAAGGATTTATGATTTGATTGACTTCCTCCTAGGATGTTTGAGCTTTTTGAGATTTTATGTAATAGCATAACTCGATGAAATTAACCTATATGAAAGAGGTCGGATCAAATCCCCGTGAGATTGATCATCCAATGATTGAGAAATGATAAAGATTACATATTTCTCATATGAAGGATTTTATGATTAGATTTTCTTTATCCTTCGATGTTTGGCCTATATGAGATTGTATGTAAGAGCATTGTTCGATGACGTTAACTTATATGGAAGAAGGTAGATCAAATCGCCCTAGAATTAATCATCTAGTGATTTAGACACAATAAAGACTGCATATTTCTTGAATCAAGTATTACGATATTTGTTTCATCATTAGTCTTTAGTATCATTTTTTATCATTTTAAAAGAAGGAGTCAATATCAGAATGGAGCGAATAATATATTTTTTTAATATATAAGATAATATAAAACTCCCTAGAATGACTTATGGATATTAGAGTTACACCATATTCAACACAAAACTTATACATATATGGACAACGTGATATTAGAGTGACACCATAATTAATTTTGAAGTGGTACATTATGACACAAGATAAGTAGTATTATTAGCACAAATATTCAGACTGCATGGTCATTTAAGGGTGCTCTTCTGAAATAGATGTAGAAGTGAGTTTTTCAATAAGAGAAGCCTTTCGAGTGATAACTTCATTTTAAAAATTGAAATATTTGATGCTTTAAGTAACTGATGGGCATGGTTAAGACTGCTTAACATAGCAAGATTGCATCATTTGTTTATCTCCTCATACCATTTAATTCCCAATCGAGGTAAAAAATGATAGTTTGAGGAGAGAAATGGATTTAATGACTCCAAAGATTAACTGAACGGGTCTTCCAAAGATAGCATTTTAAGCTGACTCTAATTTCACTATAATAAATTAGATTATGTCATTAAATTGTTGAGGAATTTCTCCAAGTACAACTAGATGGCTTATTTTATAAGTAAATCTTGAAGGGGTTTTGCAATGGTAGCATTGTAAGCGATCTTGTGATGGGTTGAAGGTCTTCTATGGTGAGGCCAATGTAAAGAAAAGTAGAGTAAACAAAAAAATCCACCGAGCTAGCATTATCAACCAAGATCCTCTTGACGTTGTAACATTGGGCACCAATCCTCACACTAATCATGAGTGGATCTTGATGATGGGTTTTTACTCCTTTCAAATCAGAATCATTGAAAATAATAGAATGATTGATATGTGACTTCTTTGATGTTAGTTTTTTATCTTCAGCCAGTAAAACCTTATTAGGCAATAAGTGCCCCCCTGTAATGGTTTTAATCTCACCAACCATTTGATAATTATATAATGGTAAACTTTATTGTTGTTGATTTTTTCCGTAGTGGGATGAGTCTCATCTCAAGCAGGTGAATTTTGAATAAATTATCAAAGGTAGCCTTATAAAAAAATCTCTTAATTTCATTCTTGAGTGGCTTATAGCTTTCAGTGGTGTGACCACGACTATAGAGAAAATGATAGTATTTATCTTAATTTTTCGTATTCTGTTTCAAAGGATTAGGCCACATAATATTTTTTTTACCTTGAACAGCAATCAATACATTTGCTCGAGAAGAATTAAGTGTTATGTACTTGTCCTCTTATCTAAGCTCATGTCATGTTAATGGGGGTCTAGGATGTAGGTTATTCTTCCCTTATTTTATTGGTTATGAGAATGAGTTATCTATTATTGGAGAATTTTGCGCTTTATGAAAGGTTGCTTAAATTATTTTCTATGAGTACTGATGAATTCATCTTTTTATTTTTGTGCCTCTAGATGATGGACCATGTCAGCATATGAGGTAGCATGTCTTCAATAAGAGTTGAGTAAAAGGAACTTGGTAAAAGACCTCCAAGGAGAACTCCTCTTAGCAGTTCAAGATCCACTACTAGAATATGTTAAGCCTCACTGTAAAATTATTGAGAATAATCCTTAAGTGATTCTCTTTCTTTTTGATGAATCCCAGAGAGGTGATAAGAATCATTAGCAATTCTTTGATTAGAAATGAATTGTTCGACAAATACTTTTTGCCAATTTGACAAACGTGGGGATCATTGTGACTAGAAGTAAATAGAACCATGTTTGAGCTTGTTTTTTAAGGGTAGCAAGAAAAAGAGAATGTCTTATAACTTCCACATGGAACTCTTCTTAGACAATTAATCATAGTTTATGTGATAGGGCATTGTGAAGGACCTTAATAACATTTGGTTGGATTAAGTCTTCAGTGATGTCTGGAAGAATGCATGGTTATTGACTTATGTGTGAGTGATGGGTAGAACTTGCTGTGTTAGCAAGTTCATTGTCTTGATGTGATTGTAGATACCTCCTTGGTAGAGGAAGAGGAATCTCTACATGAAGATGTTTGGGTCGAAGACATTTAACCTATGAAGGATCTCAAGGGTGAAGAACCTCCTCTTGTTATGCTAGTGCTAGTTATCGAGTATCTTGTAGAAGTTGAGGGATCTCAATTTGAGACTCTATCATCTTTCGAATACATTCTTCTGGAGAAGGTCTTGAAGTTCCTTCTCTAGCCGCATTTTTCCCCCAAGATAAAAAGAGGTAGATAGTTGGCATTTATGATTCATAGACTTATTCGTAGAATGAATGGTGTTAGAGTGGGAGGCTCCCAAGATGAGATTGTTATGCCTATTGGTCATTGAAGAAATACTTAGAATTATGGGATTGTGTTCCCATAGATGATGTTAAACTATTGCAGGATAGAACTTATGTAGAAGTAGAGTGAAAAATTTTACATCTTAAGATTATATGAATATTCATTACACCCTAAGAGAGGAAATAAGATTTCTTACATAAAAACCCCTAAAAATGGGAAAACCCACTTGATCAGAATAGTTGAAATGATTCCACTAGTGTTTGAGCAAATTATAGTTGGCTGAATAATCCTTGAAGATAATTAGATTATAATAATCAACTATTGGCTAAAATCCAATGACAAATGGAGGTTAGGTGAAGGTTTAATGATGTTTGGTCGGGTGAAAGTCTGGCGTTAGTTGATGTTAAGGGAGAAATCCTGATGTTCGTCGGTGGTTCGATGAGAGTACAATGTAAGTTGATGTTCTAGAAAATGTCTGGCATGGTCAATGGTTCGACCAATTTCATAACATTATTTGGTGGTTTGGTAGAAGATCAAATGTCAGTTGGTAATATGATGGAAGTCTGGCTTCAATCGATGGTTCGAAGGAAGTTCAATGTCAAGCAGTGTTATGAAAGAAGTTTGTCATTAGTTAGTGGTCCAATGAAAGTTTGGGTATTAAGCGCTAGTCCGTCAAAAGTTCGACATCACTCAGTGGACCGATTGAATTCTTGAGTTAGTGGGTGGTCTGACAAAATGCCAATGTAAATCAGTGGTCTGGTGGAAGTTCGGGCAGAGTTTGAGGAGGAGCTAGGTGGCAAGAGAGACCTTAAATCCTTACTTCTTGCTTCGTGCTTGGGTACCCTCTCCATGAGAAATGTGGGAACTATTTATAGATTTACTAGAGTGGCATCCCTAAATTTTGAGGGGGCGTGGTTTGTATGGACAATCGATGTTAATTACTTTAATCATGGACCGTTTACTAGACATTTGAATGACTTAGTGATATTAGAATTTGATGATCTTAAGCACATTGGAATTGTCTTGTCAAGCCATGCAATTCGAATATAAGAATGTTATGTTTGGAAAATATTAGTTAATTCAAATTATGGTTGAGTCAAATTTTGTGTTGTTGGGTTCATATTTTTGAGGAAATCAGCTCGAATGTAATATTGCTGAAATCTGATTCAGATGGTCCCAATTTGATTTTTGAAAGGTTCCAACTTGATTTTGCCTTAAGATTCATGGCTGATCAAGATAATTTTTTGATGATATATCGACCTTAATTATTTATCTTTAATTCAAAGGTCAATGTATAAATGTATAACTTATAAATTCAGGTTAAGTCAATAATTTAAATGATCTATGTTAGTTAATTATTATTTTTCTAATATATGAAATATAAAGCTGTGTTAATTTGAACTATGATCTAGAGTTTTATTATTATTCTAATTTTACATAATTATTAATTATAAATTTTATTATGATTAATTGAATGATTAGAATAAAAATATATTAGTGGAAGACAACATAAAAATTCAAGTGTAAAAGGGAATTTAATCAAATGTAAATAACAGTACACATAAACATTAATAAATACACTTATTTTCCTATGAATAATTGAAAGGTATAAAACATGTGACATATATAAAACTATAACACAAAGGATAAGATAACTAGTACATAAGGAACCACTCTAACCATCATAATAAGATTTCTATTGGCATAAGTTGGTTGCATCCCATTAACACTAAATTTATAATATTTAGCCAAACTATGTCACATATTTTATTTCAGGATGAACCAATTCAGATATACTTTGCAATTTATTAATGTCTCCACCTAAATAAGGTATCAATTCGTGTCCATTAACATTGAAAACATGGTGGCTTTTCTTTTCCTAAATTTACACAATTATGTAGAGAAATGTTCATATGACAGTAAAAGCTCCTGATAATCTGGCTTTAAATTTTCCTTGAAATAGCTAGTGTCTAGAATTAAAAAATAAGTCATCCTTCCAAGGAGTGAATTCGTTCCTACAAGTTTACTATCAATCCATTTTTTAACATTATCCTTATAAATCCTATCATTTCTATAAGCATCATGTCTGCTTTCTTCCAATTCCCTCAGGTGCTTCAATCTTTCTTTATATACATTTAAACTTATAATTTAATTCATTATTTTCCTGTAATGCTTTGTACTCTAGTTCCACAAAAAGTTGGAAGGTTTTTCAAAAAATTAATTTTTACATAATCATACCAATATGAGTCTAAAAAGAAGTTCTATAGGCCCATAATGCATCTTCTAATTTAATTTCCCATTCCTTCCTATTAGAACTAAACATTTATTTCCAATATTCTCTCTTTTGCTAATCTCATTTTGACCACAAGTTTGGTAATGATAAGCAGTAGCCATCCTATGAAAAATTTCATATTTATTTAAAAATATACCAATTCTTCTAAAATGACTTCCTCCTTCAATGATTAGAACTCTTGGCAATTCAAATCTATACAAAATATTTTTTTTTTTAAAATATTTGATCATAATTTGAGTATAAATTTTAGTGGTTTCTACACCTTTATTCTACTTTGAAATATAATCCATAAGAAAAATAATATATTGATTTCCACGGGATAGCACAAAAGGTCCCATAAAATCTAATCCACAAATATCAAATATTTTTATTTTCAAAATACAGTTTAAAGGTATTTCATTTCTTATTAAAATATTTCTTAATCTTTGACATTCATCAAATTTCATAATGTATTCATTTACATCCTTGATTAGAGTAGGAAAAAAATCTAGATTGGAGGATTTTTGAAGTAGTTCTAAAACATCTAAAATGTCTCCCATAATGAGAATCATAACACTCCATAATGATTGGCTCTATTTATTCTTTAGGGACACAATTTCTCATATTTTGATCATTGCATGATTTAAATAAATATCTTTCATTCCAAAAATAATACTTGTTGTCATCCAGAAACATCCTTTTTTGAATTGGTGATAAATCATACGGATGTTCACCACTCATAATAAAAGTAACAAAATCATCATACTAAGGTGATTTGTGCAAATGAAGAGCAAATAATTATTCATCAAGAAAATTTTCATCAATCTCACCCTCATATGATGCATGCTTTTTGTTATAAAGTCTAAAAAGATGATCCGCAATTTTATTTTTACTATCCATTCTGTTAAAATTTTTGACATCAAATTCTTGTAAGGAAAGAATCCACCTAACCAATCTAGGTTTAGTATCATTTTTTGTCAAAAGGTATTGATAAAAGAATGATCAATATAAAAATATTAATTTGGTGACAATCAAGTATGATATAAATTTATCAAAAGAAAAAAACAATAATGGCTAACAATTCATTTCAGTAATTATATAATTACATCATGCAAAATTTTATGTTTTGCTAGCATAAACAATGACATGATATTTCTTATATTTATATTGTCCAAGATTTGCTCCCACAGTAATTATAGGAGATGTACTCAAGTTTTGTTTTAAAGTAATAAAGCCATTAAAATTTACATAATTAAAATAAAAGGAATATTCTTCTCCAATAATTGACATAATGATTTAAAAATGTCAAAGAAGTACTTAATAAATCTCCTATAAAATCCTGTATGACCTAAGAAACTCCTAATTCTTTAATAGAATTAGGATAAGGTAATATTTCTATCACTTGAATTTTTGCAATATCTACCTCCAATTCTTTCGTAGAAATCTTATTCCATAAGCTAATGATTTTTGTTACCGTGAAATGAGAAGTCATTCATAAAATTTTTAATCCTCTACTCAATCGAGTTTGATAAGATTAGCATCATACATCTTTGAAAAGTAATAGGAGCATTACAAAGACCAAAAGTCATTCTTCTAAAAGAAAAAGTTCCAGAAGGACTAGTGTAGGTATTTTATCTTGATTCTTAATTGTAATATGGATTTGATGTAATCTAGAATATCCATTTAGAAAATAATAAAATGGATGCCCTGTTAACCTATTTAACATATGATAGAGAAAAGTTAAGGGAGAATGATCTTCTTAAGTGGATTTAATTAATTTCTTATAATCTATGAAAATCCTCTAACCTGTAATAATACTTATGGGTATAAGTTTAATATGTTCATTTGTTATGGCAACCAATCCTCTTTTTTAGCAACACAATAAATAAGGCAAACCCAGGAATTATTAGAAATAGGGTAATTAATAATAGCATCAAGAAATTTAAGATTCTCTTTCTTAAAAACATCTTTTATGGAAGGGTTAAGTCTTCCTTGAGGGTCAGCTTTTAGTATTTATTTAGCATCCATTTAAATTATATACATGCAAATTGTGGGATAAATTCCCTTTATGTCAGCAATTGTCGACCCAACAGCTCTTCTAAATTTATTTAAAACCTTAACCAATTAACTTTCTTGATGTTATTCTAAATTTGTTAAATTGATTACAGGAAGACTAGAGTTACCCAATAAAGGAATACTTGAGATGACAAATTAAAGCCTAAAGCTCTAATTTAGGGACCTCTTCAATGGATGGTTTTAAAATTTTTTTTAAAAGAGGAAGTCATTAAAAATTTAAAATTTCCATTGATCAAAGTTTCATTCCATTCATTTGTTACAACAGATTTCCCTAACATCTCTTTATTCTTTTCATCTTCATCTTCTTCAAACAACTCCCTTTCCAATAGTTCTTCTTTTAGACTCTCTACTAAGACATATTCCAAATCAACCCTAAAACAATCTTATTCTTCTCTTTAGGGAAATTTATAGATTTACGCACGTCAATTGTAACCTAGTGAACTTGAATCCTCATAGTCAATTCACCCTTTTGCACATCAATCCTGACTTTTTCTACAGCTAAGAAAAGTCTTCCTAAATTGAAAGGAATTTTCCTATCTTCTTCCATTTCTAAAATATAAAAATTAACATGGAAAATGAATTTATCAACTTTAATCAAAACTTTTTCTATTACACCTCTTGGATAAATGAAAGATCTGTTAGCTAACTGAAGAGTAACAAACGTTTGTTGAACCTCTCATATATTTATTTATTTTTTTAATACAAAGTGGCATGATGTTGAAATAATAACCTAAATCCCATAAAGCTCTCCCACATAATTTATTATTAACACTTAATGGATAGGTAAAACTCCTAAGATCTTTAAGTTTTAAGGAATTTCCTTCTGATTTATAACACTTCTCTTTTTAGTTAATTCTATAATTTCAAATTCCCAATCTTCCTTTTCTTATTCAAAATATCCTTCATAAATTTTGCATAAGTGGCCATTTATTCTAAAGCTTCAAAAAAGGGTATATTAATGGTTATTTTTCTTAACACATCTAGGAACTTTGAAAACTTTTTTCAAGGTTTTGTTTGATTAACCTCTGAGGAAAAGGTGTTGGTGGTTTCTCTACATCCTTCCTAATTATTTTTTTAGGTTCATTTATAGAGAATATTATTCAGTCGAATATTTATTTTCTACTTGTTTGTTTTCACCATCATTCTTTTGAGGTAGATCTTTATCTTTGGTAGGATCTCCCAAAATTTTCAAACATATGTATTGGATATTATGACATTATTCTTGATAATTAATCAACCTAGTAAGATGCCCTATCTATCTTTAACAAGTACATTAGATTAATTATGGAACAAGATTCCTAGATACATAGAAATATTTTTGTAAAGATATCTTCCCCTTCCTATAATGATACAGTTATTCAAAATCTAAGTGATAATGCTGTGCCTCTACATGATACGACACAACGGTGCCTAAATTTTTAGGATCTATGTTGATCTTATTATACCCATATGTCCTGGTTTAGCTTTCAAGTTATCTAATTGCATAGAAAATGCTATGAATTTTTTAGTCAAAATAGATAAAGCATCATATTTTTATATTCCTACAACTATCTTTGAATTAATCATATCAATAAGCCACTAGAAATTATTATTAGTCATTTCCTCTATTAATTTATATGCTTCTTTGAATGGCTTAAACAATAATGATCCTCCAGCTATAGTATCTAAGATTGCATTATGAGATCCTACAAATCCATTATAAAATATTAAAAAAACCTTTCAATATGGTAATACATGGTAAAAGAATTTCCTTAAAACTCTCCCAACTCTCATAGATTCTAGCGCTGCTGCTCTTTGGACATTTGCACTACGGTGCCCACAAAATGAACTAACGCCACAACACTAAAAGTTTCCTTTAATATGGCTCTTGTTGACATGGACCCATTGTTTAATAAATTAATGCGTCACTTTGCTAGCAGATAATGGCCAAAATAATTTTAATTATAGCACCACAGTGCTAATACCTATTGAGCACTATGACGTCCAAGTGACACCCCCTTGACATAGTGGCACTGGAATTTGTTACCACAATGCTGTGTAGACAAACACTAAGCTTTGCGACACTGACTCCTCTGCTGCTGTAGTGTAGGGATAGTTGGATTCACTTTGTAGAGCTGACTACTTCAATGTTGCGGTACTGTCAAATAAAGACTAGGTTCCTCCATGTCCATATTTGGATGATCCGATGACATCAATTATAGAGCCACTATGATATTGTGCTTGATGCTATAGTGTTATACCATACTTTAAAATTTTTTTTATTCCTATATCTTACTATACCAAAATAACTAAAATAGCATGTTTTCACTAATAAATTAACGCATAAAACATAACATTATTCGCACTTATTAAATTCTCCCCAGCTTAAATTCTTGCTTGTCTTTGAGAAAATAAAAGTTTGTAATTGTGATTAAATGATTAACACGAATAAAAAGTGACAATCTAAAATTACTAAAATTTAGGATAATATATTACTTTACGGAAATAGTAAAAATAAATAAAAGCTATATTTTAGTTTGGAAAAATACTAATAGTTCAACTTAATCAATCATTCTTTTGTTTGCCTAATTTGAAATTATAGGTTATAGATTTAATCTTCAACTTTTGAATATTAAAGTGAATAAAGTAGATTTAATAATTATATGCGGGTATAGTTAAAATTATACTTTCATTTTTCACAATTCCTTACATTAACTCTTTCTCATCTTATCCATTATGATTTTTATATAAGATTGTATTTCAAATCATAAGTTTTTTTATTATACTCATATATATATATATATATATATATATATATATATATATATATATATATATATATATATATATATATATATATATATATAGTTATTTATAATAGCTATTTGTAGTTCTTTTCTTCTTTTTTATGCACTATATAAATAATGAAATTGAATATTAGCATCTAATTTAAGATTCTCATACAATCTTAAAACTTTTAATGAAGGGACTTATTGAGATTGCTAATTCCATTAAAATGTTAGCTATTATTTCAAATTTTAATATATGCATATCAATTTTTTTAAACTAATTATTCATCTTATAATTTTTAAATGTTAAATTCATAAAGATATAACTTATAAATTCAAATTAGGCTAATAGCTCAAATGATTGAATGGGTTAAGAAATAAATTTTCCAAACTATGAAGTATAAACAAAGTTTATTCAAATTAGAATTTAGGGTTTTATTATTATACTAATTTTTCATAATATTTAATTATCATTTTTATTAGAGTTAATTAAAAAATTAAAAAATTAATTATATTATAAAAAAATTTAAGTAAGAAGATAATTTTTTAATATGTATGTAAACACATAAACAAATATTACAAGCACATGCTTTTATTTGAGTGATAAAAAGTACATAAAATATGTGTTGAAAATAAAAAAATAAAATTACATTCATAACATAATACAGTTACAAGATAACCAATGCATATGACATCCAACATTCAATAATTACTCTCAAAGCCAAAATTTTCAATTAAGTACAATTTACACATGCCAATATCTCCCAACTCTTCCTTCTCTTCTATAAAATAATAAAGTAGAATAACAAAAGAACATACACATCCTTAAGAAATCTTCACTCCTTTAATAACATGGTTTTAATATATACCCTTTAACTTTAATGATTTACAAAGTTTTCATGTCTATATCCTGATGGCATAATCAAGAAAAATTCTAATGATTGTGAAAGGACCAATCCATCAATATTTGATTTTCCCATGGAAATACTTTTCATTATAACCAAATAACAACACATCATTCCCAAAATAGAAATAATATAAGAAAACATTACCACAATGCATTTTTCTTTTTTCTTCCATGTAGTTATTCTTATCTTCACACAACTCCTCTTTAAATTCATTCAACTTAGTAATAATGGCAGAACTTTGCATGCAGAGAGGTGAAAAAGAATCCTCATTCTTGGTAGGATTTTTATTTTGGTTCTATGAAGAAAAGGATGTATGCTTGATTCTACCCATCACTTAGACTTTTAATTTACAACAGAAGAAAATATAATACTCACTAAAGAGGAGAGATGGACTGAAAAGAGAACTACCTCATAATTGGTTTTATATATTTCAATTGGATGAAAATTTATTTATTTATTTTTAATTTCAAGATATATGGGTCATCAGGGATTTATAGCGTTAAAATGTATGGCATCATGATGCTCCCTTCTTCTCTCTTAAAGGTTTTTTAATTATATTAAATAAAGCCTATTATATAAGATATGATTTCCTCCATCAAAGTGAAATGTTTATAGTATTTAGGCAGACTTGATAATTGATTATACCTGAAATTAGGTTTCCTCTCAAGTAGCACAAAGTTTATAGTCTTCAGTAAGACTTTGAAGTTTATAACAGAATTTGGTTAAGATGTAATATTGCTATTCTTTAATGCGGTCCCATTTGTATCTCTCTCCTTCTCTTTAGGATTAACTTCTGTTTTACTACAAGGAGATCTAATGGGTCCATACTCAAAAAAATTGTAGGCTGACTTAGTTGAGTTTCTAAATTTTTAATTGAAGTAGCTTTGTTTAGTTATTAAGTTCCCAATTTCATGACCATATCTTCTAGGAATTTCTTCCTTGTTCTGTATTGATTACCTTGATTAAATCCATGAGGATATGTTTGTTTTGGACTTTTGTTAGCTTGATTTTGATTATTATGATTTTTGCATTAGTTTATTTGACCACAATTCCATTGATTTCAACCATTATTATTTGACCAATTAAAATTTTAGTGATTCCTTCAACATGAATTATATGTATTTGAATAAGGATTATTTTATCATCCAATCATATTTCTATTTTTAGTCCCTTGGATATCATTTTCTTCTATTGTACTTTTATCTTTCAAATGTAAAAAAGAATCAAAATTTAAGCCTAAAGTGCTCAATTTCTTTGATATTGCTGCAATTTGCATGGTCAAAATAGATAAAGAATCATTTTCATAAACTCCAGTCACACTCTTAGGATACACCATATCAATAGGCCACTGAAAATTATTTATTATAATTTCTTCAATTAATTCATAAGCCTCGTCAAAAGGCTTTGACATTAAAGAACCTTCAACTGTAGCATCAATTATTACTCTAAGAGATCCTGCCAATCCATTGTAAATAGTTTGAATTATCAACCAATCAGGTAAGGCTTGGTGAGGGCACATTCAAAGCATATCCTTGAATCTTTCCCAACACTCATAAAAAAAATATCCCTTTAACTTAGTAAATGATGTAATGTCATTTGTAACCTTGGTAGTCCTATAAGGTGTGAAATACCTTCCTAGAAATTTATGGGACAAGTCGTTCCATGTTGTAATAGAGCATGGAGGTAAAAAAATTTTACCAAAATTTTTCCTTGTCTCTTAGAGAGAATGGGAACAATTTCTATCTAATGGCATCATCACTAACAATATTACATTTTAATATTGCATAAATTTTTTAGAAACAGTAATAGGATTTTTTAAGAATATAATAGGATTAATTATACAATTGATTCAATATAGTAAATTTATAAATAAAAAAATTCTTCCACGGCAACTATGCCAAAAATATGATAGGGTGGTGGAGTAACCTAAAGAATTGTAAACATAATTTAGGGATCTATCTATCCCTAAAAATTGCTTAGGCTTCCTTTGATATAAAACTTATAAAAATCCCACTTAATATATGAAAATATACGTGCCAAATCAAGTAATATAATGATAAAATGGAGTATTGATCCCACGAGGAAAAATACTTACTTTTAAATACTAGTACTATCTACTTAAACTACAATAACTTTCTTACTTAAAAATTATTTTGGTGGAGATTCAATCACTTAATCTAAAGGGAAAAAAATAAAATGAAACACTAATGGAATAAATTAGTTCAGATTTATGGAATGTAAACACAATATGTTTCCTAATGATTCTCTTTTAGACTGATGCTATTTAGAGTATACGCATTACCATACACTCAACTAAGCGTGAATAGATAAAGGATAGATTAAACTCTTCCATGCTCAATACCACTCCAAACTCCCATAGCCTATTACCCTATGAAATTATAAAAGAGTAAGTAAAGCGTGTACTACTAAAACCCCCTCATGATAATTCATCTTTATATATTTTATACATGAAAAACACTATGCATATTCTTTCCTCTTATCAATCCAACGTACATGGTTAGGCTTGCTTTCCTATTCCTAGGCTCCACATTACACATGATATTAGAAATACATATAGTCACTAAGTGCGTTAAATGAAGACCTGATATGTTAAAAATATCATGAAATTATTAATGAAGAGAACTCATTATTACTCCATATTTCATTCACACCATCAATCCAAAATTAGAGAATTTAGTCAGATATAATGAACAAGTGAAGCATATTCATTTTCAATAATTGAAGAATAGAAGCAAAGTATAGGATAAAAGATATCATAGGGTGGGTTCAATGATTTCCCTTTCACTTCTTGTGAAACATATAAAATTGCTTCTATAAACACAAGAAAAGTACACTATGAAATATGTATCTAGTACTTCTATGCATTCCCTTAGTTGTCACTTCTAATGAAAAATCAATTAAGCTCTTTAAGGACTAAAACTAAATAAGTGATTAAACTCCTCTACTATCATTACAAATAAACTATTTATAATAAAAATATGGAAAATGAATTTTAGCACCAGATACCCATAAAATGAACTAACATCGCAACACTGAATGTTTCCTTTGCTATCTCACTTGTTAATATAGAATTACTATTTAATGTATCTATTCATTGCTTCACTAAAGATCATGGCCTAAATAGTTTCAACTTTAGAACTATAACACTGTTGATAGTTGAGTGCTGCGACATCCATGTGGCATGCCCATGGCTTAGCGATGCTAAAATTTTGCACCATGGCACTATTTAGAAAGAGATAAGGCTTTACAGCGCTAACTCCTCTGACATCGCAGAATTGGGATAATTAGATAGGATATGTGATGTTGATTCCTCTAATGTTGCGGTGCTTTCAAACAGAGACTAGGAGCCACAATGTCCATATTTTGGCTCTTAAGCATTGTCAATTGGGGCACCGCGATAGTATTGTGTTTGATGCCAGAATGTTATACAATAATTTAAAATTTTTCTCCTTTCATGTATTTTACTCCACACACTCAACTAAAGAAACAAATTTTTATTGAAAAATTATCACATAAAATATAACATAATTTACACTTATCAATATGCAATCAGTAAAAAAAAAACAAAAAGGATATAATTAGGTCTAACTTTATAATTAATTTAATAATATAGTTAAAATTGTAAAAAGAGAATTATTTCCTCGGTAATGGCACAAAAAAATGATGGGGGCTATGGAATAAACTTTTAAATTATTTAAAAATATTAAGTTCCATTACCCCTAAATAATGCTTAGTATTTCTTTGATATAAATAATAATAATGCCACACTTAATATACACAAACATAATGCCAAATCAAGTAATAAAGTGTAAGAGTAGAGTGTTGAACCCATGAAGAATTATGCATACTTACAACAAACTACTACTATTTACTCAAATTATAATAATTACCCTACATAAATAAAAATGATAATTTTTTTGAGATTCTATCACTAAATAAAATTATAAGAATATTAGATATAATATTTAATTAAAATGTTTTTTATTGATAAATTTAAATTTTATATCATTCTTAATGAGACACTTCAAAGTAATATTATTCAGAGCACAAGCATCCCTAAATCTCTATTGAGCTTATTGGGCTTATTGGGGTGAAAAAGATTTATGCTGGCCACTTACAGTTACAGTCTCTCTTTAAGAACCTAGAAGATTACATATCCTATGTTTATCCATGAAAGAATCATATCTTAATACGCTTTAGTAGTTTATGTATTTCTCCATCGAGGCTAGACAACACACTAAATTTTAACTAGACATATGGCCACTAGGTGCATTACATAAAGAGCAGGATAATATTAAAAATATCTTTTAAATGTTATAGAACAAGTGTCTTCATTAGTAATCAACATGCATTTTCCAAACAAGAAAATTAGCCCGACAAAAGATGAATAACTAGCAATTTCATTTTCATTAGAATCATGGAAGAAAGAAAAAACAAGTAAGTGATGTCACTAGAAAGGATCAAAGTATCTCCTCTTTACTCCTTCTCCCTTAACATATTTAGTTGCTTTAAAAATTATAGGCTAAGTACTCCAAATGATTGTATCTAATACTTCTGTAGCCTCTCTTAGAATTTATTCTAAGGGGGAACTAGAGAAGTACTCTAAAAATTCCACATTCGACATAAGTAACTAAACTCTCTTTGAAATATAATATAATAACTATTTAAAGAAAAAATATTAAGGCATCTAACACTACATCACTTGAAATAATGGAATGTCAAAAACTTAAAAGTGAACTAATACCTCGATGTTGGAACTTCTGCATCGCCATGGTGCTTGCTAAATTGGATCAATTTATTTAGTGAACATTCACATCTTTTCACTAAGAGATCATGGATTTGGAAGTTATATATGGAACACCATGATGCTATTGACATTTGAGCATTATGACGCCCAAGTAGGAAACAAATGGCACCAAGGCGTGAGAAATTATGGTCTTGTATTATTTGAAAAAAGAGAATTTAATGTTGTCTAGTTGACTTTTTGACACCATGGTGTTGATAATACTATTATGCTATCTTCAATACTTCCGCAATGCTTACAAATAGAGAACTCGATGTCGTAATATCATAATTGCAGTTCCTTAGTTGTATTGAAGGTAACACTGTGGCATTATTTTGTTAGATACCATGGAATTGTTGACTACTTAGAAGTTTCATCAAGTTTTTAGTTTTTCCTCCACCAAAATAACTAAAATAATATATTTTTTTTATAAAAAAAACATAAATTGATATGTAATTTACACTTATCAATGTCGTGTAGATTCATTCTAACTCCATAATTGAGCCAAGTTAGCTACATTGAGATATTAGTTCATCATTATAACACCTTAGTGCCAAGATGTTGAGCATCGTGGGTTCTGAGTAAATATACATAGTTTTCTATGATAAAAAGGAGTGTTGAGAAATGTTTGGTGATATGTCTGGTTTCTATATAGTGGGAAAGATTTAGGAGTGGAATAGAGCGTAGAGAGAATGAGTAATAAGGTAATCATTCTTGAAAGAGTTAATCTACAAGATCTATTTAGGATTCTCAAATATGAGTGATATTTTCTTCATTTTCTTTTTTTGGGCTGTCTTCTCAAATGCAACTATTGAAAAGTATTTTGTTCCAAATAAATACTATGGCTAGCTAACTTCTTATATTTGGTAAGATGATGTGACTAATTTTTGTATTTTCTAATGAAGATTCTTGCACCTAAATGTGACCTTCTTGATGGAGGAGTGTTTAAATAATTAAGAGGATTGAGATAAAAAATTTAATTACATAGACATTAGATAAATAGGATTCTACGGTCTAAAAAAATATAATCAACAAAGTGTGGGAAAAACCTTTCCTTACACCCTTACGAGCTTGACATAGATCTAAAGCTGCATATTCTTTGATTCATAACTATTATAGATGAGTCTGGTGAGAAAAATATTTGTTTATTCACTATCATTAGTCCAAACCATCTTAAGTTTTGTTTATCTTAACCTTTTATCATATTTTTCAGTAATGGTTGCACTTCACCTTCATTTCATTGAGTAGGATAAATCTTGTGGCTTGCAAGGCAATACAAGAGATAGTTGTAGCCCACTTAGGTCACCATGGGATCGACACTCTTCTCTTATAGTTTATTACTTTATTGATACATACACATACATAACTAAGAACATTAGACACATATATTTAGTAGAAACTAATGCTATGCATCCAATCATATACCCAAGAATTTTCTCTTAAAGATAAAGGTAAACTAAAGCTAATCGTTTTACTGTAGAGGTTGAGGAATGTGATACAATAGACTTAACCAAGCATCTACTAGACTATTTAAGTCAAAATTATGAAAAAATTTCTAGAATGGAAAGAAAATGGAGGAAATAATAACCTCTTTGTGGAATAAGGAATCTCATTCATATAGGCAAAAATAGAATCACTTCAAGTAGAATATATCCTTCATGTAGCTAATAAAAAGAATTAGTTAAGGAAACTAATTATTACTAAGTTAAGCTAGAAAAATAATTAATGTAATCAATAAATTTAAATTAAATGGTATAACAACAAGTTAAAGAGGAGTAAGCACAGTCTAGGTTTACTTCATATATTATGAGGGGTAGGCCATACTCGATAAAATATGGCATGTTCCAATATCTAAAAGGATTTGTGCAACCTATGATAAATTTTTTGATGACATGAGAAACCCTATACAACATTAAGCATATTTTAAATCCAGTTAATGTAGTGTTGGGGGTAGCGATGCATTGTTATTAAGATAATTCATTAGTAGCTTATCCGATGTCATAATTAATGTAGCCTTGTGATAAACTTTTCATGCAATTTAATTAATTGTTATGCTATATTAAAGTCTATAATGAAAACAAAGGCCAAACTTTTTTATAAGTAAATGTAATTAACTCATATATCTTTGATACCTTTTATCATCTTGGATAATAAAAGCACTTTCATTTTGCAGAAATTCCTATTGACTTATTAAAATGAATAAAATCGAAAGGAATGATAAGAAAGACACTATTTCATCCTATGTTTTCTCTTCCTTTCCCATTATCTCTTGTGGCCACTATTTCACCCCTCTTTTGCTCTCCCTCACCCATGATATCCTGTATTCATGATGAAAGATTTATTTTGGGTTTGCTTGGATTTTTTTTGGAGTATCCTGCCTTATTGTCACTTACCGTATGAGATTTTCAAAATCACAAACTCAGTTTAAATTCACTCATTTTAAGCCAACAAATTTTATTTTTGTATGTTTGAAATAATTTTGACTAGTTTGATTCATTTAAGCATTGATAAAGTTTGTTTGTTTTAGGCGTCATTTAGATTCACCCCACTTTTTGCTAAAGAAAATAAGAATGCCATCTCAAATGAAGCCTCCATAAGTATATATGCCAACCTCAGTTTAACATAGTTTTAAAAAGGTCTATAAATAATTTTGCCTAAAATATTTTCAAAGTCAGATTTTCTACAAAATATAAGAATAATGATAAAAGTTCAGTTCAACTTTGAAATGCATTCTTATCTGATGTAGTGTTGTGTGCCAAGTAAAATATATGGTTATTTAATAAACTAGCCACAAGCTTAATTTTCTAAGTTATTTCCATGGATTTTTTGAAACTAATATAGAGAGAGATGCCGTTAATGAAGCATAGGCACTAAGCAAAGCTAAAGGAGAGAATGCCGGTAAGTTGAGCAGTTTCACAATTTGTTAACTACAGTGATGGTAATTGGAGCTACAAGATGTATGATTATATAGAAAACATTAATTGAAAAGTTTAAAGACTATAAATCCATTATAGCTACATAAAGTGGTATAAGTAGCATAGCCATTTGAGAAGTGGCGATAATTCTGGTAAGTAGTATGGGAGATGGTGGAAGGTTGTTAGCTAGTATGAAGTGGAGATGAAGTTATGTTATTGTTATCACAATCCCTTAAGGTGATGAGCGGGATGATTATCAATTTCTTGGGATGAAGATGCATTATACTAGTAGGTATGTATTTGTTGAAGATGTCTACGAGCTGATATGTAGTGGAGACATGACAAACTATAAGAAGATAAGCTTGAAAATAATCTCTAACAAAGTGGTGATTGATCTCGATATGCTTTGTACATGCATGAAATATTGGATTACAAGCCAATGGGCATGGAAGAGTTGTTGAAGAAAATAGGAGGGTGTCTTATGGAATGGAGAAGTCATGACACAACCGATGAATCCAAATTAAGCTAGAGGTGGTAGTGGCAAGAGACTTGTATTCAGCTTTAGTAGAGGACTTACCAACTATTGATTGCCTTTTGATGTACCAGGTAATGAGGGCTATTCTGAAGAAAATGCAATAGCAAGTTGTAGATTTTCTATCCAATGTGTCACTTGCTGAATAATAATTTGAAAATATAGAGAGATGTACATCATTTATGGGTAGTAGGAGTCCATAATGATTGGTGCATTTAAGATAGCAAAGTATATGCTTAAGAAATTAAAAATGAGTTAATAAGTGTTAACGCATATGCTGACAAAATTTGTTAACCACAAAAGCATTATGTGGCCTCATGGAGGACATAATTATTGAGAACCTATAAATTAGTCAAAAAAGGAAGGTTGGCTAAAGGAAACCAGTAAGGCAGGATTATTTGGGAGCTTCGAGGGTAAAGGCAATGAGAATGATTTTCAACCATACACAAAAACTATTTGGAGAATCAAATGAATGTAGGATTTGAAAGACAAATGAAAATCGGTTGAGGACCGGGCAATTTCCATGCCAAGGTTATGTGTATAAAAGGTTAGTTGAAGATTATCGATCAGAGAGGAAATAAATATATGATAATTACCACTTATGAGAATGTAGTCTACATAAATTAATAAGTAGATAGTAATATAGTTTTGTGTAGAAGAATAAAGGAAGAGTGTGCAGAGTTGATATGAATGTCTGGTGTGAGTATGTAGGAGGATAGTGGGGCAAACCAAATATGTTGTGCTTGCCTCAAACTGTAGATAGCTTTTTGGAGATGGCATACATAGTGCGGGCATTGAATATCTTGATAGCCTTATGGTTGATACATGTAAATTGTGTCAGTGAGTTTTCCACAGAGAAATGCATTCAAAATATTAAGTTGAATACCTGGCCAATTGTGGTGGAAAGCAACTATAAGGAATACTCGTATAGTTGCAAAATTTCCCAAATGACTAAATGTTTTATGGTAATCAATGTCATATTCTTGTTTGAAACCTTATGCAATGAGACAAACTTTATGAGGGGCAAAGGAAATGTCTAATAGAATTTTGAGCTTAAAGATCATTCTTCAACCAATAACTTGTTCGTCTTCATGTGGGGGGACAAAAGACAAAGTCCCTTGAGCTTTAAGATCCATCTGGAGCTGATAATTTATTGGTCAACATAGCCTAGCACCATTCTGAAATTTTGTTGGTAGTTGTATAAGATGTTGGAGTGGCTTGGAGGGTGTGATGAATTTCTAAAATGACACATGGTTTTAGAGAACCTGTATACATAAGAATGACCATTAGATGTTTGGGAGGTATGGTGGGGGTGGTAGAGGTGGAGGGGGAATTATTAGTTGGAGGGAGGGAGTTTGTACAGGATGCTTTAGGAGACAAAGATGCTGGTGTATGAGAGGAATTGTGGAGTGATTGGTTGGAAGGTGATGGAGACAATGGAGATGAGGTGATAGGTAAGTTGGAGGATTTTAAATTTGGAGATTTGGGAAAGGTGAATGGAAGTGAGAAGAAAGAGGTAGATGTGTAAGTTTGTGTTGATGAATTCGTAGAAAGAGAGGAAAAAAGAAAACTAATCAAAGGCTACATGTCTAGAGAAAATTATTTTGTCTGTAAGTGGATTGAAACATTTGTACCCTTTTTGAGTAGGAGCATGGCCTAAGAATATGCAGGGAATTAAGCGTGGGGTCAACTTATATAGAACAAATGGTCGAAGCCATCGATAACAATTACAACCAATGGAATGGAGATGTGTGCATACTGAAGGGGTGTAATATAAATGTTAGAATGGGGATAGGAAGGAGGTATTAGGAGAGGGTAAGAGATTTATAACATAGATAATAGTAAGGAGAGCATCAAACCAAAAATGGGAAGATAACTGAGGATCGACAAGGAGTGTGCAAATACTATATACAAAATGACAGTGGTTTCTTTCTATGATACCATTCTATTGGGGAGTATGGGAATAGGTGTATTGATGGTATATGTCGTGATGTGAGATAAAAGATAGCACAACATTGTTAAGAAATTCGCCACCACCATCTATTCTAAGTGTGCAAATGGGAGATTTGAAATGTTTCTCAATTAATTTTTTCAATATTATAATACTTTGAGTAACATAATACTTATTTTTTAGTTGATAGATCCTTGTATAATAGGAGAAATCTTCAATAAGCAAAAGATAATAGTGAAAACAATCACAATAAATAATGGGGGAATTGTTAAGAGAGTTGCTATTTGCATGTTTTACATTCTTGCAACTTGTATAGTTTTGATGATTCCAAATATTATTATTTTATGTATTGATATCTCCTAACACTTTTTGAAAGATTTGTTTTTTGCTCTTCTGTGAACTAACTGTTGCAAATCTACTTTTTCATGGCTTATGTTTTGATGATTGACAAACACTATCTCTCTTGGACTACTTGTTGCTTCTAACTTTTCAGGAATCGAAGATCGGACGATCAAGAGGAAGCCAAGTCCAGGATCGCGTAGGTTTAGGGTTGAGTCAGTCTGTAATTTTATTTTTCACCTTTTGAGTCTACTTGTAATAATCAAAAAGACTGATGCTAAGTAACCCTTCACACACACACTTGAGAGGCTTAGAAATTCTGTTTTTGCCCACATCGGCCCGGCCGATCTTTATATCGTCCGGGACAATCAGCTTAAAACATAAAGTCTAATTAAGGATTCTTAATTAAGGCAGCCGACATTAACATATCGTCCTGGACGATACGTGTATCGGCCAGGACGATAAGCTCAAAATAGAAAGAGATAGCCGCCTTAGACAGTTTAGGCATACTGAATTTTAAATTATCGTCCAGGACGATTCCAGGATCGGCCTGGACGAAATTACCAAATTATGCCTTAATTGATCAGGGAATCAAGGGAGTAATTAAGGATGATTGATACGATCATATCGGTCAGGACGATCGTGAGATCGGCCTGGACGATCAAGCCAAATTTCAATCGGTCAGGACTGTTCCCAAGGCTGTGCTCAGGACGATTTACCTCTGATTTGAACTAATTGGCCAGGACGATCTTGAGATCGGCCGGGACGATCAAGCCAAATTTCAATCATCCAGGACTGTTCCCAGGGCTGTGCTCTGGCCGATCTTCCTTGATTTGTACTAATCGGCCAGGCCGATGTTTATATCGGCCTGGACGATAAAGTTGGCTACTTACAATTAATGAGCTCCTCTTGAGCTCTTCTATTTAAAGAGCTCTTCTTCAACATTTTTAAGAGACCTTTGGCTGCTGCCTTGACCAGAGAAGACCTTGAGGAGAGAAAGAGAGAGAGGGAGAGAGAGAGGATCTTGTGAGGGGGAGCTTGTGAGGGGATTCACAAGGGTTGCTCAAGGATCGCTCTGCTTGTCTTTCGTCTGGAGTTTCTCGTCTGTGGAAGGGTCGGTAGAGGTAAGGAGTTTTGCTTTTGGTTGTGGTTCTCTGCCAGCTTCAGGAGGAAGCAAAAGGAGGTAGGTTCTCTACCTTGCCGCGGTGGCAAAAAGGAGTTTCTTGTGAGTGCTTCTCCGCCTAGCTGTGGGGGCTAAAGGAGAGTCAAGTTTTGTAGTGCAATACTTGGAGGGTGCCTCCAAGGAGTGGACGTAGGTCGAGTCGACCGAACCACTATAAATCTTGTGTTCTTATTTTTGCTTCCGCACTTTTAAATTCCGCATTTGGTTTTGTGGTGTGATTTGGTTTGTGAATTTATTCCTTTGTCTTAAGAATTTTTAAAATACCAATTCACCCCCCCCCCCTCTTGGTTAGCTTGGGACTAAGTTCATAGGGCTTAACATCCCGAACGAACTTTCAAGTGGTATCAGAGCGGGATTCAAGAAATTAAGTTTGAAAACTTTTTGAATTTGATCCATGGCTAACGTAGGAAATAGAAACACTACTGAAGGTTATTCGATTACACGACCTCCTCTATTTGACAACTTACCTTTTGATTTTTGGAAAACCCGCATGTCAACGTTTTTACAATCTACTGATTATCGCATGTGGATGTTTATTCAAGAAGGTTATTCTCCACCTTCTCGTGAAATTAATGGTATTAAAACTGAAGTTGCTTTTACTGAATGAACTTTCGATGAACGTGATTTGGCTCAGTTAAATGCAAAATGTTTGAACTGTTTTTTCTGTGCTTTGAAATCTGAAGATTACATGCGTGTTTCAACTTGCAAAACTGGTAAAGAGATTTGGGATAAATTATTCATCACCTATGAAGGTACTAATGAAGTTAAGCAATCCCGTTTGAACTTTCTCTTGCATGACTACGAACTTTTTCGTATGAAACCTCATGAATCAATTTCTGACATGTACACTAGGTTTACTCAGATTGTTACTTCATTGCATGCACTAGGAAAAGAGCTTTCGAATTATGAAAAAGTTAACAAGATTTTGAGATGCTTGCCTTCGTCTTATGATGCAAAAATAACTGCAATCACTGAATCAAAAGATTTGAATACTTATTCCATTGATAACTTACTTGGCTCACTCATTGCTTACGAGCAAGGTGTGAATCAAAGAAATCTTGATGCAGGTGAGAAGAAAAAGGAGAAAACAATTGCACTGAAGGCGCACAAATCAGATTCTGAATCTTCCGGGTCTGAGAGCGATGAAAATGCCTTCATCACAAGGCAATTCAAAAGCTTTCTAAGGAAGAAACAAAAGCATCATCAAAGTTGGAGAAAAGGTAAGGATCATAAACATATTAAAGGATCTTCTGATGTTGTTTGTTTTGAATGCAGGAAACCTGGACATGTGAGAGCCGATGGCCCTACACTTCAAGATCAATCAAGCAAAGAAAAGGAAAAAGGTGAGGAGAAAGCCAAGTCAAGGAAGGACAAGAAGAAAATCCAAAGAGGATTTTGGGCAGAATCTGGTACTGATTCCTCTGAGACTGAACCAGAGGAAGAGACTACTAATTTGTGTTTCATGGGAGAAAATCAAAGTGATGAAGAAGAGGTATGTAAACCAACCTATGATGAATTGTTTGAAATTTGTGAAAAAATTCATGCATCATACAAAAAACTTAAGAAAACTCATGCTAGCCTAAAATTAGAACATTCAAATCTACAAAAAGAGCATGAAGTGTTTCTCAAAGACCATGCAACGATTGATTCAAATCACATGGCTCTTCTTGATGAATTTGATGAGTTGAACAAAAAGCATTTGGAATTAATTGATGAACATAATGCATTAAAAGTTTCACACACCTCACTTAGTTTTGATCTTAAGAAATCTAAAGATCTTGAGAAAAATTTGAGGATCGAGATTGATGCCTTAAAGAGAACAAATTTGAGGATTCAAAATAATCGGATGACTTCCACTGTTGATCTTAAGCCAAAACCTAGGAAGAGGCATTATAACTCAAATCATCTAAGAAATCCCTTTCCTGGATTTAGATGTTTCTCATGTGGCATACTAGGACACATCTCACACACTTGCACCGTTCATCGTAGTACTCATTAGGTGTGGAGACCTATAATGCATGATTCACAGCATACCTTACCTGCATTACATTCTACTTTTTCTAAGAAGGATCCCAAACCTATTTGGGTTCCTAAATCTGACTGTTGTTGAGTTTTGCAGGTGTGCTCTCACCAAAGCCCTCATGGGAGCATAGGATAACTGGACATAAGGAGGCTTGCAGCTCAAAAATTGCTTAAACTCGCTGCTTTATCACGTGCTTGAAACATTAGTTTTGTGTGTCTTTTTATTTTTTCTAGTTTTTGTGCTCACTTTGTATTGATTTTAGTTTGCTTTATTTTTCATTTGTTTTGTTCTGTTTTGTTTTGTTTACACGTTGCTCTTTAATTTTGACCTTCATATGATTAGTCCTTTCAAACTTTTAGTTTTTGGAGTTTTTTTTGGAGACAGTGATTTAGCTTTTCAAAATTGGTTAAAGGGAGTTTTCTGTTGATGTTTTCCCTCCTTCAGACTTTATTTAGTGGTATGATTTTTCTTCTCTAAAATAAAAGTCTAAACTCGGTTTAACCAATAGCCTGTTAATTAAGATCTTTTTCTTATCTTGCTACAATAATTTATCTTATGCATAATAGCCAAAGTTTTTAGTTATCATTCAAGCTTTTGAAATCTTGACATTGCATTTTTTTTTTCACATGATTTTGATTTAGTGTTGTGGATTGTTCTTCCCTATGTTAGAGAGAGAGCCCCTATTCTCTAATATTTGGAGGATATACTCACAACTAAGTTTTTTTTTTAAGAGTATATTAAAGAATTTCTAGTTTGCAAAAGTTAAAAAGGAAAGAGGCCAATGAAGCCAAAATTGAAAAGAATGCTATATACACAAAAGTGTATCAAAGAATCAAAAAATTCTCAAAAGAGCAAATCAAATGACAAGAGGCATAAAATGAGCCCACTAAATGCAAGCTATTCTCTCTTTGGTAAAACTCTTAAAACTTAGAAAACTCATTAATTATGTGATGTTTTCAAAGACTTGATTTCAATTTCCATGATTGAGAAAAATTACTTTGGTTTATTAAATATGAGATATTTTCTTTGTAAACAAGCTTTGAATGGATCTTATTATCCCTATTAGTTATTCTAAGCTGGATTTTTGGTTTCCAAAAGAATTTTTGTACCCTGAAGGATGTCTGATCAAGGGTTAACAAAATCAGATATTCTACCTGCTTCTAATTGAGATTTGTTAAACTTATTGATCTCTTGGAACTTTAAAAGGCTTAACTTTTTGAAAATAATTCTCATATGATGCCTCCATAAATAAATTAAAAAAAAAAATTTAGAAAAATTACAAGTTCAAAAATATTTGTTTACATATGTTCCTTATTTTTTATTTTTCTGTGTTTTTCCTGTTTCTTTATTTTTTGAGGGTCTTGATCATCACCATTTCTCTTTAAATTCAATTCCTAGTTACATCGTCCTGGCCGATCCCCTTATCGTCCTGGACGATATGACAAATTCTGTTCAAAATCCATCTGCTGACCTTTTTCATTTGAAAACCCTATCTCATCGTCCCGGACGATCCCACATCGTCCTGGACGATTTGATCGAACTCTTGGTCCTGGCTGATAGTATATTTTGTCTGACCGATGCATTTTATGTGCATCGTCCTGGCCGATACACTGGATCGTCTTGGATGATCCACGTGTCAGTATGTTTTGATCTTTAAATTCGGCCCCGGACGATCCATTATTGGACAATCGGCAGGGCCGATCCACTATTCGTCCTGGACGATACACATGGCAAGCTTTTTAAACGTTTTAACTTCGGCCGGTACGATCAATTATTGTGCATCGTCCCGGACGATACACCTAATCGGCCCGGACGATCTGCTAGTTCACCACACTTGCCACCTACTTTCAGCAGCCACCTCCACCACCTCCATCTGATGATTTGGATCCCTCATTATTTTAGTCTGTATTTTGTGTTGTTTGTTTCCTGTCTTTTTTATGTGCTTGATATTCTTCTTCTTGTGTTTCTAGACCCTCTTTTTGTGATGACAAAAGGGGGAGTAGGGTGAGGTGTAGGAAAAAGCTGTTTGGTCTTGTATTTTGTAACCTTGCGGTGTTTTAATGAAATTTTCCTACTTGTGTTTGCCATCATCAAAAAGGGGGAGATTGTTGCAAATCTACTTTTTCATGGCTTATGTTTTGATGATTGACAAACACTATCTCTCTTGGACTACTTGTTGCTTCTAACTTTTCAGGAATCGAAGATCGGACGATCAAGAGGAAGCCAAGTCCAGGATCGCGTAGGTTTAGGGTTGAGTCAGTCTGTAATTTTATTTTTCACCTTTTGAGTCTACTTGTAATAATCAAAAAGACTGATGCTAAGTAACCCTTCACACACACACTTGAGAGGCTTAGAAATTCTGTTTTTGCCCACATCGGCCCGGCCGATCTATATATCGTCCGGGACGATCAGCTTAAAACAGAAAGTCTAATTAAGGATTCTTAATTAAGGCAGCCGACATTAACATATCGGCCTAGAAGATACGTGTATCGGCCAGGACGATAAGCTCAAAATAGAAAGAGATAGCCGCCTTAGACAGTTTAGGCATACTGAATTTTAAATTATCGTCCAGGACGATTCCAGGATCGGCCTGGACGAAATTACCAAATTATGCCTTAATTGATCAGGGAATCAAGGGAGTAATTAAGGATGATTGATACGATCATATCGGTCAGGACGATCGTGAGATCGGCCTGGACGATCAAGCCAAATTTCAATCGACCAGGACTGTTCCCAGGGCTGTGCTCAGGACGATTTACCTCTGATTTGAACTAATCGGCCAGGACGATCATGAGATCGGCCGGGACGATCAAGCCAAATTTCAATCATCCAGGACTGTTCCCAGGGCTGTGCTCTGGACGATAAAGTCGGCTACTTGCAATTAATGAGCTCCTCTTGAGCTCTTTTATTTAAAGAGCTCTTCTTCAACGTTTTTAAGAGACCTTTGGCTGCTGCCTTGACCAGAGAAGACCTTGAGGAGAGAAAGAGAGAGAGGGAGAGAGAGAGGATCTTGTGAGGGGGAGCTTATGAGGGGATTCACAAGGGTTGCTCAAGGATCGCTCTGCTTGTCTTTCGTCTGGAGTTTCTCGTCCGTGGAAGGGTCGGTAGAGGTAAGGAGTTTTGCTTTTGGTTGTGGTTTTCTGCCAGCTTCAGGAGGAAGCAAAAGGAGGTAGGTTCTCTGCCTTGCCGGGGTGGCAAAAAGGAGAGTCAAGTTTTGTAGTGCAATACTTGGAGGGTGCCTCCAAGGAGTGGACGTAGGTCGAGTCGACCGAACCACTATAAATCTTGTGTTCTTATTTTTGCTTCCGCACTTTTAAATTTCGCATTTAGTTTTGTGGTGTGATTTGGTTTGTGAATTTATTCCTTTGTCTTAAGAATTTTTAAAATACCAATTCACCCCCCCCTCTTGGTTAGCTTGGGACTAAGTTCATAGGGCTTAACATCCCGAACGAACTTTCACTAACATTTAAGGAAAATCAAACTCCAGACTACTGAAGACTTCAAATCAATTTTAGCATGAGAGATTTTGTGAATTGAAGCTTGTAATTTTCTTTGAATTAAGTTTAAGAGGGAGTGATTGTAATTGAGTGAATAAACACACACACACTTAAGGAGATCTTTAAAAATTTATACTGATCGTACGGGATGAACATAGTTTGTACGGGACGATCAAGTCCGTTATCTCCTCTAAAGAGCAATGGAACGAACAGGACTCAAAGAAACTTTTTCTAAGTCCTGATCGTCCAGGATGAATACTAATCGTCCCAGGACGATATGTTCTTTGGATAATTTTTGTTCAGATGAAATTCATTTTCGTGCCAGGACGAAATGCTCTCTGGAAAATTTTCATCCAGATGAACTCAAATTCGTTCCAAGATGAAATTCCTCTGGAAAATTTTTGTTCAGATGAATTTCATATTCGTGCCAGGATGAAATGCTCTCTAGAAAATTTTTGTCCAAACGAACACAAATTCGTCCCAGGACAAATCGCTCTCTGTAAAAATTTTGTCCGGACGAACTTATTTTCATCCTAGGGCGATGTGAACCAACTCCTCAAATTTTGGCGACGTCCTGCAGTTTTTGGGAACCGACCTATGGTCTAACTATTCATATCGGATGAACCTAGTTCATACGAGACGATGCTCGGTACAATTTCAGTTCATACCAATATACATTTGGTTCGTTTCCACACATTTAAGTAAAATCATCCATGACGATCCACGATCGTACGTCAGATGAAGGAATTTTTGTTGGATACTCAAGTGCTGGAAAATCTTATAGAGTATTAAATAGAAGAACTTTGGTAATTGAGGAGACCATACATGTTGTATTTGATGAATTTGGAAATTTGGAAGAGCTAAATATTATGGAAGATGAGATTGAAGTTAACTCCCAAAAGATTGATAAAATGAATTTGGAAGAAAATTTGGAAGAAAATGTGAAAGAAAATTTGGAAATAGAAAACCTTTTGCCTACAGATTTGAGATTTTATAAAAACCACCCAAAAGAGTTGATAATTGGTGAAGCTAGTGAGGGTGTAAGGACTAGGCGTGGATCAAACAAAGAAGTCAATCATTCAGCCTTCATTTCAACTATAAAACTCACTAATATTAATAAAGCACTTTCGGATGAATTTTGGATTTTGGCCATACAAGAAGAGCTAAATTAATTTGTGAGAAATAAAGTTTGGGAATTAACTACAAGGCCAAAGGATCAAAGTGTAGTTAAAACTAAGTGGATATTCAAAAATAAAATGAAGGACTCAGGAGTAATCATTAGAAATAAGGCTAGATTAGTTGTTAAGGTGTATAATCAGATTGAATGAATTGATTTTGAGGAGACCTTTGCCCCTGTAGCTAGACTTGAAGCAATTAGGGTTTTGCTAGCCTTTGCTTGTTTTAGATGATTTAAATTGTATCAAAAGAATGTAAAAAGTGCCTTTTTAAATGGGGTAATTCAAGAGGATGTTTTTATAGAACAACCTCCAGGTTTTAAAAATTCAAAATACCCAAATCATGTTTTCAAATTGAGAAAGACATTATATGGATTGAAACATGCACCTAGAGCTTGGTATGAGAGGTTGAGCACCTTATTACTTGAAAGATCATTTGAAATTGGAAGTGTGGATACAACTGTCTATTTGAAGAAAGTTGGAAAGTATATACTCATTGTACAAATTTATGTGGATGACATCATCTTTGGATCTTCAAATAAAAATTTTTATGATGATTTTTCTAAAACAATGAGTAGTGAATTTGAGATGAGTCTAATAGGAGATTTAAGTTACTTTTTTAGGATTTAGCATTAAGTAAATTTAGGAAGGTACATTTTTTAGTCAGTCAAAGTATGTTAAGGATATCCTCAAAAAGTATGAAATGGATAATGCTAAACCTGTTAGTACACCTATGAGTTCCTCAGTTCAATTGGATAAGGGAAAATCTGTTGATCAAAAGAAATTTCGAGGGATAATTGGATCTTTACTTTACTTGATAGCTAGCTGCCCCGATATCATGTTTAGTGTTTACTTGTGTGCTAGATTTCAATCATATCAAAAAGAAACATATTTGACAGCAGTAAAAAGGATTCTAAGATATCTGTTAGGAACTCAGAACTTAGGAATTTGGTATCCTAAGTTTAGCTCTTTATTTGAAATAATTGGTTATTCAGATTTTGACTTTGCATGTTGTATGGTGGATAAAAAGAGCACTTCTGAAATATGTCAGTTTATTGGAAATTCTTTAGTCTCTTTATCCAGTAGAAAATAAAATTCAATAGCCCTATTTACTGCAGAAGCTGAATACATTGCATTAGGAAGTTGTGTGGCACAAGTACTTTGGTTGAAACAATAGTTAATTGATTTAGGATTAACTATAGGCACTATTCCAATTTATTGTGATAACACTAGTGCTATTTATATTTCTAAAAATCCTATTCAACATTCAAGAACCAAACATATAGACATCTAGCATAATTTCATCAGGAATCATGTATCCAAAGGAGAAATAAAACTCACTCATGTTTCTACTGAAAATCAACTTGCAGACATTTTTACAAAACATTTATCCTTTGATACTTTCAGTACATTAAGAACAAGGCTAGGTCTGATTGATTTGAATGCTTAATTAAAAATGTTTTCTGCAACATTGATATATGTTTTCTAGTTAATATTTTTTAGTATGCTTGTGTTTTAGTTTTGATTGAGTTTTTATTTTTATTTTCATCATGTTTTTAGTGTGCTTGTGTTATAGTTTTGATTGAGTGCTTGTTTTTGAAAAATTTGAGTGGCAATCGTTTGTGAAGAAAGTTTTTCGTACGGGTCGATTTGTGTCAGGTGTCAAACTGTCGGATTTTGAACCGTTTGCGTGCAGTTTTCAGTTTTTTATTTTCACTTCGTCTATACGATCATCACGATCATCCAGGACGAGCTTATTCAAACGATGGGAAAGTGAATGACAGTTAATCGGATAAGGTAGTTTTTAATGCTATATTTCGTACGTACGAACCTTTGGTTCCTCCGGACAAACACATGTCGGTTCGATGGAGGGGACGGTTTCAACTGCCATTAAAATGATCAAAAGTTCTGATCATCTCGGGACGAACACGTGTTCGTTTGTACGATCAGTCTGGTCAAAAGTCTGTACAAAAGGATGCTTCGTAAGTTGTGTGATTATGAAAAGCCATTTTATTTTGGTCGCATTTATTCATCCATACGAAAGTTTTTCGTATGAAACGAATATATTTCGTACAGGATGAATGTAAAATTTTGTCCAGTATGAACAGTCATTTTTTCAATAAATAGACGGGCTTTTGAACTCAGCAGTCACACTCTCACTTCACTTTTAACTCTTTCTTACTTCAGATCATTTTTTTCAATGGCAAGTTCTAGCAAGCGTCAAAAGACTCTGTCCAGGGGTCTATCTAAGAATTCATCTGAGAACTTTCTTTCTAAAGCCAATGAAGAATCCTTCCCTAGGTTTGTCTCCGCCAAGATCACACCCTCTAGAATTCTTATCCAGGAACAACTAACTTTTCAGGTAATGAACTTGTTTGCCTCAACTCAGTTTGGTTTTATCCTCACCCTAGTTTATCTCTACAACAAAGAAACCTTTCACTACTTCCTGGCAAACATGTCTTTCAACTCCGACCATATAGTTATTCGTTCCTTTATCTTTAAGCAAAAAGTTAAAATCACCAAAGCTGACTTAGGAGCCTTTTTAAACTAAAGGACTGAGGGAGCTAGAGCACATACCTTGATCACCTCAACTGAATATCAATGGTATGAAATTAATGAAGTGATTAGAGGAATCAATTTTAACGAGCATACGCCTAAAGTATCTGGTCTCATTCGTAATGCTCGTATCATCGAACATGTTCTTAACTTCTATAATTTCTAAAGCAGGTGATAGAATCAACATTGCTCCTCTTCTTTCTATGGTAACCTTTTTAATCATTCTCAAGAACCTATAGATGAAACCCAATTAATCCTTGATTATATTTATGAACTCTCTGAAATTGGTCATGTCGAACATAAAAGAAAGAAGATCATTGCCTTAGGACATCTGGTTACCTGTATTCTAGATAAAAAATACCATTTGGTTCATCCTGATCAAGAGTTTGAATAACCGCTCTACTACAACGACGGATCATTTAGAGCAATCTTCAAAGAAGAACCAAGTAAAACACATGTCATTAGTAATACTGAGGAAGAACATGAAGTTGCACCTGTGCCTGCTAATGAACCAAATTATCAGGATTTGATTCAAAGACTTGATCGTTTAGAGACTCACTTTGATCAAAGGTTTGATTAAATTGAAGCTCATAAGCAGTAGCAGGATATACAATACACTCAAGACATGGGGTTTATGAGAGCACAAATGAATGATATTAATACCAATGTTCTTATGATGAGTACTTATTTTAGCATCTTTGGTGCTGCTGCTGCTCCTCCTCCTCCTCCAGATCAGGGTCCTTCTGAGTGACACTCGTACTAGATTTTATGTACTTATTTTTGTTGTTTTCTTTAGTTGATGTGTTAGTTTTATGTTTAGGAAAATATGTTGTACTTTCTTTTTCTTAGATATTTTTTTTCTTTTAATCTTATAATGTATTGATATCACATGCTTAGATTGTAATATCCTTCATATTGATATCAATATAAGTTATCCTATTTTGGCTTTAATCTTGTTTTTAAAATGTGTGTTAGTCCATATGATAATCGTTATAATTTTTTATCTTAAAAGTGCTATACTTGAAATGCAAGTTAAAATTGAATTCATTAGAAAATCTAATTTTTCTAAATTTAAGTATTGCTTATAACTTGATATAATTAAAATTGTCAATTTCATGTCTCTTATTTAGACTACATTAATGTCTAATATTATTATTACAACTGTGGTGTTTTTTTATTTTATATTTCACTTATCAATAAATATTTATGCACTTAAAAAAATTTGAAATCTTTTATTATTGATTTTGGAAAGATCGAAATTACTCTTGAAAAATGTATAAATGTATAAAAATCAAAAGGAATGCGTAATGATTCGCAAGTTGAAAAAGAGGCACAAAATAATCCCATAAGTAAAAAGATGTACAAAAATGTGCCACAAATGTGAAAAAGATGCGCAAAGCACCACATATGGTAGTTATTTCTTTCCATTATCTTTTAATTTCTTAGTTCAAATTGATCTACTGTTCATTTATATATCGTATTGAAATTTAAAACATACAAATTTTCTATTCATCCTTTTTGTAAAGATTTTCTCTATCTTAGTGTCTAAATTAACACATATTTTTGATATATACTTTTTATTATCAATGTTATATCTCTTCTTAAATTCTATTAATTATTATGATTTGCCTAATGTTTTGATTTTATTTACAAAACTTATTTCAATCACTTTCAAGGTTCAATTATCAAATGACTTTCATATGACTGCTTACATTTATTGTCATTTTCTTCTTCACTTTTTGCTGTTGTCAAAAATGGGAGAAATTGTTTGTTCGTATGTGTTTTTATTTTATGTGTTTTTGTTTTATTTTGTATCTCTAATAATTTTGAAAAATAAAAAAATTATGAATAAATGCCTCCTTATTTTTATGTGTTCATCAATTCAGGGGGAGTTTAGGAGATTTTTAGAATTTGAAATTATACAATAATAGTTGTTTTGCCATCATCAAAAAGGGGGAGATTGTTAAGAGAGTTGCTATTTGCATGTTTTACATTCTTACAACTTGTATAGTTTTGATGATTCCAAATATTATTGTTTTATGTATTGATATCTCCTAACACTTTTTGGAAGATTTGTTTTTTGCTATTGTGTGAACTAACATTTCAGGAAAATTAAACTCTAGACTACTGAAGACTTCAAATCAAATTTAACATGAGAGATTTTATGAATTTAAGCTTATACTTTTCTTTGAATTAAATTGGAGAGGAAGTGATTGTAATTGAGTGAATAAACACACACACACTTAAAAAGATCTTTTAAAATTTATACTATTCGTATGGGATGAACATAGTTCGTACGGGACGATCAAGTCAGTTATCTCCTCTAAAGAGCAATGGAACGAACATGAGTTGAAGAAAATTTTTCTAAGTCTTGATCATCCAGGATGAATATTAATTGTCCCAGGATGAAATGTTCTCTAGAAAATTTTTGTTTAAACAAAATTTATATTGGTGCCAGGACGAAATGCTCTCTGGAAAATTTTCGTCAAGGCGAACTCAAATTCATCACAGGACGAAATGTCCTCTAGAAAATTTTGCTCAGATGAAATTCATATTCGTGTCAGGACGAAATGCTCTCTGGAAAATTTTTGTCCAGACGAACACAAATTTGTACCAGGACTAATTGCTCTCTCTAAAAATTTTGTCCAGACGAACTCATTTTCGTCCCTGGACAAAGTGAACTGACTATTCCAATTTTGGCGACGTCCTGCAGTTTTTGGGAACCGACCAATGGTATAACTGTTCATACCGGACGAACCTAGTTCATACGGGATGATGCTCGGGTACGATTTCAGATCGTACCAATATACATTTGGTTCATTTCCATACATTTAAGTAAAATTGTCTAGGACGATCCACGATTGTACGGAACGATCAACTTCGTGTTGACTTGAAAATTTGTAGTTTTTGGACGGTTTTTGTTATCTTTCATATAAATAGTTCAATTTAGACAGTCACTTAATCTTTTTGCCTACTGATCTTCATGCCAATTGAAAGGAGATTCAAGGAGAGAGTGTTAGATAGTGTTTGTAGGAGATTTCTTACTACTGGAGCGTGAAGGATTCACTTGGAACTCAAAAGTAAGAATCTCTACTTATGATTTTTGAATACTTCACTCTTTTCTCTCTGCCGTATAGATTTCTTGTGAGAAGATCTGTCAAGGAAATCCAGTTATCTGTTGACACTTGGAGAGTGTGAACAGCCGAAGGGTTCTCTGCCTACATTGGAGAGTGTGAACAACCGAAGGGTTCTCTGCCCACACTAGGAGAGTGTGTAAGGATGATGGGTTCTCTACCCACACTAGGAGAGTGTGAAAGGATGAACGGTTCTCTACCTACACCGACAGAGTGTGAAAGGACAAAGGGTTTTCTGCCAACATTGGGAAGAGTGTAAAAGGACAACAGTTCTCTGCCGCACTGGAAGTGGTGGAAGAGAGTTTTGTAAAGGCTTCTCCGTCTTGCTATGGATGCAAAAGGAGAGTCACTATTGGTATTAATGCAATACTTGGAGGGTGCCTCTAGGAAGTGGATGTAGGTCGTATTTGACCGAACCACTATAAATCTCGTATCTTTTATTTTTCCGCTGCTTTTATTTTTGCTTTACTATTTTTAACTTGTGGTTGAAAAATATTTTCTATAAAATTCACTAAAGTTTACTTTCTCGGTTTTAATTTTAAAAAGAGGGGTAAAATTTTTAATTACCAATTACCCCCCCTCTTGGTTAGCCGCTTGGACATAAGCTTAGGTTTAACAACCTAATTCATATTGAACAAGTTTCAATAGGAATGACTGTAAACATTCGCATGAATTAATTCTAAGGGAAATTGAGATAAATGTTAAGAAGAATAAAATAGTAGTTTGTGGCTTTTTGCTACAGCACCAAACTACAAAAAAAAAAAAATTAGTGGGAGAGAAACATAAATTATGAAATTGTTTTAATATAAAAGAAAGAGTGCAAAAGTTAGGATGGCTAAAAAGTTTGTGCCATATTTGAGCCAACAAAGAAGCTAAGCTTGAAGGTGGCGTGACAAAAAGTGTATGATGAGGCGTAGAGACACATATCGGTGACAGAACCTTATGGAACAGACCATAGAGTAGAACTTGATGGGTCTTAAGATCCTTAACAAGAAAACTAGATTTGTTAAAAACCATGGAGCAATTACTCATTTACAATTTTTTAAACAGACAAGAGTTTATTAGTTAGTTGGGGAACATGATATAAAAGATTTAAGTGGAGCTAACAAGTAGGGGTTTGGAGCAGAACCTTATCATAGTGGAAGATGGGATGAGAGGTACCATTGCCAATAAGAACTTGATATTTTCTAGAGTAAGTGGTGGCGAATTGAAGCGAAGTAGGATATGGGGTGAGAAGAGTAGTGGCACCACTATTTAGGTACCAAGGAGTGTTGTCAGAGTTAGCAAGTTGGGCTACATTGGAGGAAGAATTTGATGGAATGTATTGAAAATTTCCTCAATCTCAATAGGTTAGGCCAGAGTGGCCACGTTTGCTGCAAAATTGGTAGTTGATTGAAATACGAGGTGGACGAGGGGCTATTTGGGTGTTAAGGGAATGAAAGTAGCCATAACCATGAGGGAATGAAAAATGTCCTCGACCTCGCCCTTGGTTAAAGAAAAGCGTAAGTTGGTGATCAACAATGGGAGTAACAAAATGTGAGGAAATGTCCTTGATAGCATCGAAAGCTTGATAGAAATATTCGCTACAGAGAAGGACATAAAGATCTTATAAACTGATCAGAGTAAGCCATTTGAAACATTGTTTTAAAATATTGATAACTAGGAGGAAGACTATTCATGATGTAAAGTATAATGTCCTCAGTATCCACTGAATCATCAACAACAGAGATGTTATCGACAAGGTATTTGATAGTGGCAAGATAGTTAGGCATTGTTTTGTATTGCATAGAGAGTGAATGCATCTCGTTCTTGAGTTGAATAAGACGTGAGTGGTTGGTTGAGAAGAAGCGTTGTTCTAGGGTTGTCCATATTGAAGAACAAGTATCTAGGTTAAGAATAAAAGGGGAAATGGTTGAAAATATGGCGACTGAGAGGTTTTGATCAACCATTGTCCATGTAGAAAATTAAGGGTTTAGAGTTAGCTGGCAAATGTTGAAAGAAGATGCTTGGGAGTGAAAATGTGGTTGCCTTCAAGATAGCCAGGGAAATTATTTGCTACAAACATTTTGGGGATGGAGGATCGCTAGGTGGGGTAGTTATCAGGAAGAAGTTATGTTGGAGACAAGAAACTTGAGGGTGGTTGGATTGAAAACCTCATGGATGGCTGGTGGAATTGTTGATGTGGCTTGTAGAGTGGAGGGTGCAGACACTGACAAGTCTAGCATTAGAGATGAATGGAAGTGATGTTAAGCTGTCGACTCTAATACCATGTTTAAACCAATATAAAGAGATGAAGCTAAAGCACTAAACATAGAAAAAAAAGAGAACGTAGCTAAGTTGTGAAGTTTCACATTTTGTTAACTACAGTGCTGGTACATGAAGCTACATGATGTATGATTATATAGAAAACATTATGTGCAAAGTGTAAAAACTATAAATCTCTTATAGTTAAATAAAGTGTTACAAGTGGCAGAGCCATATGAGAAGTGGCGATAGGTTTAGTACGCAACGGAGGAGATGGCAGAAGGCTTCTAGCAGGTTTGAAGTTGAAAAGATGTTGAGTTGTTGTTTTCAGGATGAACCTATCTTGTAAAAATAGCCCTGAAATTACATGAAATGATTAAATGATAAAGATATATATGATATTATTAATACGTATTATAAATTGCCACATTCTCAATAATAGTTTGCAAATATTTAAAATATTAATTTTTTTTTATAAATCAGTTGAAAATAAAATTTTAGTTAATGTTATAAGGCATCATTTTATAAAAGATCATATATCAAAATTTGAATTTGAATTAGCATTAATTACTCCTTAAATTCGTCCCTCCAATTAAGCCAATAACCATTAATTTAAATCTGAAATTTAATTTCAGATTTAAATCAATTAATCATTTAATCCTCACACGTACGATTAGTTATAATAATTGATTATACCCATATAACCATCTAGATGCGTACATATAAATGAATACACATTATCCGGGATGATCTAGAGATGTACAGTACGATATGTATTAGAAAAATAAAATTATACACAATCAGTCCAAACCAACAATCAACATGCTACAAAATTTGTACAGTAAAAAAATAATTTTGTATAGTACGAATAGAATGCTTATAAAAATTTGCACGATCGATCAGAAATAAGAAATTCGATGTGAAAACATTTCAAAATCACACACAACATAAAAACATAAAATCACAAACACAAATAAGCTTATAAAATACAAAAATAGAAAACACATAATGACACTTATCAGGTTTGTAGAAGATTTTAACTAAGCATTGAGGTCAATCACACCAAGCCTTATTCTTAATGTGCTAAAGGTATGAAAGGCAAGTGGTTTTATAAAAGTATCTGCAAGTTTATTTTCAGTTGAAACATGATTCAATTCAATTTCTCCTTTAGATATATGATCTTTTATAAAATGATGCCTTATGTATATATGTTTGATTCTAGAAATTTAATAGTAAGCATTTTTAAATAAAAGACATTCATCATAAAAAACATATAAGAAAGTTGTTACAAATAGTGGCTTGAATTTTTGTGATAATCTGAAAATAGATGAGTGTTATTTTTATTTTAAAATAATTAAACACTACTGTTTTAGAAGCTATATCAGTATTGCTCTTTCAAATTCTTTATATTTAACTTCTACGCATATAGCACTTGACAGAGCCTAATCAAAAGCCTAAAATTAATTCAACTTTCTTGAAATGCATAATCAGTTAAAAAAAATTTAGAATCAGACCTTAGTCACACACACACACAAATAATATCTAAAACACAAATTCCAATAATACCTCGAGGAATTGTTGCTATTAGATTCCCAGAAAACCATACTTATGTATTATCTATAGTATTTTCGTCCCAAAAATTTCAAGTTAGGCTTCATTTGAGAGAGCTTTGTTATTGCTTTTAAAATAACTTTCTAATACAAAAATTTCTAAATCAAGAAATTTTTGTACTAGAAAGTCATTTTAAAAAGCAACAAAAAAACTGTCTCAAATGAAGTCATAATAATTTATATTACTATATTCCATCATTTTACATCATTTGATTTTCTTGTGGCTTAAGCATTAAAATCGAGCTTATTGTCAACTTTTCATTATCTAATTTTACAACATAGCTGATCGTGAAATAAATTTATTAATCATGTCCATAAATGATTTGCCTGCAATTATAAAGTTTGATAGGCCTTCTCATCAAAGAAAAAAAATTAGCCGCCTGCTTCCATTTAGAGCAACACCTCATAACTATCTAATACAGCTAGGAGATAAGTCTCCTGCTAGCTCCTAGGCATGGGCAATCATGTGTAGCAGGAGATAGGCAATTATATTGTAGACATTACATCATTCTATAATTTTTTAACATATATTCCCATCTTAAATTATTAGGATAAGACCGATGAAGATGATGATATTTCTATCTTATATGGATGCTCCCCGTTCAAATTTCTTTTATGCACGCCAGCAGGGTGCTATAGAATTAGCAACTAGGGCTTATAGAGCAAATGAGTTTTGGTCAAATTCCATTTCATTGACAAATCAAACCCTTTTTTTTTTGTTATTTCAGTGGGGCCATTATTTGTTGAATGAATAGGAGCCATGTTAATATGTTTTGACAAATGAAACCCTTTTATTTATTTATTTATGATATTCTCAAAATTTGCTACTTGGGTGATTTTTGTTATGCTTGAAGTCAACTAAAAAATGAGAGTTTTTCATTGGTTTACAGCTTTAACAGCTCAAATATTCACGAATGAATGTTAATTTACTTAAAAAAGTTGAGCCAACATATTATAGTTAAAATATATTAGCATCTTATAACATATAATTGATTCAAACTCCTTATCATTGAAAAAATCTTTGATACGCGTTATATTATGTAGTTTTCCAATAAATTCTTGCTTTTATTACATTCTAAGGATCAATCAGATTATTCTAATATAGAAAATTATATAATTATTGGAATTATAAATATTCTAATTTGAGGGGAATAATCACATAACAAATTTTAAAAACGTTTATGCCCTTCTTTCATATCCAAAATTAAGATGCAACAAATATTTTGAAGAATTTTCATGTTAATCCATTTCATGAAGCTCTAATTTTAAACTACCATTGAGATTACGATGTTTGCATCATTAATATGATATTCTTATATTATTGATGGTTTATGTTTCCATCAGCCATTATATGTTATTCATAGTTAAGGATCAAACCAAGCAAGAATAAAATTCAATCATAAATAGCTTTTTTCAATAAAGAGGTAACATTAATATTCGTTATTCATTTAAGATAGGCCTGAAATTTAGAACCATGATATCACTAAATTATTCATCTTCATGTCTATGAATAAAAATAATTCGCCTATATGCTAGAATTTAGAAAAAAGTTTAAGATACCAACATATCTGGCATTTGTTTTCGGGGAAAGTTCTTTATTAACTTAATAGTATCTTTAGAGAGTACCAAATGATCTGAAACATTCCTTTTCTCCTATAGGGTTTTGAATGCAACAAGGAATGCTATATCAAAGAATAATAATAATTATAGTAATAATAATAATAAATAACACTCACCCTGAGCTGCTTTGGTTAGGTGTCAGGCTCTAATCAACACTTAGAATGGCTATTATATTTTGGTTCAACCCTCAGACAAGTGGTGAGTCTCCAAGTTTTGAGTGCTCACGAGGAGATTAGTCTAGTGAAAGGTTAAAAAAAGGATCATTATTTTTGAAACCCTCATCAGCATTGATGACCTCATGGATAGATCTCTAAAATACATTCATTGATGACCTCAAGTAACTATGTGATGAGGAATGCTTGATCATTCTTGGGGTGATCATTCCCTTCAACTAACTAAGATATGAAGGGAAACTCCTCCTAACGACTCAGATCAATTGTGAGCCCATGGTGCATCACTAGTAAACATCTACTATCAGATAAGCTCTACTATGTTGGGCATTGTGAACCCATGGTGATTCTTCATTGTTCAGGGCTATAAGATACAAGTTTACCAATTATAACCTATTAGCTACTTATTGAAAAACTATGAAAGATTATGTTAGTGTACGTACATTTAGTTTTTTAGATTCACAACCCTTTAGGGGGTGATCAATGGTGAAAAGGATAAGTAAATTAATGAAAGGATTTATTATGACTTCCTAAGAAATAAAAGAAAAATAATGCAATGTTAGTATCATTTTTTATAGCCTTATTTCATAAAAATTACTCATAATGATAGTGATGTGATGCCACTCATATCTTGCCCAATACAATCTTGAGGCCTTAAACATTTACTTCAACATTCATGTACAATAAGATATAATGGACCTTGTAGAGCATCTAATGTCAAGTGTGAAGCTTGTGAGAAGGACTATTTTGCCTGTTTGAATGTGAATGGGCTAAGAAGAGACCCCACCCTTTTGTGAATTAAGTAAAAAAAGCGCATGCAGGTCTCTAAATAGTCTTGGGGTCTATTAGGCATGTTGCTCCTTCACTTTGAAGAAGCTAAATGCCTTTATGGGTTTAGCGAAGGAGTTCGTCGACAAAAGCCATGAGCCCCTTAAAACCTTTTATTGGAGGTGAGATATTAGTGAGATAAATGAAGGTATTACTCTTCTTAAATTTTGAGGATCTTCCATAAAGAGTGTCGATCCAGTAATAATGTGATATGAGAGAGCGTCGATCCCATTAGAATGTGTTATGCTCAGATGAAAATACACTAGTACTACCTACAACAATACTTATCCTTGTAAGATAATATTTTGAAGAATTTTCATGTTAACCAGTTTCATGAAACTCTACTTTTAAACTACCATTGTGATTAGGATGCCCTTGTCATAATATGATATTCTTAGATTAGTGATTGCGGATGTGTTCATCAACCACTGTATTATTCATAGTTAAGGATCAAAGCAAGAAAGAATAAAATTAATTCTTAATAGCTTTTTTAAATTAAGAGCAAATTTAATTTTCTGTAATCATTTAAGATAGGCATGAAATTTTGAATTAATATATCACCAAAATTATTCATCTCCAGGTCTATGAATAAGAAAAATTCATCTATAAGTGGAGGAATCTTCAAAATTGCTTGAATTTAGGAAAACTTTTAAGACACCAACATATTTGGGATTTCTTGGGGAATGATCTTTATTAAGTTAATAGTATGTTTAGAGAGTTCCAAATGATATGAAATGTTCCTCTTCAACTTTAGGGCTTTGAATTAAATAAGGAATGTTACATTAAATGATGATGATGATGATAATAATAATAATAATAATAATAATAATAATAATAATAATAATAATAATAATAATGATATATAAATAAATAACCCTCACCATGAGTTGCTATAGTCAAGTGCCATGCTCTAATAGGCATTGAGAATGGCTATTACATTTTGGTGGTGAAAAAATTATCCAAGCACTATTATTTTGATGATAAAAATTAGTAGTGTATCTCTTAGTACTTTCTCTTATTTCTGTGATATTTTGTTATATTTTGTGTGTACTAATGTTTCAAGAAATTAGTCCACCATTCACTTGCAATTCATTTTTTTTAGTTAAAACCCATGGCGGGGCCTATGCGTTAATATAAAGAAATGATTACAAAGTCCTTAAGTGAGATGATCAGCTCAATAATGCTCCAAAGAGCTACAAAACAAAGTAAAGAAAAATCTTGGAGCTGAAAGTCTCCACTAAACAAAAATATAATAAGCCTCATAACATGATACTGATGCTACAGATAAGCATCCAAAAAAGAAAGATATAATAAAAGAATGGAAGCATGATCTTTCTGCAAAAAATATTGATGACAGCCATAATCAACTTCACCTGCAAAACAAAAAGGTTGTAGAGCAAATGGATGTGACACAAAATTTTTTACTTAAACCATGAATAATTGTGTAAATTTAAATCACAACCAAGGTTTCAATAATAAAGGCCACAAAATAAGAAATGATCCAAGCTAATGCACCATAGACCTCAAAAAAGAGTATAAAGACTAATATAGCTCAGAATAAAATTAGTACAAAAGCCTCATAAAGGTAATCCTCAAGCCACTCAATCCTACCCTCACGAGCAAACACCACCTAGCACTCTAAGAGAACCGAATAACAAAGCTTAAGGACATCAGCAAAATAGTACAATACCTCCAGAATATCACAAAAACCCAGCCTGAAGGCACTGCAGCACAAGAGGTGATACAAAAGACCCGAACAGCTAAGCTTAAGGGACTCCAATAAAATAACAAAAATCCTCCATAATATCACAAATACCTAGCCTGAAGGCACTCCAGCACATGAGGTGATACAAAAAGCCAAGGAAAAGTTCCAGGTTCATAAAGGGTCTTCCAAAACATATAAGGAACCCATAAACCGAGAGCATAGCCAAAACAACCCATAAATCCAACCAAACTCCCACAATTACCCCCAATTAGCCAAAGCAGAAACCTAAAGGTAGGAGAGAACTAATTGGAATTACCATCAACAACATCACATGCGCAATCAAAGCTCAGCTCTATATCCACCAACATAATAGCTAAAATGAATAGCACAGAGAGATGCGAGCCGAGAAACAAAAATAGCACAAAGAACCCAAAAAGCCCCCAAAGAATCCACAATTTAGAACTGGAACAACTCCAAAAACAATAAGAACCATCACCAGGCCAAGCGAGTAAGAATACAAACAAACCAAACAAGCACATCCCATAACTCTAGATAGGATAAAACAACCAACCAAGCCACATAAACAAAACCAACATAGTACCCCTACAAATAATCAAAAGCAAAAATGAAAGCCCCCAACAACCAATGCTGGAGCACCATCTAACACCAGCATAAAGAATAGGGGATGGCACCAGAAATGAAAGCCAACAGCAATAAACCAAAATAAGCCCCAAAGCACCCTAGGGCAGCCAAAAAAATAACATCAAGATACACCAATTAAATTTTAACATAGGGAAGACCAAGCTCATCCAGCTAAAATAAACCTTTAAGAGCAACAGGAATAGTGGCCTTAATATAATCATATAAATCCTCACGATTACAACCCCAATTAGCAAGCCAAGAGGCACAAGCATTACCCTCCTTGCAAATATGTTAAAAAGAGAAATTCATAAAAACCATTAGATTTTTAATTTCCCTAACTTGATAAAAAAGATCAGGAGAGCAACAAATATCATCCATAGAATTTAAAATTTGAAATCAAAATCAGAATTAATTTTAATAAGAATCTTAGAAGATTAAGAGAGATACAAACCTTAAGACCATAAAGAATAGCCCAATTGATAGCAACAACATAATTACCACTCAGAAAAGGACCAGTAAAAGCAATAATTAGATTACAATTATTATCCTTGAGTGCTCCACCACAACTCATCAAAGAACCACTGCTAGGCTCCACCACAACCCATCAAAAAGCCACTACTAGATCCCACAACATTTAATTTTAAAAAATTAACTAGAGGTTTGAGCTAATAAAAAATGTTATCCTTTAAAAACAATTGGTAAGCCCTCCAAATTAAGGCCTAACACATTGCAAACAAAATATAGTTTTTAAAGTTCTTCGAAGAGAGCAAATTAATTGCACAAAGAGACAAAGCCTTATATTTAACCTTTTGAATGACCTTCTTATGATTCATCCGAATACCATTAAAGAGAGAGTTATTCCTCTCCAACCATAAGAATCAAAGAATGAGAGAAGGAATAACATTACGGGATTGCCTTTAGAATTGATGAATCAAGCCTTAAGCATAGATTTAAGAGACAAATGAGCATTAAAGCAATTTAATTGAAACAAATCATCAAAATAAACACAAGTTTTGACAGCAACCTATCTAGAAATAAAACATGAAGCATATTTTTGATATGGTAACAACATTGACACTTGGAAGGTAACATAAAATCTTTTTTACTGAGATTTTCATTAGTGGGAATAAATATATGAAGAATTCTCCAAATAAAAACATACACAATAGTAGGAATGTTCTTATACGAAATCAAAAAGAAAATATTATCACTATTTCCACGAGCTCTGAAGGTATTCCAATCCTTTTTTAAGTTAAAGCCACCATCACTAGATAAATCACATAAGATAACATCCTTAGAATCAATATTGATAGGCAACTTAAGAATTTTATGAATAATAAAATATGGAACAACATTAGTTAGTTTCTCATAATCCTAGCAATTATTCGTAAAGAAAGAATTATCCTTTATCGAAGTAATCGAACATGAATTCAAAATAGAATCAATAGAATGTTTGCCTAACCAACAATCTTGCTAAAAGAAAGCATTACCTTAACCAAGGCCCCAAGAGATGTAGGGCATAACCTCCCATTAAACCTTGCAAAGTCTTTGCCACACTCTAGAATCATCCTACTTAAAAAAATAAGTAGATGGATGCATGCCGACACATTATTTGGAAGACATACAATTTTCCCAAAGACTCACTTTAGCATGAAAATTATACCAAAGTTTAAAAGAGAAAGCAAGAGCCAAGTCATTCATATTTTTACAACCTAAATCCCTTCAGCCAAAACACCACAATATTTATCCCAAGCAGCCCAAGCAATTTTGGAATTAATAGAAGTACATTTCCAAAAAAATTATTAATAAGTTTATGCACCTTATTAGAAACATATTTAGTGGGAAGAATAGTTTGAAAACTATAAACCTGAATAGAACACAAAACACTCTTGATAAGAGTAATCCTACCACTAAAGCTATGAAAATTAGAATCCCAAGTTAAGAGTTTATTTTGAAAAGAGGCAATAAGATCATGAAAAAGAAAGGTTTTCCTTCTACCTTTAAAAAGAGGGTCTGCAAGGCATTTAATGGGTTATTGACTATGGATAAAGCTAGTTGAATATTTAAGGACCAAGGTATCATGGCAAAATTCTCGAGCCAACAAAATATTATTTGTATTAACCCTACCATTCACAAAATCCATCTGAAAGGAAGAGATAATTCTTTGTAAAAGAAAAGTAAGATGATTCATCATAATTTTAGAGATCAACTTATTAAAAAAGGTACAAATACTGATAGGTCTTAAATCATTCAGAGTGTTGACAGAGTTATTTTTGGAAAATACGTACAATGGAAGTAGACATAAAAAACTTAGGAATAGAGTTACTAATAAAAATCTAGAGTAATAGCTAAAAAAGGAAGTTCAAAATGCTTTAAGAACTAAAAAGAAAAATCCAAAAGAACACAAACCAAATAGTGGGCCAGCACAGAGAGTCTCAGAGAAGAGCAAAATAGCACGGACAGTCCCAAAATAAAACTAAAATCTCAAACATAAATAGATAAATACCAGTCCAGATGTCCATCCCCCCAGCAAAAAGGTACACAAATCTCCAGCCAGAATAATAACAGCACTTACAGAAGTCAAAATTAAGATGTAAAAGATTTTCCACATCATAGATAGTCCAACCAGCATAAAGAAAATTGCAGAGATTATAGAAATAATGCACAACAACCCAGCCAACCAATAGGAGAAAGCAGTCAGCCCAGTGGTAAAACAAGGCCCATCTAATAGAAATCCACATGAAAGGTTTAAACCCGAACACCAACCAAGAGAGAAAAAATCTAAGATCTAACATAAGGACAACCACAAGAATTAAGGTTAAGTAAACCACGAAGAGGGTCAGGGCTAGATTCCCAAAAAAAATAAAAATTTCATTCTACAACCCGACGTAGCCATCCAGAAGCACAGGCATTACCATCCTTGCTAATATGGTGAAATGATTAATTCAAAAAAAGCATCAGATTTTTAATTTCTCTAACCAGATAGAAGATGTTTGGGGAACAACACATCTTATCATCTGCTTAAAAAATGAAAATCATAGTCAAAATTAACCTCAATATGCAAATTAGTTAAGATAAGAAGAATGCACAACTGCATACCATACAAAATGGCCCTAGAAATAGTAGTAGAATAGTTCCCCTAAACAGGACCTGCAAAAGCAATAATGAGGCCACCATTGCTATCTCTAATCATACCACCACAACCACCATATAAATCAGTACTAGTTCCATCCACATTTAGCTTAAAGAAATTAATGGGAGGTTTATGCCAGTAGAAAATATTAGAAATGGAAGGTACACCCTACAAATATAAACCTAAAAAATATTACCAACAAAGTAACAGTTTTGAAAGTTCTTAACAAAAATTAGATTCACAATTAGTAGAGCAAACACCTTATCCTTCACTTTCTGAATAACATTATGATGGCTCAATCTCACATTATTGAAAAGGGATTGATTCCTTTCCAGCCAAAGAAACCAAAGAATGAGGGAAGGAATGAGATTGCGTATGTGACCTTTGGAGTTAACAAACCATAACTTAAGCATAGATTTAAGAGACAAATGGGAGTTAAAATAGTTCAGTTGAAACAAATCATCAAAATGCACCCAAGTTCTGACAACAACAGGACCAGATAATAAAACTTGATGCATATTCTCCCTATGGAAACAACATTGGCATTTAGAAGCCAAGGTACAACCTTTCTTGATAAGATTATCATCCGTAGCAATAAATTTATGGAGGTCTCTACAAAAAAAAAAAGAAATAGTAGAAGGAATGCTCTTATGCTAAATATTATGGAAAATGCTATCATTATTTCTTTTATCTCTAAAAGTTTGCCAAGCACTCTTTAAATGAAAACCACCATCTTTGGAAATATCACATAACATAATATCTTTAGAAGCAGTATTGATCGGCATGTTTAAAATACTATGGATGATATAATCAGAAATTTCATTGACAAGCCTATCATAATCCCAACAATTATTATTAAAAAATGTGTTGACCTTAACTAAGCATGTAGAAGAAGAATTCAGCATAAAGTCAATAGAGTTTTTACCTAACCAACGATCCTGCCAAAAGAAAATATTACCATAACCAATGCTCCAAGAGATGAAGGGCTCCACTTCCCATTTAACCTTGCAAAGCCTTTTCCAAACTCTAGAATCACCTTGTTTAGAAAAACAATTAGTAGTATGCTTACCAATACAATACTTAGAAATCACAAAACTAGCCCAAAGACCAACATTAGCATGTAAATTATACAAAAGTTAAAAAAAAAAAGCATTATCAAGGTCATTAAATTCTTACAATCAAGACCACCTTCAGCCAAAACACCACAAGAATTATCCCAAGAGGCCCAATGAATTTTAGAGCTAGAAGAAGTGCCTTTCCAAAAAAATTTATTAATAAGCTTGTGAAGTCTGTCACAAATAGCTTGAGTAGGAAAAATAGATTGAAAGCTATACATCAGAAAAGCAAAAAGAACACTTTTAATAAGAATAACTCTACCACCAAAACAAAGTAAATTAGAATCCCATGATCTATTTTGAACAGAAGCAATAAGATCATCAAACAAAATGGATTTCCCCCTACTAAAGAAAAGAGGAACTCCAAGATATTTTATAGGCAATTGAGCATGGGAAAAGCCAGTAAGATTATCAATAGATAAAATACGATCATTTAACATTCTCTTAGAGGTAATGAAATAACTTTTGTTTTTGTTAAATGATAAGCCACTTTTCCTCTCAAAATGGTAAAAGAAATTCATAAGCTTCTGAATTTTATTAATAGACCCATTAGAAAACACAATAAAATCATCCGCAAAACATAAATGAGATAGAGGAAACCCTCCCAAAGTTCTAAAAAAAAGGCCAGGATTGGCATCAAATAAGTTAGTAAGACCCCTAAAAAGAAACTCAGCAACAATAATAAAGAGAGCTGGGGAGATAGGATCACCTTGCCTTAAACCATGAGCAACTTTAAAGAAACCATTGTTAGAGCCATTAACAAGAATAGAATAATAAACATTTTAAATACAATTCTTAATAAGCTTGATAAAAATAGAGTAAAAGTCCAAAAAATCTAAAATAAGGTAAATTAAGCTCCACTCAATATTATCATAGGCCTTGGCAATGTCAAGCTTCAACATTAAATTTCCACCTCACCCTAACATCTAAATCTTAATAGAACTCCTAAGCAAATAAAATGTTATCAGTAATGGCTATTCCTTTCCCAAAACCCATTTGATTAGGAGAAATAATTCTGGGTAAAATAGTAGTTAGATGAGTCATAATAATTTTAGAAATTAACTTATTAATAAAAGTATAGAGGCTGATAGGTCTCAAATCATTCCAATTAATAATACATTATTTTTAGGAATAAGCACAATAGTAGTAGAAGTAAAGAACTTAGGTTTAGGGGTACTAGCAAAAAAATCTAAAATACCAGCAAAAATATCATTACCAATAATATGCCAAGATTTTTGAAAAAATAGAGTGGTAAACCCATCAGGCCCAACCACAAACTACCATTCATATAAAATAAGGTCTCTATGATCCCCTCAAAAGAGAGAGGCCTGGAAAGAAAGATATTCTCCTCAAGAGAAATAAAGAAAGGAATGAAAGAATGATTAATAATTTGATCAGGAGTAAAAACTTTATTAAACCTGGCTTAAAAATGATTCACAGCTAAATTAGCAAATTCCATACAATTTTCAATAAAAGACCCATCATCCCTTTGGATTTTATTGATAATGTTTTTAACCCTTTTTCTCTTAACCAATGGATGGAAAAACTTAGTATTGTTATCACCTTCAAGAAAATGCTTAGCAGCATCTTTTTGCTTCCAATAAACTTCTTCCCGAGCTTTAAAATTAAAGAGATCCTCTTTGGACTTCTTTAATAAAGAAAAATTAGTATCAGTAGGATCATTTTCACAAGCCAATTCAAGAGAATTAATAAGTTGCTCAGCTTGCAAAATATTAGAGAAAATATTTTTAAAACATGATGATTCCTCTAATTTAAATTTGTTTCAGCCTTTTCAACTTAAACATGAGTCTCCTCATGCCTAAAATAGAATTGTCAGGATGTAAAGGAGCTTGCCAAATAAATTGAATAACATCCAAAAAGAGTCATGGATTAACCACATATTTTGGAATCTAAATTTAGAAGAAACATTAACATGTCTAAACTTAATGTTGATAAGTAAATGGGAGTGATCCGACAAAGTTCTACTAAAATGCCGCGTATTGGTGGAAAATAGTGAATTATGGCAAGGATCATTAAAAAGAACACGATCCAGGCTTTAGCATAAATGACCCCTATTCCAAGTGAAGTTTTTTTTTTTTTTTGAGAAGATGCAAAGATGCATTAAATAAGGAAATAAAACAACCTAATACAAACTAAATGATCCTTGAAGAAAAGGATCCTTATTGAAAGCAGTTTTGTTATCATTAAACCTAATAGTTTGATATGAAACCCACTGTTTCCTATTTTGAAACCGTTGAGATGCAAGGGATACCAAATATTTAAAACAATCCGAAGGTTGATTAGTATCCCAGAGTTCCCATCCGGTTAAAGAATAAAATCCAGTAACGATTCCATGAACCAAAATAGTAGGTTTAAAAAACAAAAAAGCTAAGATAAAAAGCCAGCTAAAAAGAAAAACCAAAGGAAAATTACAAAATAGATAAGACATTCTCAAAATATCTATTAAAACCAGTAATAGGTATTTTAGAAGTCTTTTCAAAAAAAACATTTGTAAAACCGAGCATAATATATGGAAAATTCTCCGAAAGGACTTCCCGTCTTCATGTCTCTGACTGCTTTGAAATTGGGTATCATAATGAAAGCTTTTGTGAAGAACTCTTTGAACCGTTCTTCATCTTGTGATCAACAATCCTTCTTCTATTTAGATCTTTCATAGGTCCTAGCCCTTGAAGTTCTTTGAATAGCTTGGGTTTAGAACCGGAAATCAGAGTACTCTTATTCCCTTTGAATAAAGCAGTTTTGTTGAATTTTAAACTAGTTGTAGAGGATGGTGAAATGGAATTAGAACAGCCATCTCTAATCAAATCATTAACAGCCTGTGATCCTAAAATATTTTCAGCTTTAGAAGGTATTAAAACCGTGACTTGCTCTTCCATATCTTTCTCCATAACAGCCTCCATCAAGTTAGGAACTTGAAAATTTGAATTCTCCACCAAGTTAGGAGAATTCGTTGGAGGATCATATTTAAGATCAGCTGGAATAGAATGTGTCTCAGTTTCCTTAACCGCCTCCATGTAAGGTGGAATTTTAAAATTTGAATCTTCCAAACTTTCAGCAATATTAACAAGATTGCCGTTAGAACTTATTTCCTTAGAAGGAATAGCAGCCAAAGGAGGAGCAAAAACCGTTAGCTCCTTCTCACACGCCTGCGAAATAGACTCCATTTTTTTTTGTTTTTGAAAATTCAAAACCTCAGATATTTTAGGCATGAACGTTGGAGTAGAAGCAGGTGATTTGTCCAACGAACCAGATACATTAATATCAGCATTTGTATTATGAGCTAAATCTGGTTTGTTCCACAAATTTGAATTAATGCTAACCACCACTTCATCACTACCCTTGATTCCAGCAGTATTTTCAACCAAGTTTGAATCACCTTCCGGATGAAGAACATCAGACCGGCGAACTTCTGGCTGGCGTACTTTCTGAAAATCAACATCATGTTTTAATAGAGAACCCCTTTTAATGTTTTTAAAATTTCTGTTGGATTTGAATTTGACGTGCATCCAAGGCCCATAGGAGCACTCATCAACTGATATAGGTTCTTTGGTAGCTTCCTTCTTATTAAGATCATAATTTTGAAAACCATTTGGACAAACAACATCTTTATGTCCAATAATTCCACATTTGAAGCATATAGAAGATAAATTTTCAAATTCAAATTTTTGAAAGAACTTGCCATGGGTACCTTCAACCCAAACACCAGTAGGGAGTTTAGAATTTAATTTCACCCGAACACAAGCTCTGGCGAATTCCCTTCTCCCCCATCTAAACATGTTTCCATCCAATAACAACGGAGTCCCAATACTTGAAATAATTCTTGAAATGTTGGTTTCGTCCCAGCAGTGTAATGGTAAGTGTGGAAGACGAACCCAGATGGGGGAAGAAATCCCATCCAAGGAATGTGGAGAAAAATTGGGAGTCCATTTGTCTAATCCAATGACAAATCCTCCCACATACCATGGACCTCCATTGAGAACTTCCTCTAATGCATCCTGAGATTGAAAGGGGCAAAGGAACCAATCTAAACCAAGAGCAGTAATATGGAATCCTCCAAATTTATCCCACTGCCTCCTTAATTCAAAAGCACAGCTGGGAAATGACAAGTTTTTGCATAGGATTTTTACTACCAATGAATTCCTAAGAACATGAACATTGGATTTTTCTTTTTCCAAGTCAAGTTTAATCACCTTAACATCCTTATTTCCTTCATGAAAAAAAGATGAATTAATTTTAATGTGTGGTTTCTTAATCCACACATTAGAAATACTCAAATTTTGATTGTAGCTACCAGAGGTTGAAGCCTCCAAATCATTGGCTCTAGGAATCAAAACCGGCAAAGATGAATAAGGCTTACTTGTCATAGCATTTAAAATTCCTTTTCCTTTACCACTCACCATCAACGGTTTCTTCTTGGAAATCAATCCTCCCTCTCTAATCACTAGAGGAGAGTTGAAAAAACTCGAAAAGCTGCGATTGAATGTAAAACTACCTTTTGAATCCAACAAAGTTGGACGCGCAGTAGAAACAAGAGAGTTGGTGTTCCGGTCATCCAAGGAAGACCGGCCACCATTCTCCATTTACAACGAATGCAGCCTCCTCTTCAATTCCAAAGCCGAAAATCCTCTTCCAAAATCTTCCTCAAAACGTGGAGCTTCTCTCTCTTACCAATAAGAAGAAGTTATTACCAACAAACCCAATACCAATTAGATTGCAAGATAAAATCATATTATTAAAATCTTCCATATAATGATAAGAAGGAGGGGAACCTCTAATCCTTTCAGAAGGATTAGTAATTGTATTAAAATCACCACCAACAAGCTAAGGCAAATTACAAATATTATAAAAATCAATAAGTTTCTCCCAAAGCAATTTTCTATTACAAAGAAATGAAGCATCATATACAAAAGAAGCACAACAATTTAAATTTAGAGCCTCAACTTTACAATTCAAAACCTAAGTAAAGTCACTAATAACATAAATTTAATAGAATCTTTCCAAAAAAACCCAAATCTTGTTAGCGACATTAGAAATAGCATGATTAAAGCCCAAAAAATGAGAAGTATTAATCAACTTAGTAGAATAGATAAGAGGAGTTCGAACCCAACTACATTTTGATTGTACTATATGATATGTTATAAAAGTTGAACATTTTGTATAAATGATTTTACTATATGAGTATGAATTACACTGTTCGTATTGTACGATATGTGTAGTATGTTATATGAATAGAAGACATATCTCTAGAAAATTAAGGTATCTTGAAACCCACCTTAAGATTTTCTAATACTCCTATTAAAAAATTATTAGCTTTCGAGACTTCAAGTGAAAGAGCCTTGAGGGAGAAAAGAAGGAGAGCTTTGTCAGAGAAGAGAGGGAGATTTTATAAGGGAGAAGTCATAACGGGACAAGGTTTCTCCAAGTAAGATTCTTGGCAAGTATCTATAAATTTCTGCTTAAATTCTCTATGACTCTGGGAAGAAGCTCTTTTGCAAAGATTGTGGTTCTCTGATCATCTCCTGGAGGGTATAAATAGAGTTGTGGTTCTCTAACAATAACCAATAGGTTAAAAATAGATTTGTTATTCTATGACCATCACCAGGATGGTGAAAATAGAGTTGTGATTCTCTCACCATCACTAGGATGGTGAAAATAGAGTTAAGGTTCTCTGCATGTAAAAGAGTCACAATTTTCTACTACACTAGGGAGGTGAAATATCATCTATACAGGCTTCTCTGCCTTACTATGGGAGCAAAAAATGATTCACTAATATTTAGTGAAATACTTGGACCTCCAAGTAGTGGATGTAGGTCAAGTTGATCAAACCATTATAAATTTTAGTGTGTGCATTCTGATTATTTTTTTCACTTTATTTTATGTAATTATATGTGTGGTTGAAAAAACTATTATATTTTGTTTTACATTTTTCATATATGTTGTATCGATTATCGTGTGTGAGTTTAAAAGATTTTAAAGAATTTCTTTTCACTGAAGAATTTTTAAAATAACCATTTCACCTCCAACCATCTTAGTTTGTCTTAGGCTACTTCTTTAGGGTTTTATAATCCTTACAAACTTCCAAGTTGTATTAGAATGGGATTTATAGATTAAGTTTTAGAAAACTATTGAAAAATGATTAATGGAAAACTTTGGAAAAGAAATTTCAACAAAAAGATATTCAATCACATGACCAGCTCTATTTGATAGTATACCTTTTGATTTTTAGAGAATTTGCATGTCCACTTTTGTACAATCAGTTATTTACTGTATGTGGATGTTAGTTAAGAAAGGATATTTTGCACCGTCACATTTAGTATACAATGCTAAAACTAAAATACCTTTTTCTAAATGGAGTACTAATGAAAGATATTTAGCCTAACTGAACTCTAAATGCCTAAACTATTTCTTTTGTGCTTTAAAATATGAAGATTACATGTGTGTTTCTATTTGCACTACTGGTAAAGAGATTTGGGTTAAACTCTACATAACCTATGAAGGAACAAAATAAGTGAAATAATCTAGGTTAAATACTCTGCTCCATGATTATGAACTCTTTTATATTAAACCTAGTGAAACATATCTAAAATGTATACTAGGTTTACACAAATCATCACCTCTCTGCAAGCATTAGGAAGAGAACTCATAAATTCTAAAAAGTTAATAAGATTTTATGTTATTTACCTTCTTTTTATGATGCAAAAATTACTGCCATTATTGAATCTAAACATTTGAATTTTTATTCTATAGATAACTTACTTGGGTCATACATTTCCTACAAACAAGAAGTGAGTCAAAGGTAGCTTGATGCAAATGAAAAGAAAAAAGGAGAAAAATGTAGCCTTAAAAGCTAATGACTTAGACAATTCTTTTGATGAAGGGGGGGAATATATTTCCTTGATGATCAGACATTTCAGAAGCTTTCTGAAGAAAAAGCAAAAGTGTCATCAGTAGTGGAGCAAACAGAAAAATTATAATAATTTGAAAGCTTCCATGATATTATATGTTATGAATGTAGGAAACCATGGCACTTGAAGACTGATTGCTCGAGACTTATCGCTCATCAGAGCAAAGAGAAGGATGAAGAAGAAGCTAATTCAGAAAAGGGAAAGTAAAGGATTCAGAAGGCGTTCTGGATAGACTATGCTTCATACTCATCTAAAACTAAAGAAGAAGAGAAGGTAAAAAAATTGTGCTTAATAGTAAATAATAATATTTTCATTATGTTCAGGAGGAGGTATGTAAAATTTCCTATGATGAATAATTTGAAGTTTATGAAAAAATTTAAACTGCATATAGGAAGCTCAAGAAAACACATACAAGCCTTAAATTTGACTTTTCAAATCTGTAGAAAGAGCTTGATTGCCTCAGAAAAGATCATTCAACTATGCATATTAATCATATAGATTTGCTAGATGATTTTGACTCCTTAAATAAAATGCATCTTTTTTTAACTACTAAATATGATTCCTTGGAAACATCGCATGTTGAATTGGAAAATGCATTCAAGGAATTAGAAACTCTTGCATGTAAATTTGATGGTAGTGAGCATGCATTGAACATTCAATATTCATTTTTTAAAACTAAAAATTAATCTTTACTAGTTCAATTAAAAGCTTACAAAGAAAATTAAATGCCTCCAACACTTGCACAGTCTCATAACACACATCACAACATGCATTAAAACATAGGAAGATGCACCATAACACATATAAATTAGTAAACCCTTGTCCTAAAGTTAGGTGTTTCTCTTATAGCATACGAGGGTACATCTCCCATACTTGTACTATCCACTATACACACTTGGTGTGGAGACGAAAATTGTATAATTCACAGCATAGCATACAAGCATTTCATCCCAAATGCCATAAAGTGGAACCCAAACATTTTTTGGTTCCCAAATCTAACCACAGATGATTTTGTTAGGATGCCCTCATAGAAGGCCTTGTAAGAGCATGTGGTATGTGCACAATAGATGTTTAAGGCACATTATTAGAGATGTAAATCAATTTATTTTGCTGGAGGCCAAGGTAAGAGGTAAAGTGACACTTAGAGATAACACCACTAGGAGAGTAGTGGGATCAACTATAAATTGCAACTCTAAAAATTTCATTATTGAAACTATTTTATTGGTAGATGGCTTGAAACATAACCTTCTTAGTATAAGCCAGCTTTATGATTAACAACTTGGCATAAAAGTTTTGTCTACCAAGTGCATGATTAGCTTTAATGGAAATATTGTGTTAAAAGGAAATATAATTAATAATATTTACATGCTTGATTTAAACTTTGTTGAACCTACTGCTTATTTTTTCCAAAAACAATTGTTGATGAATCCTTATTATGGCATAGAAGATTGTGTAATGCATGCATGAAATCCTTAGAAAGATCACCCAAAAAGGCTTAATGAGAGGAATTCCCAAACTAGAGTTCACTATGGACCACCTGAGTGATGTTTGTCAATTAGAGAAGCAAATTAAATCCTCCCTCTCAATCAAATATATTAACACTGGCAAACCCTTAGAAGTCCTTCACATGGATCTCTTTGCACCTATTTGCACTACTAACCTTAGTGGAAAAGTTTGTGGGTATGTGATTATTGATGATTATTTGAGGTTTACTTGGGTTTTATCTGTATCTCATAAAACTGAATCATTCAAGGAATTTAGAACATTCTTAACTAGGATTCCGAGGAAGCTAGGTTGTGAAATTTTGATAATTTATAGTGATCATTGTGGTGAATTTGAAAATATGATATTTAAATCTTACAGTATGGAACAATAGTTAGGTCATAATTTTTTTAGCTTCTAGAACCCCTAAGTAGAGGTTGCTAGAAGAAAGAATAAGACCCTAGTAGAAGTGGCAAGAGCCTTGTTATCTGAATACTCACTTCCTAAATATTTCTTTATAGAAGCAGTGAATAAAACCTATTATGTTCTGAATAGGGTAAATATTATATCCAAGCTGAACAAGACAATCATAATGTCATGAAATTTTTGAAGAAGGCCAAACAAAAGGGAGACACAAGGTATGAAGATTCTTATCTTTTTGAAGAGTTCAATAACGTCATTTTCAATTGTGTTGATAGAAGTTGTAACAAGTTGGCAGATTTATGTGCAAACTTTGGAGGATTCAGCCATTTTATTTGGGATGACATTACTATTAATAAGATTCCTCCTTTATTCATGTCTTTATAAAAGGAGGGATCTACTATCTTTGGCTCAGTAGGATTGTAATAATTTCTTTGCTCTTTTTCTTTTTAATGCTATTTTATGCATTTCCCTTAAAAAAAAAGCTGAACAAGACACCCTATGAATTTCTTAATGGTAGGACACCCAACCTCTCACACCTTCATGTCTTTGGATGTAAAGTGTTCATTCCAAATAGTAGGAAATCTTTACTAAGAAAGCTTTACCCCAAATCTAGTGGAGTGTTCCTAGGTTACTCAAATGTTGGGAAATCCTATAGAGTTTTTAATAAAAAAACACTTGTAGTATAGGTGACAACTAATATTGTATTTGATGAATATGGTAATTCTTAAGGGTTTAGGGTAGAAGAAGTGATTGAAGGAATTACCCAAGGATTATAATCTTTAAATATGGAGGAAAGGGTAGAGCCTGAAAACACATTGTCAAGAGAATGGAGTTATTCTTCATGTCAACCTAAAGAATTTTTCTTAGGAGACCCATCTGAAGGGGTTAGAACATGGAATTGACTTAGAAAAGATGTAAATCACTTTGCCTTCATTTCAATTACTGAACCCACCAACATAAATAAAGCCCTATCTGATGAATTTTAGATCTTAGCCATGTACGATGAGTTAAATCAATTTATAAGGAATGATGTTTGGGAACTTGTTAAAAGACCTAAGGACTAGAGTGTGGTTAGAACAAAATGGGCTTTCAAAAAAAAGAATGATTCTAGTGTTGTGGTTAGAAATAATGTATGATTAGTTTCTAAGGGGTATAACTAAATAGAATGAATTGACTTTGAAGAGACCTTGGTCCCCATAGCTTGATTGGAAGCCATTAGGGTACTACTAGCCATTACCTGCTTTAAGGGATTTAAACTATACAAATTGGATGTCAAAAGTTTCTTTTAAATGGAGTAATAAAGAGGATATATTTGTTGAACAACCCCTAAGCTCTAAAAATTCACAATTTCCTAATCATGTGTTTAAATTAAAAAATGCATTATATAGACTGAAACAAACACCCAGAGATTCATATAAAAGGCTAAGCTCATTCCTTTTAGAGAGAACCTTTGTTAAGGGGAGTGTAGACAATACCCTATTTCTAAAAAAAAGGTAGGTGATGAAATACTCATTGTCCAAATTTATGTTGATAATATTCTATTTGGTTCTTATGATAAAAATCTATATGATTAATTTTCAAAAATAATGAGTAAGGAGTTTGAGATTAGTTTGATGGGAGAACTGACCTACATTCTTGGATTTAGTGTACAACAGAAGGAAGATGGAATTTTCCTTAGTCAATCCAAGTACATTAAGGACATGCTTAACTAATTTGAAATTGATAAAGCCAAGGTACTAAACACTCCCATGATATTTACTATTCAATTAGATAAGGATTCAAACCGAAAATCTATTTATCAAAGGAAATACTGAGGAATAATTTGATCACTTCTTTACATGACTACTAGCATACATGATATTATGTTTAGTGTTTATCTTTTTGCTAGATTTTAGTCTAATCCAAAAGAGTCCTCCTTGGCTATTGTAAAGAGAATCCTTAGATATCTCTTAGGAATCTAAAACTAAGGAATCTAGAATCATAGGCAAAATTCTTCCTTTTAAATCATAGATATTTAGTTTCAGATTTCACAAGAAGCAAATTTGGTTGGAAAAGCACTTCTAAAACATGTTAATTCATAGGACAGTCCTTAGTCTCCAAGTCAAGTAGAAAATAAAACTCAGTTTCACTGTCCTGTGTTAAAGATTAAAACATAGTCTTAAAAAGTTGTGTGGCCTTAATCCTTTATGAGCATATACGTAGTGATTGACATCACTAAAACATTTAAAGGAAAAAAAACATTGCTGGTTATTTCTCTTTCTTTAACTCCTTTAGTGGTCTATTTTCTTTCTAAATAAAAATGCATTTAAAACAAAAAGTTTGAATTTAAAAGGGCTATCTATTTTATCTTCCTATAGTAATCTATCTCATATGAATAATGTTCAAAGTTAGTGAATCTCTCTCAGATTTTCTTAATTAGGTTGTTTGCATTTATCATATGGATAGGAATCTATTTTATGATTTACTCTTCTTTATGTAAGAGAGTGAGTTTATCCTCTCTCATATTTGGAAGATAATCTCATAATTGAGAAAATTTTTAGAAGATTCCTAAAGGAAGCAAGCAAGCAAAAATGAAAAGAAGCATGAAATGAGCCCAAAAATTGAAAATATGCGCAATGATAGCCAAATAAGTACAAGATGCATGTACTGTATGAAAAATCAAAAGATGCATAATATGCACTAAAAGATGATAAAGATGCACAAAATGAGCCCACTAAGAGTTAGCTTGCCTTTCTTTCAAATCCTTAAAATCTTAGAAGACTCCCTCTACCATTTGATATCTCCTACACATGAATTTAAAAATCTTTATTTCTGATTGATTAATTTGCAATATTATTCTATTTGATTTTTTTTTTCAAATGAAGTTTGAAATGATCGCTTTTCTTATCTAATTTCTTTTCTGATTTAAATTTTGTTTTCAAAAAGATTTTGATCTGTTAGGAGTCCTACTAGGTTTTACAAGACCAATTTTTTAACATTTCTAAATTTTAGTGGGCAAATTATTTCTTGCTGACTTCTACTAATAATGAGGTAAATTTGTCATTTACAAGAGAAAATTGATCCAAAAAAAAATCTTTTAATTGTTGTCTTCTGCTTGCTTATATGTTTCTATTTTTCCTTCTTGTTGTTTTCTTTCTTTTTGTGATGTCAAAAGGGGAGTAGTATTTTATTGTTTATTATTATTGTTGCTATTTGCATATTATTTAAAAAAAATTTACACTCCTTGTTCTTACATTTGGTTTTCATCTATGTTGGAGTTTAAGGGAAAGTAATTTTTTGGAAATCCACTATTCACTTGTAAACCTGGTTAGCTCAAGACTTGGTAGACTAGGGTTACAGTCAGTCTTGTTTTTATTATGCATTTTTTTTCTTTCTTCAATTATATCATGTAATTGTGTAGATATCATAATGGAGCGACATTATACAAACACAGGGAGAAAGAAAAATATTTTTGAGAGAGTTTTTTTAAGTACATTGTAATGTACGATTTTAGTTTTGTAATGTACGATCTTTTTTTTTTGTACTGTACAATTTTAATTCATAATATACCATTTATTGTGCTCTATCAGAACCCTAGCCACCAGAGGTTAAGGAAGATACTAATTATGTAATGATCTTAAAGTATGATATGGTTCATATTATTTGCCCTAAAGAAAATATTTCTTAATTAATTCATTGATATCATGTAATCAAATTATGGATGATTATTATGTAAAACCTAGGAAGCCAGGCAGGGTGAGGGTGGTTGGGCAACCAGTCAGTTATTTTTTTAAATTAAATTTTAGATATTTTCCTCCGACCTTTTTTAGTTGGAAAATCTCCGGCAAATACCATTAGAAATATTTTTCCTACGCATGTTTTACCTGTAGAAAATTTGCCGTTGGAAAGCCGCCAGAAATTTACAAAACTATTGAAAATGATCATTTTTCACCAGATAATGTTGTTAGTAATAATTGATTTTCCTGTAGTGATAACTAAAAAGGCTAAAAAATTGCTCTAACCCTTTGGCGAGTAAAGTAAAAAGTGCTCTTTTAAGTCTCTAATTATTATTCTAGTCTACTAGGCTCATCTCTCCTTCACTTTTAGTAAGATGAATGTTTTTATGGGCATAGCAAAGGTATTTATCAAAAAAAAGCCATGAGTCCCTCAAAACCTACTAATGGGGGTTAGATATTAGTGAAACAAATGAAGGTATTGCTCTACTAAATTTTTTAGGATGTTCCATAAATTTGATACTAATAGGTAGAGGTTCATTATTGTTTGTAATGTTGAAAACATCTACTGAGGAGGTGAACTCTACTGATGTCACGGTGACCTTGATTTGAGCCAAGTTGTTTTCTTCATCCAAAGATGTTAAGATCCATTAGAAATCCTTGGAAGGGATTATGTTTAGTGGTCTTATTTTGTTCCTCCATCAATGAGCGCATAGTGTGACTTTCTTAACATGAGCAAATGATTCCTTTATTAAGCAATTTTAAGCAATTAACTTTGATGGAATGCTTATTTATCTTATAATTGTAGATCATGATCACTCATAATAGCTTTCTTCAAGTTCCTTAAAGTTTTTTTTAGATAGTGGATTCTTTATTCTAATCCTTTATTATAGAATCTAAGTACTTATCCTATGAAAGAGTGCTCATGCCACCATGATTATATTTAGAAACAGATAGATGGCAATGATCTAACTAGTTGATGACACTACCAATGAATAAGTGGAGGAACCCAAACAGCTGAAGAACCGTACCACCAAGCAAATGGAGGCACTAAAATGCTAGTACTCTTCTTCTTGTTGAGTTCATATGATGATGATATTCTAACTCAGGGGTTGACCACCCTCAAAGCCTTAGCAAATTGGCTTAGCATCGAATAGAAAGTACTCAACTAACATCTAGTTATTGACAAAGGAGGATGGATTTTTCTAGAAAGGAACCATATTAGTGGTAGACCTCTTGCTCTAGAAGGATATTTCTACCATATATGCCAAGATTCCCAGGAGTTATAGCCTTTATAGGTGAGTTTTTTCACTGATGTTAAACAATTCCTCCTAAAGTGTGATCTTGGATTGGTGTGGCTATTTTGTAAGGCAGTGGTTGACTTTATTTGTCATATTTTTATAAATGGAATATGGGTGAACCTTTTTTTTATATTATTATGTATATAGAAAGGAATATAATTCGTTTTAAGTAATATAAATTTAGTATTAATGAAAGTATTTTTTATAATGATCGTATATATTGCATTGTTAATTTACCTTTCTCCATTTTGTTCCCTACTACATGTATGTTTTTAATATGTGATATGGTTAAAAAAAGACTTAGATTATTTTATATTAATACTTTTTATTTAAAATTTTAGTGAGTTAGTGAATTATTTCAAGGTAGTGACTCCACTGAATACTTATCGAACAACAAATTTATGGCACTCAGAATATTGATGAAAAAATGTTAACTGATGGTGGTGCAATGGGCATGAGAACATATGGTGTTGTGAATGAATTTATATGATTTAGTTTGGGTTGAAATTTTTTAGATTTTCTTTAATATGAATCACCCACTAGATATGAAAGTTTATGTATTGATCAAGTAATAAAGTGATTTGAGATATTGTTGATCCCATAAGAGAGTGTTATGCTAAGATCCTAGTAAAGTTGTACATCCTAATACAATAAATATCATATTGAATGAAAATCAGGGTTTGGTTATAACAATATAGAGAATGGCAAAAGAATATATAAGATACCAGGTGATAAAACATTTTTTACTAGTTAATCTGAATTATCTAAGTTTTTCTAATAAGACTCTTTTGTTGTTATGGATTAAAACATAAGCAACCCTAGATCTCTATCGAGCATATAGGGATGTAAAAGGGAGGTTTATGGCATTCCTATGGTGATGGTATCTTTTTAGAACCTAGAAGATTAAGCATCTTATATGAAGGAGTACAAAAATTCCATTCCAATACTCATATTTGTTCCAACATCACACTACATGCATTAAATTTAGACTGAGAGATATTGAAAATATTCAATTCTCATTCAGAGCACATGATTACTTATTAAATCTCCCATTATTGATGGATGTTTTCAGTGGATTTCTTGCAGTTTTTTTGTGTTTTATGATGAAATGTCTCAAATTAATTTTTTGGCAAATTTTCTAGCAGCTTTCTAGTAGATTTATTTTCAATGAATTTTAAGGTAGATTTTACGACTGCTTTTAATAATTTCAAAAAAAATCATATATTCATAATTTAGTTAATTTTAATAACTTTATAGTCTATTTTAATTGAATATAAATTTAATAATCTAATTGAATTAATTCTTATTTTAAGAAGTAAGTCTAATTAATTCTTAATTTAATAACTTATTTAGTTAATTATTAAATTTCATATTTTCTTTGATTAATTTTTTATTTTAAGTTTCATTTAAAAAGGGAATAACAGCTTTAGTGCAATTACCCTTCCAGTGAACTAGTTGGAGCTTTGGAATATGATTTGAACTACATTTGAATCCCATGGTATTTATGTGGCGGGCTAGTTCGGGAGGGTAGTAGGCAATTGAGAGGGACAATATAGGAGGCATCTAGGTGGTGGGCATCACAATTAGCTGATCATGACTAGGCATGGGTAGGTTATATGTAATGCAAGATGGCAGTGGGCAGCACAGGTGGCTGGAGGGTAGTCGGGCATGGCAGCGTGGGAGACATCCAGGTAAACCAAAAGCATGGGAGGACTGATGGGTGGCTTCTTTTTTTTAATATAGGTTTTGTAAAAAATTTCTAATTTCAAGTGGATATGGTTGCAAAAAAACTATAGGAAATAAATGCCTCCATAAATAAACTGCCAATTTTTTTTCCTACGTGGTTTATACCTGCTGAAAAAAAAAATCATTGGAAAACCTCATTACCACAAAAAATTCACTGAATTCTGCTAGAAAAATCTTCTGGCAATGGCCAATTTTCCTGTAGTATACTCCTTTTATTTACTACTCTTCTATGGGGCTTCAAAAGTTGAGCATTGTGGCGCTTGAATGTGCAATATAGCACTACAGTATAGTGAAGCTCAATGCACTAATGCTCAAATTCCCCAACATAAAATTATGCCTATTCTCAAGCAATGATTTAATTACCTATTAATTTGAACTTATTCACAGCAAGTGTAAGTGCAATGATTATTACAGATTTTTAGATATCAATAAATTTTTAATTAGAAACTGATTGAGATTGTAGCTAATTAAAAAATTCATTAGTAAGTCGTCATATTTATTAGTTTACTTGTATTCTCCTATATGACTTAAGTATTAGAATTCTTTTAGGAATTGAGCCTTTTAGATTCCTATTTTTTAAGTATTTATCTTATTTTTCATTTTTTCTACTTACTCCCATTCTCTACACTCAACTATTCAATCTTTTAAATGAATATTTTTTTCTTATGTGTATAGTTTTTATGTGCATAGACAAAAAACATGGATGATTTTCTTTAGTTAATTACTATAATTTTTGAATAAAAATTTTAATTCTTTAGTTATCTAAATTATCAACTAGAGTTTAGTGTTATTCTTAATTATAAATAATTTTTAATTGTATTTTTTGGGATAAAGGAGCATTCAAAGTGAAAGGGTTATGTAGAGTATAATTTAAATATTTAACAATTCAGAATATTTCATGAAATGTAAATTGAACCAACATAACAATAAGTAACATAAATAAAACATTGCGAAGAAATTGAATATGCTTTTTTTCATTTAAGAATGATGCAAGACTCATTAGGAAATGATAACACATAAAGAAAGTACTTTTGTGTATGCTGCGCTAGTCTCCACTAACAAGTCTCAACACATGCTCGCTATCAACACAAAATAGTCTATGGCTATCATAACTATCCACAACAACACATCATCACATGGATCGCACCCTAAGAAAAGAAAGGAAAAATATAGAAAAGAAAAATTATAATCCTCAAAAAACATAAATCACACACACACTCTCTCTTATACAAGAAAATCAATAATAGAATAAAGAATAAAATAAGAATAACAACAACAAAATCACTTTGAATCTCTCTCTTTCTCTCCTCCTCATCATCATCATCTCCACCAACAAACGAGAGCCAAAAAAAAAATCATATACAGAAGTAGCAGGAAATTGAAGCTGGTTAAGAATTCTAACAAAGGGGCTCCTCTAAGACATTTGCAATAATGCCTCATTGAAATTAGAGGTATAGTTGAAATGCTTATCTTACATGTCCTTCATATGAGCCATCAACTCTTGATCTCATCATAAAAATCAATCATGTTAACCGTCTTCTCTCTTAACTCTGCATTTTCCCACCTAAGGGCTTTGCTTGCACACTAACTACTGCTAGGCATATTGGTAAATATGGGCTCAGTAGGTCCAGTCTGCTCCTCAATATTTATTCTTTTAATACAAATTATTTTTTGTTTCATGAGAGAAAAAGAGGGAGCGTGCTCCATAATGTCTTTTCCTCTTACACTAGCATAAACATAAACAACAACAATGTGGGTTGTCTTAGACCTACCAAAGTAGAACTCCTAATGATATATATATAGTTAACAAATTCCTTTACTAGTCATTTCATCAGCCTTTCAATCATTATCAAGCATCCGATGATTATAAATGATTTGGGCACTTTAAAATCCTACAATCTTCAATCAACCATAAATAATCATAAATAAATTCCAACTCCAAATCCAATTTAAAAATATAAACCCTAAAATCTAATTGCTAAATCTAAAGCCCAAAGCCTTCAAACTTTTCCCTATTTTAGAAGAATTTTTTACATATTAAAAAACTTATGTAAAGGATTTGGAATATTTTTTTATTTTTTATTTTTATAGTGATTAGGCATTCCCCTAGAGTCTAACTAAGCATTTTGGAGGCTTCTATGTCCTTCCAAACCATAAAATACAAAGCATTTCCCAAGCCTTTAAAACCATCAACTATTTGCAGCTTATTGTAGTAGATGTGGCATCCTATTACAAAATCTTTGGGAAGATTTGGAAACCAATTAAAAATGTTTTTAATTTTAATCATATTGATTTGAACTACCTTAAACCCTTGGTGAACAATAGTTGACCGAGAAACTCATAAACCCAATAAACCGTAAAAACCCTAAAAATCTTAAAACTAACCTTTTGAATAAACCATTATTAGCTAAGCTATGCCATGATCCATGATGACTTTTAATGAAATCAATATTATATTGATAGTGGGTTGAGTCTAAACCTACACTATGGTCAAACATGTTGATATTATCTACCTCATTACCTATTTAAGAGATTTTGATGATAACAAACATATGCTTGGATGCTCTAAGTTGTGTGCTAAGTATTTTAGGAGTAATGATGTGCATTGTAATTTCTTATGGGATTTACATTGCACAACTCAAGATAAATCAAATGTTGAGATTAAGATGGACCAAGATGGATAATATGAAGCCTTTTACATTATCGTAGGAGTTTGTTAGTGGTCCCCCAATATTACTTGCATGATTTGATTTGCTCACAATCTAAATATCTTTTGATTATATATTAATCTTGATATAAAAATCTATAAGATTTATTTAATAAATAAATTTTATAACCATCATTTATTGATTAATTATTATCAAGTATAGAAAGTTATATAATTAGGGAATTAAAGGTAATAAGCTTATTTGGCAAAACTTTTATTATGTAGTTATTTTAAACTGACTTATTTCATATCTATTAATTAATGTATGATTAATTTTTTATATATATTACATAATATTATTATATTAATATTCAATATATTCTTAAATAATTAAAATTATGCATGTGTTTTTAAATAATTAAAATTATGCATGGGTCTAACTTTTATTGCATTAGATTGCTTGGGTTCTGTAGATATAAATTGATATATTATAAGACTCATTTGGAGTTTATTTGAATTTATAATGAATTTCCAAACATTATCTAATTTAAATAAAAGCTGCTACTAGCCGTTTTAGCCCTATTTTGGATGCATATGATGACTTTTTGACCTTCCCATGTGGCTAGCCATTTTCGAGTCGTTTAAATCTCATATATAATTAATATAAATGAAGTCTTAATGGAATATAATATTATTAGTTGATAGAAAATATATTAGATTAATATTTTTATTCAAATATGCCTTTACTTACCCTTTCTCTTTAAATACCTCTATCTTCTTCATGAAAGGGCTGCTCAAACAAGAAAATCTCCAGCAATTTTTCCATTCTTCCTTTCCTCTTTACATGCTAAATCTTGAGAGGAGAATCCTTGATTTTATTCCAAGAGCTCTTTTCATTTGTGAGATCGAAATCATTGTTGGAAAGCATCAACACACAAAACTGAGGAATCTCTCTTGAGTTCTTGAGTTTGCTTTTCATCTCTAAATCCTTACTTGCTGTTCTTTTAGCTTTCACCATATATTTCTTTCTTGAAAATATCTATTTTATGGTGAAATACTTGTTGGAAATTTTTTATTAAAGTTTTTTATATCACTTCTTTTAAATCCATAAAGTTTAGCAAAGCACATATTTTACTTCTTTAAGGTGAGATAGATTTACATCTTTTATCAAATTCATTTTACTTTATTGGAAAAGTTAAAGTTTAAATCAGCAAGACTATATTTTTATTTAAAATATTATTCTTATTTTAAACAAAATATAAATCTATCTTAAAGTGAGCAAGTTTAATATTCCATTTCAAAGTAGTGAGGTGATTAAAGTTAATTTGTAAGATCACCTCAAATATTGTGGATATTTTATTGCAAGATTATTTGAGCTTATTTATTTACATAAAATTGTACTTTTCATTTTCTTTATCTAAGTCATTTGGCTTAGAGAAGTTTTAATTGTAATTAGGTTGGGTTGTACTGGCCCGTGTAGGAGAGTACTTAGGTTGTAAAGAACTTCTTTGGTTTAAAGAGGTGAGGTTTGCAAAGAAAACCTGGGATTAGTGAATTCTAGCCCAAGAGTTGGCTAGCGTGGACGTAGGTCGGATTGGAATCCTGGCCGAACCACGTAAAAATATTATGCCTCTTATTTTCATTTCTTGCATTTATTTTTCTGTCTTTTTTATTTATAAGAATTATTTTGTGATTACTTACTCTTTTCAAAATTGCTTTAAAAGCATTTTAATTTTCTTCTTTTAATAAAAATTTAAAAAAACCCCAATTCACCCCCCCCCCCCCCTCTTGGGGTGCCATAGTCATCCAACTATTTGTATCAGAGCCTTGGCTCTTTTTATTTTGGCTTAACATCCTAGAGTAGATCCACTTATAAACTATGGCACAAGGTTTTCCTAAGGGTTCACTTCCCGAAGGACAGTCTACTCATCGTCCTACATTGTTAGATAATGTTCCTTTTGAATTTTGGAAAAATAGAATTAGTACATTCTTAAGAGGGCAAGACTCTCGTATGTGGCACATGCTTACACACCAATATCATACACCCACTAAAGAAATTAATGGTATTAAAATTGAAAAACTTTTTGATGAATGGACTGCATTATAGAGGGAATTAGATGAATTAAATGCTAGGGCATGTAATACTTTGCATTGTGCACTTCTTCCAGATGATTACATGAAAATTTCTATGTTAAATTCAGCAAAAGAAATTTGGGACAATTTAGTTATAACTTATGAAGGTACTAATGAGGTTAGAGATGCTCATATAAATAGACTTATTCATGAATATGAATTATTTCGTATGTCTCCTTCTAAATCTATTTCTGATATGTATACAAGATTTATGAAAATAATTAATATGTTACATTCTCTTGGAAGAATATATAAGAATCAAGACTTAGTTTATAAGATTCTTAGAAGCCTTCCCAAAGAATGGGATGCTAAAATAACTGCAATTAGTGAGGCTAAAGATTTATCCACTTATCCACTTGATCAGCTTTTGGGTTCTTTGATAGCACATGAACAGGTTATAGCTCAAAGGGATAAATTGGATGGATCTTCAAAGAAAGAGAAAGAGAAAGGTAAAACTATTGCCTTGCAGATTGATGACAATGATGAACCTAGTTCATCAAGCTGTAATGAAGATAGTGATGAGGTGGTTATGCTTTCAAGAAGACTTGGAAGCTTACTAAGGAACAAAAATCAAAGGTATAAAAAATCCAAAAATTATAAATTTCAAACTAAGAAATTTCCTACAGGAGAAGGGATTATTTGTTACCATTGCAAGAAGCCTGGACACATAAGAGGAGATTGTCCAAATCTTATTGATTCAAAGAAGAAAGAGATGGATGTAGAGAGAAAGAGTGACAAGAAAGAAAAGAAGTATTTCAAGAAGAAAAAGAAGGCACTATGGGCCAACCCAGATTCAGATGAATCAAGTTCATCAGATGAAGAGGTGAACATTTGCCTTATCACGGTAGAAGAATCAGATCATGATTTTCAAGTGGTATGTAATGATATTTCTTATGAAGAATTAGATGATGCTTTTAATGAATTAGTTATTGAATATAAAAAATTAAAAAGAAAATATAATGTTTTAGAAAAAGAGCATAAAAATTTAGATATACATTTTAATAATTTAAAAAATGAATGTGATGATTTTAAAAAGAAAAATAGTTCTTTATTAGATCGTTCTTACTTATTTGTAAACTTGAAAGAGAAAATATTCTATTAAAAGCAAGATTAGATTTATGCGTGAGATCACATGTTTATTATAAAGCTCCAACAAGTTCAACATCAAATAAAAATTCTTCTTATATGTCACATGGACATCATGCAAAGCCATATGCAAACACTAATATTTGGTGTAATTATTGTGGTAGAAAAGGACATATCTCATTTGATTGTTATGCTCGTAGATCACAAAATACTAAACAATCATCTTTTGTATGGGTTCCAAAAAATACAAGCACTTCCACTACCATACATAATAGATATCATACTACTCACTTGGAATGTGGACCCAAAAATATTTGGGTTTCAAAAGTTAACATTTGATTTTCTTTTGTAGGAATGCTTTCAAAGTAAATCAATGAAGGCATGTGGTACTTGGATAGTGGATGTTCAAGACAAATGACGGGTGATAAAGCAAAATTCTCTATATTAGAACCAAGTGATGGAAGATATGTCACATATGGAGATAATGAAAAGGCAAAGATTATTGGCATTGGATCCATATGTAAGAACTCTATTACTTTAGAAAAAGTCTTATTTGTTTGTGGTTCAAAACATAATTTAATATCAATTAGTCAATTATGCGATAAAGGTTTAAATGTTTCCTTTTATGCTTCACATTGCATTATTAGAAACAATGAATCTATTTTGCTTATAGGAAATAGATATAAAAATATTTATTTAATTAATTTAGAGAATACAAATGATATTAATTTGAATTTACTTTGCATGAAATCTACAAATGATGATGCTTGGTTATGGCATAGAAGGCTATGTCATGCCAATATCCACACTTTAAATAAAATTTCTAAACTTGATCTAGTAGTTGGTTTACCAAAAATTAATTTTCATTCTGATTCTATATGTGATGCATGCATTCATGGTAAACATATAAAAAGTTCATTCAAGAGTAAAAATATAGTTTCTACAAGTAGACCTTTAAAATTATTGCACATGGATTTATTTGGGCCTATTAACATAACTAGTTTAGGTGATAAAAATTATGGATTTGTTATTGTAGATGATTATTCAAGATATACTTGGGTATTATTCTTAGCTAATAAAAATAATGCATTTGATGATTTTAGAAAATTTTCTAAGTATATTCAAAGAGAACAATGTTATTTGATTCATAGAATTCAAACGGATCATGGTGGAGAATTTGAAAATAAATCATTTGAAAATTATTGTGATGAAAATGAAATTAGACATAATTTTTCAGCTCCTAGGACTCCTCAACAAAATGGTGTTGTTGAAAGAAAGAATCGCACTTTGGTAGAATTAACAAGATCAATGTTAGATGAATATAAACTTCCAAAGTATTTTTGGGCAGAAGCAATAAGCATCGCATGTTATGTTACAAATAGAGTTTATTTAAGACCAATTCTTAAAAAGACCCCTTATGAAATATTTTTTGGAAAGAAACCTAAGATTAGTCATTTACATGTTTTTGGATGTAAGTTTTTTTTTTTAAAATAATGATAAGGATCCTTTAGGTAAATTTGATAGTAAGTATGATGATGGTATATTCTTAGGATATTCAATTTTTGAAAACCTTTTAGAGTTTTCAATAAGAGAAAATTAATTGTTGAAGAATCCGTTCAGGTACTTTTTGATGAAAATTCTATAGATTTAATAAGAAATGATTTGAATGATGATGATATTGAAAATATAAAGAAAATAAATTTGGAAGAAAAGGAGGATGATTCATTGCCTAAAGAATGGAGATATAATAGAAATCATCCAAAAGAGTTAATAATTGGTGATCCTTCCCAAGGTTTTAAGACTAGGAGAAACCTTAGCAATGAGATAGAACATTATGCATTTCTATCAGAAATTGAACCTAAAAATATAGATGAAACTTTACAAGATAATTTTTGGATAATTGCTATGGAAGAGGAACTTCACCAATTCATAAGAAATGATGTTTAGGAGTTAGTCACAAGACCTCATGATCAAAATATAATTGAAACTAAATGGGTATATAAAAATAAGCTAGATAACTCAGGAAGTATTAATAGAAATAAAGCTAGATTAGTTGCACAAGGGTACACACAAATAGAAGGAATAGACTTTGAAGAATCTTTTGCACCCTTAACAAGACTAGAAGCTATTAGATTACTCCTTGCCTTCGCTTATTTTAAGGACTTCAAACTTTTTCAAATGGATGTCAAAAGCGCATTTTTGAATGGATATATTGATCAAGATGTTTTTGTAGAACAACCACCAGCTTTTGAAAGCATCAATTTTCCTAATCATGTATATAAATTAAAGAAAGCATTATATGGTTTAAAGTAGGCTCCACGTTTTTGGTATGATAAGTTAAGTAACTTTTTAATTGAACATAATTTTAGAAAAGGTAAGGTTGATACAACTCTTTTTATCAAAAATATTGAAGATGATTTGATTATTATACAGATTTATGTTGATGATATCTTATTTGGAATTACAAATGAAAGTTTATGTCATGAGTTTTCCTCATTAATGTTAAAAGAATTTGAAATGAGTATGATGGGAGAACTCACCTTTTTCTTAGGACTTCAAGTAAAACAACTAGAGTCTGGCACATTCATATGTCAAACCAAATACATAAATGAATTATTAGAAAAGTTTGATATGAAGAGATTTAAATTGAGTAAAACTCCTACAACCCCATCAACTAGACTTGATTTAGATGAATCAGGAAAACCAATAGATCAAAAACTTTATATGAGTATGATAGGTTCACTTTTATATCTTATTGCTAGTCGGCCTGATATTATGTTCGTTGTATGTTTATGTGCAATAATTCAAGCTAATCTTAAGGAATCACACTTAATAGCAGTTAAGTGAATATTTTGATATTTGATTGGAACTCATAGTTAGGCTTATGGTATCCCAAAAATTTATTATCATGTCATTTAGTTGCATATTCTGATGCAGACTATGCTGGTTGTAAGGTTGATAGAAAAAGCACATCTGGAACTTGTCAATTTTTTCGGATCATCACTTATTTCTTGGTTTTCTAGAAAATAAAATTCAGTTGCTTTATCCACTGCTGAAGCAGAGTACATAGCCGCAGGTAGTTGTGTTGCTCAAGTTTTATGGTTAAAGCAACAAATAGAGGATTTTGGAATTAAGCTTAAAAATATCCCTAATAAATGTGATAATACAAGTGCTATAATTTTAACAAAAAATCCTATACAACATTCACGAACTAAACACATAGAGATTAGACACCATTTTATTAGAGATCATGTTAATAAAGGTGATGTGAATATAAATTTTGTAAACACAGATTCTCAAATAGCTGATATCTTTACAAAACCTTTAGCTGAAGAGAGATTTTGCATGTTAAGACGTAGGCTTGGGATGTTAGATCCTAACATTTAATTTCTTTTATATGTTTAATTATTCTTTTTGATGTTGTCAAAGGGGGAGAAGAACTATATATGTTGGTCATAATTCATTTTACATGCATATATTTAGGGGGAGAATTATTTATTTATATTTTTCTAATGCTCAAAAGTTATGATAAAAGGCCAATTTACAACTTGTTATAACTATACCCAATATAGATTTGTCATCATCAAAAAGGGGGAGATTATTGATATTATCTACCTCATTACCTATTTAAGAGATTTTGATGATAACAAACATATGCTTAGATGCTCTAATTTGTGTGCTAAGTATTTCAGGTGTAATGATGTGCATTGTAATTGCTTATGAGATTTACATTGCACAACTCAAGATCAATCAAATGTTGAGATTAAGATAGACCAAGATGGATAATATGAAGCCTTTTACATTATCGTAGGAGTTTATTAGTGGTCCACCAATATTACTTGCATGATTTGATTTGCTCACAATCTAAATATCTTTTGATTATATATTAATCTTAATATAAATATATATAAGATTTATTTAATAAATAAATTTTATAACCATCATTGATTGATTAATTATTATCAAATGTAGAAAGTTATATAATTAGGGAATTAAAGGTAATAAGCTTATTTGACAAAACTTTTATTATGTAGTTATTTTAAAATGACTTGTTTCATATCTATTAATTAATATATGATTAATTTTTATATATATTACATAATATTATTATATTAATATTTAATATATTTATAAATATTTAAAATTATGCATGAGTTTTTATTTTACTGAATATGATAATATGATGTCAGAAACTTGGTCTAATTTTTATTGCATTAGATTGTTTGGATTCTGTAGATATAAATTAATATATTATTAGACTCATTTGGATTTCATTTAAATTTATAATGAATTTCCAAACATTATCTTATTTAAATAAAAGCTGCTACTAGCCGTTTTAGCCCTATTTTGGATGCATATGATGACTTTTTGACCTTCCCATGTGGCTAGCCATTTTCTAGCCATTTGAATCTCATATATAATTAATATAAATGAATTCTTAATGGAATATAATATTATTAGTTGATAGAAAACATATTAGAATAATATTTTTATTCAAATATGCCTTTACTTACCCTTTCTCTTTAAATACCTGTCATCTTCTTCATGAAAGGGCTGCTCAAACAAGAAAATCTCCAGCAATTTTTCCATTCTTCCTTTCCTCTTTACATGCAAAATCTTGAGAGGAGAAGCCTTGATTTTATTCCAAGAGCTCTTTTCATTTGTGAGATCGAAATCATTATTGGAAAGCATCAACACACAATATCGAGGAATCTCTCTTGAGTTCTTGAGTTTGCTTTTTATCTCTAAATCCTTACTTGTTGTTCTTTTAGCTTTCACCATATATTTCTTTCTTAAAATATTTATTTTATGGTGAAATACTTATTGGAAATTTTATATTAAAGTTTTCTATTTCACATCTTTTAAATCCATAAAGTTTAGCAAAGCAAATATTTTACTTCTTTAAGGTGGCATAGATTTACATCTACTATCAAATTCATTTAACTTTATATGAAGAGTTAAAGTTTAAATCAGTAAGACTATATTTTTATTTAAAATATTATTCTTATTTTAAACAAAATATAAATCTATCTTAAAGTGAGCAAGTTTAATATTCCATTTGCAAGTAGTGAGGTGATTAAAGTTAATTTGTAAGATCACCTCAAATATTGTGGATATTTTATTGCAAGAATATTTGAGCTTGTTTTATTTATATCAAATTGTATTTTTTTCATTTTCTTTATCTAAGTCATTTGGCTTAGAGAAGTTTTAATTGCAATTAGATTGGGTTGTACTCGTCCGTGTAGGAGAGTACTTAGGTTATAAAGAACTTCTTTGGTTTAAAGAAGTTAGGTTTGCAAAGAAAACATGAGATTAGTGAATTCTTGCCCGAGAATTGGCTAGCGTGGATGTAGGTTGGATTGGAATCCAGGCCAAACCACGTAAAAATATTGTGCCTCTTATTTTCATTCCTTGCATTTGTTTTTATGTCTTTTTTATTTATTAGAATTATTGTGTGATTACTTACTCTTTTCAAAATTGCTTTAAAATCATTCTAATATTTTCTTTTAATAAAAATTTAAAAAAACCCCAATTCACCCCCCCCCCCCTCTCTCGGAGTGCCATAGTCATCCAACAAAACATAGTTTACCAAATCAACCTAGGTTAACAAAAGGGCCCCATTAAACCTAAAAATTTCATGTCATACATCAAGACTTCAACATCACATAATACCTCCTTCAAAGTGTTCTAATTTTCATTTGATATAAGTTTAACCCAACCCTAACCCTGGTTAAATTTGGTTGACCAACTCAACCATGATTAACCAAACTAGCCTTAATGACTCTAAATATTAAGTTTAAGCATTTAAAGGTTCCCAAACCTATGGGGACTATTCATGGGGTCCCTAAGGGTCAACTAAAAAAGATTCAACCCATGTGCCCATTTAGGCTTGCCACATGGCTTGATAGAAATGAATCAAAATGGGTCATGAGCACAATTCTAATCCTTTTAAAATTAAATTGCATAAACACTTACATGTGGTATCTATAGACCCTTTGTACCAAACACACCAAGCCCAACCAATGGGTTGACTTGGATTAACCAATTGTGTTGACCCAAACTAATAAAAACCCAAATTCTTTGTCCCATTCAATACCCAGCTTAAATTAAACCCAATAAACTTTTAAAATGAATTCTAGAATGTTCATTATATATATCCTAGTTAACTCTAGCCTTATGGATGGCCTATTTGGTGTCATTCTTAAAAATAACTCATGTGCCTCTATTTACTCAGTTATAGCTTCCAAAAATATTTAAGACATAGGCACTAACTACAAGAATGAGTTCTTCATCTCCCCAGTTCAAATGGTGGTTAGGAATCTAATGTGGTGGCAAGGAATTTGAATTATTCTTACCTTTTTGTCTCCTATAAGTACCCTCATATTTTGTGATGTAAGAATTCAATATTTTTACTATATTGCCTCTCTAAAGCACCTCTCAGTCTCACTAAATCATTAAGAGCTCTAGAAATTATTGTGTGGAGAGCTCCAATGGTGGCCATGTGTTTAAACCTTCAAGGCTAGAGGACTCTTCTTCAGGAGCTCCTCCAATCTTGAAGTAATTAAGTAACATTAAGATAATCTTCTAAGGAGTTTGAGGACACCTAAATCAAGCAAATTTTTATCCTTGGTTAGAGGAAAATTTGGAAACCCTATATCTAGATTTACAATTTAAATAACTTTACTATCTTATGTCATGGGTCCCCCAAATATCATGGAATATGGTATTAAATAGCCTAGAATCCCTACCTAAAACTTCATTCAATTTGGTTTAGTAACTAAAAATTTTAAAACACATAATTCAAATTTGAACAAGAAAGATATCTAGAATTCAAGCCAACTGATCTCACATATATCCAACTAAGCAATCCATATTAGGTTGGTTTGTGCAATCCGTTCAACCAAATTGAGTAGTGGGATGGACATCACATCCATCAAATCAGATCAAGAGGCAGGATGTATTGAGCTTACGTCCAAAGTTATTTAGTTCATGCATGTAAATTACACTTAATCAAATCACTTGGATCACACACCGATGTTGATAAGCCATTGACTACCATCATTCAATGGTGGTGAATCATTCACTGAGACATGTCCTTATATGAGGATGATGTATCATGGAAATAATGATGGTGTATTGTAGAAAAAAATATTTAATGTTAATTGTAATGTCATGCAAGATTTGCTTTAAATTTACATTTTAAGTTTCTATAGTCAAATATGCATAGATTGATATTATACCATCTATAATGATAGACTAATGTGTCACTATCAACTCAAAAAGATAAACTTTCCATTCAATATTGAATAAAGCATAGAGAATATTTAACTAGTCCACGAGGATAAAATAAATATTAACATATAATTTTAATTATGAAACTAATATACTTTTTTAAGCTTAGGTCAACGTTCCACAAATCTTTCCCTTATCCTTAAAAAAAAAAGAACATATAAGATCAAGTCGTAATAGTTAATTACATCTACTAAGAGAATACTATTGATTAAAGTAAAAACTAATGATTTCTAAAAAACATTTATATCTAAATAAATATTTTTTCTAACTAGATTTAATCGATAAGCTTCAGATTATAAAATCTCTAGTTGTCCTCTAAATTTATATTTTAGATTTTAAATTTTAAAAGAATTGAATATGATTGTGTAAATACTAAAGTAGAGTTTACAACCAAGATTGACACTTTCTTCGAGTGCGTTGCATCCTAATAATCCTAATGCATAATGAATCACCTTATTTTCAATATATGAGAAGCTAAGCTCTATCCTAAGAGATCAAAGGATGAATGAAACTTATTTGTGACTCAAGATGAATAAATTTAACTTTATGTTCAAATGACACTAGCGATAAGACTCACTAAGATTCTTAAATTTTATCATATTAAATTTACCTAACTAATTTTCTAACTCTAAAAATTTCTTTAAAATTTTTGTAGCATAATGGCTCAATCCAAAAGAAAAGCAAAGCATCCCCTGAGTGTAATGGGAATAATGCTACCTTACCCACAATGGGCATAAAAGTTTAGCTTAACATTCATTACAGAAATTAAAATGCATGTATGGAAGCATGATTGGTTAAATGGGTTTGTTATCCTGTACCTAGTACTATATCATCATAGAAATAATATACATAATCCTATAGTGTCTGGAAAAAATACCCTGAAAGAAACTGATAAGTGCATAAAATGTTATATTTTATGTGTTAATTTGTCTTTGAAAATGTGTTATTTTAGTTGTGTTTGTGGAAGAAAATATAAGAAATGGATAAAATTTTCAAGTATGGCACAGTGCCACAGTGTTTGACATAATACCCCCTCGACACTATCATTGACACCATCAGAGTTCCAATTTTCTTACGTTGTGATGCCCAATCTCTATTTGAAAGTGCTACAACATCAGAGGAGTCAATGTCACAAAGCCCAGCCAACAATCCCAGGGATGCTAAGTAAAAGGAGTGCCATGTAGACTTCAAAGTGCTCAAACATCAGTAACACCGTAATGCTACAGTTGTTACTATTTAAGTTATGATCTACCAACAATACAATATATCGATTCTTTAAGTAGTGGGTCCCTATTAGCAAGTGCCGTAGCAGACAAAATCCATCAGCATTGGGGTGTTAGTTCATTTTATGGGTGCCACAACTTAAGTGTCATAAGCTTCGTGATGCTAGAATCAATTTTTTATTTTATTTTTCTATAAATAGACTTTTTGTTATGTTAGTAGGGGAGTTAAGTCAGTAACATTAAGACTTCAGAGTTTCTTTATGAAATTTCCTTAGGAGTGACAACTGAGGGAATTCAGGGAGCACTAGATAAACTTCCTTGGAGTATTTGGTAGATGTTTGTACAATCATTTTTGTATGTTTAAAGAGGAATACAAAGGAGAATGTTAAACCATCAGGTGATTTATTTTCTTCTTTACTTTCTTCCTTATATGTTACTAATTAAAATGAGTTTACTCAACTTATTCTTCAAGGCTTGCTAATTCCCAAAGTTTTAGATTGATGGTGTAAATTAAATATGAAATACTAATGATTTCTCTTAATCTTTAAATTAATGATATAATGTTTTAGATATACTACGATCAACTGGCTAATGTTCCATAATCCAAGGATTTTACTTGAGCAACCTAATTTTGATTATTAGATGGAATTATTCAAAGCTTAACATAAGAAATTCATCTAGATTCTTGTTGGTGATTTATAGTAATTACTAGTCGAATAGGACCCACTTCTTTGAACTATTCTCTTCTCTTTGTTGGAGAAGACATTTCGCTCAATCTCCTTGAGTGTGCTTGCACTCAAGTTTAGCACTCAAGTTTATATAATATATTTTATACTTCTCAGGAATTCAGACTTTGACTTCCCATTACTAGGGGTGTAATTATAAATAAGTTTATTCAATAGAGATTTAAACTTTCATTTCCTTTCTAACAATGAAGGCAATACATGATTCTGATGAAATAGAGTGGGTGAAGAGTTAGCTATTCTGAATATATTTTCTTCTACAACAGTAGAAGACAATTGATGAAAGCAATTTAGACTTCCTATAGGTAACTTGTATAGGACTTCAAACTCTTTTACTTCCATTTCAACAAACTTCAAATTTGTTGCTTCAACTACAACATTCAAATGGTTATATGCTTAAAAGTATTTTGTTTTTCTTAGCACTTTTCCTCAGACGATGGATCTTTTTCCTTCTCTATGACTTTGTTGTCTCCTCAATGGTGAAGAATAACCCTCTCTCAAACTTTTTGTGAAATAGGAATCCAAGATAAATAGTAGAATTTTCTTTCTAGATAGCAAGCTGCCTAGAAAAAGCATATGAGAAAATATTGAGGGTTTAAGAGCTACTGTGGTAACTATAGACCCACCCTTATATAAAAACTTTATAAATCCCATTGAAAGTTTGGGAAGGTTGTTAAACCTCTAAGAACTAGCCTAAGGCTAACCAAGAAGAAGATGAATTATTAATTTTAAAAATTTCTTTAAGGAAAGAAAAAAAATTTAAAACATAATAGAGAATCGAATTAACTTCATAATAAAAAGATTAGAGTTTTCACCTAAATAGTTCATTGTAAAAGAATAAAGTGTGAAAAATAATAAGGATAAACACACTATAATTTATAGTGGTTCTGTTCAACCTGACCTACGTCCACTCCCAAAACCCTCTGTTCTAGGTATTACACTAAAGTAGTTTCTCTCCTTTTGTTTGCTCAGTAAGGCAGAGAAGCCCTTACAAAATCACTTTCACCTGCCTTGTTTTGTAGAGAACCAAAAACTTTTACAACCTACCAGTGATGGCAGTGAACCATAAATCTTTTAGACCCTCTAGGTGATAGCAGTGAACCATAAATCCTTTTTCTCCCTCTTAGATATGGTAGAGAACCACGTACCTAGTGTTATAGAAAGTCTTTTTAAAGTCTCCGAAGGATCAAGGTAGATGGCTGATGAAAATGATGAAGAACCTTGCTTGGGTTAACCTTGAGAAGCTCTCACAACTCCCCATCATAAGAAATCTCCCTCTCTTCTCTCACAAGGCTCTCCTCTACTTTCTCTAAGCTCCCTCTTAAGACCTTTGGCAGCAAAAGATCTCATTTACAAGAAACTATGAGTGTCATAATTAGTGGGTTTCAAAAAACCCTAGTTTTAAAGATAGATGTGTTCTGTTCGTACTATTCGATACAAATATTATATAGTACCAATAGTACAAAAATAGACTCATCCAGTATATGTGAAAAGTTGTTTAGGCAACTAATTTAAACCTCATATAACTTCATACTTTACAATCATAAGATAGCTTGGTATAAACTATAGAAATTCCTTCTATTTATTTCAAACAACTTCTAAGATGACCAATTTCACACTCTATCAATTATTGAGCACTATGGACATCATACAGTATGTCCTGTACAAAAATCAAGGCTTTTATTTGGTACGATCTTCAAGATGGCTGAATTTGTATTGTATCGATCGTATTGTATGAACATTATTCTATAGTACAATAGTCTGATCATAATTTGCCATGATTTAATTGCCTAATTTTTGTGGTTAAATTAAGATAGATATTAATATGGTCATACAATATGATTGGGGTTGTACTATATTATTAGTACAAAAATAGTATCTTTCTTAATTATATGGAGGATAGGGTTTTACAGAACGAATGTAATCATACAGTACAATTTAACTCATATAGTATGAGTTAAAATCATATGATACAATTCAAAATTATATAGCATAAAAAATATTAAAATCTAAAATTACATTTTTTTTTTCTCTTTTCCCCTATGTGTGTGCATGGTTACTTAACAATAGTATCCACCATATTACATGATTTGAATCAAGAAAGGTAAAAGTACCTTGAAATTGAAATTATAACTTTACTCAACCCTTGTTTACCCAATCTTGAGCTGATCGAAGTTCCAAGTGAATGGTGGACAAAAAATGTTAGTGAGCAGGGAAAAATAGATAAATAATAGATTTAAATTTCATAATAAAAAGTCCAATAAAGTTTTTTATCATTAAAATCATAGGACTTATGTCCATATTTGAAATAATCTCCCACATTTTGATAATGGAAAACATTGTTGGTTTATGATTCAAGAGTATTTTTTTATACCTTAATCTACACCTTACTAAGTGAATTATTTAAAAATAAGGGATTTGTCAAAAATAATTTTTTTTTATTTTATTTTAAAAGGAAAAAGAAGAAAAAAACAACAAATAATAGGAGAATATAGAAGATGATAAGAAAAACATGAAATTGATCATTTCAAAAAAAAAAATATATATAAACTACCAATACATGCTATTCCACCTTTTAACATAAAAAAGAGGATAAAATAACTTCAAACAAATAGGAAACTACCATAAAGTACACATATCATAGAATACAAAACTATAAAAAAATAGTACAAATAAAAGAAAAAAATATAGAGATAACTAGAATGTTTTTTTTTTAAAGAGTTGATCAATTGAATTAAATGAAAATTATGCCCAATGATTAGATTAGTAAGATCTGCTTTGCCAATGCTAAAATCCAATAAGTTTTGAAAAGTTAATTTTGTCAACCCTAGCTCAGGCTCCTATACAGGTTAAAAGTCCTGAAAAAAATTTAGTTTAAAATAAATTAGACTAGAAATGTGTTTTTTTCGAACATCTTTTCAAAAATATATCTAAGGGAATAACATTGCAATTTAATGAACCAAAAATCATAATTTTTAAATTTAGGTGTTGATGATATAATTTGGCACATATATTTGTTTTAGATTTAAGGATTCAAAAGGAAGGGAAGCTAACTCAATGTTGGCTCATTTTATGCCTCTTTTATCACTGTTTGGCACACTTTACACACCATTTGATTTTTTATACACCTTGTAAAATTTCAAATTTTAGGCGATTATTGTCCATCTTTTTAGTTTCTAGGCTCATTTTCTACCTCTTTTTTACTTTTGCAACCTTTTTTCCTTTCTTGGTCTTTAAAAGACTCTCACATGTGATATTATCTTCCCAAAATAAGAGAGGAAGGACTCACTCTCTTATAGAAGGAAGAATAAACTAGAAATCAAAACCTTATCCATTTGCTTTAGTTAAATAACTTTATTTAAAAAAATAGGAAAAAGATTCATTGATTTGCAAAAATATTCTAATGAGATAGATAACTTTAGAAAGATGAAACAGATCTGTATTTCTAGGTAATATTTTAATTTGAAATAGATTTTGAATCAAGAAGAAATTACACACTCAAAGGAGTTAGAGGAAAATAGATAATCCTCAATTTCATCCCTTAACTATTTTTAGTTGAGTCAAATAGAACTTAAAAAAAAATAAGTAAGTTTCTTTTTTAAGAGGACTTCAACTATGTAAGTGAGTAGTGATTGGATTCTTACATTTTTTAAAAGAAATAAATAACACATTAAAAATTCTTAAAATTATGAAAAATGAAAAAGAAAAAATAAACATCAAATATAAAACAAACTAAATGAGAAAATATCAATCAAATTTCAAAGCATTTTGGTTCAAGAATTAATATCTATGATTCCTAATCTGATTCTTAAGTTGTTGAAGGTTTCAAAAGCGAGTAGTTTTGAAAAGATATTTGTAAGCAAATTTTTAGTTGCTACATGATGTAGCTCTATGTCTCCCTTAGTGGCATGGTCCTTAATAAAATGGTGACTTTTGTCTATGTGTTTGGTTTTGGAGTGTTGGATTGGATTCCTTGAAATGCATATGACACTAGTGTTATCACATAAGATCTGAATTGTGCTTACATGTAGTCCTAACTCCAAGATTTGTTTCTTTAACCAAAGGAATTATACCACACTTCCTAAGGCTATGTATTCAGCTTATATAGTGGACAAAGCTACTAAGTTCTATTTTTTAATGGACCATGAGACTAAGGATTATCATATGAATTGGCAAGTTCTAGAAGTGCTTTTCCTATCAACCGTACATTCAACAAATTGGGAATAAGAGTATCTTATGATTTAAAAGGAAGTGTTGTTCCTAGGATATAAGATTCCCATGTTTTAGGTCCCTAAGAGATATCTAAAGATTCTCTTAATAGCAGTCAGATGGGACTCTTTCAGATTATCTTGAAATTTAATGCATAGATAAACACTAAACATAATATTAGGTCGGTTAGTAATCAAGTAAAGTAGAGTGATAAAGTAAAGTGAGAAAGTCTAAGATTTTTGTGAGAATTTATGGGTTTTCAAATTTTGACTTCGTGACTTTTTTCAAATTTTTATGGTGATGAAGGGTTGCCGGCCTCCTTTGGCTAGTAGTCCCTTAGATAATATGTGGACTTCTTGATCTCTTTGTCTCCTCCGACATTTGGAGATGGTAAATTAAGATTCATTTAAGGTGCAAAACCTAATATGAAATATGGAATGCCTTTAATCATTAATAAAGGTGGGTTTGTATCATCTAAGAAGGATGTTGTGGTTTTTGGTAGGTGGAAAAATGTTTTGATTGAAGCAACATTAAAATCCATTTCAAATCAAGTTTGCTATCATATTCAAGGGGAGAGAGGAATGCAGTTGATTCTCCTTCCTCAGCACCTATGATTCAAACTTGTTAATAAAAATTCTAGCTGCATAGCTTCAAAAGGATTGAATCCCAACTATGTTGTTTGGAAAGAAATCAACTTAAGGGAAGGCCACTATACAGGAGTGGGTTTAAGTGAAAAAAGTGTTGAAGAGCTATGAATAGTAAATGGTTCTCCTAAGATGAAAGGAATTCCATCGGATCTGGTTGAGGTTTGCAACGGTGATTCAGGAGAGCTGGGTGGATGTGTCGATGACCCTATTATTCTAACTCATTCGTCAAACTCTTCTCAGCAAAATGCTTGGAGCAAAAAGAATAACATTAAAGTCTCAGATTTGGACTTTGGTGACTGTTTGTCTGAGGATGGTTCAACTATCAGACTCCATGTTCAAAATGAAATGGAAAACTCAAAAAAATTATGGAACCCTTTGGTGATCAAGATATTTGGTGGAGAGGCTCCTTTACCAGTGATTAGTTCATAGTTAAGAAAATAATGGTTCCAATTTGGTAAGTTCCACCTTACAATGCTTGGCATGGGTTGGGTTCTTTGCTCAATTTATGAACCTGAACATGTGGAATCAGTCTCCAATAATGGCCCATGGTTTGTTAATGGGCATATCATTGAAATCGACAAATGGTCTCAAAATTTTTCTCCTTCCTCACTAAAGGGCTTAACTGCTCCTATTTGGATCAGGTAACCTAATCTCCCATTATAATGTTGGGATGAAATAAATGTTTGCAGAACTGCATTTATGGTTGGAAAATCGCTACTAATTGATGGGAATATGTTCCAGTGGGTAAGAAGGGAAATCGGGATGTCTTTGTTCATATTAAGTTGGATTCTAAATTACCTCGAGGAGTTTGGGTGAAGGAACCTATGGGAAATTCTTTCAGAAATTTTAATATGAAAGAATTCCAAAATTTTGCTTTAACTGTGGAAAGATTGGACATATCAAGAAAGATTATGGGAATAACATTATATAAGCTGGTTATAGACTACACGAGAAGTTGATTATTTCAAATAATCAAACAGTGCAAGGTAGTGATGAAGCTACCTATGAGGAATTGGGTGAAAATGCTAAGAATGATAAAGAAGGGTATGATCCATGGATGCTGGTAAATTATGTGAGAAATAGGTTCAAAAACACCACTAGCAAGAGGTTTTATCATCGTCCAGTTGAGGTTACTGTGAGCAATGGAATAAATCAGGCAGAACCAGTCATTGCCTCTTCCAAACCTGTTCATGAATTTATTCTGGGTGATTCAGACGCGATGCCTTCTTAGGGTGATATTAGAAACAATACTATAAATACAACTAAACTTGAGGTTGATAAAGGGGTAATTCCCTACATCATTCCTAAAAGTGATAACAAATTTAAAATTCTAACTAATTTTGCTGAAGAAGGTGAAATAATTCAGCCAAATATGGATGAGGTGAAGTCTTCTAGAGCTGTTGAAAGTAATGGTGGTCTTGAATGTGTTCTTCAGAATGGGAGATATGCTAAAGTTGGAAGCAAGGAAGGTGTCTCCTATCAAGCTAAGAAGAAAAAAAATCAAAACAACTAAAAGACCGTGGTCCTATTAGTTCTAATACTAGGAGTAGAAGACTTAACTTGGAGATGAAAGGTATAATGAATATCTATTCCCCTCCTTTAACTTAATGACATCTATTGCTTTTAGACTGTAAAGGAGCAAGTAAGAAGAGTGATTCTTTATATCTCAAAGAGTTTGTAAAAATGCATGTAGTTTTCTTTTTGTGTTTGGTAGAAACCAAAATGACTGATTTTGATAGAAATGAAGTAAAATTTGTTGATTGGGGATGGATGGGATTTTTTTTATGTTCATTCAGAAGGTTTGTCACGAGGCATTCTTGTCTTATGGATGTCTGATATGGCTGATTTTTCTATTTTTGATTATTCTTCCCAATTGGTTATTAGTGATTTAAAAATCATTAACAAAGGTACTTTGAGGATAGATTCTATTTATAGTAACAAGGAAATGTATAAAAGGAGATATCTGTGAGAGAAGTTGGAAAAATATTCTACCATAGATGTTCCTATGGTAATAGGAGGACACTTCAATTGTCTAATTTCTTGAGAGGACAATAGAGGAGTGAAAGAATTTTCCTTCTCCCAAGGACTAAAGGAGATGAAGTCTTTTCTTTCTATTAATGACCTTCATGAGGTGGGGTTCATTGGACCCAAGTTCACTTGGTGCAATGATAAAACTAGAGAGGCTCAGATTCTAGAAAGACTGGACAAATGTTTTCTTAATTCAAATGCTATCAATTCCTCACACCGTATGGTTATTAGACATTTGGCTAGAGTAGCCTCAGACCATTGTTTAATTCTATTGAATCTCCTTGAATTCAATCTGATGATAAAAAAAACATCAAATTTGAAGATGTTTGGGCCTCTTTTCTGGCTTATTTTGTTGTAGTAAGGAAATAGTGGAATAAGATTTATCATTGGAGTTCTTCTCGAATTCTCAACATAAAATTCAAGAGAGCTTTGAATTTCTTATTTTACTAGAGTAGAGCCAAACTCAAGAACTTATATCATTTAAAAGAATGTCTATTCAATGACATTTTGGAACTTCAATCCAAGGAAGCGGACTTTGGATTTCTTTCAGAAGAGTATAGTTGGATACTCAAAGCTAAGGTTAATGAATTGAATTCAACAATGGCTCGGTTGAATTCATGGTGGAAATAAATAGAAAAGGTCAATTTGATGATGTAGGGTGATTGCAACTAAAATTTTTTTCCATTCCTATGCCAGTGCAAGGAGGAACTCAATTTTCATTGTTAAAATCAATGATGAAAATGGTGTGCTAGTGGAAGAACAATAGCAAATTGAAGATGTGTTTTTTTGGATTTTCAATCTGAAATGGAAGCATAGAAACAGTAAGGTTGATGGGTGGCCAATGCCTTTGAATTGTTTGAATGATGAGGACAGTTGGCTACTAAACAAGGAATTCTCTGTGCAAGAGGTAGAGCTGGTTTTGAACCAAATCGGAGGTAACATTACTCCTGGAATTGATGCAATGTCCTACTCTTTTATTAAATCGTATTGAGACATTATCATGATATACTTTTGGAATGCTATCAATCACTTTCTTTGTTCTGAGAAGTTAAATGATGGTTGGAAAGACACCCTTATTGTTCTTATTTCTAAAGTTAGAAACCCTATGTCCCCTTCTAATTATAGACCAATTAGTCTATGCAATTCTATTTATAAAGTGGCGGCTAAGGTGATTTTAAACAGATTAGTTTCTATCATTCCTAAATTAATCTCTAAGGAGCATGCAACATTTCTAAAAGGAAGATCAATGTTAGATCATATGTTGTTTGCTCAAGAAATATTCCACAAATTAAGGTATTCTAGATCTTCAAAAGGGCTCATCTCTTTCAAAGTTGACATGGAACAAGCATGTGATTATATGTGCTGGTCTACTCTTAGAAAAGTTTTAGAGTATTCTGGCTTTTCTTCAAAGTTCTCTAAGCTTATATTGGAATGTGTTGAAGACCCAAGATTCTCTTTGATTATTAAAGGAAACTTTTTAGAATGGATTAAAGCCAGGAGTGGATTCTGTTAAGGTCGCCCTTTGTCTCCTATTCTTTTTATTTTGTGTTCTCAACTGTTATCTAATGCTTTTATTTAAAGTTCAACTGGGATTAGCATTAGTTCAATTTGGGGGAGGATTTCACATTTACTATATGCAGAAGATGCTATTATATTTTCATAAGCAAATAAGAAGGTTGTAAAATAAATTAAGTGGATTCATAATGAATTTTGTGGTTGGACTGCTCAATGTATCAATGTTATTAAATCTATCATTCTTTTTGGTAAATTTGTTAGTAGAAGGAGAAAGAAATTTATTACTCGTATCATTTGGTTTAAATCAGTGAAAGAATTTCACTACCTTGGTGTGAAGATTGCTTTGAGGAGAATAGTGGCCGCTGATTTTCAATTCGTCATTGATAAAGCATTAAGCCTGCTTAACATTTGGGGTAGCAAATTCATTTCTTTGGCGGGTAAGCTTACTTTGGCTAAGTAGATATTTCTTTCTTATCATACTTTTCATAGAACTCACTCCCTTGTTCCAAAAAGAGTGTTGGAAGAGATTGATAAGTTATGTAGAAGTTTCATATGGAATAAGCCGAAAGGAAGATTGGGTTTACATTATGTCAACTGCAACGAATTGTGTAAGCCATTGAAATGGGTGGGTCGTGGAATGCATTCCGGTACATCTAAGGCGGTTGTATTAAGAGAAAGATTCGCTTGGAGATTTTTAAAGATTCCTGCTACACAGGAGTTTTCCTCCAAAATATGGTATTCGGTTTGATTTTTGAACATCAAAGAATGGGGGCTCTTCTTCTTGGAAAATCATTCCAGACTTTTGTAGAATGCTTAAGCCCATTGTTAGGTGGACTATTGCAAATAGCATTGCCATTGATGTTTATAATGATAATTGGATTATGGATAAATGTACCAACAAATGGCCTATATTTGTCGTGATTCCTGGAGATAAAGCAATTTTGGTAGATATATTTATTATAGATGGAAGATGAAATGAATATGAAATACTTAAATTCTTTGGTAAAGAATTGGTAAACTGATTATTCATGTTAATATCCAACCAGAGCTAGGAAAAGATAAGATGGAGCTTATTTATCAAAAATTAGGGAAAACCATTTTAGGATTGGCATTTGAAGCTTCGCTGCAAGATGGTCAGGAATCATGGTTTTGGAAATGCATCAAAAAGGAAAAATTTATCTCTCAGGTGGAGATATTCTTGTGGAGACTATTTAAAAATGCTATTCCAACTAATCTATTTTTATCTTATATGAATTTGCAAAATAATAGTAATTGTCCTAGATGCTTTGAGGGGATAGAAGATGTAGAACATGTTGTAGTCAAATGTGCCAAGTTGAAAGAAGTATTTCAACACTTAAACAAATAGGAATTCCGAATCCCATTGTTTGATAAACTGAAAGAATGGTGTAAGTGGTTGGAGTTTTCTGCCTTATGGAATAGTTTATTTGTTAATCTTTATTGCAATGCTGTATTTCTCTCATGGAAAGGCAGAAATAAGTTCATTAATGAAGGAGTGGAAGATAGCATAGCTGTGATTGTTGCCAGCCCTGTTAGCTTCTTTTCTAATTCAAAAATTTTGGGAACTTCTCCTCAGTAACTAGGATGCTAACCAATCATTTAGACTGTCTAATTTTTGGCATTCTCCTCCACCCAATTGGCTAAAGGTTAATGTTGATGCATTTATATGTTCTTCATATAAAACTAGAATTGGAGGAGTATTCTGCGACTACAAAGGCATATTTTAATTGGCTTTTTGTAAGTCATGCATTCATTTGGATATTTTATAATTATAACTCATAGCTATTTAATCTTTGAAGAAAGATATAAAGGATTGGATGTTTAAATATAAAGGGATTATCATTGAAGGCGATAATCACAATATTATGAAATTTCTCCAAAAAGCATTCAATAATGGTGTCCAAGAGATGGAAGAACTAGTTTTTATTAAAGATTTTAATCAGGTCATTTTCAATTGTATAGGTAGGAATAGTAATAAGTTTGCATATTTGTGTGCTAACTTTGCTCTTTTTAGTTCTTTTATTTGGCAAGACATTAGTTTGAATAAGGTTCCTTCTTTCCTTTTTAAGTTGTTAAAGGAGGATTCTACTTTGTAGTTTGCTTGTTTTATTTTTCTTTAGTTATTAATGCAATATTTGCTTTTTCAAAAAAGAAATAGTAATCATGTAAAAAAGCGATCCAATTATTCACCTGTATTTCTTTTGATCAACAGATTCTCCATTTGAGTCTTTTTGTAACTGAATAATGGTACTCATGGAGCACTTATTTCAATGGCCTTATCCATTTCATACTTCTTTAGGATGTCCTTAATACCTTCTGATTGACTAAGAAAAATTGCATCATCCTTCTACCTTATATGAAATCCAATAAAGTTGGATAGTTTTCTCATCATACTGATCTGAAACTCTTTACACATTATTTTATAAAATTCATCACTTGGCTTTTTATAAGAAGATCAAAACAAAATATCATCAATACAGATCTAAATACTGAGTAGTTCTTCTCCTACTTTTTTTAGCAAAAAAGTTAGTGTCTACACTCCCCTTAACAAAGATTCTAATAAGTAGGAATGTGATTAGCCTTTTATACCATATTATAGGTTATTTTTGTCCAAATAATGCCTTTTTTAATGTGAATATTCAAATCCTAGGGGTTATTCAACATACACATTTTCTTTTATTATCCCATTTAGAAAGGTACTTTTGGCATCCATTTGGTACAATTTGAATCCCTTAAAGTCGGCAAAAGCTAGTACCATACTTATGGGTTCCAATCATGCTATAGGGGCAAAGTTTTTTTCAAAATTAACTCCTTATATCTAGTTGTACCCTTTAGATACTAATCTTGCTTTATTTCTCACCACTACACCAAAATCATTCATTTTTCTTTTGAAAATCCATTTTGTTCCAACAACACTTTAGTTATTAGGTCTTTCAACTAGATCTCGAACATCATTTCTCACAATTTGATTTAATTCTTTATGCATAGCTAGGAACTAGAATTCATCAGAAAGTACTTGATTTATATTTGTGGGTTCGATCATTGAGATAAAGGGAGAGTGGTACAGTTCTTTCCAAAGTCCTTTCTTAGTTCTAACTCCTTTATATGGGTCTTTTAAGAAACATTTTTTGGGGTGACTTGAAGAATATCTCTATTCTCTGGGCAATATACTTTGTACTTCTATTTTTTATTCAATATTTATAGATTCTACTCCTTTGGCGACTAGAACTACTTCTTATTCTTCCAGCCTATACCTCAAGAATTACCAGATTCATTAAAAATTATATTAGTGGTCTATTTTACCACCAGTGTCCTTTTATTAAAAACTCTAAAGATTTTCCTACATTTGATTATCCTAGGAAGACTCCTTTATCAAATTATTATTAAAACTTTTATAACAGAGATTTTCCATTATTTAGAATGAATACCTTACATCTAAAGACATGAGGGTAATAGGGGATGGGTGTCCTACCCTTAAGGATTTCATAGGGTATCTTTTTCAGCTTGGATCTAACATTATCCCTATTAAAAATAAAATAGGTTCTGTTTATTGCTTCTACCCAAAAGTAATTAAGAAGTGAATATTCTGCTAACATGACTCTAGCAACTTCTTCCAAGGTCCTGTTCTTTTATCAATACTTGTTTTTAGGAAAAGAGAAGCATCATGCTTAACAAAGTTTAAATTAATCATGAAAACATTATTGATTCTTTTTCCCTTGCAGCACAATATTTCTGTTTAGCTTATCCTGCAATTAGTAGGCAAAAATTTAGTGTTAAAGTCTTTATCATAGAGCTAGCTTATGCAAAACATATTATGTTTTAAGCCATCTACCAGTAAAACATTTTCAATAAAGAAATTTTTTTAGTTTCTAATTATACCTTAGCCCACCACTCTCCTTTTGGTGTTATCTCCAAGTGTCACCTTACCTTTTATCCTTTCCTTCAGTGAAATGAATTGATTTACATCTCTAGTCATATGCCTTAAACATCAACTTTCTTTATACCACATGCTCTCACGAGGCCTTCTGTGAGAGAAACCTTACAATATCATCAAAGCCTACATTTAGGAATCCAACAAGTGTGGGTTCCACCTTATGAATTAAAAAATGAGATTCTTACATGCTATACAATGCTTTATACAATTTTGTTCACCACACCAAATATATTTTATTGTGGATAGTGTATATGTGGGAGATGTTTCCTAGCATGCTATAAGAAAATATGTAATATCTGGAAAAAGCTTTACTAATATATGTGGGTTATGGTACCTCTTCATAGGTTTGAATGATGTATGATGTGGTGATCAATTATGTAACTATTAAATTGTAGGTGGAGATTGTTACGGATCTATGGTTCATGATTTTGATGATAGCAAACATTTCCTTTTTTATACGATTGCCTTATGTACTAACGTTTCAGGACCACACGATCAAGACTGCAATTCAGAACCAGCTCAAGATTGGGTAGACTAGGTCTGTGTCAGTTTGTAATCTTTTCCTTTCTTGAGTCAATTGTATTGGGTGTGGGACCTGTTGCTTTGTAACATAGAAGTTTTCATGATGCTCCCATTAGGATTTCTGGTTTTGGTAACATCGGCCTGGACGATAGTCCTATCGGCCTGGCCGATCGGTCTAACACCAGAAACCCTAATTCAGGGCATCCTCATTAAGGCAGCCGTCCCTGATCGGCCTGGACGATACTTGTATCGGCCAGGACGATATGCTCAATTCAGAAAGAAATCAGCCGCCATAATCAGTTTAGGTATTCTTTATTTTAGGAAATCGGCCAGAACGATAATCCTATCGTCCGGGACGATCTAACTCAATCATGCCTAAATTGATCTGGTTTTATTTGGAAGGAATTAAATGCTGATTGATACGATCATATCGTCCAGGACGATCGTGAGATCGGCCTGGACGATCAAGACCAAATTTCAATCGGCCAGGACTATTCCCAGGGCTGTGATCAGGACGATAGAGTTGATTTTAAACTAATCGGCCCGGACGATCGTGAGATCGGCCAGGACGATATAACCAATTTCCTTCTGATCGTCCCAGATCGTCCCGGGCTAATGAGCTGAAATTGAACCAATCGGCCAGGACGATATGCCTATCGGCCTGGACGATAATGTCGGCAACTTGCATTAATGAGCTCGTTTTGAGAGCTTCTATTTAAGCTATGGCAAGGCACTTTGTAAGTGTCTTTGGAAGCCATTGTAGCTTCGTTCTTGTGGGGGAAACTTGAAGAGAAAGCTTGAAAGGGAGAGAGGAAAGGGTGGAGTTTGAGAGGGAGAAGATCCTGTGAGGGGGAGGAACTCAAGGGAGTGTGGTGGGGGATCCACACGGTTGCTCCGGCGAACTCGCATCTTAGTACCATCGGATTCAAGGCTTGTCTCGAGGTAAGTTCACCAAAGAAGAAGATCTCTTTGGTGTCAAAGGACCCGGCGACTCCGCCGCACCGGGGAAGGTGGAAGTGATTTTGTAAGGGCTTCTCCGCCTAGCTGTGGGGGCTAAAGGAGAGACACTTGTGTTAGTGCAATACTTGGAGGGTGCCTCCAAGGAGTGGATGTAGGTCAAGGTTTGACTGAACCACTATAAATCCGGTGTGTTCTTTTCTTATTATTCGCTTCCGCATTTATTTTTTCCGCACTTTGTTTGTGGTGATTTTGGTTGGAGTTTTATCTTTGGTTTTAAGGTTTTCCAATTCACCTCTCTCTTTTAAATTAGCTTGGGACTAAGTTCAAGAGGGCTTAACATCCCTAACGAACTTTCAGAGTTTTGTTTTCTTTAAAATCAATTAATTAAAATTATAAAAATTTATTTGCACTTTCAAGACTTGAATTTTCTATTTTCAATGCATGCTCCCTACTATATGGTTAAGATGCAATAGTTTTTAATTCTTTGAATGCACTCTCTAATTCAACATGCGATGTTTTCAAAGAATTAAAGATGGTTATTTTTTAAACTATCAAATTTATCTAATAAAGCCATATGACTATTTTCCAAAGTATAATGATTTTTCCTAAGGCATTCATGCTCTTTTTGCATATTTGAAAATTTTGAATTCAAGCTTGCATAAATTTCTTGAGCTTCCTATTTGCATTCTATTTTTTTTTAAACTTTAAATAGTTCATCATAAGAAAGCTCACCTGCCTTCTATTGATTTGAATGATCAAGAGAGTTATCTAACATTAAACACAGGTTGGTTACCTCCTCTTCAGGTTCGGTCTTATGTGATTCTAAAGCGGAGTCTGTCCAGAAAGCCGTCTTAGTCCTTTACTTTCCATTACTGAACATGGGATTTTCTTCACCCTTCTCTTTGATTTGGTGAGTTTTCTAGTTTGGGCAATCCTTCCTCAAGTGCCTTGGCATCCTTCATTCAAAATAGATGATATCAGCAGAAACCTTAGAATTTTTATTAGTTTTGCCTTTTTTTCATTACCGACAATGCTTTACTTTTTCCTTACAAAGCTCTTGAATTTTCTTTTCATCAGTGCTATGTCATCATCATCATCAGGTGTAGAATTATAACTAACTATCAAAATCATTAGCCTTTTAAGGCTACAGTTTTCTCCTACATCAAGTTGTCTTTGACTCACTCCTTACTTGTACGTAATGAGTAACCCAAGTAAGTTATCAATAGAGTAAACATTCAAATTTTTTGATTCAGTAATAAAAATATTTTTTAAATTATAAGAAGTAGGTAAGCAATGCAAGAAATTGTTAACTTTTTCATTGTTTGTAAGTTCTCATCCTAAAGCATATATAGTGAAGTAACAATCTGAGTGAACCTAGTATATATTTTACAAATTAATTCACTAGGTTTCGTGCAAAAAATTTCATAGTCTTGGAGCAAAATGTTCAACATATATTATTTTACTTCATTTATTGCTTCATAGGTTATGTAGAGTTTGTTCCAAATTTCTTTACCAATTGTGTATGTTGAAACACACATATGATCTTCAAATTTTAATGCATAGAAAAAATAATTTCAATATTTAGTTTTTAATTAGGCTAAATGTTTATCTTCTATGCTCAATTCAGAAAAAGAGAGTTTAATTTTCATGTCATTAACAAAACTTGAAGGTGTAGATTATCTTTCGTTAACTAACATCCACATATGATAATCTATACATTACAAAATAGTATAAATGTGAATTTTCTATATATATATATATATATATATATATATATATATATATATATATATATATATATATAAAGATGATCATGTTATTAAAAGTTCCTGAAGGTTATTAAACCCTTAAGAACTAGCCCGAGGCTAACCAAGATGAGGGGTGAATTAGTAATTTAAAAACAAAATTTACATAAAGAAAGTCTATTTAAAACTTGATGCTAAAGCAAATTAATTTCATAATAAAAAGATTAGAGTTTTCACCCAAGTAGTTAATTGCAAAATAATAAAGTGCATAAAATAATAAGAATAAACATACCATAATTTATAGTGGTTCAGTCCAACCTAACCTACATCGATGCCCCAAAAGCCTCTATTCTAGGTATTGAACGAAAAGTAGTGTCTCTCCTTTTGCTCCCTTAACAATGCGTAGAAGCCCTAACAAAATCACTTTCACCTTCCCGCTGTGGCGTAGAACCAAAAGCTTTTACATACTACCGTGATGGTAGCAAACCTTGAATCTTTTATTATTTCTAGTTGATGGTAGAGAACTATAAATCCTTTTTTCTCCCTCCTGGAGATGGAGGAGAATTACGGACCTAGTGTTGTAGAAAGTCTTCCTGGAGCCTCCAAAGGTTCAAGGCAGATGGTTGAGAAAGACAAAGAACCTTTCTTTGAGTAACCTTGTGATGCTCTCACAACCCCCCTCACATGAACTCTCCCTTTCTTCCTCCCAAGGCTCTCCTCTACTCTCTCTCTAAGCTCCCTCTTAAGACCCTTGGCATCAAAAGATTTCATTTAAAAGAGAATATGAGAGGCTTAGTTAGTGTGTTTCAAGAAACCCTGATTTGAATTAGAGTCATCTTTTATTCATAATGTATGATATAAACATTAAATAGTATGAATAGTACAAAACTAGACTCATCTATTATTATGTGAACAGTCATTTAGATGAATTGTTCAAACCTCATAACACTTTATACTGTGTGATCATAAGATCATTTAGTATGAACTATATAAATTCCTTATGTTCATTTGGAATGACTTTTAGTATGACCAATTTTGTTCTTTATTGATCATCCAACACTATAGACGTCATACTTTATGATCAGTATAATAATCATGGATTTCATTTAGTACAATCTCTAGGATGACAGAATTCATACTATGTCGATCATATTATACAATCATTATCATACAGTACAATCATCTTATCATAATTTCCCATGATTTGATTGCCTTATTTTGTGGGTCAAATTAACCAAGATATTAATATGGTAGTATAGTACTATTAAGTAGTATCCACCAAATTACAAGATTTGACTCAAGAAAAGTAAAAATACATTAAAATTAATATTACAAACTAACTTAACCCTAGTCTATCCAATCTTGAGCTTATGAAATTTACAAGTGAATTATGGACCAAAAATATTAGTGAGATGGGAAAAATAGATATGTAGTAAATTAAAATAGCATAGTTAAAATTTAAATAATATTTGTTATCATCAAAATCATCAGACTTGGGTCTAGATTTGCAACACCCATAGTATGCCTCAGTGATGGTGAGTTTGACATTTATTATTGATCCAAACTAGATCACATTTGCTTCAACAAATGAGATGGTTTTGTTTGCATTTTTGCAGAAATATAAGATCAATTTTTATGACATTATTTATGTAATTGACCATAATTATATATCAATCTTCAAATTTCACTAACCATTAAACAAGATATAGATATGAAGAATATACTTAATAAAGTTTACTGAACCACCAAGGCATTATTAAACTAAAATTTATAAAAAAAAAATAGACTTTTAACTGCTCACTCGATTTAAATTTTTACCTATCCTATGGAAACATAGATAAGACTGGTGATTGAGATTGAGGTTTGAAACTTTGAATTAGAGAACAAATGATTGAAATTTAGTTTGAATTTATATTTTAAAATAACATTAATAAAGAACCTTGTCCAAACTCTTAAGTGTGGACAATGGAAGATGTCATGAACTTGATTTAGTTTTAAATTTAGATAAATACATCAATGGATGGACTTTAGAAAAAAGAGAGTAATAAATTTAAAATCTATAATCTAAAGCTTGATTGTATATCAAATATAATAGCCCAAATATCTAATTAAATCTATTTATTTAAAAAAAAAAGTTAGTCTTCATTAAAGCTGGAGAGAGAAATCTAACTCCAATGGAGTAGCAAAAAAATCTATGGACAAGTTTAATTTAATTTCTAAAAGTCATGTAACACAAGATTTACTTTAAATTTATATTTTTGGCTTCTTTAATCAAAACTGCATAGATTGACATGATACCATCCCTAAGGATAGACTAATGCTAGAGAGAGAGCATGTATGAGCATTTTCCAGAGAGTGAGTAGTTGAGAATTTAAATTTTCATGATCCTATTTTTTTGCGGGAGGTCCATTAAGGTGGGGGATGGTCATCAGCATTTGCCGACAATCATTTCTTCTACTATTCTTCAATTTTCTTCCAAAGAAATTGTTACTCCTTTGCGAAATGGAGATATTAAGAAAAAAATTTCTTTACCTCACCGAAGGATTTGGAAAACCAGTATAAAAAATTATTCTCTAGTTATTAGAGAAGGATTTCATCTGCCTATTCATCAAATTGCTCCAGTTAATCATAAAAGGAAAGAAGATCATAAAAGATTAAAATGTGTTGAAGGTCAATCCTTAAATGAATAAGAGCAGTAATTTTACGAGTTTAGAGGCAAATGGTTTGTAAGCTTCTTTAGCATGTTTGAACCTAAAAGTTAACAATTTTATGTATGGTAATTCATTAAATGCTAATTTTCTATAATTGGAAGTTTATCGCATAACTTTTAGAAATCTTCTTCAAAAAAAAAATTAGAATGAATTAAATGTTGCCACTCAACATTTTGAGCATTGTGATAATAATAATATGGGTGGTATTGTCGATAATAGAAATTTTATTCACAATTAGAGTTTTGTTAATTCAATGAAAAAAGTCTTATTATAATTAATCATAATTCAATTTCAATTGAGATATGAAATGATGGAATTGCTGTTAAATGTAATTCTGAGAATGAAATTTCTATTGCTCAAGTATTGAAAAACTCATTGGTTGTGAAGGTTTAGGAAAGAATATTCCTTTCCAGTATTTTAGTATGGAGTAAAGGAGGCAATGGAGAAAATTGGAGGGTTTCATTTAACATCATTTGGATTAGACTAGAATTTGTGTTCTTTCTAGTCTAAAGAAGCTATAGATGAAGTTTTTAGTGGAGGTCCTTGGTAGTGGGTGGACATATATTTGGAATTGACAAATTGAGACCAATATTTTCACCTTTATTAATGAAAGAGTTATTACCACCAATATGGATTCATCTTCCTTTGTAATTTTGAGATGAGCTTAACATTAGAAAAATAACTTCAAAGGTTAGGACTCTTTTGTTACTTGATGGAAACCTATTCAAACGGTGGGGAAGGAAAATTTCTAGAATTCATGTGTGAATTAACTTGGACTATAAATTGTTGGGAGGTATTTGGGTGGATGGAATGTGTGGTAAATATTACCAAAAGATAGAGTATGAAAAAATTCCTTTATTTTGTTTTAATTGTGGAAAGATGGGCCACAATCTTAATTCATGTCATGAAGTCAGTTTCTCAAGTGGTAAGGCTAATATTATGTATTATAATATTAAGAATGACTTTGTTCTAGCTTCTGAAATTCTTGAGGAGTTTAGTAGAAATGTTTCTCATAAAGAATTATTTGATGATTGTGAGTATGGGCCATGGATCCATGTCAAGTTTCACAATAATAGAGGAAAACCTTTTGGAAATAAAACTTTTAGAAAGAATGGGATGAATAAATCTTTTCTAAACTATGATTCTTTTTTTTGCTTTTATGGAAAAAGTTGATGGTAGTATTACTACCAAATAAAATTGCTATGAGAATAATATCATAGGTGATCATGTTCAGTGAATTCAATTAGAGGGAACTAATAAGATTGTTGAATGTGACAAAAATCATTCTAAGTCTGTCTCTAAAGGTAATTCGTGTGTGCATATGTTAAAATCTAAAAAGTTTAATGTTTTAATTGATTATAATAATGATATTTTTGGTCAGGATGCTACTAATCTAATTCATCCTGTTCTGAATGCTATAATTTCTAATGTTATTATTGATGTTAAAAGTTTTACTGATTTTGATCATTCTATTATATCTGGGAAATTAAAGTTGATATTGTTGCTACATTTTATAATAAAGCTGTTGGTGGTGTTGAGACAAATTCTCCTAAAATTTTATCTATTTCATTTGTTATTGATTCAATTAATGATGTTATTAAATTTATTAAGAAGTCTGGAAATTCTAGTTTTGCATATAATCCTCATGAAGCTACTATTTATGTGAATAATGGTGATGTATTATCATCAAATAAAGTGGAGATATAAGATGGAAATTATGCAGATTCTATAGTAAATAAAAATTCTTCTTTAAATGAAAATAAAAGAACTCTTCCACTTGTAGATAATGGGGTAAGTTATTTAAGTGTTAGGCAAAAACACAATAAAGAGATTAAATCATTCGGACCTATAGAAGATATTCCAATGAAGAGGAAAGTTGAATTGGGTATTAGACATGGTGTTGTGGACCTTTACCTATTAGTGTCTTAATGTCTTCATTTTTATTTTGGAATTGTAGATGAGCCAAAAAAAAAGTGACGCTCCACTTTATCGGGATATTGATGTCCTTTTAGTTGGGTAAGTTGAAACCATGTTATCTTGTATTGATAGGAGGGAGATTAATAGGATTATGGGTGAGGATTCAGACTTTGTTACCATCATGCTAAAGGTACTGAAGGTGGTATTCTTATTTTATAGTAGAGCTTGGAAGTTCATTTTGTTGTTGTTAAAGAATAGTCTTCTCAGTTTATTTTTGGGTGTATCTGAATTACTAATACGGGTGAAAGTTTGAGAGGGTTGTTAAACCTTTATGACTAGCCCGAGTCTAACCAAGATAGGGAGGGGGGGTGAATTGGTTATTTAAAAATTTCTTAACAGAAAAAGAAATTTTTATGATCTCCTTGATGATTAAAAGAAAATAATAGTTTTTATTTTGGACAATTGGGGATGGTCCCATGAAATATAATGGATTGTCCAGTATGATCTAAGTAAATCATCCTATATGTTCTAATTGAGCGATCTAACCATTATTCATCTCCTAATTACAGGATCAATTTAGGCATGATTATTACAATCATCCAGGACGATGCATACCATCCTGTATGATTAGAACAAAAATTAAAAATTGAAAATATTACATAAATTAAGATTGGCAGCTATTTTTCACAATCTGAACTGATTGTCCTTTTAATAGTTATGTAAATCATTTAGTTATAACAACCAGCATACATTAAGAGCTCAAAAACTTGGCACACAACATCATGAAACTAAAACAATATCCTATCATAAGTGTGTGAGGTAGGTTGTGCGGTTTAGATATGTCCTATGTTGGATAATTTATTAAATTTGACTGGGGTTCTAGTTGGTCTAAAGGCTTAAGGAAAATTTTATTAAAGTTAAAATATTAATACTTTTAGTATTATTTTAAGATGTTTTTTAAATGGTTGGGTGCTTAATAACTTTTTAATTTACGGCATGAAGTTTATTTCACCTTCCTTGGGGCTAATTCAATAGCCTCGTAGGCTTGGGGTACCTAGTAGTAACTTGTATAAATTATGTGTCTTATTTGATTTAAAGCTTAAGAGTTGATAAATTTTGATGAAGTTGATTGGTTACTGATTTTATTATTCATATTAATGTTTTTTGCAAATTTATGTGATTATTGAATTTCTTTAAAATTTTGGATTATTTTAATCATTAAATAAGGGGCTAAATTTAGACTTTTAGATTAAGATTATTATTTGAGTTTTAATATTTTTCTTAAATTTTATACCTTAAGATGTGTAATAAGACTGTAAGTTTGCTAGAAATGAATATTTTTATATTTAGTTATAAATTTTTTAAGTTTGAGTTTGAATTTGAACTAGGTTTGAATAATTTGTTGACTTTTTATTTTTGATATATTTCAATTGGTTTGATATTTTTTAAAAATATTAGACCTCAAATGGAGTCAAATGCCTTTGAGTTTTTAATATTTTTTGGAATAAGTTATGAATTCCCAAAAATTTTGTAATTTATTTTATTTTTAAAAATTATTTAATTTATGGGATTTGATTATTTGAGTCCAAATAAACTCAAAACTTCTTGAACTCACCTATAAAGGTTTGGAATGAGCTAAAGAGGTGATCTAAAGGGTTTGAGAATTTTTTGGAATTTTTTTAATTATTTTTTATTTAATTAAGGTAATTAAATATTTATTTACACTTAAAATTAAATTAATCTTAAAACTAAAATCAATTTAAGGGGTTTTTAAATTTTTTTTTTTTGACTAAGGGTTAAATTCTGGTCAATTCGGTATATTACTTATAACTTTTGGATTTAAATTTTATTTATTATAATTTATATAGTTTTAATGCTTAATTAAGGGTTTCAATTTAAATTAATTAAATAATTAGCTTAATGACTTTTAGAAAATAATGAGAAAATTTTTTAAGGTTTGAGATTTCACTATGTCTAGGTTAAATAGGTTTGCAAATAGATGTCACTAACCCTTGCACAAATATAAATGAACACATAGTAATCAAAATCTAATCCTATAATTAGGAGAGTCTTAAAGCTATGTGTTTGTGTGCATCCTATACATGCATGGAAACAAAAATAACAAGAATAAAAGATAAATAGATTAGCGAACAATCAAGACATAATTGTTCACTAATCATGTCCCCATTAATTCAATTCAAACAAGCTCAAATTATTTTATAATTTCAAGTCCTCACTCAAAGAACTCAAGCATTTAATACATATATAATTGTAAAATTAATTTTTATAATTAAAAATAGGCAAATTTTAAAATTAGAAAAGACAATTTTAAAATAACTTCAATATAATTTTGAAAATACTTTAATAATAAGAAAAATAATTGAAAATATATATTTTAAAGTTCTAAAAGATATTAAATCAATATTTAATTAAGTATTAATTAAATATTTGAATATTTCAATAATATATATTATTTAATATATAAAAAATATTTAAAATTAGTCTTAATTTTAAAATATATAAGGTCACTTTTTCTCGTTATTTAAAATAAAAATTAAACTTTTGAAGTTTTAAAAGTATTTTAATATGCATTTAAAAAAATATTAATTAAATAAAAGTTTAATAATTAAAAATTTATTTAAAATATGTAGTATATCTTAACTTTAATTTTATTTTAAACTAATTCTCTTATTATTTAAAATATATTACGATGAACTCTTGAAATTATAAATATTTAATTAAATGTTTGCTAAATATTCAAATATTTAAATAATTAAAATTATTTAAAATGTATAAAAATTTTAATTTTAAAATTATATTAATTAAAATACTTGAAATTCTAAAAAGATTGTTATATTATATTAATTTTTCTAATTTAATTTGAATTTTCTTAGAATTTTGAAATTTCTAGTAATTTTTTTTTAGAATTGCAATAGCATTTAATAGAAAAGAAAACTAGTTACAAACAAGAGCAAAGGTTCACATTCCTTATTCAAAATAGAAGTAAGAGAAGGAGGAATGCAAGCAAAAGATGAACTATCAAAACAAAAATTGTTATCTAAAGCCAAAGTAGTGCACATATCAGCTACTCTATTACAATTTCTATGGATATGATTGAAAATTACCTTATTGAAATCGGCCAAGAATAGAAGATTCTCCTCTATCCGGTTGTAGCTTTGCCACTTAGCCTTATTCAAAGAATTTTAAATGAACTTGATAACATTGAGGTTATCACCTTCAATAGTGAGTCCTTTGCATTCCAGCATCCACGGTTGAATGAATCATCTAATTGCCATCACAGCATCTAGCTCAAGATTAGCTATATCCCAATGCATTCTTTTTTCACCAAAAGCAATCAACAATCTCCCTTTATCATCTCTAAAGCAACCTCCAATACCAGCATTATACGACGTTAGGAGAGCCGCATCAACATTAATCTTAATCAATCTCGGCGGTTGAGGGTGCCAAGCATTTAGAAACTCCCTAGGGAGATTAGCACCCCAGCTAGCAATGAGTGGATTAGAGATTAAGAAAGCTATGGACATAACACGTGCTGCAGTTACTGAAACATAATTTTCGGTTTTACCATGAGCCACTTCTTTCCTATTTTTCCAACTAAGATACACTGACTTGCAATAAAGTCTGACTATATTAGGTACAACAGTAGAAAGCCTTCTCATCTCACTTAGACAATCGTCCAGAGAATCAAAAACAGGAATGTAAATACCCCAGTCCTGGATTTTCCTCAGAATATCCTGCAGATGTCTATAACTAACAGCAATATGTAACAGATTTTCTACATCTTTGCAACCTCTAGCACATAAATCAACATTTGTAAGCTTCCTATACTTCAAGAATTCATTTGTTGGAATTGAAAATTTACTCAACCTCCACCAAAATAACTCAACCTGAGCTGTAAGTTTCAAATTCTTTAACCAGGTTGTGAATCCCATGTCCACTTCACACTTGTGCCTAGTGCTGCAAGCTTCATGTGCACGGGCAGTAATTGATTTGCCAGATAAATGATAAATCTCCTCCAAGTAGTCCTCAGGTGCTTCTCTATCAATCTATATCTGTACAATAATAGCTATCAAATTCTCTTTAAAGAAGCAATGCAAGTCTTCTACCTTCCAGGAACCACTCGAATCAATAAAATGGTTGAGCTTAAGTCCTTCCAAACACAAGCAATCAGCAATGATTGGCCACTCATTGAGACATTTATCTAGCAACCATATATCATTAAGAACATATATTTTGCTCCCATTAGCCACTCTCCACCTTAATAAAGGTTTCAAGTATCTATCACCCTCTTTTCATATTTTCCAAGCAATTGAAGTGCCAATCCTGCATTTAGATTTCCACAAGTTGTCACCATACTTAGCAGTAATAACCCAAGATAGCAAAGAGTCATGATTTTGAATCATCCTCCATAATAGCCTTGCTTTAAGTGGACCTGCTCTACAAGCTACCGAGTGAAAATTCAGCCCCCCCCCCCCCCCCCCCCCCCCCCCAATCAGTTTTTGGCTTGCATAGAGTATTCCAGGCTATGTAATGCATACCCTTCATACCATTTCTCTTATGCCAAATGAAATTCCTGCAACATTTATCCACATCCAGTAGCACCTTTCTAGGCACCAGATTATGGGTCGAGACAAAGTTTGGGAGAGCTAAAAGAGACATTTTGGCAAGCACAAACTTACCTGCCAAAGAAAGACATTTACCTCCCCAGGTGTTCAGCTTTTGCATAATTATATCAATAATAAATTGGAAATCAGATCTAACTAGTCTTCTCAACAGTAATTTTATTCCTAAGTATTGCAACTCTTTAAGAGTTTTGAAATTCAAAATCTTCTTTACCTGAACAATCTCAGCTCTGTTCATACATCTACTAAATAGAATTTGAGATTTTGTATTGTTCACTTTCAGTCCAGTCCATGAACAGAAATTCAACACAATGCTTTTTAGCTTGGAGGCCAATTTCTTTGAAGCTTGAGAAAAGATCAACACATCATCTGCATACAACAAATGGTTAATTTTTTTAGCTCTGTGAAATTTGGATTCCCAAATCTTGACCTTCTTGTGCCATTGCTAGAGAGAAAAGTTGAGAACAAATAATATAAAGATATGGAGAAAGGGGGCATCCTCGATGAAACCCATTTTCTGTAATAATCCACTTTGAAGCTTTACCATTAATGATGAATGAGAACCTGGCTTTTCTTACACATTCCAAAACTAGCAAAATCATTCTTATCGGAATGGCAAACATCTTTAATACTTGTTCTAAATCCTCCCAACTCATACTATCATAAGCTTGCTCCATATCAAGCTTAACCACCATCAAACCTTTTTTGTTTTTAGAAATTCTAAGCTTATGAAATCTCATGTTCAATAAGGCATTGATCTGACATAGAATGACCATTAAGAAAGGCAACTTGTTCTTCAGTGACACATTTTGAAATACAGTTTTTCATTCTATTCAAAATCATAGTTGCCACAATCTTATAAGTAGTCTGGCACAAGTTTATAGGCCTAAAGTTGGATGGAACAGTTGGATTTTTTGTTTTAGGAATTAAAACCACTAATGTATCCTTCCTGTCATTATGCATACTACCAGTTTTTAAAAAGCTATCAACAGCATTCCAAGTGTCTTCTTATACAATTTTCTAGAAAAATTTGAAAAACGAAGTTGTAATGCCATCTAAACCCAGGGATTCGTTATTACCTTGAAGACCACCTTGATCAATTCTTCCTTGGTAAAATCAGCACTAAGAAAAACTACATCCTCACTAGAGAGTTTCAAATTAGCAGGAATTGAAGGACAACCAGACATCTTGCATTCTCTGGAAGCCCATTTTCTCCGGAAAAAGTCATAGAAAATAGCTTCAATTTGTTCATAATCTTACACAAATTGATCATTCTCATTCTTGATTTTCCAAATAAGGTTACCATTCTTCTTAGCCGATGCAAAATGATGAAAAAACCTGGAATTACTATCACCTTCATGATGAAATCTGACTTTTGCTCTTTGATTCCACCAAGTAGATAATCTACTCAATGTAACATTTAGCTCATGCACCTTGCTTCTCAACATCGTTAGTCCTTCAGCCGTGAGTCCTTCACCATTTGATTCTTCTAATTGCAATTGTAAAATATCCTTTTTCAATTCATTTTTCAACAAATTCAATTCTTTGCATTTATTTTTATTCCAAAAATGAAGGGCTTTCGATGTTCTTCTTACCTTTCTTTGTAGAATTTCAGCATTTGTACCAAAATCAGATTTTCTCCAAGCCTTTAAAGCAATATTCCAAGTTGCCAGATATGACTTCCAGGTATCTTCAAATCTAAAAAAATTTGATTTATGATTTTGAGGTTCAACCATATTCAAAGAAATGGGAGCATGATCTGAAGCAATCCTTGATAGATGTCGCACCTTAGCCATAGGAATTTTTTGAAGGGCAGTAGAATTCAAGAAGCATCTATCTAATCTCTCCCAAATTCTAGAGTTACCTTCTTTGTTATTACACCAAGTAAACCTGGGACCCCACAAAACCAATATCATGAAAGTCATTATTTGTTAAGAACATCTTCATCTCCTTTGGTCCACAAGAGAAATGGAATCTCTTACCACCTTTCTTATCATCCTTAGAAAGGATACAATTGAAATTCTTTAACTTCTTTGAACCCCACATTAAGGACATCTTAGAGAAATATGAAATGGATAAAGGCAATCTAATAAACACTCCCATGATATCCATTGTCCAATTTGATAAAAACTCAAATGGAAAATTAGTTGATCAAAAGAAATACAGAGGAATAATTGGATCATTCCTTTACTTGATAGCTAGCAGACCTGCTATAATGCTTAGTGTTTATCTTTGTGCTAGATTTCAAGATGATTCAAATGAGTCCCACCTGACTATAGTTAAGAGAATCCTTAGATATCTCTTAAGAACCCATAACTTAGGAATTTGGTATCCAAGGCACAACATTTCTTTTGAAATTATAGGATATTTTGATTCAGACTTTAAAAAAATATAGGGTGGATAGAAAGAGAACCTCTAGAATGTGTCAACTCATAGGAAAATCCTTAGTCTCATGGTCGAGCAGAAAATAAAACTCAGCAGCACTTTCCACTGCTGAAGCTGAATACATAGCCTTAGGAAGTGTAGCCCAAGTCCTTTGGTTAAAAAAACAAATTCTATATTTAGGATTACCTATAGACACAATATTAATTTTATGTTATAACACTAGTGCTATCTGCATTTCTACAAATCCTATTCAACACTCTGGAACCAAACACATTTACATAAGACATCACTTTATAAGGGACCATGTTACTAAATGAGATATTGAGCTATACCATGTAGAAACTAAAAACCAACTAGCTGAAATTTTTACTAAACCAATGTCCTCTAAAACTCTCATCATCTTAAGGATAAGATTAAGAATCATAGATATAAATGCAAGAACTTGATGTTTTTAGAATTTTGAACTTTCTATTTTATGATCTTTCTTTAGTCTTTGTTTGTTTGTTAATTTATTTTATCTTTGTGCCGCTATTTTTGTGTTTTATTATTATGATCTTTTTAACTTTTATTTTTTGTTTTATTAATCACTTCTAGATTGACATATTTTGACGTATTTTTGTTTTTTAAAAAATGTAATCAATGATTAACATCCTTAAATCAGTTAAAGGGAGAAATATTGTTGATTGTTTCCCTTCCTCTAACTCCTTTTAGTGGTATAATTTTTTTTTCTAAATAAAATTCTATCTCAAATTGCAACTGAACTTTATAATTGATATCGTTTCTATATTTTATAGAAATCTATCTCATATAAATAATGTTAAAAGTTATTAAGTTACTTTCAAGCTTTCTTGATCATGTTGTTGTATTTATCATATGAACATGATTGTGGTTTACTCCTCCTTATATTAGAGAATGAGTTTTTATTCTCTATTATCTAAAAGATATTCTCACAACTGAGAGTATTTAAAGGTTTTGAAAGGTAGATATCTTACAAAAATGACAAGAGGCACAAAATAAGCCCAAAAAAAAAACTAAAAAAATGCACATTGATTGCCAAAAAAAATAAAAGATACACAAAGTGTATAAAAAATCAAAAGATGTGCAAAGTGTATCAAACAATTGACAAGAGGCACTAAATGAGCCCATAAGAAATCAAGCTTCCTTCTCTTTCAAACCTTTAAATCTCAGAAGAATTCATATATCACTTGATATTTTTAAAGACTTGATTTTAAAATTCATAATTGTGACTAATTACTTTGATATATTATTCTATAAGATATTTATCAAGATTAAATATTAAATGGATCACATTTCTTATCCAATTACTTTTTCTGAGTTAGATCTTTATTTTCAAAAGATAGTTTGCCCTGTAAGAAGTCTAAGCTGGGGTTAACAAGATCGGTTGGTCTACCATTTTTTGGATTTTGACATTGTTAATTCAATTTTTCCTAATTTTTAATCTAAACATAAGGAAAATTTATCATTGTCTAGCATTGATTAAAAACTATTTTTAAAATTTTTTAGTGTTTTTTATCATCTTTTCTTTATTTTATTTTTAATTTATGCTTATTTTTTATTTTTTATTTTTTGGGGTCTATTCTGATCAACTCCTTCCATCTTCAAAATTTTCATTTTCTATTCACATCATCTTGGATGATATTCTTATCATCTTAGACGATATCATTATTTTGCTATTCATCATCTATCTAACAACTGATCTGACTCTACTACTTGAGATCATCCTAAACAATCCACATCATTCTGGATGATCTGATCAAATTCAACCTCAATTATTGGTGATCATCTTGGACAATCCACTTTTTCATCCTAGACAATCCACGTGGCAAAAATAATTAGAAATTTTAAATTAATCTGGTATGATCAATTATTGGTAATCATCCTCGATGATCCATCTATTCATCTTGGAAGATCCTTAAAGTCAAAGATCATATTGGCTGACTCCTAAAGATGATTGCATGTGTCTAATCATCTTAAACGATGTATGGTTATCCGGGATGATATGACCACCTTTTTGACCAATCATATTGGACATCATTATTTCTCCTGATCATCCTAGATGATTCCATGATCATCCTCAACAATTTGACTGACTCTTTATAAATAGTAGTTTTAACTATTTTCTTCACACCAAATTTCTTTAATCTTTACTCCTCTCCCTCATATTTTCAATGGCTTATGGCAAGCATTCCATAATGTTAACTGGAAGCTCCTCGAGTGTAACTATTGACCCTCAATTCATTGAGGTGGCTCATGAAGCTACCTATCTTCACTATACAACTTCTAGAATCACAACTTTAAAGATTATTATTCTGCGCACCCTCACTTACCAAGTCTTAGATATATTCACCCACACTTTTCTCACCTTTATTATGACACTTACATTCCCTATTCATTATGAACTCTTCTACAAGTTTCTTGCTAGTCTGAGGATTAATTCCACATACACTTCACTTCAATCCTATGTTCACAAATGCCCCATAGAGATCACATACCATGACAATCATTAACTTCTCAAACTTTCTACCACGGAAGATAAGCTTCATATCTTGTCTTTAGATTCTGATTTTAACTAGAGCGCTATCAATAAATTCCTAAAAAACACTAAAGCCACCTACCATGATGGTGCCTCAAGCTCTTTAGTAAAAGATGCTAGGACAATTCAACATGTCCTTCAAACCTCTTTGATCCCAAAAGTTGGTGACCGTGTTCACATCACTCCCCTACTCTCTAACACCACCTATTACATAATGACACATAGGGACTTTAAAGCTTCAGATCATCTTTTTCTCTATATTGAGCATTTGACTTGCATTAAGGATCCAGGACACAAAAGAAAACCCAATCTAACCTTAGTACACATCATAGCTTTTATGCTTGAAAAAAATACAACCTCTAATATTCTACCCCATAAACTACCAACCTGCCTTCTACACCAACATTTCCTTCCACATCTGTCACAACACTCGCCTCCACCTAGAGCAAGAGGAGGTTGAGGGAGTACAGGAAGAGGCTATTCCTGAACATGTTCCCATTCGCTAGCAGTCACAGTTTGATCAATTGGGGGAGAGGTTTGACCAGTGGGAGGCTAGGTTTGACTCCAATATTGTTGCATAAGAGCAGCATCATGCAGCAAATGTTGATCATTTTAATGCATATATGGCTCAATAACTGCAATAGCATAACTAGGATATAGCCTAATTTGGGGAGCAGTTTGCTTCCATTCACATTTTCTTTCAGGCACCAAAACCACCTCCTTCACTAGATCAAGGTTCCTCGTACCTATAGTTTTCTTGATGTTTTTGTATGATATTTGTACTGATGTTATTTTCTATGTAATGTTCTATTATGTATTTTTTTGTTTCATCTTTTTTGTGATGTCAAAAGGGGGAGTAGTTACTATTGTTCTATCATTTAGTATTATTATTATGATTGTTATATCATTTGCTTATTTTAGTGAAATTCTCATTACTTTGTTTATATTATTCTGCTTTATTTTATGTTTCATTTTCTTCAATCGGCTTGATTTGAAATTGCCTAACAAATGTTTGTCATCATTAAAAATGGGGAGATTATTGCAAATCTGGATTTAAGGATTAGAATTTTGATGATAACAAACATTCTTGGTATTCCTGTTTCTCTACTATAATTACTACAATACATCTATTTTGCTTGACCTGCCTACTAACTTTTTAGGTCCATAAGATCAATTGCAATTTAAGTTATCTCAAGATTGGGTATATTAGGATTGAACATCAATACAATGTCATCATCCTCCTATCATAATTATTGTCTTTTAATGTCATGGTTTTCTCCATTTTTTTTATCACTTGCATCTTGCAATCTCTAACTTACACCTTGCTTGAAGGCACTAAGTCAATCTAGTAAGTTATCTATATAATAAACAATAAGATCTTTTGATTCACAAATGGAAGTAACCTTAGCATCATAATTACTTGGTAGACAACCAAGAATTTGTTACGTTTTTTGGAATTTGAAAGCTCTCTACCTAATGCTTGCAGGGATGTCACTATTTGAATAAACCTAGTGTACACGTTCGAGGTGGTTTCAATAGGTTTCATGAAATGATGTTCATAATTGTGAAATAAGATGTTCAACTTAGATTGTTTGTTTTTACTAGTGCCTTCATATGTAATACATAGTTTAACCCAAATGTCCTTCCCAATGGTACAAGTAGAAACTCTCATGTAATCTTCATACTTAGAGCACAAAAAAGAAGTTTAAACATTATGAATTTAACTGATATATGTCCCTATCCTCATTCCTCCAATCATTAAATGTTAATTCAGTTTTAAAGCCATAAACAAAATAAAAGGGTGCATAGTAACTTTCATGTACCAAAAACCACATGTGAAAATAAATATATTTCAAGAAAGTACACATGTAAAATTTCTAAATATCAAATTGTATGTTTCCAAATAAAGGTAGATGAGTTACAAAATATCTCTCTTCAGCATTTCTTTTACTAAAATGTTTCATGGATACTTTTTCTCATGGTTTTCTAAAATGCTACTTGTGAGACCCTCTCTGATACCAATTGGAAGTTCTTTGTAGGATGCTAAGCCTTGTTAAACTATCCCTAAGCACAACAAGATGGGGGTGAATTGGTTGTTATAAATTTTTTTTTTTAATTTTTAATAACATAAAAAGAAATAATGTTATCACCTGATGTAGAAGAAAATTAATTAAACAAAACTTATAACTATGGTGATGATGAGATAATCAAATCGACATATCAAACATAAAATTTTCTAACAAGGAATTTTTATCAAAACTAAAGCGTAGTAAAGTAAGTTGTAGAAAGTAAAACTCCGAATGATGACACAAGAATTTTATAGTATTTGAATCAAATAATGACCCATGTCCACTCCATGGAGTCCTCCTCTTTATTTATTTCACTAAATGTTTAGTTTCTCTTCTTTAGACTCCCTTGCTTGGCGAAGAAACCCTTATAATCTTTTCACCAACTCGATGAGGCAGAGAAAGTTGACCACTTTTTCAACATCCTTTTGAAGGCAAAGAGCCTAGAAATGCTTTTTCAGCCTCATGGTTAAGTCAAAGAACCCCAATAGTTTCAGGTTGACATTCTACTTCTAAAATATCCCTAAGAAAATAAGCAAGGCACTTAGAGGAAATAATGCAAAAGCATAATCAGAGCAACTGTGTGAAAATCCTTTGAACCCCTTTTCTCTTTCACACAAACTTTATTTTCTCCTTCTCTAAGCTCTCCAAGATAACACTCAAAGAACTATCTCAAGAAAACTCAACAACCAAAAGACTTAAAATAAGTTTATTAAGATAGCTTAAATACAAAGCTTCACAAAAAAGTGTAATAATTCAATTTTACCAACACTAATCTTATATTATGATAGAAGAACATATAGTAAGATTAACTATAACAGCCTTATTAGTACTGTATGAAGAATAAGTCATTATATGATCTATTCAAGTATTTGAATTGATCGTCCTATACGATATTAAGAATCTTTCAGTATGATTAGTTCAATCAAATTAGATTGTCATCTTGTAAGATTTGTGGCAATTAATTATCATTCTATGTAGAGATCGGATTGTACAATATGAAATATCTAATCATATAGTACAATAAGACTAGAATAATTAGTCCAAATTCAATCACCTAATTATAAGATTACATTTGGAAAGATTTGATTATACCATATGATACAATTAGTAGAAATTTTAAAATATTTCCTAAACTATTACTGTCAATTGAGATCATGAATTCTATTAGTCGTCCTTTATGATAGATCATACAGTACGACGAGTAAAAAATTTTAATTATGACAACTAGCCATTATAATGATTTTTTGAATCACTGAGCATATAGTACGATTAGTTCAGAAAATTATACTAATTTTCTCTTTTTTCTTTCTCCCCTACGTGTGTGTGTGTATATAGTCACCAAGTTTTGCCTCCACAAAATATAAGACTTTCACTCAAGAAATATAGAATTAATTAAAAGTAAAAAATATTGACTCTTAAATAAAGTTAAACTTATTATAATCAATCTTGAGTATATCACTTTGCACGGCATGCGACAAACCAGAAATGTTAGTGCACAATAATAAAAATCTAATAAAAATAATAATAGAAGATGACATAGTGGACAACTTAATTATATTTGTTATCAACAAATTCACATGATCTGGGTCGAGATTTGCAATAGGAGGAACAAAGTGGATTTTGACCAGAGCAATCATGTGCAAGAACCCTCTCACACTCACTTATGCACACAAGGCTCTTCTCTCTCTCTCTCTCTCTCTCTCTCTCTCTCTCTCTCTCTATCTCTCTCTCTCTCTACTTATCTATCTATCTATCTTATACACACACATACATAACATTACCTCTCCCCCCCAGCTTATATCTCTCTTCAACCCGTTTCTTACAAAAGAGACATGCTCTAAGATTGCCAAAGACTCTCTCAAATGAATTAAGTGAAGTTTAAATAGTAATATTCTAAAAATCTTTATTTTTTTTATTATGTTGAAACTATTCATACAATACGATTTATGGATTATATAGTACGATAAGTTCAACTATCCCACTACAGTTTTTTATGGTGAGTAGAAGTATAAGATGATCATTTAAACTTCTTTATTGACAGTATATCTGATTGATAATAAAATAATATGATTACTTCATAACAAAGATTGAATTGTACATAATGAATCAAATGTCATCCAGAGAGTCCTCAAATGACACATTCAATATAATCTTATGATCATATTGGACAAACCACATTTCATCCAAATACTCCTTGGGTGAGTCCTATAATATGATCCATAATCAAGTAAGATTTGATTTGATTTCTTAAGTAACTAAACTAATTAAGCAAGAATTTAAAATATCATATAGTATAAAAAGCTTCATATAATACAACAAAGATATTATAGTATGATTTAGTAAAAATATTAAAACATTTATCTATCACTCCTCTTATTTGGGTGAATGGTTTCTAAGCTATTATACACTATTATACATACATTAACTCAAGAAAAAGTAAAAGTATAGACTCTTCAATAAATAGTTTAAATCACACACTAATAATGCATAATCTTCAGCCTAATTCTTTGATTTTTCTATGTGTATTCAATTACATGGAAGGTTAGTAATGCAAAAAATAAATATCCAAAAAATATACAAAAAAAAAAGATAATAATCCAAAATACTATGTTATTTCTTCAAGAAAAAGGAGAAACTTATAATTTTATTTACTTCCTTTTTTAAATTTCATAAAATAAAAAATATAGCAAACACTTAAATGCTAAAAAAATAAACTACACTAAAGGAAAAAAAAATATATCTAACAACTTCTTACTCCCACTTTTAACATCACTAGAAAGGAGATATATGGACTGATGTCAATATAAAGCAATGCTACAAAGGAAAATGTATAATAAAAAGTAAACTATGAGTAATGAATTATAAAACACATAACCTATATAGACGTAGTAGGGTCCCTAATTAGGTAGTGGTTGTTGATGCGATGGTGGAGGTGGTGGATGGAAGTAACTATGGACAAAAGAAAACTGATCATTGAACCAAAAGTAGTCCTCCTCATGCTACTATTGGAGCTTCTCCTAGTGCTAATTAGACTACTTTATATGTTAATCAACCTTTAACTCAGGTAGTGTAAAGTGCTCTATCCTAGCATCTTTCTTGTAATTATACTCAATGTGAGGGGTAGGTTATGCTTGTACTCTCTCTACCTAATATTTTTCCTTAGAATCAGTTTTTTTTTTTTTTTTGCCATGCAATACTCATCTTATATAGTATGGATCGAATGATCAATGAAGAATGTTAGAAGGTTTGTCAGGTTGTGCATGAAAATTTTAGTTATATTTATTTTCAAGGATATAACAGAGGATGTGTACAAGAGCTAAGTTTTTCTTTATTTCGGCTCACAGATTTGTAATGTATATGAGATTTTTTATATACCAAAAAGTCTTGTCATAAGAATTTAATTATGTGTTAGTCATGGAGTAGTATTTAAGTAAGTGTAAATGGGGAATGATTTTAATTTGGTAACCAGCTTTAGGTATGATATTATCTAAAGGATGTGCTAAATCACTTGAAAGACTAAGGTACTTTCTAGGATTTATTCCTATTGATTATATTTAGTGTTGTTCAGTCGTAGTCTAAGGAAATTGAAATAAAGTGGGGTGATGTAATAATATTTAAGAAGTGGAGGTTTTCATGTAAACCATCTAAGTTGTTGGTTACTTTTTAGTTGCAAACTAAAGATTGGAGGGTAATGCGGTTTGAGGTGATGCGAAGATTGATGAAAAATCTAAAAGAAGCTCAACATTAAATTAATAGGTATGGCAGATGATATGATTATGAGGGGAGGTGGAAAATATTTCTAGTACTTGATATGATAGTCTAAATTGGTTGAGGACTTTATAATTAGTAATGGAAGGTAAGATATGTGATTCAAATAGTAAGATATATGGTTCATATTGAACATCCATATAGGATGTTAGACCTAATGCAATTGTCCAAATGCTAACTAAGAGGGGGGTGAATGGGTAATTTAAAAAACCTCTTGGAAATATTTATAGAAAACCATTTTAAACTTTTTGCATAATTAAAAGTTTTAATAAATAATAACTTTACAACCACAAAAAATTAAAAAGTGCAGTAAAATAAAAATGTAGAAAAATAAAAACATAAAAAATTATAGTGGTTCATTCCAACTAGATCTATGCCCACTCTCTAAAGACTCCCTCTTCAGGTATTGCACTATTAACAAAGCAACTATCATTTTGCTCCCACAACAATGTGGAGAAGCCTTTATAATTACCCTCTCTTCTATCAATCCTAGATGAGTTAGAGTAAAATCATCCTTTCACACTCTCCAAGTGTTAGTAGAGTCCCGTCATCCTTTCACACCCTCTAAGTATCAATAGAGTACCATCATCCTTTCACACTCTCTAAGTGTCAGCAGAGAACTAGCATCCTTCCACACCCTCCTGGTGTCAGTAGAGAACTAGATCTTCTCCAAAGATCTTCTATCGAGCAACTTCAAAGAATCAAGGAAGATATTTGACAAGACTTACAAAGAGATCCTCACTTTTAGGCAACCTTGTGAACCCTTCACAAATTCCATTTGCAAGATCTCTCTCCTTACTAGAAAACACTCTATTAAAGCACTCTCACACTTACTCTCAAAGAAAACAAGAAGAAGGATTCATCCATAGTTAGTTTTTAGGGCCTTATATATAAAAGAAATAAAAAACCATCTATAAAACTAAAATTTTTCAATTTGACCATCCAAGATCATATAATTCGATCGATAATTGTATGTATGATCATTTCAAAATTTGCTCATACAATCCAGTATAAACCAATTTCATACTCTTATTTACCTTTGTAAGAACTGACATCGTATAGTATAATTAGTTCAAAATTAAACATATTCATTCAGTATGAAACAATTTTGTACTCTTAATAATATAATGTACAAAATACATATTATATAGTACAACCTATTTTAATAAAACCATGTTTCATTTAGTACAAAAATGTACTCAACCATTTCATACTCAGAAAGTCATCTATACGATCCTATGATCGTATAGTATGAACAATTCAAAAAATGTATTTATTCATATGGACTAAAAGATACACAACTATTTCCTACTCTTAACATCATCTGTACAAACCTAAGATCATACAGTATGAAAATTTCAGAAAAACTCAGAAGATCTTATGGATGAACTTGTATGTATCTATTTCATACTCTGGAAGTCATTTTTATGAAGGTAACTTTGTACTATAGGAATAGAACATAGAAAATTTTCCTGCCATGGTTCAATTAATTGCTTTCTAGAGGAATGCTCAACCCAAATTGTCCCGTACAATCCAAAATCATTTAGCATGATTAGTTTAAAAATTTTACAAATTTTTACACTACACTAGTGTGTGTGTGTGTGTGTGTGTGTGTGTGCATGATTATCCAGTTATAATCACACTCTCTTAGACTCAAGAAATGTTTAAAAAGTATAGACTTCAAAAATAGTAAACCCTAATCTTATCTAAGTTGAAGTCTTTAGCAGTCTGGAGTTTGATTTTCATGAAATATTCGTACACACAAATAATAAAAGCAATATTTCTAATATATGTTAGGAGAAATAGTAGTCAATACAGTAATATTTTGGAATCATAAAAAACACACATGATATAAAAACATAGTTATAAAAACTAAGATGCAATGATCTCCCCTTTTTGATAATGGAAAAATAATTATTATTTGTGTTAACATTCAAAATAATTTTTCTCCTTGGCTCCCCTAAATGAATAACCAACTAAATAATAAAGGGTTCCCATGAAGATAAAAAACAACAAACCTAAAAATAAAAAAAGACACCAAATAAAAAATAACCCGAACAAAAACTCGAACTCAAAATAAAATAAGAACATGAACGAACATTTAAACAAACATTCACACATCAGACATGCACTCAAAACATACACATACACACACATACATTTGCAATACACATACATCAATCATAAAACAATATTCTTACTCTCCCTTTTGACAACAAAAAAAAGGGAAATACATCTTGAAATGAAAGGTTTCTATAAATAAACCAATAGAGTTGAAGGAGAAAAGGATTTCAAACCAATTACAAATACAATATTAATTTTGAATACCAAAAAGAAAACTTTCAAATTTTTAAATTAAAGAACAACTAAGTTAAGAAAAGTCAATCATAGTCAATTTTCATTCTAGACAAATTGAATAAAATTGATTATTGTAAAAATGATGAAATGAAGATTAGTTAACTTCGAATTCAATAATGTATATGATTATTAATTAGATAATTTAGTTACAGATTGAATGATATTGGAAAGAATATAATAAAAATTTTCAATTGGTGATATTGCGCTTCTTTTCAAATATTTGTGGAACACTTTATGCATCTTTTCTATTTAGGATAATTTGGTCCCTCTTTTCACTTTACTAATCATTATGCATCTTTTCTATTTTCGCACATATTATGCATTTACTTTTTTTTTTGGGTCTTTCCAAGATCAATAATCAAAATTCAAATTTCACTGATAATAAAAAAAATATATTAAAAATGAAATAAAAAATAATAAGTCATCAATGTTGAAACAATATAAGATTAGATATATTTGTCTAAAAAAAATGTGAAATTGATCTCCTTATTTAAATCCAGTTATAATTATAATTTAAATGTTTTTTGTAAGATTAAATTTTATAAAGAAATTAATTTATAAAGCAAAATAATTAATAACTCATTTCAAAGATCAATTTCTAAAGGTTTTTTTTCATTAAAGACACAAACATTTCAAGAAATATTATATGTCAACAAAACATATAACATTTCATTGATATATAAGATCACATACAAACATATGTTTCAAAACATATCATCTCAACACAACATCTTACATCACATGATCAAGAAAAAATCATCACAATAAATGAAAACACTAAACTCAAGAAGAAATATCACAACAACAAATATAAAAACTCTTAAACAACAACAGGATAGAAGTACATCTAAAAATCTGAGGGGCCCTGGTCTAGAGGTGGTGGATTGAACATTCAAAAATAACTACTAATTGTAGCTACATTCATGTTTACTGAGTCAAAGTGTCTTCGAATCAACCCCATATCTTCATTATGATAAGCATTCTACTAGTTAAGATGATTCTTAATTTGGTCAAAGCGTTGATCAAAATGAGTTTGCAATTGATCAAAGTGTTAGACCATTACCTGGTAGTAGTTTTAGCCAGGTTTAGGTGTAGATGCTGGAGCATAAGCTCCCCCATCTTTCTCAGAATCATTTCTCTTTAAACTCTAATCTCATCTAAAAAGTACCTGAAAAGAGGCATCAGTGAAGAAGATAGGAAGTTTTGTGGGAGGATCAAGATGAATCAAATTATACTTCTTTCTAGGATATAGGCAACTAGATGTCCTAAAGACACATTTTTCTTCCTCTTATAATGTGGAAGCTCAATTTCAAAAAGATTTTAAATGTAGTCTATGATGAGTTGAGCTTCATTAAATGGTTTTTTAGCCATAATCAGATAGGTGAATGTGGATAAAAGTGGAGTCATATTTATGTGATCACCAAATTTAGGGAAGATTGAAGTTCACAAAACATGATAAATGACTCAGGCATTTTGGTGTAGACTGTAGACCCTAGACAAATGACACACTTGTGATACACCTCTAAGAGCTTTATTAATTTTAGTCCATTCAAAATTGACTCTTGAGGTTAAAGTGTGGGCTTGAATCTCTTGGGTTCTCAAATGAAGAAAGTTGCCTAAATCTTTCTTAGTGATTTCTACTCATTATTTCTGAACATAAAAAGTAATCCTTGAGTGGTCATCAATGACTCTCATGTTGGCTAAGAAGTATTGAAAAGTTTCTTTATGGTAGGCATATATGAGTGTAAGAATGAAAGAAAGTTGAGTCGACATAAATAAGGGCATAATAGAAAAGTGAGGATCACCCTAAATTAGAAGTCTAGAATGGGTGATTTCGGTAGAAAAATACCTAAAGTAGGCATCATCTTTTGCCTTAGATAGGAAGTTATCATCCCCACTACATCTACAAGAGGAACCCTTTGAAAGATGAGGTTGTTTGCTAGAACTTGTCATTTCTTAAGATGAGGGCTCTGGACGATTTTGAAATGGATGTGAAACTGAATGAAAATGATTTCAAAGGCCATTCTATTTAAAGGAAACATGACATATCATACAGTACATAACATGAATCATATGTACAATTTGAAAATTGTATGGGATGAAAATATGTCCGTATGTACGAACAAAACTGGTAAAAAATGAAATGGCTAGTCACTTACAAAATTAAAGATCCTACAAAAATGAAATGGCTAGTCACCTACAAAAATGGTAAAAAATAAAATGGCCAGTCACCTACGAAAATAAAAATATGTTCCGAGATGATTAGAATATTAAAGATCATTTTAAAGATGATTAGGTTAGTCACCTACAAAAACTAACAACTGGATCGTACAGATGAAATACAATTTTGTACGTACGATCAGTAATAAATAACTTTCTCCAACTTGTAAATCGTTCCCATGCATACAGAAGAATCTGTAGAAATCGCATATTATGATGATGTCATCATGCTATATGAACCATATGAAAAACTAAGTTTTGCATGCTCAACTCCAAAACCTACCCTGCACATGCTAAAGAAATTGTATGGGATAAAAACATTTCATACATTACGAACAAAACACTTAATAAAAAAGTCATGATAATCCAAAAATCTTCTCAAAACCAATCATTTTTCATCAAGTGACATCCTTCATAGTAAAAACAAAAACATAACTAAACATACAAAAAAAACAAAGAAAAAAATAAATAGAGACAAACTAAATAGACACATATTTATAATACTTCAAGTTTGCAAAAATGTCAATTTAAGCATTATGATTAATCACACCTAACCTGATTCTTAAGATTCTAAAAGTGTCAAAGGCCAGTGGTTTTGTGAAAATATTTGCATATTAATTTTCCATAGAAATGTGATTCAACTTAATCTCTCCCTTAGCTACATGATCTCTAATGAAGTGATGCCTTATGTTTATATGTTTTGTTCTAGAATGATGAATAGGATTTCATAAAATAAATATGACACTAGTATTATAACAAAAGATTGGAATTGTATCAATTGAAAATCCTAAATCAAATAATTATTATTTCAACCAAAGAACTTGTTCCACACAACTACCTAAGGCAATATACTCTACTTCATAATTAGGAAGGGCTACTGAATTCTACTTTCTACTGGATCAAGGAACTAAAGAGTTTCCTATGAATTGACAAGTTATAGATGTACTTTTCTAATCAACTCTACAACCTATAAAATATTAATCAAAATATCTAACAATTTCAAATGAAGAGTTATGCTTAGGATACAAAATCTAAGTTTTGAGTTCCCAAAAGTTATCTCAAAATTCTTTTTACTACTGTCAAATATGATTCTTTTTTATCAGATTAAACTCTAGCACACAAATAAATACTGAATATTATATTTAGTCTGGTATCAGTCAAGTAAAGTAATGATCCAAATATACCTCTAAATTTCTTTTGATAAAAAAATTTTCCCTTAGGGTATTTATCTAATTGATCTGAGGAACTCATTGGTGTACTCATTAATTTAGCATTATTGATTTCATATTTCTTGAAAATGTCTTTAATATTTTTCGACTAGCTAAGAAAAGTTCCTTCCTCATTTTTCTTTATGCTAAGACAAAAAAAATAACTCAATTCTTCCATTAAACTCATCTCAAATTCACTACTCATTATTTTTAAAAAATCATCACAAAAATTTTTATTTGTAGATCCTAATATAATATCATCAATATATATTTGAACAATGAGTATTTCATCTCCTATTTTCTTTAAAAAGGGAGTGGTGTCCACACTTCTTTTCACAAAAGATCTCTCTAATAGAAAAGTGCTTAACATCTCATACAAAGCCCTAGGTGCCAATTTCAATCCATATAATGCCTTTTTTAATTTAAATGCATGATTAGGGAATTTAGAATTTTCAAAACCTGGTGGATTCTCAATATAAACATCCTCTTGTATCACCACATTCAAAAAGGTACTCTTAGCATCCATTTGAAATAATTTAAAACCTTTAAAATTGTTAAAGTCTAATACAACCCTAATTGCTTCAAGTCTTATTACAAGGGCAAAAATCTCATCAAAATTAATCCCTTCTATTTGATTATGCTCTTTAGCCACTAATCTTACCTATTTTTGGATCAAAACCTTTGAATCATTCATTTTATTTTTGAATACACACTTAGTTCCAACAACACTTTAATCCTTTACCATATCAATTAATTCCCAAACATCATTTCTTACATATTGATAAACTCTACTTGCATGGCCAAGATCCAAAATACAACCAAAAGTACTTAATTTATATTTATGGGTTCAATCATCTATATAAAGGTAGAATGGTTCAACTCTTTGCTAAGACCATGACTAGTCCTAACACCCTCATTAGGTTCACCTAAAATAAATTTTTTAGGGTGATTATTAAAAAATTTCCATTCTCTAGATAAAGGGTTTTCTTTTTCCACATTTTATTCCAAATTTACTTCTAAATTCCTTGGGAGTTATTTTCAATATGATCCTCTTCCAACCTTGGCTTTTTTATAATACTAGATTCATCAAACACAACATGTGTGGTCTCCTCAACTACCAAAGTTTTATTGTTAAAATTTTTATAAGATTTTCCAATACTATAGTATCCAAGAAAATTTCTTTCATCAGATTTTGTATCAAATTTTCTTGAAGGAGATTTCCTATTATTATGAATGAATACCTAACATCAAAAAATATACAAATGTGACAAATTTTGTGTTCTTCTCTTTAGAATTTTATAGGGTGTCTTATTCAATTTGAATCTTATATTTATCCTATTCAGAACATAACAAGCGGTACTAACCACTTCAGCCCAAAAATTAATTTGGAAGTGAATATTCTGCCAACATGGCTCTAGCGGCTTCAATTAATATTTTATTCTTTCTTTTGACTACCTCATTCTATTGAGGGGTCCTATGTGCTGACAAATTATAATCAATTCCTTTCTCTTTAAAAAAATCTTCAAATTTTTCATTTTCAAATTCACCTCCATGATCACTTTGAATTGTTAAAATCTTGTATTCTAGTTTTTATCAATCCAAGTTAAAAAATTTCTAAATTCCTAAATTATTCACTCTTATGAAAAAAATTTAACCCAACTGAGTCTAGAAAAATCATCAATAATCTCAAATCTAAATACTTTTCCTCCAAGACTTATAGTGCTAAACCAGTCCAAAGAGATACATGTGAATAATTTCCAATGGCTTGCTAGGTTTAACATCATAAATGGAATGAAAGGAGGACTTCACCTATTTTCCTAGTTGATAAGAATTATAAAGGTGATCATTATTAAATTCTAGTTTTGGTATTCCTAGAACAAATTCTTTTTGGGTAATTTTTCTAAGATTTTTTATGCTAGCATGAGAAAGTCTTCTATGCCATAACCATGATCCATCCAAATTTTTTTTAGACAAAAAAGTATTAGGAGATTTAATATATTCAAATCAAGCATGTACACATTATTTACCCAAATTCTATTAAAAAAATCAATTCCATTTTAACTTATTATGCAGCTAGTGGGAAAAAAATTTATACTATAACCCTTGTCACATAGCTAATTAATACTTAACATATTATGCTTTAATCCTTTTACAAGTAAAACATTCTCAATAAAAAAATTGTTCAAATTTCTAATCATACTTATGCTAACTACTTTTCTATTGGTATTATCTCCTAGTGTAACCTTGCCTCCATTTATAGCTTCCCGCAATATGAATTGTGTAGTGTCTCCAGTCATATGCTTCGAACATCTACTATCCGGGTACCAAATGCTCTCACGATGTCTTATATGAGAGCATTTCTACAAAATAATCAACTATTAGTCTTAGAACCTAAATAAGTTTGGGTTCTACTCTTGACAAAATTAATTTGGATGCATATTTGATATGTTTTATTTTATGCATCTTTGGTCTCCAAACTAGATATGATTTACTATAAATAGTGCAAGTGTGAGATATATGACTAATCATTCCACAAGAAAAATATTTAACTTTAGGAAAAGAATTATTCGATATACATGAGTAAAACTTTCTTTTCTTAGGTTTTAGGAATTTAAGTTTCTTATCATGATTGAAAATTATTTTGATGTGGGTGGAATCCTATTTTTTCTCAAGTGCTTTTAATTGAGCTTTAAAAATGAGTTTGCACTTTTTAACACAATATTGTTAACTTTTAAATAATGCTCTCGACTATCAGATTTATTTATAAATGTTTTAAAATCATTTTCAAATTTAGTGTGGGAGGATTTCAATAGTTCATAATGTTTATTCAATTCAACAAACTCATCCAATAGTTTCATGTGATTTCTATCAATCAGTGTGCGATCTTTCCTAAAGATTTTATGCTCTTTTTGTAATTCTAGAAAATCTAAGTTCAAACTAGCACGCATCTTTTCGAGTATTCTATATGAAGTGTGAATTTATTTCAAAAATATCAAATAACATTTCATAGGTTAAGTTACATACCTCTTCTTGATCTGACTGATCAAGATTATCGGCCATCAAATATAGGTTGGTGACTACCTCCTCTACTTCTATTTCTAAAGAATCTAAAGCTGAATCCACCCAAAATGCTCTTTACAATCTGTTCTTGGCCATCTTCACTTTTATTTTCTATTCGACCTTCTCGATGCTATGATTGGCTTTTAAATTATGGCATTTAGATTTGATGTGTCAGGGCTTCCTGCATTCATAGCAAATAACATTATCAGAAGCCTTAGTATTTTTTTGGAACTTTCCTTTATTCCACTGCTACGTTTCCTTTGCTTCCTTTTTAGAAAACTTCTGAATTACCTTATCATCAAGGTAATGTCATCTTCATCCTCAGGCTAAGATTGATCATATTCGAGTCATCCACTTTCAATGTTATGTACTTCTCCTTTTGATTCTCACCTACATCAATCTATTTGTAGTCACTCATTGCTCATAAATAATTAGTGATCCAAGAAGATTATCAATAGAATAAATATTTAAATATTTAGAATCTATAATAGTAGTTAATTTTGCATCATCAGTAGTAGGTAAAAAATTAAGTATTTTAATTACTTTCTTAGCATTCGTTAGGTCCCTACCTAAAGCATGTAAGGAGGTGACTATTTGTGTGAAATGTGTATACAAGTCAGTGATTGATTCAGTTGGTTTCATACAAAATAGTTTATAAGCATACAGCAAAATGATCAATCTATATTTTTTTACCTCATTAGCCCTTTAATATTGTGTATAAAGTCTATCAAAATTACTTTTCAACTTTTACAGATAGAGTTATGCATATAGTCTTCAGATTTAAGTGCATTTAAAAAAACTTTTAAACATTTAGCATTTAACTGAGCTAAGTTTTCCTCTTTTACAATCCAATCAGTAAATGGTGTTTTAATTCTAATGCCATCTACAAGTCTAGTTGGCCTATTGTATCGTTCCTATACTAAAATTCACTTGTTATAGTCAAACAATTAAAGAAAAGAAGACATACGTGTTTTCCAAAAATTAAAAGGTTTGTTATCAAACAATGGAGGTCTAGTGATCGAATATCCTTCATGTGCGTTATAGTTTCCAAAAATAGCCATGATCATTTTCAAAAAGTTTTCTTAACCTTAACTTTTTGAAAGTAGGCTCGGATACCACTTAAAAGTCTATATAGGTTGTTAGACCGAATGCAATTGTCGCAATGCTAACTAAGAGAGGGGTGAATTGGTAATTTTAAAAACCTCTTGGAAATTTCTATAAAAAAACCATTTTATACTTTTTGTATAACTAAAAGTTTTAATAATATAAAAAGTTTTTAACCACAAAAAGTTAAAAATGTGTAGAAAAATAAAAATATTAAAAAATAGAAACATAGATATTTATAGTTATTCGGTCCAACTAGAACTATGTCCACTCCCTAAAGACTCCCTCTTCAGGTATTGCACTATTACCACTCTCATTTTACTCCCAAAGTATGGCGGAGAAGTTTTTACAATTACCCTCTCTTCCATCAATTCTCAGTGCGGTAGAGTATCTTCATCCTTTCACACCCTTCTGCTGCGGATCTATGGCTTATGATTTTGATGATAGCAAACATTCTTTTTCTCTATGATTGCCTTATCTACTAACATTTCAAGTTCACACGATCGAACTGCAATTTGGAACAAGCTCAAGATTAGGTAGACTAGGTCTGAGTCAGTTTGTAACCATTTCCTTTCTTGAGTCTATTGTATTTGGTGTGGCTCCTGATGCTTTGTAACTTAGAAGATTTTTGACAGTTCCCTAAGAGTTTATGTTCTTGGTAACATCGTCCAGGATGATATTTATATCGACCTGGATAATCTGTTCAAAAGAAAAAACCCTAAATAGGGCATCCTCATTAAAGCAGCTGTTATTACGCAAAAGACATCATCCTGGACGATCTTGTATCGGCCAGGACGATAGGCTCAATTCAAAAAGAATCTGCCGCCAGATCTATTTGAAATTAACCTATTTTTGGACATCGTCCAGGTGGATCGTCCAGGACTATAAAATATCGTCCAGGTCAATTTTTCCAAAATTTCTCTGAAATTTAAGGAAAGCAATTATGACTTGATTTCACGATCAAATCGGCCTTGACGATCGCAAAATCATCCTGGCTGATATGATGGACGATTGGTTATCGGATAGCTATTTTTCAGGGCGATGTTAAGGATGGTATTCCACAATTTGTATTGATCATCCAGGATGATATATTATCATCTTGGATGATATAAACAAACTTCTTCTGATTGTCTCAAATCGTCCCGGCTGATTGGGCTTAAATTGACCTGATCGTACAAGACGATATACCTATCGTCCTAGACGATAATGTCGGCAACTTGCATTAATGAGCTCGTTTTTAGCTCTATATTTAAGCCATGATAAGGCACTTTGTAAGTGTCTTTGGCAGCCATTATAGCTTCGTTCTTTTGGGGGGAAACTTGAAGAGAAAGCTTGAAAGGGAGTGAGGAAAGGGTGGAGTTTGAGAGAGGGAGAAGATCCTGTAAGAGGGGACTCAAGGGAGTGTGGAGGGGGTTCCACACGGTTGCTCCGGCAAGCTCGCACCTGAATACCATTGGATTCAAGGCTTGTCTCGAGGGAAGTTCACCAAAGAACAAGATCTCTTTGGTGTCAAAGGACCCGGTGACTCCGCCGCACTGGAGAAGGTGGAAGTAATTTTGTAAGGGCTTCTCCGCCTAGCAGTGGGGGCTAAAGGAGAGACACTTAGTTTAGTGCAATACTAAGAGGGTTCCTCCAAGGAGTGGACGTAGGTCAAGGTTTAACCTAACCACTATAAATCCGGTGTGTTCTTTTTTTATTATTGTTTCCGCATTATTTTCTTCCGCACTTATTTTTCTGTGGTGATTTTGGTTTGAGTTTTATCTTTGGTTTTAAAGTTATCCAATTCACCTCTCTCTTTGTTAGCCTTGGGCCAGTTCATAAGGGCTTAACATCCCTAATGAACTTTCAAGTGGTATTAGAGCACTTTTTAGTGTCATCTGAGCAGTTTCACCTTTAAATGTCAACAAAGTATCGTCATCCTTTCACACTCTCTAAGTGACAGCAGAATACCATCATCCTTTCATACTCTATAAATATCGATAGAGAATCATCATCCTTTCACACCCACTTGGTGTCGGTAGAGAACTTGATCTTCTCCTATGATATTCTCTCGAGCAACTTCAATGAATTATAGAAGAGATTCAATAAGACTTATAAGTGATCCTCACTTTTGGGCAACCTTTTGAACCCTTCATAAATTCCACTTGCATGATCTCTCTCCACACTTTCAAACACACTCCCAATAAACTCTCAAACTTGCTCTCAAAGAAAACATGGAGAAGGATTCATCCATAGTATATTTTAAGAACCTTATATAAGAAAGACATAAAAAATTATCCAAAAAATTAAAAATTTTCAATTTGACCATCCACAATTATACACTATGATCAATGATCGTACATACGAATAGTTTAAATTTTGCTCGTATGATCCAATATGAACTAATTTCTAACTCTGATTTACTTATGTATCAACTGACATCTTATAGTATGATCAGTTCAAAATTGAATAGATTTGTCTGGTATAATTCAATACAAAATGATTTTGTACTTTGAATAATGTACTATATAAAATTCATATCGTATAGTACGATCTATTTTAATCAAACCATGTTTCATTTGGGAAAAAAATGGACTCAACCTTTTCATATTCTAGAAGTTGTTTGTACGATCATATGATCGTATAGTACGAACAATTCAAAATTTTTACCTATTTATATGGACAAAAAGATATGTAACCATTTCATACTCTAGACATTGTCTTTACAAACCTAAGATCATACAATATGAGCAGTTCAGAAAAAATTAGAAGTTTATCTTGATGAACTTGCACGTATCTATTTCATAATCTAGAAGTCGTCTGTATGAAGGTAACTTGGTACAGTACGAACAAGACTTAGAAAATTTTCTTTCCATGGTTCAATTAAGGCTTTTTGGAGGAACACTCAAACCAATTCATCCAGTACGATCCAAAATCATACAGTATGATTAGTTTTAAAATTTATAAATTTTTACACTCCCCCAATGTGTGTGTGCACAGTTACCCAATTACAATCACACTATCTCAAACTCAAGAAAAGTATAAAAAGTACAAACATTAAAAAAACTAAACCTTAATCTAATTTGACTTGAAGTTTTAAGTAGTATGGAGTATGATTTCCCTGAAATATTAGTACACACAAATAATAAAAGTAATATTTTTAATATATGCTAGGAGAAATAGAAGTCAATACAATAATATTTTGGAATCATCAAAAACACACATGAATGAAAATATAGTTATGAAAACTAAGTTGCAACACATATAATATGTTCAAATCTTTCCAAAATGTCACATGAAGAACATAAATCCAAATACAAAACATATAGTAAAATTATAATCATCTAGTTTAATTAGTGTTAAATCCATTTTCCCTATGAGTCTTTGGTATGACTGTTGACTAGAAGGTATCATTCAATATAATGAATAACTTGTATAGTATGCTTAGCAATAATGAATCATCTAGAATAGTTAATAAGATAATTATTGCTGCCAACTGTCAAATCCTACATATATCATATAGTATAATAAGTGTACTGTACATCATGATGTGAGCAAAAAAATAAATTTTAACTATGATGATAAGTGATAATTATATAAGTAAAAACATACAAAAATAAAAAAGAACACATAAAAAAATACACATTCAAGATAAACAAAAATGCAAACATGTAACAAGGAAAAATAAATAAATAAACAAACCTAAACTTACTTCTTCCCCAATTTTCCTAAAAATGAATGTCAATGACTACTATGATAGTCCTAAGTGTGTTGAATGTATTATAATTAACAATTTTTGTAAAGATGTTTGCTAGTTTTTTTTTAATATCTACATTATGTAATTATATAACACACATTTCAATATGACCCCTAATGAAATGATGTCTAATGTCAATGTACTTTGTACATGAATGTTGGATTGGATTTTTTAAATACATATTGCACTCATGTTATCTGACATGATAGGTGCCTACAGATAATCCAAGGTCAAGAATTTGTTTCTTTATCCATAAGACAAGGGAAAAAAACTACCACAACTATATATTCTTCTTCTATAGTGGATAGGGCTAAATAACTTTATTCTAGATAAAATAACTTGTGATTGTCCTTTGAATTAGCAAGTACTTGATGTACATTTCCTGTCTACTATATACCCTATGAAGTATGTATCAAAATATCCCATAATATCAAAGTAGGTTCTTTACTTAGAATACTAGATGCCTAAACTTTGGAGGCTTATTTCAATCCATATAAGACTTTCTTAAGTTTATAGACACTATTTAGGAATGAGGAATTTTCAAAGTCTAGGGGTTATTCTATGTAGACATCGTTTTTAATAATTTCATTTAGAATAGTACTCTTTGCATCCATTTGGTATAAATTGAAGCCTTTAAAATATGCAAATGCTAATATGACTCTAATGGCTTCGAACCTTACTACCAAAGTAAAATCCACCTCAAAATATAATTTCTATCTAATTCACCCCTTATCTACTAATCTAGCTTTATTTTAATCACTAACTGAAACTAATTTAACTTATTCTTAAATACTAAAATACCTATTTGGTGCCTAATATTCCTTGATCCTTGGGCCTACTAACTAACTCACAGATATCATTCCTAATGAATTGATGCAATTCTTCTTACATGTATAAGATCAAAAAATTTTTTTTTTTTTTTTGAGAAACTGCATATAGCACTATTATTAATAAGCCAAAAGAAAAGTAATAGCCTATGTGAATTTGGATAATTCACATTCCTCCTTTAGTATTTTAAAGAAATTAGAAGGAATGTGATTAATATCCAAACTATCCCAAACAAAGTCATTATTTCTATCATAGTTAGCACAACAATCGGCTAACTTATTACATCCTCTATTAACAAATTGAATCATAACTTGATTAAACTTTCTAAGAAAAAAGAATTCTTCATAGCAAGTGTTGTTACCTCTTTGCACTCCTTCGATTGACTTTTGAATAAATTTTAAGACATTATAATTGTCTCCTTCTATAATGATTCCTGTAGCATCAAACATCCACTCTTGAAGAACTTTATTGAAGGATATAACCGCTTCTAGTTCTAGAGGAGAACTATCCCAATGCACACGTTTGAACCCAAAAGCAAATAGGAATCTACCTTTGCTATCTCTTAGAATTCCTCCAATTCCTGCAGAATAATTATTACCGAGAGAAGCATCCACATTTAATTTGATCCGATCGGTTGGATGGGGATTCCAAATAGGAGAAAGCAGCCTAAGCTGGTTAGAATCCCAGTTGACCGTGATAAGAACATAATTGATTGATGAGGATGTGAAAGATATTGCATTTGCTGCTACAATGTTGAAGCTATCCTCTTTATCACCGTGGACTATCATATTCCTGCCTTTTCAGGAATGAAAGATGACCGAGCAATATAGATTTCCCATAAAAATATTAGAACTTGATATTTTCTTCAATTCAGTAATGCAGTAATTTAGATTATTGAAATTCGAGATATTAAAACCCCCGCTTTTCAAAACCTTAAGAACTCCGGTAATAAAACTGCATTTCTCTGCTATATGATTATCATCTTCAATTTGATTGCATCCTCTAGGACAGCCATTATAGTTAATGAGTCTTCTATACATTAAAAACTCATTACTTGGTAAAGCTTTGTTCAACAATCTCCACCAAAAGAGCTCTATCCTTGGTCTTAGTTTCAATTTCTTCAGCCATCTCCAGTTGGTATTCTCCTCTTCGTTGCTATATTTTTGTTCCAAAATTAAATAAGACAATGATTTCCCAGAATGTTTGACAGCAATTTCTATTTCATCTTTTGAAATTCTATTCTGGATTATAATAGAAGAAATAAGTTCTACCAATTCCGGACCAAAAGCTTGCTTTAGCTTTATAACATCCCATTTACCATCCTGAATAAAATGATGTAAGCTTTCTTGTTCTTCTTACAGATTTGCTGTAAAGGTAGGCCACCTTTCAATGCTTTATCAAGGATCGACACGTCCTTTGAAGTATTGATGAAATTTCTGTCCTTCACTTTCCATCTCAAAATTTTTTGTAGAGATTTAGCTCCTTTGATAATAATCTTCCAAGTAGAAGATTCTCCATATTTATGTTCATATTCCAAAATATTTGAATCATATTTAGCAATAAGAACTCTGTTCAAAAGGGATGTAGGATTTGAGATGAGCTTCCAAGCAAGTTTTTCCCTCCAATTGTTAATTTTATCAGCTGCAGAGTTTATACCTTGGCCACCATATTTTTTGCTTTTATAAAGAATTTCCCAATCAACATAGTGCAAGACCTTGCTCTTATCTTGTTTTTTCCATAAGAATTCACTACTCAATTTATCTAAATCATTGAGTACTCCCAAAAGTATCAACGAATGAGTCGAAAGAAACGTTGGCAAAGACAAGAATGCAGATTTGATGAGTTGAATTTTACCAGAAAGATTAAGAAACCGATTTCCCCAAATATTGATCTTGTCATATGCTTTTTCCAGTAATTCATTATAATCTGATCCATTAAGTCTTCTCAACGTCATTTTAACGCTAAGATAGTGCAGCTCTTTTACAATTCTGATGCCCAGAATTTTCGACAGCTTTTTCCCATTGCTCCTCCCTACAGACTTACCAAGGAATAAAGAAGATTTGGACACATTAATCCTTTCCCCCGTCCAACTGCAATAACTCTTCATAATTTTATTGATTTTATTAGCATTCCTACAAGAAGCTATAGCAAAAACAATTATGTCATCAGCATATTGAAGGAGAGAAACTTTTTCTGCATTTGGAGAAACTTTAACTCCAATTTTTGGTCCTCTTTGTATGAATTCTTATGTTAACAGTTGTGAGCACAAGATAAACAGAAAAGGTGATAATGGGCATCCTTGCCTAAAGCCACATTTAGCCCATATCCATTCAGTATTTGTCCCATTTATATTAATGGTATATTTAGTGTCAACTACACATTGAAGGAGGAGCTTTAAAAATTTTTGTGGGAACCCATAGATGTGAAGTACTTGCTCCAAAGTTTGCCAACCCATGCTATCATAGGCTTGCTCCATATCCACTTTGATGGCCATTAATCCTTTTTTAGATTTAGAAAATCTAAATTTGTTGATGATTTCTTGAGTTAAAAAGATATTATCCGATATGGATCTACCTTTGATGAAAGCAACTTGATTTTCGGAAATGATATTAGGAATGCAGCCAACTAATCTATTCAACAAGATTCTGGCTAAAACTTTATAAATGGAATTACAAAGACTAATCGATCTGTAATTAGACAGATTAATAGTGTTTTTATGCTTTGGAATAAGGATAACAACAATTTTCTTCCAAAGATCATACATAAGTCCAGAATGCAAGAATTGATAAACCGCCTTCCATATGTCATCTTTAATGAATTTCCAATAACATTTGATAAAAGAATGAGTAATTCCATCAAGACTAGGAGAAATATTACCTTCAAGTTGTTGGACCACGGCTTCCAGTTCTATAACAGAGAATTTAGCCATCAGCGAATTAATTTCAGCATCCTCCAGAATTTTGCTCGGTTCAGGCCATCCAGTTAATTTGCAATTCGTCATTCTCCATTTCGTCTTGAAGTACTTCAAAAAAGTGTCTTCAATGCATTCTGGTTCTTCACACATCCTCCCTTCTGAGCTTCTGATTTGTTTGATAAAATTCAAGTTCTGTCTGGCTGAAGCCACAAAATGAAAATATTATGTATTAGAATCTCCATCCTTGATCCATTTGACCTTTGCTCTCTGTTTCAACCAAGAAGATAGTCTTCCTAAGGTTGAATTAAGCTCTTTTACCTTAAATTTCAGCAAACAAATTTTATCTTCAGATAATCCTCCTGAATTAGCTTCTTCTTCTTGTAGCTCAATGATATCCTTCTTCAGTTCTTCTTTAAGAGAGTTGAGATTAGAATGCTTCGTTCTACTCCAGTGAAAAAGAGCCTTAAGAACTCTTCTAAATTTAGTATTCAAAACTTGAACATCATCACCTCTGACAGATTTTCCCCAGGTTTTCGATACTATGGCTTTGGAAGCTGGAAATGAAGCCCAAATATCCTCAAACTGCAGTTTTTTTTATTTTCTGAAGCCAGAATTGAAAATGTTGAGAATTAAAGAGCAGTGATCCGAAGCAATTCTCCCAAGGTGAAGAACAACCGCTGGTTGAATGCTCTTCAAAGCCTCTAAGTTGATAAGGCAACGATCTAACCTTTCTAGAATACGAGCTCCTCCTTGCTTATTGTTACACCAAGTGAATTTGGGTCCGATAATACCCACGTCATGAAAATCACAGTTATTCATGAATGCATTCATGTCTTGAGGTCCTTGGGAAAATGAAAACTTCTTGCCTCCCCTTTTTCCCTCTTGAGATAATAAACAATTAAAGTCACCTCCTAAGATAGAAGGAAGTTGATTATTTGAATGAGCCTTTAGAATTTCCCAAAGTTTTCTTCTTTCATAATTTTCTCTGCTGCCGTATACAGTTGCTATCATACAATTCCCTTTATTTGGAATTTTAATAATTCCAATCACACTTGAGAAGAAGAATGCATAACAGTAAAAGAACAATAATTTCTCTTCCAGCTGATTAGAATACCACCTAAGAGGCCTTCGGCTGGGACATAGAAAAAATCCCAATTATCTCCAATTAGTTTATTGACTTCAAGTCTTTCAAAAGAAACAACCTTTGTTTCAACAAGTCCCACAACCTTTGTTTCAACAAGTCCAAAAAGCTATGGACATCATTTGGTTTTAAAAGTGGAATAAATTCCACTTTTATTCTTCTTAGAGTTTTCACCTTTCCTTTTTTGAGAAAGAATGTTATCTTTACCCAGAGAATTTGATTAATTTTCCTTTAGCTTTTGAAGAGTCTGTCAACTCTAATGGTTCAGCAGCAACAAATCTTTCCATCCTTTGATAAGGAATTTCTCCTTCTTCCAATGTTCCTTTCTCTGTGTCATAGCATTTATTTTCTTCTCTGGCTAAGTTGAGGCAAATTGTGTTTGAATTTGAGACAGGAATTTCCAAGTATGGAATGGAATTGACTGGACTAGTTTCAGTCAAGCAGGGACCTTTTGAATTTTCTTCTAACATGGATTCTTCAATAGCTTTAGAGAATTCAGATCTTCAATCTGTAAAGCACATCCATCTTTTCCTTCTTTAACAGATTTTTTTGGAATTGGAATACTTACCAGATCTGCATTAGTGGTGATTTTTTTAACATATATTTGTTTAACAATCTTTGAGTTAGGTGCTTTGTTGATCTCTTTGCCAATTTTAGAAACGATTCTCCTCCTTCTCTTTGTATTTTTAACAAGCACCCAAGGACCACAATCTTTGTCAGATGCCAATTCTTCAGGTGGTATTTGAGTTTTCTTGTGAGGTCCCATTTTAGAAGTTTGACCTTTAAGATTAGCTGGCTTCCCTTCAATACATTTGTCTATCAAATGTCCTACCTTTCCACATTTAAAGCAAAATGTGGAAACCTTCTCATATTCAACTTTTTGAAAGAAGCGACCGTAAGAGCTTTCTACCCAAACACCAGTAGGGAATTGTTGATCTAGAGCCATTCTGATACAAACTCTTGCATGCTCCCTTATGCTCCACTAGAACATATTTCCATCTATCCATAGCGGTTGTCAGATCATAGAAGCGATTTTGGCCACATTGTCTTCATCCCAAGAAATCAAAGGTGGGTGAGGAAGCCTTACCCAAATTGGTGAAGAGAGGCCTTTTAAGGATGAAGGTGTGAATAAAGGGGATCATCTATCCATCCCCATGATGTGGCCATTGACGTACCAAGGTCCTCCTTCTAGAACTTTTTTCAGCAGCACCTTCTTCAAAAAAAGAGCAAAGAATCCAACCAAGACCCAGGGAGGTAATATGAAATTTACCAAATAAATTTCATTGTCGGCACAGTTCTTTTTCTATTACAAAAATAGGAGCATTGTCTCCGAAAACTTTGACTACAATAGAGGATTGTAGTTTTTCAGCATTGATCTTCATACTTGATTCATTTAGCTTGATAGACTTTCTAACCTCTCCTATTAAGGAGTCATCTCTGGAAAAATTAACTTTGATATTTAGTTTCCTCACCGAACTATTGGGTACATTACCAATATCATTGTTAGCAGGAAGTGGATTGCAATCCTTTATGACATTGTCACAAACGTCTTGATTATTTCCCACAAGTTTTTGAGCAAATGAAATCCCCTCTTCCATGAACAGAGGTTTAGAGTTATTGCTGCTAAACCTATTAACAATTATTTTTATACTTGAAGAAGATGACGTTTTTGTTTCTAGATAAGATGCTTTGGAGAATGTTGAAGTTTGGAATCAACATCTGGAATTACTTTTTCTTTTCCTTTGCTAGGAACTAAAGGTGATTTCTTCAAAACGTCAAATGACGCCTCATAAAATCTGATCGGTCCTTGTTTCAAATAATTGAATGATACTTGAGGATGGCCAAGAGCACCGGGAGGATCACCGGGAGGAATCCGATGATCAGCGGCGAAGGCTACCGCCTCTTCCGTCATCATCAGTTTACCCGCCAGGAAATCTGAAATGAAAAATTTGAAAAAAATGGACTTTCTCTCTCTAGAATTTTAGGAGTCTCTTTTTTCAGGAGTCTCTTTTTTCAAAAATTTATTATTCAAGACTTACTATACGTTAATTAGTTCAAACACTTATGATGAGGTTGACCTAAGACTTAATATAGTTGATCAAAAATAAATGTTGTATGACTAACCCCTATATATGGAACTTCTAAGATAAGCTCTCTAAGGTGACTAGAAGAGTATCTCCAATCTCTAGGAAAAGATTCTTAAAGTTATTCTCTATTTTCTAGGTTAATAGTTTTTAGTCCATGGTTAACTCAACCTCATCATCATCTTCTATTATAGGCTTATCTAAACTATTTTACTCATCAAATACCAGGAGGTTGGATTCCTCTTCAACTATGATTCTTTAGCTGAAGACCCTAATGAATTTACATACTAGGAATAATTATAGGAAAATTCTTTTATTTGTTGTAGAATCACATTTTTCCAAAAAAGATTTACCATTCAAAGGAACCAAAGATTTCCAACCAAATAAATGTATATGGGATAAGTTTTCCATCATTCCCTTAAGTTGTTTATAGGGAGTGTTATTTAACTTGAACCTAATGCTTATCCTATTCAGCACATATTACTAATTATTCACTTCCTAAGGGAAAAAAAATTCAGCACATAGTACTAATTATTCCTTACCTAGGGGAAAAAATTAGGATAAGTCCAAGATTCTTTACAATATAATTCAAATATTTCATTTCAAACACTCTATAATAATAATTAGACATAAATTATAGAAGTCAAATAATCTAATTTCTTTTAAATCTAAGTGGAGAAAATCTTAAACTCATCAAATGACTAACTCTTATATGTTAAGAATCTAACCCATATGAATCTAGAGTATTTATGTCACAAATAAAAAACTATTACTTCCTTCATTGGTTGTACTTATGAGTCCAAATAAATTCATATAAAGAGTCTCTGATAGTCTAGTCATGAATATCTCCTTAATTGATTGGATTGAAGATCTACTCATCTTTCCTAACTAACAGGCATCACACAAATGATCCTTAATGAAATCCAACATGGGAATGCCTCTAATTTGATATTGATTGGTTATCTTTCTAATGGTTTTCATACTAGCATGACATAGTATTATACATCATAACCAAGGTCCAAACATAATAGTTTTCAAGTAGCAAATATCATCATAAGTATTAATACAATCTAAATAAACCATGTAAACATTATTCATTCTTTTTTTCTCAAAAAAAAAAAATTATTCATTGTTTTTCATACAAAAATAGTTTATTTATTTAAAGAAATTTAATATCAAAACTTTTATCTCAAAGTTGGTTAATGCTTAGTAGACTATGCTTTAACCCTTCTACTAAAACCACATCTTCAATAATAAAGCTATTAATTTTACCAATTATACCTGAGCGAACCACTTTCCCAGTAGTATTGTCTCGTAATGTTACATTGCTTCATCTTTTGGACTTTAGTGGGATAAAATGCTTTAAGTCTACAGTCATGTGCCTCGATTAGCCAATGTGTAGGTACCACATGCTCTCACTAGACCTCTTATGAGAGCATTCCTATAAAGTAATTCGAACGACATATTTGGGAACTCAAGAAAGCTTAGGTACCTCCGTATACTTGGGAGTATAAATGTTATGTATGTTATGCTATGGTGCTAAAGTGTTGGTCCACTTCATTAGATGTGTTCTATGGTGCAATGTTCAAGTGTGTGCAATGTGTCATAATTTTCAACAAGAGTTAACCCAAACTCCTGAAAATAGGTTCACTAATTTTTGGGGAGATAATGCCTCTTCCTATGAATGTATGATCCTTGTTGTTTCCTAGATTGTGGCTTTGCATTCATAGGCTCATGTGTGTTATTTTATAGTTCATTTATTTTCTTTATCAAGTATTTATTTTCACTCTTTTAAATTCCAAATTTAACTAATGCTTCATGCTCTTTTCTATGTAATTCTATTGCAAGTTTTTCTACTCTTCAAATGTTACTTCTATTTAAATTTGTTTTATTTTCAAGGATTCACATGATTCTTTTTTAATATCAGCATGCTTCTTATTTAATTCATCAAACTCATCCAATCATGATGCATTCTTATCTAATTAAATCTATTTAATTTTGAAATTAGATGCTCATTAACTAAACTATCATGGACTTTTTTTTGATAAAAATTTACTTTTTTAATACTACATGGTACTTTTATAACTTCTTATATGAATCACATATTTTCTTAGAAATGGAAAATAATTCATTATAGAATAGCTCACATACCTCATCTTGATTGGAGTTATCATTTTTCCATTAAGCATATATTAGTTACATCTTATTCTACCTCTTATTCTTAAGAGTATGATGCTGAGTCTACCTAGAAGGTTTTTGTCTCCTCTACTTGCCCATTTTTTCTACCAAAGTTTTCTTCACCCTTTTTCTTTGCAGGGTGCCTCATAAGATTATAGCAGATTGATCTTAAGTGTCTAGGCTTGCACTCAAAATAAATATTGTTAGTTAAAACTTATTAAACATACCACTCATACCTTTATTCCTTTTGTGGTAGAACATTTACTTTCACTTTAGGAAACTTTTAAATTATTAGGTATCAAAAGATATATCCTCGCTCCCTTTAGCACCTAAGTTAGAGCTATCTTTATTATCAACTTTCATTGCCCCTATTTTCTCTTTTTGTTTTTTTTGTGTCACCTACATCCAAAAGTCTTTGGCTCAAATTTTGCTTATAAGCAATGAAGAGTGCTAACAAATTATTTATAAAACATATATTTAGATCTTTAGATTCATATAATGTAGTGAATTTTGCATCAATGTTTATGTTGGCTAATGATGTCAAGTGCATATTAAGTACTAATGTAAACTTTTATTCTTTAACAAAAATAATTATGTTTTTAATATCTCCCATCCTTCATTTAGTGCATGCAATGTTAATCTATATAGTTAAAACATAATGTCACGCAAACCCCTGGTAGAGGAATGCAAGAACAAGAACAACACCCAAGACTCAAAAGTACCTAAAAATCTTACCTCTCCAATCACGTGCTCTCTGGTGACTCCAAGGTGATCTAGGTTTATCCCGTTCAATCTCTATTTTTGCTCTCTATGGCTTGTTTTTTCCACTAGTTCTACCTTTTCTTGTTTCCTTCCAATGCTCTTGTTTTGTTTTACATTTCATTTAGCTCAGTTTTGGACGATGACAATTCTTTCATCATCGATCCAGTCTAACTCTTCATTTCCTGATGGAAATCTTGGTCTTTCAAAGATCTTCTAACAATTTCTTCATCTTCACCGCCTAAATTGCCTTTTGGTCAAACCACTTTCAAATAGTGCCTTGCTCTCATGTTTGATGATTTTGTGGTTTCTCAACTGGCCACTCCTTTTGCATATAACTTTGGTTGGAAAGTTTGTCTAGCGGCGATCAAATCTAGACATTATACACAAAGTTTTCTCTAATTTGAATCTTTTCGGATCATTTCACATAGGTTTGCTAGATCAAAGAGACATTGCAATCAAACTATTGAACGATCATGATTATAGTCATATATTTTCTAGGATATCTTATTATCTTCAAGCTTGTAAAATGCGATTGCTCAAGTGGACTCCAAATTTTCATGTTCTTGAGGATTCCCCTATTGCTCCTGTGTGAATTTCCTTTCCTAATCTGAGATTTCATTTTTTTCACTCCAAAGTCTTGTTAGGCCTTTGATTTTAGGTAGGCCACTACAAACAGACCAAGCTATAGCTTTGATTTCCTGTGTATCAATGGCTCGGTTTTTAGTTGAGTTGGATATCTCTAAGAAAACTCTTATTGAGATTTTGCTTGGATCAAAATAAAATGGATATTTTCAAAACGTTGATTTTGAAAACTTAACTATTTTTTGCTTTAATTATAAAATGCATGGTCATGGTTTAAATGACTGCTATAGGTTACACCCTAATCTTCATAAGGAGGAGTCTTCTAAACAATGTAGGGAAATAATGGTTTAGCTCCTTTGGTAGCTAATGAAAATGATACTCCTTCTCAAGGTTTGATTGAGGAAACTCTAGCAAAACAACTGGAGAATAAGGTGGAACTAATGTTTTTGCACAATTTATCTCCATCTACCAATATTGAGGAACCGATTATTTCTCAAGGAATCTCTAACAAATCCATCCCTTTTTGGCCAATGTTTTTTTTTTTGAATGTGGATGAGCAAATGTTAGCTATTACTTCTAATCAAAATATTGGTTCAACACCTTCTTTCAGTCCCTGTGATATTAATAAAAAATTGCCTGATATAAATTTTTTTATGATTAACAATAACTGTGCCGATACTTTATCCTCTCAACTTATTGTGCACGATTAGGATAACACACAACTCAATTTGGAGGAGGGAGAGATAGATAATAATGCTTTGGTTTTGGGTAGTAATGAAAATATGGAAGAAGGGTATAACTTTAAGGATGGATAATTGGCTCAGGAGGTAAGACAAGCGAATCTACAAATTGGTAATAAGCATTCTACTATCCCTCAGCATCATATTAATGATATTGTGGATGATATGGATATTGTGCCAAAAAAATTTCTAAAGATGATAATGACACTAGTTATATTAAGTTTTCTAATAGGAGGGGTCAGAAAAGCAAGAACATCATTTTACAATCCCCATGGACCACTTGCTTGTAAACTAGTCACTAACCCCCTTTTCTTATGTTTAAATCTTTTATTTGGAATGTTAGGGGCATTGGATGGTCAAGAATTTATGCCATATTCATAATGTCTCTATTCTTGTCTTACTTGAACTGCTCATTTCTTTAACTAAATTACTTACTACTGCAAGATATTTAGGGTTTCAGTATTCTGTTACTAATACTTCCAATAAGATATGGGTGTTTTGGAAGGATCCAATTTGGCTTGAAGTTATTAGAGACTTTACTCAAGTTTTGCATTGCAATATTAAATTTTTAAAGGTAAATTATTGTGCTTCCCTTGTGTATGCTGCTTCCTCTCATAGTATTAGAAAAGTTCTTTGGGAGCAACTCACTAACTTCCACAACATTTGTAGTTTGTCTTGGTTTGTTGGTGGTGATTTAAATACTATTTCCTAATCCCTCTGAACAAGTAGGGTGCTCTAATCCTAATTATCATTTTACATAGGACTTTAATAATATGATTCTAGATTATAACTTAGTGGAGATTAGTTTTTCCAGCAATAATTTTACTTGGAATCGTGATCATTTATGGCAAAGGTTGGATCGAGTCTTATTCAATGATAGCTGGCTTAGTTCTTTTAATCATATTTCTATTGAACAACTTAGCATAACTCTTTTTTATCACTCACCTCTTTTAGTTAGCCTCAAGTCAAGGCATATGGGTTCTACACCTTATTTTAGATTTCAAAGCATATGGTTACTTCATGATTCATTTATGATGTGGTTCAGAAAAATTGGTAGGCCCTTTTGCATCCTAATAATTTTATCTTTAGCATGAATAAGTTTTTGTTTAAATTGAAAAGACTTATGCATAAAATTAATTGGTTGAATAAAAATGTCTTTAAAAATATTTTCACCAATAGCTTGAATGTTGAAGATAAAGTGAACACTTTTGTGTTGAACTGTCAATTGTTTCCTTCTGATGATAACTTTTGTTTGCTTATGGGAGCTAAATATTGCCTTTTTAAATTACAACCTCAAGAGGAAGCATTTTGAATATAAAAAGAAACTGGTAAGCACCTTGTTGAAGGTAATAATAATACCAAATATTTCCATGCATTGGTTAAGAGGAATCATACCAAAAACTCCATTTATTAAATTACTCGTGATGATGGTCTGTTATTGAGGATGCTGAGGAAATTCCTAATTTGGAGGTTCAACATTTTCAAAATCACCCCAATAAGGATTTTACTCCTAAACCTATTGATAACCCTAATGTTATCCCTAGCCTCACAACTAACGATGATAATGATTGTCCCTATAATCCCAACTTTTAATGAAATCAAAGAGATCTTTCATAGTATAAATGCTGATTCTATGTCCGGTTCATATGGTTTTACCACTAAGTTTTTTAGAAGCTTGGAATATTATTTGTAATGACCTTCATTGTGCTAGTTAAGATTTTTTTGCTTGTCGCAGTATTCCTAAATTCTTTACTTCCACCTCTATTGTGCTTATTCCTAAAGGCAAGGCTATGAGTAATTGGAATGAATTTAGGCCTATCAGTCTTTATAATTTCTTTAGTAAGTTGGTTTCCAAAATTCTTATGAATCAGTTAACTCCTCTTCTTCCTAAAATTATCTACCCTATCAAATTGGTTTTTTCAAGGAGTAGGCTATTTCTAATAATATCCTTTTGGCTCAAAAATTTTGTCAGGATCTTGATGTTAGGGTGAAAGATGCCAACATCATTTTGAAATATTATGTCTCCAAGGCTTATGGAAATATTTACTGGAACTTTCTCTACAACATTCTATATATATTTTTTTTGTTTTAATTCAGTTTTTATTAATCTCATTACGAACTATATTGAAGGATCCTACTTTTCTATTATTGTGAATGGCAAAAGTTCTAATTTTTTTAAGTCCTTTAAAGGTTTAAGAATGGGTGATCTGATCTCTCCTGCCCTTTTCATTATTGTGGTTGAGTACCTTTCTAGAAGGCTTGCCCACCTCTTTGAGAATTAACCAAGATTCTATTTTAGAACTTTCGATAACTTTTCCAATTCTCATTTGTGTTTTATTGATGATTTTATAGTTTTTACTATTGCTTATTTAAAGAAAATTAATGGAATAATTGGTTTCTTTCATAAGTTTGAGAATGTTAGTTGTTTTTCTCTGAATAAGCATAAGTATTGTTTTGTTACCTCCAATAAAGTGCCTAATCATCGTATTTTGGCTATTAAAGTCCTCACTAGTTTTATGCAAGGTCACTTGCCCATTAAGTACCTTGGGGTTCCTCTTTTTAAAGGCATAAAGAAAAAAATTCCTTTTTAATGATTTGATTACTTCTGTGCATAATAAGATCTTATCTTGGGAGTCTAATTTTTTAAGTTTTGGTGGTCTATTAACTCTCATTATAAGTGTTCTTTGTTCTCTTCCAGTTTATACTTTTCAAACTCTTCAACCTACTTAAGGGTTATGTAGTAGAATTGATAAACTTCTTAATATTTTTTTTTTTTTGGAAAGGAGCCAATGGAAATTCTAAAATTATCAGGTCCTTTGGGGTGAAGTGTTTTGGTGTCTTAAATGAAGGTGGTTTGGGTTGTAAGAGTATGTTTGATTTCACTTATGAATTTTCCTTTAAATTATGGTATTCTTACCATGTTAAAGTGAGTTTGGCTAAGTTAATGTTTGCTAAGTATTGTGTGGGTAAACACCCTACTATTTGCAATTATAATAAGGGGGACTCTAAAGTGTGGAAGAGACTTTGTAAGATTAAATGGGTGGTTGGGCCCTATATTTTGGGGTGGCTAGGTGGAGGTAACATCTTTTTTTGGCAGAACTGTTGGTTGGGATATCATTCTATTGATTCCATCACAAATACCACTTCCATGATGGCAGCAGTTAAGGAGAATTATTTCATTACTAAAAATTGTTGGGATTATGATAAACTTGCTAGTGTTATTCTTGATTCTTTTATTCAAAAAATTATGAACCTTCCCCTTAACATGGATTCTGATGATTTATTATTATACAATTTGTTTAAGGATGAGGGTTTCAGATTAAAGGATGCTTGGCACGACTTTAGAGCTAGGAATGATATAACTATTATTTTTTCTATGATTTGGCATAAAAACATTCCTAACACTATTGCTACTTTTATCTTGAGAATTTTGCATAATTTCATCCCTACTTATGATAACTTAATTAAAAAAAAGGTTTTATCTTAATGGTCAAGTGCCAATGCTACTTACATGTGGAGAATATGCATCATATATTTCTTTCATGCCCTTTACATGTTAAAATCGTAGAGTATTTGATGATATTTTCATATTAATCTGTTTAAATACTAATTTGTCTATTAATTCTCTACTTAATTATTAGTTTATTATGTCTAAAGGTCACTTTCGTAATTTTATTCCCTCCTTCATTTTGTGGTATTTATGGTTGGACAAAAATAATTCTCTTTTTAATGATATTAGTATGAATCATCATAGGATTATTAAGAATGTGAATGACAAGGTTATGCAACTTTTTTCTGTCAATATGCTCTCTATCAATAACTTTAAGAATTATTACTTTGTGGCCTCTAAATTGGGTATCATGATGGAGGGTGAGCATTGTTAAATTGAACCTAGTTTTGTTTACTTGATCAAACCTCCTAATAGTTCCTATAAGCTTAATGTTGATGGTTATGTCAAGGGTTCTATTTCGGGTTGTGGTAGCATTAATAGGGATGGTTATGGTAATATTATCATGGCTTTTGCGGGTCCCTTACAAAATTGCTCTGTGAATTTTCCTGAGCTTCATGTTATTTTGCATGGGATTAGATTATGTGTTTCTCTTGGCATCTCTAAGATTTGGATTGAAGTAGATGCTACTTATAGTATTTATTGTCTAAGAAATGTTGATAAAATTGTGTGCAACTCGGTCCTTTTTTATCATGATAGGGACATTAAGCAGTTGCTGATTTTGGCTAATTACTCCCTTTCCCATGTGTTTAAGGAGGGAAATGCATGTGATGGTTGGCTTGCCAATTTGAGGTGTAACCTTTATTATTTTAATAATTTCATGTATTCTAACCTTCTGGTTCTTATAAAGGGCTTTTAAGATTAGAGAAAATTGGTCTTCCCGATGTTAGAATTTAGTTGTGGCTTTTGTTTGCATGGTTTGGGGTTGCCTTCTCTTTCTAGTGGGACTCCTCTAATGTCAGATTTTTTTATTTTTCCTATTTCTATTTGGATGCCAGCATTATTTCCCCAAGTTATTCATCTTTTTGTAGGCTTCTGGGTACTTGTTTAGTTTCCTGTGGCTGATTTCCTCTTACCTATGGTTGGGCTATTTTGGGGTTGTTATTTTTTTTCCCTATTTTACTGGGTTATTGGGTGTTGGTAAGGTTTCCTGTGGACTGGTTTTTTTGCATTTATGGTTGGGCTTTTTTGTGGTTGTGCTGGTGGTTGCTCTTTGGACCTATTCTACTTTGAATTGTCTTTATGGGCTGATTGCCTCATTCCTATGGATGGGCAATGTTGCTGGTATACTTGAGGTTATTTTTTGGCCCTATTTTGCTAGGTTGCTTGGTGGTGGTAAGGCTCCCTGTGGGCTGGTTTTATGTATCCTGTGTTTAGACATGCTTGGGGCTGTACTGGTTCCTATTCATTGGAACTATTTTGTTATGATTTTTTTAAGTTTCTTCTGGTTTGGTATCTGGAGTTGTGCTATTTTTCTCTGGTGGAGGTTGGTTCATTTGGTTTGTTGCCTCTTGCTTTGCATGGTTTCTGAGTGATATCTACTGGCTAGGATTAGGTTGGAGTGGTATTTCAATTGTGATTTTGCTTGCATTTTTGTCTCTAATCATTTTAGTTGGGTGGACCCTTATTCCTTGTATCTGCTTTGCCTATGCTCTCTTTGCTATTTTGGTTGTTCTGTTTGGAATTATGGCTTTTTCTATTTTTCCATGGGGGCATTTCTATGGATAACCTGGTTAGCTTCTCTAATTTAACTATGAGTTGGTTTTATTCTTTCATTTTTTTTGGTTCCTGGTAGCTTTGGTTTTGTGGCTTATGTCCTCTGGTATATTTATGCTAACTGGTTACCTGTTAGATGGAGAATTTGAAGATTGAATAAATTTTCTTCAATTTATGTTACTTATTTGGTGGATAATTATTTGGATTATCAACATGCCTTTTTTTTTCTTTTAATAGTGCAATTTCCACTTTAGCTACAACTTTTTTTGCAGGGGCTTTTTTGTGAAAGTGCTCATAGTCGCTTGTTGGAAGGGAAGATGAAGCTCACTACTAGTTTTTGGCTTTTCCCCTTTTTTTGGATGCCCTTTATTGTGAACCGTAGATTGTACCTAGTATATTTTATAATTTTGCGTAGCAGGGAACTTGAGCTCCTAGGATTTTATGTTTTCTTTTTGTAGCTCTTTCGAGCATTATTGAGCTTGAGACCCCTTTAAAAACTTTGTACTTATTTTCATATATTAATGCATAGGCCTATCTATGGGTTTTCCCTAAAAAAAAAAGAGGAATGCAAGAACAAAAAGGAATATCAAATTGGAATATTGGCATTCCTATATATAGGATGTCTATAAGCTCAACAAAAATTAAGGGATGCATATGTTTTGATCCGCATCTATAATTAGGCATCTCTTTAGGAAAAATATGTTATTTATATGCACCATTTCAAAATATATAATTAAAATTGTATTAACTATACTACACATTTTTACTTAGTGGTAGGAACTCAAAAACTTCATTTTTCTTTTGAGTAGAATAAATTCATGCAACAATAGTGGGTAGTAGCAGTTTTGATATGGTATAATAAAACACTTGCTCATGGGTTCAACACTCTACTCTATCACTTTATTACTTGATATAGCACATATACTTAGGTAGATTAGTGGGATGTTCTAAGTTTTATATTAAAGAAACCCTATGTATATTTTAAGTTCAACGAGTTTCATATTGGCTCACCATTAACTTATCACATCATATGCCCCATATCATGTTCTTGGCACCATTACAAGGGAAGTAACTTGTTTTATAATTTACTATATGATTGAAACAAGTGCATATTTAGACCTACCTCCTGAATCTTTATTTTCTTTGTTAAAAAATTTTCTAAAAACAAAAAAGTGTATGAATGTTTTATGATATGCCTAGTAAATCTAGTAAGGACCCTTTATTATTTGACCTAGAAATGTAATGTATCCTTACAAAAATTGAAAAATCCAAAAGGTTTTTAACCATGTCTTACCCAATTTAAGATCATGATTATCAAAGTTCACTTAGTGAGTATGCTAACCCTATAATTGAACAATCCAATAAATAATTAATATATCTACTATCTAGGCTAATAGTTTTGAATTAAAATTGTCTGTTATCCAAATAATCATAATTCTCAATATAGGGGAACTCTTATTGAAGATTCTAATTTATATTTAGCTAGTTTCTCAAAAATCTATATAACTTTTAAGTAATAGTGTCAGAGCTAATACCATTAGACTTTGATTAATCCCATTTTCTCTAATAGACTACGCTAAAATGTGGTTAAATTATTTACCCCCCATACAGTTTAACCACCTGGAATGAGTAGGAAAACAAATTCATTGCTAAGTATATCCTACCTTTAAAAACTGTAAACTTAGAATGGTAATACTTATTTAGCCTAGTTTGAAGGAGAATCAAATTATAAAAGTTGGTGGAGATTTAAGGAGAAGCTTAATAAATCCCCTCACCATGAATTATCAAATTGTTTAGTTAATCAAACATTTTATCATGGATTAGTAGGATCTCTGAGGTCATTCATAGATGTTGCATCTAGAGATTTTTTAATGTCTAAGTCATTTAAAGATGCTTATGAATTAATATAAGAAATGGCTACTAATCATTTCCACTAGCTTGTTCATATTTTGAATCCAAAGAAAGTAGCTAGAGTCTATGAATATGGTGCTTTGTCAATTCTTATTGCTTAAGTAGTTACTATTTCAATAGACTAGCTACAGACTATAAACTTAGCACTAATGGAAGGCAACCCACCTATAATTGGTATTTTTAATTATTGTTAATATCCAATGTTTGTTATATTTTATTTTATATCTTATTAAATTTCCTTATATTTAATTGTTCCATATTAATCTCTAAGGTATTGCACTTGATTTCCTATTTAGCTAAAATAAAAATTATAAATATAATTTATTTGAAATTAGTATTGTAATAAAACCCAAGATAATTATTTGAATTAATATTGCATAATAATTCATATTTTAAAATACCTAAAACTCAACTAGTCTTGATCATTTCATTTATTGATTTAATTTTGAATTTAGAAACTATACATGGTCTTATATTGAAAATTAAATTGAAAATGAATAAGTAAATTTAAGGATTAGTTACAAGTAGAATAAATCATGAAAATCATAATTAAACATGAAACTATAATTGGAGAATATATTGAATTCTTACATTAACTCAAAAGGATCGAAAGAGAATAAAAGAAAAAACTAATACTGAAAATCATTAAGCATATACTTTACAAAATAATAAAGATGAAAATGGTTCAAAATGAAAAATATAAGTACATTAAAAATTTTGTATGAGTTGTAGCTTGATTTCAATTGCATCCGATAATTTAACTAAAAAGGATAATATAAGTAATCTAGTATATGTAATAGTGCACTCATGAAATTTCTATTTAAACTATGAGCAACTAATCCCTAAACAACAAACGTCATTCAATATTCATAAGTCAATTTTATATTTTTAAATATAGTGAATAAATTTAAAATTAGCAATAACAAGGATGACAACAACAACAATATAAAGCCTTTATCCCTTTGTGTAGGGTTATCTACATGAATAACTTTTCTCTATTGCATCATGTTAAAAGTTAAATTCTCATTTAAATCTAACAAATAAAGGATATTTCTAATATTTTATAACCAAGCCTTTTTAGGTCTACCTCTAGCGTTCTTAACATAAGTCAAAGCTACTACTTCTATTTTCCTAATCGGGTCATCAAAAGGCTATTATTTAATGTGGTCGAACCATCTAAGGCGACTCTCTCTAATATTATCTTCCACTAGAGCTACTCCAACCTTTTCACTATTGCACATTTCATATCCCGTCTCTAAGCGTAAAGTCACTCATCAACCTAAACATCCTCATCTCTGCAACACTTAACTTTATCTTATGCTTCCCTTTTAATGGCCAACATTCTACACCAAAAAGCATTGCAGGTATAACTACCATCTCATAGAATTTTCCCTTATGTTTGAGGGAGATATTTCCATCACACAACAAACTTGATGCATTCCTCCACTTCAAACATCTAACTTTAATTCTACTAATAATATCCCCACCTATTTCACCTTTAATTTAAATAATATACCTCATATATCTAAAATATGTACTATTATTAATGACTTAATCACCTAAGTCATAATCCACCCACAAGAGCTATTATTACTAAAATTACACTATATATATTTAGTTTTAGATCTAGTCAAACAAAAGCCTTTAGACGCTAAGATGGACCTCGATAATTCAATTTTACCTTCAACTCCCTCTCTAGTATTATCAACAAGATGAATAATCAGCAAAAAACATACCCCAAGGTACAACCTCTTATAAATGTCTAGTGAGAACATGCATGTTTAAAGAAAAAGATATAGGTTTAAGGCTAATCCTTGAAATAATACAATTGAAATAGGAAATTACTTGGTTAAACCACCTTGTGTCGGAATAAGAGTAACAGCTCCTACATAATTATTCTTAATGACTTGAATAAAAGTATTATTAACCCCTTTCTTTTCTAGACTCTCCATATCACTTCTCTTAGAGATTTATCATATGCAATACCTAAATCCATAAATATCATATGCATACCCTCCTTATTCTCTATATACTTCTCCATGAAACCTCTCAACAAATAGTAGACCAACCTGACATGGATCCAAATTGATGTTTAAAGAAAAGTAGTATCACACTGCAACTTATGCTCCTTAACTCTGTTGCATAGTTTTAAAGTTTGTCACATTAAATTAATTCCTTTATTATTCACATAATCTTATGCATCAACTTTATTCTTAAAAATGGGAATCAATACAATCATTCTTCACTCATTAGGCATCTTTTTAATCATTGGTTCCAACAGCTTTTCCACACTTCATTTTCTTTAAAACCTCTTTAACTTCAATTTTTCTAATACACCTACAAAAAAAAACCTTTATTTTCATTTAGGGTGGTAAGGTCAATAATGTCAATCACATTCTCATAATCTTCATTAAAGAATTAAAAAAAATATCCCATCCACAATTTTTGAATATCCTCTTCTAATAAAAACACTTTTTGATCATCTTCCTTAATACACTTCAGTTGAATTAAATCCTTACTACTTATATCTCTATGTTTTGCTAACTTATACATATATCTTTCATCATCCTTAGTATCTATTCTATCATATAAATCATTAAAAGCAAAAAATCTTTGCAATTGCATTTTACTTTTTTATACTCCTTACTGGCCTATTTATATCTTTCCCAATTATAAGAATTTTACATCTAAACTAATTTTTATAGCAAATGTTCTTATTATTTAACTTTTCCTACACATCTTGATTCCACCACCAATGTTTTTTACTATTAGGATTTTTTTTTCCTTTGATACTCCAAACCCATCTTTTGCAATATTTTTAATAGCCCTAGTTACTTTTTTCAACGAAACATTAGCTTCCTCATACACAGATAAAATCTTAAGATTTAGTGCCTTACTCTCAAAAATATTTTTTTTATATATTTTTTAAATTCCCTAATATAATCCTAGAATAATATTTTACTTTATTTTTCTTCTACCCTTCATATTAAATTCAAAAATTAATAAGTAATGTTGAGTAAATAAACTTTCACTTGGAATAACTTGAAATTCTCTACAATTTAAATGATATATTTTTCTTATAAGAAAATAATCAATTTGAGTTTTGCAATCTTATAAGTGATGAGATGCTCCTTTCTTCTCTTAAATAAGGTATTAATAATTACAAAATCATATGCTAAAGCAAAATCTAATATTTTCTCACCACTTTCATTAGTCACTCAAGACCCATATCCACCATGCATGCTTTTAAAATCATTTACCTCGCTACAAACATGTCCATTTAAATCTCATACACTAAATATTATTTCTTTAAGTGGCATCTTTTGTATTAATTCATCCAAGTCATTCAAAAAATTTAATTTTGAGCACATATCCAAACCTACTTGAGGAGTATAAGCACTTATTATATTTATAATCTTAGCATCAATAATAATCTTTAAAGCTATAATTTTATCTCACATTCCTTTAATTTGTAAAGCATTATCCATTAAATTCTTCTCTATAATCACACCTTCATCATTTGTGGTATGATTCTTGCTATAATACCATAGTTTAAATCCTAAACTATCAATCACCATAGCCTTCTCTCTAACCCATTTAGTTTCTTGTAAGCATATAATATTTATTTTTATATAAATCATAATATTTATTAATTCCAATAATTTCCCTGTAAGGGTACTAATATTCCAAGTTCCTATCTTAATTTTAGTATCATGAACTAGCTTTTTTCCAACATCCATCCATAATGTGGGAACATTTGTCTATTCAGCATTACACCTAGGCACTAGTGCACCGAGCCTTACACACTTGTCCACTATAGGAAAATCAAGGACTTCTAGCAGCTTTTATCAATAGTCATATAGCTGCCAGAATTACCGACGGTTAAACCAGCGGTCTAACCACTTATATTTACCGACGGTTTATCCATTAGTTTTTATTAAAATACTGCTGAAATTAGTGGCGATATAATAACCCCCGGTAAGGGTGCTGATTTTATAATTTATCGACGCCTTTATCGGTGGCCTAGGCAATTTTAAGTGAATTTTTTTGAAAGTCTAAACAGCCAGAAAACTTCCAAAAATGCCCCTAATATTGGCCAGACTAGTCCTTCCTCTTCGTTTCTTTGTGTATCTTTTTCTTTGAAGATGTTAGCTCACGATCACGCCTCTGATTTCTTGTATCTGTCAAACTCGACGACCTCGCCTCCACTCCAGACACTGACCTCTCTTCATTTCTTCATGAAATCTATCGTTCGGCCATGTCCAAAAAATAATTAGGTTTGCATTTTTTTCTCAAATTTGTAATAGTTTATTATGTTTTAGATTTTGGTGGTTTAACTAAGTTTTTTCCTATTTCGGTTGGATTAAATTAAGGATCAGCCTTAAGTCCATTTTTTTTGTCATGGATGTTCTCACTAGACATTTGCAAGAGGATGTAACTATCTGTATGCTTTTTTTTTATGATATTCTTCTTGTTGATATGACTAGAGAGGGAGTTCAAGGTAAACTTGAATTATGGAGGTCATCTTTAGATATATTTTGACAGCCATGACTTTTCTTTATGATATGTATTATTTATGTCATGTATTATTTGTATATAAATTGTTTTGATTGTAATTATTTTTTAGATAAATGAAAAAGGATTTTGATAATAAGTATTTATGTATTTTAAATTAAAATTTTAATGGTTGTGCAATCTATAAATTATTTGAAATATAATTGAATTAGATATTGAGATCTCCACCCTTCCATGATCTGGCACGATATGACTCGTTCTCACTATGGGTTATATTAGGTCATGTTAGGATAGTTTAAAGGGACATGGGTCCAACACTACACATACTTTTAAAATAAAAATCTATCCATCATTAAGCATTATTAGAGCCACCAAAATCTGTAGCCATTATATTCAAACCATATAATGTGTCATTTCTAAGAAACTCCCTAGCTTTTTTACAATGTATTAAAGGATTCATTTCATGATTATTCAATTAGTATTATGTTGGTTATCTACAATGTAATGCAACCCTCTACATTTCTCATCAAGGACTTGGGACCTAGAAACAACAATATTAATGATATAAATGACTAATTAGGATAAATTTTATACATTTCCAATTTTGAATTATAACTTATTCATTCCAAATTACTTCTAATCAGTGATGTATTATCCTATATTTAGTAATTTGAAACTATTAAATTATACTTAGATGTTAAGATGATCAAAGAGTAAACATAAGTGTTTCTTTTGGATTGGCAAGAGTTTAAGCTAGGGATAGTTTTGATAAGTATAAATCATTATTTTATTATATTTAAATAAATAAAAAATGTATTATTTTAGTTATATTTGTATATTAATTGTTCAAGAAAATTTAAAAATTATAAGTGTTGGACCGCGCCACATCATCGATAAGGATTATGTCATAGTGTCGTATTAATCAATATCGATGTGCCAATTTCTGCTTGGACGTGTAGACCTTCTCTTTTATAAGTGTCGTGGCATCATAGATGTTAGTGCTACAACATATGATAGTGCCAATGAGCAATGCAATAATGGTGTTTATAGAAAATTCATGTAGGAGTGCAAACCTTTCTAATATCACATAGTTGAAATGTTATTTCAAGCATCGTAGCACTCACATTTTATTACTCCACATTAAAACATTTATAACTGCCAATATTTTTGCCAACTTAATGAATAGACATCAGTTCTAGTTAAAATCATGCCACATCACCCAATAGTGTAGTAGAAGTAACACTACAACATCGTGGTGCTAGTTGATTTTTCATTGTCGTTGCTCCACCTAATCCAGTTCTATGACACGCAAATTTAATCCTATACTTATTATAAATAGATGTCCGTTCTATTTTTTGTGGAGTTCAATTATCTAAGTGAAAATTTAGTACTTTTTAGTATATCTCTTTAGTGTCCCCTTAGAATAAAGTCTAAGGGAGGCTAAGGAAGTACAAGATACAAACTTTGTGAGAGTTTAGCAAGGGTTTATATAAGAAGCTCTATAAGTGAAGGAAAAAAATTATAAAGAAGATACTTTGACCTATTCTGGTGATAAATTTCTCACTTTTATAGTGTACTTTGTTCTTCCATGAATAAAATGAATACGTGTTTTCTTGTTATTTTTTTCATGTTGAGCTAAATCCCTTATTTTGGGTTGATGACATAAAGTGCATATTAAAAGCATTTAGAGTAAGTAGTAGTAGTTTGTTGTAGCATAATAGAACACTATCTCATGGATTCGACACTTTACTCTATAACTTTATTACTTTATTTGGCACACATGATTATGTAGATTAGTGGTATGTTATAAATTTTTGTTAAAAGAAATTACACATATTTAAAATTCAACAATTTTCGCATTAGCTAACCATCAACTTATCACATCATATGCCCCATACCAAGCATACAAGGAAGTTACAATCTTAGTAAAAATCATATACATATCAAAAATAGCTTATTTAAGTTTGCAAAGTAATACATAGTCATTTAAATGTAAATTTATTTGAGATTGCTTGACTTGATTGGTGCCTTCATAAGTTATACATAGTTTATCCCAAATATCCTTACTAGTTGTATAGGATGAAACAAGCAAGTAATCCTCAAAATTTAAAGCACAGAAAAAGAAATTCATTCATTTAGAATTTAGTTTTTGTAAAATCCCAATTCTCTGTACTCCATTCAGTAAGTAAAAATTATATTTTAATGCCATTAAAATGTCTGAAGGAACAAAATAACCAACTTGTATCATATGTTATAATTTAAATTCAATTTATTACAAAAAAGTAAACATTCAAATGTTCAAAAAATTAAATGGGATTTTATAAAAAAGTGGCAGATGAGTTATTGAATGACCCTTTGCAGTATTCTTATTTCTCATGCATTCCATCAGATCTTATCTCAAGGGTTTTAAACAACAATTTAGAAAACCCACTATGATACCAATTGAAAGTTCAAAGGATGGTTATGAAACAACTTGAACTACTAAATGGAATATAAAGAGGGAGATGATCTGGTGTTTTTGAAAATCTTGTTCAAAATTTATTTTTGAAATTAAAACCAATTTCACAAACTTAAAATCAAAATTAAAATTTTCAAAGCAAAAGTAATTAACAAAAAAAAACTTTTTAGTATTTTGTGTATATGAAAAATTAATTAACAAGTATTTTTTGTTATTTCATATTTCTAATTTTTATTTCTATTTAAATAAATATTTAACATCAAAATAGTCACAATAATATATTCTCAAAAAGATAATAATGCTCAACAAAGATTTGTAAGAAAATAAATGTGCAAGGAAATAAATTTAAAAAGAAAGTAAGTCTGGAAAGTAAATGATCAATCACACTAAACTTTTATAATGTTTTTGTCAACTTAACCAACATCTAATCCCAAAAGTCCTATTCTCTTGGTATTGAACTAAATACTTTAGTAGCTCTCCATTGGTCCCCTCTACATCATGGAGAAATCCTTACAAAATCACCTAAACCCTCAGTATGTCTGAGAACCAAAATCCCATTCACCCTCATTGTGAGTTGGAGAAGCTGCAATCACTTTCACCTTCCCTGGTGTGGTAGAATAGCTGATTCCCATTCACCTTCCCTGGTAAAGTAGGGTAGCCGAATCCTTTTTACATTTCCCAATGTGGTGGAGTAGTCCGTGGCCCTTTGACACCATGACCTTCTTCATGGAGTTTCCCTTAAAAAAGACTTTTACACATATAGTACAAAGTGCACATTGGCTAGAGCAACCATGTGAAAACTCGTCACACTCCCATGCACCCACAAGGCTCTTCTCTCTCACACACTCTCTTACTAATCAAAGAGGTTTTCTAAATCATCAACTATTGTAAAAAAGAAAATATGACCTTGCTTTTCGTTAAATGTAGTATTATTTATCTTAGTAGGCTATAAAATTATATCAATATCATTATATCATATTGAACATTAATGAACTTTATAACATTTTTTTTTATATACATTTTGTATGGTTTTGATCACTACTTCTAACATATGATTATTTATGTTTGTAGGTGATATCATTATGTATGTTATCCTTAAATATATCAAATATTTATGGAATTCCAATTATTCTTTTAGAAGAATCCTATCATCTACCTCAGGACTCCTTAAATATTTTCAAATTAGTGGTTGTATTAAATTGCATTATTGGTGTTGTTAAGGCAACCATAAGTAAGGTGTGGGAAATAAATGAGTCTCAATTAAGCCGAGCTGGTCCAGTTTCTTACTTTTCATACATGTATGATGCATAATGCTAGCTTGTATTTTTATGGTTGAATTTTATGTGAACTTAATATAAAATAATCATGTCAACCTTTGATAATTGTTTAGTTTAATTTAATGTTGGAAGGGAAAGAGGCCGCTTGTTGGATAACTTTTTGGTTTTCTTTTTGTTGATAATATGGGCTATTCAATAGTTAAGGTTTAATCTTTACTTCATGACTTGTCTATTAAAATCCTTGATTGGTCAAGTAACTATTATGCATTGTTAGTAACTTTACAGGGCTTCTAAGGAAGTTATGTCAGGAGGAAGGCATGAGAGTTGATGTTAATAAGTTGTTTGGAAATGTCAAGTTTTTTATAGGTGTTACTTTATAGTGGCTTTGTAGGGTTGTTAGCATACTTTTATCCTACTTTCATTCTCTAAGAATTAAAATAAATTAGTTCAACAAAGATTAGTTACTAATGTTTTTAGCCTATGATTTAATACTATTCATCAAATTTATTATGTTTTTTATGCTTTCACTTGAATTTTGCAAGAGTTGTTAGTTTCATATCCACATATAATAACAATTGATTTCAAGATTCTTAAATTGATAACACTTCTAATAAACGTATTTTATTTATTATTGACATGATGACTCTAAGGATGATGTAGTCAAATATGTAGACATGGAAGTTAATGTATTCCTAAATGGGTCTCAATTTATCTTAAGGTCAGACACTCACCAGCAAGAGCTTCGAGAGCTTAATGAGCCATGATGCTATGATAATGCCTTTTGACAAGAGTTTCTTAAAAAAATGTATTTTATTTTACCTTTTTGTCATTATTTTTTGTTTTCTTGTAATATTTTATAAAGGCATTTATTGTAAAAGATTGAACATGTACAAATGAAGCTTGAAGTAGTATATTTTAGACAAAGGAAGGTGGAAAAACCAAGTAATTTTTTATTTATGATTCTTTTTTTGAAGGAAAATAGCTTATATAAGTTCTCATATATGTGATCTTTACATATTTGATTAAAGATTAATTATTTTCAATTAAAATATTGTACGACATCATAATTAATTTATAATTGAAGGTAATGTGTAATGGATAATGCATATTTTGATGCACATAATTGTGTTATTTTATTAATCTTATTTCATTAAATGGAAGTGTTGGGAAATCATATATTTTTGGGCAATTTAAATATGACTTATTATTAAACATGTTCCATCAAATAAATGCAATATGAAAGCACACATATTATTACACTTATTTGTCTTATTTACCCATAATTTCCATCAAATTAAGGAGTTAGAAAAGCTAGTATATTAGGGCATCTTAGGGGTTTTATGCAGATATATTCCATCAAGTTTATGTGCCTAGAAAATTTAGTTTTTAGCCCACATTAAGGTGCCCTTACCTCTATGCCAATAGTCACCTATGTGGCACCAGTGTAAAGTGTCCTAATAGATTACATGCTCTAACATACATCTTTTAGGGCAATTTAAGGTTCCTTAATAACTAGAATTTTTAATATCTAAGGGTGCTCCATGGTGCACAGCTTGGTAGGCCTAACCAAGCATATTGAATCACTTTTCATCAATCTTTTCTACATCATTTGAAGATCAAGATGAGTGGGGTAGATTGATTTTTTCATGTTTACAAATGGTTTAGGGTTGGCTAATTCATCAAGTTCTACATGTCTTCTTGTCACTTGTATCGATTCATATGATCACTGCACCTTTTATAAATTTTGATCCAAATGTGTACGTAGGTGGCACCTGTCTTTACTAGCTGGCAAACCCAAGGGAAATGGATTTGAGAACTTGTAGTCAATATAGGAGAAGATGATTTTTTTGGGGAAGTATTTATTAGCTTAATAGAATATTTGGAAAGTGCCAAAAGATCCCAAATTTGCCTCTTCACCCTTTATCTAAAAGATCTAATAGCAACACAAAAGGACAAATAAGAAAAGATAAAAGTGTATAATAAAAAATAATTCTATATATGAACTGCACATGACACATGTTAACCTCTAATAGGTTTTGTCATTTGCTACTATTTTTCTAGATCGATCCCATAGCCTCTATTAAGCTTCTCCTTTTGGCCTCAAGACAACATATTTGACCAGAATAATATGTGCTCCCAACATTGTTATTATTATCATGACAGCATTGGTGGTAGTGTTGTATTGCAAACCATTTGATTGTTCAAAAGAGGAAATAATATACATATTTGCAATATTTTTTTTTATTCAAATTTGCGAATTTGCATTAGGGTTCATGATTTTTACTTGAAAGATTATTCATATAAAAAAACACTCTTTAAAACGTGCGTCTAAAACTCTTATATTAAGTTGAAATGAACAAAAATCTTTCATATACAGTAAATTTATTATAATATATTCAAAGAATCGTTACTTGTTATAAAGCACAATACTGAAGAAATTCACATATGCGTTGCTTGTTTATTGATTACTTTATGGAAAATACGTTGTTGTTGAACCCACAGGTCAAAAATAAGTTCTCTGGCCGTTAAATAAATGACAGGTGGCGTCCAGCTAATAAAAAAGAGAATTATTTTGAGCTATATTTTGGACACGGTTACATAACTCTTCATTCATGCATCTGTCTTTACAGCTGGAATCACAAATTACATTCAATATAAGACTAACACCTCTTATAGCTGTGAGAAGTAGGCCGGCAATATGAGGAAGCTTTTTTCAAAGCGAATGAGTTGAAAATTTCCTTGTACAGTAACATTGTTGACAAAATAGCTACGCCACTGCCTGCTTGACTCGCCAATAGGATTGAAAGATTATGAAAGCTTGGTTCAAATAAATGAAGATCTTTTTATGTTTTAATTTTTAGTTGTTAAATTTACATTCTATTAACAAGTTGAAATTCTGAAATATATAAAAGATGTGAACAGAATTAGTAACCGCAAAAAACTCCCACAAGGATTTTTTTCATGGTATTCAAATGAGAAAAAGAAAAACTGAAATTAAGAAAAGACCATCATATTTATTCAAAATATTACTAATAAATGTTATCAACCCTTTAGTTTAATAAATAACAGTATTCATTCAGGTTCAATTTTAGTTCTTTTTTTTTCCTATTTCGATATTTCAATAAAATAGGCTAACAATTTTCTCTAAGTATCAATAGATTTTAAATTTTATTGTTAAACCATTTTCTATTATATATAATTTTATTTACTAGTGCGACAATAATTTGTATTTTTCATCATCTTTTTAATGCCTGAAAAAATTAAATATATATGCAATCTAATTTATTAATAATTTAGGTTTGTTAAAGATCAATATAAGTTTTAATAATATTTACTTCTATGCATTTTAGTATGGAATTTTTTTTCAGACAATAATTTATGGAGATAAAATGTGAGTAAAAGAATGCTACGCATGATGTTTAATTTAATTAAAAAATCCGATAATTACTAAAAGAATTGATAATCTTACACATGTCATCTTATAATTTCTTATAAACAGACATTATCTTCATCAATATTTGATATTTTAAAAATAAATTTCTATTAAGAAAAATGAGATTGGCTGTCCAAAGCTCACCAAAATTTTCAATTAAAAAAAAAAAAACTTTAGAGTTATAATTTACATGTTATTCTAAATTTATATTCTTTATTAGACACATGGATAAGTCTGGGTCATTGTCAACGAATTGTATTTTGTAAATAAACAATTATATTGTAAGAAATTTATAAAATAGTATTATAGTCTTTCGGAGAATTTCTGTGCCAGCCTATATATAGCTAGATGCTATAGAAGAGAAGGGTAATTAGTTCCACCGAATGACAAGCTGGGGGAAAATGACTTGAGTTTATAATTCTCAGCACCACAATCAATTCCATAAGATACCCCAAAAGAAACGGAGACATTAACTCGGCTGATGCCAAGCATGCAGGCAATAGTGCAAGTCGGCTGCCAAATAAGATACGCAAGAGAAGAACAGGGTAAATCAACCTATAATCGAGCATTTCTAACAATTCTATTAATAAATAGTTGTTGGTTCTTCTCGTGACAAAGGTTCTTAATTTATTAGTAAATAAGCTTCAAATTAAGGTTTCGTTTGGGACGGTTTTCATATTGCTTCTTAAAGAAGCTTTTTACTACAAAAATTTTAAATTTTTGATTTTTGTAATAGAAAGCTAGTTTAAGAAAAAGTAAGAAAGCCATCCTAAATAAAATCATAGGGACAGAGCAGTTAAGACTTTTTTTTCTAGTAGTGTTTAGTTTAACAAGGATTTGTTAGCATTAAAATATTAATGGATTTTTTTTCAATCTACTTGTGTAATAAACTAATAAATTTTTTTCATTTCTTTTCATATGGCCTAATAAATGATATGTTTCGGTCAGGTTCGAGTGATTCATATATATATTTTGGCTTTGTTGAGCTTCTTGTACTTTAATATATTATTGAGAAGAATAGTAGAGCAATAGACAACCTCCAATGTTAAAGGAGCGTACTTTGAGCAGTTTCTAGAGAGAGAACCCACTTTTCTTTTCAAATGTTTTCTTACAACTTTTGATGGCAGATCTTCTGCTTATGGCGGGGGATCTATCGGTGGCTAATTCCGCTCGTCAAAAACCTTCTGATCTGACTCAAGTTGGTTCTCATTTGCTAGATTTTCAATCTGTTCATAAGAAGACTATCAAAGAAGTTCCATTGGTGATTAAAGAACCTATAGCTGCCTATCACTACAGGAAAATGTTGTATTACCGTCGGATTTTGAACTATGCTCGCCGGAAATGGTGACGATGTTGCCGATGGAACATGTGCGATGGAAATTTTATGGCGGTCTTTCCAGCGGTCTACCCTGGAGGAGAATTCACGGGTCATGCGTCTGTTTTATAAATTAACAATCGCATGGTCCGTCGGTAATTACTGGCGGGCGTATCGGCATTTGTTGCGTCGGCTTAACTTAAACACGATGAAGTTCAACCGGCGGATTCAACGCCCGTAATAATACCGTCGGAACTGCCGCCAGAAATCCGCCGGTACTTATCGTATATCGGGCGAGCCCTAGGGCTGCCTTCTCATTTCTCTGTTTCATTATTTTTTGCTCCAGCCTCCTTTTCGCCGCTGTTCTACTTCAATCCGAAGTCTCCTGGCTGTTTGACTTCACTCCGACGACAGCACTCCTGGCTATTCGACTTCGCTCTGACGACTTCGCTCTGACAACGGCACTGTTCGCTGGTTGTTCAACTTCGCTCCGATCCAACCTTCGCCTCAGAATCAAGAAATGTAAGATTAGGTTTATGCGCAGATGGTCTCACTCCATTTAGTCAGTCTGCTTCACGTTACTCATGCTGGCCCATCATACTCACACCATACAATCTTCCACCAGAGTTATGCATGACTACACATTATATATTTTTGACGCTTATCATTTCAGGGCCACATAATCCAAAAGCAAAGATCGATGTATTCTTATAACCATTAATTGATGATTTAAAATTATTATGGGAAGAGGGAATAAGTATATATGACATCTCCACCAAACAAAGCTTCAATATTAGGGCAGCATTACTTTGGACAATTGGTGATTTTCCCACATACGGTATGCTCTCAGGTTCGAAAACTTTTAGAAAATTAGCTTGTCCACTTTGTATGGAATATACAAAGTCATTCACTTTAAAACACAGAGGGAAGAACACTTTGTTTGACTGTCATCACATGTTCTTACCTATAGATCATCCTTTCAGATGAAATAAGGATGATTTTGCCAAAAATAAAATGATTATGTCGCTGCCTCCTCCTAGATTTACTAGTGAAAAAATATTTGAAAGAGTAAGATCAATGCCCACAATAGTGAATTCTCTAACATTAGCTGATTATAAATTACCAGGGTATGGTTTCAACCACAATTGGACCAAGAAAAGTATTTTTTGGTCATTACCATATTAGAGGACAAACTTGATCAGACATAACTTACGCAGACAACTCCTTTCTACCCCTACTTCCCACCACCACCTTCTCATGGTGTCTATCCTACATATCCGCCATATGTCTCACCAACAACTCAGCCCTCTGCAGCACCACCTCAGCCCGCTACAGCACCACCTCAGCCCGCTACACCATCACCTCAGCCCGCTACAGCACCACCTCAGCCCGCTACAGCACCACCTCAGGCCGCTACAACCCCACCTCAAGCTCCTACAGCACCACCTCAGGCCGCTACAACACCACCTCAGGCCGCTGCAGCAGAGTAGGTGATAGAGGGATGTTGATTAAACCTAATGGTGACACGTAAGTACTAATTTTATTTTAGCCATGCAAATAAAATTGAATTACTTTTTCTGACAAATAATATATTTCTCTCAGGTTTCATCCATCAAAGGAGGCAATGCACACTATAGGAAAATCACCCATTTCCGGCAGTATTTTCGGGCAAAATTTGAGCCTTTTCAGGCAGTTTTGTAATTTAGCTGAGATTTTCCGGCGGTTAAAATTCCGCAAAGAAAAACTATGCCGGAAAATAAATTCCAGCAGTTTTTTTCAGCGGCTTGCCGGCCGGCTTAAACTGCTAGTTGAATTAAAAAAAATCCTAACGCACCTGCCACCCCGCTCTCGAGTTACCGGCACTGGCCATCGCTCCCGACTCCGCTCTGCCGCCCCGCTACTTACCAGGGCCACGCTAGCGTCCCTGCGCTCCCGCTTCCGTGCTGCCGGCACAGCATTGCCGCTATCGTGCTGCCAGCACTGCCATCCACTCTCGATCCAGCGCACACGCGTGTGCGTTCGCTCCCGCGTCGGCCGTGAGATTCGAACCACGATCCTTCGTGTAGAATTTCAAGTAACTGACAGAATTGCTTATTATGCAAATACATTTTTGGTCAATATTTTTTATTTGAAGTATATTCAGATTGAAAATCAATTAGTTTTTTAATTATTTTAAAAAATGAAACTATTTAATTTAAAAATAAAAATAATATCTAACATAAAATAAAAATTAACTAACTAATTATTTTTAAAATGAAAATTAATTAAATAATTAATATAAGTTTTAATAATTTTTTGTTAAATCATTTAAATACTAAAAATTTTATTCATTTTCATTAAATTTTTAAAAGCCACTGGAAAAGTGAAAAGCCGCCAAAAATTCCGCCGAAACATTTCGTTGGAAAAAACTGCCGGAAAAGCACCGGAAAGTCGCTGGAAATGTGACCGCCAAAAAATTCCACTAGAAATCAGTGATTTTCTTGTAGTGTACGGAACATAATGTAGAGCAGATACGATGCTCCTTATATTTCTTGGAAGAAAATCCCAAAAAAATTATGGAACATGTGGTAGAGAGTTTGAGGTTTGTTATTATATATATATATATATATATATATATATATATATATATATATATATATATATATATATATATATATATTGTATTATATGTAATTTACATAAGCTAACAAATTTATTTATTCTTTATTGTATGTGTTTAAATGCAGAAAGATTTTTATTGGCTGGCACAACATAATGATAAAATCAGAAAGAATTTTGAGAAGTGTGGCTCGACTCGCATGCAAGACATGTTTACTGATATTAGAAAGGCAGGCCACCGAACACTCTGGATTGGTGAGGGTATATGGGCAGAGTTGAGCATTGATTGGGGTAGCCCGGATTATACCAAGAGGAGGGGTCAGAATAGACAGAACAGAACTTCTGATGTTAGGGGCTTGGGTAGTTCCCTTCATATAGGGGGTTATGTTCCTCATACTGCGCATAGAAGACATTTGGTAAGGCAATTTAAAATATTTAATAATTTTATTTAATTAGAATACTAACATATATTTTTCACAGAAAAGGGTGCTGGGTAGAGAACCGACTTCTATTGAATTGCATAGTCATACCCATAAGTGGCAGAAGGACCAGGAATGGGTTGACGAGCGAGCGAGGAAAACTTATGTAGGTATGTAAGTTTCATTTTTGTGTTGTTATGTATAAAATACTTAAATTTTTATTAACTTTTATAGGAGTACACATGACTTCGAGAAAGTCAGATTTCAACAGGTGAAGGTTCTCCTGCTGGATCAGCAGAATATTTTGACTACCGTACTTGGCAGAAAGCGGTAGGAGGAATGCAGCATGGCAGAGTATATAGGTAAGGCTCGCAAGCTTATGCATATGAAGGGCAGACATCTAGTGGCTCCAATTTTTCATCTAGTAAACATGACTCTTTATATACCCAACAGATAGCTGCCCTTACAACCGGGCTAGAATTGGTAAGGAAAGCACAAACTGATTAGCAGATGTAAATACAACAACAGCAGATGCATAAGCAACAACTGTAAGCTCAAATGTTAGAAGAAATGTGAAAGATGAGGGAGCAGCTGAGTAGTGGGAGGAGTAGAACATCAACTGAGGAAGGAACTGAATCAGATTAGATATTATTTATCTATTTTACTGATGTGGACATCTATTTTTATATGTTTTACTTTAGGTCTATGAGGGCCCATTTGATGGAATTTTTATTGGGTCAGGTAACCTGATGTAGAGATACATCAGGTACCCAATAAAAAAAATGTCACATGCACTTTAAACAAAAAGCACTCAGCTTTAAATAAAAAAGTAAGTGCATGTGACATTTTTTTATTGGGTACCTGATGTATCTCTACATCAGGTTACCTGATCCAATAAAAATTCCATTTGATGACAGAATCTATGGTTGCTGACAATGTTATTTTGACCATGTTGTGTTGACTACCTTTAATATGTAGAATAAGTTTCATGATATCTTGAGTTGAGAGAATTCTAAGATCTTAATCAAACTTGTCGTTCCCCCATTGTCTGTTTTGACTTAATAAGGGTATAACACTTTTATCAAATAGTTGATACTAAAGCAAAATATCATAGAGCTTATGTACTTGTGTTACTTGAATTTCATTTCTTCTAATCAAGAAAGGTAGTTAATTAAGGTTGATTAACCCTACTATATTACAATGTTGTGAGGAATACACAGGTCCTATAAATAGGCATACATGTCAAATTATCTTATTTCATGTTTATGTTCTTGTTTTAATAGGTGATACTTGGTCTCATTCCTGCACAAACAGAGTTATCTTGTACTAGGACGGTAATGATCGCCATGCCCGCATTGAGAAATCGCCTTACCTGCCTTCAGCTTCGGCACCATTTTCTGTCACCGGTAAAGGTATTCGCAATGCCATTACACATTGCAAGCGTCTTCGAATGATGTAACTTGGAATGAAACGGCGATGACTTGGTTTACTCTTTTTTTTTCTAACTTTTAATGGAATGAGTTTGCTTTCCATCTCCCAACGACACCAAGTTGGTGATGAACATGTTTAGTTAATTGTTGCTTGAACATGTTTGATAATGTAATTGGTGATGTTCTTGATCAGAATTTGATATATAAATGCAAATTATGTTGATGAAAATTGAATTGTTTATATGTGTTCTTTTATGCAGGTTTTTTTTGTGGAAATCCATTTTTAAAGAAAGGAAGGATTTTTTTTTCTTTTTGCTCTAGGTTTCATGCGGATATTCTGCCGGACACTCTATCGGTACAACGATACAACATTTCTGGCAGATATTATCCGACGATTACGAATCGTCTTATCAACGATGGAAGATTCGCTGGTAAGTCCGGCGGAACAAATGACAAAAAACGAAAAATTGTACGACGGGGAGATTGACCTTTTTTCGCTAGAAATACTGTTGAAAACATTTTTCCGGTACAATTTGTGCGCCAGCAAAATTTTTTGGCTCGCGATAATCCGACGGATGGGTTTTCGATGAAAATTTGCCATAAAGCAACAATTTTCGGCACATTTTTGTTGATACCGATGGATTTAGTCCACCGGTATAGGCTTGTTTTTCTGTAGTGTTTGCTAAGATGAAGTCTCTGGTAAATACTAAAGGAAAACAATTTGATGATGGACTTACCTTCAAAACACCACGTGCTAATGGTTGTATCTCTGTGTTAAGTAGTCAAAATGACTTTGAAGCATCTTCATCATCGGATATGAACGTGAATGTTATCAGGTATGGTATTGTGAATAGTAAGGAAAGTTCTCCTATTTTGAATGTTGCGAATGATCTGTTAGGTGCTCGTGAAAATGCTAAAGGAAATTTTTGTGAAGGAAAATCATCAATGTAAGATAAAGTCGGGGTTGATGTCATTACACTAGGTAATCCATGGACTAGACATCCTAACATTAGGATTAATTTTACCAAAGATGATTCTATTTTATCAGAAGATGGTGTGGCCATTAAACTGCATTAACCAAGTGTTAAAACCAATTATGAGAGACTATAATTTTTTATAGTATTGAAGGTGTTTGGATAGAATATTCCACTTAATGCTATTGCTGAGGTATTACACGGGAAATGGATGCAATATGGGATGTTCCACCAACTGTTCTAGTGTTATGTTTGGTGTTATGTTCATTTTTTTCTTCTGAAGCAATGGAGAATGAATTTGGTGGTCCATGGTTTGTGAGTGGGCATGCATATAGTGGCATAGATAAGTGGACTCCAGATTTTTCTACAACATCTTTAAAGGGATTGACATCACCTATCTGGGTGAGGATGTCGCATTTACCACTTCATTATTGGGATGAGATTAATGTATCAAGGATTGCTTCTTTAGTTGGAATAACTCTGTTGATAGATGGCAATATTTTCCAGTGGGGAAGAAGAGAGTATGCAAAGGTATGTATATGTGTTGTAAAAAGACAAAAAACTTCCTTTCGGTATTTGGATGGAAGGAAGGGATGGCCTTTTTTTTTCAAAAACCTGAGTATGAAAATATTTCAACATTTTGTTTCAAGTGTGGGAAAATTTGTCATATGATCAATGAGTGTATTTAGGAGAAGAATTTAGTTTCAAAAAAATTTTTGGAGAATTCAACTTCAGAAGGTGTAAATGCTAAGAAGTCTGAGCTGATGGTAGGAAATAAAGGATCTAAGTATGGTCCTTGGATACATGTTAACTATGGAAGAAGAAGCAAATTTTTTGCTAAGTTCAGACGTGTTCAGAAGAAAGCTGCTATGGTGTGTTTTAAGAAAGTTCAGCAAAGAGTTATGAGTAGATTTGGGCTGGAAATCAGAGATAACACTGTTGAAATTATTGATGCCTTGTCGGTGATTAATGAGGAAGAACAAATAATTGTAGAACAATCAAATGAAGATGTTGTTAAAGATTTGAAGTGTGTTGATTCTATTCATGAGAAATCAAAAGATCAATTGATGTAGAATCTTAACCAAACTTTCATTGGTAAATATTCATTTATTTGGAATTTGTCTATTCCAACAAATGTTAATCTGGCTATTTTAATAATGTGAATATGTTTAAACTAATAAACATAGTTGATGAGAGTATGAAGATTAAGGTGGATCTTGTTGATTCTGAAAGTTCGAATAGTTTGTTAGACCTAATACAATTGTCCCAAGGCTAATCAAGAAGGGGGGGGGGGGGGGGGGGGGGGGGGGGGGGGGGGGGCGGGGGGGTGCATGAATTAATATTTTAAAAATTTTATTAGATATTTAGAAAACCTATTTAAGAAATCTTGACACAATGATAGATTTTCTCAAAATATTTTTCAATCACTATAATAAATGTGCCATTGCCAGGTCCCAAGTTTTGGATGAGAAAATGGAGGGTTGCATTTGGTAGTCGACAGCCAGCATAAAACTTGTCGAACAATAATGATATGAATCCTTTAAGAAATTGTGTTAATGCTAGGGCGTCCCTTAGAAGTGACGCGCTGTATGGCCTAAATACAGTGACAAGTGTGCAAGGGCCGCTGCACCAGCGCCCGGGTGCAGTGTTAAATAGGCAAGGGTTCCCACATCAAGGACGGATGTGGGTTTAGAAGCTAGTCCATGAAACTAAAATTAGGATAGGAACTTGGAATATAGGTTCCCTTACTAGAAAATTAATGGAATTAATAGATATTATGATTCATAGGAAGTTAAATATTTTGTGCATTCAGGAAACTAAATGGGTTGGAGAGAAGGCTAAGGAAATTGATAGTTTAGGATTTAAACTTTGGTATTCGGGTAGGAGTCGGACTAGAAACGGTGTAGGTGTTATTATAGATAAGAGTTTAAAGGATAATGTTATAAAAATTAATAGGATTGGAGATAGAATTATAGTTTTAAAGATTGTTGTTGATGATAAGATTGTTAATATTATAAGTGCTTATGCTCCTCAAGTAGGTTTGGATATGAGTTCTAAATTAAATTTTTGGAATGACTTAGAATTAATACAAAAGATATCTTTTAAAGAAAGAGTTTTTATTGGAGGAGATTTAAATGGACATGTTGGTAGAGTGGTAGATGATTTTAAAAGCATTCATGGTGGCAATGGATTTGGAACGACGAATGAAGGTGGCAAGACCGTATTGGATTTTTGTTTAGCTTATGATTTTTCAATTGCTAATATTTTATTTAAGAAAAGGAAAAAGCATCTCATCACTTATAAAAATGGATATAGTACAACCCAGATTGATTATTTTCTTATTAAAAAATTAAATCATTTAGATTGCAAAGATTGTAAAGTTATTCTGAGTGAAAATTTATGCACCCAACATCGATTATTAGTTTTGGACTTTAAGATAAAGAGGCATAAAATAAAAAATAAAGTAAAATGAATTTCTAGGATTAGATGGGGGCATTTAAAGAATATTAACAAAAATATTTTTGAGAACAAGATTTTAGATCTTAAGATTTTTTTTGTGCATGAGGATGTTAATGCTGTGGGAAAAAGTGTAGTGATATTAAGAATATTGCAAAAGATGTTCTTGGAGTATCAAAGGGAAAAGCTCCTAATAGTAAAAATAGTTGGTGGTGGAATCCAAACGTGCAAGAAAAGATTAAAAATAAGAAGTTTTGTTATAAAAATTGGTTTAATTTTAAAAATTCTGATAATTGGGAAATATATAAAGTGGCTCGTAAGGATGCTAAGAAAGAAATATGCGATGCAAAGACATTATCTTTTAGTGATTTATATAATAGATTAGATACTAAAGAGGAAAAAAGATATATGTATAAGTTAGCCAAACAAAGAGATAGGAGTAGTAAGGATTTAGTTCAAGTGAAGTGTATTAAGGATGAAGATCAAAAAATACTTTTCTTAGAAGATGATATTCAACAAAGGTGGAAGAGATATTTTGCTAAACTTTTTAATGAAGATTGTGAAAATAAGATTGACTATAGTGATCTTAGCACCCTAAATGAAAATAAAGATTTCGGATTTTATCGGCGTATTAGTAAAAGTGAAGTTAGAGAGGCTTTAAAGAAAAGGAAGGGTGGAAAAGCTGTTGGACCTGATGATATTCCAATGGAGGTGTGGAAATGCTTAGGAGATGAAGGAATTTCATGTCTTACTAAACTTTTTAATACTATTTTGAAGACTAAAAAGATGCAAGATGAGTGGAGAATGAGTGTGTTAATTCCTATTTTTAAGAATAAAGGTGATGCACATGATTGTGCGAATTATAGAGGTATTAAGTTAATGAGGCATACTTTAAAACTATGGGAAAGAGTTATGGAGCATAGGCTGCAGCGTGATACTGATGTTTCTCAAAATCAATTTAGATTCATGCCGGGTAGGTCGACTATGGAAGCCATACATTTATTAAGAGGTTTGATGGAGAAATATAGAGAAAATAAGGAGGATCTACATATGATATTTATTGATTTAGAAAAAGCATATGATAAAGTTCCAAGAGAAGTGCTATGGAGAGTTCTTAAAAAAAAAGTAGTCAATAATGCTTATATTCAAATCATTAAAGATATGTATGCATGAGCTATTACTTGGGTTCAAACACAAGGTGGATTAACCAAGTATTTTCCTATTTCGGTTGGGTTACATCAAGGATCAGCCTTAAGCCCATATTTTTTGCTTTAGTCATGGATGTTCTCACTAGACATTTGCAAGAGGATGTACCTTGGTGTATGCCTTTTGCTGATGATGTTCATCTTGTTGATAAGACTAGAGAGGGAGTTGAAGGTAAACTTGAATTATGGAGGTCAACCTTAGAGTCTAAAGGTTTTAACTTGAGTAGATCTAAATGGAATATATGGACTGTAATTTTAGTAGTAATAGACCTAGTGAGGGGATTGTGACTTTGGGCGATCAAGTCATTAATAAGAGTACACATTTTAGATATCTTGGATTTGTTGTTCAGAGTGATGGTGAAATAGATGGAGATATTATCAGCAGAATTCAAGTTGGATGGTTGAAGTGGAGGAATGCATCAGGCTTGTTATGTGATAGAAATGTACCACTCAAACTTAAGGGAAAATTCTATAAGATGGTAGTGAGGCCTGCAATGCTTTATGGTGCCAAATGTTGGCCATTAAAAGAGAAGCATAATACTAAGTTAAGTGTGGCAGAGATGAGGAAGCTCAGGTTGATGAGTGGCTTTACCCTTAGAGATAGGATACGAAATTAGCATATACGTGAAAAGGTTGGAGTAGCTTCAATAGAAGATAAGATTAGAGAGAGCCTCCTTAGATGGTTTGATCACATAAAATGGCGGCCTTCCGATGACCCGGTTAGGAGAGTAGAGGTATTAGATTTGACTTATGTTAAGAAAGGTAGGGGTAGACCTAAAAAGACTTGGTTAGAAAAGATTAGGAATGACCTTTCTTTATTAGATTTAAATGGGAATTTGACTTTTAATAGGACACAATGGAGAAAAAGGATTCATGTAGCCGACCTGACGTAGTGGGGTAAAGGCTTGTTGTTGTTGTTTTTGTTGTTGTATAATAAATGTGCAGAAAATACGAATGTAGTAAAAAAGTAAAAACATAAAAACATAAAATTTTATAGTGGTTCTATCCAACTAGACCTTCATCCACTCCCTGAAGACTCCTTCTTCAGGTATTGCACTATATCAAAGCGACTCTCCTTTTACTCCCATAGCAAGGTGGAGAGTCCCTTACAATAATCTCTCTTACACCAACCCCAGTGCAGCAGAGTACCGATGTCGTATTTCAACCTCCTAGTGATAGCAAAGTGTCAACATCCTTTCTCACCCTCCTAGTAAAGGTAGAGTACCAACATCCTTTCTCACCCTCCTGGTGATAGTATAGTACCAAATCTACTGCAAAAGATTTTCTCTTAAGAGCCTTCAAAAAAGTAGGGTAGAGATTTGAAGAACACATACAGATATCCTCACCTTTAGGAAACTTTGTGAACCTTTCATAATTTCCACTTGTAATATCTCTCAAACTTCACTCCCAAACACTCCCCCAAACCACTCTCTTTTTCACTCTTAAGAGAAAAAATGTAGCAAGATCTCTAGTGGAATAGTGGAGTCATTTTTTAGGACTTCTATATATGAAGGACAAGTAAAATCATCCAAAAAATTAAAAATTTCAAGTTGAACGTACTTGAATCGTACAGTATGAGCATACTTTGTACATAAGAATAGATCAAAAATCTATGTATGATCCTATACGAACTTGTTTCATACTCTACCAATCATATGTACGAACTGACATCATACTATATGAATAGTTCAAAACTGAACTAGTTCATCCAGTATGATTTCGTACGAACTCAATTCGTCCACTGTGAATCATCTATATGAACCATATATTGTATAGTACCAAAAATTTAAACAAATCATGCTTCGTATAGTAATAGCATGGACAAGCACCTTTCATACTCTGGATTTCATCTATATGAATCCAACTTCACACAGTATGAATAGTTCAAAAAATTTATGTGTTTGTATGGCATGAACTGGTACGCACCAATTTTTTTACTTTGGATGTCATTTATACAAAGAAAACTTCATACAGTATGATTATTTCAAAAAATATTGAGTTTGCTTTAAATGAACTGGCATGTATCCATTTCGTACTCTAGACATTGTCAATACAAATCCAATTTTTGCATAGTACAAACAATTCAAAAAAAATTTCAAGGCATGATTTGATTAACATCATTCTAGCGGAAGTACCTTGACAAATAATCCAGTTTGATAAGAAAATTATATAACGTGTGTGTATGGTAACCCAAATTTTAATCACATGCTCTCAGACTCAAGAAAAATAGAAAAAGTATAGACTTCATTACAAGAAACTCTAATCTTATCTTTTTTGAAGTCTTCAGTAGTCTAAAGTTCAATTTTTCTGAAACATTAGTACACACAAATAACACAAAGAAAATATATATATTATATGTTATGTGAAATAGTAATCACAATAATAATACTTTTGTATCAACAAAAACTCACATAATATAAAAACATTGTTTTAAAAACTAAGTTGCAACATATTCTACTTTGAATGATAAAGAAGATGGGGAATTGGTTGATGAAGGGGAGGTATGTGTTGATTCACCTGATAAGGTGGAGGGGGTCACTTCAAATGTGTCCAAGTTTAAATTACAAAAAGAACTTAGATCACTGGGTAATGTTGACTTGGTGAGGAAGAAGGTTAGTGGGACTAATCCCACTTTCAATCTTAAATGACTTCCATTATTTTTTGGAATTGTAAGGGGCTAGGAAGTGTGAAGCCTCTCGATACTTGAAGGAGATCGTGAAAGATTATAATTCTATTTTGTTGGCATTGTTGAAAACAAAATTTCTTCTATAGATGGTCTTGAATTCAAAATATTTATTGGAGATAAGTGGGATTTTTTCCTTTATCCTACAGATGGATTATCTGGTGGTATCATGATTTGTTGGAGGTCAAATATTGCTTCCTTTTCAATAATTGATGCATCTTCTCAAGTAGTTGTTGGTAAACTTAATATTGTTAATAGAGGTGTGTGGTTGGTAGCCACGGTTTATGGGAGCGGGGATTGTTACAAAAGAAGAATCTTGTGGAGTAGCTTGGAGTCACTTTCAGGTAGAAATATTCAAACAATTGTAGGAGGTGACTTCAATTATATTTTATTTCAACAAGATAAGAGAGGTGGTCAGAAGTTTGTTCTTTCTCAAGGGCCTCGAGATATGTACTCATTTATGAGAAATTGTGATTTTCATAAGGTAGAAATTGTTGGTCCAAAATACACATGATGTAACAATAAATCTGGTGGAGCTAGAATATTAAAAAGAATGGATCATTGTAACCTTAATTCTATTGCAATTAATTATTTAAAAATTGTTGTAGTGAGATATTTGGCTAGAGTGGCTTCGGACCATTGTCCTATTATGCTTAAAATCTTTTCTTCTGGCTTTTGAAGGAGAAGAACAATGATGTTTAAAGATGTATGAGAAACATATCATGCTTCTTATTCAATTGTTTCTCATTCTTGGAAGAAACCTGTTCAAGAAGATGCTGCGAAAATCCTGAATAAAAAGTTTAGAAGATCTTTAAAAGCTTTATTCTTTTGGAGTAAAGCTAAACACAAAAACTTGTTTGATTTTAAGGAGAATCTTAAAAAAGAAATTGTGGAATTATAAGAAAAAGAAGCCAATGATGGATTACTTATATATCATTGAGTGTTTTTGTTGAAATCCAAGGTTAATGAACTCAATTCTACCCTTGGTCATCTTAGTACCTAGTGATAACAGAGAGCAAAAGTGCAATGGATGGAGGATGCTTACTCAAATTCAATGTTCCATCATGCTTATGCAACGACTAGAAGAAATGGAAATTGGATCAATCAAGTGAAAGATAGGAATGGTGTGTTGATTGATGACCAAGGTAGCATAGAAAAAATCTTCTTTGATTTCTTTAAAAATAAATGGAGGGAATGTAAATGCCTTTTGAGAGGTTGGTCGTCTCCTTCGATGAGGCTAGATGATGGTGATATAATTCTTCTAGAAAAAGAGTTCTCAAAGGATGAATTGGAGATTATTATTAAATTGCTGGAGGCTAATAAATCACCAGGTATGATGGGATAACTTATTTCTTTATTAAATCATATTGGTTTGTTATTAAATATGATGTTTTGATAGCTATTAGTTCTTTCTTCCATTCTAGTAATTAGTGTCCTTGGTGGAAGGAGACTAATGTGGTGTTTATTCCGAAGATGAAAAATCCTTTGACACCTTCTAATTATCATCCTATAAGCATTTGCAAATCTATTTAAAAGATTATGGAAAGAATGTTATTAAATATAATGAGTTATTTGTTCCCAAAAATTATTTATGAAGTTCAATATGCTTTTGTGAAAGGTTAGTCTATTTCTAATCAAATCTTACTTGCCCATGAATTCTTCAATAAATTTAGATATTCTCAATTTAATAAGGGGTTGAAGGAAATTAAATTTGATTTGGAGAAAGCATATGATAGCATGGAATGGTCTAATCTTAATCAAGTGCTTGATTGTTTCGGATTTCTGAGGAAATTCTCTAATCTTATAGTGGAGTGTGTGTTGGATCCTAAATTCTCTATTACGATCAATGGTATTAATTCTTAATGGATTGAAGCAAGGAGTGGGTTTTGTAAAGGATGTCCATTATCCCCTTACCTTTTTTTCATGTGTTCACAATTGTTAACTTATGAATTTTCTCATAGAGGAAGGATGTTGGTATCAAGGTGTCTCTGAATGCTTCTAAGATCTCTCACTTATTGTATGCTGATGATATTGTTATTTTCTCTGAGGCCAATCACAAGAACATAAAGAAAGTGAAGTGCATTCTTACTGATTATTGTAAATGGATTGGACAAAAAATTAATTTGCTTAAATCTACTATTATGTTTGAAAAATTGGTTTGTTGAAGGGAAGTGAGATCTCTTTCAAAGTTGATTGGTTTTAAGGTCATAAATGAAATGTATTATTTGAGAATTAAAATTGTGTTAAGAAGACAAGTTTTTTAAGATTTTTAAAATCAGATAGAAAAAGCTACTAATAGATTGAATGTTTAGGGAAAAAGGTTTATTTCTCTATCTGGAAAGTTACTTCTTCTTAACTCATATTTTATTTCTCTTCCTATCTTTTTATCAACTCATTCATTAGTTCCATTGGAGGTTTTGAATGACTTTGATAAAATGTGTAGGAGTTTTTTATGGCATAAGAATGATGGACATTATGGTCTTTGTTATGTTGCATGGATGTTTTGTGTAAGCCAAGGAAGAAAGGTGGTCATTGTGTGCAGTCAATTGTGGATAAAAAGGCCCTATGGGACAACTTTGCTTGGAACTTCATTTAAAATCCTAACTTTCTGCTCAATAAAAAATTGGTATCTAAATATGGCTATGATGTGTAGAATACTTATAGTAAAAGTTATTCTTCATCTATATGGAAGATTATTGTGAATGGAGCAAAGTTTCTTCATCTTATTGTTAGATGGAAGGTATCTACTGGTGCTGAAGTTAATATTTTAAAGATATATGGATTTTGGATAAAATTATAGAGAAATGGCCTACTTTTACAGCAAAGATAACTAACGAAATGGACCACCTTTCAGGTTTTACACTGAAGGAAATTAGAATGTATGTAAGTTAAAGCAATTTTTTGGCCATCATTTAGTGGAGATGATACTATCTGTACCTATTCATTTAGATGTGAATAAAGATTAGTTGGATCTATTATTAAAATGTTTGGGTAAATCCATTTTGGTGTTAGCCTTTGAAAGATTGTATGAAAATAGCAGGGAAGATTAATATTGGAGCTGGATGAAGAAATTGAAACTAAGACCTCATATTGAACTATTTTTGTGGCATTTAAATATATATGCTATCCCGTTAAACTTTTCCTTCAATATAGGAGGTTAGCTGAGTTTGATGGATGCCCAAGAGGTTGTGAAGTTGTTGAAGATTCAGAGCATGTTGAAGTTAAATGTATTAAACTCTATTACGTGTTTAATTATCTTGTTAGATGGGAATTTTCTAGTCCAACTTTTAGCTCTTTTGAAGATTGTAATCAATTATTGCAACATCTTGCAAATTATAATCATTTCTATGGAAATATGTATTGCTCAGTGGTGTTCTTTTGTTGGAAAAGCAAAAACAAGATTATTCATGGGGGTTCAGATGAGAGCTTTGCCTACATTGCAACAAACTTAATTAGTCATGTAGTTGCTTTATTTCGTTCTAATCCTATTTGGTAGAACTGCGATGCTAATCCGATGTGTATGTTGTCTCAACCCCTTAACATCCTCCACCTTCTGGATCGATCAAGGTTAATGTGGATGCTTCATTGTTAAGCAATAAAAAAGTAGGTATATTTGGTATTTTTAGAGATTGAAAAGGAAGGTTCTTACATGTTTTTGGATTCAATTTCCTAAGGAATTAGATTTTCTTAGGGAATTCAAGCAAGTGTTACTTTTTGCAAATAGGGAAAGTAATAAGTTAATTGATCTATGTATAAACTTTGCACTTCTTTAAGATTTTTTTTGGGGATGATGTTAGTTGTAATAAAATTCCTCCTTTTTATCTTTGTTAAAGTAGGAATTTGGTTGTAATTAGTCTCTTTAATAAAATTGCTTTATGTATTCTCTTTAAGAAAATAGACAACCACCATCACTTTATATACTTGAACGAGTTCTAAGAGCATAATGTATGATAATATGGTAAATATATTTATTTAGATTTTAGTAAGGTGTAGCCCTCACACAATAGAGAGAATATTGTAGTATATAGGAGAATTTAATTTCATTTAGCATTAAATTGCTATAAATTTGTTGACATTTAAATACTTGAGAGTTTATTTTTATCCAGTTATTTTTTTATAAATTAAAAATGTGTTTTACCATTAAAAATCTAGCCTAATTTAAGCCCTCTTTAATAACACATTTTTCTGATTTATTTTTGGGACATTTAGGTCTATGTGTCCTGGAACATTCATGGTGGTAGAGAGATATAGAATTGAGAATCCTAAATTTAAATGAAGATCCAACACACTAGAATATAAGAAAGTGGGGTGCAAGAGTCATAGGAGAAAATGTATTTTTTATGTGAAAATCTTGAAAAAGGAGAAAAATCATAGAGCCTAGCCCATTTAAAATAAATATACTAGTGCTTATTATTGATTATAAATGGTGCCCTTCATTTGGGGGAAGGCCTTGACTTGATGTAACAAATAGCATTATATAGAGTATTACATGATGGCAGTTAGAATAATCTAGTGATATAAGAGTTATTCCCAAGTAGTGTTTCCCTTTTCATTTGTTCAGTATGACTGTAATTAGCGATAGAGGATGAACGGACTATATTTAGTGAGCGATGGAGGTCAAAGGGGCCATGGTGGGCTAGTTACGAAGGTTAGAGGTACTATAGTCAATGGGGGATGATGGTCGCAGAGATCTTAGTCTGCTCGGAGGGACCTTATTCAACTAACAATTGTAGTCGGGGAGACCATAGTCTCTTGAGTGTGCATTCAACAGTTTAATTACTTCATCGTGGTACATAGCGACTTGTCTTTATATTGAATTGATTAATGATGAAAGACTATGAAATTAGAGTGATATTAAGATAAAGGCTTGATAACAAATTTGATGCTATTTATTATTCTAGTAGAGCTCTAAATGATGCCTAGCTTATTTGTATAATTAGTGAAAAGAGCAACCAATAATAGTCTTTGACTTTCATAAATTTACAACATATTTAATCGGCACCTGAGTAAATATTTTTCTGGTTACTCTTCCATCAAATACATGTTAACCAAGAAAGATGCTAAATCCTGGTTAATTAGGTGTATTTTATTGCTAGAAGAATTTGATGTTATGATTCTTTATATAATAGGATCTAAAAATTAGGTCGAGAATTTTGATGATAATGATAAATACATAAATGAACTCTTTCCTAATGAGAAGTTGTTTGCACTACAATCATTGAGTGTTTCCTGGTATGTTGGCATTGTGAATTTCATTATTAGTGGAGTAATCCTAGTTTATACTTCTTAACCCAATATCATAAATTTATACATTATACCAAATTCTATTTTAGGGATGAGACTTACTTATTTAGAAAGTATAAATATGAATTTATTAGGTAGCATATCCCAAAAGATGAGATATAACTCATTATATGTTTTTTGTCATTATTCTAATTATAGGGGGGTCTTTTGGATGGTTTAAAACTAATTCAAAAATCCTTCAATCTATATTTCGTTGGCCTACCCTATTTAAGAATGTAAATGATTATGTTAAAGTTATGATAGAAGCTAGAGGGCGGGAAATGTTTAAAGAGAAATGAATGCCCCTTAATTATATATTGCAAGTGGAAAATTTTTATACTTTTTTTTTTGAAAAAAAAAAAGCCAAAGCAAGCCTTATAATTAAAACCAAAAGAAACGAATGAACTACAAAGTGGATTCCTCCTTCAAAATGTTATAGAATGAAGGAGGAAGCTTATTCAAAGAGACATCATCCCAACAAAAGTTATTAAAAAGTGCTAAGTTAGCACAATAATTAGCTAACTTGTTACTATCTCTACTAATACAATTGAAGATAGCAAAGTTAAAATCTTTAAGAAAATGAAAATCTTCATATGAGAAGTTACCTTCTTTTCGGATCCTTTGCATAAAAGAAACTATGTTTGTGTTATCACCTTCAATAATGATTCCTTTGTATTTGAACATCCAATCCTTGATTACATCCTCTAAAGATTTGATTGCTAGAAGCTCCAAATTTGCAATATCCCAACGAGTACAATTTCTACCAAAAGCATAAAGAAATCTGCCTTTGCAGTCTCTAAACACTCCAGCAATTCCATCTAACAATTGGTTTTAACAATTGGCCAAGTTATGTTTGCATTCTCAGATAAGGGGTAGATCAACTTTCTAGTCATTATTTCAACAATTTGACCAAATTCATATTTCAATCATCAAAATTAACTAGTCTTTAAATATTATACAAGTTTGAAGAAATTACTGAGTAAATTTTACTGAATCCCCAAAACATGATTAAACTGAGTTTGTTCAGAATATTTGACTTTGAAATGGACCTAGCCTTTGCAAACATAGATTAGAGAGATACTTGGAATTTAAATTTAAAGACATGATTGAAGTTTGATTTGAACTTAGGTTGTTAAAAGAACAATAATCAAGGACCCATGTCCAAAGACTCTCAAGTGTGAATAATGGAAAAAGTTGTGAATATGGTTTGAATTTAGAATTAGGAAGAGACGTCAATGAAAGACATTGAACAAAAGAGAGAAATAACTTTAGAATTTATAATCTAAAACTTAAGCCTATATTAAATCAAATTATTCAAATATTTAATAAAATTTATAAGTATTTAGAAAAAATTTAGTCTTCACTAAAGAGGGAAAGAAAAGTATATCCCCAATAGAGTTTCCATAAAAACATGTGGACAAATTTAACGTCCAAATGCAATGTCACGTATGTTTTGCTTCAAAAATAATAACCTATAATTTTATTTATTAAATTTGTCTATTGGTTAAATCTTAGGTCCATGTTATAAAAATATTTTCCCTACCTTAGAAATAAACTAAGATAGGGGTTATTTTATTATAGGTTGTAGACTTCCTATAAGGCAAAGTCCATATAATTAATTACATCTCATAAGGGAATACTCTCGATTAAAGTGATAACTAAATATGTTCAAAGACAAATGGATCTAAGGAAATATTTTGGATAACAAAGATTAAAATACAAGATTCAAATTATAAGTTCTTTAGTGGTCCTCAAAATTCGGATTTAGACTTTTTGTATTTTAAAAGAATTGAACAAAAATGTATGAAGACAAAAAAGGTGTTTACAATCATGGATTGCACTTACTTGGAGTGAGTTTCTAACTAACAATCCTAATGAACAATCAATCACCTTAAATACAATGCATTATAAGCTATTTGCAATCCTAATAGATAAAAGAATGAATCAGACTCTTAAATTTATGACTTAAGATGATAAAGTTTAACTTTAAGTTCAAATGACACTAGTGATAAGACTAATTAAGAACAACAAATTTTTCATATTTAATTTGCCTAACTAAATTTTCTATCCATCAAAATTTCTTATAAATGTTTTACAATATAATGACCTTATACAATATGAAAAGCGATAGCATCCTCCGAAAGTGTGAGGACGCTTCTTCCTATCCCTAAAATTTTTAGCCTTAACATACATTGCTTAAATAAAATGCATGCATGTATAGGTAAGGTTGGAGTGTATGGTTCCCAATATCATGTAATCTAAGAAATATTATACATAATCCTACAAAGTCTTGAACCTATACTTTGAAAGAAACCAAAAAAAAATTCTAGCCACTAATGCATACTACCACCCATATGAATGCAATGGATGAATCAATATAATAAATGAAAGGTTGTATATAAAAAGAAATTTATTTATTCATTGATTTGGTAATTTTCAACAAACTCAAATTTTGCTGAAAGAAAGGTGGCAGATCTCCACTGCATCAAACCTGGGTTTCTAATCCTGTCATTTATATAAATTCAAATAGACTTGTTTACTATTTTTAAGATCCAAGTCTTCTATGGAATTCCAATAGAGAGTATCATCCAAAGGAGAGGTAATCATCTTTTGGAGCCGAATTTGTATATGTTTAAGTAGGTATATTTAACTCGATCTTTTACAACTCAAGATGTTGTGCAACTCGATCAATATGCATTTTACTTTTATAATGACTTGTACATGTATAAATTATTTCTAGGTATATTCTACTTTGATTCTTGTAGGAATTTAAGGAATTATTAAAGCATTTAAATGTATATGAAAGTGCAAAGTAGTTGTGTAATAACCTAATGCTTCTAATGTAGTCCTTAAAGAGCCTAAGTGTACCAATAAGAATTTAAAATGTATTCATTCAAATTGTTAAAATTAAATAAGCATGCACAAGGTACTCTCCAAGTATAGAATCTAGTAAGAAATCAAACCACCAGCCTAACGTAGGCTCAAATTGCTTGTCCTAAGAAACAATCAAGTGTGTGTAGAAAGGCAATGTGGCTTGGATAGTTCCTAGGTTTTATTATTTTTGAGTTGTCTATAAAAAAATTTCTTTGTTTACGGTCTTTAAATGATAGTTTGAATTTAAGTTTTATGATTTAGAGGTTTTAAATTACTTTTAAGGATTGTTTGAATATAGAAGTTATTTAACTTTAGGTTTTAAAGAACATAGTTTTAAATAACTTCTAAGTAAAGAAGTTGTTGATCAATATATCTTAGACTCAAAAATGTATTTCCACCAATCTTCCCAAACTTGGGTATATTGATAGCATAGAGTACAACAACAACAACAACATCAAGCCTTTATTCCACTACGTGGGGTCGGCTACATGAATCCTTTTTCTCCATTGTGTCATATTAAAAGTTAAATTCTCGTTTAAATCTAATAAAGAAAGGTCATTCTTAATATTTTCTAACCAAGTCTTTTTAGGTCTACCCCTACCTTTCTTAACATAAGTCAAATCTAATACCTCTACTCTCCTAACTGGGTCATCGGAAGGCCGCCGTTTTATGTGACCAAACCATCTAAGGCGACTCTCTCTAATCTTATCTTCTACTGGAGCTACTCCAACCTTATCATCGGAAGGCCGCCGTTTTATGTGACCAAACCATCTAAGAACATAATTTTTTAACACTGCCATTGCCAGGTCCCAAGTCCTGGATGAGAAAAGTGGAGGGTTGCGTTAGGTAGTCGACAGCCAGCGTAAAACTTGTCGAACAAAAATGACATGAATCCTTTAAGAAATTGATAGCATAGAGTCTTTCATTTAAATTAAATCTTTTGGTACTTAAAGCTTCCCAAGTCAGCACAAATGTGCCCTCCTAAAAGGATGCAAGCACAATGTTATAGAAGCCATAATATCTATGTATTTTTATAAATGATTTTGAAATTAATTTAATTTATTTATTATTGGTTTATTAAATTTATAAATTTAATATTTACATTCTCTCATAATCATTAATGGCATTATTACAATGGGCTTGAGGACCAAGGCCTCCTAATGCATGTAACCCTGAAGCCTATGGTAGTCCAGCTTACAAATCGAAAAGAATGATGGATATTTATTTATTATTATTTGTTAATTTAATTTCATTAATTTGATGATTTACTGATGTTTTAATGATTTTTAAATATTTCATATTTTAATAAATATTTTAATACATTTAGTGTGGGGTCCATTTCTCGGCTTTCTATTTTCAATAATTTTTGAATTTGTATATTTTCATAGATACAAGAGCTAGAGATAAGTCCAATACCAATGACTTTATTGAATTTTAAGTTTTTTGGAATTAGTTATGCATTTTATAAGTTTATTCTATTTTATGTATTAAATTTGACTCAAATATTCACTTTTTTTTTATAGTGAATTTTGAAGTAATACATTTTTCATAAATATTAGACCAAGATACTAGTCCATTGCATTTTAGATTTTTATATTTGTCATTTTCTATAATTAGTTATGAATTACTGAAGATGTTTTATTTTTTTATTTAATTCCTTAGTTAATGTGTCATACTTTAAAACTTTGGGAGCAAGTTATGAAGCGTAGGTTGCGGCGTGATACTGATGTTTCTCAAAATCAATTTGGATTCATGCCGGGTAGGTTGACTATGGAAACCATACATTTATTAAGAGGTTTGATGGAGAAATATAGAGAAAATAAGGAGGATCTACATATGATATTTATTGATTTAGAAAAAGCATATGATAAAGTTCCTAGAGAAGTGCTATGGAGAGTTCTTGAAAAGAAAGGAGTCAATAATGCTTATATTCAAATCATTAAAGATATGTATGCAGGAGCTATTACTTGTGTTCAAACACAAGGTGGATTGACCAAGTATTTCCCTATTTTGGTTGGGTTACATCAAGGATCAGCCTTAAGCCCATCTCTTTATGCTTTAGTCATGGATGTTCTCACTAGACATTTGCAAGAGGATGTACCTTGGTATATGCTTTTTGCTGATGATATTCTTCTTGTTGATAAGGCTGGAGAGGGAGTTGAAGGTAAACTTGAATTATGGAGGTCAACCTTAGAGTCTAAAGGTTTTCGCTTGAGTAGATTTAAAATGGAATATAAGGAGTGTAATTTTAGTAGTAATAGACCTAGTGAGGGGATTGTGACTTTGGGAGATCAAGTCATTAATAAGAGTATACGTTTTAGATATCTTGGATCTATTGTTCAGAGTGATGGTGAAATAGATGGGGATATTATCAGCAGAATTCAAGTTGGATGGTTGAAGTAGAGGAATTCATCGAGCTTGTTATGTGATAGAAATGTACCCCTCAAACTTAAGGGAAAATTCTATAAGATGGTAGTGAGGCCTGCAATGCTTTATGGTGCCGAATGTTGGCCATTAAAAGAGAAGCATAATACTAAGTTAAGTGTGGCAGAGATGAGGATGCTCAGGTGGATGAGTGGCTTTACCCTTAGAGATAGGATATGAAATGAGCATATACGTGAAAAGGTTGGAGTAGCTCCAATAGAAGATAAGATTTGAGAGAGTCTCCTTAGATGGTTTGGTCACATAAAATGGAGGCCTTCCGATGACCCGGTTAGGAGAGTAGAGGTATTAGATTTGACTTATGTTAAGAAAGGTAGGGGTAGACCTAAAAAGGCTTGGTTGGAAAATATTAGGAATGACCTTTCTTTATTAGATTTAAATGAGAATTATACTTTTAATTGGACACAATGGAGAAAAAGGATTCATGTAGCCGACCCCACGTAGTGGGATAAAGGCTTGATGTTGTGGTTGTTGTTGTTGTATTTAATTCCATAATTAGAGACATTTTCTTTTTCTTTTTTCTAAATTAACTTGAAACCTCTTACAAAGTTCCCCAAATATCAGAATGACCTCCCACTGATGATTTCAAGTGTTTAAAATTATTTTGTCAAATGTATATATTTTTAATATTTTATTATTATTAAATATTAAACATCTTGATTTTGAAATTAATTTTTATTTTGAGAAAATCTTAAGGGTTTCTAATTTTCTTTGTTTAAGAACATAATTTGGAACATTTTGATATATTATATACAACTTTCTAAGTTAAAATGGATTTATTATGAATTTTCAAATATCTTAAGTCAATTATTTAAAATAATTATGGATATACTAAATGACATGCCAAATTATCTCTAAATGTCGTAAAATTTGAAAGATTCATAAATTAAAACATGTGCTTCTAACCCACTTAATTTAGGCTCATCAAAGCCTTCGTAGGTAGGTAATTCAATTACAAAAACTAACTACATATATAGTTACAGTGATTTATTTTAGGAACTAAGCTTACTTGATTTAGGTAAAATCAATGGAAAACAAAAACTATCTTAACTATAAGCACAACACAGTGAAATGGAATTTTAATTCTACGTGTATGGATAGTTATGAATATTCAAAATATGGGTCAAAAATGACCCCATGAACTTGAAAATTCAATTCATAGAAATTTTGGTCAGGCCAAGACCTTAGAAAATTAGGATTGCTCAAGGACACACCCAAATATATACCATCCAAATTTATGGTAAATTTCACCATTGGATCTTGAGAAATTCAAGAAAAATAGAAAACCAACATATCTAATTTTTTCAAGATCTACAACTCAAAAACACTTGCAAATATTTTTAATAAATAGCATATCCCAAGAACTTGGTAATGTGATTGGATGAACTGTCAATTTGGCATGCATTTGTATCCTAAAGGAATCAAGCTCTTGGTTTGAGATCTTGGTAATTTGATTGGATGATTAGAAGGCTATGATTGAATGATTCATTTATGTTTAGAATGAACTTAATACTCAAATGCCCATAACATTTAATCTAACAGTTCAAATTTTTCTAAAATTTGAAGCCAAGGATATGTATAATTTGAACTTTTTATGCTTAGAGTTTGAAGAATCCATGCATTATTACCTAGGAGAAAATGAAATTTTAATTTAAAACATCAAATCTAGATGTATCTCTAACCAGTGATTGGATCTTAGGCTTGGTAGAAAGCTTGAGGTTTCTTCTTCAATTTCCTAGAAGTCTCTACGAGCAAGTTTCAACTATATCTAGGATTAGATTTGAATTTTGTTTTTTCTGACTTTTTTTCTCTCTCTCTATCTAGTTTTCAAATTTCTCAAACTATGGATGGTAAATAAGAGCTATGGGAGAGCTAGGGAGGTTACTAGAGAGTAAGGCAATCAGGTTGGTCAACCCATTATTCAAGGGAATAAAGGTTATTTATAGGAGAGAGAAATTTAAATGGAGGGCTTAGATCATTTCACCTCAGCCATATTCCATCTCCAAATTAATTTTAGACTAACCAATGGGAGATCAAGAAATATTCATGACAATTTGAAAGCACAAGGTTAGTTATTGAGGGAGTTAGGCATAAACCAAACATTGGAGAGATTCTATTTTGGAGGTTATTGCCACATCAGTAGCTTATGTGGCTTGGCCTTGACATCGCCTGTAGGAAGAATGTTCTAGAGTACATGCAAGAAATTCATTGGGTATAAATTGTGTTGGGATGGTCTAGGGGTCCAAAAACATGTGTTCTAGATAGCTTGGTTAAACTTGTACTTTTAAACCTGGCAAAATAGTTGGTTCAAACTCTTGGGGTGTTCACTTGGGTCTAATACTCACCTACTACAATAACTTTCAAAATTTATTTTAACAATGGTAGTGATTTAGATGATGAAATCCAAACTTCTAGCACTTTGTTCAATCCCAATGGTCAAACCATATGGGCCTGGGGCTAAAAATTTTTAAGAGACTCATGTTGACCTCATGAACAATCCTACAAAGTTATATTAAGTAATTTGGCCAAAATCATGAGAAACAAAATTTTGAGGAGTGTATATAATGTTTTGGTCAGCCATGGTAGACCTGGTCAACCAAGTTTGATCAAGGGTCAAGGGAGTGTCCAATTAATTTTAAATGATAATTCTTACATGTTAAGAGTGGTCCCAAGCCTTGTTGGGTTAATTTAGTTTTAAATATAACTTTAAGATCTAAAGGGTCCTTTTGTCAAAGTAGATTTCTTTGGCCAGCAAAGGCTAACTAAGGGTTTGAAATTGGTTTAATACATTCTAAATTATATTTAGGGTTGGTTGGAGGTGGCCCTAAGGATTGGTTGTCTTGATGCATGTAATATATTTTGAAGGGGTAAATTAGAAATTTTGTCAACTGAAGTTGACTTGTTGAACCAGGGTTGACTTGTTTGGGATATGATTTAATGCACCCAAAATGATATTTTGGATATTTTTGGGGAAAGTTGCACTACTTGGTTTAGTTGGGCCATATTGAGGTTTAAGAAAAATTTAGTTATACTAATTTAGTATTTTTGGGTTTTTTGGTCAACCATGGCCAACCAAGGTTCAATAGTGGTTTAATGCATTATGCTAGTGTTGATGACCATGATCAAAGAGTTTGGAGAGGAATCCATGGTAAAAATTACAAAATGCCATGTTTAGTGGCATAAGATATAAACATTCAAAAGTTTTGTGGCATATGGAAATTCTTTGTGTTTAAGGAGTTAAAAATCTTGGAAAGCCTTAAAACTAGTGTGGTTGACCCTAAGGGCATGCCTAATAAATATGTAAGTGATAGATCAAAATCTAAGGGCATTTATTAAGCTTTAAAGGTATAGTTCTCTAAAAATAGGCTAAGGACCAAGGAGTTTTGGTTTTGGTTCTGACACTTGATTTTGGAGTTTTTAATTGATCAATGGGTTTAGTCATTTTATTTTATTTAGATAATGGTTTAATAGAATTTATGATTTTAAAGGCTCGATCAGATTATTGATAATCATTGATGATCATTAATGATTGAATAAGTAATTAGCTGACTATTACTAAAGATTATTATTTGATGGATTTAAATATTAATTTTAATTTAGGCTTTGAAGTGATAAAAGGAGGTCAATGATTGAGAAAATTTTAGGCTTTGGAATGATCATAGTCTTAATAATCAAGGGTTATTTTCAAGTGGTAGATGAGTTGATAAAATGACAATCAAGGGAGATTATCAAGTTATTGTTCCAAGGGTCAATAATGAATTCACCATGCCAAAACACAGTGATGAGTTATATTTAGATTTTAAAATCATGTCGATCAGTGAATTGATGTATTATATAGAATGGATTGACCTCATCCAAAAATAGGGTCAACAACTATATTACACTTTTTTCTTAAATTATAAAATCTGGAAAAATTCAAAATTAAGATATTTAAGTATTCATACTAGACAATTTGCAAAAATTTTCAACATTAAAATTATTAATTCCTAGTAAGTTAAATTTCTAAAAAATCTATTAAAGCACTTGATTACTAATAAAGGATTACTTGTTTTAAGGAATATTATGATTAAACAATTAAATTAATTTTAATTCACCTAATAAGAAAGTAATTATTAAATTATGAAATATCTTATAAACTTTGGATAAATATAGGTAGAGGAAATAGATAGCTATTCAAAATTAGTATAAGGTACTTAGAAAATAAAAAGATGAAAAGTGAAAAAAAAAATATGAAAAGGCTTAGTACTAGACCACTAGAAATTATTGCAAATAATGTCTAGCCCCACTTAAATTAACAAGTGGAGGAAACTGATAGATAATCAAAATTATTATAAGGTAATTAGATTATTCAAAGGAAAATTAAAAAAAATATATAGATTAGAAGCTAAGTACCAAAATATCAAAAATTGTTACCTACAATCTGTTGTCCCATTTCTGTACTCTTAAAGAAATTATTGGAATTAAAATACTAAAATAAAGTTTATAGCTAGATTCATTGGTTAATTATATATGTATATTTAATTTAAAAAAAGTTAATAACCCTAAGTGATTTTATCAAACTATTCACCAACATTCTTATAAGTATAATTTGGAAGGAATATTAATTAAGAATTAATTAAGAAGGTATTATTTATTATTTTATTATAAAATCTTTCAACTTATATAGATGATAAATACTTAGATTATTATTTTATATTTTTTTCAAAACTCATTTTCATGCTAAAGAATTTTAATCCCAATGCAATATGAATTACTTTAGAACATGTAATATCTTTATAATTGGGGGAATTTGATAAGTAGAAAAATTGTGTACTACAAAATAAATATATTGTTATAAAAATTACAAGGTAAATTAATATTCTGTGTAAAAATTCAAAAATTATTAAATAATTAGAAACTTCCATAACACTAGAAGTATAGCACTATTAATATCATTTATTTGTTTTATAATAGTTAAAATTTTGTGAAGTACTATAAAATTCTGAACTTAGCACAAATTAACGCTAGAAGTTTAGACATCTTGAATTTTAATCGAGAGCTTAGCACTAAGGCACTACCAAGGGAGAATAATTGTGCCAGGTTTCCCTAGAACCATGGTGGAAGAAAGTTGGAGAAAACTAAACTAATGAACCATTATGACGAGTGCTGAAAAGACATGACTATTCAACAACACTACTACACTACATAGCCAGCACTGAGATGTTAAGTTAAATTTATGTTTTTTTACATTGTTTTAAAATTCTAATGAAAACTTATATCTTAGTTGAAGTTGTGTAGATATCTCAAGAAAATGACAAAAAAATTAAAAATTGAGAACTAGATCTCTAGATTTAGAATTATTAATGCCACAACATCTTTAATGCTCCAATGCCCAACAAAGACATTGCTATGCCAAAGCCTCAAAGAAATTTTCATTTAGATTAGTACCCATATGGAACAAAGTTCAATACTCAAGTTCTTTGAAGTGTCACCACACCATAAGTGGACATTACAATATTTGAGTCTTTAGAAAGACTATAAATAATTCAATGCCAAAGTGCCAAGCTTAAAAGTGCATCCACATGGATTATGAAAGCAAGCTCCAAAGTGCTCATCTTTTATAACATCATGTCGAAGCAATTAGAAAAAAGAAGCACCAAGTTAGATCAGGCAAGCATCACAACGGATCAGTAAATAGTCATTCCAGATAAGCTTGACAATATAATAAAGTAAATTTAATAGCATCAAGATGCTACTTCATATTATAACTTTTTCCTTCCAACTTGTTAAGCTTCGCAACACCTGATTTTATTTTTATTAATTTTTTTTTTCTTTTGTAAGAGGGAAACTAGATGATATTGAGTGCCATATAGTGGAGTGGCTGGTAGTCTTACTAAAGATCAAAACAACACATTAGAATGAAATGGTGTGTGGAGAGTGAAGGATAAGGTGAGAATAACTCTGAGTTATTCTCTAGGATGATTCTATCTACATTAGGATTCTTATTTTGGGTGTTATTTTCATTATCTTTCTATTTGTACTTCTTTCTTGATCAAATAATGGAAGGTGTTTGTTCAATTTTATTTCTATAACTAACTAAACTTGAGTTATGGACTAAGGATTTGAAAATCTATATAAATCCTAATGTAAACTCTTGTGAATAAATATGAGTTATTATTGTCAATATCTCCCATGCTTAATTTAATTCGTTCAATAGCCATGTATAAATTTAAAATCTAGTGAGATGTATCACCTCAATGGAGGAATATTGGATTAATTAGGAGTATTAAAATGAAATACTTTCATACCTAGACATAGCATTGTTAGGTTTCTAGGATTTATGCAGATATAAAAACTTTAGAGGGGCTATAAACCTTTCTTTATGCCTTTATAAGCTCAATAAAGATCTAAATGTGCATAAGTTTTAATCCATAATTATTTTACATGAGTCTGCCTAAGAGAACATAGATTCAGTCACCATCATTAGTCCAAAACCCCTTTATTTTTTGTTTTCTAAACTATTTTCTGCCTTTTTTAGTAGTTCTATTAATTACCCTTTTATTTTATTTAGTAGGATATATTTAATAGTTTGTGTAGGAAGTACTAGAGTCAATTATGGTGTACTCGAGCTCACGAGTTTATATTTTTAATGATAATAAATATTGTGGATCATATCATGTTGGCTACTTGTATTTGTAATACATTTTTATTTATGTGTGTACTAACATTTTAGGAACAGCAAGCACCATCTAATAAAGATTCAAGGTTCAAGATTTGAAAGATGGGTTATACTATAAAGATTTTTGTAATATTTGCTGATGTATTTTTGATTTCTTAAGTCAAGTCTTATATGGGAGTATGCTAACTTGGTGACCATACATATACACACCCAGGGGGAGTGAGACTGAGTCAAGATGGTAAGTTTAATTTTGAACTAATCATATTATATAATTTATATCATATTGTATGATAAGCTCATCTAAATAATCTTGCTGGATGATTTAGATCATCTAGGATGATCAGTTATAATCATAAAAAATAGTCATTAATCATAATTTAGGTAAGATTTTGAATTTTATATTTTGTTTTAATGATCCTGGATGATATACATCATATTAAATGATCTGTGACAATCCTGCCTAAATAGATTATATGATTAGTCAATCGAATCAGCTTAATTTTGATATTATGATAGTATTGTATGAACTGGATTATACTGCACGATCAATAGAAATGATTTTGGTAAACCCATATTTCATCCTAGATGAACAACATTTTGGTTGAACTAATCATCCTGGATGATCTCATAATCGTACTGGATGATATGTTCAAATACATGAACTGATCATTTAAGTCATTGCTGATCGTAATGGCTGAAAGGGCTATTTTAACTAATCATATAGGACAATCTCAAGATCATATTATATGATCTTTGACGGCAAAATTGAGTTTTTAGGGTTTTCGGAGCCCTCTATTTAAAATTTCTCCAAAGACTTTGTAAGTGTCTTTGGCATGCATTGAGTCTTCATTCTTCTGGAAAAAACATAAAGAGAGAGAGAGACTTGAAAGGGAGAGAGGAAAGGGTGGAATTAAAGAGGGAGAAGAACCTTGTGGGTTTCAAGGGATTATGAAGGGGGTTTCACATGCTTGCTCTATCAAGCTTGCATCTTAGTACCATCAAATTCAAGATTTTTCTTGAGGGAAGTTTTGGGAAGGAGAAGATCTTATTGGTGTCAAAGGACATGTCAAATCCACCGCGCCGGAAAGGTGAAATGGATTCATGGTTCTCTACCATCTTTAGGACGGAGAAAAAGGAGTAAATATTCTCTACATATGAAAGGAGTTTAGGTCTTCTTCCTTTTTGGGTTGGTGGAAGAGATTTTATAAGGGTGTCTCTGCCTAGATGTGGTGGCTAAATTAGAGCCATTAGTGGTTTAGTGTAATGCCTGGAATGGTAGGTTCTGTGGAGTGGACAACGATTATGTTGACTGAACCACTATAAATCTTTGGTATGTTTGTTCTTGATTTTATTTTTCTTCACTTTATTTTTTACATTTCTTTTTAGATATAACTGCTTGGTCAAAAATCTATAATTGATATTATGTTGCATTGATTATCAATTTTTAGACGTTAAAAAAGCTTTAAGAAGGGTATTTTTCTTTTTTGTTAAAGAAATTTTTAAATAACCAATTCACTCACCCTCTTGATTAGCCTTGGGACTAATTCCTTAGGGTTTAAATACCCTCACAAACTTTTGAGGGTATCATAGCAGGATTCAAAAATTAAGTTTTAGAAAACTTTTGAAAAGAAATCAATAGCAAACTTTTGAAATCATAATATTATGCAAGGGTATTCAATCATGTGACAACCTTTATTTAAAAATATTTCTTTTGGTTTTTAGAAAATGTTCATGTCTACTTTCTTCCAATCAATTGATTATCAAATGTGGCATATGATCCAAACTACTTATTTTGTGCCATCACATATTATAGATTTCGTCAAAACTGATATTCCTTTTACTAAATGGAGTATAATAGAATAAATCAATGCTCAATTAAATGATAAATGCTTCAATTATTTTATATATGCTTTAAATTCTAAAGATTGCGTGAGAATCTCTACGTATACTACTGATAAAGAAATTTGGGATAGATTATATACTATATACAAAGGTACTAATAAATTCAAGTAATCTAAATTGAATATTTTAATGCATGATTATGAACTTTTATGCATGAAACCTTATCAAACAATCTTAGATATGTACAATAGGGTTACCCAAATTATGACATCATTACATGCTCGAGGTAAAGAACTTTCAAACTTTGAAAAGGTCAATAAATTCTATATTGTCTACCTAATAAATTTCATACTAAAGTTGCTGTTATATGTGAATCAAAAGACTTGAATGATTATTCTATTGATAAATTAATTGGCTCACTCATTGCTTACGAGTAAAGTGTGAGTCAAAAGCTTTTGGATGCAAGTGAAATTATAGTGCTAAAAGTTGAAGACATGGATGGAAGTGGCTTAGTAGAAGATGAGACTGAGGAAATAACATCAATGATAAGAGAATTTGAAATTCTACTATAGCACAAGCATCAACATCAAAAAAAATTGGAACAAAGGTAAACATGGTAAGAATTTTCAGATTTCTTATGAAGTTATTTGTTTTAAATGTATGAAACAAAGAAGCTTGATAAGAAAGGTCTCAAAATTATGAGTACAATGATAAGCTTGAGTAACCAGTTAGATAAACAAACATAAGGAGAATTTTTTTACTAAAAGAAATATAAAGGGATTATAGGATCGCTACTTCACTTGACTGTTAGTAGAAAAGATAACATATTTATTGAAATTTATGTGCTAGGTTTTAGGCTGATCCTAAAGAATCTCATATGACTGTTGTTAAAAGAATCCTAAGATATTTTATAGAAACCCAAAACTTAAGCATCTGGCATCCTAGAAATAGCTCCATATTTGATCATGTATGATATTTAGATTCAAATGATTTTGGGTGTAGACTGTAAATGAAAAGTATAACTGGAACTTGTCAATCTATAAGAAAATTTTTTTGTTTACTAGTCTAGTAGAAAATAATATTTTTATCCCTGTTCTCAATTAAAGCGGAATATATAGTTCAGGAAGCTATGATGCACAAGTCTTATGGAAAAAGTAAAAAGAATCCTTCACTTTAGACTACTAGTAGGCACAATCCCTATAATGTTCTACAATATAAGTGCAATTTGCATCTCTAGAAATAAAAACCAACATTCAAGCACTAAAAAAATAGATATTATGCGTCATTTCATTAGAGAACATGTATCTAAGGGTGATGTTGAACTTTTACATGTCAATATAAACTATTAGTTGGCAATCCTTACCAAACTCCTGCATTATAAGACCATCAACACACTTAGGACTATACTAGGTGACAATAACATTCATGCTTATGAAAATTGGGGTAATAGTATACTATGGTTAGATGGTTTATTTGAAGATTTCATTATATTTACATTATATGTTTATGTTTGTTTATGTTTGTTTATGTTAAAAGTGTGTAATTCATTTATGAATTTTATCATTTGTGTGTATTGTCTTAAATGTGGAGTTCTACCTAATCATCACTCACAAACCCTAATTCTTTGATTACATCATACTACATAATAATGACATCATACTATATGATACACATAGGATTCATTAATTGAGCTCCAATAATTATCATATTAATTATTATGGATGATAAATTACTTTTTATCATACTATATGAATTACTCATCATATTTTTTGCTTACTTTAGTTAATAATCATATCAATGACTGCTTAGGACGATCAATTTTAACACTAATTATTATAGATGATCCCTAATCAGTCTGTATGATTTGACCTTTGACTACACACTCTCGATGAGATGTTTTGAGTGTAGTTGATCATGTTGTATGATCCATATATTATATCGTATGATTGACCCAAGCTACAAAAGTAGGGAAAACCATTCAATTTTATTGCACCTCTATGTTTAAAACTCACTTCCATCTCTAGATATGCTCTCCTACATAATGTTAATGGGCCTAAAGCACACTCATTTGGTTTCCCACCAAAGTGTGGATGATAGATTTTAGTTAGAGGAAGTATGGATGCTTATGCTTGCTACAAAAGTGCCTCCATCACAGACTACAAAAATCTCCATCAAGAAAATCTTTCATATCAAGTTCTTAAGTTGTTTGCCTATTCAACTCTTCAATTCATTATCTACTTTGCCTTTCCCTACCAAACAAAACTTCTTCTTAAATTTTTTTTCTGACATGTGCTTCACTTCTTATTGTAACACATTATAATTCTAATTATGCTAGTGTCAATTCAAAATCACTTTAGACGACCTACATAAAAACCTCCAGCATTCCAATGTTGATCCATCTCCAAACTTTTTTTCAGGATCCTTAGACTTTAACTGGACCACAATAAACAAAATAATAAGTGACTCTCCATCAACTCTAAATCAACCTTTAGTTAGTTCCTGGTTTTAAAATTCTTATTCCCAATGTTGCGGATCTATGTCTTATGATTTTGATGATAGCAAACATTCTCTTTTCTCTACAACTACCTTATCTACTAACATTTCAGGTTCACACGATCGGACTACAATTTGGAATCAACTCAAGAATGGGTAGACTAGGTCTGAGTCTGTTTGTAATCTTTTTCCTTTCTTGAGTCTATTGTATTTGGTGTGGGATCTGTTGATTTGTATCTTGGAAGATTTCTTGTTAGATTTCTATTTTGGTAATATCGGCCGGGACGATATTTATATCATCCTGGACGATCTGTCCAAAAACAGAAACCCTAATTAAGGCAGCCATCATTAGCTAATCGGCCTGGACGATACCTGTATCGGCCAGGATATAGTCACAATTCAGAAAGAATCAACCGCCATAATCAGTTTAGGAATTCTTTGTTTTAGGAAATCTACCAGGACGATCTTTAAATCGTCCAGGCCGTTCTAAATCAATTATTCCTAAATTGATCTGGTATCTTTGGAAAGCATTAATGGCTGATTGATACGATCACATCATCCGGGACGATCTTCTGATCGACCGGGATGATGTTCCGGACAATCTACATCGGATAGCTCGAATTCAGGGCGATGATCAAGACGATTGAAATCAGTTTTAAACTAATCGGCCTAGAAGATCGTAAGATCAGCCAGGACGATGTAACTAATTTTCTTCTGATCGTCCCAAATCATCCCGGGCTAATGAGCTAAATTTGTACTGATCGGCCAGGACGATATACCTATCGTCCTGGACAATATACCTATCATCATGGATGATAATGTCGGCAACTTGCATTAATGAGCTCATTTTGAGAGCTTCTATTTAAGCTTTGTCATGACACTTTGTAAGTGTCTTTGGCAGCCATTGTAACTTCGTTCTTGTGGGGGAATCTTGAAGAGAAAGCTTGAAAAGGAGTGAGGAACGGGTGAAGTCTGAGAGAGGGAGAAGATCCTGTGAGGGGGGACTCAAGGGAGTGTGGATGGGGATTCCACATGGTTGCTCCGGCAGGCTTGCACCTTAATACCGTCGGATTCAAGGCTTGTCTCGAGGGAAGTTCACTAAAGAAGAAGATCTCTTTGGTGTCAAAGGACCCGGTGACTCCGCTGCACCGGGGAAGATGGAAGTGATTTTGTAAGGGCTTCTCTGCCTAGCTGTGGGGGCTAAAGGAGAGACACTTGTTTTAGTACAATACTTGGAGGGTGCCTCCAAGGAGTGGATGTAGGTCAAGGTTTGACTGAATCACAATAAATTCGGTGTGTTCTTTCTTATTACTACTTCCGTATTTTAATTTTCGCACTTTGATTTCTTTGTGGTGATTTTGGTTTGTGTTTTGATTTAAAGATTCCTCTTTTCCTATTCACCTCTCTCTTTATTTAGCCTTGGGTCAGTTTTATAGGGTTTAACATCCCTAACGAACTTTCTAGTTCCATCAGAGCGCTTTCAAGTAGTATCAGAGCCGTATTCATAAAATCTAATTTTTAAAAGCTTTTGAATTTTGATCCACGGCTAATTTTTCAAATCATACTATTATGAAAGGATATTCAATCACGAGACCACCTTTATTTAAAAATATTCCTTTTGATTTTTGGAAAATTTGCATGACTACATTCTTGCAATCGATTGATTTTCGCATGTGGCATATGATTTTAACTGGTTATTCATCACCGTCACGTATTGTTAATGGACTTAAAACTGATATTCATTTTAATCAATGGAGTAGGAAAGAACAAGTAAATGCTCAATTAAATGCAAAATCTTTAAACTATTTTTTCTGTGCTTTAAATTCTGAAGATTTTATGTTAGTATCCACATGCACTACTGGTAAGGAAGTTTGGGATAAACTACACACCATATACGAAGGCACTAGTGAAATAAAGCAATCCAAGTTGAATTTGTTAATGCATGATTTTGAACTATTTTCCCTGAAACCTTATGAGACGATCTTAGACATGTACACGAGGTTCACTCAATTTGTAACATTATTGCATGCCTTAGAAAAATAATTTTCAATTTTTGAAAAAGTTAACAAAATTCTTCGTTGTCTACTTGAAAATTTTGATGTCAAACTTATTTCTATTTGTGAATCAAAAGATTTGAATGATTATTCTATTGATAATTTAATTGGCTCACTCATTGCCTACGAGTAAAGTTTGGGTCAAAGACTTTTGGATGTAGCTGAAATGATTGTTCTAAAAACTGAAGATACGGAAAAAGATTGCTTAGTTGGTGACGAATGTAATGACTTGTCAAGCAAATCACAAAGCTCACCAAAGCATAAGCAAAAGTGGAAAAAAGTTAAAAGTGGTAAGGATGTTCATATTTTTTCTGACGTTATTTGCTTTCGAAGCAGAAAGCCTGGACATATGAAAAATCAGTGCCCTAATTTAAGAATTCTTCCTACAAAAAAAAGGGCAAGGCGAAGCAAAATTTAAACTAGGGAAATAATGAAAGGCAAAAAATCTCATGGGCAGATCTGGTTTCTAAAGCATTAGACCAGGAGAGAGATAATGGTTAAAAGCGTTTCGTGTTTTTGGGTTGTGTTTTTGTTTTTATGTTTTTCATTTTTATTTTGTGTTTGTGTTTTGTTTTTTCTTTGAAATTTTTTGTTTTCGTGAAAGTTTTTCTCTGATCAACACACATAATCACTTTTCTAAAAATGAAAAACCTACTTCCTATTTTTTTCTTGAAATCTTTGGTAAGTTGTGTTTGACTTTTCTAAAACAGTCAAAGGTAGGAAACTCATGCTTTTGACTCTCAATCTCTGTTTCCTAAAAAAAATGTTATTATACTTTTGATTTAAAATCTTTTTCATCTTTTAAATTAGTTTTTGAAACCATTTTTTTAACTCCCTACATTTTATTTATCGCATAGGAATCTTTTACAGGGTGCTGAATCTACATCATAATTTTCTTAATCAAGAATTTCATTTTTGTCAATAGTATGGGTTTACTTTTAGTTTTTAAGATTTCAGAAAGGTAGCATATTCAAAAATTAGTCAATGATGCCAAAAATAAAAGATGCGCAAAGACGCCAAATAAAAAAAAATAGAATATACAAAGTGTATCAGAAGATGCGTAGTGCGCCAACCAATTGTCAAGAGGCATAAAATGAGCCCACAAAATTTTATTGCTTACCATTCTTGTTCTTCTTAAAAGCTTAAGAAAACTCTTGATTCTTTCGATACTTGACTTTGAAAATCTTGATTCTTGATTCAACAATTCGTGCATTGATCTTCTATTAGATATATTTTATGAAAAGAGTTTTTTGAAAAATGATTATTTCTTTCTCTAATTTATTCCTTGATTTTGATATTGAATTAAAAAGTTTTTTAGCCTTTTTAAAGAACTTGAGTTTGGATTATCAAATTCTAAATTTCTAACATTTTCTGAGCTATGATTTGTCAATATAATTCTACTAAGTTTTTGATTAAAACCAAGAGGTAACTTTCTCATTTTAAGAATATTTGTTTTTTCACCAGATCAGGGAACATTTTTTTGTCTTCTATTCATTTTGTTTTTTGTTTGTGCCTCCTCTCTTTTGTTAATATCAAAGGGGAGAACGTACTGTTGAATTTGTATTTAAAAAAAATTAAAAATAATAAAAATATTTTTATCTCCCCTATTTTTTAAAAGTGTTATTCTAGTGAGGGGAGATTAGGAGAAAATATTCCTTTTTACAAATTCAAATTGAAATGTTTTCCATCATCAAAAAGGGGGAGCTTGTTGCAGATCTATGGCTTATGATTTTGATGATAGCAAACATTCTCTTTTCTCTACAACTGCCTTATCTACTGACATTTCAGGTTCACACAATTGGACTGCAATTTGGAATCAGCTCAAGATTGGGTAGACTAGGTCTAAGTCTGTTTGTAATCTTTTTCCTTTCTTGAGTCTGTTGTATTTGGTGTGGGATCTGTTGATTTGTATCTTAGAAGATTTCCTGTTAGATTTTTATTTTTGGAAATATCGGCCGGGATGATATTTATATCATCCTGGACGATCTGTGCAAAAACAGAAACCCTAATTAGGGCATCCTAATTAAGGCAGTCGTCATTAGCTGATCAACCTGGATGATACCTATATCGGCCAGGACAATAGTCTCAATTCAGAAAGAATCAACCGCCATAATCAGTTTAGGAATTCTTTTTTTTTAGGAAATTAGCCTGGACGATCTAACTCAATTATTCCTAAATTGATCTAGTATCTTTGGAAAGCATTAATGGTTGATTGATACGATAACATCGTCCAGGATGATGTCCTAATCGACGGGGATGATGTCCTGGATGATCTACATCGAATAGCTCGAATTCAAGGTGATGATCAGGATGATTGAAATCGGTTTTAAACTAATCGGCTTGGACTATCGTAAGATCAGCCAGGACAATGTAAACAATTTTCTTCTGATCGTCCCAAATCATCCCAGGCTGATGAGCTGAATTTGTACTGATCGACCAGGACAATATACCTATCGTCTTGGATGATAATGTCAGCAACTTGCATTAATGAGCTCGTTTTGAGAGCTTCTATTTAAGCTTTGACATGACACTTTATAAGTGTCTTTGGCAGCCATTGTAGCTTCATTCTTATGGGGGAAACTTGAATTGAAAGCTTTAAAGGGAGTGAGGAACGAGTGAAGTCTAAGAGAGGGAGAAGATCCTGTGAGGGGGGACTCAAGGGAGTGTGGAGGGGGATTCCGCACGGTTGCTCCAACAGGCTTGTACCTTAATATCGTCAGATTCAAGGCTTGTCTCGAGGGAAGTTCGCCAAAGAAGAAGATCTCCTTGGTGTCAAAGGATCCGGCGACTTTGCCGCACCGTGGAAGGTGGAAGTAATTTTGTAAGGGCTTCTCCGCCTAGTTGTGGGGGCTAAAGGAGAGACACTTGTTTTAGTGCAATACTTGGAGGGTGTCTCCAAGGAGTGGACGTAGGTCAAGGTTTGACCGAACCACTATAAATCCGGTGTGTTCTTTCTTATTACTGCTTCCGCATTTTAATTTTCGCACTTTCATTTCTTTGTGGTGATTTTGGTTTGTGTTTTGATTTAAAGATTCTTCTTTACCAATTCACCTCTCTCTTTATTTAGCCTTGGGCCAGTTCTATAGGGCTTAACATCCCTAACGAACTTTCTAGTGCCATTAGAGCACTTTCACCCAAAACTTACAATCATATAAATATAACTCTTTTATTGTCCTTAGTCACTTACTAATGTATATATGGCACATAATTTAATTCTTATGTTAAGATAATTAGATACATAGAAAATCTCACTTCTATTATGAATCTACAAACCTGTAGAAAGTAGAACATAGCCATAGGACAAATTATTAGCTATGTTTTAGAAATGTAATATAATTTGACCTTCTCAGTACCACCTGACCACCTACTTACTTTCTTAAAATATAATTTCATTCACATTATCTATAGTGAGCACAAAAGGGCCCTAGTAGATGTAGTTGATTTTTAGGACAAAGCAAAAGTAGTGGGTGCACAAGGATAACTTTCTCATCATAATGAGTACCACTACCCATAGGATGTATGGACAAAACATTTCATTAAGTTAGTGTTAAAGAAAGATACACACATTGAGCAATCCTCTTAACTTTAGTATTAGTTGCATAAGCAGCATGCGGGGGACTATACATGGTTTAGGGATTTTTTGCCTCCAATCATAACTATTTCCAACCACCACCACCTCCTCCTAACCAGGGTCCCTCCTATGATTACCTTGAAATGTTATGTTCAGTTCATGCTTTGTACTATGTTTATATTTTATGAAATTTCCTTCTTATGATGTATTAGTATTTAGTCCAATTTATTGTGATCGATTAGTAAACATGTTGGTTAGCCGTACTCTAAAAAACTTTAAAAAAAAAAGTACCATTGGCTTATCAAATTATATATCAAGCCGTCGAGAGTTGTCATTTTTACTGGTTTATTTTTATCAGCATTGTTACTTATTTTTTTAATGCCTATTGTGATTTAGTTTTTCTTTTAGTTTATGTTTTTTTTCTCATTAAAGAGAAAATTTTAAATTAATCTATTTTTAAAGGAATCATCTAGTAAGGGGGAGAGCATAGTAAGAAATTAAGTAAAATTTATAATTCCAACCAATAATATTTGCTATCATAAAAAAGGTAGAGATTATTACAATTAGGGAGCCCAACCTTATGCTTTGATGATTACAAATATTGCTGGCTAATAGTTTAGTTTCTCTTGTATTATATATTGCATATGTCTTGAATGTGCATCACTAACATTTTAGGTATGACATACACAAAGCGTCGTTAGAGAATCATAGCTCAAAAAAGGGTAGTTTAGGTTAGACTTTTTTAGATGAGTCAATAATTTTATTTTACTTGATCAAATGTATGTAACAATGTGTATGTTAGCTTAGTAGCCTTGTACACACATAAGGAGAACAAAAAAATAAATATTTCTAATTTTCTATTGATTCATTTTGTACTATTCATATTATACTATGCGATCCAAATCGTACAATATAATTCACTAAAATAAAAATTAATTAAATACTTAATTTAACGAAATAAAATAATCTTTCTGTATAATTGATTGTATTGTATGGCCGACACATGATACTCAACGATTAGCAAATATAGGAAACCCCACCATCAAATAAAATATACTTAAATTTGGCAAAATTTAAATTTTAAAATAAACTATTTGTGTTCTACGAACCAACTTGTATTCTATAATATGTTATAATATTGCTTAATTTAAGTAGTGTAATTAAGGAATCAAATTGGATTTATATTAATTATAGATTATACTGAATGATCATGTATCATAGTGTATGAATCACCCAATGACTCTTTGGGCAAACTTTGGTTTATCCTATATGAAATAATATTTTGATTAAAGTAATCATATTGGACTATCTATGGAAACAAAGAACTACTATGATACTCTTATCATACTGTATGAATAGAGTCGGCAGAGTTGAATTGTTAAAGTTTTTAGAAGCCTACTATTTAAATTATTAATAAGAAATTGAAAAAGCTTTATAGTTATATTGGGTCATGTGTTGGTGGTCCTTAATAGGTTTTTTCTTCTTGAGAGGGCTATGAGAAAAAGAGAGAAAGCGAGACGTTGTATGAGAGGGAGAAGTGTCTTGAGTTTGTCAAGAGAGTGTTAGAGGGATTTTTTTCACATGATTTCTCTGTCCAACATCTACTTGAGTTCCTCTATGTGTTATTATTTATCTTAAGTGAGCTTCGTGAAAGAATACATAGAAAAAGATTGTCACCTACTCTACTAAACTGGCAAGGTGAAAATAATTTAAGCTACTCTATCGCACTATGAGGGTGAAAGTAATTTGGGCTACTCTATCAAGCCTAGCAGGTGAATGAGATTTAGGCTACTCCACCAAGGTGAAAGGAATTTTGGATACTCTATCACATCATATTGATTAAAGTGATGTGTAAGGGCTTCTGTACCTAGCCGAAGAGGCTGAAGGAGAGCCATTATTAGATAAGTGTAATACCCAAGGAGGAGGACATTAGGGAGTGCACATTGGTCAAGTTGACAGACCCCATAAAAATTGGGTCTTTCTTTTATTTTTGCTTTTAGTTTGTACAGATTTGTTCTCTTATATATTTTATTTTCTAGTATGAGGTAGAGTTTGTTTTTTTATTATAATACAAAATCATGATGGTTGATTTTCTTTGATCTTTATTTTAAAAAGAAAAAGAAAAGAAAAGTAGATAGGACAAAAATATTTCCAATTGGCTTTTTCTATAAATTGAAAAATAAATGTATATACTCATTTTTTTATTGGTTTTAACTTTAAAGAATTTTTTTTGGAATTTTAATTTCAAAGGGATTTTGAAAAAAATTCCTAAAAATACTAATTAACCCCCCTCTTGCTTCGCCATTCCATTGTTCAATTAGTTTCACAACCAAGTATTGAACTTACAAAAAATAAAATAGAGATTTTTTTTTTAAATTTCTTTTTATCCTTTTAAAATTGAGTTATCAAATCATATGGTTTTATTCTACTCAATAAGATAAATCTATAGAGCTTTAGCATGCCTAAATTGGACATGTGTGTGAGGAGTTATAATTTTTTTAATTTTTAGGATAATTTTTAGATTTTCCCATAGTATTTACAAAATTAGGGGATGACTGCACCACAATTTACACTTGGCACGGCCAATTTGGTTATATAATCATTAGCAAGGGCCCAAGATAGCACATCTTAATTATCAATTATCGGGTATAATATATGATGATATGGATTTAAAGAAGAGAAACAATCAGATCAAAGACCGAACTATAATTAGATGTAATCATATCCATTGATCAAAATTAATTGCGTTGATTTCATCACTACCTCTCATAGAGTTTAACAACTAAAAGAGAAGTTATGGTTAATTTAGGAAATCTACTTGGTATAAATGTTTGAGAATAATCCAATCATATCTATATAAATAAACTTGTAATACAACAACTAAAAGTTTAATGGAGGATGTTAAGCATTATTGAACTATCACTAGGCACAACTTTATCTCCCGATGATGAATTAAATTAAATAAAAAACAACTACAATAATGTTGATGTTAATTCAATCAAATGAATATAACATCTACCACAAATGTTTTAATTTATAATTTTATAGGAAAATAAATCACAGAAAAGTAATATATGGAAAATAAAAGTTAGAATAAACACACCAGAATTTTATAGTGATTCAATCAGACAATGAATTATATTTACTCCCTAGAGTCCTCCACTCCGGGTATTACATTAACCCATAGTATCTCTCCTCTGTCCCTCACAATAAGGTAAAGTTGCTCTTAGAAGAATCACTTCCACCAACCCAATGCCTTAGAGATTCGAAATCATTTTCACCCTCATGGTGAGGTAGAGAACCTTGGAAGCTCTTTTCACTCTCTTGGTGAATGTAGTGAACCTAAAAGCTTTTTCACCATCCTAGTGAAGGTAGACTACCTTGTAATACATTTTTCACACTCTCAATGAAGGCAAAGAACCTTGGCTTTTAACCTAGTAGACTTTCTTCCTAGAACACCCAAAGTAGATCCAAAGAAGCCTATGATGGAATCAAGGTGCAAGCTTGATTGGAGCAACCATGTCAAACTTCCACACTACTTCTCCCTCTAGTAAACCTCACCTTCCCCTTTTTTACACTCTAAGATCTTTATTTCCTCTCACTCAAAATACCTTCAACATCCAAAGTCTCTCTTTACGAACCAAAGAAGAAAATTTATTTTTATGTTGTCTTAAAAAACCCTAAAATTTCAGTTAAGCAGTAACTATTTATTTGTTACAATTTATCATCATACAGTACAATTAGTTCAATAAATAGATTTCATATAGTCTGATGGAACAACCATGTGATGAACTATTCAAATATGTATACCATATCGTACATTATGATTTGAAGATCAAACACTACGATATGAAGATTGTATACTATGATCTAAAGATCATATAGTACTATTACTTAATTTTTATGTGATGATATAGGATGATTATTGGGATGATTGAAAATAATCTATGGTTATCATCTGGACAACTAACATCGTACATTATGATTTGTTATAAAATTAAAGTTTTATTTAAGATGATCTCCATAATAAACATGCTTCATATAGTGTGATCTAAAAATTATACAGTACAATTGACTATATTAATTAACCCTTGATTCGATTGACTAATCATAAGAATTTAATTAAGCAAGTTTTTAAATATCGTACTATACAAATGGGATCATATAGTTTGATCAATTCAATTATAGAAAATTTAAATGCTTACATAATTTTGATTGGTTAATAGGGTTTTTGTAATAAACAGATCGTACAATATGACTTTGATCATACAGTATAATTAGTTAAAATAAAATAAAATACAAATTAGACATTTTAAATTATTTGAAATACATTTGATCATACCATATGATTTGAATCATGCAATATGATTAGCTAAAAAAAATTAAAATTTTTTTCCCACTTCCATATATGTCTGTGCACGATCGCCAATATAACATGCACCTTTTATAAGACTATGACTCAAGAAATTTAAAAATAAATAAATAAATATTATGGACTCTTTGTCATCATATTCTACCCAAACTTGAGCCATAAATATTCTTACATGGTGTATGATGTACAAAAATTATTAGTACACAGAAAAATATATACACAATATATAATAGTAGGAGAAATCAAAATGCAATCAATAATATTTATTATCATTAAAATCAAAAGCATGGGATCTCATATTACAATAATCTCCTCCTTTTTTATGATGGAAACTATTTTAATTTGAAATTGCAAGGGCTTATATTCTCTCCTAAGCTCCCCCTCAATTAGATGAGATATTTTAAAAATGCTCAGGAAATGAAAAAAATTAGATGAGATATTTTAAAAATGCTCAGGAAATGAAAAAAAATAAATTAACTATTATAATTATTATTATTATTATTATTATTATTATTATTATTATTATTATTATTATTATTATTATTATTATTATTATTATTATTATTATTATTATTATTATTATTATTATTTTATTATCATTATTATCATTGTTCATTTATTTTTATATATGAAAAAATAGATGAAAACACAAATAACAAAGAGAAATAAAAATGATTTAACCGAACAAGCACAAAATACACAAATAACTAACATTGTCCTCTTTTGAAATCACCAAAAAGGGGAGAAATACATAAATAAAAATAACAATAAAGTATATAATACACAGATAATAGAAAGACTCCAAATAAACATGTAATCCTAGAAGTAGGGACTAATGCAACACGGGCTTCTGAATTTACAATTTTAATGATAACAAAAAATATTAATTACCATTTTATTTCTCCTAGTATTTGTAGTTCATATTTGTTTTTATGTTACCTAATATTTTAGTTACACGATGCATCGTTATTTGAAGATTCATGGCTCAAGATTGGGTAGAATAGGTTATGTTAAATGAGTCTGTAATTTTAATTTATTTATTTTTAATTTCTTGAGTCAAGTCCTATAAAGATGTATGTTAATTTGGTGACTGTACACACACACATGGGGAGAAAAATAATTTTAAATATTTTATTTTTTTGTACATCATACTATATAATATGAATCATACTGTACAATCTGGTGTAACAGAACTTAATTAAAATATTTTATTCTACTAAAAAATATTTTTGAAATATAACTAATTATATAGTATGACACCGCATTGTACTGGATAATCTATTATAATTAGAAAGCCACATGTCCATTAAATTAAGAAAAATTTTGAATTTGAAAAGTTGTTCTAATCATAATGCACAAACTTGATCATACTATACAATGTTTAAAATATTACCTAATTTAATCCTTTGATTAGTCAATCGAATCAGATTAATTTTGATATTTTGATCATATTATACAAACTGGATCGTACTATATGATCAAAAAAAATAATTTTGGTCATCCCATGTTTTATTCTAGACGAACTATATTTTAATTGAACTATTCGTACACTACTAACTGGTGATCATACAGTATGTACAATACTAACTAGCGATTGTACAGTACTAACAGGTCAAATTATACACATCATATTAGATGATCTTGTGATCGTACTATACAATCTTTGAGGGCGGAATTGATTTTTTAGGAATTTTTTAAGTCCTCTATTTAAGCTTTCTCATAAGACTTTGTAAGATTCTTTGGCAATCATTGAAGCTTCATTTTTTTGAAGAAAACTTGAAGATAGAACTTGAAAGGGAGATAGGAAAGGGTTGAGTTTAAGAGAAGTAGATGATCCATGGAGTGGGTTTTAAGGGAGTGTGGAGGGTATTTCACATGGTTACTTCAGCAAACTTGCACTATAATATCATCGGATTTAAGGTTCATCTTGAGGAAAGTTTTGGGAAGAAGAAGATCTCTTTAATGTCAAAGGACCTAGCTCCTCCGCCACACTAAGGAAGGTGGAAGTGATTTTGTAAGGGCTTCTCCGCCTAGCTATGGGGGTAAAAGAGAGTCACTAAAGGTTTAGTGCAATACTCAAAGGGTGCATCCGAGGAGTGGATATAAGTCAAGGTTTGACCGAGCCACTATAAATTTGGTGTGTTCTTTCCTTTATTATTTTCACACTTTATTTTGCCTTTATTTTTGTTGTGATTAACTACCTGAGTGAAATTAATAATTTATCTCTTTATCATGAATGTAATTTTCTTTCGTATTAAGTTTTAAAAAGATTTTTTCTTTTCATCAAAGAAGTTTAAAATATTCAATTCACCCCACCTCTTAGCACATCTCATACTTTCAAGTGGTATCAGAGCACTTTTTAGTGGTATCATGAACTTTTAGGAACTCTAATCTGGTGGTGATTGAGGTGTTGGTGGATTAAAATAGGGGTGAATCATGTCAAATTATTCACCAAATCATGCCATGTTTGACTTAAAATATTGTTGCAACTATTAAATATGGTATCCACTCGAGCATCTAATCGATCAAAGCATTGTATCGATTCTACATAGGAATATGGCTAGTACTCTTATGCTGGTGGTGGTGCTTGTACTATTACCGGTGCTGGTCCTAATGCTAGTGTTGGTCCAACTACCCCTTTTGCATCAGAATCTGACTCTTCTTCAGGCTCAACCCCTTGGTTACAATGAAAGAAGACATAGAAAGAGCCACAAGGGTAGAAAATAGGAAGTTTTCTCTATTTTTATAAGATAAATAGTTTAATTTTTTTGGTCTTTAACATATGCAATAAGGTGGCCTAATGCAAGATTATGCTTATGATAGGTTGAGCATGAGACAAGGGAAGTAAGGTTGTGTAGATAAGAAATGATCATTTGGGATTCATCAAAAATGATGTTAGGCATGATTAAGTAGGTGACTACAAATTATAGAGGAGTGATATTTACCATATCTCCAGTTTTAAGAAGAAAAGAAGTTCAGAGAAGATACTGAATGATGCAAGCATTTTTATTTAGGGATTGGACAAGTGGTTGATCTTAGTTAAGAGGGGTATTCCTTATAACTAGATAGACAGTGGTCTGATCATAGTCTCCCCTAGATGATAGATTATGGGGTTGAACTTCCTCAGTGGATATGCAGAGGTATTTAGCTAGATCTTGTTTAGTAATCTCTATAGGTTGTTTGCACACATAGAAAGTCCTGAAGGATAAATCTTTATATACTAGTAGGCTAGAAAAAAATCATAAAGTAGCTTAGAATTACAAGGGATAGCTAGGATGATTAGAAATTAAAGAGTACAAGTAGAGAAGAGATCCGTTACCTAATAAATAAGACTTGACTGGTCAAGAATATTGTATGGGGTAATTTGGGCTTCCTTGTATCTATGCTAGCCAGCTTCATCTTCCACAGTCTAGACACAGTCATTAGTAGAACATAAAGAAGAACTTTCTAGAGCAGATGATGAGCTCATTTACCAATAACCATCAGGAGGATTGAAGGAACAAGTCAAGTGAATAGTTGAATACAAAGTTTTGAGTGAATGAAAACTTAAAAATCAGTTCTTGTAGATTTTTAGCAAATTGTACTGTATGATTAAGATTCATACAATATAATCAAATGAATTCAATTCATCTAGACAACCTGATGCAAAAAGTGCTCAAATCATATAGTACGATCAGTATTGTAATGGTTGATCTTCATTAAAAATGATCAACATGAGGGGTCATCTGAAAGACCTTTAATTGAATTATTTATAAAGTACAAACATCTATTCATATAGAACAAAATTATTTTTATTATTATATCAATCTATTTATTTTTTTTTAATTGTTATTAACACATGGATTGAACAGTCTGAATAGGTGGTTTGTATAATATCATCATCAATAATTGGTCAAATCATAACTGTTGATATTACAAACGAAAATGATGTGTTGGGTTGCATAAATCATGTAATACATTGTGATTATTTTTTAACTTTTAATATGTGTAATGATCAAGGAATAACTACTACTATGTAAACAACACTAAACATTCAACAAACATAAAAAAAAAATTAAAGATACAAACAAAACTCAAAAAATCTCATGTTGTTGATTTCATCTTGCCTTAAATCAAGACTACATGTTAATGACACCAAGTCTAGTTCTCAATGTGCTAAAGGTGTCATAGATTAATGATTTGTTGAAGATGTTTTCTAGTTGATCCTTGGTTTCTACATGATTGAACTCAATATCTCCCTTAGAAACAGGGTCTCTAATGTAGTGGTGTCTGATGTCTATATTCTTAGTATGGGATAGTTGGAAAGGATTCTTAGATGTATATATCACTAGTATTATTACACATAATTAGAGTAGTGCAGAAAGAGAGTCCAGTATAGGAAAATTGGTTGTTACCGATGGAATAAAATAGTCGGTAAACATCAAATTCTACAGGTAAAATGCATTTTCTAGAAATTTTTTGGCAAAAAGTTGGGCAATATTTATTCACGCATCTAAAATTTAATTCTGTCAAAACAAATATGCTAAAAATATCTCCAGAAGACTTACCAACGTAATTCTAGTAGAAAACTTGTTAACAAAACATCATTTTCTTATAAGGAATTTTCACATTTTATCTGCCAAAATTACTGGAAAAAAATTTCCGCTATAAATGCCAGTGGATAATCATCTAGCTGGTTTTGCTAGATAGTTACCAAAGAAAATATCCAACGGATTATCCATTAGAAATACTAGAGGAAATTGTTTGATAGAAATATGATACCATTTCATTATGATAATGTTTCCAATAGATAATTAACCAAAAACCTATAGCAGTAATTAAAAAACCTTCTCTATTTGAAAAAAATGATTTCTATAACATAACATGCATAAAAATATTCCATAACTATATTCCTTTAAACTTAAACATAAACATAATCATAACATCAGAATCATCACCCAATATTGAACATATATATATAAAGATAAACATACATTCTTGATTAATTGACCATTCAAAAAATAGTTTAAAATGAAATGTGAAGTTTATTAATTTAAAATTACATAAATATGAAGAATTAACCTGCATCTACATCAGAATCAGTCTCCTACTCTGCTGAAGCTACCTACTTTCCATTGAGCTGCTCTATCATTTTCTATAGTTTTTCCAAAAACTAAGTGCATTGCATCTACATATGTATATGCATATACACTTTCCAGTAACCTTATGATTTCTTGACTTGAAATAGCTCAGCTTGAAAGGTAACTACTTGAATGATTTCCTAACTTGCTCTATCTTTGTTATATTGCAACTGGGGTGGAAGGTCCACCTATAACAGGCTGAGAGGGTTATGGGTGATAGTATGATGGGACATATGGTGGATATCTATAAGTTGGAGAGCTTCCATGAGAAGGTGGGGGTGGGTAGTAAAGGTATAAGGGAGTAGTATGCATGGAATATGGCAAAGGGAAGTAGGGGTCTGGTAAGTAAAACTATGGGCTACTAAAAGTAAGAGTTGGTAAAGGTAGGCTATGCTGACTTTGAGTGGTTTGTTGAGATGAAGAGGCCCCCTCAATATGTACAAATTTGCTAGGTGGGCCACCAGTCATCTTCTTGTTTGCACCTAAAAAATATATTTTTAATAAATCCTCTTTGATGCTCATCATCTAAAGCCATCTGCTAACAATAATAATAAATATTAGCAACATAAACTATAACAAAAATTTAATATAAAATAGCATATCAATTAAATAAATAAAGTAGAGAAAATATTATAATTAAAATAAATAAACTAACTTTTTCCATGCTGTTTAAATAAATCAAATTATTAATATAAATAATTGATTCATAATTGATTGTAAAAAATCATTTAACTTATGTTTACTCAACATTTGTTAATTTACTTTCATATGATAAAACATCTGCTCTACTATCATATTCCTCATGACTTTCCTCTACGTTTAAATCTACTTCCTCTAGCTGCAACTCACTCTTATTAGTTGTAATTTGATCGTCCATATCATTAGTAAGATCTTTTAATTTTTAAATTAACTCTTCTTGATGTACTGGTGGTATTGATATGGTTTTCTCAATTACTCCCCTGGGTTTGGGCTTCATAACTATGAGCTAATTCTTTTGCCTCATAATTTACTTGGATAGTTAGCAAAATAAACTTGACTTGCCTAGCTAGCAATAATGAATGAATCAAACTTTTCATATCTCCTATCCCACTTTACTTCTGTAATATTATAAAGATGATGTATTATTGTACATATGTTTTTTACTATATCAAACAAATAAAAACTAAATAGATACATACTGTTCCGATAACCAAGATATTTTAACTATTGTATTTCCTTTAATACCCCATAGTACTTAAAATCATTACATGTATGGGTGTTACCTCTTACACAAAACCAGATTTACTGATCTTCTTACCTTCACATAAAGATTTGGTTAGCAATTTGTTGCCATTAAATAAAAATATTGGCAAAAATTTCACTAATCTATTATGTCCCCAAGCTAAATACAGTAGCCCGTAATACTACAAATCATTTTCTTAAGTGTGCACCTAATTGGTAGATTGAATATATTATTACCATATTTATTGACAATAATGTTAACTAATTAAGATAAATTAGTAGAAATGAATAGTCAAAATGTATGCCATATTTTTGAACCAATTAGGAAAAAAAAATTCACTATCTTTTAGACTTCAACTGTTATTGATGTACTAAAACCATTAAAAGAATTCTTGTAAAATGTGTTTATTATGCCATCTCATATATGGAGAAGATCTCATGATTGCATATAACCTTTATAGTTTAGGAATTATGGGTAATTAAAACATCTTATTGACTGGTATATCCTTCAGCTTTATTTTCATCACATATTCTTATTTAAATCTTAGTGCGTTGGAATAACAGCATGCAATCTATGATAGATCATCTTTATAGTATAACATGTATCAATTGACTTAACAATCTATTTTTTGTGTATATCAAAGCAAGTTTGGAAACAAACATCTTTTTCTGGTATAAATCTTTAGAAATTATGTTATCTAACTAGTTGATTTCCTTAAGCAACCCAATAAGTTAATTAAAAAATTCATGTTAGACATTTTATTCTTCCTGGAAGCTTAACATTTTAATAGCAACAAATAACTCTGAGTGAGTGGTGCGCCCCTTCAATATTGGTTATTGGACAACAAGCAAAAAAATCATAAAACTTTTGTGCTTATTATTTGATAAATCTTCTGTATATTATTCAAATTATGCATCAATTACATTATGAACTAAGTCCTCAAGATCTAGTTAGATATTTTCTTCCTCAACTATATTATAACTTGTAGATAGACCACATCGAGAATCAAAATGTGGCTTGCACTCAACATGAAAAGTCCAATAATAATATTTTTGTATAAACTCTCTGTGATATAGATAAAAAAATTACATCATCTGGTCTTAGGTGCACTTGATTTTTATGTTTAGAATATGGACATCAAAACTTTCCATCTGAGATGAAGTTGGGCAGTTATTTCGTTGTCAGATTGTAAAAGTTCACCCCAATAATAAACTCATTAATTAATATCTTTTATCATAGCACCAATTAGTTATACATCAAATTTTTTGTTTTTTAATATCCATAATATAGCCTACATATAATATGAAGATATTAAATATTATTGGAAAATTTGTTGAAGAAAAATATATGGATTTTAATTTTATTTATCTTTTTTGTCGATATTCTGTTGGTACAATCTGTTAGTATTAGGGCGATGGATCAGGGCGGCAAATTATCAGTCAATACTTTCGGCATAACTTTTTAGCCAAAAATATCAATCGATTAAACATTAGAATCTGTTAAGGAAAGTCTGTATATAAACATAATTGTTTTCGTTGGAATTCTGCCAGAATATCTGTCGAAAAAGTTTCTGGCGAAAAATTATGCTAGTAAAGATTTTCTGACATGTTAATTATCGTTGTATGAGGTTTATAAAAATTTTGCCTGAAAGCTAAATTTTTTATAGATTTCTATTATTACCGGAGGATTTGGTTTGCCATGAACAGACATTTTTCAGTAGTGCCAAACAATCTAATCCACCTGATAATTGTCCCAACAAACTTTAGTTCATCCTATATGATATGAGATTCAATTTGAATTAATTGTACTTGATAATTTCCAATTATAGAAGATAGTATTCAATGAAACTGAACTAATTGTACCATATGATATATGCATTGTCTTATATATGATTAAAATAATTAAATTTAAAATTTTTAATTTTATAGAACCTTTTTCATAAACTCTTATTATTTTTTAAAGTAAGAGTATTTTGGTAATAAGGGTCTTCTTTATACACAGGTAGAGCTTGGTGAGAGAGTCCATATTCACAAGGAGAGATAGGAGGTGAGGTTGGCAAAGGGAGAGTGCCTTGAGGGAGTAAAGGGGTTCAAGAGGGTCACATGGTTTCTCTGATTAATATGCACCATAGGTCCTCTGATTGTGTTTTAGGTAGCTCTAGGAAGGAGAGTATTTGGTATCACTTTGACATATTTGAAGATTTATTCTTTAAATCATGTAACATATCAATTTTCATCTAACGAATCTAGTAACTCCAATGGAATAAAATTTAAACACATAATTAGTGAGGACAATAAAATATTTATTGACAAAATAATTTATTCATCTTTTAATATATTTTGCAATATAATAAATTTCATAAAAAGATATGATGTAATTCAGATAAAATTACTTATATTAATAATTATTCATAAATTCCTGTTCAAAATAGATACATATTAAAATTTCAATCATAAAAGCTTATTGATTTTAATTACCTTAATTAAGCAACTTTACATATTGGAAAATTTTTATGTAATACATGAAGCATTTAAAAATATTTAAATTAGCATAAAATTTATTTAATTAAGGAATATTATTTATTTCTAATTTAGGCATATTATCCTTAATTAATAATATACAAATTAATGGTATTATGTTGTGAGCAAACCAATCCATGCAAGTAAACTGTTAGGGTCCTCTAAGATACTCCTAAAAAAAATGACTTGAATTATTATATATAAAGCTTCAAGCTATTCATGTTGGTGGTTGTTTGTTGCTGCGTTTGTTGGCATCTCATATCTTTCTTTCAATGTTATCTATTATTGCTTTATTATCTAGGTTGTTTGGTGGTTGTACTATTGTGATGTGTGCTAAGAATTATGGCTGGATCACTTTTGGGAAGTCTGGTGCTCTTCACCCCCATTGTTATACTATTTCTTATTGGTGATATTGGTGGATGTTTGCTACCCCTTACTCTGATCAAGGCTGTTGTATTTTCTCTCATTGATACTGGTAGTATGGCTGAGATTTGGTTTGCCACCTAATCTCATTTTATTAATAACAATTGTTTAACCTTTTACCTTTGTCTTTACTGGTTCCATCCCTTTTTCACAGTACCCTTTGTGTTCGAGTTTCTTAATTGTGTAGATTTGGAGGCTGGAAAATTGTCTAGGCATTTTTTGCAGGGAGATCACGAGTTATAGATTTTTTGGTGCTTGGAGGTTAGCCTACTATTTTTGCAGGAAAACTATGTTGATTGTTCTTTTTTTGTTCTTTCTTTTTTGGGTGTTGTCAACTTGCAGTCCAAGAATGTTATTAGGGGATTTTGTTACACTTATTATAAGGAACCACCAGCTCTTTGGTTTCATTTTATTCTATTTTGTAGCTCCTGTGAGCATTAATGAGTTGGAGGTTCCTTTTAAGGACATTGTAATTCTTTTTTGAATTAATGTGTAGGCTCCTCTGAGGGTTTTCCCACAAAAAAAAAAGCTTCAAGCTATTCATCTTGGTACATCCTGTCTTTTCTATTCTATTCTCAAATTAGGTTGAACATGGTTAGGTCTGCAATGCACTTCCCATAGAAGTAGTCATTGTGTGCATCTATGAAACCAATGAACTTGAAATACTAAGCATACAAACAAGTGCATCTAAGCATACATTGTTATCATTAAAATTAATACAGTAGGTCATGAGGCACATAGAGCCAACAAAGTTTCCTAATATTTTAGGAGAAAAGAATTGAATAAGAAGAAGTTGCATGGGAGTGGTGAGAATGGGGTAGGGGTTCGTTGTGAGGCCAAATTCATGGATGGCTCATGAATTGATAAAGCTATGGCCAAGATATCACCCAGTTATCCTCCACTCGAAATTGAAGTGATAAAGCCTAAAGCCTCAAACTATTCTATAATTCGTAAATGTTTGTGTAATTATCTCTCAAGCATTTATATTTTTGCAAGTTTATGCAACATTTTGGTTATCAATTCACAAGCAATCTTTGGTGTTGAATTGCGCTTAGGAATACTTAAATTTTTCCAATAAATTATGGAAAATTATGTTAAATTTTATCTTATTTTCCAAAATTGTTATGAATCTTAAATGACTCCAATTCATGAGATGACAGTTGTGTTTAATTGACCAAAGAGACATTAATATTTTTACAATAGGGGCATTTTCTATTATAATCATTTCTACTTTATAATGAATTTAATTGATTCCAACGTTTTCCATGTTTTTTTTGTACCCTACCAACATAAGTGTTTATCTATGAATGTTGTTGGATTTGTTACATTAAGTGTTTTGGAAGGTATCCTACACTTAATGATCATTTACCTTTATGGCAGAGTACTAGTAGATAACCATCATAAATCCGTTGTTTGTTACATCGGGTGATCATGGCCAAAGTGTGTCCATCATAATGGCCCAGGTTAGCCAATTAGACTGCCCTATGGGTGGTTCATCTTATCATTTTCCAGGTTGATACTAGAATTTAGTTGGATCATCTAATGTGGGTTTTGATTTGATAGTTAAAAGGTTAAAAATGACCTTTTTTTGAATTAATAACTACGATATATTTTTACATATTAGGGTAATTTTTTGATAAAGTTATTATTTAGAATGTAGAGAATTTTTGTACTCCGAATGTCCTCTAAAAAGCAAGCCAACTATATTTTTGTTAGCTCCTCCAGACTTCTCAGCTATCTTTGTCACCAAGTTTCGCATAGAAATAATTACTCCTCTGTTGCTAAATGACAATCATTTGTCATCCTATGAAATACACAATCATTTGATCTTGTGAAACGCCATTGAGTAATGTCTGATGGCTAACTTCACATTGATGCAATATTCATAAGGTAATAAATTGTCTTTCAATTATCATGAATAATCTAGTATAAAAGAAATATTATATTTATACGAGGGATAGTTGTACAAGTTGTATTGAAATGATCTTAAAATTATAAAGGAAACAGGCGATATATTCATAATGTTTTATTGGCTTTGAAAAGAAAATATATAGATATTTGGACTGATATACAGTAAAAGCTGAGATTCGGGCCCTTCTTCCCAACGATTCTAACCTGCCCACTCTTTAATGAAAAGCAAGCCTAATAACATCCAAGCTACTTTTGGCTCGATTGGTTTCATTCCTAGGTTGGTCCATTACCGCTATAATCATTGAAAACATGCGCCCACTTGAGAGACTTTGCATGTTTCAGTGCTTCTAAACGACAAAACGTATTCTGAGCACCCATGCTTGACAAAGCTAATTGGAATATGATTTCACCTATTTCTACGTAAGGAAAAAAAAAAAAAAACTTCAGGTCATGCTCACTAGGTATACAAGGAACGTAATAATAATAATAATGATAATATAATTAAAATAATATTTATTATTAATTATATGTGCATTGGTTAAAAAGTTTTGGAGCAAACCTGTGATATCAAAATTAAATGCAAATATATTTTTTAAAAATGTACTTATCAAAAAATTGTTCTATTGTTACTGGATTATCACCATCCAAAAATTCTTCATACATATGTACTTATATAGATAAGGGAGAGAGAGACTGTTTGATTTTACGTTTGATGTTATTTTCTTTGGGCTGGGGAGGTATTTCAGCTGGCTGTACTCTTTCAAGTTAACTTCTTTGAGGATGATTGTTACCCAGTTGCTTTGCCTGGATGGTAATAGCATTCTGAAAGCCGCTTTTTACCATTTTAATTTATTTGCTTTTAATGCTTTTTTTTGGAGAATTTCTTGCAGGTTACTCATTATCTGTTGTTTTGGGAGCTATAATTAATGTAAGGTTCTCTTCTTTTCCTTCTCGCATTTCTTTTCGTATTTCCTTTTGTTCTTTTGCAGGAAGTTCGTGCTGAATGAGATAACTAGGATTATCCTTTTTTGGGTGTTGTTTACTCACAACCCGTTTATCTACTCTTGTTATTTTTGTAAGCATAGGATAAGGAACTACTGGCTCTTAGGTCTTTTTATCTCTTTTTTTATTGTAGCTCTTCGGAGCAGTAGCAAGCTGGTGGGTCCTTTTAAGGACTTTGTAACCGATTTTTGTTTTAACACGTAGGCCCCTCCGTGGGTTTTAACCATATATATATATATATATATATATATATATATATATATATGTATATACATATACATATATATATATACATATATATATACATATACATATACATATATACATATACATATATATATACATATACATATATATATACATATACATATATATATATATATATATATATATATATATATATATATATATATATATATATAAAAAGAGAGAGAGAGAGAGAGAGAGAGAGAGAGAGAGAGAGAGAGAGAGAGGGGTGTCCACAGCTCAAGATATGAGATCAGGTTGGAAAGCCTTTTTGGAGAAACAGTAACTCGTTAGCATTCATGAAAGGAACAGATCCTCCAAAGGGAAGTCTCACCACAAAGTGAGCCAACCACTGCCAGCCTTAGCAAATTGGTTCCTCAAGAATCTTTATAATGACCGAAAGTAAATAATTAATTTGCATTCGCTGCATTTACCTCAATATTTAAATATTAAGTCGGAATATTTATAGTAATATAAATGTGTGATTTGGATCAAAATAACTATATTGCAAGTTTATGTGGGTGGATGGGAGTGAGGCAGGGCCTTTTTATATTATACTCAAGATTCTACTCCACAGAAGCGGAATAATGATAAAGGATTGAATAAACTAGCTAGACAGGAGCACGTACGTACTACATAATGCTGCATCATTTGCTGAAGCATTACTCGCGTACAAAACAACAACAACCACAAATAACATAATCATGGAAAATATCCATCTAATGCTATACCCACATTCAGTTCAGCAAAATGTAACTATTACTCCCTCTGAGACTTGTAAGCCCATCTATGGTATAATGTGAAGTAACCTTTCTTAGCAGTATATTATATAACATAAATTAACTTTCCTTCTGCTCTCTATATTCCTCTATGATTAATTCACTCCAATAAAATATCTAATGACATGTCAAAAATATATTTGACCACCTAGCTATACCCGGACGACCATCCAACTTGAAAATCTCAACCCCTAATCCTATATAAAGCAAAAATATTAAAAGAGTTCTAACTATATATAATAAAAAATAAAATAATTAATGAAAGAGGACTAACCATATACTAATAGAGAATGCAGGAGGAAAGCTACTTTACATTGTGTAATACCATTCCATGGAAGGTTACTTAAAATTATACTGTAGATAGACTTATTTGAAGGTCTCAAAAGTGGAGATAGTTACACCATACTGTGATTAGATTAAATGTTCGTAATATTCATGGCCAGTGCTTAAGTGGCATATCATTAGATAGTTATTTACCAAGGTTATTTCATCATTCATGGCTGCTTTGTATGTGGGAAGTACATAAGGTTTGTATGTACCTTTGTTAGCAAGCTGTTGTGGCAACTTCATTGCTTCTTTAATCTTTAATATTTTCTAGGTAGGAGCACAAGCAAGAGATTCAATGATTGAAATAGACTAGGGAATGAAGGTGCATGAGAGATCTCAGGACTTGAGAGCAAGCATCCTTCTGAACGAAATCCCATTCTAACATCCTTGTGTCTATTGGGATCCAAGTCAACTTTCATCAACATCGTTAACAAATGCTATACTCTATAAATAGCATAATTTAGATGTCAAATATATAAAAAAAATGGAATGTACTAAAATCTGCATTTTCAGAATACGATATCAATAGATTTATATTATTTAAGCATGAAGCATTTATCAGAAGTCAAATTTCTTTGCTTATATGTACAAACTTATAAAAAACTGTTGGTGTTGCCTCAAATTTGGCTTGACCTTTGTTACAAAAAATGGGTCAATAGCAACCAAACAATAGAGAGAGAAAAAAATGGTCGCTAAAGATGATTAATCATTCAAATTCTTCAAAATGTATGTTGAAGTTGCCTTGAATTTGGCTCGACCCCTATTTGTTCATATTCTTGATCATTGTACGGTTCGCAGATAAGTCGTGGGTCCAAGGGGTCAACGTCCCCTGGGATTGACCAAGGGTATTCAAATTAATAAATAATGAAATTTTTAGTATTCAAATTAATAAATAAAATGATGAATTTTTTTTTTACTTCTCTTTGTATTTGGTTCATCATTTCCTAGCAATAACACCTCTACAAGATGTGTTTAATTATGCTACAGGGAATTACTTAAAGACCTCAATATTTTAAAACTTTTAGGGTGGGAAATGTCCTAAAAGCTCTTGTAATAAAGACTAAGAATTAAATGGAGATGAACAAATTACCTAAAAATCATATTTAAATAGATTGGTAGACTTAAGGGGGATCCTCCCATGTTTAAACTCCACATGTTACTTGAAATTATAGTATTCCTTTTGTGTGTGTGTGTGTGGGGGGGGGGGGGGGGGGGGGGATTTTAATTTGATCTAGGTTTGAACTTTCTATAAAAATTATTTAAAAGTTGTTCAAACAAGATTTCATGTTGAAAACCTATTTCAGTAAAGTTCAAGGAATATTCAATCATTGCTCGAACTTAGATTTTGGTATAATAACAATATCACAATAGATAATAATCTAATAACTATATCACATCAAAGAGATCCTCAAAAATTAAGGCAAAATATATCAGAATAAAAAAGAATTGAAGTAATAATATTTGCAAAAGTGATAAAATAATAAATTAAACTGCAAATATAATAGAATGATTCAATCATATTTTAATAGATTGGTTGACCTACATTATTGTTAAACAATGAATAACTCTCCGTAGAATTTTATATGATATATTTTTATTTTTAGAAAATTTTCTTTTTTTTCAATAAAAAAGATTGTGTTGAATTATATTTATTCTATAGTCTTTGTTGAAAATGTAATAGGAATATAGGATAAAGTCTTCAAACTATATGTGATAATAGTTTCTATAGACTTTTCTTGAAACAACAAATGGCATACCTTATTTTTTTATCAAGAACATCACCAATTATATTATTAAACATAAACAAGAAGAGTATCATCAACATATATCTAATAATAAAAAGGTCAATATGTCCAAACAACAAATAACCAAACATATCCAAAAATACATAAATATAAATGTCTACGTTAGTAAAAAAATAACATCTACTCTAATTCAGTCTCCTCCTCAGCTGATGTTGTACTCCTCTCACCACTCATCTGCTACCTCATCTTTCGCATTTCCTCTAACATTTGAGCCTGCTACATCTGCATCTGCTGCTGCATCCCCAGCTACTACTGCTGCATTTGCATCTGCCAGTCAGCTTGTACTTTTCTTACTTATTCTATCTTGGATGTAAGGGAAGCTATATGTTGGGTATATAAAGACTCTTGGGTATTAGCTGAGAAACTGGAGTCACCAGATGTTTTAAACTTATATGTAGCTAGCCTAAATTGTATATTATGTCGTGATACATTCCTCCTATCACTTGCAACCAAGTGTGGTAGTCAAAATATTCTACTAATCCATAAGAAGAACCTTCACTTGCTGCAGTTTGGCTCTCTCTCTCGAAGCCGTGTATACTTATAACATCTCAAAAATTAAACTTATATACTTACATAAGCTTTCCTCACACGCTCATCAACCCATTACTGGTTCTCATGCCGCTTGTGGGTATGACTATGCAAATGTCTAGTGAGAACATCAGAAAAAAGCGTACACCAAGTTGTTAAACAAATAATCAAACATAAACAAGAAGAATATCATCAACATATATCTAATAATAAAAAAGTCAAGATGTCCAAACAACAAATAACCAAACATATCCAAAAATACATAAATATAAATGTCTACGTTAGTAAAAAAATAACATCTACTCTAATTCAGTCTCCTCCTCAGCTGATGTTGTACTCCTCTCACCACTCATCTGCTACCTCATCTTTCATATTTCCTCTAACATTTGAGCTTGCTACATCTGCATCTGCTGCTGCATCCCCAGCTACTACTGCTGCATCTGCATCTGCCAGTCAGCTTGTGCTTTCCTTACTTATTCTATCTTGGTTGTAATGGCAGCTATATGTTGGGTATATAAAGACTCTTGGGTATTAGCTGAGAAACTGGAGTCACCAGATGTTTTAAACTTATATGTAGCCAGCCTAAATTGTATATTATGTCGTGATACATTCCTCCTATCACTTGCAACCCAGTGTGGTAGTCAAAATATTCTACTAATCCATAAGAAGAACCTTCACTTGCTACAGTTTGGCTCTCTCTCTCGAAGCCGTGTATACTTATAACATCTCAAAAATTAAACTTATATACTTAATTACATAAGCTTTCCTCACACGCTCATCAACCCATTACTGGTTCTCATGCCGCTTGTGGGTATGACTATGTAAATGTCTAGTGAGAACATCAGCGAAAAGCGTACACCAAGGGGCAATAATCTCTTGCAAATATCTAGTGATAGCATCCATAACTAAAACCAAGTGCAAACACCAAGATACATTTTCTTGCAAATGTCTAGTGAGAATATCCATAATAAAAACAAACTAAAAGCATACACAAAGATACATTCCCTTACAAATGTCTAATGAGAACATCCATTACAAAAGCAAAAGCATATGCTAAGATTTATTCTTTGAAAAATGTCTTGTGAGAACATTAATAACAAAACCAAAAGGCATACACCAAGATACATTCTCTTGCAAATGTCTAGTGAGAACATCCAAACTCAAGGTTATGAGATAATACATTCTCTTACCGGTGGCGTTCGGGGCTACTTTTGGCAAAATTCGGCGAGGGTCGTCAGGACAGCTCTCGGACTTGAGTGAAGAGAGCAAAAGAAAGGCTCGGGGTGTCGGCGCAGCTCTCAGATGTGAGAGAGGGAAAGAAATGTAAAGGGTTCGACAGTTCTCGGATGTGTGAGAGAGCAAGAAATGAGAAGTCGTTCGATGGATTGGCCAAAATAGGGCTCTTACCAGCATATTTTCTTGTGTATTATAAGTCAGTTATATAAGCGACGGATAATACGCTGGTATTACTTCATCTAGTTTAAGTAAGCCGGTGTAATATTCTCTAGTAATTATGTCGGTAAATACCAGTGGCATATGCATCAGAAACCTTTAAAATGCTGGCAGAATTTACGCCGGTATTTTGGCGGCGGATATTGCGCCAGAAATTGCGCTATTAACTTACCAGTACATATTCAGCCAGTAAGTATACTAGTGTTACTAACATAAAATGTTCCACCGAAAAGTCCGACGGTAATAACAGATTTTCCTGTAGTGTATCTATAAGCATGTTATTTCTTTTCCATTTCAACTTTTTAGGTGCTTTCTCCTCCCTAGCTCCAAAATAGATTTATAAGTCAAATACGATAGTGACATTACATATCCAATTATAATGTGTTAGGCTACAACATATTACTTCATGCTAGTAGCTCCGTAGTCCATTGTACCTCACTTTAGCCCTCTATTTATTTTATATCATGCTAGCAAGTCAAGCATCTTAGTGAGAATTGTAGTGGCTTTTCATGATCGAGGAAATTGTATATGAGAAAATATATCTTAGGCTTCAATGTACATCTCTCTCAATGAACTCCTTGAAACATTTCTCTAGGTCTGTAATTTTAAAGTTCTTCTTTCCATCCAACTAATTATTACATAGCTATTTACGTCTGCTCATTTTATGAAATTCAACCTCATATGTGAATTAATATAACTATAATACATTAATCAAAGTAAAATCAATAAGTATAAATATGATGTTCGTCCTGCAAATATTAAACGCAATGTAATATTTCTTATTCTCATCATTGCATAAAAAAATTTAGCAATAGTGGATAAATATGGGCCCCATAAATCTATAGTATATGTGTTTTGAAGAAGAGATTAAATTTCGATCTAATACTCCTTATAATGAATTCATTAACTTTAAATTATCTAACAAGCTTATCTATCATTTACTTCTGCTCATATTTTAGAATTCCACCTCATATGAGAATTCATAGAACTCAAAAACATTAATCAATGTAAAGTCAATAACTCCAAATATTATCTTCATCCCTCAATTATTAAACATAATGTAGCATCCATTGTTCTCATCATTGCATCAAAAATATCAGTAATAATTAGTAATTATGGACCCCATGCACAAAATTATGAGTTTTCAAGAACATATTAAAGTGGGGTCACCTACCCTTGAGAATGAAGTCATTTGCCTCAAATTATCTAACTAGCTTATCTGTCATAGAGCCCCACCACCCGCCCTCCCCTCATGTTATAATTTAAATCTTTTTTTTTATTTTAATTTAATTATTTAATTTTCTTACAAAATTTTAATATGACTTTATAGTTTATACTATATCTAATAATTTATTCTTCTAGCATTACTACAATTTCAAGTAAAATCTAACATGATTTCAAGAATATTTTTCATACGATAGAATTAGTTGTTCTTGATCACAAGTCTAACATTAGTGTGTTACGTGTTAGCACCACAAAGCTTCATTGCAATTTCTATTAGTCAGGATCCTTTAATTGTGTGCTTATTTTAACCAATATATCTTAAAAAACTTTAGGCTTCTCTAAGTTCATATGCCTCCAAATCCAATATCATTTAGAGATCTATCTATAATTATTTTTTTCAAGGAGACTAGTTGGTCAATATAAATGTTCAAATGCCTCCAATTCCCCCCTTTCCTCCCAAAAACAAACAAAACACACTTTATGCGATATGTGTATAATAATAGTTTTCTAATAGCATAATCAGAGGAAATATCTGCATACATAACAAACTAATTCAAATAAGTCAAATTTCAAAAGCGATACATCAACATCAAGCTTCATCCCATTGAGTGGGGTTAGCTATATGATTTATTTTTCTCTATTGTATCTAGTTAAGAGTCAATTCTCATTTCAATTATCTAAGAAAATGAGAGTAATGAGAGAGTAATGAGAGTGAAATTAAATGAAACATAATAGCCTTCTATAAGAAGAGTCAAAACAAACATCTCGACGAATGATACTAACTAAAATAAATCAATTCAAAAGACATAATATGGGTAAAATAAAATGAAACATCTTCGAACAAGGGCTGAGCCGTGAATGTACTATTATAGAATCATACTAAAATCAGGATCAAATCATCTTTGAATCATCCTTAAAAAAGAAAGTTCTATCTTCAAAACATATTTTATCATGATTTCAACAATCTTCAAACTATAATTGAACCATGGTTGAACCATCTTCAAAATAAATTGGAACCATCTTCAATTCATGTTTGAACAAGATGGAAATAACTTTTGAGTTTGATTTGGTAAGTTGATTTCTGAAGTTTGAAGAGCCAATACTTGACAGGTGAGGAGGCAATTTAAGAAATCAAAACATCAAATAATTTAGTTTTATGACATTATCGAATAATTTATTCTATTTTTATTTAATTCAACCAATGCGAAGGTAATGCCATTTATTGCCTTTTAACTTAAATAAATATTTTTTATTTTTCGTAATTTTTAATCAATTTTTTTTATTTAATTTTATGAAAATCTGGTAAAACCTTACCAATATTAACTCCTTTACTTATTTAACCCAGACTTCTTTAATTTCATCACCTTTTATCGATATGATATAGTAAAAAAAAAAAGGAATTATTAGTATATCATGGTATATTTAACTTCATATAATTATTTATTGTGCATGCCAAAACTGTTCTTTTGACTAATATGAAATTATGGTTTTCAAATTTAAATATTTGATTTCCCCTTTGGATTAAAAAAGGGCTGGTTACCATTGCTCAGTATAGACTGACAAATGTTGATATATACAACTCAATATTGATCTCAAACTGAAAGCAAATTGGCCATGAATAGATAATCTAGCTGTGGATAAGGGCCGGCATCACGTCCTTTCTGTGCACCCTTTGTTATGTTTTGCTGCAATTTTTAAATCTTTGCGAATCTTGAAAGCCTCTTGAGACTTAAAAATTTGGTTAAAGGAGAATTATTTTCGTACGTTGATGCTTGTTGGAGAAGTAGGGTTGACAGGCCCTACAATTCAGTCATGCAGTGTCGTTTTTAAAGAAACTTTAATCATATTTTCTTTTCGGTCAGTTAAGGTCTCTTTCAACTCTTAATGACTGCCTCTCGACCTTTTGCGATCTTATAGGGTTTTATGGAAATCTTAACGAAGTCCTGAATCTGTTTTGGAAAATCGATGAATCATCAACTTTTCTTCTATGATATGCAAGGAATTTTGAACATTGGCCTTCTACTTTTCCCCGAGTAAAATCTTTAGTTAAAGATTATCCATCTTTATTTGATAGATTTAACAAGTGGTTAGCTGGTTTTAAACAAAAACATTTTTCCAACGCTGGTCTTTTGTATTTCATTGAATCCCCTATTTAGAACAGTCTTTCCAGTTCTGATTTTTTCCCCTTCCTAATAGTGTTATGAAGAAACTGTCCTCTTGGTGTTATAATTTTTTATTTGATGGAGGGGGCAGCTAAAGGATTTATATCATCTTCTGGTATAAAACAATTTTGTCAAAAATGAAATTTGGCTTAGGTCTGATCTAATTGCACCCTTAACACTAACTATAAAATGAATGTTACATCCGAGATCATTTGTTGCCCAAATTCTCTTTCCCAATTATGCATGCACTCCCATTTAGGAATCTCTTTGGAACCTATGCATTAAGAAACTGTTTCATTTATGAAAAGTGTGATGCTACTCTAAGACAAAGGCTGAAAGTCTCACGAACCAAGCTATATATTATATTAAGATTTGGGGTATTTATCATGCACAACACTCTATATAAGCCTATGGATGACCTATAATATGTGTAAAATGATTGAAGAATATAAATGAAACTTCATTTAAGATCACTTGATATGTAAGTTAGCCATATCGGTCAAGGAAGCAAAAAGATAACTCTACTTGGCTTGTTTGACCAATTAGAATTTTTCATATTTATTTTTGAAAACAGTTACTTTCATTTTATTTTCTTCTCCTTTATAACTGAATTAGTCTTCAATTCATGAAATAGTATTTTGTTAGATCCTAAGGCTTTCTAGAATTGTTTAGGCTTGAATAAGACCTAAAATTAGATTATTGCTTTGTACTTTTTCATTCAATGATTAAAATTACTTTTTTCATAAGAAAATTTCATGTGAAAAATTTTCGGTGGCCACTCTATTGTTTTGTCAAGCTTGTTGGCTAATCATCTAAAGCATTGGTGCACTCTTCACATCAATTTGATATAATTTGAAGCCTCCAAAACTTGAAAATTGCTAAATGAACTCTAATGGTTTCAAATCTAACAACTAGGGTAATGGCCTCTTCAAAATCAATTAATTTCTTCTATCTTATTGTACCACTTACCTACTAATCTAGCCTTATTTCTAATCACGAACCAAGAGTCATTCAACTTAATTCTAAAAACCCATATAGTGCCAATAACACTCTAATTGTTGGGTCTACTAGCCAACTCTCATACATCATTTCTAACAAATTGATTAGAATGTTGCTACGGTTTATACGAACAAGGATATGAATGTATGAAGATATTTATTGGATCTTGAGAAGTTGTCTACTAGTGATATTCCTTTTCTTGAGGGAGGGGATTTTAATTGTATTCTTTCTAAAGTGGATAAGAGAGGGACAAAGAGGTTCATATTTTTTCAAGGTCCTCAAGAGATGAGATCATTTATGGCTAACAATGATTTTTATGATGTAGGTATTATTGGACCAAAGTTTACGTGGTGTAATAATAAGGAAGGAACTTCAATAATTTTGGGAACGATGGATAGATGTCTATTAAATTCAATAGCTTTACAATGTGTACATTTTTCTATGGCGAGACATCTTATAAGAGTTGCATTGGATCATACTCCAATTTTTTTCAAGATTAATGATACTCCTCTACCACAATGTAAATTTATCAGTGTTGAAGATGTTTGAAAGTCATATCCAGCTGTTGTAATATTATACTTAAATCTTGGAAAAAATTAGATTTCAGGAATGAAGCAAAAAATTTTGCATAGGAAGATGAAAAGAACGTTGAAATCTTTGAATTATTGGAAAAAAATATAGTGATAGAATTGTATTCTCCAAAAATAATTTGATAAAGGAAATCATGGAATTGAAATTGAAAGAAATATCAGAAGGTGGACTAAATCATCATAGCATGAAGCTTCTCAGAATTAAAGTTTAGGAGTTGAATGTGACTTTGGCCCAATTATCTACATGGTGAAACCAAAGAGCAAAGGCGAGATGGATGGAAGATGGAGACTAAAACTTTAAATACTATCAAGATTATGCTTCAGCAAAAAGGAATGGGAATTGGATAAAAAAAACTAAAGATAATAGTGATTGTTTGTAAGAAGTCAAGAAAAATTAGAAGCTGTCTTTTTCAAAAAATTTAGTTAGAAATGGAAAGGCAAAAATTGTAAGCTATCTGAATGGTCTGGTGTTTATATTCAATAGAAAAATGATGTTTCGGATTTGAATATGATGAATGCTTATTTTACTAGAGAAGAATTTGTTAAAGTTGTATATCAAATTAGAAATAACAAGTCACCCATTCTTGTTGGTTTTATATCCTCGTTTCTAAAATTCTTTTTGGATGTTATTTGGAAAATCAGAGAATGGTAGGGGAAAGAAGAAGACTTATAAGTAGATGGGGTTTAAACTAATTAAAGAACTGCAGTATTTGAGAGTGAAGATGACCATAAGGAGGTTAGTGAATTCTGACTTCAAAAATATTTTAAATCATGCATTAGAAAGGTTAAATGCCTTGGGTAACAAATTTCTTCTTATGGCTGGTAGAATTCCTCTTATTAAAGTTCATTTCTACCATTTAGTATTTTCTTATCAACTCATTCGTTAGTACCTAAGGGGTTGTTAAATGAGTTTGATAAGCAATGCAAAAATTTTATTTGGCACAAAGATAAAGGTAGGAAAGGATTACATTATGTTTCATAGGAGGAGCCTTGCAAACCCAAAATGCTTTAGGTCTTGGATTCATTCATCTGTAAACAAAGTTGGTCCATTAGGATCTAGACTTGGAGATTTATTCAGAATCCTTCATCTTTATTTAATCATTATATAATTTCAAAGTATGAAAGTGATGTTTGGAATACTGATGTTAAAAGGGGAGCTTCTCCTTCATTGATGATTTTGCTGGAGGGAGCTAAGTATTTAAAGCATATTCTTAAATGGAAATTAGAAAATGGTAACAAAGTGAATACCAAGATGGAAGTTTAGATTCTTGATAGGTCTCAAAAAAAATGTCCAACTTTTGCTAATATGTCTAAATTACAAGTCATAGATGTTCATCAATTTATTACTCTGGAAGGTAGCTGGATATGGTCTGTACTCCAGAAATTCTTTAATGATAATCTTTCCTTTATGTACTAATATGATGGAAGATAATATAGAGCATATTAATTAGCATTTTGTGAGATCAATTACAACACTATCATTTCAAGATTCAATGATGTATGATAATCAAGTTGATTCATTTGATTTGGTGAAATGGATCAGGAAAATTAAGCTCATACCAAAGGTTAAGATTTTTTCATGGACATGGTGTAAAAATGCTCTTCCTACTAATAATTTTCCTAAATATAGGAATCTTATACACTCAAATACTTGTTATAGAGGATGTTATGATGTGGAGAATCAATTGCATATTGCTGTTAGGTGTAAATATTTAGTTGAGATTCTTAGTAAGCTTCATGAATGGGTTTTCATGTTCTGATTTTTTACTCTTTTATGGGTTTTATATTTGAGTTAAAAAGAATTTCTAAATTTAATTTGAACATAATCATATTATATTATACAGTTGTCTTTTTTTCTTGGAAATGTCGTAATCAAATCAAGCATGGAATTGCTTCAGCTTCTATAAATGTTATTGCGTCAAATGTTCTTACATCCTTAATGCAGCCAAGAAGAAATCCAATGCAATAAGACTGTGATGCTAATCTCCTTTTGGATTTTTCTAATATTTTACATCCCCGAACACTTGATTGGATCAAAATTATTGTTTATGGGCATATGTTATGAAATCAAATAATGTAGGAATTCATTGTGTAATTATAGATCATAAGGGACATTTTATTCGTGCTTTTGATAAACATAGCTATCATTGGGGTGTATCTCAACTGGAGTTGGAAGCTATTTTGCTGATTAGAGAACACATTCAAAGTTGGATGTTTTGAATACAATGGTGTAATTATTGAAGGAGATAACATCAATGTCATCAAATGTATTCAAGATTCAATGAAGATTTCTAAATGGAAGAAAGATTATTTTTTAAATCAAGAGCTTTTCTTTTTGAATGATTTTTATAATGTCACATGTAGAAATTTTAATAAAGTGGCTGATTTATGTGCCACTTTTGCTTTAGGTAGTAACCGTGTTAATGATAATTTTACTTCGAATAACATTCCTTCTTCTTTATTTAAATTGTTAAAAAAGGAATGTTTTTTTTATCTTTCCATGTAGTATTTTGTAATAGCTTTTAATTTAATGCAATTTGCAATCTTTAAAAATAATTGATTTAACTCCTCTTGCATGTCTAAGATCCAGAAGTCATCACTAAGGGCATAATCTACACAAGTCAGATTTATCATAGAAATAAATATAGCTTGACAAACTTCTTTCGTAAGGCCTTGCCTATTCCTAAACCCTACTAATGGTTCTTTTAGGATAAGTTCCTTAAGATTCCTAGAGGTATATCTCAACTCTATAAGAAAAGGGTCCTAAGGTTCTTCTCTATCTCATAGGTCAACATTCTCTACTCTATAGGTAATTTCTACATTATCATCAAGATCCTCTTTCCATATGCTTAACAGGTCTATCTTATTCATCAATATAATATGGTTTGATTCCTTTGTAACTATTGTTCTTTTATTTAAGACACTCTAGGATTTACCTATTGAAGAATAACCTAAGGAGACTCCCTCATCTATCTTAGAATAAAACTTCTCTAAGTGAAATTTTCCATTTGCCAACTAAAACATTTACAATCAAAAAATGTTAAAGGGATACATTTGGTGTCCAACATCTTAGTGGTTCATAGGGTGTCTTATTTAGATTGAACCTAATGTTAACTCTATTCAGCACATAACAAGCAATATTCACTACTTCTGCCCAATAAAATCTAGGAAGGGTATACTTTGCTAACAATGCCCTAGATGCCTTCACTAGTTTCTTATTCTTTCTTTTAGCAATATCATTTTGATGTGGGGTCCTACTGATAGAAAGTTATGATCAATTCTATACTCTTTACAAAATAATTCAAATCTTTCATTCTTAAGCTCTCCTTCATGATAACTAAAAATTATAGATTTCAAACAATTTAACTTCCTCTTAATCTAATTAGGGAAAATCTTAAACTCATTGAATGACTCACTCTTATGTACTAAGAATATGATCCAAGTGAATCTATTAAAATCATCTATGATCACAAATCTAAAGATGTTACCATCTAGACTTATTGAACTAACTAGGCCAAATAAATCCATGTGTAAGTTCTCTAGTATTCTAGGGGTACTAATATCCTTAATAAAATGAAAGGATGACCTTGTTTGTTTTCATAATTGATAGGCATCACATAGATGATCCTTTATGAAATCTAGCTAAGGAATGCCTTCAACTAGGACATAATTGCCTATGACATAGTCACAAATCATCCATATCAATTTTCAAATTGTAAAAATTATTAGATATATCAATGCAAGAAAATTCAAGGAAATAAATTTTGTTAATTCTCTTTCCTTCTAGAATAATCTTTCCATTTGAAATAATTGAACACTTATTTGAAAGAAATTTCACATCAAAGCTCTTATCACTTAATTGACTAATTCTAAGTAAATTATGCTTAAGTCATTATATTAAAAGAACATTTTCAATTATAAAACTATTTTTTACTGAGTAAACCTAAGCCATCCACTTTTCTAGTGGTATTGTCTTCTAAAGTTACCCTGCATTTTCTCCCAGCCTCTTGTGTGATAAACTACTTTAAGTCTCTAGTCATGTGTCTCAAGTAGCCATCATCTAGGTACCACATACTTTCACTTGACTTCTTAAGAGAGCATCCCTACAAATTTAATTTAAATTAGGTGTGTTTTATGGTGTATAGTGCACATGTAGGCTACATGTCACAACATACCACAATAGTTACACCTAACCCCTAAAAATGGGTTCAGTAATCTATGTGGGGGATTGTGCCTCTTTCTAGAAATATATTATCCATGATAAGCCGTAGTCTATAATTTTATTGAATGTATAAGACTTGGTACGTTATTTTGTCATGTTTTTTAATATAAATAATCATTTACACTTTTATTACTAGCCACTTGAAATTTCAATGTATGCTAACTAGAGTTTAGTTATATTACAAGTTTCTCCAGTTTCTTAAATACTTCCTCTGACTCAATATGTTCACTTTTTAAGGAATCATATGACTTTGTTAACTCAGTATGCTTCTTATTTAAATCATCAAATTAATCAAGTAGAGATGCATTCTCCTTTTCTAATGTGATATGTTCATATTTGAAAGTTGAAAAATCCTTAAGCAAACTATCATGATCTTTCTTTAAAGTTAAAAATTCCTTTTTCAAAATGGTATGTGTTGCAGTCCATGACATCTAGTATGAGATTTTGATGATGACAAATAATGTCAATTGAAGTATTATTCATTAAATATTTTTTATTTCTACTCTTATCTGCGAGTATTAATATTTCAGGGAGATCACAAGTTACTCAGGACAATAAGAAGACTCAAGACTGGATAGAGTAGGAGTTAGAGAATATAACATTGTAATTTTTCATTTATTATTTTCTTTTCTTGAGCCTGACCATTAGTTGTTTGCAAGATTGAGCAACCATGCACACACATAGGGGGAGAGGGTTTTAAAAATGAAGGAAATTTTTTTCTTTGTCGATCGTACCTTACGATTTAAATAGTATTGTTCGATCTGATCTGGCTTAAACAACTATCTATAAATAGGTCATACTATACGATGGATATCATACTGTACAATGTGTTTCTAATTAAAAACTATAGCCGCCAGATTAATTTAAGTATGTTCTTAACTCGTAAATTTGAACTGATCGTACGGTACAATCCTATCATATTATACGATATTTTTGAAAACTTACTTAAATTAACCCATAATTAGTGTGTAAATCAAGGATTAATTTTTGATTGGTTATTATATTGTATGACACTATTCATATTGTACGATCAACCGAGGCTATTTTTAGTCATCCCAAACATCATACCGGATGATCCCTTGATTTTATACTAATCATACTGTACGAAGTGGTTCATACCATATTATGTACAGAGATAAGTTTTCATCATCCCTGTAATCATCCTGTACAAATATAAGGATTTTATATATCATACTGGACGATGTTATATCGTATTATACGATATTATTTAGAATTTTGCATTTTCATAATCCTTCACACTAGGATGAAGGCTGTGTTATACTAATCGTACTGTACGATATTAGATCATACTATACAATCATAATGGCTAAATTGAAAATTTTTAGGGTTTCTTGGATTCTGTTTTAAATATAAAACTTTTGTATTTTTTATGATAATTTGAGAGAGGGAAACATGATTAGAGGTAGATTCCCTAGTAGAGAGATCTTGAGAAGATTTTGGGGTTTATGAGAGGAAGGAGAAGGTGGGCTTTATGAGGGAGAAGGTGTGTGAGGGAGATCACATAGTTTCTCCTAGCTTGCTGCACATTGCTCTTCTTATGGCCCGAGAAGATCTTGTGGGAGGCTCTTTAAGGGGGAGATTCTTCTACATTTATGTCCTCTAAGGTGCTCTTCCTTCTCTAGGAGGGAGAAAAAAGAGAAGGTACACTGTCATCACCAGGAGGGTGATAAAGCGCTTGGGACTTCGCCACATCGGGTTGGTGAAAGTGAGGTTTGTAAGGGCTTCTCCATCTTACTTTGGGACAAAAAAGAGAGTTACTGATTAATAGTGAAATTCTCAGAGTGGAGGACTCCGAGGAGTGGATGTAGGTCAAGTGACCGAACCACTATAAATTCTTTGGTGTGATTTTTCCCTTACTATACTTTATTTATGATTTGCATTTTAGTTTCGTTAAAATTGCTTGGTGAAAATTGTTGTGAAAATCTTTGTTGAGCAAGTTAATCTTTCACTACCTATTGTTGCAAATTATGTTTTAAGTATTTGTCTCTGTATCAATTAATTTTCATGCTTAAAATTTAAAAATACAAAAAATTAGAACACCTATTTAGGATTGTCTTTTATTGTAATAAATTTCCAATTCACCCCCTCTTGGTGCATCTCGTAATTTCAATTGGCATCAGGGTGGGGTTTCAAAAAAAAGTATTTTAAAAAACCTTGAAAAATTGATCATGTCTTATTTTGGAAATTGTAATACTGCGGAGGGTTATTTTATAACTCATCCACCTCTATTTGATAATATCTCGTTTGATTTCTAGAAAATTAGAATGTCTACTTTTTTACAGTCTATAGATTATCATATGTGGATGTTGGTTAAAGAAGGATACATTGCACTGTTTAAACTTATGAATGGCGTGACAACTCGAGTACATTTTAATGAATGGAGCAATGAGGATAGGGATTTGGCATAATTAATGTGAAGTGCCTAAACTGTTTCTTTTGTGCAATAAAATATGAGGACTACATGAGAGTATCTATCTGTGCTACTGGTAAGGAGATTTGGGATAGACTATGTATCACGTACGAAGGAACTAGTGAGGTTAAACAGTCTAGACCAAACATTCTATTGCATGATTATGAGCTCTTCTATATGAAACCTAGCGAAATAATATCTGACATGTACACTAGGTTCACCCAAATAGGGACATCCTTGCATGCTATAGGTATAGAAATTGCTAATTCCAAAAAAGTTAATAAAATTTTTAGATGCTTACCGAGTTCTTATTATGTTAAAATTACTGCAATCACTGAATCCAAAGATTTAAACATTTGTTCTATTGATAATTTGCTTGGATCAATCATTATGTATGAGCAAGGAGTGAGTTAAAGGCAAAATGAGGAAGGTAAAAAGAAGAAGGAGCGCACGGTGGTATTGAAAGCAAACAACTTGGATAGTGAAATTTCTATAGTGGAGGAAGAAGATGACATAGCCTTGATGACCCGACAGTTCAAGAACTTTCTAAAAAGAAAACAAAGGTGTCATCAGAATAACTGGAACAAAGGTAAAAGCTTAATAACTATTAAAGTTTCATCTGACATGATTTATTTTGAGTTCAGGAAACCAGGTCACCTCCGAGCTGATTGCCCCAACTTAAAGAGTCAACCAACAAAGGAAAAAGGCAAAGAGAAAGCAACAATTAAGAAAGGGAGGATGAAGACATAAAAGGCATTTTGGGACTACTCTGCCTCAGAATCATCAGAAGAAGAAGCATAGGAGGTAACAAATTTGTGTCTAATGGTTAACAATAATCTTAATCAATTGGATCAAGACGAGGTACATATATCAACTTTCATATGAAGATTTACTGCTTATTTTTGAGAAAATCCATAACTTGTATATGAAGTTAAAGAAAATGCATGGTAATCTTAATATTAAGTTTAGTATTTTACAAACTGAGCATGCTGACTTAGTTAAAAAAAAACTTTGATTTAGATAAAGATCATATATCCCTGCTTGATGAGTTTGATGCATTAAATAAGAAGCATGTTGAATTAACTAATGCATATATTTCCTTGAAAATAATGCATATTGAATTAGAAAAGGAGTTTGACAAACTAGATAAACTTGTATTAGACTTAGATCATAATGTACATCTTTTAAAATGGGAAGTTGAAAGATTGGAATATCAAAATAACACATTTAAAGAAAGATCATAGCACTAAAAAAGATAAAACATCATCCACATTAGTCTAATTAAGCAAACCACTAGCATTGCATGCTTCACACAACCTTAGGAAGAGGCATCACCACCCACAGAGGTTAGTGAACCCATTTCTTGTTGTTAGGTGCTTCTCTTGTGGCATGCTAAGTCATATAGCCGGCATGTGCATGATTCACCGTAGGACACACCTAGTATGGAGACCTAAATTGCATTCATCACAGCATAACATATATACACCTCATTCATGCAAACATAAGGAGGAACCGAAACTCACTTAGGTTCCCAAATATAACCCTTGAATGACATTATAGGGATGCTCTCACAAAAGACCTAGTGGGAGCATGTGGTACCTGGATAGTGGCTGCTCGTGACATATGACTGGAGACATGAAGAAGTTCATTATACTGGAGACTAGAATCAGAGGCAAAGTAACATTGGGAGACAACACCACCAGGAAAGTGGTGGGCTCAGGTATTATTGGAAATGCTAAGAATTTTTTAATTGAGAATGTTTTATTAGTTGATGGTTTAAAGCATAACTTATTAAGCATTAGTTAATTATGTGATGAAGGTTTTGACATAAAATTTCTTTGTAATAAATGCCTGATTAGTTTAAATGACATACTTGTTTTAGAAGGAAAATGAATGAACATTGTTTACATGTTAGATCTTGATTGCATTGAAAATTCAAATTCATTATGCTTAAAAATAATAATAGATGACTCATGACTGTGGCATAGGAGACTATGCCATGCTAGTATAAAAACACTTAAAATATCACTTAGAAAAATCTAGTTAGAGGCATACCTAAGTTAGACTTCACAAAGGACTATCTATGTGATGCCTGTCACCTAATAAAATAAATAAAATCATCCTTTCACTCAATCAAATATGTAAACACTTTTAGGCCACTAAAAATCCTTTATATGGACTTATTTGGACCCGTTAGCACAGCTAGCCTAGGTGGGAAAAATTATGGATTTGTAATTGTAGACGACTTCATTAGATTCACTTGCGTGAGATTCCTAGCACACAAGAATGAGTCGTTTGAGGAATTTAAGATTTTCTCCACTTGGATTCAATGAAAATTAGGATGTGAAATCTCAACAATTCATAGTGATCATAGAGGAGAATTTCAAAATGAAAAATTTGAATCATTTTGTCAAGAGATAGGAATAGAGCATAATTTTTTAGCCCCTAGAACTCCTCAGCAAAATGGAACAGCAGAAAGAAAGAATAGAACCTTGGTAGAAGCTACTAGGGAAATGTTAGCTGAGTACAACCTACTTAGTTATTTTTGGGCAGAAGCGGTAAACATGGCATGTTACATCTTAAATAGGGTGAACATTAGGTCGAAGCTGAACAAAACTCCTTATGAACTCCTTAAGCGTCCGACACTTATTCTTTCATACTTACATGTCTTTGGTTGTAAATACTTTATCTTAATTAATGGCAAATTTCCCTTAGGAAAATTTGATCCCAAGTTTGATGAGGGTGTCTTCTTAGGTTATTCATCTATAGGAAAGGCCTATAGAATCTTCAATAAGAGAACCCTAGTAGTAGAAGAGTCCATCCATGTAGTGTTTGATAAATCGGATAAGCCCTCTAAATCTAAAATTGAAGAAGATGGCGTAGAGGAAATTTAGGGAGTAGAAACTATGACCATAGGAGAAAGGGTAGAACCTCAAGAAGACTTGCCTAGAGAATGGATATATTTATTTAATCATCCTAAAGAATTAATTTTAGGAGACCCGTTAGAAGGTTTGAGAATTAGGCACAAACTTAGGAAGGAGGTTAGTCACTATGCATTCATCTCTATGATAGAACCCACAAGTATAGTTCAAGCTTTAGGAGATGAATTCTAGATCATAGCAATGCAATAAGAATTGATTCAATTCACCAAGAATGATGTTTGGGAACTAGTCAAGAGAACTAAAGAGCAAAGTATAGTTGGAACAAAATGGGTCTTTAAGAATAAGGTGAATGACTCAGGAACCATAGTAAGAAATAAGATCATATTAGTAGCTAAGGGGTATAACTAGATTGAAGGCATAAACTTTGAAGAAACCTTTGCCCCAGTAGCTAGACTAGAAGCCATAAGGGTGCTCTTAGCCTTTGCTTGCTTTAGAAGTTTTAAACTATATCAAATGGATGTAAAGAGTGCTTTTCTGAACGGGGTAATCAAAGAGGATTTTTATGTTGAGCAACCCCCTAGATTTGAAAGTTCATAATTTCCTAACCATGTATTCAAATTAAAAAAAAAAGTACTGTATGGGTTAAAGCAAGCACCTAGATCCTGGTATGAAAGACTTAACTCATTTTTACTGGATAGAGGATTTGTCAAGGTAGTGTAGACACCATACTCTTGTTACAAAAGGTTAAAGAGAAAATTCTCATTGTTCAGATTTATGTATATGACATTTTAATTGGATCATCAAATAAAAATTTATGTGATTAATTCTCAAAAATAATGAGCAATGAGTTTAAAATGAGCATGATGGGAGAGCTTAATTACTTTCTTGACTTTAGTTTGAAACAAATGGAAAATGGAACATTTCTTAGCCAAACAAAATATTTCAAGGATATTTTAAAGAAATATGAAATGGATAGTGCTAAGCCCATGAACACTCCAATGAGCTCTATGATTCAACTATACAAAGACCCGAATAGAAAATTAGTATATCAGAAAAAATATAGAGGAATAATGGGATCTCTCCTCTATTTAACTACCAGTAGACCAGACATAATATTTAGTGTGTGTCTCTGTGCTCATTTTAAAGTTGACCCTAAAGAGTCTCACTTAACTATAGTTAAGAGAATCCTTAGATATCTACTAGGCCCTCCGAAGTTAAAATTTTGATATCCTAGGTACAACACTTATTTTGAAATCTTAGAGTACTCAGATTCTAGTTTTACTAGATGTATGGTATATAAAAAAAAGCACCTCTGGTACCAGCCAATTTATAATACAATCATTAGTTTCTTGGTCCAGTAGGAAGCAAAATTCAGTAGCCCTCTCCACGGTCGAGGAAGAATATATTACAGTAGAAAGTTGCATTGCACAAGTACTATGGTTGAAATAATAACTTCTTAATCTTAGATTACCCATAGAAACCATCCCAATCATGTGCGACAACACAAGTGCAATCTATATTTCTAGAAATCTAATTCAACACTCTAGAACAAAACACATAGACATCAGTCATCACTTCATAAGAGATCATGTAGATAAAGGAGATGTAGAATTACATCACATAGCTACAGGAGATCAATTGGCAGACATTTTCATGCAACCACTAGCCTACGACACCTTTAGCACTTTGAGGACAAGATTTGGTGTCATAGACATCCATGCATAATCCTAAAAAAAAATTAAAAAAAAACCAATAAAAATTTTATCTAAGGTGTTTCCTAATCATCACACACTCACCACATAAAACTCAAAAAAATTGACATTTTTTTCCCATCGTACTGTACGATATATCCAAAACTACACAAATCACAACCCAGACTCAATTTCATCTTTGCATATCATACTGTACGCGTCTCTTTGTACTGTACGATACACGTGGTTGTGCATTCAAACTGTTTGGTGTGATATTATTGCACTTCGTACTATATGATATATCCTCTTCGTACTATATGATCTACATCAGCAAAATGGATGAGGATGACTTTAAGTGGGTCGGTATGATATAATTGTCATTCGTACTATACAAACACATGTTCATACTGTATGAGGCTTTTCGTCAAAGGTCATACTGATGACCTCGGGATGATCGAAATTCCTTTAGATCGTCCTATATGATATGTATCATACTATACAATTTGACCACCTTTTCCCAATCGTTCATCTAGATAACATTTTTGCACATAATATTATACGAACCTAGATCGTATTATACGGCGTTCCAAATTTTCTATAAATCAGAGGGCACATATGATCATCTCTCTAACTCCTTAGCCCATTCCCTCACTCTCACCTATCTTTGCTAAATGGCTACCTCCAGTAAGCGCGATCATCTTGTCCTTGGAAGCTCATCTTCCTCTTGCCATCCCAATGATTGTTTCTTAACCGCCAAAGATGAAGAGGCATACCATAAATTTAAGGCATGCAAAATCACCCCGTCATGAATTTTGAATTAAGCGACCTTAAATTTTGAGGTAATGAGCCTATTCGCATCTCCCACTCTGTAATTCCTCCTTACTATAACCTTCCCGTCCAACTCTGAACTTCTGTTAAAATTCCTGCCCAACCTAACTATCAATGTCGAAAGCCTAACCTTGAGCTTCTTTGTCTGTAGACAACATGTCGAAATCACTAAGACAGATCTTGCCCAATACATTGGGCTGTCTACTGAAGGCCCTAGAGTTCATTCCTTTCTCACAAATGAATTCGACTGGAGTGCTGTGAATCTAGTCCTTAGGAATGTCGATTTTTACCAACACCAGCCTCTTGTTCAATCACTAACCTTAAATGCCAAAATTATTCAACATGTCCTTAGCAATTCAATCATACCCAAAACTGGTGACCGAATCCGCCTGAACCCAATCTTATCCATTGTTACTTACCTTATTATGTCGAACACCAAATTTGATGAGGCTGATTTGATCATTGATTATATCCTAAACATGACCTTAGTCTGCCTCCCTACCACCCATAGAAAATAAAATCTAACCCTTATCCACTTCATAGGTTACATTCTTTAAAATAAATATCAATTAAACTATCCTTGTGAACCCGATAATCTACCCATTTTCTATACAGATGCCTCCTTCCATATTTTGCTTCATCGAGGGAAAGAGCCGGATGAACCAAATTTTGATGAAGAAGGAGAGGCTGCTCCAGCAGAAGCTCTTGTTTGACCAAGACGGCATATACCACCCCGAGGACCAACACCGCCCTATCCTCATAATGACTTAGTCGACGATTTGACCAACTACAAAGCCACCTTGATGCTCGCATCCAGGAACAACATCAACAACACCAAGATGACATACGATGGTTTGGAGAACACTTTACTTCAATTGATCAACAATTCATGTCCATCCACCACTTCTTCCAAAAACCTCCACCTCCACCTGATCAGGATCCTACTTTCTGACGTGTATCTATTTTATGCTATTTTTCTTTGTGTTAATTGTTCCTCCTCTTTTTGGTGATGTCAAAAGGGGGAGAGTCATGTTGTGTGCTTTAGTTAGTGTGTCTTATCTTGTTTATCTTATCGTCTTTAATTTAAATGAATTGCATTTTCTTTCTATTTCTATTTTAATTCCTCTTGTTTTATCTAATTTAAATAAAAAAACCAACAACAAAAAAATTCTTTGCTAATTTCTTTAACAACAACATTTTTTTTAAAAAAAAGCATAAAGCTATATTATAGAGAATAACAAAAGGAATACAAACTACCCAAGAGAAGCATCAGATTCATCCTTTAAAACATCAAAAAAACATGGAGGAACCTTATTCAAAGAGATGTCTTCCCAAATAAAAGACCTAAAGATAAGCAAAGTTAGCACATAAATCGGCTAACTTATTATTCTCCCTATCTATACAATTAAAAATAACATTATTGAAACTATTTAAAAAATAGAATTCTACCAAGTTTTCTCCTTCCTTCTTTGTGATATCATTAAGAAATCTGATGATATTATAGTTGTCCCCTTCAATGATGATTCCTTTCTAATCATACATCCAATATTTCAAAACTTCTCTTATAGCTTGTATAGAAAAGAGCTCAAAACGTGAGATATCTCAATGGAGACATTGTTTGCCAAATCCCAAAATAAATATACCCTTGTTATCTTGGAAAACACCACCGGTTCCTGCTCTGTAAGAAGGTAGAAGAGAAGCATATACAATTACTTTAATCCAATTGGGTCGAGGAGGATACCAACTATTTTCCAATAGCATATGCTGATTAGCACTTAAGTTACCCGAGTTACTTATAAATACTTTGCTGACTTTGCACCATAATTGACAACATTAGCCGCTATAACCAATGAGTTTCCCTCAATACCATCATGAACCCATTGTTGACCTCATTTTTCTATGAGGTCACTAAGGCCCTTCCAAACTCCAGATTAATTCTAGATCCAAGGATCCACTCTAGACCTTAGGATCCTTTCCTAGAGCCGACCTTAGGGCCTACTCTAGAGCCTAGAATTCCCTTAGATCCTAGATCTTAGAACCCCTCTAGATCTTAGGACCACTCCAACCTCAAATCAATTCCTACCTTTGATCAACTCCAACTTCAATTTAATTCCTACCCTTGATCAATTTAAATCTCAAACTTCATTCAACTAAAATCCCAATTAATTCAAATTTCAGACATATCCAAACTCTGATCCAGTCCACTTGAGAATCCAAATTTCAACCTAGACTTTGATTCTTCCTTTGATCTAGCCTTGACCCTATCCATTCATTAACAATCACCACATGATTGTAGATGATTTGGATACTCCAATCATTCAAACTTGAAATCTATTCCAAATCCAGAAATCCAGACTCAAATCCAAAGTCTTAAGGCCTTGTCCTAAAGACCCTTTTCAAAGATTTTTCAAACATTTCAAAACCCAGTCAAATGACCTCTAATTCAGAGTCTATCACTTGCAAAGTGATAAGACATGTCTCTGGAGGCTACCCTCCAATTTTGAGCCCATTCTAAGGTCTCTAACCCCAGAATCTGAAGTAAAATCCAAAGGATGTAAAACCTTCAAATATTTACAGCCTATGCCACTGGACCTAACCCCTTGAAGATTTTGATCTTGGAGCCTTTATCAAAGCCTCCAATCACTTCCAAACTCTTGATTACAACCTATTGAGCAGTAAACTGCATTTTCCAGACCCATCTTTGACCCCAGTTGACCAATGGGTCAAAATTGACCAAAATACCCTTATGGGATTTCAAATGCCCATTTCAACTCAAATCAATTCCAAACTCTTTGAAACCACTTTCAATGAATTTCAAATATCAAACCCAGCTTGTTGAACTCAAATCCAGACCTTGGGTCAACCTGGTTGACCAAGTCAACCAAGTTTGACCCATTAACCCATACACCCCTCCTCTTTCAAATTTTTGAACCAAGTCCATTCCAAGTCCTTTGAATGCATGGGATGACCCCTTGGGTACCCAAGAGACCCCTCTGGGAGACCCAAGCCTTGGGCTCACTTGGGTTAGCCATATGGCTTGACCCAATTGCCACTTGCATTGGGAGCACCAGACCTTAGACCCACTTCCCACCTCAACCCCAGGGTCTGGCCTGACCTGGGTTGAGTGAGCAGGTTTGGATCAACCCGAGCCATCTTTTAATCCAGGTCAAATTCGACCCAATTGCCACCTGAATTGGGTGCACCAGACCCAGACCTATCTCCCATACCAAACCCAGGGTCTGACCTGACCTGGACCGAGCTCAGTTCGACTCGAACCGAGCAGGTTTGGGTCCAATCCAGCCACCAGTTCAATCCAGACCTCCCCAGGCCAAATTGACTCCACCCTTTGCTCCAGCATGTCCCCATCGGCCTCCCCCAGTCAACCCAACCCAGACCATGGCCGGCGGCGGTCGGAGCCAATGGAATTTGAGTTTTGGTGGTCCCCCCCAGACAATTCCTGGCTCAAGGCTGCTGTCCACCGGTTTGATCCCCACGACCTCCCCTGGAGGTCGCCATCGTCCACCTGGCAGCGATCCGAGCCCTCTCCAGCTCAATCCCGGCCGTCCAAGCTCCCGAAAGGTGGCCGAATACCCTTGAGCTCGCCAGACTGCCAGAACCATTGTCATTCGCTCTCATTCAATTACCAGAGATCCTTCGAACTCCCAGACGCTTTCTTCGAGCGTAGAGACCGATCCCTCCTTCCACTCGAGCAAGCGCCCGTGAAAGCCTTCGGCATCCTGCTCGAAGTCGCACCTCCGGCCGCCCTCCGGTCCTGACGTCTGAAGGAGAACTGTTCACCATCGTCTCCTGAAGCTTCCTGATAGAGAAGCTCATTCGTTGAGGCGTTCTCTGCGGTAATCTCTCCATCCCGATCTCCCTAGCTAGGTAGTCTGGTCAAGTGTGAAGGAAACCTTCACCCCAACGAATCTCCACCGTTGGATTGAAGGTTCCCATCATCCTGATCCTCCCTGTGAAATTTCATCGGAGTTCGCCGGCGGGATCGCCCAGATCAAGCCGGAGAAGCCCTGCGATCTCAGATACGAGCGGGAGGTTGAAGACGAAATCCCAGCCGTTGATCTCGATCAACGGCTCGGATTAAATCCCGCGATATCGGAGCGCTGTTAATCCCAGCCGTTCGATCCGCCATCCAACGGCTGTCGTTAGCCCGGCCATTAACCGTTAGCGCCAATGATTGCTTGGCCAATCAGCGCGTGGCGCGTGTTAACGGTTGCTGACTATGTAATTGCCGGATTAATAAATCCAAAAATTCAAGGGAACTTCAAAAATTCATAACTCCCTGCACACTTGTCCAAATTAGGTGTTCTTAGGCTCTTTGGAAATGTCTCAGGGAGATCTACAAAAGCCCTATGGTTCCAGACCCTGGTTAGGTCAGTCTTAAATTTAATTTCAATTTGAGTATTTTATGAATTTCTTTAATTACTTTTTAAATACAAGTCCACCAGGTCTGGAATTTTGGGAGATAGAAATTGGACATGTTTCTGACATGTCCAAATTTTATCTCCCCATTTTAAGTTGTTCAAGGGCATTTTCCCTAATTTTTAAGTTTAAGGGTCATGGTTTCACCCTTAAATTCAAAAGGGGATATAGACCTATCCAATGGGATTTAGGGTGTGATTTTTGGTGTGCTGATGATGTGTAGGATAAGGAGTGTAGAGCCACTGATTTTGCCCCAATCCAAGCCTAGGATAGACCCCCATAGTGATTTGAAGGTGACTTAGAGCTCACCTTGGGTTGTTTGGTTAACCACCTTTGATTACTTCATTTGGGCTCAAATTTGGTGGGTTTAGTCCTCAGGGTTTGGTGATCCTATGGTCCAAATTTCATCAAATTTGGAGTTTATTTGGTTCCCCAAGTAGGAGCCTCAAAAATCCTTCTTAGAAATGGCCTTAATCCCAATTAATTGATAATGAGCTATTCTTAATTTGTAAAATCCATTAAAATGTCCTTAATTGTTCCTAATTAATCCCCTAATCAATAGGAATTGAAACCCTCTTAAATTGATCTCTAGATTTGTCTTAGCTTGATCCTTAAGTAATTAGGGTTTAATCAATTTTAATTAATCTTAAAAATCCTAAAAATCCCAAAAGAGCTCTAAGCACTTGTTGATCTGTCCTTAGGTCATTTATGGCCTTTGGAATTGATCCCAAGGAGTTTAGGGCTCATTTGGGTTCAAACCCTTAAGCAGACCCCTTAGTCATAGTAATTTGATAATCCCTACGAAGGTGTAAAATTTCTAAAATTCATTGTTAATTATAGAAAAATTTTGATTAATCAATTTAATGGCCAATGAATTCAATTAGAATCCATTACTCTCTAAAAATATTAAACCTCCATAATTTAGTTAAAACCAAGGATTCAACATCTTAGGTGACCTTAGGTCAAAACGGGCCAGAACTTCTAAAAATCATAACCTTTCGTAGAAAACTCCAAATTGAGTGTGCCACCTGTCCAACAACTCATGATTAGGTCTAGTATTTATTAAAAATTTGAAACCCTTAAGATTAACTTTAATTTTAAAAGTCAAATTTTGACCCCTTAGTTAACGTATCCGGATAACCCCCTAAAACCCATTAACTTCTCCAACCTCTAAAATCCTTTTAATAGGTTATTAAAATTCTCAACCAACCCATTAAAATCAGTAATAAATTCCCCCAATATTAATTCACCCCTTTAATTCCAACCAATTTAAAATAACTTAATTAACCCTGATTGCTACTAGGTAACCCAGGCCTACGGGGCTATTAGCTTAGCCCCAAGGAAGGTGAAATAAACTTCACGGCCTCGGTGTGAAACAAAGGTAGCGATCATTTAACTCCTAAAATACATTTAACTAAAATTCCTAATTCATTAATATTTAAAGTTTAACTTAAATCTCCCTTCTAAGCATTAACAAACCGAGAATTTTAGATAACTTTAACTAACCACCCATTTTAGGATCTACCCCAGCCACACAACCTTTTACACACACTTTAGATGATGTGCTAGGACAACCAACTCTAGATTTAGGTTAGGCCGGTGTTTACTTTACTGCTGTGTGCCAGATTTTTTTTGTGGTTTTTACTGCATGTTGTGGATGAAATTGCTTTGCTGTGTCTGCTTACTTTTCTGTATTCTATGGATGGATTGATGTGATTGGCGACTAGATTACCCTTAGGTTAAGTACGATCTGGATGTTCACATAGTTTTCTGCAGGTGGCCACGCTCATGCAGGGCAATAAAAGGGGGGCTAAGTTAATAATAAATATCAATTGTTATAAATGCTTGCACAGGTGCTTCAGCTGCTAAAGCCCCCAAATAAAAGGAGCATGGCCAATGTGTTTTACTTCCTTTCTACACATATATAACTACTTGGGAATAATTGCTTTTTCATTTATTAACTGCTTAGGATAACCATGCAGGTGAGTCTAGATTTTATTTTCAAATAAATGTAATTTGTATGATTGTCAAGTGTTGTGAAAGTTAATTTTGAGTTGGGATACATAGATCCAAAGCTTGGATTCCAAAGAGGAAAGGATACCCTTTTGGGAACTATTCCTTTTCCATTTGAAAATCCAAATTTGGATCACACTTCTCTTACACCCAAAGAGGAAAGAGTGGCCTTCCCCTTAAAAGGGAAGTGCCCTCTTATCCATTTGGATAGTTCACCACGAAGAATCCAAGAAGTTTGAAGAAAAGGAGTCCAAAGAAGAATAAAAGTGAAGACTTGAAGATTGAGAGTATCCCACTCAAAATTACTTGCGTCATTATTAGGCTTAGAATCCGGGTTGTTGTCAGTGGTGCCCGGCCACTTTACTTTATGCAAAACTCTAGTTTGAAATAAGCAAGGCAATTTTGCCTATGGACATTTATTAATTCGTTAATATTTGATGTGATGAATTGATTGCCTTTAGAATTGCCTGCTTTTCTTAGTTTTTTGGCGAGTGTGTGCCGTTTTTGTTTCTGCCTGGATACGTGAGACTCGTGAGGGTGTGAAAGTTTTATACTCATAACTTTAAAAGTTTAAAATTTTAGCGAGTCTAAATAACATAGAAAGATAATGAATCTAGGGAATTAGCCGGGGATCGACCTCGGGGTCGCATGCATATTACTGCAATATCTTTCCTTGTTTTAGACCCTTCCCCGCCTGCGGGTAGAGTCCGGATAGTCTGACCTATGAGGACGAGGTTCCGGACCTAGGGAAGTCCAGTCTTCTAAAAAATTATTTTCTAAGCCTGTTTTTAAAATTTCAAGCATACTTGATTTGGAAGTTGTCGACCAGCATGCATTGCGTTAGAAACAAATTAAAAGAGTCAAAATTTTAATTGCATCAGTTTAGCATTTTAGCACCCAACATAAGTCAAAGGGGCAAATTAGGAAAATTTCTAGATGTCGGCCCCAATTCTCCAAAACCTTAAGTACAACGTCCCTACTGCATCTGACTGGTTCCAAATTAGATTTAGGATATCTTTGATTATAAGACCCCAATTTGAATATAATCCCAAATTTCTAATAAAAGGCTCAACTCAAATTAAATCTTCTTTCAATCCTAAAATGTTTCCAACACTTAGACTAAGTTGGGACACTTTCGGATGGTTCTGGAATCTCAAAGTGTCCCCTACTTCTCTTCCCTTGATTCTGTTAATAAATGTTCAACCTTGATCCATTCCCTTTTGGTTTTCCAAAAGATTCTATTCGATTTTTTTTATATCACTCCTAGAAAATCTAACAAAATTTCATTCTTATTTTAATCGAGAGTTTTCATAGGGGACTCTATCTCCCTACGATGTAATTAACTACGAGGGCTTGCGCTCGTAGGAGATTTGGAACCCCACACACCTGATTTCAAAATCAATCTTTTTAAAATCTCCTTAGATTTCTTTGGGAAAAGTTAAAGAATGATTGCCGTCATCATATTAGAAGAATTATCATTGAAAGGTGTTATCTCCCTTTGGGGAGATACACCCTTCTTTGGTAAGGCTTTGGATATGAATTCAGCAATCATACTCCTTGAATATCGTAACTGGATTATTTAGTTGAACTCTATTTCGTCCCCTCGGGGCCGTGTCGAGTTCTCTTTAGAATCTAGCCATGATATTCAAAATGAATTACATAATTCTAAGTCTGAACACCGTTATGGAATTTTATTTTTGCCTTTCGGGGTGATATACTCTTCCAAACGAGTTGATTCGACTTCTAGAATTAGAATTCAATCTCAATTCTAAAATTCCCAAAGAAAACTAATATTTTTAAAACCTGTTTTCAAAGTTCCACCAACAAAAAAATGGCACGCCCGGTGGGACAAATCTCTCTCTCCATCTTTAATAAGAACGAAATTTTGTTTCATCGGTAGTCTTAACTACCTTTCTTCCGTTGGTCCCTCAACCCATTTCTTCCTTGGGAGAGTGAGGCCAACATCTAAAAAAACAATTTTAAAACATTAAAGGAGAGGTTCTACCTCCCAAATTTTGTCATGTGCTAACTTAATCGTTCTGATTTTGACCTTCTGCCCAGGGATTTCTTATGAGGCGACAAATGTCACATTCAATATATCTTTTCTTTTCAAATTGAAAGGAGTTTAAAAAATTTTGACCTTAAGAAAGTTTTGAAGTATTTCAGTCTTAACCCCTTTACTCTCTTTGAACTTTTAGGAGTAAGGAGGGCTAGACTATTTTACTTGGGTTTTTCTTACAATTCCATAAGCCTTCGGGCAAGGGGAAACTCTGTCCGTTGTGTTCTGGATTCCGTAGAAAAAAACCCCATCTTAAGTCATTTGAGATTCAAATTCCCTTCAAAATGTGGAAAGAAAGATAATAACAATTTTCTCCAAGTTTCAAACCTTCATATGTTCCCCCATACAACCATCTTATGGGCTAACATATGTTGACCTTTTGAGAAAAACTTCCTTTCGGCATGTATTTAGTCTCTTTATCTTCCTAACGTGTGTTGGGTGTGTCTTTTTTACCACTTAACATGTGTTGGAAGTTTGAGACTATTCTACAAGCCTTAAGTTTCAAAATGTCAAACTCTTTTCCACTTCTCTTAAAAAGAAATCTAATTTCAATCCTCTCTTTAACCTTCAGAACATTCAAATGGCTGGCCAATTGATCTTCTCTTTCGACCGAGAGTTGTTCTCAACTGTTAATGACCAAGGGAGCACTATCATCTTTGGAATGGGATTCATTACCCTTGAGATTTCTATGGATGGACACCAGATTGTTAGTTTGGACGCCAGTAAGGAAGTCCCTCCAGTGGTTGAGTTGATCGTAGGATCTGCACCTACCTTGCCAGTGATTAATGATGATCAGAAACAATCTGAGCCAGTTGTTGAGCTCCCACTGAAGTCAAATATGTTTTTGAGGAAGGATCTAGTTCCGGACTTAACTTTCTACTAAGAATCAAAAGAAGAACTATTTGAGGAGACTTAGAAAGAAGATTTCCAAGGCAAAGAGAATTGTGCCTTTTAAGACTTTAGCTCAAGTAGAGCCTGAGGCTGATGAGGAGCTACCTTTTCCTGCTTCCTCTCCCCTTCTGAAAGGGAGCCGCTTCTACCCCTTAGCTTTTGCTCAAGCGGAGGAGAGGATAGTTAGGATAGCCGGTTCCCCACCATGCCCAATCGACTACTCGACTAAAAAGACTCCAAAAGAAAAGCATCTACAGAAAACAAGGGCTTTGAGAAACATAATCCACACCTGTGCTGCACAATCTGGGCAAACAAAGGAGCAGTACATGAAACAGTTGAAGGGAGTGATCTCTCATCGCTTCCCAAAAGAAGTATTAAAAGAAGAGGCGTCTAAGGCGAAGAATTTGACTCCACAACCTGTTAGGAGAAATAAGAAGTATGTTAGACTGCCCGCCACTTCAGTACTGGTTGATGGATATCACTGGGCGCCACGCCCTCCTTCTTCCAAGACGGAGGGTATTGTGTTGACTGGGTCCGAGAGAGGCCACCATTCTGTTGGTAGACCCCGGTACCCCCTTCCAAAGCTGTAAGGTTGGCCTCAGTAGTTGTCAAACCTAAGGGGAATGAAACTCTGAAACATTTGGATATCAAGGGCAAGAGGCTCAAATCCCCTGAGAAGAAGTTTGTTCCAAAAAGAACCAAATTGGAGAATTTACCATCACCTCCAAGAACTGCAAAGTTCATTCTCCAACTCCAACGAGTTCCAGTTAAATCTCCTTCAGTTTTGATTGAGTCGATGGATGTTCAACCTAGTGCTCCAGCTGTTTCAGTAGATAGTTCTCTTGCAGTCAGTCCAATTCCTGATTCAGTAATGATTCCAGTTGATGATCAGGTGGTTGACATCCTAGATTCATGTGTCATTCCTAGGCTTCCTACACAGGAGTCTGAGGACCTTACTTTACCTGATGTAGGAGCTATTTCTCTTCAAGCTCCTGCTTCACCTCCTGAGGTATATGTCCCTCGCCCTGTAGAGAATGCCACTTCTCTGACTACCGATCTTGGGACAGTCGAGAAGGAAGGAATTGACCTAGATCTTGAAGTAGAAGAAGAGCTACCCACAGAGTCTCAATCAGATCCTAACCCGAAACTTACAGAAATCATTGCCCTCCTTGATTCTGAAGAATTATTTGATATGGCTGAATATAAGGGATATTTACCCCTCGATCCTGAGTCAATTGGAGATAGACCGGTCGAGGAGGTAGTACAAGAGATAAGAAACATTCTGTTAAATAAAGAGGGAATGGCTTCTTTAAATCCAGACCTTGATGACCTCCTTGGAGAGGAAGATGATTATGTTGGTAGCGTCTCCATGGTCGAAACTAGAGGTTCCAACAAGGAGGCCGAACCTGGTAGACGCCGGCTTGCTAGAGATAATGACCCACAGGTTGTCGGGTCCGATTCAGATGAGTCCGTAAGGGCTAAGGGTGAGGAGCATATTAAAGATTTGGAGAACCAGTTGACAACTATGATGGCACAAGTCAGAGAAATGCAAGAAAGATTTGATAAGTCAGAGAAGGATTCACTTAAGATTCAACAAATGGCTCGAGAGATTGTGGAAAAGGTTAGAAAGACAGAATGTGGTCCCAAGCCTCCCGAGTCAACACCAGTGATTCCTCCTTGCCTATCAGAGGCATCTCCAGCAGCACCTACAGTTCCCCCTGTTCCTTCAACTCTGCCCTAGAAAGACATTAAGCAACTGATTGAGGACCAGGTAAGGGAGGCCTTAGCCTATTCCCAAGGAACCGCATCTATTCCAAAGGGTAGACCCTACCCCAAAGAATATGATTCAGTTCCTTATCCAAAAGGCTTTGTGCCACCAACTTTTAAAAGTTTCACTGGAATAGAAAACCCGAGACAGCATCTAGCCCACTTCAGAGCAAGTTGTTGCAATGCGGGAGGGTCAGATGCTCTACTATTTTGCCAATTTGTAAGTAGTCTTTCCGGCATCGCTTTTGAATGGTACGCCGATCTGCCCAATGGTTCAGTAAAAACTTTTAGCGATCTAGAAAACCTTTTCCTTAAAAGATTTTCTGGAGCGCAACAACGAACTACTGTGGGCAGTCTTGTTATTGAGAAATAAAAGCCGGGAGAGTCTCTGGTTGAGTACATCTTGAGGTAGCGAAACCTCTCGATGAAGTGTGAACCCCAGTTGCAAGAGCAACATGTAGTGGAGATCCTTCTCAAGAATATCCACGGCCCTGTTACTTTTCACCTGAAGGGTTTCACCATTAAAACTTTTGAAAAACTTCTTAATAAGGCTAGCAAATTGCAGGAAGAGGCTCATAAGATGCCATTCCTACGAGAGCAGTCTGAAGACAAGAAGGGTCCTAGATTGGTTATGACTTTTGAGAAGAAGGCAGTCGTGTCGGCAGTTGACAAGGGAAAAAGGCCAATGACTAGTCAGCCCAGTGTTCCTCCACTACCGCCACCACAACCAGCTCAGAGACAACCCTTTCAGGTCACTCCCCAATACACCAGAAATCCTAACTATGTCCCTTTTAGAGAGAGATTGGCAAAACCATATCCATTTAAGAGGGAAGCAGTTAAGAAGATTTTCAGGAGTCTGTTAAAGAAACAAGATTTTCAGCTGCCAGAGGCCAGGAGGCATGAAGATGAAAGTAAGAAAGATGATCCCAAGTATTGTCCATACCACCAGATGCTTAGTCACCCTCTTGAAGATTGTGTTGTGTTCAAAGATTGCTTGAGAGGAACTACACCCAAGGTAACATCATAATACCTAAGGAATACTTGGTCGATTCTGAGAAAGCTTCAATTAAAACCATTTCAGGTAACCCTCTTAACTCTCCTTGTTTTGTTGAAGATGGTTGGGACATTGCTTTGTCCCAGGCACTTAAAAAGTCGATTAACAAGTCTTTTCGTCTTTCTGAACAGCTGACTACGATAGCCCAAGCCTCGATGTGGAAGGTTGACCTCGACGCTTCGCAGGAGGATGTTGAGCCACTTTCCTCTCCAGTAGTCACAGGAACTACTATCGAATGCTTAAAAGAAAAAGAAGTTGATTTTGTAGAGAGGAAGTGTGTAGATGAGAGATGTATTAGGATGGCGGATGGGGGTGTTAAAACCCTCTTCCCTCTTTTGTTATCTGACTTTTACTTTGCCCCATCAAAGGCGAAGGGTCAGGAGATGAATAAAAAACATCCTTCTGCTTCTGTCTTGATGATTAACCATGGAAATGAAATGCAAGTTGATGATTCTCATGTTTTAAATGAAAATTCTGGTGAAGAAAGTCTCAATATCAAAGAGATTGACCTTCCCGAATCAGCTATTCAAGAAGAGGTTGAATGTGAAGCTTTATCAGATAGTGATTTCCCTCAAATCAATTTCCAAGGAAATCCTATCTTGATAGAACTTTCAGATTCTGACTCGCTTTCGGGAAGTGATGATCCAACGCCTATGGTGTGCATAGACACTGCCCTAGTTTGCCCTCCCGAAGATATCGAGCAGGTGCAACTCCGTAGCGATAAAGTCTTACCTCCCAGGCTTCCTCCTCAGGAGAAAGGCAAGCAAATTCCCTTCGAAGATCTAAATCCAAATTCCCCTCAAAAACCATACTTTCCTTTAATTCCTCCAGGTTTTGAGTCTGTCGTTCCTAAGGTTGATTACAATGTTTTAGCCCACCTTAGGAAGTTGCCAACGAAATTAAGTATTTATGACGCCCTTCTTCTCTCCAAAGAAATGAGGGAGTCTTTAATTAAAGCACTTCTCGACCCCGAGATTTGTTTAACCCAGTTGGCTGCAACTTCAAAAGGTGAGGCATTTTACTTCAAAGAGGTTCCTGGAGTTACCTTTTCAGATGAAGACTTGCTCTTGAGAACTGCCGACCATAATCGTCCCCTTTACATTACTGTAGATGTGGGAAACTTTAAGTTATCAAGAGTCCTTGTTGATCCAGGTGCATCGGTCAACATAATGAACTTAAAGACCCTCGCATACCTTAGAGTTGATACTAGCAAGCTCTCAACCGATAGGTTGGTGCTTCGTGGGTTCAATGAAAAGGGCGAGAGGGCTTTAGGTTCAATCACCTTGCTCTTACAAATAGGAGATTTGAAAACTGAAGCTAAGTTTCATATAATTGATTCGGCGACGTCCTTTAATGCCTTTTTAGGTAGACCTTGGATTCATGAATATAGAATGGTTCCATCTACCCTTCACCAGTGCATCAAGTACCAACGAGATGGCATTGAACACGTGATTAAGGGCGATCTGCAACCATTTTCTATTCAAGAAATCGGGATCTACGAAGATGCTACATATTTTGTTCCAAAAGGGTCCTCGTCCCGCTCTAAGTTAGAATCAAAATTGAGGAGAAGTTGATGGGACAAAAGTCCAATCAAAAGAAAGAAAAAGAAAAATCTGTTGATTAAGAAATGATACAATTAAGTAGTGAAGACGACTCCGACATCGTTGTCCTTAGGCCTCCAAACACATTACCTCAAAGAGGTGGGAGGATGGCCTTAAGGGCACGAGGTCGAGGTCTTACTTCATCAGAAAGGAGAACAACACCTGTTTATATTGATTTGGAATCAGATTCCGATGTTGAGTCCAAGGACCAAGGTGCTGCCTTCTCCCTCAATTATAAAAATGCAAATACTTCTCCAAAATTTGATCTCACCTTAAAGGAGGATAGTGACATTGAGGAAGAAATTGTAAAAGTGAAAAGTGACGAGCCTGAATTAACAATGTACGAAAAGCTCAGTAGAAGGATTGAGGCCCTTTCTCTGACCCCACTGTCAGCTGGCAGGATTGCAAGGTTAGAAGTTAAAGTGGCCCCCAACTTGAATGGTGAAGTAAAGAAAGTCCAGAAATTCTTTCTTGGCTCCTCCTCCGCAAGGGATGAAAGTGATGTAACCCTTGAGGAGGAAGATTTTAATGAATTAATGGAATTACCTTTCGACTACTTCCCTGTTTGTGTGAAAAATACTTTCTCTAAAGGTTCTGTACCATACCGATGGACTAAGGGTCAGGCTAGATACCACGAAAATATTTGGAAAACAAAAATTAAGGATAATCCTATAAGTGGTATCGGCTTTGGAATTGTTAGTTCATTCGATGACGATGAGTATTGCCTAATGATAACTTACCATCTTGAATCGCCAAATGTCCCTACAGATCTTTTCTGTGCTCTTGATGGGCTCTATTTGGAGACTTTAGATGATCCCGATGACCTTCAAGTTCGGGATGCACCCCCTGAATTAGAAGAAGAAATTAAATTGACAGTCGATGAATTAAAAGAATTTAACCTGGGAACCGATGATCACCCCCGTCCAATCTTCATAAGTGCTCTACTGAACGAGGGTGAAACCAAAGATTTGATTCAACGTTTGTCTGAGTTTAGGGATTGCTTTGCCTGGACATAAGATGAAATGCCAAGTTTACCTGCAGAGGTAGCAGTTCATAAACTTGGAGTTCGGCACGATGCCATTCCTGTCAAACAAGCTCCTCGACGCATGCGCTTGGAAATCGAACAACAAGTTGTTTTTAAAGTTAAGAAATTGGCCAAAGCTGGGTTTATTTGAGAGGAACAATACCCCTCTTGAGTGGCTAGCGACGTGCCGGTCCGAAAGAAAAACGGTCAAATTCGGATTTGCGTCGATTATAGGGATTTGAATAAGGCATGTCCTAAAGACGAGTTCCCTTTACCAATACTAGAACTCATAGTGGACATTGCCTCCTCACATGCCATTTTCTCACTCATGGATGGCTCATCGGGTTATAACCAAATCAAGATGGCCCCAGAAGATGAGAGAAATACGGCATTCAGAACCCCTATTGGAATCTTTTGTTATAAGGTGATGCCATTTGGCTTAAAGAATGTCGGAGCAACCTACCAACGGGCCATGACCCGTATCTTTGACGACTTAATTCACAATCAAGTTAAGTGCTATACTGACGATTTAGTTGTCAAGAGCAAGGTCAAAGAGGCTCACCTGTATGACTTAAGAGTTGTATTTGAGCGGTTGCGCCGCTACGATTTGAAAATGAATCCCTTGAAGTGCTCCTTTGGCGTCACCTCAGGGAAGTTCTTAGGATTCATAGTGAGGCACCGCGGAATTGTGATCGACCCTGCTAAAATTGAAGCCATCTTAAATATGCCATCTCCTAAAAGCCTTACTCAGTTAAGGTCTCTACAAGGTAGATTGGCGTATATAAGCAGGTTTATTTCTAATTTTTCCGGGAGATGTCAACCCTTTTCTGTCCTTGCAAAAAAGACACTAAATTCATATGGGATGAGAAGTGCCAAAATGCTTTCGATGACATTAAACAATACCTTTCTAATCTGCCAGTCTTGGCAGCTCCGATTCCGGGAAAGCCGTTAATTCTCTACACTGCAGCCTTAGATGAGTCTTTAGGCACCCTGTTGGCTCAAGTCAATGAAGAAGGGAAAGAGAATGCTCTCTATTACCTTAGTCGAAGACTTCTTCCTACTGAAATTCGATACCCGTCAATTGAGAAGCATTGCCTTGCTTTGGTTTTTGCAGCTCGGAAACTGAGGCACTACATGCTCTCCCACTCAATCAGTTTGATTTTAAGAGTTAATCCTTTGCAATATCTTATGACTTGACCTACGTTGTCAGAATGCTTAGCTCGCTGGTCTATGATATTACTACAATTTGAGATTACTTTCACTCCTCTTCGTGCTGTGAAAGGATAAGCCGTCGCCAATTTTCTAGCAGCACACCCGCTGCCGGCAGATTCTCCTCTGAATGATGATCTACCCGATGAACAAATCATGAGTTTGAGGGAATCTAGCGAGGCCGTCTGGGAATTGTATTTTGATGGAGCAGCATCCTCTCGTAGGAATGCGAACCAACAATCTGTAATTCCTGGAAAGGCTGGAGTCGGTCTAATTTTCATAACGCCAGAAAAAGGAATGATGCATTTTTCCTACCATTTATCGGAGCTCTGAACAAATAACGAAGTTGAATACGAGGCTCTGATAACCGGTTTGGAACTTACAATTCTAATGGAAATTAAAGAGATTAAGATCTTTGGAGATTCCCAGTTGGTGATTAACCAAGTGGCCGGAACTTATAAAGTCTTGAATCCTAATCTCCTAAGATACCACCAGTACACAGTTCACTTGTTAGAACAAATTCCTACTGCCACTTTGTATAGGGTTCCCCGTGGAAGTAATTCTGCAGCGGATGCCTTAGCAAAACTTGCAAAGGAATTTGCATGTCCAGAGGAGGATTCCATCTTTATAGAGATTCAGGGTCGTAAAGCCCTCTCTCTTATAGATTTGGAACACATTGGTAAGACTCCCCTTCAGATCCTTTCTGCCTCTTCGACAGCCGACGAAGAAGGCGATTGGAGACGACCCTTAATTACTATCTTAAAGAAGGGAAGCTTCCCCAGGATAAATCACTCTCCAACCAGATTAAGAAACGTGCCCTATCATACGCACTAGTCAACAATTTATTGTACCATCGGTCCTTCGATCACATGTGGCTACGCTGTTTGGACCAGTGAGAAGCCCTGAAGATTGTTAATGAGGATCATTCAGGACTATGCGGTGCACATCAATCGGGTCCAAAAATGAAATTGAAGATTAAAAGACTTGGATACTACTGGCCTACAATGATTGACGATTGCATGAATACTGCAAAGCACTGTCATCAATGTTAGGTCCACTGTGTGGTTTTACATCAGCCGCCTAATGTGTTACACCCTACGATAGCCTTATGGCCCTTCAAGAGTTGGGGCACAGATATCATTAGGCCGATTGACCCTCCCTCCGCGAGAGGTCATTGTTTTATATTAGCAGCGACTGATTACTTTTCAAAGTGGGCAGAAGCAATTCCTTTACGCAACATAACATCACACCATGTCTTAAGATTATTTCGTGACCATATCGTATATCGATTCGGCGTACCCCGCAGAATCATATCAGATAATGGGTCCACATTCAAGTCTACAAAAATCAACAGTTTTGTAAGGTGCCATAATATTGATTGGAGATACTTGACTATCTACTACCCTCGGGCAAATGGATTGGCCGAGGCCTTCAACAAAACCTTGGTGCAAATTGTTAAAAAGACCCTTGATGATGACAAACGACAGTGGGATGAGCGGTTGGTGGAAGCTTTGTGGGCTTATCGTACCACTTATAGAACCCTGACCCAATCCACCCCGTTTGCACTAGTATATGGATCTGAGGCCGTTCTACCCTTGGAAATACAAATCCCTTCGCTCAGGATTGCAGTTCATAATCAGATTACAAATGAACAAAATGCAAAACTGCGGTTGGAAGAACTCGAAGGCCTTGAAGAGCGACGTCTCCAAGCTCAACAAAGTTTAGAGTTATATAAGTCCCGTATGGTTCAAGCCCATGATAAGCTAGTGCGACCTAGGACCTTCCAGGCAGGAGACTTGATGTTGGTCCTTCGGAGGCCTATCTTAGCCCATCGAAAGTTGGGAGGTAAATTTGAGCCCACTTGGGAAGGACCCTTCATTATAGAGACTGTCTACGAAGGAGGCTCGTATCAGTTAGTAGATTGTAAAGTAAACCACCCAATGCTACCTGTCAATGGGCGTTTCCTTAAGAAATACTATGCTTGATGTAGTTCATTTTATCAATTAATAAAATTTCCCTTTTTTGATTTGCAACTCGGTTCTTTCCTTTTTAAAAAAAAAAAATTCATTCACCTTTTTAATGCTCTTCGCCTTCTCCTTAGGGTCGGATCGTTCCCTCCCTTAGGATCGCACCTGCTAGTGGTGGAGTACGCCCTTCGTGGCACCACCCTGGCATTTGACCTGGGGATTAGTGGTGGAGTACGCCCTTCGTGGCACCATCCTAGTTTGCCAGTTTCGGTCCTCTGTGTGGAGCAAGTTTCCTCCCCACATGACCATTCGCTAGTGGTGGAGTACGCCCTTCGTGGCACCATCCTAGTTTGCCAGTTTCGGTCCTCTGTGTGGAGCAAGTTTCCTCCCCACATGACCATTCGCTAGTGGTGGAGTACGCCCTTTGTGGCACTATCCTAGTTTGCTAGTTTCGGTCCTCTCTGTGGAGCAAGTTTCCTCCCCATATGACCATTCGCTAGTGGTGGAGTACGCCCTTCATGGTACCATCCTAGTTTGCCAGTTTCGGTCCTCTGTGTGGAGCAAGTTTCCTCCCCACATGACCATTCGCTAGTGGTGGAGTACGCCCTTCGTGGCACCATCCTAGTTTGCCAGTTTCGGTCCTCTATGTGGAGCAAGTTTCCTCCCCACATGACCATTCGCTAGTGGTGGAGTACGCCCTTCGTGGCACCATCCTAGTTTGCCAGTTTCGGTCCTCTGTGTGGAGCAAGTTTCCTCCCCACATGACCATTCGCTAGTGGTGGAGTACGCCCTTCATGGCACCATCCTAGTTTGCCAGTTTCGGTCCTCTGTGTGGAGCAAGTTTCCTCCTCACATGACCATTTGCTAGTGGTGGAGTACGCCCTTCGTGGCTCCATCCTAGTTTGCCAGTTGATTTGCCTATTTGGAGTAAGTCTTCTATTAGCATCCTATAGGCCTAAGGTTAGGTGATGCCCTTCCTTAGACCCAAGGTTAGGTATTCCCCACCTTGGTTTCCAGTTGATCCGTCTACTAGGAGTAAGTCTTCTATCAGCATCATGTAGACCTAAGGTTGGGTGATGCCCTTCCTTAGACCCAAAGTTAGGTATTCCCTACTTTGGTTTCCAGTTAATCTGCCTATTTGGAGTAAGTCTTCTATCAGCATTCTATTGGCCTAAGGTTGGGTGATGCCCTTCCTTAGACCCAAGGTTAGGTATTCCCTACCTTGGTTTCCAGTTGATCCATCTACTAGGAGTAAGTCTTCTATCAGCATCCTGTAGACCTAAGGTTGGGTGATGCCCTTCCTTAGACCCAAAGTTAGGTATTCCCTACTTTAGTTTCCAGTTAATCTGCCTATTTGGAGTAAGTCTTCTATCAGCATCCTATAGGCCTAAGTTTGGGTGATGCCCTTCCTTAGATCTAAGTTTAGGTACTCCCTACCTTGGTTTATCCAGTTCTCTTGTCCATTAGGTGTAAGCCTTCTATTAGCATCCTATAGGCCTAAGGCTTGGTGATCCCCTCCCTTACACCCTTGAGAGTCTACTTCTATTCGGTCAACGCCAATGTGTGCAGCAGAAGTTCCTTCTACCACACACATTGGGGGTCCATTTATTGACCTCATTTTTCTATGAGGTCACTAAGGCCCTTCCAAACTCCAGATTAATTCTAGATCCTAGGATCCACTTTAGACCTTAGGATCCTTTCCTAGAGCCGACCTTAGGGCCTACTCTAGAGCCTAGGATTCCCTTAGATCCTACATCTTAGAACCCCTCTAGATCTTAGGACCACTCCAACCTCAAATCAATTCCTACCTTTGATCAACTGCAACTTCAATTTAATTCCTACCCTTGATCAATTTAAATCTCAAACTTCATTCAACTCAAATCCCAATTAATTCAAATTTCAGACATATCCAAACTCTGATCCAGTCCACTTGAGAATCCAAATTTCAACCTAGACTTTGATTCTACCTTTGATCTAGCCTTGACCCTATCCACTCACTAACAATCACCACATGATTGTAGATGATTTGGATACTCCAATCATTCAAACTTGAAATCCATTCCAAATCCAGAAATCCAGACTCAAATCCAAAGTCTTAAGGCCTTGTCCTAAAGACCCTTTTCAAAGATTTTTCAAACATTTCAAAACCCAGTCAAATGACCTCTAATTCAGGGTCTATCACTTGCAAAGTGATAAGACATGTCTCTGGAGGCTACCCTCCAATTTTGAGCCCATTCTAAGGTCTCTAACCCCAGAATCTGAAGTAAAATCCAAAGGCTATAAAACCTTCAAATATTTACAGCCTATGCCACTGGACCTAACCCCTTGAAGATTTTGATATTGGAGCCTTTATCAAAGCCTCCAATCACTTCCAAACTCTTGATTACAACCTATTGAGCAGTAAACTGCATTTTCCAGACCCATCTTTGACCCCAGTTGACCAATGGGTCAAAATTGACCAAAATACCCTTATGGGATTTCAAATGCCCATTTCAACTCAAATCAATTCCAAACTCTTTGAAACCACTTTCAATGAATTTCAAATATCAAACCCAGCTTGTTGAACTCAAATCCAAACCTTGGGTCAACCTAGTTGACCAAGTCAACGAAGTTTAACCCATTAACCCATACACCCCTCCTCTTTCAAATTTTTGAACCAAGTCCATTCCAAGTCCTTTGAATGCATGAGATGACCCCTTGGGTACCCAAGAGACCCCTCTTGGAGACCCAAGCCTTGGGCTCACTTGGGTTAGCCATATGGCTTGACCCAAGTGACCAAAGAGAGGCCTCCCTTGAGCCATCTTTTGATCTTAATCAAATTGAATCCAAATCAAGGTGCCATTGAGTTCCCATTGACCCAATACACCTTCCTTGACCAGCCCAACCCTTGGGCTCACTTGGGTCAAGAGTTAGGCTAACCCAAAGTGCCCAAATTCACTTGGGATTGAGCCAACTCTCAACCTAAGCCCAATTGAACTTGACCAACACCTCTCATAGGTAGCCCTAGGTCCAATACACCTCCTCCAGCCAGTCCATGCCTTGGGCTAACTTGGGTCAAGAGTTAGGCTAACCCAAAGTAGCCAAAAACACTTGGACTCGAGCCATCTTCCAGCTCAGATCAAATTGGACCCAATTGCCACTTGCATTAGGTGCACCAGACCCAGACCCACTTCCCACCTCAAGCCCAGGGTCTGGCCTGACCTGGGTTGAGCCCAAATCGACTCAAATCGAGCAGGTTTAGATTAACCCGAGCCATCTTTTAATCAGATCAAATTCGACCCAATTGCCACCTGCATTGGGTGCACTAGACCCAGACCTATCTCCCATACCAAACCTAGGGTCTGACCTGACCTAGATCGAGCTCAATTTGACTCGAACCGAGCAGGTTTGGGTCCAATCCAGCTACCAGTTTGATCCAGACCTCCCCAGGACAAATTGACTCCACCCTTGGCTCCAGCATGTCCCCATTGGCCTCCCCCATTCAACCTGACCCAGACCATGGCCGGCGGCGGTCGGAGCCAATGGAATTTGAGTTCCGGTGGTCCCCCCCAGACAATTCCTGGCTCAAGGCTGCTGTCCATCAGTTTGATCCCCACGATCTCCCCTGGACGTCGCCATTGTCCACCTGGCAGAGATCCGAGCCCTCTCCAGCTCAACCCCGACCGTCCAAGCTCCCGAAAGGTGGCTGAATACCCTTGAGCTCGCCCGACTGCCAGAACCATTGGCATTCACTCTCATTCGATTCCTAGAGCTCCTTCAAACTCCCAGGCGCTTCCTTCAAGTGCAGAGACCGATCCATTCTTCCGTTCGAGCAAGCGCCCGTGAAAGCCTTCAGCGTCCCGCTTGAAGTCGCACCTTCGGCCGCCCTCCGGTCCTGACGTCTGAAGGAGAACTGTTCGCCACCATCCCCTGAAGCTTCCTGATAGAGAAGCTCATTTGTTGAGGCCTTCTCTGCGGTAATCTCTCCATCCCGAGCTCCCTAGCTAGGTAGTCTAGTCAAGTGTGAAGGAAACCTTCACCCCCAACGAATCTCCACCGTTGGATTGAAGGTTTCCATCATCTTGATCCTCCCTGTGAAATTTCATCGAAGTTCGCCGGTGGGATCGCCTGGATCAAGCCGGAGAAGCCCTGCGGACTCGGATACGAGCGGGAGGTTGAAGACGAAATCCCAGCCGTTGATCTCGATCAACAGCTCGGATTAAATCATGCTGTATCGGAGCGCTGTTAATCCCAGCCGTTCGATCCGCCATCCAACGGCTGTCGTTAGCCCGGCCGTTAACCGTTAGCGCCAATGATTGCTTGGCCAATCAGCGCGCGGCGCGTGTTAACGGTTGCTGACTGTGTAATTGCTGGATTAATAAATCCAAAAATTCAAGGGAACTTCAAAAATTCATAACTCCCTGCACACTTGTCCAAATTAGGTGTTCTTAGGCTCATTGGAAAGGTCTCAGGGAGATCTACAAAATCCCTATGGTTCCAGACCCTGGTTAGGTCAGTCTCAGGTTTAATTACTCCATTTGGGCTCAAATTTGGTGGGCTTAGTCCTTAGGGTCAGGTGATCCTATGGTCCAAATTTCATCAAATTTGGAGTTCATTTAGTTCCCCAAGTAGGAGCCTCAAAAGTCCTTCTTAGAAATGGCCTTTATCCCAATTAATTGATAATAAGATATTCTTAATTTGTAAAATCAATTAAAATGTCCTTAATTGTTCCTAATTAATCCCCTAATCAATAGGAATTGAAACCCTCTTAAATTGATATCTAGATTTATCTTAGCTTGATCCTTAGGTAATTAGGGTTTAATCAATTATAATTAATCTTAAAAATCCTAAAAATCCCAAAAGAGCTCTAAACACTTATTGATCTATCCATAGGTCATTTATGTCCTTCTGAATTGATCCCAAGGAGTTTAGGGCTCATTTGGGTTCAAACCCTTAAGCAGACCCCTTAGTCGTAGTAATTTGATAATCCCTACGAAGGTGTAAAATTTTTAAAATTCACTGTTAATTATAGAAAAATTTTGATTAATCAATTTAATGGCCAATGACTTCAACTAGAATCCATTACTCTCTAAAAATATTAAACCTCCATAATTTAGTTAAAACCAAGGACTCAACATCTTAGGTGACCATAGGTCAAAACGGGCCAGAACTTCTAAAAATCATAACCTTTCGTAGAAAACTCCAAATTGAGTGTGCCACCTATCTAACAACTCATGATTAGGTCTAGTATTTATTAAAAATTTGAAACCCTTAAGATTAACTTTAATTTTAAAAGTCAAAATTTGACCCCTTAGTAAACGTATCCGGATAACCCCCCCTAAAACCCATTAACATCTCCAACCTCTAAAATCCATTTAATAGGTTATTAAAATTTTCAACCAACCCATTAAAATCAGTAATCAATTCCCCTAATATAAATTCACCCCTTTAATTCCAACCAATTTAAAATAACTTAATTAACCCCGATAGCTACTGGGTAACCCAGGCCTACGAGGCTATTAGCTTAGCCCGAAGGAAGGTGAAATAAACTTCACGGCCTCGGTGGGAAACAAAGGTAGCGATCATTTAACTCCTAAAATACATTTAACTAAAATTTCTAATTTATTAATATTTAAAGTTTAACTTAAATCTCCCTTCTAAACATTAACAAACCCAGAATTTTAGACAACTTTAATTAACCACCCATTTTAGGATCTACCCCAGCCACATGACCTTTTACGCACACTTTAGATGATGTGCTAGGACAACGAACTCTAGATTTAGGTTAGGCCGGTGTTTACTTTACTGCTGTGTGCTAGATTTTTTTTGTAGTTTTCACTGCATGTTGTGGATGAAATTGCTTTGCTGTGTCTGCTTACTTTTCCGTATTCTGTGGATGGATTGATGTGTTTGGCGACTAGATTACCCTTAAGTTAGGTACGATCTGGATGATCACATAGTTTTCTGCAGGCGGCCACGCTCATGCAGGGCAATAAAAGGGGGGCTAAGTTAATAATAAATATCAATTATTATAAATGCTTGCACAGGTGCTTCAGCTGCTAAAGCCCCCAAATAAAAGGAGCGTGGCCAGTGTGTTTTACTTCCTTTCTGCATATATATAACTACTTGGGAATAATTGCTTTTTCATTTATTAACTGCTTAGGATAACAATGCAGGTGAGTCTAGATTTTATTTTCAAATAAATGTAATTTGTATGATTGTCAAGTGTTGTGAAAGTTAATTTTGAGTTGGGATACATAGATCCAAAGCTTGGATTCCAAAGAGGAAAGGATACCCTTTTGGGAACTATTCCTTTTCCATTTGAAAATCCAGATTTGGATCACACTTCTCTTACACCAAAAGAGGAAAGAGTGGCCATCCTTTTAAAAGGGTAGTGCCCTCTTATCCATTTGGGTTGTTCACCTCGAAGATTCTAAGAAGTTTGAAGAAAAGGAGTCCAAAGAGGAACAAAAGTGAAGACTTGAAGATTGAGAGTATCCCACTCAAAATTACTTGTGTCATTATTAGGCTTAGAATCTGGGTTGTTGTCAGTGGTGCCCGGCCACTTTACTTTCTGCAAAACTCTGGTTTGTAATTAGCAAGGCAACTTTGCCTATGGACATTTATTAATTAGTTAATATTTGATGTGATGAATTGATTGCCTTTAGGATTTCCTTCTTTTCTTAGTTTTTTGGCGAGTGTGTGCCGCTTTTGATTTCGCCTAGATACGTGAGACTCGTGAGGGTGTGAAAGTTTTATACACATAACTTTAAAAGTTTAAAATTTTAGTGAGTCTAAATAACATAGAAAGATAACGAATCTAGGGAATTAGCCGGGGATCGACCCCGGGGTCGCATGCATATTACTACATTACTCTTTCCTTGTTTTAGACCCTTCCCCGCCTGTGGGTAGAGTCCGGATAGTCTGACCTATGAGGACGAGGTGCCAAACCTGGGGAAGTCCAGTCTTCTAAAAAATTATTTTCTAAGCCTGTTTTTAAAATTTCAAGCATACTTGATTTGGAAGTTGTCGACCAGCATGCATTGCATTAGATACAAATTAAAAGAGTCAAAATTTTAATTGCATCAATTTAGCATTTTAGCACCCAACATAAGTCAAAGGGGCCAATTAGGAAAATTTCTAGATGTCGGCCCCAATTCTCCAAAACCTTAAGTACAACGTCCCTACCACTCTTTCATAAATGACTGAATTCATCTTTTTTAAATCGATTAGGTGGTTAGCTGGCTCCCTAATCCAGGCCGGGGTAAGTCCAGGTTCTGCACTACATAAGTTAGGATCGGACGACTGTGGTCCAGCGTCCAAGTTAGATTTAGGATCCGGGGCAGATCTTTGATTATAAGACCCCAATTTCGGGAATATAATCACAAATTTCTAATAAAAGGCTTAACACAAATTAAATCTTCTTTTAATCCTATACCCAACACTTAGACTAAGTTGGGACACTTCTGGATGGTTCTGGAATCGCAAAGTGTCCCCTACTTCTCTTCCCTTGATTCTGTTAATAAATGTTCAACCTTGATCCATTCCCTTTTGGTTTTCCAAAAGAATCTATTCGATTTTTTTTTATATCACTCCTAGAAAATCTAACAAAATTTCATTCTTATTTTAATCGAGAGTTTTCATAGGGGACTCTGTCTCCCTATGATGTAATTAACTATGAGGGCTTGCGCTCGTAGGAGATTTGGAACCCCACACACCTGATTTCAAAATCAATCTTTTTAAAATCTCCTTAGATTTTTTTGGGAAAAGTTAAAGAATGATTGCCGTCATCATATTAGAAGAATTATCATTGAAAGGTGTTATCTCCCTTTGGGGAGATACACCCTTCTTTGGTAAGGCTTTGGATATGAATTTGGCAATCATACTCCTTGAATATCGTAATTCGATTATTTAGTTGAACTCTATTTCGTCCCCTCGGGGCCGTGTCGAGTTCTCTTTAGAATCTAGCCATGATATTCAAGATGAATTACATAATTCTAAGTCTGAACACCGTTATGGAATTTTATTTTCGCCTTTTGGGGTGATATACTCTTCCGAACGAGTTGATTCGACTTCTAGAATTAGAATTCAATCTCAATTCTAAAATTCCTAAAGAAAATTAATATTTTTAAAACCTTTTTTCAAAATTCCACCAACACCCATTCATTTCTTGCTTTCCATGAAAGAAAAGCAATGTTGCAATATAAATTTACTAACCAAGAGTTCTGAGAGTTCAACCATTTGCTGCAGCTATTGAAAGAATCAAAGTTCGGAATTTGGAATCCCCATCTATTTACAATTTTAACGACATCCCTCAATTTCCTGCATTTGATTGCCACATATTCAACATCTTCTATTTCATCACAATCTCTTGGACAACTGTTATAATTTTGCAATCATCTATATGTTAAAAACTGATTAGAAGGGATAGCGTTATGGAATAACCTCCGCCAGAAATTTTATGTCCGTGGGATTACACAAGCTTTTCTAATCCATTTCCAATACTTAAGATCTGGATCAACTTGCTCCATAGACATTTCAGCATCAAGAGCAGTTATAGACTTCCCTGAAACATTGTAAATGAGCTCCATTTTATCTTCCATTAGATCCGGCCTAATCTGAATTTTGCAAATTAAATCCACAAGCTCAATCCCGAAAGCTATATTCAGTTTATACACATCCCATCTTCCTTCAGAGATAAAACTATCCACCTTTGAAAAATTATTACTTTGAGGAATCACAAAAGTAGGCCATCTGTTTAGACACTTATCCATGATCAAAGTGTCTTCAAATAAATCTATAATTTTCCCATCAACTATGCTCCATCTGATAATAAGTTTTAGAAATCTGGCACCATCATAAATAAGTTTCCAAGCAAATGAACCAGCAGTTTTTGTACCAGTTGCATCATAAAGAGAACCATATTTTGGATACAAGGCTTTGTGCAACGTAGAATTTGTGTTTTGAATATAATTCCAAGCCAGGTTAGCCCTCAAAGGACCTACTTTGTTTGAACAAGAATGAAGACTTCTACCACCACAAATAAGTGGTTTGCACATCCTCTCCCATTTTACATAATGAATTCCAGGATTTCCACCCTTTTTGTTCCAAACAAAGCCTCTACAAAGCTTATCAATTTCATCAAGAACACCTTTAGGTACCCATGACAAAGTAGAGTTAAAAGTAGGATAGGAGAGCAACACCGATTTAACTAGAGTAATCCTTCCCGCTAAGGATAAACTTTTACCTCCCCAAATGTTCAACATTCTCAATACTTTATCTATGATGAATTGAAAATCTGATTTTTCTAACCTTCTCAATACAATTTTGACTCCCAAATATTTCATTTCTTTGACTATCTTGAATCCCATAATTCTGGAAGTGGCCTTCTTCCTTCTCCTTCTAACTAATTTTCCAAATAAGATACAAGATTTGCTATAATTAATCTTTTGCCCTGTCCAATCACAAAAGTTCATTAATATGCTCTTAACTTCTTTAACCACCTTTAAACTTGCTTCTAAAAAGATAACTAAATCATCTACATATAGCAAATGTGATATTCTATGCCCACAAGGATTCACATGAATCCCAACATTATTACTACTTTGATAAAAATCATTCGTTATAAGTTGTGAGCATAGAATAAATATAAATGGTGATAGAGGACATCCTTGACAAAAGCCATTATAAGCATTGATCCAAATTGTAAGATTCCCATTAATCAATGGAGAGAAGGATGGGCCTTGAATGATTTCTAGAATAAGTTTAGAAAATTTCAATGGAAATCTAAAGTAATTTAGAGCTCTTTCCAAAGTAGACCATCCCATTGAGTCATAAGCTTGCTCCATATCTATTTTGAAAGAGACTAGACCTTTACTGGATCTAGAATACCAAAGCTTATGGAAAACTTCTTGATCTATAAGAACATGATCAAACAGCGATCTACCTTTCACAAATGCAACTTGTTCTTCAAAAACAAACTTATGAATAATAGGCGACAATCTATTCAAAAGAACCTTTGCCGCCACTTTATAGACCGTATTGCATAAACTAATAGGTCTAAAATTGGAAAGAGATAATGGATTATTCACCTTGGGAGTCAATACAATAATTGTCTCTTTCCAGTCCTTACACATCTCCCCTGAGCAAAAGAAATGATTGATTGCATTCCAGAAATCATCCTTAATTATGGACCAATAGGCTTTAATGAATGAGTAGGAAATAACATCATTTCTCAGAGAGATGTTTCCACCTGCCTCATTGATCACGGATTCCTCCTCCTCTATGGAAAACTCTTTGCTTAACATATAAATATCATCTTCATCCAAAGTGTTGTTTGTAGTCGGCCATCCAGTCAAAGAGCATCTTCTTAATCTCCACTTTTCTTTAAAAATGCTGAACAAAACATCTTCAACTTGATGTTGATCCTCCACTATAAATCCTTCATCATTTTTGACTTCGTAAATGAATTTAGCATTCCTTCTAGCAGTAGCAAAAGCTTGAAAGAATATGGAATTTTTATGTCCATCTTCAAGCCATTTGATTTTGCACGTTGCCTCCACCATGTGTTCAAACGAGCCAATATGTAATTCAGCTCATTAACTTTATTTTTAACGACCCAGCTATCCTCATCCATGAGCCAACCTACTTCAGATTCTTTTTCTTATAGCTTCAAGATTTCTCCTTTTAAATCTTCTTTAGTAAGATTTAAATTTTAAAACTTAGCTTTGCTCCAATAGAAAAGATCTTTAAAGGCTCTTTTCAATTTGTAGTTAAGAATTTGAGATGGGATACCAAATGCTTTCTTCCTCCATAACACTTTCACCACCAACATAGAAACCGGTATAGAAGCCCATATATCTTCAAATTTTATGATTCTTTTAAAGCAAGGATTGAATTTCAGGGATTTATTGTAGTCCATGACCTCATCATTATTTGACATCATAAAAAGGGGGAGATTATTACAGTCATGACCTCTAGTCTGAGATTTTGATAATGACAAATAATGCTAATTGAGTTATTATTCTTTTTTTTTTTTTTTGAAAAATGCAAAATTTGCATTAAAATGGAAGAAATAACAACCTAATACAAACTAGGAATAATAAACTAATAGATCCTTGATCATGAGAAAAAGGATCCTAATTGAAAGCAAATTTGTTAAATTTAAACATATTATTTTTGAAATGAAACCTACTATTTCCTATTTTGAAACTGTTGAGATGCAGAGGATACCAAAGTTTGAAACAACCCAAGGGTTGGTTAGTATCCCAGAGTTCCCATCCGGTTAAAGAATAGGATATAATATCAATCCCATAAGCAAAAATAATAAGTTTAAAAAATAAATAAAAAGTCAAAAGAAAAAGGAAGCTACAAACGATAATTAAAAGGAAATTACAAAAAATCCAGGACAATCGCAAAACACCTAAGAATAACAACAATAGGTGTTTCAGATGTCTTTTCCAGCTTCCAATGATGTAATCCAAAGCTAGAGATATGGTAAACTCTTTGAACAAATGTTCCGACTTCATGTATCTTCCCATTTTGCTGATTGCAATGAGAATATCGGCTAGCATTTTATTGAGGTGTTTGGGAAGAACCTCTCAAGTAGTTCTTCATTCTTAGATATGTAATCCTTCTTCGAGAATGATCTTTCACCGGACCTAGAGTTTGTATTTCTTTGAACAATTTGTGTTTAGAACCGGAAGAGACAAGCTCCATAGTAGGACCCTTCTTATTCTTCACTAATATAGTTTTTTTGAATTTTAAATTGATAGTTGAAGTAGGAGAAGTGGTTTCTGAAAAGCCATCTATTGTTCCATCTATATTACCAATTGTTTCAGAATTCCTTGCAGCCTTTGTTGGACTCAAAACCGAAATCTGCTCTTTAACAAACTCTTCCTTATCTTCCTCCTTGATATGTGGAAATTCAAAATTTGGATTTTGAATTTCTAAAACTACAACATATTTTGGTTTTTTCATGGGAATACCAGCATACTCTATTCTTCCTTCAATTAAATCATCTATTTCAAAAGGCTTAGCTGGATTTGTTGGAGAAGAACCCAGAATCTGCAATTCAGCACTCTTTGATTTATTCAAATGGTCAATTGGAGTATGGACCGCAATACTATCAGCTACCTCCTAAATTTGTGGAATTTCAAAATTAGAATTTTGAATTTCCAATTTTTCAGCAACCAAGAGATGATTTTTAGCAATCTCTTTTGGCTGAATCTTCCAACCGGTAATAAAATTACCAACATTATCTTCAGCCGTCAAAGTTTGGAAAGAGTTATATTCAAAATTTGAATCAACTTTATAAGCTGTTCAATATTCAAATTCAAATCTTGGCTAACCATTTCTTCTCCTCCTTCCTTGATTTCAGCATCTTCTTCAATTTGGAAAATGAATTCTGCAGCATTCAATGGGTCGGCCACCAACTTATGGTCCTTTGCATTCTGATCTTTGGCTGAAAAAACTTTGTGATTAATATGCTTTTTCACAAAAAATTTCTTAATATTATTTTTGAACTTCACATGCATCCAAGGTTCATAAGGATTGTCATTATGACTTGAGCTGAAAGGGATATCTTTAACATTAGGACAAACTGAATCAATATGTCCTATTCTCCCACATTTGAAACAAATTGATGAAAGATTTTCGTATTCAAACTTTTGAAAAAATTTTCCAAGCAATCCTTCAACCCAAATACAAGAGGGGAATTTAGAATTCAAATTAACCCGAATGCAGGCTCTAGAAAATTCTCTTCTCCCCCATCTAAACATGTTACCATCCAATAATAAATGAGTCCCAATTCTAGAGACAATTCTAGTGATATTGGATTCATCCCAGCAATGTAGGGGTAAGTGAGGTAGATGAACCCAAATCGGAAAAGAAACTCCTTCCAATGAATTGGGAGAGAAGTTAGGAGATCACTTGTCTAACCCAACAATAAAGCCTCCTACAAACCATGGACCTCCATTAAGAACTTCTTCCATGGCTTCAATAGACTAAAAAGAACAAAGTAGCCAATCTAGGCCAAGTAAGGTTATGTGAAAACCTCCATATCTCATCCATTGCTTCCTTAATTTAGTAGCACATTTTGAAAAAGGTAAATTTTTCCCAAGAATTTTTACAACCAATGATTTACTCAAAACTTGAATATTGGATTTTTCCTTATCCGTGTCAAGTTTAACAACATTTGTATCTTCAATCTCTTCATGAATTTAACTCAAATTAATTTTAATGTGTGGTTTTTTGACCCACACATTAGAATTATCCAATACTTCATTAAAACTGCTCCTTGAAGAATAAGTATCCTTGTCATTTGCTCCAGAGATAATAACCAATAAAGGTGATTTTGGAATTTTGTCCAAAACTGAAATTACCTCTTTCCCTTTACATGAATCCGACAAAGGCTTATGCTTAGCCATCAATCCTCCATCTTTGATAATAAGAGGGGATTCCAAAACTTGAAGATTTTGAGGGGAGATGCGTTTGAAGGAGAATCTACCTTTTGAATCCAACATAATTGGACTCGCGGTAGATAGAAAGAATTTGGTGCTCCGGTCATCCATGGATGACCGACTACCTTCTTCCATCTCCAACTTTGGCACCCGCAATCTTCAATTTCTCTTTCCAAATCCTTCCTTAATTTGTGGAGCTTCTCTCTCTTCTCTCTTAAATTTGAGTTATTATTCATTGAATATCTTTTATTTCTGCTCTTGTCTATGAGTACTAACATTTCAGAGAGATCATAAGTTACTCAGGACAACAATAAGACTCAAGACTGGATAGAGTAGGAGTTGGAGTTTATAACATTGTAATTTTTCATTTATTATTTTTGTTTTCTTGAGTCTGGCCATAAATTGTATGCAAAACTGAGCAAGCATGAACACACATAGAGGGAGAGGCTTTTAAACATGAAGGAAGTTTTTTTCTCTATCGATCATACTATACGAGTTTAAATAGTACTGTATGATCTAATCTGGCTCAAATGGCTATCTGTAAACAAGTCATACTGTATGATGGATATCATACTATACGATGTGTTTCTAATTAAAAACCCTAGCCGCTAGATTAATTTAAGTAAGTTCTTAACTCATAAATTTGAATTAATTATACTGTACAATCCTATCATACTATATGATATTTTTGAATACTTACTTAAATTAACTCGTTATTAGTGCATAAATCATGGATTAATTATTGATTGGCTATCATACTGTATGACACAATTCATACTGTACGATCAATTGAGGCTATTTTCAGTCGTCCCAGACATCGTATCAGATGATCCTTTAATTTTGTGCTAATCGTACTGTCTGAAGTGGTTCGTATCATACAATGTACAAAGATGAGTTTTTGTCATCCCAGCAATTATCTTGTACAAATAGAAGGATTTTACATATCGTACTGGATGATGTTATATCATACTATTTGATATTATTCAAAATTTTGTCTGTTCGTAATCCTTCATACCAGGATGAAGGCTATTTAATATTGGTCATGTTGTATGATATTAGATCGTACTATACGATCATAATGACTAAACTGAAATTGTTTAGGGTTTCTTAGAGCCTGTTTTAAATATAAAACTTTTGTATTTTTTATGATAATCTGAGAGAGGGGAACATGATTAGAGGTAGATTCCTTGGGAGAGAGCTATTAAGAAGATTTTGGGATTTTTGAGAGAAAGGAGAAGGTGGCCATTATGAGGGAGAAGGAGTGTGAGGGAGATCACACAGTTGCTCCTAGCTTGCTGCACATTGCTCCTTCTATAGCCTGAGAATATCTTGTGGGAGGCTCTCTAAGGGGGAGATTCTTCTACATCCGTGTCCTCTAAGGTACTATGCCTTCTCCAGGAGGGAGAAAAATGAGAAGGTACGCTGTTGTCACCAGGAGGGTGACAAAGCGCTTAGCACTTCGCCACGCCAGGTTTGTGAAAGTGAGGTTTGTAAGGGCTTCTCTATCTTTCTATGGGGGCAAAAGGAGAATTACCATTTAGTAGTGAAATTCTTGGAGTATAGGACTCCATGGAGTGGACGTAGGTCAAGTGACCGAATCACTATAAATTCTCTGGTGTGATTTTTCTCTTACTACACTTTATTTAAGTTTTGCATTTTAGTTTCATTAAAATTGCTTGGTCAAAAATGTTGTGAAAATTATTGTTGAGCAACTCAATATTTCACTACCTATTGTTACAAATTGTGTTTTAAGCATTTGCCTCTATATCAATTCATTTTCTTATTTAAAATTAAAAAAAAAACAAAAATATTAGAACCCCTATTTAGGATTGTCTTTTATTGCAACAAATTTCCAATTCACCCCCCTCTTGGCGCATCTCATAATTTTAGTATGCTACATTTTCAAATTTGTATTTGAGTCATGAATTTCCTCAAAAATAGTAAATTACTCATCATAAGATGTCTCACAAACATCTTCTTAATAAGACTTAATAATAGAATACTTGGCCATTAAACATAAATTTGCTACCATTTCTTCTGCCTCTTGTTTAGATGAGTCTAAGATTTGTTAGGAAAGTTGCTATTTGCATGTTTATATTCTTACAACTTATATTATTTTGATGATTTCAAATATTATTGTTGTACGTATATCTCCTAATACTATTTGGAACATTTATTTCTTGCTCTAAAGTGTACTAATATTTCAGAAAAATCAACTCCAAGATATTGAAGACTTATAATCAAATTCAATATGTTTTACACTCTTAGGGAATTTTTTTATATCTGATCGTACAGGACGAACTTAGTTCGTACGGGACGATAACGTCAATTACCCCTAAGAAGAGCAATGGATCGAACAGGCGGAGGGAAAATTTTTTTAAGTCCTAATCATCTAGGACGAATTTAATGTTCGTCCCGGGACGAACGTCTCTGTATTCTCAATATGGCCTATTCGTCCAGACAAAATTTAATGTTCGTCCCAGGACGATCTTCTCTACATTTAAGCTTGCTCTGTTCGTCCAGACGAAATTTAATGTTCGTCCCAGGATGATCTTCTCTGTCTTGAAGCTCGCTCCATTCGTACAGACAAAACCCTATTCGTCCCAGGATGAACTGAACCGACATAGGTCAGTTGGTTACGTCCTAAAAAATTTCGTGAACCGACTTATGTAGTAACATTTTCGTACCGGACAAACTTGGTTCGTACGGGACGAATAGCGTGTATGAAAATATTTCGTACCCATATACATAAGGTTCATTTCTGACCATTTAAGTAAAATCGTCCAGGATGATCCACGATCGTACGGGACGATCCATTGCATACAGAATTGAAAACCTGCAGTTTTTGGGCAGTTTTTCTTGTCTTTTGTATAAATAGTCCAAATTATACCGCCACCCAATCTTTTTTCCTTTTGATCTTCGTGCCTATTGAGAGAAAAGTCAAGGAGAGAGTGTGAGAGAGCATTCAAAGGAGGATTCCTACCATTGGAGCGTGAAGGCTTCACTTGGTGTTTAAAGGTAAGAATCTCTACTTGTGAATTGGGATTACTTCACTCTTTTCTTTCTTCCTTCTAGATTTCTTGTGAGAAGATCTGTCAAGGAGATCCGGTTCGCTGCCGACACTTGGAGAGTGTGAACAGCCGAAGGGTTCGCTGCCTACACTTGGAGAGTGTGAACAGCTGAAGGGTTCGCTGCCTACACTTGGAGAGTGTGAACAGACAGAGGGTTCTCTGCCCACACAAGGAGAGTGTGAAAGGACGAAAGGTTCTCTGCCAACACTGGGGATTGTGTAAAAGGATGACGGTTCTCTGCCGCACCGGGTAGTGGTGAAAAGAGTGTTTGTAAAGGCTTCTCCGCCTTGCTGTGGGTGCAAAAGGAGAGTCACTATTGGTATTAGTGCAATACTCAGAGGGTGCCTCTGGGGAGTGGATGTAGGTCTGGTTTAGACTGAACCACTATAAATCTTATGTCATTTACTTTACTACTTTTTATTTTTTGCATTTTTCTTTTGTTTAAAAAACTCTGTGGTTGAAAAATGTTTTCTATAAAAACTTAATAAAAATTTTCATTTCGGTTCAACACATTTTCAAAGAGGGTTTAAATTTTTAAAATACCAATTCACCCCCCCTCTTGGTAGCCTTGGGACATTAACTTAGGTCTAACAACCTATTTATAAGACTCAACAAGTGGTATCAGAGCTTAGTTTCAATATCATAAGTTTAAACTACTTTTTGATTAACGTAGATGGCTACTTTCGGAAACCGAAATACATATGAGGGTTACTCTATTACTAGACCTCCACTATTTGACAATATTCCTTTTGATTTTTGGAAAACAGACATGTCTACTTTCTTACAGTCACTTGATTATCGTATGTGGATCCTAGTCCAGGAAGGTTATACAAAACCAACTAGATTAGTTGATGGAGTTAGAGTAGAAACACCTTTTGCAGATTGGACTATATAAGAACGTGACTTAACAAAATGCCAAATGTCTAAATATCTTCTTTTGTGCTTTAAAATCTGAAGACTACATGCGGTTTTTCACTTGCAAAAGTGGAAATGACATATGGGATAGACTTTGTATAACTTATGAAGGGACTAATGAGGTTAAGCAATCAAGACTCAATATCTTGTTACATGACTATGAGTTGTTTTGCATGAAACCAAATGAATCTATTTCTGACATGTACACAAGATTCACACAAATTGTCACTTCTTTGCATGCACTTGGTAGGGAACTAATTAATGCTGAAATGGTTAACAAGATTCTTCGTTGTTTACCTACTGCTTATGATGCTAAAATTACTACAATTACAGAGTATAAAGATCTAAACATTTATTCTATTGACAATCTTCTTGGTTCACTCATTGCTTATGAGCAAGGAGTAAGTCAAAGAAAGATTGATGCAGGTGAACCACAAAAAGAGAAGAATATTGCACTAAAAGTGGAAGAGTCAGAGAGTGAACACTCACAACCTAAGGATGAAGATGATATTGCATTAATGACTAGACAATTCAGAAGCTTTTTAAAGAGGAAGCATAAGAGACGCCAGCAATGAAATAGAGGTAAGTTTAACAGAAATGGCAAGGTTTCTAATGAAGCGATTTGTTATGAATGCAGGAAACCAGGTCATTTCAAGACTGAATGCCCAAAACTCAAATCCACTCCTAGCAAGGAGAAGGTAGAGGAGAAACCAATTGTAAAGAAGGGCAAGAAGAAGTTTCAAAGAGCTTTTTGGGCGGACTCAGCTTCAGACTCATCTGAGACTGAAAAAGAAGAAGAAGTCACCAACCTTTGCTTGATGGTAGATAATGTTGATCAATCAGATCAAGAAGAGGTATGTGACTTAACTTATGATGAATTATTTGAAGTTTCTGAACACATGTATGATGCATATAGGAAAATAAAAAAGATGCATGCTAGTGTAAGTTTAGAATTGGAAGAGCTTAAGAAGGAACATGAAATCCTTAGGAAAGATCATGCATTAATAGACGACAACCACATGAAACTACTTGATGAATATGATAACTTGAATAAGAATTTTGAAAATCTAAAATCATCCTATGTTGATCTTGAAAGAGATTTTAAAAAATTTAAGGATGAATCTGAGAGGAAAACATATCGAATCAGTTATACAAATCGACTCTTGAAAGAAATGAATTCATTTTATAAATTGACAATAAGAGCTCTTGAGGATAATAGGATACCCCCCAAAATTGAAGATTTTACAAATCCTAAATATTATCCTAAATATATGGAATCCCTTAGAAGACAAACAAATGGAAGAAAACTTATGAATACTTTTCCTAAAGTTAAATGTAATAATTATGGATTTTTGTGACATATAGCTCACACCTGTACTTTGAAGATGAAAACTAATTTGGTGTGGAAACCTAAGATGCATAAACCTAGACATATCATACATGCATCTGATTATAAATTGCTAAAAGGTGAACCCAAACTTGTTTGGATTCCCAGGTCTAACATTTGATATTTTTACAGGTTTGCTCTCACACAAGACCTCGTGGGAGCATATGGTACCTGGACAGCGGATGTTCAAAGCATATGACTGGAGATACTACTCAATTCATAACGCTGGAAGCCAGGAGTGGAGGCAAGGTTACACTTGGAGATAATACCACAAAGAAAGTGGTTGGATCAGGTATGATTGGAAATTTTAAAAACTTTTTCATAGACAATGTGTTATTGGTTGAAGGATTAAAATATAATTTGTTAAGTATAAGTCAGCTATGTGATAAGGGCTATAGTATAAAATTTTTACCTAATAGCTGCATATTAAGCCTGAATGGGAAAGAAGTTTTAAATGGAAAAAGGGTAAACAATGTTTACATGCTAGATTTAAATTGTATTCAATCTCCTACTGCTTTTTGTTTGAAAGCTGTTTCTGATGAATCATGGCTTTGGCATAGAAGACTTTGTCATTCTAGTATGAAAAACCTTAGGAGAATTACCCAAAAGAACTTAGTGAGAGGTATACCAAAACTAGACTTTACTAAGGACCACCTTTGTGATGCATGTCAATTAGGAAAACAAGTGAAGTCCTCTTTTAAGTCCAATAAGGATCTTAGGACTAGTAAACCATTGGAAATTCTTCACATGGATCTTTTTGGACCCGTAGGAACTGTAAGTCTAGGAGGGAAGGTATACGGATTTGTTATAGTGGATGATTATTCAAGATTCATTTGGGTTAGATTTCTATTTCATAAGAGTGAATCATTTGAGAAATTTAGAAATTTTTCGACTTGGATTCAAAGGAAATTAGGGTGTGAAATAATTTCTATACAAAGTGATCATGGAGGAGAATTTGAAAATGATAGATTTGAAATTTTTTGTAAGGAAAAAGGGATTGATCACAATTTTTCTGCACCTAGAACCCCTCAACAAAATGGAGTAGTCGAAAGGAAAAACAGAATATTAATAGAAGCCGCCCGAGCAATGTTGGCAGAATACTCACTCCCTAGATATTTTTGGGCTGAGGCAGTTAGCACTGCATGCTATGTTCTAAATACGGTGAATATGAGATCAAATTTAAATAAAACACCCTATGAGTTACTAAAAGGTAGAACACCAAATTTGTCTCATTTGCATGTTTTTGGTTGCAAGGTGTTCATTCATAACAATGGAAAATCTGCCTTAGGAAAATTTGATCCAAAATCAGATGAAGAAATTTTTGTTGGATATTCAAGTGTTAGAAAATCTTATAGGGTATTCAACAAAAGAACTATGGTCATTGAAGAAACCACACATGTTGTATTTGATGAATCTGAAAATTTGGAAGAGCCAAATGTTGTTGAAGATGAGATTGAGGAAAACTCCCAAAAGATTGATAGATTAAATTTGGAAGAAAATGTGAAAGAGAATTTAGAAAGAGAAAACCCTTTGCCTAGAGATTTGAGATTTTCTAAAAACCACCCAAGGGAATTGATTATAGGTGAACCTAGTGAGGGTGTTAGAACTAGGCGTGGATTAAACAAGGAAGTCAATCATTCAGCCTTTATTTAAACTATTAAACCCACTAATATTGATCAAGCACTTTCTGATGAATTTTAGATATTGGTCATGCAAGAAGAGTTGAATCAATTTGTAAGAAATAAAGTTTGGGAATTAACTTCAAGGCCAAAAGATCAAAGTGTTGTTAGAACCAAGTGGGTGTTCAAAAATAAAATGAATGACTCAGGAGTAGTCATTAGAAATAAGGTCAGATTAGTTGCTAAGGGGTATAATCAAATTGAAGGAATTGATTTTGAGAAGACTTTTGCGCCTGTAGCTAGACTTGAAGAAATTAGGATTTTACTTGTCTTTGCCTGTTTTAAAGGATTTAAATTGTTTCAAATGGATGTCAAAAGTGCCTTTTTAAATGGGGTAATTGAAGAAGATGTTTTTGTAGAACAACCTTTAGGTTTTGAAAATTTTAAATACCCAAATCATATTTTTAAGTTAAAAAAGGCATTATATGGATTGAAACAGGCACCTAGGGCTTGGTATGAGAGGTTGAGCACCTTCCTACTTGAAAGATCTTTTGAAAAAGGAAGTGTGGATACAACTCTCTTTTTAAAGAAATTTGGAAATGATATACTCATTGTTCAAATTTATGTGGATGATATCATATTTAGATCTTCAAATAAAAATTTTTGTGATGATTTTTCTAAAACAATGAGTAGTGAATTTGAAATGAGTCTAATGGGAGATTTAAATTACTTTCTAGGTTTTAGCATTAAGCAACTTGAGGAAGGTACATTTCTAAGTCAATCTAAATATATTAAGGACATCCTCAAAAAATATGAAATGGACAATGCTAAACCTGTTAGTACACCAATGAGTTCCTCAGTTCAGTTGAATAAGGACATTAAGGGAAAATCTGTTGATCAAAAGAAATTTAGAGGGATTATTGGATCTTTACTTTACTTGACTGCTAGCCGACCAGATATTATGTTTAGTGTTTACTTATGTGCTAGATTTCAATCAGATCCAAAAGAATCACATTTGACAGCAGTGAAAAGGATATTAAGATATTTACTAGGAACTCAGAACTTAGGAATTTGATATCCTAAGTTTAGCTCTTCATTTGAAATTATTAGTTATTCAGATTCTGACTTTGCAGGCTGTAGAGTGGATAGGAAAAGCACTTCTGGAACATGTCAATTCATTGGAAATTCATTAGTTTCATGGTCTAGTAGAAAATAAAATTTAGTGGCCCTATCTACTGCAGAAGCAGAATACATTGCATTAGGAAGTTGTGTGGCACAAGTACTTTGGTTAAAACAATAGTTGATTGATTTAGGATTAACTATAGGCACTATTCCAATTTATTGTGATAATACTAGTGCTATTTGCATTTCTAAAAATCTTATTCAACATTCTAGAACCAAACACATTGACATAAGGCATCATTTCATAAGGGATCATGTATCTAAGGGAGAAATTGAACTTACTCATGTTTCAACTGAAAATCAACTTGCAGACATTTTTACAAAACATTTAGCCTTTGATACTTTCAGTGCATTAAGAACAAGGCTTGGAGTAATTGATTTAAATGTTTAAATAAAAATGTTTTTGCAACATTGATGTTTCTATTTTCGTAGTTTATGTTTTTTCTTTTAAGATTTTGTTTTTGTGATTTTTTATTTATTTTGACTGCTTTTTTATTTTAGAGTCTGTGCATTTATCATTGTCTATTGTGCTTTGTGTGTTTTGTTTGACTTTCTTTAATAAAAATTCAAAAATCCAAAAATTTGTGGTAATTGTCCGGGACGAAATATTTTTTTACGGGACGATGTGTGTAAAATTCAGTTTGCGCACAGTTCTGACCGTCTAAAGAGCAATTTTTTTAATGACGTTCGTCTGTACGATCTACAAGATCGTCCAGGACGAAATTTTCTTTTTTCTCAAATGACGGGACGATTGATTACAGCAGTTGAACGGATAAGGCAGTTTTAATTATGAACTTCGTCCGTACGAACCTTTGGTTCGTCTAGACGAACAGATGTCGGTTCATAGTGGGGGACGGTTTCAACTGCCAACGAGTTAACTTTTGATCGTCTGTACAAACACGTGTTCGTCTGTACGATCCTTTTAGTCAAAAGTCTATACGAAAGGATGCTTCGTTACTTGTGTGATTACGAAAAGCTGTTATTATTTTGACTCTCTCAATCGTCCATACGAAATATTTTCGTACTGGGATGAATCTAATTCGTACGGGATGAATGAAATTTTGTCCGGTACGAACAATCATAATTCTTTAAATTAACAGCATTTTTTTTTACTGATCATTCACTCTCACACATCACTTTCAAAGACTTCTTCCTTTCAAATCATTCAATGTCTAGTTCAAGCAAACGTCAAAAGATTTTAGCTAAGGGCCCTCCTAGGAACACTTCAGAAAATTTTCTGTCTAAAACCAATGAAGAGTCATTTCCTAGATTTGCCTCTGCTAAAATCACTCCTTCTAGAGTCCTTCTTCAGGAACACTTGACCTTTAAGGTAATGCCCCTTTTTGCTTCAACTCAATTTGGATTGATCCTTACCTTAGTCCATCTCTACAATAAGGAAACCTTACAATATTTCCTCTCAAACATGTCCTTTAATTCCGACCACTCAGTTATCAGTTCCTTTGTGTTCAAAAAGAAAATAGAAATCACCAAAGCTGACTTTGGTATTTTCTTAAATTTAAGGACTGAAGGGATTTGAGCACACACTTTTACCACTACTAGCTTTGACTGGACTGAAGTTAACAATGTTCTTAGAGGAATAAAAGTTAAGGACCATTTGCCAAAAGTAGCCACTTTAAATCTCAATGCCCGAATCATCCAGCATGTTCTTAGATCCTCTATTATACCTAAAGCTGGTGATAGAGTCAACATAACTCCACTTCTCTCTATAGTCACCTACCTGATAATGACTAGGCAACCCATAGATGAGGCCCAACTCCTAATCGACTATATTTATGGTCTCTCTGAAATTGGTCATGCAGACCATAAAAGGAAAAAGAACATTGCCTTAGGCCATCTGATTGCCTACATTTTAGAGAAAAAGTATGATTTAATTCACCCAGTTGCAGACTTTGAAGAAACTCTTTACTACAACGACGGTTCATTTAGGGCAATCTTCAACAAGGTTGACCCAAGCAAACTTCATGTAGTATTGAGTGAAACAGAAGAAGAGGGTGAACCATCACATGCTGCTGAACCAAATTATCAGGATTTGGTTCAAAGATTTAACAACTTAGAGGCTCACTTTGATCAAAGATTTGATCAAATTGAAACTCATCTACAGCAGCAAGACCTTCAGTACAATCAAGACATGGGATTCATGCGTGAACAGATTAATTCCATAAATTCCAATATGTTTGTGATGAGCAGTTATTTCAACTTTTTCAATGATGCACCTCCTCCTCCTCCAAATCAAGGTCCTTCAGAGTGATTGTAGTATTTGTTTTAGTATCTCTTATTTAGTTGATGTGATTGTTATGTGTTTTAGTTTATTGTCTCTTTCCTAAGTATCATGTATTTATTCTATGTTTTAATGTTATTTTTATTGATATCATGTACCTTAGATTGTAAAATCTTCAATTGATATCAATAAATATTGTAATATTTTATTGTCTAATATTTTGTGAAATGTGTGTTAGAATTATGACTTTCAATTTTGTTTTAATCTTATTAGTGCCTTATTTAAATTGTAAATTAAAATTAATTTCATTAGGAAATATGTTTATTCTATAATTAAGAAATGCTTATAACTTGATATTACTAGAATCTTCAATTCCATGTCTCTTATTTAGACTACAATAGTACTAATATTATTATTGTATTTTAGATGTTTTCTTATTTTGTATTTCTCTTTTCAAATAGTATTTATGCACTTAGAAAAATTTGAAATCTTAGATTATTGACTTTGGAAAGAATTTAATTACTCTTGAAAAGTGTACAGATGTACAAAAATCAAAAGAGGTGTGCAAAAAAAAAAATATGCAATGACAAAAAGAGGCATAACATTAGCCCACAGTAAACAAGTGCACTAAAATGTGCCAAAGAAAAAAACAAGATGCGCAAAGTGCCACATGTGATAATTCTTTCTTTCCAAACTCTTTCAATCTCCTAATTCAAATTGATCTTATGTTCATTTATACTTGACATTGAAATCTGAAATATAAAATTTTTTATTCATCCCTTGCGCAATGATTTTTCTTTATCTTAATGTCTAAACTGACACATGCCTTTGATAAATTCTTTTTATTGTCTATGTTATAACCCTTCTTCAATTATATGAATCTCTATAATTTCTCTAATGACTTAATTTTATTTGCATATCTTTTTTCAATCACTTTCAAGATTAAATTATAAACTGAATTTCATACTTCTACCTACATTTCTTTCTTTTCTTCTTCACTTTTTGATGTTGTCAAAAAGGGGGAGAAATTGTTTGTTGTGTTTTGGCGTTTTTTTTTTTATCGTTTGTTTTCGTATGTGTGTTTGATTGTTTTTTGTTTTATCTTTTGTACTATTTTATAGTGTATAAAAATTTGAAAAACAAATTTTTTTTAATTCAAATGCCTCCTTATTTGCATGAGTTCATCATTTCAGGGGGAGTTTAGGAGATTCTTAGAATTTCAAATTATACAAACAATAATTATTTTGCCATCATCAAAAAGGGGGAGATTGTTAGGAAAGTTGCTATTTGCATGTTTATATTCTTGCAACTTATATTATTTTGATAATTTCAAATATTATTGTTGTACATATATCTCCTAACACTATTTGGAACATTTATTTCTTGCTCTAGTGTGTGCTAACATTTCAGAAAAATCAACTCCAAGATATTGAAGACTTATAATCAAATTCAACATGTTTTACACTCTTAGGGAATTTTTTTATATCTGATCGTACTGGACGAACTTAGTTCGTAAGGGACGATCACGTCAATTACCCCTAAGAAGAGCAATGGATCGAACAGGCGGAGGAAAAATTTTTCTAAGTCCTAATCGTCCAGGATGAATTTAATGTTCGTCCCGGGATGAACGTCTCTGTATTCTCAATATGGCATGTTCGTCCAGACGAAATTTAATGTTCGTCCCAGGACAATCTTCTCTGTCCTTAAGCTTGCTCTGTTCGTCCAGACGAAATTTAATGTTCATCCCAGGATGATCTTCTCTAACTTGAAGCTCGCTCCATTCATCCAGACGAAACTCTATTCATCCTAGGACGAACTGAACCGACATACGTCAGTTGGCTACGTCCTAGAAAATTTTGTGAACCGACTTATGTTGTAACATTTTCGTACCGGACGAACTTGGTTCATACGGGATGAATAGCGTGTACGAAAATATTTCGTACCCATATACATAAGGTTCATTTCTGACCATTTAAGTAAAATCATCTAGGATGATCCACGATCGTACGAGACGATCCACTGCGTACAGAATTGAAAACTTGTAGTTTTTGGGCGGTTTTTCTTGTCTTTTGTATAAATAGTCCAAATTAGACTATCACCCAATCTTTTTGCCATTTGATCTTCGTGCCTATTGAGAGAAAAGTCAAGGAGATAGTGTGAGAGAGCATTCAAAGGAGGATTCTTACCACTGGAGCGTGAAGGCTTCACTTGGTGTTTAAAGGTAAGAATCTCTACTTGTGAATTGGGATTACTTCACTCTTTTCTTTCTTCCTTCTAGATTTCTTGTGAGAAGATCTGTCAAGGAGATCCGGTTCGCTGCCGACACTTGGAGAGTGTGAACAGCCGAAGGGTTCGCTGCCTACACTTGGAGAGTGTGAACAGCTGAAGGGTTTGCTGCCTACACTTGGAGAGTGTGAATAGACGGAGGGTTCTCTTCCCACACTAGGTGAGTGTGAAAGGACAGAAGGTTCTCTGCCAATACTGGGGATTGTGTAAAAGGACGACGGTTCTCTGCCGTACCGTGTAGTGGTGAAAAGAGTGTGTGTAAAGGCTTTTCCTCCTTGCTGTGGGTGCAAAAGGAGAGTCACTATTGGTATTAGTGCAATACTCAGAGGGTGCCTCTGGGGAGTGGATGTAGGTCTGGTTTAGACCGAACCACTATAAATCTTGTGTCATTTACTTTACTGCTTTTTATTTTCTACATTTTTCTTTTGTTTAAAAAACTCTGTGGCTGAAAAACGTTTTTAATAAAAACTTAATAAAAATTTTCATTTCAGTTCAACACATTTTCAAAGAGGGTTTAAATTTTTAAAATACCAATTCACCCCCCTCTTGGTAGCCTTGGGACATTAACTTAGGTCTAACAACCTATTCACAAGACTCAACAAGATTAAGTATGCTTAGAAAGCTTTTTGTGTCTTCTACTTATCCTTTTTGGAGTTAAACTTTTCTTCACCCCTTTTTGTTCTAGGGTGATTCCCGAGGTTGGTGCTATCAGACCATAAATGTCCCTGCTTCCTACACTTAAAATAAAAAACTTCATAGGAGTCATTATTAAATTTACCTAATTTATCTTCATTCCTCTTATGATGGTGCTTTATTTTATCTTCAGGATGCTGCTCTCTAATCATCAAGTCATTAAGGCTATATCCTCGCTTCCTTCAATTCTTGTGCTATTACTTTCCTTGTCATCATCCTTTAATGATAAATTTCTCCTTTTTTATCACCTGCATCTTGAAGTCTTTGACTAACATATTTCTTGTAAGTAATGAGAGAGCCCAACAAATTATTAATATAGTATTCCTTTAAATCTATATATTCACATCTTTCAGTGGGGTGAGCATCAAAAGTATGTAGTAAACAACATAAAATCTTATTAAACTTTTAGGAATTTGATAGTTCTCTACCTAAAGTATACAATTAGGTTATAATCTTAGTAAATCTATTATATATGATATAAATAGTCTCATTAGGTTTCATGGACAATAGTTTGTGCTCATGCAATAGTAAATTTAGACAAGATTGCTTCATTTTATTTGTACCTTCATAGGAAATTTGTAGTCTATCCTAGATATCCTTACCCATAGTGCAAGTAGAAATACACATGTAATTATTAATCTCAATTTTGTATGAGGTCACTAGGACCCATCCAAACCTAAGATCCATCTAGACCCCACATCAATTTTGACCTCAGATCAATCTAGATTTTAGATTGATCAAGACTCTAAATGAATGTAAATCCTAGATCAATTCCGACCTTCAATTAGTCCACATTTAATCAATTTAGTTTATAAATAATGTAAGTTCTTATGACCTAAAAAATTTTCCTTAGGATAATGTTTGGTAACATCCATTTCTAATAAAACATCCTACAAACTTTAATCCTATCCATTCATTTACAAGAACCTATATGACTGTTATTGATGTAGATAATTGAAACTCAAGTAATCAAATAAAAATTTCATTTGAAATCCAAAAACCCAGGCCATCATCTAAGGCTAAAGGGCCCAATCCTAAAAGCCTTTTTTGGTAAACTTTCAAACATTTCAAACTCCAATAATTTTTTCCCAAAATCACGATCTATCAATTGCATATTTATTAGCAATATCCCTAGGGTTAATTCTCCAAAATTGAGCTCATTCTAAGACCTCTAGCCCCAAAAAATTGAATCTATTTCCAAAGGATGTAAGACCTTTAGATATTTACATCCTATGCAACTAGACCTACCATCTAGTTAAATTTGACCTTAGAGCCTTCTTCAAACTTTAACATGCCCCATTGTGACCCATGATCATGATATGTTAAGTATTAATGTGTATTTTGTTGGACCCACTGTGACCCAATTTGACTATGAGTTAAAATTACCAAAATGCCTCTAAAGGGTAATTTTGAAATTTTGTCCAAACTTCAACATGCCCGAGTCAAATCAAAACCTATAACCTCTTCCATTACATCCTAAACACCTTTAGGAGCGCATAAGACTCAAATCCAGGTTGACCAAATTGCCCCTTTAGGGTTTAAATGGTCATTTTCAATAAAATTACCATTCTAACATTTGGGACGACCTCTACTAGACGTAAAATATCATTTAAAACTTATTCATTCCAAACCTAGAGCCTAGTTCAACCTGGGCCCTTTAAGGGCCTAAATGGTCGATTTGATTACTTAGACAATCCTGACCCTTGAAACCCTTCTACCATACTCCAATAGTCAAACCAGACTTGATGAGCCCAGATCAAGACCTTGGGTCAACCTGGTTGACCAAGTCAACATAGGTTGACCCAATGGCCCTTTAAGGGCCTAAATGGTCATTTTGACAATTTAGACCACCTTTACCCATGACATCACTCCTATGGGCCTCTATTTGTTGGTCAAACTATATCTACTGAGCCCAAACTCAGCCTGTAGATCAACTTGGTTGACAAGGTCAACCTAAATTGACCCAATAACCATTTAATGGTTCAAATGGGTTAATCAAATCCATTTAATCAAATTAATGTTTTCAAAAACTTAAATATATTTCATTTGATGCCTCAAATATTTCTAAACCTACCATGAGTATTATCACCATAGGTTGATCAGGTCAACTTGTCAAGATTTTGTAAAACATCCCTCCATGCATATATATGCATTTAAATCTAAAGTCTATAATCTCAAACAACTTCTAAATCTACCCAACCTGTAATTTAAACCTCCCCATATCCACCTCAATATGACTTAACTTGTTTACCAGTCAAACTAGTCAATAGGGCCATTTAATGAACACATTTGGTCAACATTTCAATTGATTTATCAAATTCATGCATATACTTTCCTTTCAAGCCATACCATTGGTTTTTTAGACCTCTCTAGACTCTCCTTCAACATGTCTTGATTGGTTGACCAATCAAATAGACAACAAAAGGGTAGAGAATGGTCAAAGTAGCCAAATCCTTGTGTTTAACTAATCCCCACCATTCTAAAAAAACTCCAAAAGTTTAATCATCATCTAGAAATTTCTAAGACACTTTTTAATATGGGGTTTAGTCTTAATTAAGTCTAATCATACCCACATGCAAGGAAAGAAAAAACAACACCTAATTCCCTTTCCATGTCCTCTCCCACCTGCTCCTAACTACCCCATGCAACATGGCATGCATCATGGAGCCCAACCAAAACAATCCCAACCTTTATATGGCTAAAGGACATTTTAATTGGATAAGATACTTAATATAGCCCTCATTATGTCCTTGGCATTCTCTCACTTCCTCCAGCTCTCCATACCAAAAGCTTTATTTGTTTGAGCTTTAAGGGATCTCCTTTACCTTTTCCAAGTTCAAGCCCACCAGCAAAATCACGCTAATGGTGAGTTCTCTAGCAAATCAATGAGTTCTCCATCAAGATCAAATACCTATCGAACCGTAGCTTTTTTGACCAAGAATTTAGCTAGGAAAAGTTGCATGGAAAAACTACAGTTTTAGAGAATCCAAAACTACAAAAATACAATGATTAAATCTCTCAAAATCCTTTACCCTAGGTCACAATATTTAGATCTAAATAGCTTTCCATGAAGCAATTTTTATGCCTAAAAATATTCCCCCAAAATTAATATTCATGAGCTTAACTTTAATTCAAAAGTCCAATCGATTGGGAGAATGAGCTTGAAAACCCATTCTAGGGATCAGTTCTAAGATCTGAATAATTGATATTATAATGAATGGTTTTGATCTAGCTATTCCACAGCTTTATCTATCTGCGGATCAGAGCCGTCCGTCTCAACCATGGAAGATCCAATGGCTACAAATCCATGCTGACATGGATAAGGGGCCATGCGGTTTGATACCATGCCACCTTTAATCATTTAGCATGATTGTGCCACCCCACAATCATGCTAAATAAATATTACGATCGATAATCATTATCGGTTGACCTGATCGTTCAATCCGGGGCCACCACACCACTTCCAAACTCTTCTATTTAATTTTATTCTAGTTTTTAATTATTTAAAAATTAAAAAAAAACATTAAAATTTTAATTTTAATAAAAAAGTTAAATTATATCATAACAGAAAAACTGTCGATTACCAATAAAATTTTCAGCGGATTTCTGGCAGACTATTTCTGGCAAATTTCCTAGTGGATTTCTAATGTATTAAGCTAAAATATTTCTGACAAATTTTTATACATATTTTTTGGTGGACATTCTGGTGGATTTTTTTAGCAATATTTTAGACAGATTTTTAATGGATTTTAATAATTTAAAAAAAATAATATATTCATAATTTAATTAATTAATTATAAATTTTGTAGTTTATTTTATTTAATTATATATTTAATATATTATTTGAACTAATAATTAATTTAATAACTTAGTTTAATTAATTATTAATTTAATAAATTATTTTATTTATGAATTAAATAAAAAAAAATTAATTAATTATTATTTAATTAAAAATTAATTAAAAATTAATTAATTATTGATTTAATAACTTATTTATGGAAATTAATTATTAGAAATATTTAAAATTATTTATTTTGTTAAGTTAAATTAATTAAATAAAAAATATTATTAAACTAAAATAACAAAAAAAATTTAGTCATTTAAATATTAAGATAAATTAGTAAATAATTATAATATTCTATCAGTTATAATATAAGTATAAATAAAAAAATGTTAAAATTTTTATGATTAAATGGTAAGATGGTCGGCGGACATATAGAAGAATCGCGGGCAGTACAGGAGGGTAGGGTTTGAACCCCATCTTGTATACAGGCGTGGCGGGCCTAGGCGTGGGTTAAGAATGCCTAGGCTGGGCCTTTAGGTAGCGCAAGTTGGGCTGGTCGAAGTGGGCCGGGCTGGGCATGCATGCAGTATAAGTGGGGTGGGAGAGCAAGGTAGAATAGACTGTGCAGTGCAAATAAGTCAAGTGAGGGTCGGTGCTTGCTGGGCTGGGCTAGCGAGCTGCTGCTGCAGGATAGCAAGAATTCTGCAGATGGCTACCGTTTTTTTTATAAATTTTTCTCTTTTTTTTCTTATTTTTTTTATTTTGATGTTTTTTTTTTTTGATGAAAAAGATTTCAAGTATTTTTTTTTTCAGAACATGTTTCCAACACTAGTTTTACTTTCGAAAAAAATTTTGTTAGAAATCCACTGGAAAACTTCCAAATCCGACAGAAAATGTATAATTTTCCACCAAAAAATCCACCGGTAATATATGATTTTCCTATAGTGTATATCAAAATGCTCAGAAATTAAATCTTTTAATTAAATTTGAGATTAATTTAAAATATTCTAAATATTTTAAATTATTTTTGACATTTAAATATGAAATTTTTTGTTAATATTTACTTAAATATAAATCTAAATATTTAAAAAATTCAACTCCTTTTTTTAAATGATTTAAATTTTAAGATATATTATTTAAATTATTTTATTTTAAAATTTAATTTAACTTAAGATATTTTCTTTAGAAGTTTTAAATAATTTGAAAATTTTAATATTTACATTATATTTAACTAATGTTAAATTAAATATTTTTCAAAAAATTAAAAAAATTACTTAGTAATATAATTTATTAAATAAAAAATACATTTTAATTATTTTTGGTATAAAATTAATTAAAAATACTTAACACATCTTAAATAATTTAAATATTTAATTAACATAAATATAAATAATAAATCAAAATTGTAAAATTTTTATTTTAAAATATTTTAAATAATGAGAGAATTGTTAAAATATAATTTTAATTTGAAATTAAAAGTAATTTAAGATATTATATAATTTAAATAATTATAATTATTTAAATATTTGATTAATTATTAACTTAAATAATTTTAAAAAATCCAAAATTTAATTTTAAAATATTTTCATATTATTAGGGTATTTTAAAAAATTATTTTGAAACTATCATACTTTTTCTATGATCCAAATAAAAATTTATCTATTTTCATATATACAATTTAAATTTAAAATAATATTTGATAAATCATTTGAGAGCTTCGAATGATCTTGTAATTTTAAACATATGTTAAGCTTAATTTAATAAATTTTATGGGGAAGGGTTTCAATTATTTACTCATCAAATTACTCTTTATCTTTATTATATTTTAAGTTGCATGTGTAGGATGCACTTGCACCCTGTCTTAGAGTTCTATCAGATCTAGGATTTGATTGTGATTATGTGTGTATTCATATGTTTGTTAAAGGGTTAGAGACCTTAATTTCAAACCTATTTAACTTAGTGATATCAAAGAACATTTATTAATGATATTTGTCTTGAATACTTAGATTAATTTTATAAATTAAAATACATGTCCATTAGGGATGAAACTTTGGGCACATAAACTTAATTACATCCTCTGCATTAGGAAAAATCCACATTGATTTTAAAAAATTATTAAGACATTTTATAATTAACTCAAAAATTAATCCCTTAATAAAGGTTGAAAAGTTATTAAAAATCTAATAAATTTAGATTAATTCAATTAATAAAATATAAAACCTCAAACTAACTAGAAATAAACCCTTAATCTATGAAAAATCAAAGCCCCTGACTGGACTTTAATTTCTAGATTATTTAATTTTAATTAAAAATCAATATTTAATTAATATAAATAATAAAAATAAGTTAAAATTCCAAAAAAAAAATCTCAAACACTTTAGAACACCTCTTTAGATTATTTCTGAACTTTGTAGGTGATTTCAAGAAGTTTGGAGTCTATTTGGATTCAAATCATTAAAACCCCTTAATTAAATCAAATAAATGATTCAAATAAATAATCAAACTTTGTAAAATCATAAATAATTCCAAAAAATTCAAAATTGAGCAAACTCAAAGCCATTCATCTCAATTAAAAATCTAATATTTTATAAAAAAATCAAACCTCTAAAAATCAGTTGAAGTCAAAAAGTGAACTATTCGGTAAAACTTCATCCAAAATTGACTAAAAACTTTAAATGTTCTTAATTAAATGTAAAATACTCCAAATCCAACAAGCTCAGTGTCTAATTACTCATCTTATGATCTAGAATTTAGAAATTCATTCTAATTTGTAAAGTTAAAGTTTGACCTCTTTAACTAAATATATTAAATAATTCAAATTTTTTTTTAAATTTTGATACTGATTTAAAATGCAAGAAAACATTAATTTGATTAATAAAATCAATCAACTAACTCTTTCACATACAACAAGCACTCCAAAGATGAAGTTTTTATGAAGATTTACCTTGGGCAAGTATCCTAGGGAGGCTTGGTTCCTCGAGCCCACTATGAAAACACCACGAATGAATTCAATGAATTCTAAAACTTTAAATTTAAATGACTGACACTTGCTTGACTAAATTTAAAATCTTTAATCCAACTACATTAACATATTTTTTAGGTAGAACTACCTTGGGCAGTGTGGGTACGTATCTTAAGCAGGCTTAGTTCCTCATGCTCACTATGATAATGCCACCAACCGGTTAAAGAAAAACTTAATTAATTCAAAACTTTAAAATTGGTGATTAATAAAATTTAATTAAAAATCCTCAACCTACTTAAACCTTATTAAATTAAACTCACTTAACTATACCTATTACCACTATATAGTTGGGCCAACAAGGCTTTTAGCTTAGCCCCATCGAAAGTGAAATAAACTTCATGACCCCTATAAGCAATAATAGCGGGAGCCATTTAACATTAATAATATGTCTTAAAATTATTTAAATTATGAAATCTGTGTATATTTGTGATGGGCATTAGATTACCCTTAGGTTACGGATGATTTAAATGCTAACAAAATCTTATTCAGGTGACCAAGCTCATATAAGGCTAAAAATTAAATCAATGGGGGCACAAATTAAGCTTTTAAAAATTAATAATTTTTTTGTAGGTGCAAAGCTTGCTAAACCCCCATTAAAATTAAAAGAGCATAGCTAAGTGTAGCTTCTTTGACCACTTTAATTTTATTATAGAATTTATTTGGATTATTTAGATATTAATTGCCTAGGATAACCCTACAGGTGATTTTGAGTTTAGATTTTTAATTTTGATGTAATGTACTTTGAATTTAATTGATTTTTAATTATTTAAGTTATAATTTAAGATGGGATAGATATCCAATATAGAATCTAAAGAGAAGGGTGACATCCCCTAGGGGAGAGTCTCTCTTCATTTGGATATCTAAATTAGGATACTTTTAGAATCCAAAGAGAAAAGATAACACTCTTTTTGAGGGGAGTTTCTTTTCATTTGGATATCTAAACCTAACAGATCTAAAGAGTTTAAAGAAGGATGAAGAAGTAAATACAAAGAAGAATCTCATTCTCAAAGTCACTTGAGTCTTAAGAGTAGAATCTGGGTTATTATCAGTGGTACCGAGCCACTTTACTTTATGCAAAATTCTAGATTATAACATTAAGTGGCACTTGTCACATAGACATTAAATTTTAGTATTTAATTAAATTGATTTATTTATATTATTTATGTAGTAGAAATTATATAACTTTTGTAGGTTTCTTTCTTGCATGCCAATTTTGTTTTAGCATAGAATTCGATCGGAGGCTCGTGAGGGTATGCCAAAAAGTTTTTTTTATCTTAATTAAATTAAAATTTTTAATTCAACATAGAAACTCTAATAATTTTAAGAAGTAAGCTCGAGCTCGCCGAGGGCACATGCATTCAAATTAATCTTTCTCTTCCTTATTAGGCACCTCCCATCCTATGGGTTCTAGCAGACCACCTGACCTATTAGGGTACAGTTCTGTAAAAGGAAAGTTGTGTAATCTTAAGGGAAAAATATTTTTAAGTCTTTTTAAAACTACATAATATTTGATTTAAGCATTCATCGAGTCAACTAGTCTGTATCACATTAGATATAAACTTTAAAGTGTCTAAAATTTAACTACCTTTAATTTAAGCAACAAATTACCAAACATTAGTTAAGGGGCCAATTAGTATATGCTCTAGATGTCAGTCTTGATTTCTAAAAATAACTAAATAATAATTCTACCAATCTTGTATAAAAGACTAGATACATAGTTTTACAGTGACTAGGTGGTTAGAAGGCTCTCCAATCAAAGCTGGGTATGTTCAGATTTGCTCTACATTACTTAAATTCAGGGTACTTATTTTTTAGTGCCCAATATAGATTTTGGTTATGAGGAAGGTTCAGACTATATGACATCAACCTTCAGGGAATATAATCCCAACCTTTTAATAAAATTGACAACTCAAATTAAAAAATCTCTTCAATACATAATTCAATCCCAACACTTAGGGTAGGTTGGGGTATTTCTGAATTATTTTAGAATCCAAAACACTTCCTACCACTAATCCTTTGACCTCTAGAAATAAGTCTTCAACTTTGATCAATTCCTATTTGAAATTCTATATTCAATCATTTGATACCAATCCTTGAGAATTCTAAATGAAATTTATAGTTTTATTTTAATAGAGAGTATTAATAAGAGACATCTGGTTCCAATGATGTAATTAATCATAAGGGCTTATGATCATAGGAGATTTAGAAACCCTAATCAAATTTTTAAATATCAATTTTTCAAAATTCAATTAATTATTTTTTGTAAAATTCAAGTCAAAATCAACCATCATTATCATCATTCAAGAGATTAATCTAATTATTCATAAAATCCTAGTTTTCCAAGATTTTTAGTTCACTAGATAAGACTCTTCTCACTAAATCCATAGAGTGCTTATTTGTCCAATTTGGACAAGTAAGTGAGGAGATATTATTTTTACTCTTCCTTTTTCTTATTATTTTTCAATTGGCTAAATATACTATAATTATTTTCAATACTTTCCTCTTGCCTCCACATGATTTTTAAGCGTGGCAAGATATTGCATTTGCTAAATTTTAGTAGTCAAGTACTTAACACTTTATTTTTTTACTTTCACTTTTAATTTTTTTATTTGCTAAATACTTTATTATAAATTTGAATACATATTACTTTCCTCTACTTTGTATCCTTGTAAATGTTTATTAAAGGTATCATAATTCCCTTATTACTTACTTATTTAATGATTTTAGAATAAATCTAAATTTTTTATTTACATTAATCCTTAAACTAAAATATTCTTTATAAGCAATCAAATGTTTAAGTGTTTATTTTTATTTTTTTTGGAATTTAACCTATTAGGAATTACTAATTTTAAATGAAAAGATAAGTTGTCACTTATAACAATCATAGTAGGGTAAATTTTTATATTGTGTACTATTAAATAGTTATTGATCTTAATTTAAATTTTACATGTTTCATAATTGAATAAAAAAGTATAATATATGAAGACAAATAAATTTTGCATAAACTAGGAAGGTTGGTTCAATTAATTACATATTCCAAATAACAACTTAAAAGTAAGAAATTTTAAAAAACTTTAATAAAAACTAAAAAAGAAGATATAACAAGATAAACACTAAAAAATTAAAACTATTAAAAACTTAAGCAATAATAGCAAGGACTCTCCCTACTCATTATTTCCTCCTCTTCCTCATCTCCTACTCGTTGTGCTGACGATGATTCTAGGAACGTCTTAATGGGTGTTGCCCTAGGAATAAATTCCTCTGACCATGGGAGTCCATCTCTAAGCTTTTGAACATGCTCATCATAGCTGCATTATACTGAACCTAAAAATGATATTGGCATTGGTGGTTGATTATTATATGGTCATACTTGGAAAATATCCCCCTCTCAAGTAGTTCATTACCTAACTTATATTTTTCTTGGCATAAGCTTTGTAAAAATTAAATAGTGACTGTATTTAGACAATTGGGTGAGAGAAAATGCCAAAAAAATATTTTATCTTCTTTACTTTTCCATTGGGCAATTCGGTCCAACTAGGTTAAGAATCTAAGGATCTCACTATAGTTTATCATAGAGGTAAAAAGTTAAGGTAATCACCCCCATCGAACTCATAGTTAGGGGCTTATAATATTTAATTAATGAATATGAGAGTGAAGGGGACCCAATTTCCATAGAAAAAAATAAATTCATTATGGGGCTCCTTAGTATTGGCAAATTCACAACAATACAGACATTTGTTGGGTGAGGCTGAACAACTAGTAAATACTAGTTTCTCTCAACAAAAAGGACCTGAAATACTCCCCAGGATTATCATAACCTCTCTTACATATGACATATTTTCCACCAAGATGTTATACTACTCCTCCGCTATAGCACGAAGAAATTTTTGGACACCATGTTAGGAGGATCTAGACCACTTCCTACCAAAAATAATATTAGTTACCAATTCAAAAGATTTAGTTGAGCTCATAAACTAGTAACACAATACTAGAAGGTTTAGGAGCACAAGTTATTTGAATCAAAGTAGTTCTCACCATAACTATAATATGTATAGCATTACAACACTATTTTTTATGGTACATCAATGCTAAGGAAAAACATTAAAAATGTGTACTAGCACCAATATGCTAGGGATAGGAAGCATAACATGCTCACTTCGGAAATTGAACGATAGGATTTTTTTACTAAGAGACTACCACAATGCTTGACACATGGAAGGACTATAGTGCTCAAAACATCCATTATTATTGTTATTCAAATGCCATACTTATGGTTTCAGTAGGGCTATATCATATGAGTCATAGCACTATAGTGCTCTAACATTTTTTAAGAATATGGAATTCAAGGGAATGGTGTTGATAAAAAATTTTGGAGTTACAGTGATGCATGCCTTCGATGATGTGGAGTGACTAAAATAAATATTCATTTTAATTATTGCAATAGTGTTACAACACTTTAGGATTCAATTCTACAGTGTTGTTTTTATTCTCAAATATGAGCCTGAACACAAACAACATAAAGGCTAACTAGCACACAACACTAGTCAAACCTAACTCATTGGATTTCTAACCATAAATATGCACACTATCTCCAAATGCCAAGCCAAGATGATCAATTGGGTGGCCTCCCAAAAGTGCTAAGCTTATAGTCTTCAACCAAACTATGCCAAATCCTTATCTAAGATGAATTTCTAAGGAAATCAATTTGAATCAATGTAGTCCCTACCCTTTTTAAGAGTCGATGTGAATTGAATCAAAGTAGTCCTTACCTTATTTATATTCTAGATAGCACTTCGGCATTATCTTTTATAGCACTATGGTGTTAAGTCAAAATAATAAAAATGAGTACTAACATTATCATGCTAGGATTAGGTTGCACTAGTATGCTCACTTTAGAAATTTAAATGTTGTGTTTTTTGACCAAGAAACTACCATGATGCTTGACACATAAAGGCATTATGGTGGTCAAAGCATCCATCTTCATGGTTCTTAAACTGCCATATTTATTGTTCCACTAGGGCTATATCACATGATGCATAACATTTTGATGCTCTAATGTTTTTTAGGAATCTAGAAGTTCAATACGGTGTTGACAAAGGGATTTGGCATTATGGTTTTGAGTTCCTTCAATGGTGTGGTGTGACTAAAAAAATATTCTTTTTATTTTTTACAGGAGTGCTACAACACTTTAGGATTCAACAATATAGAGTTGGGTTAATTTTTTAATACGAGCTTTAACACACATAAGATAAAGGCTAACTTGCAACACAACATAGATAAAACCTAACTAAATGGATCTCTAACCATAAACATGCACTCAATATCCTGATTCTAATACAAATGGTCTTTAGGCTTGTCTCCTAATCGGTGCTAAGTTTATAATATTCAACCAAACTGTGCAAAATTCCTATCCAAGATGAGCTATTTCCAATGAATTTCTAAAGAAATCAATTTTTCATCATATATATGGTTTCATCCTTGAACATTTAACTTTAAAAATCTTGGTGGTTTTATTATATTTCATATGCACTACTCTATAAAACTATAAATAAATCATAGTGATTTACCTTGACCACATAGACTTAAGTTTCGAAGGAAATTATTTCAACATTGAATTTTATTACAATAATTCTTATCCCTGCTTAAATTCTCTTAATGTGCCTATATTAATGCCACTTTTTAATTTGCACCTTATATAATTTATCATTCTCATGAGCATCATTTCTAAATTCTTTCAATTCATTCAAATATAGTATATTTTCTCTTCTACATCCTTATAATTATAATTTAATTCTTTAATCACCCATATAACTTTATCTCCAACTCTAATGGTTAGTGGTAACCTTATCCAAAAATTAATTTATAAGGAGGCAATCCAATTGGGGTTTTATAAGCATTTTTTTATGCCTAAAATGCATCATCCATTTTTAGTGCCTAATCTTTCCAATTTAAACTTTACAGTTTTCTACAAAATTCCCTTAATATCCTAATTTTTTATTTCATCTTGATCAATAGCTTGGGAATGATAAGTAATTTCTACCCTATTCTTAATTCCATATTTTAAAACTAAATTCTCCACTCTCCTGTTCTAGAAATGACTACAACCATCACTTAAGAAGAGTTGTGGCACTCCAAATCTAGAAAATAATTTTTTTCTTTAAAACCCTAATTACTACTTAATCATCAATTTTGGATGTTTATATCCCTTCTATATAGTTGGAGACATAGTAAAATACTATCAAAATATAATTATTTTCATATGATTTAATAAAAGGACCATGAAATCTAATTCCAAAACATAATCAATCTCCACTTTTAACATGAAATTAAGGGGCATTCACTTCTTTTAGAAATATTGCCTTCCCTTATTCATTTAACACATCATTTAACATAGCTATTTACATCATTAAATTGGGAATGCCAAAAAAATCAAGATTAAAGGATCTTTGAAGTTCTAAACCATCATAAATTATTTAGTGGTTACACTTCGTAAATAAGTAATGTTCATCCTAGAAAACGAATTTTATATCATGCATAAATTTACACCTTTGTGTGTAAGACATATAATGTTGGATTACTCAACTAATGATAAAATTCACATTGTCATCATACTAAGGTACACATAATAAACACAATACAAATAATTTTCTATAAGGGAAGAATTCATTAATGTCATAATCATTATGTTTAGGATCCTCCCTCCCTAACCTAGATAACTGATCAACCACCTAATTTTAAGATCCTTTCATATCAAGAATCTCTACATAAGATTCTTGTAGTAGTAAAATACATCTAATTAATCTAGGATTCACATCTTCTTTAGTTAACAAGTAATTGATGACAAAGTGGTTACTAAAAATAGTTACTTGGGTGTTGATTAAATATTATATGAATATGTCAAAGTAAAAGATTCTTGCAAGTAGCTCCTTTTTAGTAAATGTGTACTTAATTTAAGCATTATTTAGCATTCTATTAGCCTAGCAAATAACATGAAATATTTTATGAAATCTTTGACCTAATACAAAACAAATTGCATAGTCACTAGCATTGCACATCTCTTTAAAATTTAGAGACCATTGAGATAACATGATGACAGTTGCAGTAAATAAGCACTTATTGATTTTTTCAAATGCACCTAAATAATTAGAATTTAAATCAGGAGTGTCACATTTCTAGTAAATGGAAAAGCAATATAATAATTTTAGAAAAGTATCTAATGAAACACCTAAAAACTTCAACATGAACTAGAAAACTATGGACTCTCTTAATAGAGGTAGGAAGTGAAAAATTCTCAATCACTTGGAAAATTGCTTTATCGACCTCCATATCTCTCTCTGACATTTTGTGTCTAAGGATAATGTATTCCCTTACAATGAACTTGCATTTCTACTAATCAAGCAAATGGTTGGTTTCCTCACATCTCTTTAGAACTAACTCTAAATGATTTAAACAAGCACCAAAATTTGTTCCAAAGGCTAAAAAAGAATCCATGAACATTTTATTGCCCTGATCAATTACATAAAAAAAATAGACATCATACATCATTGAAATGACGTGTGGGCATCACACAATCTGAAGGTAATTCTTCTAAACATTAAAGTTTCATCGGGACTTGAAAATGTCAAGTTATCCTTATATTCTAGGGCAATCTGAATTTTATTTAATCCATTGTAGCCATCTAAAAAAAATGATAAAGGATGCCTAGCTAATCTATCAAACATTTAATTAATAAAGCGCAATGGGAAATGATCCTTCATAGTGTCTTTGTTAAGATTTTAATAATCTATACAAATTTTCCACCCAAGAACTATCCTAAATGAAATAAGCTCATTCTTCTAATTTAAAATGATAATGAATCCGCCTTTCTTGTGCACACAATAAATCCCGCTTACTCAATCACCATAAAAAATAGGATAAATGATGCTAGCATTCAACCATTGTAAATCCTCCTTCTTTACTACTTCATTCATAGTTGGGTTTAACTTACTTTATAGGTCATCTTTAGATTAGCAAACTTCTTCTGATATGATATGGTACTTACAAATAGATAAACTAATCTCCTAATTATTAGTAGTTAAATCTAGTTATATGTAGGTTAGAATCTTCTATAAGGCTGCCTTCAAGCTAAGAATTTCGTACCATTTGAATTATTACATGTTTAAGTTTTAAATAATTAGCCAAAATATTTGGTCTATTTATGCTTTGGTAAATGCCTTCAATAATAGGATTAACATATTCTCTAAGCATTCTAGGTAGATCAATTTCTTAAACTTGTTTAGACATTTCTAAATCTTTTTTAACTTTCAAGTTTTTTTTTTATGTTCTTTAAAATTTAGCATCAAGCAATGTTTCTACTTATTATTCCTTACTACACATGCAATACTAACAATTGTAGATTAAAAATGCTAAACACAATACGGTTAAGCAATAAATAATGTAGTTTTTTTTTTTTTAAGAAATGTAAAAGTTGCATTAAAATGAAAGAGAAAACAACCTAATACAAACTAGGAAGTAAAAACTAATAGATCCTTGATCAATAGAAAAAGGATCATTATTGAAATCGTATTTATTTAAATAAAACTTATTAATTTTGAAATGAAACCCACTATTTCCTATTTTAAAACCGTTGAGATGCAGGGGATACCAAAGTTGTAAACAACCCAAGGGTTAGTTAGTATCCCAGAGATCCCATCCAGATAAAAAATAGGATTTAGTATGATCCCATAATCAAATCTAATAAGTTTAAAAAGCAAATAGAAAGACAAAAGCAAAAGGAAGCTACAAAAGAGAAATAAAAGACAAATACAAAAAAAACCAGGACATTCGCAAAATACCTAAGAATAACATCAATAGGTATTTCGGATGTCTTTTCCAAATTCCAATGATGAAGTCCAAAGCAAGAGATTTGGTAAATTCTTTGGTCATAAGCTCCAACCTCTGGTATCTTTCGACTTTGATGTTTGCAATATAATTATCGGCTAACATCTTACTAAGTTGATTGGGAAGAACCTCTCAAGTAGTTCTTCTTTCTGAGATCAGTAATCCCTCTTTTTTTTTGCTCTTTTACCGGTCCTAGAGCTTGTAGTTCTTTAAACAATTTATGTTTGAGTTCGGAAGAATCAAGCTCCATAGTAGAACCCTTTTTATCCTTCAATAATACAGTTTTTTTGAATTTCAAACTTATTGTTGAAGTAGGAGTAATGGTTTCATAATAACCATCTTTTTCAAAAGACCTTGCTACTTTTTTTGGAGTCAAGACCGGGATCCTCTCCTCATAATTTTCTGACTTATTCAAGCCGTCATTTGAGCCAATTGCTGAGATAGGTTCAGCAATCTATTCAGATAACAAGTTAGTTACCGAATAATTATCCTCCTTATCTACCTCCAGGTTTTGTGGTAATTCAAATGTTGAATTTTGAATTTCCAAAACTTCAGCATTTTTATGTTGATCCACGGGAATAGCTGCAATATCTCCTAGATTATTTATCAAAACAGATTCAGCAAAATCAGTATTAATTTCAGCAATCAAAGTTTGTGATTGATTGAATTCAAAATTTGAATTATGAGCAACAACCGGCTCAATAATCAAATTTGAATTAATGTTAACAGCAACTTCATCTCCTTCCTTGAATTCAGCATTTTCTATAATTTGGCAATTAAAATCTGCATTCTGCAATGGATCAGCCTTCCGAATTGCCAATTGATCAACAAAGTCTACTTCTTCTAGAGGATCGGTCAATGGATCGGCTACCAAATTGTTGTCATTAGAATTACGAACTACAAATGGATCAACATTTTTTGCTTCTTTCTAAGGCTCGGACACCAATTCTTGAGCATTTTCATTCCGATCAACCAATTGTTTTGAATTTCCTTTTATAGAAAAAGCCTTGGATTGCTTTTTCACATGATTTTTCTTATTGAATTTTACATGCATCCAAGGTCCATAAGGATTATCAATATGGATTGAGCTGGAAGAGACATCTTTAATATTAGGACAAACGGAATCAAAATGTCCTATTCTCCCACACTTGAAACAAATTGAAGATTGATTTTCGAATTCAAATTTTTGAAAAAATCTACCATGCAAACCTTCAACCCAAACACTAGAAGGAAGTTTAGAATTTAGATTCACCCGAATGCATGCTCTAGCAAATTGTCTTATTCCCCTTCTAAACATATTACCATCCAACCATAGAGGAGTCCCAATTTTAGAAACAATCCTTGTGATATTAGATTCATCCCAACAATGAAGAGGTAGGTGAGGAAGACGAACCCATAATGGAGAAGAAACTCCATCCAAGGAATTGGGAGAGAAGTTAGGAGACTACTTATCTAACCCAACAACGAAGCCTCCTACAAACCAAGGACCTCCATTAAGAACTTCTTCCATGGCTTCATGAGTTTGAAAGGAACATAGTAGCCAATCTAGACCAAGCAAGGTTATATGAAATCCTCCATATTTCAACCATTGCTTACTCAATTCAATAGCACATTGTGAAAAAGTTAATTTTTTTCCAGGAATTTTCACAACCAATGATTTACTCAAAACTTGAATGTTGGAAATTTCCTTCTCCATGTCAAGTTTAACAACATTAGCATCTTCAATCTCATCATCAATCTGATTCAAATTAATCTTAATGTGTGGTTTTTTGATCCACACATTAGAATTATCCAATCTAGATTAAATAATTGGATTAATACTCTTGTCATTCTTCAATAAGTCACTGAAACTGTTCCTTAAAGAAGAAGCCTCCTTGTCATTTGCTCCAAAGATAATAACCGATGTAGGTGATTTTGGAATTTTTTTCAAAAACCGAAATTACCTCTTTCCATTTACCTGACTCCGGCAAAGGCTTGTGTTTAGAAATCAAACCTCCCTCTTTGATGACAAGAGGAGATTCAAAAACTCGAAGATTGTGAGGGGAGATGTGTTTGAAGGAGAATCTACCTTTTGAATCTAACATAATTGGACTCATGGTAGAAAGAAAGGATTTGGTGTTCCGGTCATCCATAGATGACCGGCCACCTTCCTCCATCTCCAACTTTGGCACCCAAAATCTTCAAATGCTCCTTCAAAATCCTCCTAATTTTGTGGAGCATCTCTCTCTTCACTCTTGGCCATGTAAATAAAATAACAATGGCAACATAGAATAATTAAAAATAAAAATATTGAAAAGATTAAATATGTAATTTGTTTAGTAATATAAAGTGCAAGAAAGGATAATTAACATCCAGTCCCTGTAATAGTGCCAAAACATGATAGGCCTTTTTCCACATTAATTGCCTTTTAAATATGATTTGTCATTCTATAGTGAATTTCTTATTCTATGCAAGTATACATGTGTTGTGTTAAGTAATAGACTGATGAGACGTGTATCGTTCCTATGAGGATATGGAATAAATCATAAATAAATCTAGCACTGCTTAATTAACTAACAATATTTATCTGATCAATTAATTAAAAAGAAGTGATGAAATTTAAAGTAAAAGCTATAGTTGCAAGAGATAAATTAAAATAATTTTATATACTCACAACCTTTGATAGTTCAAAATATAAGCTTACAATAAGTCGTAGTGTATTACTAATGTCACAATGAATCAAAGCTTATGTTCTTGTCATCTATATTGAGCATGTAGTAGTAGCAAGAATTACTCCTAACTACAGTTCTAATATCTACTTATTTTCACATAATCCTAACAACAATATATCTATTCATTATAGCCCTATATGTTCTTCGACTCCTCCATTGAGCATTTAATATATCTTTAAATATAAAATCTACTCTATTCAATGCATGGCTTCAAAACTATTATAAATTTAAAGAAATATTTTTAGCCACAAATGGAGATAAAAGTAAACAAAACTAACATATTCATTTCATTGAAAAAAATAAAAAATTTAAGATAAAAAGGTAGGATAGAAAGGACCCAAAAATCATTAGCTAAGAACAAACTTCTTGCGCTCCTTCCCTCTCTCCATAGTGGTACATGACTCTAGCAACAGATACACAGGGCTATCCTTCACCAAAAGTAGCCTCAGAACCACACACACACACTCTCTCTCTCTCTCTCTCATCTCTCAAACTAGAAAACCCATAGCATGAACACTAAGCTTCTTATTTATAAGAATTCAAAATATCTTAACTGGTGTTGTAGCACTGGCTTGGCAGCAGTATTTCACTGCTTAACCGTCATGTTGGTTCACTAATTTAACAGTCTTTAATGGTTTTTCTCTATGGTGTTGGGGCTATTTGGCTCTGTGATGCTATATCTGACATCGTGGCGCTCCCTGGGAATCTCCTCAATGCTAAGCTCTCGAATAAAATTCAGGACACCTACTGTTGTGGTGCTCGTACTATGGCACTCGGTGCTGAGGGTAATTGTAGCATTGCGGTGCAAAATCAGTGATGCTATGGTGCTACAATTTTTTTTTTCTTATTTTTCCAAGTTCCGGCATGAATCTTTGCACACTCTATTTGTATATTTAATATGAAAACTTTTTGTATTCATTTTTTAACGTAGGAAGGTCGTACAAGAATTTTCCATGGTATTATAGATCAAATGGTTAGCATTAATCAAGAACTATCTCTTTGGAATTGTATTAAACTCAAATACTTATAAGTTTAATTAGGTCAAATCATTCTAACTTGAATCCCTGCTATGTCCATCTATTTAGGCGACCTCTTGCCAAATTTTCAACATAGATTATTTACTCTACAGATAATATACATTCAAAAAAAATTTGAAAAGAAAAATAAAGAACTAAAAAATCTTCTCTTCACCACGTTATCTAAGGGCATTAACTTCCCGTCAAAAACGTTTTCTACGCCCTGGCACGTAGGTTTAAGTTTGATGCCATCTGTTTACAAAGTTAACGATATAACTAACTACCAATTAACCTTGCAATGATGTGGTCCAATTAAGTTGGCTCGCATTTGTGTTAAAAGCAAATCATAATCTATACTTGCTTCTAAATCAAGGCAATTGATTAATTATTTGTGTAGGTTCACCGCTTTTTCTAGCTTTTCTTTGCAACATATCGATATGATCTGCACGAAGACCATATTAACATATGACTTGATGCTGTCAACCTTTTTGACGCAATGTACTTGTTTCTTGTTGCCAGCATTTTTCATCATTACACATCAAACCACTTCATCGCTTTTCCTGGGCGACAAAAGCTTCATCTGAATTTGTTAGTCTCTTAAAGTAGATTATGCGTGGAAAAGTATCTATTACGCAAGTAAATATCAATGAAAGCATGCATAATAATAATTAAGCTGATTGACTTTTAGGTTAGATTATGGCTTCGTTTGGGTTGGCTTTTTTTGTGCTTCTTAAAGCTGCTTTCTTACTTATTCTCAATGTTTTATGGATTATTCTTTATGTTGGTATTGGTTTGAGGAAAATAATTTATGCCATTTGAAGTTCATCGAAGGGTCAAATATCACACCCTAGTTTTGCCTATCATAAGAAACCCTAATTTCTCCTTTAACTTTGATAATTCATAAAAAATATATTAAAAAATGCAAATAAAAATGCTTTAAATTCATAATAGAAAACTAAATAAAAAACTAAATAATATTTAATTAGAAAACCCAAATTTTATTTGGGTAAGTTAAAATCATCTTTCATGCAACATAGAATAAAAAATAAATGAAATAAATAATATTTATAACATAATTTTAAAATATCATGTAAAACCTATTTGAATTTATTCTCTGAACATAAAAAGATCACTTCATGAATTCTTAAGATTTAGACGAACTTAAAAGTTCTAAACAAAACCTTTTTGAAATGCTAAATAATTAAAAATTCTTAAAAGGAGATTTATACTTTAATTTCATCTTCTTAGATGGAATGATTACACCTTATCTTCTTAGATGGAATGATTACACCTTGTGTTTGCTAATGTTGTTGGTAACTGAGGTCATTGCGCTATAGCTTTGCCTTCCAATATATTATTTAAAATAATAAAATCAAATTCAGACAACAAATTCTAAAAATCTAATCAAATTGAAAATACATTAACACTTTGTTTTAAACCACCCTAGGAAATTTAGAAAAAAATCAAAATAAGAAAATAAAACTCAAAACCTAATAGGTTGAAACCAACCCAACCTACCACACTTATGTTTTATTAGGATAACCAATTTCATTTCAAGTTAGAAGCATTGCTATGATTTAAGATGATTTACATTCTAATTTTAATTTTGATATGATGAATGAGAAATTTGGATGGGCATGCTATATAGGGACCTCCTAGCCTATGAATTTGGATAAGCCACCCAACCTTCTATGGTGCAAGCTCTATCTCGCAGAAGGCCTACTCTATAGGCAAAATCTTATTTTCTAATGTTTTTTTTTTTAACATTTTAAAATCTTGTATACTATTATGTTTAATCAACATTGGAGCTCATTCTTTTAATGAAGTTAACAAAACTCAAAATTCAATTAAGGAAATCATGAATCAACTTCAAATCCAAAATTTCAGACTAGAATTCAAGGTTGAAGGCCCATGTCCTTAATCCTTTTTGAGTGATTTTTCAATTATTTCAAAACTAAATCAAATGACCCCCAATTCATGATCTATCAATTTCATATTGATTAGGCATGTCCCTATGGTCAACCTTCTAAATTTGAGGCAAATCAGAGACCTATAACCCCAAAAATATGATTAAAATCCAAAGGCTTTAAAACTCCCACATTATAGTCTATGTTGCTAGACCTAACATATTGTGGAATTTGACCTTGTGACCTTTCCCAAATCCATTGATAATTCCATAACCCTTTTGCTGACATGACTACCATAAAATTGCACTTCGGTGGTTGGTTGATCAAGAGTTGACCCGGAGACCAAATGACCAAAATGCCCCTTATGAGCAAAATTGATTTTTTCTCCAAACTTTAACATAATTCAATCAAACTAAGCCATGGAAAATTTTCTAGTGCATCCTAAGCACCATTAGTAGGGCATTAAACTCCAACCTATGCTTTGGTCTGACTTGGCTGACCAATTTTCAACCATAATTGACTAAAGTGCCCCCTTAAGGGCCTAAACATGCATTTCTTACATGGAGACCTCTCCATTGCAAGTTACCAACCTCCATTATGTCTGAAAGTCATTTTAAATATGTTGGACCCAACACCAACTACTGTTTTGACCTTTTTGACCAAGTAACCATGGTTGACTGGATAAACTATGAATAATGACCTTTTGGGTTTAGTGCACTACCTAGCTCAAAGTATTAACCCTTTGTTCTTCACCAAACTGTCTGACCGTCACTCCTAGTGAATTACTCATGATTAGTCACCCTGATCCAATTAATAATTAACCTGGTAAACTGAACCCAAGTTTGCTCAAACTTGACCTATTTTGGTCAAATCAACACATGCAATCAAATTAACTCCAAGCCTTCAAATCCATTCCAATGCTTGATATAAAAACCCCTGAATCATTGATGAGCCAAATTTTTGTGAGTTTAACTAAGTCAACTCATCAACACATGGCCAAACTTTCATGCCTTTGGTCATACCCTAAGGGCATTGCTCCAAACCTCTCCTAAGCCAACACACTAAAAAATGCAATATTCTTTTCCACCTCAGTTGACTGGTCAAGTTAGGTCAAATAAGCTCCAAGTGGCTTTAAATAGTTAACATTATTCCTAAATCCATTTCCCTCCAAAACTATTACCCTAATATACTTAAGTCAGCTTTAAAATACTTTTAAGCTTCCATTAAATTAAGAGCAAGGCCTAGCTTTGTTAGAAATGGTGAGAAGTGGTCCCCCTCCAAGATAGAGCCACCCAAAGTCGAGGGGATATTGCCAGCCATACCCCTACTCCCTAAATTATTTTGACAATTTTCTATCATCCAAGAAAGGGCCCTAATGCATCATGGCTATCCAATATAAACCCAAGGGATTAAACTTGCTAAACGGGAAAGAATTACTCAATCTATCTTGACCCAGCCTAGAGAATCTCCCTTTTTTATTTTTGATCTACTTACATACCTCAACACTTCCCTAGCTAAAATCTATCGGTTAAAGGCCGTCGGTGATGAGTTTTCAACCACTACCAAGTTAAAGTTTGTCCAAGTAATGTAGCTCACGATTTAGCCTTCTTGATCTTTACATTCTTCTATGGGATTAAAAAAGATGGTCTATAAGCTCAATAAGTCATAAAATGTCCAAAATGATTGGTCAAATTATGGTAAATCCTAAATCCTAGCTTAGGAAACTTAAATATAAATAGTTTTTTATAAAGTGCATTTTAATCTGATCAAACACTTCCCCATTAATGCTCTTCACTTGCTTAAGCTCTGTCCAATATTTCATAAAGTTTTATTGGATATTTTTAGAAAACAAAGAAATTTTAATTCCGAGGATTAAATCATATGTATATGAATGTTTTTTAAGCCATTGATCACATCTGTTCTAATATTCTTTTGTTATTTTTTTTTTTCAACCATTTAGACCCCTTAGCCGCTTAGATTTCTTTTCAATAACATCTAGACTATTTGATTCAAATTGTGCATGATCAGGCGACGAGTGGGAGGTGCTAACGTGGATTAGTGGGAATCATATCTGCTATACCTGCCAACCCATATTAATGTTAAGAATTACCACTTTATAATCATTGGCTATTAATGCATGCCACTATTGTGTTTTTGATCTGTCGAATCTGAGAGCGACGCGTGGCCCATCTTCGCCTCCATGTATTTTTTATAATAATACATATTTTTTTATTCTTTTTAACTACATAAACTTAAATAAAATATATTTTTTAATCCATTTCTAGAGTTCTTAGACTCTATGGATTTAGAATAAAGTATACTTTATTAAAAAAAATTGTGTCAACTTGATTAGTATTATTTTAATTATTTTAATAATACATAAAACCTTATTTTAGTTTTAAATAAAAATTTATTATTCTCATTAACTCAAAATTTGGCAGAGGTGTCCAATATTGTGTCCTCCACTTCCCCTAATCTTTTCAAGGCCATTTGATACAAGCTCAGGCCATATTTAAATTTATAAGAAACATGCTTATGCTTTAACCTAGTTTTTTGAAAGTGCGTCAAAAACTGGCAAGAGGCATAAAACGAGCCCACAAAGAGTATGCTTACCTTTTATGTTTTATTCAAAGCTTGAGAAAACCCTTGATATTTTCGATGCTTGAGTTTGAAAATCATGATTTCTGATTCAACAATTCGTGCATTAATCATCTATTAGATATATTTTTTGGAAGGAGTTTTGAAAAATGATTGTTTCTTTCTCTAATTTATTCCTTGATTTAGATATTGAATTAAAAAGTTGTTGAGCCTTTTAAAGAACTCGAGTTTGGATTATCACATTGAGAATTTCTAACCTTTTTTGGGCTATGCATTGTCAATACAATTCTACTAAGTTTTTTATTAAAATCAAGAGGTAACTTTTTCATTTTAAGAATATTTATTTTGTTCACTAGATCAGGGATCGTTTTTGTCTTTTAATCATTTTTATTATTTGTGCCCCTTCTCTTTTTGATAATGTCAAAGGGGGAGAACTTACTGTTGAATTTGTATTTTTTTATATTTTTCCTTTCAAAAAATTAAAAATAATAATTTTTTTATCTCCCCTATTTTTAAAAGTTTTATTCTAGTGATGGGGAGATTAGTAGAAAATATTTTTTACAAATTCAAATAGTAATGTTTGCCATCATCAAAGAGGGGGAGATTGTTGCGGATCTATTTTCATGATTTGTAATTTTGATGATAGCGAACACTCTTATTTCTCTACAACTGTCTTATCTACTGACATTTCATGTTCACAAGATCAAGACTGCAACTTGGAATCAGCTCAAGATTAGATAAACTAGGTCTGAGTCTGTTTGTACCTTTTTTTCTTTTCTTGAGTCTTTTATAATTGGTGTGACTCCTGATGCTATGTAACTTTGCACACATACACCTTGGAAGAATTTTTAACTATTCCCTAGAGTTTATTATTTTTGGTAACATCATCCGGGACGATATTTATATCGTCTTGGACAATCGATTCAAAAATAGAAACCCTGATTAGGGCATCATCCTCATTAAGGCAGTCGTCATTAAACACATCATCCTGGATGATTTTGTATCGGCTAGGACGATCGGCTTAATTCAGAAAGAATTTGCCACCAGATCTATTTAGAAATTATTTATTTTTTAACATTGTCCCGGTGGATCGGCCTGGCCTATCAGGATCGACCTGGCCGATCCAGCACAATTTTTCCTAAATAAATTTGGTAATTAAAGAGAGCAATTAATGGTGATTTTCACGATCACATCGGCCGGGCCGATCTCAGGATCGTCCGGGCGGATTTGACATCGGCCAGCTTTTTTTCAGGGTGATGTTGAGGACAATTTTCCTTATATTTGAACTAATTGTCCAGGACGATATCCTATCGGCCTAAACGATATGACCAAAAATTATCTAATCGTCCCTAATCAACCGGGCTGATTGAGCATAATTTACACTTATCGGCCTGGACGATAAAGTCGGCAAGTTGCATTAATGAGCTCGTTTTGAGATCTTCTATTTAAGTTTTTGACTAGGCACTTTTGTAAGTGTCTTTGCAGCTATTGTAGCTTCGTTCTTTTGGGGGAAACTTGACGAGAGAGCTTGAAAAGGAGAGAGAAAATGATGGAGTTTGAGAGAGAGAGAAGAACCTTGGAGGAGATTTCAAGGGAGTGTGGAGGGGGTTCCACACGGTTGCTCCGGCAAGCTCGCACCTTAATACCGTCGGATTCAAGGCTAGTCTTGAGGGAAGTTCACCAAAGAAGAAGAACTCTTTGGTGTCAAAGGACCCGGCTACTCCGCCGCACCAGGGAAGGTGGAAGTGATTTTGTAAGGGCTTCTCCACCTAGCTGTGGGGGCTAAAGGAGAGAGACTAAGTTTAGTGCAATACTCGGAGGGTGCCTCGGAGGAGTACACGTAGGTCAAGGATTGACCAAACCATTATAAATCTGGTATGTTCTTTCTTTTATTTTTTTTGCATTTAATTTCTGCATTATGTTTTCTTTGTGTTGAGTTTGGTTTGTGTTTTTATTTTCAAGATTGTTTTAAACAACCAATTCACCTCTCTTATTTAGCCTTGGACCAGTTCATAAGGGGCCTAACATCCCTAATGAACTTTCAGAAACTCAATGTCTCCTTTAGTCACATGGTCTCTAATAAAGTGATGCCTTATGTACATGAGCTTGGTCCTTGAATATTGGATAGGATTCTTAGAAATGTTGATGGCACTAGTGTTGTCACAAAGAATTATAATTGTGCCTATAGGTAATCCTAAATCTAGAACTAGCTGCTTCAACCAAAGGACTTGGGCCACATAACTTCCTAAGGCAATGTACTCAGCTTTAGTAGTAAAAAATACCATAAAGTTTTGCTTCCTACTAGCCTAGGAGACTAAAGACTATCCTATAAATTGGCAAGTCCCAGAAGTGCTCTTTCTATCCACCTTGCAGTTTATAAAATCATAATCAGAATATCCAATAATCTCAAAAGAAGTATTGTGCCTAGGATACTAGATTCCTAAGTTTTGGGTTACTAAAAGGTATCTAAAAATCCTTTTAATTGCAGTCAGGTGGGATTCTTTAGGATCATCTTGAAATCTAGCACAAAGAAAAATATTAAATATTATATCAGGTCGGCTAACAATCAGGTAAAATAAAGATCCAATCATCCCTCTGTATTTCTTTTGATCAACAGACTTTCCATTTGGGTCCTTATCCAACTAAACATTGGAGGTCATGGGTGTATTAATTGGCTTGGCTTTATCCATTTCATACTTCTTCAAGATGTCCTTTATATATTTTGTTTGATATAGAAATGTTCCATCATCCAGTTGTCTTTTGCTAAACCCCAAAAAGTAGGATAACTTTCCCATCAAACTCATCTCAAACTCTCTACTCATTATTTTAGCAAAAGCATCACATAGCCTTTTATCAAAAGATCCAAAAATTATATCATCGACATAGATCTGAACAATAAGTAAATCATCTCCTACTTTCCTCAGAAAATGGTGGTGTCTACACTTCCCTTAACAAACTCTCTCTCTAGTAAGAATGTGCTAAGCCTCTCATACCAAGCTCTAGGTGTCAACTTTAATTCATATAAGGCCTTTTTTAAATTAAAAACATGATTTAAAAATTAGGAACTCTAAAATCCTGGGGGTTACTCTACAAATACATCCTCTTTTATTACCCCATTTAAAAAGGCACTCTTAACGTCTATTTGAAAAAGCTTAAATCCCTTATAACAGACAAATGCTAATAGCACTCTAATGGCTTCCAATCTAGCTACAGGGGCAAAGGTCTCCTCAAAATTAATCCCTTCTATTTGGTTGTACCCCTTAGCCACCAATCTTGTCTTATTCCTATCCATTACACCAGAATCATTCACCTTATTCTTAAAGACCCATTTTGTTCCAACTACAATTTGTCCTTTTGATCGTTATACATGCTCCCAAACATAATTCCTAACAAATCGATTTAACTCCTCTTACATGGCTAAGATCCAAAACTCATCAAAAAGGGCTTGGTTGATGTTGGTGGATTTAGTCATTAAGATAAAGGCAGAGTGGTTCATTTCCTTCCTAAGGCCATGCCTAGTCCTAACATCTTCAGAAGGGTCTCCTAAGATTAGTTCTTTATGATGACTCGAAGAATATATCTAATCTCTATGTAAGGTGTTTGTAGGTTCAACCCTTTCCTTCAAATCTACATTTTCTACTCCTTGGGTAATCTCACCTACTCCTTTAGTGTTTTGGGGCTCACCATCTTCTCCAAATTTTTAACTCCAGTGGTATTCTCTCCAACTTCATCTTCCTCCTCAACTTTAGACTTCTTAGGATCAGATTCATCAAACACTACATGAGTTGTCTCCTCAACCACCAATATCCTCTTATTAAACACCCTAAAGGATTTCCACACTTGAATATCTTAAAAACACTCCATCAGATTTTAGGTAAAATTTCCCTAAGTGTGACTTCCCATTATTATGAATGAAAAACTCACAACCAAAGGCATGGAGGTGGGAAAGATTAGGTGTTTTACCCTTAAGGATCTTATAGGATATCTTATCAAGTTTGGCTCTAACATTCACCCTATTTAACACATAATAAGCTATGTTTACTGCTTCATCCCAAAAGTATTTTGGAAGTGTATCTCAGCAAGCATGGCTCTAGTTGCTTCAACTAAGGTCTGGTTCTTTCTTTCAATTACCCCATTCTGCTGAGGGGTCCTAGGAGCTGAGAAGTTATAACTAATCCCCGTATCCTTATAGAAGTCTCCAAATTTCTCATTTTCAAACTCTCTCTCTTGTCACTACAGATGATCAAAATCTCATAACCTAGCTTTTTCCGAATCCAAGTGAAGAAGGATCTAAACTCATCAAAAGACTTATTCTTATGTGATAGAAATCTAATCCAAGTAAACCTCGAGTAGTCATCGACAATCATAAAACCATAGAATTTCCCTCCTAAGCTGACAGTGCTAATGGGTCCAAACAAATCCATGTGAAGGACTTCTAAGGGTCTAGAGGTACTAGTCCTTAATGGAGTGAAAAGAGGAATGTACTTGCTTCCCTAATTGGCAGGCATCACAAAGGTGGTCTTTAGAGAACTTAAGCTTGGGGACACCTCTAACTAGGTCTTTCAGGATTACTCTCCTAAGGATTTTCATACTAGTATGACATAATCTCCTGTGCCACAACCATGAATGATCAACAACTGTTTTTACGCAAAATGAAGTAGTACATTCAATATTATTTAAGTTAAGCATGTAAACATTATTGATTTGCTTTCCCTGCAAAACAGTGTTATTATTTAAGCTTATAATGCAAGTATTTGCCGAGAATTTTATGATGAAACCCTTATCACAAAGCTAACTGATGTTGAGCGGTTGTGCTTCAGTCCATCTATAAGCAAAACATTTTCAATCAAAATGTTCTAGGAGTTTCCAGTTATACACTACAGGAAAATCACTCATTTCCGGCAGCCTTTTCCGGCGGAAATTGAACCTTTTCCGGCGGTTTTGTAGTTTACCGGCGGTTTTCCAACGGTTAAGGCTACCGCCGAAAAAAACGGCATAGGAAAATAATTTCCGACGGTAAATTATTCCGGCGGCTTTCCGACGGTTATAAACCGCCGGTCAAATTTATTAAAAAAAAACAATTTCCCGAGGCGCCACACCATCGCACCACCGCCGTTCCTGCGCTCCCGGGAGTGCAATCCGACTGCCGCGCTCGGGCCAGGCGTCGCTCCCGCGCTCCCGCCAGGCTCTCCCGTGCGCGATCCGACTCCCCCGCGTCAGGCGCTCCCGCGCGCGCAATCCAACTACCCCGTGCTCCCGCCAGGCGTTCCCGTGCTCTGGCGCGATTCGGCTCCAGCGCTCCGCGTTCGCGCGCGGTGAAGTTCGAACGGGGGTCGGTTGGGAGAAATTTCAAACAACCGACCAAATTGCTGAAGATGCAAATATAAAAATTTTGTCAATATTTTTTATTTAAACTATATTCAGTACGAAAATTAATTTAGTTTTAAATTATTAAAAAAATGGAACTAATTAATTTAAAATAAAAAATAATATTTTATATAAAATAAAATATAACTAACTAATTAATTTTAAACTGAAAATTAATTAAATTTTTAATATAAGTTTTAATAATTTTTTATTAAATCATTTAAATAGTAAAAAATTTATTCATTTTCATTAATTTTTTAAAAGCCGCCGGAAATTTTGCCGGAAAATTCCCTGGAAAAAAACCGCCGGAAATGCGCCAGAAAGCCGCCTGAAATTTGGCTGCCGGAAAGCCGCCGGAAAATTCCGCTGGAAATCAGTGGTTTTCCTGTAGTGATACATGCGCCCACTACTTTTCTGATGGTGTTGTCTTCAAGAGTAACCTTACCCCCTGTCCTGGTCTCCAACAAAATGAATTGATTAGCATCTCCAGTCATATATCATGAGCATCCGTTGTTCAGGTATCACATACTTTCATGAGGCCTTTTGTGAGAGCCAGCCTGCAAAATCATCAAATGTCAAATTTAGGAATCCAAACATGTTTGAGTTCCTTCTTATGAAAAGTAGAATTGAACGCATGTGTGTTATGTTGTGAATCATGTAATTTGGGTCTCCACACCCTATGTGTCCTATAGTGAATGGTGCAAGTGTGTGCAATTTGTCCTAACATGCCACATGAAAAACATCTAATAGCAAGAAAAGGATATACTAATCTACTCAGGTGGTGATGCTTTTTTTTTAATTTATGTGATGCATGCATTGATGATTTGTTATTTTCAAAAGCTTTGAGATTTGCTAATTTCATAAACTCCTTTTCTAACGCATGGGAAGACTTCAAGGAATCATGTGCATCAGATAATTCAATATGCTTTTTGTTTAATGCATCAAACTCATCAAGTAAATAATGACATGTGATTGCTATCAATTGTAGATTGATCTTTAAGAAGAATTTCATACTCTTTTTATAAATTTAAAAACTCTAATTTCAAGCTAGCATGTAATTTCTTAAGTTTCTTATATGATGCATGAATTTGTTCAGAAACTTCAAGTAGTTTCTCATAGCTTAGTTCACATACCTCTTCTTAGTCACTTTGGCCAAGATGTTCATCTGCCATCAAGCACAAGTTTGTAGTCTCCTCTTTAGCTTCAATCTCAGAGGAGTCAGATGTAGAATCTGCCCAGAACATCTTTTGGAACTTATTCTTATCCTCTTTGAACTTGGTTTTCTCCTCACCCTTCTCCTTGCTAAGATGAGTTTTAAGTGTAGGGCAATAAGCTTTAACATATCCTGGCTTTCTGCATTCAAAGAAAATAGTATCATTAGAACTATTAAAATTTTATTACCTTTACCTTTATTCCACTTATGATGGTTTTTATGATTCTTCCTTAGAAAGCTTTTGAATTGCCTCGTGATTAAGGCAACATCATCGCTTTCAGACCCAGAAGAATCAGTGTACTTGTTATTGGCCTTTAGTGCCATAGTTTTCTCCTTCTTTTTCTCACCTACATCAAGATTTCTTTGATTCACCCCTTGCTCGTAAGCAATGAGTGATCCAAGTAAGTTATCAATCGAATAAGTATTCAAATCTTTAGATTCAGTAATTGTAATAATCTTAGCATCAAAAGAGGATGGAAAGCATCTTAAAATTTTATTCACTTTTTCATAGTTAGTGAGAATAAGGGATGAAAATTGGAGAAGACAACTTGGATCCTTGCTTGGAGCAACCTTTGTGAAACCCCTCACAAACTCCCCCTCACAAGATCCTCTCTCTCTCCCTCTCTCTCCTTCTTCTCTAGGCTCTCTCAGGTCAAGATAACAGCAAAAGATGATTTCTTGGGTAGAATAAGAGCTTTTAAATATAAGAGTTTTGGAATAGCTCTTAATTTATACAAACTGACTTTATCTTCCAAGATTATATACATATTTCATCTTTGACGATCAGCATAAATTTTGTTCAATCAGCCCAGACAGTTTGGGACGATCAGAAGATTTTTGTTCATATCATCTAGGATGATAGGTTATCATCATGTACGATCAGTACAAATCCTTAAATATCATCCAGACGATCGCACTGAATGGATGTCTGGATGATAAAAAAATAGCTTGATCGTCCAGGGCGATCTAATGATCGTCCCAGATGATTAGTTTGAATCTATAAAAATTGTTCAGACTATCGCCCGGAAGGCAGCTGGCTAATATAGATCGTCTAGGAATAAGTAAGTTTTTTTGAACTGATCGTCATGGTCGATCCTGCGATCGTCCAGGATAATATGACCGAGTCAATTAAACCTTAATTGCTTTCCTTAATTATCAGATTAATTTAGGTATAATTATGTTGCATCATCCAGGATGATGTCCTGGATGATGTCAAAAAATAAATAATACCTAAATAGATCTAGCTGTTGATTCTTTCTGATTTGAGCCTATCATCCCAGTCAATATAAAGATTATCTAGGACGATGTGCTTAATGACGATTGTCTTAACCAGGATGCCCTAATTAGGGTTTCTATTTTTAGATGATTATCCAGGATGATATTTGGATTATCCCAGACGATGTGAGAAAAAATAGATACTCTAAATTAGATAGAAGAAATTCCCTCAAGTGTGTGTGTGCAAAACCTAATTAGCATCAGGAACCACATAGTTTACAATAGACTCAAGAAAGGGAAAAGTTTTACAAACTAACTTAGACCTAGTCTTCCCTATTCTTGAGCTAGTTCAAATTACAGTTTGATCTTATGGACCAGAAATGTTAGTATTCATGGCAGTCGTAGAGAAACAGAAGTATTTGCTATTATCAAAATCATATTCCCTAAAATTAGATTCACAATAATTGTCTAGTACGATCATCAGAGATCATCCTATATGATCTGATCAAGCAATCTAATCATAAATAGTCCCCTAATCATAAGATCAATTTAAGCATGCTTATTATAGATCATCCAACATAATTTTTATCATCCTAAATTATTAGAATAAAATTTAAATCTTAAAATGATGCCTAAATTATGATTTAGGGCTATTTTTCATGATCATAATAGATCATTCTGGATGTTTTAAATCATCCAGTATGATTAGTTAGATAAGCTGATCATATAGTATCATATAAATTATACAGTATGATGAGTTCAAACTTTAAACTTCTGGTTTTAACTAAATCTCACTCCCCTTGAGTATGTGTGTGCATGGTCACCAAGCTAGCATAAACCCTTACATAATTTGACTCAAGAAATCAAAAATATATCAAAGAGTATTACAAAAATCTTTATAGTATAACAAATTTTATTCAATCTTGAGCCTTGAATCTTAAAATAATGGTGCATGTCGTGCCTAAAAGGTTAGTCAGCACACAAATAAATATGCACTACAAATATTATGAGAAATAAAGAGATAAATGATAATATTTGTTATCATCAAAATCATTAACTTAGGATCCTGAGTTGCAACAACCCAATTATGTTATGTTATATAGAGCATATAATTACTTTTTTTTTCAAAATTTAGTTATATTCATTTTTATTAAGTGTGTATTGTATTTTATTTGTGAAATTGTTAGTGTTATTTTGTAGTTTAAATTTTCATTTTAAGTAAAACTTCCTATATTACTTAATAGTTGAAATTATCCTATTATAGTGCTTGTAATTTAATAGCTAAATTAGCCAAATTAAAATTTATAATTGAAAATTATTTAAATTTAAGAATAATACAAACTTGAGGTGCTAATTTGAATGAACAAAGGATAATAATTTTTTATTTAAAAGTCTTAACAATCAACTAAGCAAAGTATCTATGTAAATGTCTTAGCTTAAACTTCAAATACAAATCAATTAAGCACTTACTAATTTATTCAAGGTTGATTAATTAATTTTAGGAAAAGGGAGAGTTTAAATTAAGTTATGAAAATCAATATAAACACCACTATAAATTTAGTGAGCTTATAACAATCTTTACAATAATTCAATTTAGTATTTCTTAAAGGGAAAAAGGCAATCAAATATTAAAATCATTAATGTAGTATTCAAATATATTTTGAAAAAAAAAAAGAAAAAAACCCATGAAAAATAATCAAATCAAAAGAAAGAAAGGAAAATAAAAAAAGGAATACTTCATCAAATATTAGTATCGTATGTAGTCGTAATCCTAAATAACTATAATATTTAAATAATATAGTGAATTATAAGTAAACTAATACATATGAAGGGTTCCAAATGAATTTTTAATTTAATTATAGGGACAACTAATTTATAAATGAAATATTATTCAATTCTAAAACCAATAATCAACAATGCACTTACACTTGTAGTAAGATGAGATCAAATTGAATATTAATAAAAATAATTTATTAGGATGAGTACTTATGATTGCTTAAATTAAAAATGCAACACTTAAATTATCAAAATTTTATTTTTTGGGATAGCAAATAAATTAATAGGTGAATACTTGCTTGAGGATAAGCTAGAGCTTAAGATGGAAAGAATTTGTCTAGTAAAATTTATGTACATTTTATTATCTTAAATTCTATTAAAAATAAAATTGTAGTTAATGATTTCTAGGAATGACTCAGGAAATGGAAAAATTCACAAGTATTGGAAATGTGCCACCAAGCTAGAGCTATTAGATGTGTAGTGCTGATACTATTAGCATAATAACATTATCAACACCCTGATGTTAGACAAGGATATTGCAACATTGGAGCCTTGAAAAATATGTCATTTAATTTAGTTCCCAGATGGAATAAAGGTTAGTGATGTAGTGCTTCAGATTTCCATAGCTCCAAAATTAAGCGTCACTATGCAAGAGTCTCAAGAATTTGAGCATCGAAGCACCGATGAGCACAATACTACAATGCTGAATTATAAGTTCAAATGTTACAGCTTTTAACCTTTCTTGCACTATAGTGATTAGCATAATAACTTGTCGGTTAAGCCAATAGCCTCACAGGATCATTCCAGTGCCATAGTGGAGCCTACTTAGTAGAAAAAAGGTGCTAGTTTTTATTGTAATGCTAAGGAGAAACTATGTATAGCATCGTTAAGCCTGAGTCTATTTATGTACTTAATATAAGTTGTTTTTATGTCATTTTGTGAGTGGGTTATATCATTTCAATGAATCCTTAGTGCTTATGTGTAGAACCACCTTAGAGTCAAGACTAAGGGAGACTAAAGGAGACAAAAGGAGAAAAAGATATAATAGTTTGAGTGCTTGTCCTACCTTATTATGAGAAAGAAAGAAATTAAAGAGGCTAAGATTGTGGAGAGTGAAATTGTACTATCCTGGTGATTTCTTTTTATGCTTTTCTCCTTATACTTTCATTTGAGTGTAATTAATAAAATCTATTTTATTTTATTTTAATTCCATGGCTAGGTAAAATTCCTAATTTATTGCTAATGATCTGAAGCCTTAGTAATTACTAATATAGACTCTTATGCTTTAATAAATTAATGGATACTATAAATATCTTCTTCTCTTATATTAATATTTTCAATGATCATGTGTAGAGTTAAAATATAGAGCGATATATTGCCTTGATGGAGTAATATTAAAATAATTAAGAGTATTTGAATGAAACTCTTGCATGCCTAGACATAGGATGCTTAGTGTTCTAGAGCCTATGGAGAAATAATAATAGTAGGAGGGTTATAAACTTTTCTTCACTTCCTTACAAGCTTGATAGAGAGTTAGGGATGCATAAGTTCTAATTCACAGCTAACATAGGAGAGTCTTCTTAGGAGAATTTTGAAAATTCATTGACATTAGTCCAAAATACTTTATTGACATGTATCTTATCTCTCATATGCATTTATTAGTCAGGACAAAATCCTAACCTAATTTTTGTTGTGTAGGATAAGCATTGTAGTTTAAATAGACATTAATAACACATTTTGCAATAAAGAAAACTTTTACTGGTGGGATTAACACTCTTTCATATCATTTTTAGTTACTTGATTAACATGTGCACTTGCATTAATTAATTGGGATTTATATCAAAAATATATAAGTATATTTCATGCACCTTTACTAGCTATCCATCTTTGAACCCCTATAAAAATTGCATGTTTGCATTATTTACTTTTTATACATTTTTACTTTCTTCTTGCTGACTTATTTTGTATATTATTATGACAAATTGGATTTTGAATATATAATGATTAATCTTTTGCATAGAGTACAAAACATTAATATATATGCTTTAAACATTTTATTTTCTTAGCTATCACACAATACTAAAATTTTAAATATCAATTCACCCCCAATCTTGGTGTACTACAGCACTTAGAATTCTTCCTTCTTGTAGGTCTTTGGAAAGGCTCAAAGATATCATTAATTAATCTTAGCCACCTTTCAATTTGGGAACTTTTAACTAGTTAGGATAATAATTTAAAGCAATACATCATCATGAAGATTCACTACTAAAAATATGAGTTTTAGACATCAACATATATATATATATATATATATATATATATATATATATATATATATATATATATATATATATATATATATATATATATATATATATTTGTGTTTTATAAATAGCGATCATAGATATATTTAGGCATAAGTTTTAATCAATGCTAGGAACTGCTTCATATCATTCATGAAAGAAGGTCATAGAGGTCATTACTTGCCCTCACTCCATGCATTCCCTCCTTCTTCATCCGCCCGAGCTCCATTCAATAAACATCCACAAGTGACCTGCTCATCCCAATGCCAAATTAATTTTCCACAGTTATTGAATCTGAGGTCATGGAGGTCATCCTTTACCCTACTTTGGTGCATATATTCTCTCTTTTGATTTATTGCTCTGCCTTCCCCATGTTCATTCGGCGAGCAACCACGAGCAGCCCGCTTATTCTGAAACAAAATTAATCTACTGCAGCCTTCGAATCCTTCATCACAATCGAATTCTCAATCACCTTTCATTTTCTTGACTTCTACAATTGGTTGTCATCTGGTTAATAGCCCTAAGTCGCTACAGTACTTGGGTAGCACCTAAACTATAGCATTTCACCATATTTTCATCATATATGTTATTCTATTTGAGTTATTTCATATATGAGATTCTAGAGATCCTAGAGATCATTTTTTTGTTGGCTTGTATTATGAGCAATCTTGATTCCTTATTGGCCTAGACGGCAAGCGGTAAGTTTTTAGGATTTTTTGTTACTTTGTCAAGAAATATGGCGGGTTGATTATTCATTTCTTTATATTTAATATTTATCCTATTTTATTGTGTATGAACATGCTTGTTGTTCGGCAATGGCTACGAGCGACCGTTGGATTGAAACATGATTACTCTAATATGTTTGTTTTGTTGTTCCAATATTAGATTTCATTGATGGAATTCCTAGATTTTTTTTTTGTTGCATCTTCATCTAATGTTTTATTCTTTTTCCTTCCACACCAAAAGATCTTGGGTATCTAATTGTCGAATTGTTTAATTTTTTGAGTTTGATGTAATATGTAGTCATATGAAGAGGGTTAAAACCACCGCTATAGCTTTTGCTACCAAAAACTGAATAATACATAGTGGTTCAATGAGTGCTGGGAAAGCTATTTGCAATGCTTGCATATACAACAATTTTGTAGTGCTTTCTAAACCGCAACAAGAAATATTGATGATGTTTTAATCACTGCAGTAGGTCAAAAATAGTGCTACGAAAACTAAATTTATTAGTAGTAATTAATTTTAATTTGAAATCATTTATTCAATCACTTTTATCATTAATATATAATGGAAATATATCCTTGTAGGGGAAATCAAATGTCATGCCTCTAGAAATCTTATTTGTATGCTCTAGCCAACAAAATCAAACAAAGCTGAAAAATAATATGGGCATGTGCTGCAAATGGACTTGAACTTTGATGCTCGATTGATTTATGAGTTTAGTAATCATTTGAAATGCTTACCTACGGAGCTTTTTCTTTTCTCTCCATCGTATGGAGAGATTTGTTTCCCTCCATTCTCATTAGGCAAATTTTCAGAAGGATCACGTATTTAAAATGTATTAGCAAAAGGATCATAAACATAATTAAATTTTAAAAGGATCATAAAAGGGAACAGTGATGGCATTTTTGAAGAAAATGCAAAGGAGGACTGCATTTTCTGAAGAAAATGCAAAGGAAGACTACATTTTATGAAGAAAACGCAAAGGAGGATTGCATTTTCTATGCAAAATGCAAATCAGGCTGTCGTTTTATATGGAAAACGCAAAGGATGATTGCATTTTCCATACAACATGCATCTTCTTTAGAAATAGTAATTCTTATAATTATAACTATATTTCATAAGGTAAATTTAATATAAATTTATATTTCATTTAATATAAAATATTTACGGCATTTAATATATAAAAAGATAATTACTAAAAATATGTGTATTAAGAAAAACTTAATAGTTATAAATAATTTAAAAATATAAAAATTAGATTTTATTTAATATAGAAAAATATAATTACTAAACTATGTGTTTTAAGTAAAAGTTAATAGACATAAACAATTTAAATTTATAAAAATTAAATTTCATTTAATTAAAAAAAATATGTATTACAAGTAAAAGTTAATATTATAAATAATTTAAATATATAAAAATTATATTTCATCTAAAATTAAAAAATATAATTGGTAAAAATTTGTGTTTTAAGTAAAACTAAATAGTTATAAATAATGTAAATATATGAAAATTAAATGTCATTTAAGAAAAACGAATATAATTTCTAAATGGCATTTAATTATAAAATAGAAATTATATTCTTTTTTATAAAATTTATTAGCTTAAATATAAATATAAATTAAAATTAATTTATTAATCATAATTATAATATATAAATTTAATATAATTTAATTGATATATATTCAATATAATTTATTTAATTATAAACTTTTAAAGAATATTTAAATACATTACTAAAGTATTTAAGTTAAATACTTAAATAAGTTACTATTTAATAATTTAAATTATATATTATTAATCTATTAATTTTGTATAATATTAAAGTTTATTAAATTTATCAATTATTAAATAAATTAATTTTATTAGATTTAATCTTTACATTTTTTTAATATATTTAAATAATTATTTTAAATATTTACATAAAATTATTTTAAATTTATAAATAAAAATATTTTATTGTTGTTTTAAAAATAAGTTAAAAAAATTATTTAAAGTTAAAAATAAGTTAAAATTATGAAAATTGTTTTAAAAATAAGTTAAAAATAATTTTAGTTAAATATTAAAATTAACAAACTCTTTGCATCTCCCTCTACGATCAAATTTTTCTATTTAAAAGTTATACTAATAATAATTATAGTTGAATGTTTTATAAAATAAATAATTTTTGGAGAAATAAATATTTATTCTTCTTCGATATAGATAGTTTGGAATGAAAACGTGCGAAAAGAAACTATCATAAGTTCATGAAAATATATGATAAGTTCAGTAACAACATGAAATACATATGATAAGTGTTGAAATAAAGCTGAAAAACCTATTATTACATGTGGGTTAGTACTATGCGCATACGCGCTTGGAGTTGGCTTAAAGTTCGACAGCATATGAAGTCGTCTGTGAACTTCTTTTGAATGTATTTCCAATTTTTTATATTCAAAAACTTCTTTTTACCATCTATAATATTCAGTTCTCGATATTTTTTAGATAGAAATGCATTTGACAAAGTATGTCATTTAGTATAAAGAATACAATGTTGCACATCAGTTATTGGATTCTCAACATTGACCACAACAGAACCATCTTCTTTCCGTCCAATTTCACCAATTCTTGTCTTAGGAATACTCGTAGGAGCAAAATGGCTAGTATGATCCCTAAATCTTTGATGTAAAAATTTCCAACCCATATCAATAAGGGTTGCTCCATCCACATACAATGGATAACTAGTTTTGATTACTTCATCATATGTATCACATAAACTGTCATCTTCATACCATGACCGAAGTATACAGCATCAAAAAATTTCATTTGATCTTATTTTCTCCTCCAGGAACTCATCCGTGGGATACAATATAGATTCTGTCAATCGAACAGTACCATCATACATCAACTTCTTTCTAGGGATTATATAAAGGAAATTCCTTGATGGTGAGAGCTTTATTGATGAATACCTTGATGAGGATGACATTATATGCTGAATATTAACTTGAATTAGTACTAAATTCTTCGAAAAAGGACATATACATAAATACAAATATGATATACTTAGGAAATGCAACTTGAGTTGCCTTTAGAAATTTAATATTAAATAAAATTGTCAAATAAAAAAAGGAATGAAGGAAAAAAAAGTCTTATTAATAAAAGAAATTAGAAGTTGAGTAATAATTAGAAATTGTCGTTACACAAAATAAAATATTACAAAATAACATATTCATCATGAGCAAAATCCTACATAACAATATGTAGCAAAAAAAAAAACATAACTCTTATTGTTACATATTCTTCAGTATGAATCATACATGATTTTGGAGCTGAGTTTGTGTGGGACAACATCTAAAATTGATAATAATTTGTTTTTGTATCAGCTGCTAGTCTTTTCCATTTAGAAAATCCTTTTGTTTACCTTATTCAGAACATTACAACAACATTATATAATACTTTAATATCAATTTATCATGATTATGACACCAATTACAGTATAGAATACTATGGTCTATGTCAAGCATCGACCTTCCTATCCCCGGTTTAACTATACCTTCATTATCAAGACCAAGTTCAAGAATTTGACCCATCAAAAAATCTAATGATACAATGTGATTGGAATGATTGCAAAATCTTTGTTGTAGAATTTTTCAACACACGTCTTGAAGTTCAAAGCCATCCCGATATGCCTTAATTATTTTCACGTCATCATGCTTATGCCATAGTATATAATCCTCGTCTTCCCCCCAACTATGTAAAGCACATTTAATTGTTCATTTGATGATATTTTGGCTTCAAGGATCTCATTAGTCGTAAAAGATAAACTTTCACGCAAGTGGCTAATTCCCCTTATAATCATTTCATTAGTTCAACCACTTGTGAAGGCATCCATAACGATTTTGTGCTTTGTTAAGTAATGCAGCTAAGGTGGTAGATTTAGAAAATGTCATATTATGAAATTAAAAAGTTTTTCATATTATCTTAAAACATAATTTTGTGTGTGTTTTAAGTTAGATAGAAAAAAACAGGCCTTTATTATATGAAATTAAAAGAACTCTAAAATATATATTAAATTATTGAACCCATTATTAAGAATATATTACATAATCTGAAATAGTTATATATGAAAGTTCAAACATAATACAACATTAAGTATTCTTGAATTTCTACTGCCTCTTCTTTCTAGGTTTGAGAGCATCTGCACTATGGGTGTATCTTGAGGGTTCCCACCAACTCCTCCTCTAGAGATATGGTTCTTCTTATTGTTCATGATCCCCTTCCTCTTGTCCAGTGTCGATGTCAAGTTGGACTTGTTCCATAATCATGCCATTGTGGGTTGGAGTTCCTGGCCAGCCAAATAGGGTCATCCACATGGTATTATTTAATTCATATGGAGCTAATGGCCCATACGAAGATGTACCAGCCCATTATGATTCTAGAATCATCCAATGCTCTCCTTATCTTGCTTGAGATGAAATCCCTTCACCACGTATTATAGAAGGGTCTGCTCTCATCATTCTAAAAGGTCTGGCATAATCAGTTGATCCTACATACATGGAATGCCTAGGTGACTCTATAGGATTTCACTGTAATCCTTAAGTGTGAGATATAGATCTCCTAGCAGGCTGCTCCATTAGTAAAGTTTGTCCTCCTCGTCATCATTGTTGACCAGTGGTGTCTATATATATAGATTGCTCAACTTGTCTGGCAAGTTTGAGAATGCCAGCATATCTTTGATGCATTGACCCTTCGCTCTCCATCTGGCCCGTAGCATATGACTCAATAATGTCTTTGCTATGCAAGAAGTAATCAACCTACAAATGCAAATTCAATATTAAGTATAATATAATATACTTGTATATTAAGTCACATTTAAATATACACAGAATCACGTACCACTATCCTCTCCCCTAGTGATTATGGGTAAATTATTTCTGGTGGAGTTATTGGTGCTTTCAGTAAATAGAGGAAGGCCCATGATTTGTACCATTTTAAATAATCTGCTAACTACTCCCTACCATCTCCGAATGGATACTTGATGGTTGTAATGAGTGATCATATTTTATTCCATAACTCAATATATCCTCTATGATAATGAATCCAATCTACCTCAACTTGACATCTACCATCAACCCGACGAAATTCTCTCCATGGGCTCCATCATGCGAGATTGTATGCCTCCAAATTATCACATCACCCTATCAGGCAAATCCCACTTGACACATTTCTAACTAATCAATGGGACATGAGCCATCTATAGGTCATTGGCTTCATGACATATTGCAGGCATCATGCCCATTATAGATTCTAAGTAAATTATAAATATAGCCTGCATTGAGTGAAGAAGTTCCAAATCATTATTAATTATTATAATATACTTAATTTAAATTAAAAATACCTGACTAAGCTGAAGTCCATCAAACTCATCTCTATATGTCATTATATTTCCAATTGGAACTTCTCGCACTCTTCTCCTGACCCACCTATAATGAGTTTGTGTTTGTAAAATTATTCATAAAGTTTAACACATTATAAGATATTAAGTGAATGTAAAATTATCTTAAAGATAGGGGCTTACTGATGATATCCCATGAGTATGGCTCTCGAAGTGTCAGCCTACCAACATGTATCCTTTCCCAAGCCCATACCTGCAATAGGGGAAGGCATCCAGCTAGGTACATTCGGGAAGGTCATGTCGTTAAGTTCAACTCTCTATACAGATGTACCAGAACAGCCGAACCATGAGAGTATTGGGCAAAATTCTCTATATGCTCAAGTAATGGTAGATACTGCATATGTATGTGGGACCCTGAGGTATCAGGTAATAAGTAACAGCCAAGCATATACATAATGTATACCCTAACTTGTCGAAGGAATACATGTTGGGGTAAATCTTCATATGAATCCTGATAAAAGGTCCATCTAAGCCATCAAAGTGGTAAAATTGAGTAAGCTTGTGAATGCCCATTTTGAGGATAACCTCTATATCATGGTCGTTAGGATCATGGTATATAACATTTGGGTCTGCGTGGGTACCCAAAAGCTCATTGCATCAATTAATCTATATGTCCCATCGTAACCCTTCTTTGACCATTATACCACCAATAATTGGAGTACCATCAATCATGATGCCCAGGATGAACTGAATATCCTGTATTGTAATTGTCATCTCTCCTATCGATAAGTGAAAGGTGTTCGTTATTGGACACCACCTTTCAACCAATACAACAATTAAAGAGTGATCCAACTGTATGAATTACTGATGTCAAATTGAATCCAACCCCGTAATCTGCAGTGCATGGAGTATTCTTCGGCAACGAACTGGCCATTCACATGCCATATGTAGGTGGGTTGAACCCACAAGATGCACAACCTGTGAAATTATAAGTTACAAATTGGTGAAGTAGTTCATTATAATTGAGAATATTAGATAAACCAAACCTCATTAATGCTTGAAGCTCTATGAGCATCCCCCAATACAGTTATGTTTGGCTAATCATCAACCTCTACCACATCTACCTATGCACGACTACCTCATCAAGACCGTCTTGGCTGAGCTATTTCCCCTCTACCTTCCATACCATCTATTAAGAGATACAAAGAAAATTAATGAGGAAAAGGACATTCAATGTAAATAAAATTTATGAAGTATTTAATGAAATTTAATTTTGAAGCAATTCTAACATCATTATATTAACTAATGATTGAATTACAAGCAATATGAAATTTGAAATAACATATCAACTACACTTTTTTCATAAGTCCACAACCGGGTTCAATAACCCTAATCTCTCCTCCTAGCAGTCCTTGGATTAGTAGGCATGTAGTAATGTTGTGACCCCTGTTATGACATAAGGAGCATGTTATACTTGAGGATCCACTTGTTTCATCCATACTGTTATGATACCAGTTTGTTCTAGGTCTACCAGAACGACATCGGATTGCAGGTGCCAACAATGGTATTATCCCATGACCTTCGTTATATGGTGGCCAAAGTGTCCTCTCCAGGATAACATGAAAATTTTTTGAATAACTTTTTTGTATCTTGCTAAGGTGTAGTAGGTCAATACAAATGTATTGTGATCCTAATATCTTAAACCCGATGCAATTACTGCATGTTTGCAAGGAGTGCGATAAATCTGTTGGTGACCACATGAACAACTTCATGTTTGTGGAGATGTAATAATGAAGCGATATGACCTACATGACATGTAAAAAACCTCAAACTCATGGTTATTAATTTGGGTTGGTTGGGGACTTCTGCGTGCCTATCATTTGACCAATTCCAAGACTGCTTTTGTGCGTGGGACAAATGTTGAGCTATCTAAAGCAGTCCAATTTTCAACCTTGGTTGTTCTCTTTAGGAATAATGAGACAAGATTGTAATATATACTCATAATTATGCATTGTATAGGTAATCCACGGGCTCTTCGTAGGATGTTGTTAAAGCATTCAGAGGCATTTGTTGTCATTACTCCATATCGAAAACCACCATCATAAGTTAACACCCACTTTATATGATCCCTCTCCACCAATCAATCATAAGCCTCTTTCTTTATATTTTGGATTTCTTTCATGTACATCTCATGGAATTTAATATCATTTGTATTACCTACCAAATACATTTTGTAACAAACAGCATCGCAGTTTGGGACAGCATGTTGTCACTGAGCTTTCTTAAAATTTTCTCGTAGATGACGAAGACAATGGCGATGTGTGGCCCAGAGCAAAATCTCACTACAACCGTGTATCAAATCGACATATTTGTTAGATATAATGTTGCAAATCTAGGTTCATGACTTATGTTTTGATGATTGACAAATACTATTGATTCTCTTGGACTGCCTATTTCTTCTAACATTTCAGGAATCGAAGATCGGATGAACAAACGATGCAAGTTCAAGATTGGGTAGCTAGCTAGGGTTGAGTTAGTTTGTATTTTACTTTTTTTTCTCTTCTTGAGTCAATTTGTAATGTCAAAGAGTTCTAATACTAAGTAACCCTACACACACACACTTGAGAGACTTAAAATCTCTGTTTTTGCTCATACGGCCTGGACGATCCTTTGATCATCCTGGACGATCGAGTTTAAAATAGAGACTCTAATCAGGATTCTTAATTAAGGCAGCCGTCAATAACAAATCATCCTGGACAATACGTGTATCGACCTGGACGATAAGCTCAAAACAAAAAGAAATTGCCGCCATAAACAATTAAGGTATTCTGTATTTTTGGAAATCGGTCAGGACGATATTAGATCGGCCTGGACGATATTCACAATTATGCCTTAATTAATCTGACAAATTAAGAAAGTAATTAAGGATGATTCATACAATCACATCGTCATGGATGATCGCAGGATCAGCAAGGATGATATATTCAAAAACCTTAGTTACTCCTAGATGATCGGGATCGGCCAGCTTGAATCTAGGGCGGTGCTCAGGATGATTTTCCTCTGATTTCAACTGATCGGCCTGGATGATCGTGAGATCGGCCAGGACGATCAAGCAAATTTTTAAATCATCCAGCTTGCATTCAGGGCGGTGCCCCGGCCGATCCCATGGGATTTGTACTGTGTTGCAAATCAATTTTTTCATGGCTTATGTTTTGATGATTGACAAACACTGTTTCTCTTGGACTACTTGTTGCTTCTAACTTTTCAGGAATCGAAGATCGGACGATCAAGAGGAAGCCAAGTCCAGGATCGCGTAAGTTTAGGGTTGAGTAAGTCTGTAATTTTATTTTTTTCACCTTTTGAGTCTACTTGTAATAATCAAAAAGACTGATGCTAAGTAACCCTTCACACACACACTTGAGAGGCTTAGAAATTCTGTTTTTTCCCACATCGGCCCGGCCGATATTTATATCGTCCGGGACGATCAGCTTAAAACAGAAAGTCTAATTAAGGATTCTTAATTAAGGCAGCCGACATTAACATATCGGCCTGGACGATACGTGTATCGGCCAGGACGATAAGCTCAAAATAGAAAGAGATAGCCGCCTTAGACAGTTTAGGCATACTGAATTTTAAATTATCGTCCAGGACGATTCCAGGATCGGCCAGGACGAAATTACCAAATTATGCCTTAATTGATCAGGAAATCAAGGGAGTAATTAAGGATGATTGATACGATCATATCGTCCAGGACGATCGTAAGATCGGCCTGGACGATCAAGCCAAATTTCAATCGGCCAGGACTGTTCCCAGGGCTGTGCTCAGGACAATTTACCTCTGATTTGAACTAATCGGCCAGGACGATTGTATGATCGTCCGGGACGATCAAGCCAAATTTCAATCATCCAGGACTGTTCCCAGGGCTGTGCTCTAGCCGATCTTCCTTGATTTGTACTAATCGGCCAGGCCGATCTCCATATCGGCCTGGACGATAAAGTTGGCTACTTGCAATTAATGAGCTCCTCTTGAGCTCTTCTATTTAAAGAGCTCTTCTTCAATGTTTTTAAGAGACCTTTGGCTGCTGCCTTGACCTGAGAAGACCTTGAGGAGAGAAAGAGAGAGAGGGAGAGAGAGAGGATCTTGTGAGGGGGAGCTTGTGAGGGGATTCACAAGGGTTGCTCAAGGATCGCTCTGCTTGTCTTTCGTCTGGAGTTTCTCGTCCGTGGAAGGGTCGGTAGAGGTAAGGAGTTTTGCCTTTGGTTGTGGTTCTCTGCCAGCTTCAGGAGGAAGCAAAAGGAGGTAGGTTCTCTGCCTTGCCGGGGTGGCAAAAAGGAGTTTCTTGTGAGGGCTTCTCCGCCTAGCTGTGGGGGCTAAAGGAGAGTCACGTTTTGTAGTGCAATACTTGGAGGGTGCCTCCAAGGAGTGGACGTAGGTCGAGTCAACCGAACCACTATAAATCTTGTGTTCTTATTTTTGCTTCCGCACTTTTAAATTCCGCATTTGGTTTTGTGGTGTGATTTGGTTTGTGAATTTATTTCTTTGTCTTAAGAATTTTTAAAATACCAATTCACCCCCCCTCTTGGTTAGCTTGGGACTAAGTTCATAGGGCTTAACATCCCGAACGAACTTTCAAGTGGTATCAGAGCGGGATTCAAAAAATTAAGTTTGAAAACTTTTTGAATTTGATCCATGGCTAACATAGGAAATAGAAATACTACTGAAGGTTATTCGATTACACGACCTCCTCTATTTGACATCTTACCTTTTGATTTTTGGAAAACCCGCATGTCAACGTTTTTACAATCTACTGATTATCGCATGTGGATGCTTATTCAAGAAGGTTATTCTCCACCTTCTCGTGAAATTAATGGTATTAAAACTGAAGTTGCTTTTACTGAATGGACTTTCGATGAACGTGATTTGGCTCAGTTAAATGCAAAATGTTTGAACTGTTTTTTCTGTGCTTTGAAATCTGAAGATTACATGCGTGTTTCAACTTGCAAAACTGGTAAAGAGATTTGGGATAAATTATGCATCACCTATGAAGGTACTAATGAAGTTAAGCAAACCCGTTTGAACTTTCTCTTGCATGACTACGAACTTTTTCGTATGAAACCTCATGAATCGATTTCTGACTTGTACACTAGGTTTACTCAGATTGTTACTTCATTGCATGCACTAGGAAAAGAGCTTTCGAATTATAAAAAAGTTAACAAGATTTTGAGATGCTTGCCTTCGTCTTATGATGCAAAAATAACTGCAATCACTGAATCAAAAGATTTGAATACTTATTCCATTGATAACTTACTTGGCTCACTCATTGCTTACGAGCAAGGTGTGAATCAAAGAAATCTTGATGCAGGTGAGAAGAAAAAGGAGAAAACAATCGCTCTGAAGGCGCACAAATCGGATTCTGAATCTTCCGGGTCTGAGAGCGATGAAGTTGCCTTCATCACAAGGCAATTCAAAAGCTTTCTAAGGAAGAAACATAGGCATCATCAAAATTGGAGGAAAGGTAAGGATCACAAATATGTTAAAGGATCTTCTGATGTTGTTTGTTTTGAATGCAGGAAACCTGGACATGTGAGAGCCGATTGCCCTACACTTCAAGATCAATCAAGCAAAGAAAAGGAAAAAGGTGAGGAGAAAGCCAAGTCAAGGAAGGACAAGAAGAAAATCCAAAGAGGATTTTGGGCAGAATCTGGTACTGATTCCTCTGAGACTGAACCAGAGGAAGAGACTACGAATTTGTGTTTCATGGGAGAAAATCAAAGTTATGAAGAAGAGGTATGTAAACCAACCTATGATGAATTGTTTGAAATTTGTGAAAAAATTCATGCATCATACAAAAAACTTAAGAAAACTCATGCTAGCCTAAAATTAGAACATTCAAATCTACAAAAAGAGCATGAAGTGTTTCTCAAAGACCATGCAACGTTTGATTCAAATCACATGGCTCTTCTTAATGAATTTGATGAGTTGAACAAAAAAACATTTGGAATTAATTGATGAACATAATGCATTAAAAGTTTCACACACCTCACTTAGTTTTGATCTTAAGAAATCTAAAGATCTTGAGAAAAATTTGAGGATTGAGATTGATGCCTTAAAGAGAACAAATTTGAGGATTCAAAATGATCGGATGACTTCCACTATTGATCTTAAGCCAAAACCTAGGAAGAGGCATTATAACTCAAATCATCTAAGAAATCCCTTTCCTGGAATTAGATGTTTCTCATGTGGCATGCTAGGACACATCTCACACACTTGCACCGTTCATCGTAGTACTCATTGGGTGTGGAGACCTAAAATGCATGATTCACAGCATACCTTACCTGCATTACATTCTACTTTTTCTAAGAAGGATCCCAAACCTGTTTGGGTTCCTAAATCTGACTGTTGTTGAGTTTTGCAGGTGTGCTCTCACCAAAGTCCTCGTGGGAGCATAGGATAACTGGACATAAGGAGGCTTGCAGCTCAAAAAATTGCTTAAACTCGCTGCTTTATCACTTGCTTGAAACATTAGTTTTGTGTGTCTTTTTTACTTTTCTTCTAGTTTGTGTGCTCACTTTGTATTGATTTTAGTTTACTTTATTTTTCATTTGTTTTGTTTTGTTTTTTTTTTTTACTCGCTGCTCTTTAATTTTGGCCTTCCATATGATTAATCCTTTCAAGCTTTTAGATTTTGGAGTTTTTGGAGACAGTGATTTAGCTTTTCAAAATTGGTTAAAGGGAGTTTTCTGTTGATGTTTTCCCTCCTTCAGACTTTATTTAGTGGTATGATTTTTCTTCTCTAAAACAAAAGTCTAAACTCGGTTTAACCAATGGCTTGTTAATTAAGATCTTTTTCTTATCTTTCTACATTAATTTATCTTATGTATAATAGCCAAAGTTTTTAGTTATCATTCAAGCTTTTGAAATCTTGCCATTGCATTTATCACATGTTTTTGATTTAGTGTTGTGGATTGTTCTTCCCTATGTTAGAGAGAGAGCCCCTATTCTCTAATATTTGGAGGATATACTCACAACTAAGTTTTTTTTTAAGGGTATATTAAAGAATTTCTAGCTTGTAAAAGTTAAAAAGGAAAGAGGTCAATGAAGCCAAAATTGAAAAGAATGCTATATATACAAAAGTGTATCAAAGAATCAAAAGATGCTCAAAAGAGCAAATCAAATGACAAGAGGCATAAAATGAGCCCACTAAATGCAAGCTATTCTCTCTTTGATAAAACTCTTAAAACTTAGATAATTCATTAATTATGTGATGTTTTCAAAGACTTAATTTCAATTTTCATGATTGAGAAAAACTACTTTGGTTTATTAAATATGAGATATTTTCTTTGTAAACAAGCTTTGAATGGATCTTATTATCCCTATTAGTTATTCTAAGCTGGATTTTTTGTTTTCCAAAAGAATTTTGTACCCTAAAGAATGTCCGATCTAGGGTTAACAGAATCGGATGTTCTACCTTCTACTAATTGAGATTTGTTAAACTTTCTGATCTCTTAGAACTCTAAAAGTTTAACTTTTTGAAAAAGAATTCTCATATGATGCCTCCATAAATACAAAAAATTTAGAAAATTTAAAATCCAAAAAATATTCATTTTTGATTTTTCATTGTGTCCCTTTTTATTTTTTTTTGTTTTTTTTGTTTTGACTGTTTTTCTTTTGTTTTATTTTTTTTGAGAGTCTTGATCATCAGCCTTCACCTCTTGATTTCAATTTCTAGTCACATCGTCCTGGTCGATACCCTTATCGTCCTAGACGATATGACAAATTCTGTTCAAAATCCATCTGCTGACCCTTTTTGTTTGAAAACAATAAACTCATCGTCCCGGACGATCCCATATCGTCCTGGACGATTTGATCGAACTCTTGGTGATAGTCCTGGCTGATAGTATATTTTGTCTGGCCGATGCATTTTATGTGCATCGTCCTGGCCGATACACTGGATCGTCCTGGACGATCCACGTGTCAGTACATTTTGATCTTTAAATTCGGCCCCGGACGATCCATTATTGGACCATCGGCCGGGCCGATCCACTGTTCGTCCTGGACGATACACGTGGCAAGCATTTTAAACGTTTTAACTTTGGCCGGTACGATCAATTATTGTGCATCGTCCCGGACGATACACCTAATCGGCCCGGACGATCTGCTTTTTCAACGGTCGTTCGGCCTGACTCCTCGGGCCGATCGCCTGTGTCTATTCGGCCTGGCCGATATCTTATCGGCCCGGCCGATCGGACCGCTTTTTTGACCAATCGGCCTGTACGCAATTATTGTACCCTATCGGCCTGGACGATTCTGCGATCGGTCAGGACGATAGGGCCGTTTCTTTAAATTCAGACCAATTCCAGCCATTTTTCTCACCCTCTTCCTTCAACTCTTTTGTGTTTTCCTGCTACCTCTCTCAGATGGCTGGTGGGAAACGTATTCGTCAGGCATCCGGGAGTTCTTCGAGGGCGACTCTAGACCCTCGATTCAGGGAGGCAGAAGATCAGGCTGCCTATCATCGCTACAAGAAGAGTGGCATCACCCTGTCCCGGATAATCAATCCAGCATATCTCTCATACCCGGTAATGGACCTTTTTGCCCACACCTCTCTTTGTTTTATACTCACTCTCGCCTTCCCTTTCTCTTCCGAACTTCTCGCTGAATTTTTTGCTAACCTACGCATTAACCACACCTTCACAGTCATGACCTCCTATGTGAATCGACGCCCTGTCGAAATCACATATCAGGACTGTGTTGATCTTCTACAGCTATCCACCACTGGGGATAAGCTGCACAAAATAGCCACTGATCCTGATCTTGACTGGTCTACGGCGAATCACTTCCTTCGTCAGACCAATACACATTTCCATGTTGGAGAGACTAGCTCTTTGGTCAAAGATGCTAGGACAATCCAACATGTCCTTCGCACATCCATAATCCCAAAAGCCGGGACCGGATTCACATCACCCCTCTACTGTCCCTCACTACTTTCTACATTATGGCCCAAAGAGAATTCAATGCCGCTAATCTACTCTTTCGCTACATCGATCACCTAACTACAATTCGCGACCCAGGCCATAAGAGAAAGCCCAATCTAGCCTTAGGACACATCATTGCCTATGTCCTTGAAACCAAATACAATCTCCAATATCCTAATCATCCTGACCTTCACCCTACCTACTACTCAAACAATTCCTTCACTGCACTTCATAGTACTCGTCTTCACCCAGGAGATGGGGAAGGTTGGAGGGCAAGAGAGGAGGAGGCTCCCGCTCCCGCTCCCGTTCCGGATCCTGTCCCTCTCCACCAGCACTCACCCTTTGATCAGTTGATTGAGAGATTTGACCGTTGGGAGACTCGGTTTGACACCTACGTTGTTGCTCAGGAGCAGCAACACTCAGAGGACATTGCCCGCTACGAGCAACACTGCGCTGAGGATTTAGCCCGATTTGACAGTTTCGTTACTCAGCAGCAGCAGCAGCATGACCAGGACATCGCCTGGTTCAATGCTCAGTTCACCTCACTTGCCACCTACTTTCAGCAGCCACCTCCACCACCTCCATCTGATGATCTGGATCCCTTGTTGTTTTAGTCTGTATTTTATGTTGATTGTTTCCTGTCTTTTTAGTGTGCTTGTTAGTCTTTTTCTTGTGTTTCTAGACCCGCTTTTTGTGATGACAAAAGGGGGAGTAGGGTGTAGGAAAAAGCTGTTTTAGGGTGTAGGAAAAAGTTGTTTGGTCTTGGATTTTGTAACCTTGCTGTGTTTTAATAAAATTTTCCTACTTGTGTTTGCCATCATCAAAAAGGGGGAGATTGTTGCAAATCTATTTTTTCATGGCTTATGTTTTGATGATTGACAAACACTGTTTCTCTTGGACTACTTGTTGCTTCTAACTTTTCAGGAATCGAAGATCGGACGATCAAGAGGAAGCCAAGTCCAGGATCGCGTAGGTTTAGGGTTGAGTCAGTCTGTAATTTTATTTTTTCACCTTTTGAGTCTACTTGTAATAATCAAAAAGACTGATGCTAAGTAACCCTTCACACACACACTTGAGAGGCTTAGAAATTCTATTTTTTCCCACATCGGCCCGGCCGATATTTATATCGTCCGGGACGATCAGCTTAAAACAGAAAGTCTAATTAAGGATTCTTAATTAAGGCAGCCGACATTAACATATCGGCCTGGACGATACGTGTATCGGCCAGGACGATAAGCTCAAAATAGAAAGAGATAGCCGCCTTAGACAGTTTAGGCATACTGAATTTTAAATTATCGTCCAGGACGATTCCAGGATCGGCCAGGACGAAATTACCAAATTATGCCTTAATTGATCAGGAAATCAAGGGAGTAATTAAGGATGATTGATACGATCATATCGTCCAGGACGATCGTAAGATCGGCCTGGACGATCAAGCCAAATTTCAATCGGCCAGGACTGTTCCCAGGGCTGTGCTCAGGATGATTTACCTCTGATTTGAACTAATCGGCCAGGACGATCGTATGATCGTCCGGGACGATCAAGCCAAATTTCAATCGTCCAGGACTGTTCCCAGGGCTGTGCTCTGGCCGATCTTCCTTGATTTGTACTAATCGGCCAGGCCGATGTCCATATCGGCCTGGACGATAAAGTCGGCTACTTGCAATTAATGAGCTCCTCTTGAGCTCTTCTATTTAAAGAGCTCTTCTTCAACGTTTTTAAGAGACCTTTGGCTGCTGCCTTGACCTGAGAAGACCTTGAGGAGAGAAAGAGAGAGAGGGAGAGAGAGAGGATCTTGTGAGGGGGAGCTTGTGAGGGGATTCACAAGGGTTGTTCAAGGATCGCTCTGCTTATCTTTCGTCTGGAGTTTCTCGTCCGTGGAAGGGTCGGTAGAGGTAAGGAGTTTTTCCTTTGGTTGTGGTTCTCTGCCAGCTTCAGGAGGAAGCAAAAGGAGGTAGGTTCTCTGCCTTGCCGGGGTGGCAAAAAGGAGTTTCTTGTGAGGGCTTCTCCGCCTAGCTGTGGGGGCTAAAGGAGAGTCACGTTTTGTAGTGCAATACTTGGAGGGTGCCTCCAAGGAGTGGACGTAGGTCGAGTCGACCGAACCACTATAAATCTTGTGTTCTTATTTTTGCTTCCGCACTTTTAAATTCCGCATTTGGTTTGGTGGTGTGATTTAGTTTGTGAATTTATTTCTTTATCTTAAGAATTTTTAAAATACCATTTCACCCCCCCTCTTGGTTAGCTTGGGACTAAGTTCATAGGGCTTAACATCCCGAACGAACTTTCATACTGATCGGCCAGGACAATGTCAATATCGTCCTGGACGATATAGTCAGCAACTTGCAATTAATGAGCTCCTTTGAAGCTCTTATATTTAAGAGCTCTTATTCAACGTTTTTAAAAATCTTTGCTGCTGCCTTGACCTGAGAAGACCTTGAGGAGAGAGAGAGAGAGAGAGAGAGAGAGAGAGAGAGAGGGGATCTTGTGAGGGGGAGCTTATGAGGGGATTCACAAGGGTGCTTCAAGGATCGCTCTGCTTCTTCTTCATCTAGAGTTTCTCGTCCGTGAAAGGGTCGGTAGAGGTAAGGTTTTCAGCAACGGATCATGGTTCTCTGCCAGCTTCAAGAGGGAGCAAAAGGAGATAGGTTCTCTGCCTTGCCAGGGTGGCGAAAAGGACTTCTTTGTGAGGGCTTCTCCGCCTAGCTGTGGGGGCTAAAGGAGAGATACGTTTTGTAGTGCAATACTTGGAGGGTACCTCCAAGGAGTGGACGTAGGTCGAGTTGATCGAACCACTATAAATTTCTGTGTTCTTGTTTCTTGCTTCCGCACTTTAATTTTTGCACTTATTTTTTCTTGTGGTGTGTTTTGGTTTGTGATATTACTTCTTTGTGAAAAGAAATTTTTTAAAATACCAATTAACCCCCCCCCCCCCCCCCCCCCCTCTTGGTTAGCTTGGGATAATTCTATAGGGCTTAACATCCCTAACAAACTTTCAAGTGGTATCAGAGAGGGATTCAAAAATTTAAGTTTGAAAACTTTTTGAATTAGATCCATGGCTAACTTTGGGAATAGAAACACTACTGAAGACTATTCAATTACACGACCCCCACTGTTTGACAATTTACCTTTTGATTTCTGGAAAACCCGCATGTCTACTTTTTTGCAATCAACTGACACATCTCACCAGTGTTAAGAACACTAGGATGACACCAATACTTAATCAAGAGTCAAAACCTAGGAAGATGCATTATAATTCAAACCATTTAAGAAATCCTTTTTCTGGAGTTAGAAGTTTTTCATGTGGTATGCTAGGACACATCTCACACACTTGCACAGTTCACCATAGTACACATTGGGTGTGGAGACCTAAGGTGCATGATCTACAGCATACCACACATGCATTGTATTCTACTTTTCATAAGAAGGGACCCAAACCTGTTTGGGTTCTTATATCTGACATTTGATAATCTTGCAGGCATGCTCTCACAAAAAAACTCATGAGAGTATGTGGTACCTGGACAGCGGATGCTCTCGACACATGACTGGTGATGCCAATCAGTTTGTGGTACTGGAGTCCAGGACTGGAGGCAATGTTACTCTTGGAGACAGCACCACCAAGAAGGTGGTAGGCTCAGATATAATTGGTAATTCCAAGAACCTTATGATTGAAAATATTTTGCTTGTAGATGGATTGAAGCACAACTTGCTCAGCATCAGTCAACTCTGTGAAAAAGGCTTCATCGTGCAATTATTTACAAATTCATGCATTGTAAGTTTAAGTAACAACACTATTTTACAGGGAAACCCCATTAAGGATATTATCACCTCTAGACCTTTAGAAGTCCTTCACATGGATTTGTTTGGACCCATTAGCACTGCCAGCTTGAGAGGGAAAGTCTATGGATTTGTGATTGTTGATGACTACTCGAGGTTCACTTGGATTAGATTTCTTTCACATAAAAATGAGTCTTTTGAGAAGTTTAAAACATTTTCTACTTGGATTCAGAAAAAGCTAGGTTGTAAGATCTTGACCATCCATAGTGATCATGGGGGAGAGTATGAGAATGAAAGATTTGGTGATTTTTGTGAAGACAAGGGGATTAGCCACAACTTCTCAGCTCCTAGGACCCCTCAACAGAACGGGGTAGCTGAAAGGAAGAATTGGACCTTGGTGGAAGCCGCTAGAGCCATGCTTGCTGAGTATTCACTTCCAAAATACTTTTGGGCTGAAGCGGTTAACACAGCTTGTTATGTGTTGAATAGGGTGAACGTTAGAGCCAAATTATAAAAGACACCCTATGAGATCCTTAAGGGTAGGACACCCAATCTTTCCCACCTTTATGTCTTTGGTTGTAAGGTTTTCATTCACAATAATGGGAAGTCTCACTTGGGAAAATTTGATCTTAAATCTGATAAAGGAGTATTCTTGGGATATTCTAGTGTTGGGAAGTCTTTTAGGGTGTTTAACAAGAGAACTTTGATGGTGGAAGAGACAACCCATGTAGTATTTGATGAGTCTGATCCTAGGAAATCTGGAGTTGAAGATGATGATGATGTTGGAGAGATTACAAGAGGAGTAGAAAATTTGGGGAAGGGGGTAGAACACCAAAATAATGGAGTGGGAGAAGTCACCCAAGGAGTAGAAAATATTGATTTGGATGAAAGGGTTGGACCTTCTCACACTTTGCCTAGAGATTGGAGATACTCTACAAGTCACCCCAAGGATTTGATCTTAGGAGACCCTTCTAGTGGAGTTAAGACTAGACATGGACTTAAGAAGGAGGTGAACCACTCTGCCTTTATCTCAATGACTGAACCCACCACCATTAACCAAGCACTTACTGATGAGTTTTGAATTTTAGCAATGCAAGAAGAATTGAATCAATTTGTTAGGAATGATGTTTGGGAGCTTGTAAAAAGACCTAAGGGACAAAGTGTAGTTGGGACAAAGTGGGTCTTTAAGAATAAGGTGAATGATTCAGGAGTGGTGGTTAGGAATAAAGCAAGATTGGTGGCTAAGGGGTATAACCAAATAGAAGGGATAAACTTTGAGGCGACTTTTACCCCTGTAGCTAGATTGGAAGCTATTAGAGTGCTATTAGCCTTTACCTGTTATAAAAGATTTAAGCTTTTTCAAATGGATGTCAAGAGTGCCTTTTTAAATGGGAAAATAAAAGAAGATGTGTTTGTAGAACAACCCCCAGGTTTTGAGAGTTCCCAATTTTCAAATCATATTTTTAAATTAAAAAGGGCTTTGTATGGGTTAAAGTAGGCACCCAGAGCTTGGTATGAGAGGCTTAGCACATTCTTACTAGAGAGTGAGTTTGTCAAGGAGAGCGTAGACACCACCATTTTTCTTAGGAGAGTTGGAGATGATTTACTCATTGTTCAAATTTATATGGATGATATACTCTTTGGATCTTCTAATAAAAAATTGTGTGATGAGTTTTCTAAAATAATGAGTAGAGAGCTTGAGATGAGTTTGATGGGAGAGTTGTCCTACTTTTTGGGGTTTAGCATAAAACAATTGGAGGATGGAACCTTTTTAAATCAAACAAAATACATAAAGGATATTTTGAAGAAGTATGAGATGGACAAAGCTAAGCCAATTAACACTCTCATGACTTCTAGTGCTCCATTGGATAAAGACCCAAGTGGTAAGTCTGTTGATCAGAAGAAGTATAGAGGCATGATTGGATTCTTACTTTACTTGACTGCGAGCTGACCTGATATTATGTTTAGTAATTTCCTTTGTGCTAGATTTCAAGCTGACCCTAAGGAGTCCCACCTGACTGCAGTTAAGAGAATTTTTAGATACCTTTTGGGGACCCAAGGTTTAAGGATTTGGTACCCTAGACACAGCACCTCTTTTGAGATTATTGGATTTTCTGACTCTGATTTTGCAGGATGCAAGGTGGATAGAAAAAGCACTTCAGGAACTTGTCAATTCATAGGACAGTCTTTGGTTTCATGGTCTAGTAGGAAATAAAACTCTGTTGTACTTTCCACTACTGAAGCTAAGTACATTGCTCTTGGAAGTTGTGTGGCCCAAGTCCTTTGGTTGAAACAACAGGTATTGGATTTAGGATTACCTATAGGCACCATCTCAATCTTTTATGACAATACTAGTGTCATATGCATCTCTAAAAATCCTATCCAACATTCAAAGACTAAGCACATTGACATTAGGCATCACTTCATTAGAGATCATGTGACTAAGGGAGACATTGAGTTACACCATGTGACAACTGAAAATCAACTGGCTGACATCTTTACTAAACCACTGGCCTTTGACACTTTCAGTTCTTTAAGGACCAGATTGGGTGTGATTGACTTAAATGCATAAAACTTGATCTTTAATTTGCTTTCTTTTGCTTTTGTTATTTTTTGTTTTCTTTCTTTTGCTTTTTATTCTTTTTTGCTTTGCTCTTAGTTTTTTTGTGTGGTTTACTTTCTTTTGTGTGCTTTTTAAAGTTTAGTTTTCAAAATCATCGCTGAAATAATATCATATGCCTTGTCCTTGCTTTTGAAAATTTGTAGTCAATGTTTTTTCATCTCTTAATCTCTTAGATGGTAAAAATATTTTGTGATTGTGTCTCTTTCTCTAACCTATTTTAATGGCATAGTTTTCTTTTCTAATCAAAAATTTATTTCAACTTAAAGATTGTGTATGAAAGTAAGATCTTTTCTTAAGCTTGCTTAAGCAAATCTATCTTGTATTTATAATGCTTAAAGTCTTTTTGTCACATCAAGATCCCTCGTTACTCTTATCTTTGATTATTGATTCTATTTGTGATAATTCTTCCTTATGTTAGAGAGAGAGCCCCTATTCTCTAATATCTAGAAGATATACTCACAACTAAGCACTTTTTAAGAGTTGTAAAAGAGAATGGAGCTTGCAAAAATAAAAAAAAATTGGCCAATGATGCCAACAAAAGATGCGCAATTACGCCAAATTAAAAAATTACATATCAAAAAGAAAAAGCACCAATCAATTGACAAGAGGCATAAAATGAGCCCACTAATAAAAAAAGCTCCTCTCTCTTTTCAAATCCTTTAAAAACTTAGAAGTTTTCATGTATCAAAGGCTTGATTTTGATTGTTTTGCGATTGTGATAAATTTACTTTAGTTCATTATTTTATAAGATATTTTTTCTTAAATCAAGTGATGGATGGATTCTCTTTCTCATATCCAATTGATTCTTTGAGTTAGGTCATTGATTTCAAAAGACGATTCTACCCTAAGAAAATGTCTGAGCTAAGGGTAACCATGACCGGATATTCTACCATTCTTTGGATTATTGAGGTTGTTAACTCATCAACCCACAAGTTTTTAAATGAATCACATGGACTACTACATCATCTTCATGCATTGGTAAAAAAAAAAAGGTTTACTTTTATTTTTTGTTCCCTCCTCCTTTTTGATTTGTCAAAAGGGGTAAAAGTTTATGATGTTTTTACACCTGTCGATCCCATAATTTTTACTACTAATTATCTTCGTAGTGTTTTGGCATCATCAAAAAGAGAGAGATTATTGCAAATCTAGGTTCATGACTTATGTTTTGATGATTGACAAACACTATTGATTCTCTTGGACTGCCTATTTCTTCTAACATTTCAGGAATCGAAGATCGGATGAACAAACGACGCAAGTTCAAGATTGGTAGCTAGCTAGGGTTGAGTCTGTCTGTATTTTACTTTTTTTTCTCTTCTTGAGTCAGTTTGTAATGTCAAAAAGACTAATACTAAGTAACCCCACACACACACACTTGAGAGACTTAGAATCTCTATTTTTGCTCATATCGGCCTGGACGATCCTTTGATCGTCTTGGACGATCGAGTTTAAAATAGAGACTCTAATCAGGATTCTTAATTAAGGCAGTCGTCATTAACAAATCATCCTGGATGATACGTGTATCGTCCCGAACGATAAGCTCAAAACAGAAAGAAATTGCAGCCATAAATAATTAAGGTATTCTGTATTTTTGGAAATCGGCCAGGACGATATTGGATCGGCCTGGACGATATTCACAATTATGCCTTAATTAATCTGACAAATCAATAAAGTAATTAAGGATGATTGATACGATCACATCGTCCTGGACGATCACAGGATCGGCCAGGACGATATATTCAAAAACCTTAATTACTCCTAGACGATCGAGATCGGCCAGCTTGAATTTAGGGCGGTGCTCAGGTTTTTCTCTGATTTGAACTGATCGGCCTGGAAGATTGTGAGATCGGCCAGGACGATCAAGCCAATTTTTAAATCGTCCAGCTTACATTCAAGACGGTGCCCGGCCGATCTCATGGGATTTGTACTGATCGGCCAGGACGATGTCAATATCGTCCTGGATGATATAGTCGGCAACTTGCAATTAATGAGCTCCTTTGAAGCTCTTCTATTTAAGAGCTTTTGTTCAATATTTTTGAAAATCTTTGCTGCTACCTTGACCTGAGAAGACCTTGAGGAGAGAGAGAGAGAGAGAGAGAGAGAGAAAGAGAGAGAGAGGATCTTATGAGGGGGAGCTTGTGAGGGGATTCACAAGGGTGCTTCAAGGATCGCTCTGCTATTTCTTAATCTAGAGTTTCTCATCCGTGAAAGGGTCGGTAGAGGTAAGGTTTTCAGCAATGGATCGTGGTTCTCTGCCAGCTTCAGGAGGAAGCAAAAGGAGATAGGTTCTCTGCCTTGCCGGGGTGGCAAAAAGGACTTCTTTGTGAGGGCTTCTCCACCTAGCTGTGGGGGCTAAAGGAGAGACACGTTTTGTAGTGCAATACTTGGAGGGTGCCTCCAAGGAGTGGACGTAGGTCGAGTTGACCAAACCACTATAAATTTCTGTGTTCTTATTTCTTGCTTCCGCACTTTAATTTCCGCACTTGTTTTTTCTTGTGGTGCGTTTTGGTTTGTGATATTACTTCTTTGTGAAAAGAAATTTTTTAAAATACCAATTCCCCCCCCCCCCCCTCTTGGTTAGCTTGGGACAATTCTATAGGGCTTAACATCCCTAATGAACTTTCATATAATGCATAAATCAGGATGAGATTATGTACTTACAATTAGATAATGCAGCATCTGTAAGAACCATGTCCATGATTATATTGATTTGATTCAACCACTACAAAAGTGAGTGGGTACAGAACACCATTTCCATCTACACCTACAACGACAAGCAATGTTCCTCTATATTTTCCTAGCATGAAAGTACCATCAAGACAGAGAATTGGGTGACAATATTTCCAACCCACTATGCTAGGTCTAAAAGACCAGAAAATGCACTTGAATCGCATTCCCTGTGTCACTTGAATATTATAAATAGATCCAGGAATTGCTAAATGTATTTCTTCCATCATCCAGTATAACAAAGTGTGTGATTCTTCGTAACTACCAAATACTGAACTTATTTATTTTCTTCGTGTATCCCATGCTTTCATATACAAAACTTGAACATTAAATTTTGAGCTGATTCGAGTAATGATTTATTTTGGTTTTAAATATAGTTGTTGTCTTTAGGTTCCTGTTATATATTGGTAGATGAATTTTAAAGTATAATTTTGATGACTTGCAGATAATATCATATTGGTCCATTTATTTCGCCCGATTATGGTTGAAATCTTCCATGCCCCTCCGAGGCATTTTCTCTTTGCCGCATAAAGACACCAAAGATAAGGATGAGTTTGTTATCGTGTTAGATACATACTACTGTTAGGCGTGTCTTATTGAAGAATGATTTCTTGAACTCCACATTTTTAATTATTGACCACCCAGATAGAGCACATTGAAGTGTATCCTTGCTACCAAATGTCATACTCTCATACAATTGATCTAGAATAATGTCATCAAAGTATTCTTGATGATTATTGATTGGAGCATCAACACCATCACATGCGTCCCACGCTTGTGCGGTATGTAATTTTTCTTTGAACTAATTATTCAAAATCATATCATCAAGATTTTCTACATTTTTAGTATTATGATGTTGAATTATCTGATCTGCAAGCAATGTTACCTCCACATCCTGTATAGGCGGTACTTCTGCCTCCCTGCTTGAGTTTTCACTTGAACTGCAATACATCGTCTCATAATTAGGTAGTATTGGTTCACTGATAGAATGTTTTGAATGTCCTTTAGCTGGTGCACTGTACCCCTTATGTTATGCACTATTGAAGGTGAATCTGATGTAAATGTTGGTATATTTAGGTTGAATGTGGGTCGTGAGCTCACGCTCAACCGACGTGAAGATGGGGGGTCAGTATGTATGGGTGTGGGCCTACAAAGAAATTTTAAGAATGGATTTATAATTAGATTATAAATATGCGAGTTAGTGTAACATCACTAAAGTATCAACTTCGAATTTAACCTGGATATGTAGGTGGAGTGGCGAGGGTTATCAAACATTATGTGTTCTGGTGACTCAGTTCGGACCACTAGCTCGAGTAATTCTTCAAACTCAATGTATACGATCACGGTCCTCCGCCGTCCTTCTGTGAGTATGAATGTACAAACCTCATCATCTGTGATATGAATAGTAGTGTGACCACCATTATTATGCAGCTGGCATGCGAGATTCACCATGTTCATGGTGTAATCACGATGTAAAGCTCTAATGATCCTCACTTTAAGTTCTTCCAGGGATATCATGTCGTTCATCTGCATAGGTCTATTTCTTCCACCAGTATATATTGGTGTGAAATCTTCGACGACTTATAGGTTCCCGTCAAAGAATAGTATGAGTCATAACATAGTTTTTGATGATCAATAAAAAAATAAGTCAAAATTAAATATCATATATTTATTCTCTCTATTTTATTATTCTTCATAAATTTTGTTAAATTTGATTTTTAACCTCGAATATTTATTCTCTATATTTTAAATTATTATTCAGCCCCCCTCACCAAAATTTATATAATAACTTTGAATATTTATTCTTCAGATTTTAATATAATATAAAATTAAATTAATTATGATTTGTAACTTCTAATATTTTTTCCTATAAATAAAACTTATATCTAAGAAATATAACTGATATTCTATATAAATTACAAAAATTTTAATAATATCTAGTTATTTCTCAAAATAAGTTATTTACTTAATTTTCAATAAAACTTATATTCTAAATTTTCTTATATTTCTAAATTTGTTACAAATATAACTTATATTTTATATAAAATTTCTTATACTTAATGATTCAATATGCTTTTAATTATTACTTAATCTTGTATTATCTACTTATTTAAATAATTTACTTTAAATAATTACTAAATTGATATACTCATTAATTATTTATATAAATATTAAATAATAAAATATCTCAAAAATTCTACATTAATAAATTATATATAAACATATATATATATACATACATATATGAGTTAATTAGCTAACCTCTCAACCACTATATTTTCTCTATTTCATCTCACGAACAATTGTTATCTATTAACTCTCTCTCCCTCTTTTACTCTCTCTCTTCCTCTATACCTCTCAAAATTTAAATAAAAAAAATCAAATTTAGAATAAAAAAAGTCTTATGAAGAATTATATTTATTTTTTTATTTAAATATTTATTTAATAAACTTATGTAAGTAATATGCTCTTATTTATTAACAAATTAATATTTTCTCTTTAAATATAAGCTATACTTACTTAATTTAATCATTGATTTAAATATTAATTTCTCTATTTTACATTAACTTAAATATAAAATGATAGATATATGGTTTTAATTCTTACCATTTTTATTATTATAAAATATTGTTTAAGTTAAATTAAATTAAATTTTTAGTAAAGTAAAATATAAAAAGATATATATATATATATATATATATATATATATATATATATATATATATATATATATATATATATATATATATATATATATATATATATATAAGTACTTTTTTATTTAATATGATTTTAAATATGACCAAAATTTTTTATTGTCTACTAAATTTTAATTTCATCTTCAATCTTACACAATTTCATAAATTTTATCTCAAATATATAATATCTCCAACAAATTTTTTTAATTATGTTAAACATGATTTTTTTTCTAAATATTATATTTTCTATTATATTTTTTATATTTTTAATATACTTATTTAAATAATTTTATTTTAATAATTACATATTAAATCATATCCAATTTATATTTTTAATATACTCTCTATTCCTCTCTTAATCTCTCTCCAAATCTTTGTACCTCTCTTACTCTCTCTACCTCTCTACCTCTATATTTTCTCTATCTCAATATGAAAATTTATATTCTATCACCTATCTCTCCCTCTCTTATTCTCTGTCAATCTCTCTGCCTATGTAACTTTTTCTTCCTTATATATTACTCTCTCTACCTCTCTACATCTATATTTATTTCTAAACCATTTTATTTTTATTTAAAAGTTATTTTATTAAATTATGTTACTATTTCATTCTTAATATTATATGAGATTAATCTTTTATTTTTTAATCAAACATATAAGTTTAATATTTAATATTAGTAGTTATAAGAATATTTTTTATTTAAAAAAAAAAACTAGATAAGTATATTACAAACTTCCAAATTTAAAGTTGATTCAAAATTTTTAAAATATTTAGAATTTTCATTTTTATATTTTTTAAAATATAATTTCTATTTTTCTTAATATATTATTTTTTATACATAAATATTATATTTTTTAAAATATTAATTTTTTATATTTGAATTTCCTTAGCTTCAACATAAAAAGAATTTATTTTTTAATTTAATATACTATTTTAAAAATTATGCTTTTAATTATTACCATATTATTATTTTTCTCTTCAAATATAATTTATACTTATTTAATATAATTATTCATTTAAATTTTAATGCTTGTATATTTAATGAAAATATTAAATACATAATTAAAGGGTCAAATTACCGACGGTCTTCCGGCGGTTTAGGTGGGTGTCGTTTGTTTCTTAAACCGCCGGCCAGCACCGGTAGACCGCCGATTCCTTTACCGGCGAAAGCCGGCAGTTCGAGCCATCGGTATTACCGACGATGTAAACCGCCGGATGTCCACCGTAACACCGCCGGTGGCCGTCGGTAACTGCCGGTAATAAACCGACGGTGTAATGCCATTACCAGCGGCTTGTCATTAACCGTCCGGTATCGTAGTTTCCGGCAGCCAAACCGTCGGTTAGTTGCCGGAAACCTGTAGCACCTACAAAAAAAAAATTAACAGCATCCCCTCTATTCGAGGGAGGTTCACCCTAAAATCTAAACCTGCAGAAAGAGCAAGATATGTTGGGCAACACGCCGCTATATTCATCAGAATCATAAATTATAAATACAATCACAAGCTTATCATAAGATTACAATCACAAGTTCACAAGTAAGTTCATAATAATGTTACAATCACAAGTTCAGAAGTTCACAAGTTCTAATTAATACAATCATCAAACATAAAAAAAATCTAATCCTCATCTGTATCCTCACTGTCTGCAGATGGCTGCTCCTGTTGGTTCTTCTTCCTCTATTTTTCATCTATGTAGGATTGCAACTCTGCTTGCATTTCATTCTGAACCTTTTTCATTTCTTCAATCTCTCTAGATTGAACCCTTTTCATCTCTTCAATCTCTCTAGTAAGCGCTGCAACCCTCTCGCTTATAGATTCTTCAGCTCCACTTGGATCATGAAATGCAGAGGTGTAAGAACTGCCCTCAATAGCAAAATCCTGTGAACCCATGCCATATACCCTCCCCCTCTGTCTTCCACCAACAACTTCTGACCATGTCTGATACTCAGAAATGTGGGCCGATCCAGAAGATGATCCCTCGCCAGTGGACTGCCGACTTTCTCTAGCTCGTATGAAATCATCCTACGAATTACAATTAGTTTTATTAAAATAAATTTTTATTCTAAAACTCCAAAAAAATTTACTCACATGAGCCTTCTTAGACTTCTCATCAACCCACTGATAGTCAGCTTGATGTTGATGAGTTCTTGTATGCAACTCCAATGGTGTTGGCTCCCGACCAAGGTGCTCTTTCTGAAAATTTAATGCTTAGTTATAATAACATAAATATATGTAATAAACCAATTCAAAACACTTACCAGTCACCGCCTATGTTCTATATGAGGTACAGATCCACCAGTATGAAGAGAGCTTCCTAAACCGCCGCAGTCAGAGGCTCTGTTCTGTTTATTCTGCTCTCTCATTTTTATAAACTCAGGGGTAGCCCAAGCACTACTCAAATCAGCCCAAACGCCCTCTCCAATCCAATTAGGACGCTGCCCGGACTTTCTAATGTCTGTGAACATGTCTCTGAGACGGGTCGCTCCTCTCCTCTCAAAATTTGATCTGATCCTCGTGCTGTACTCAGGCAATCACCTAAATTCTTTCTGTAAAAATTTATGCAATATCAAAAAGATTAGTACAAATTAAATCATATATTTGAAATCATACCAAAAAAAATATACCTAAAATTCTCTTAACCACATATCTCTAACTGGCTTTGGGATCTTCTTCCAAGATAAGTAAGGAGCATCATATTTATTTTTTATTATATCCCGAATCATATGTATAGGCGGCCTTGAAGGATTGAAGTTGCAAGTGATTTTTTTTGTCAATAACATGTAATATATCAAAATAAAAATAACTTAATAACTTAAATTTAACTTACTTATCGCCGTTAGGCTCGATGTATTGATGCTTATCTGTTGCTGCTGCATGATCGCTAGCGCCAACCTCTGGTGGTCTTAATGGTCCACTCTGTTCATGCTGCACCGGATAGGGGTAGTAATATGGGTAAGGGTAAGAAGGGTGGGGACCAGTGGATGGACCAGCTGCCTGTGATGATGTTGGGGGGTAATATGGATAGAATGGAGAAACATGTGTCTGATCTGGAGAGGGGAAGCGAGGACTCGTCGAGCTGGAAGGAGGGAAGTGGCCAGGGAAGTATGGAGGTACAACAGTAGGTGGATCTAAATGTCCCTGACCCTACTCTGGTGAATGCTGCTGGCTCCTGGCAGGTGGTGGTGGTGGTGGTGTAGGTAGATCTGGTGGAACTGAAAGCCACTTACCTACCTCAGCCTGTGTGGGTCTGCTAGCAGTAATCTTTTTCCGGCAGAACTTTGAGGCAAATGATTTACGAGGAGGATCGTCGCCTGAAGCCATCTGCAATATAAAAATAATAATAATTACTAAAGCATTGAAAAGCAGTTAATAAAATAGTTAATGAAGCAGGTAATGAATTACGAGAAGCAATTAATAAAATAGTTAATGAATTACAAAAAGTAGTTAATAAAGTAGTTAATAAAATACAAGCTGGCAAATAATAATTTCATTTCTTAGAATTCAAAATATTATAAAATATTAAAATTCTACAATTCTAAATTACAAAAACTAATCAGAATCATCAAAACTATTTTCATCACTCTCAAGGGTATCTTCACTTTCATCATCATTCTCTTCTTCGCCTGAACTAGTTGAACTATTCACATCTTCTAACTCCATTTCAATAGTAGAGGTTGTAGTTGTCATCTCCTCAATTTCAACAGGCATACAACTTGACATCTCATCCTCTTGATGTGCAGTTGCTACAATATATTGTTGATCAATTATTCCCCATGTTTTTGTTTTTATGACAGCTAGCCAATCTTGTTTGTCTCTACGGCCACTGGGATATTTGCTGAAATAAACTTGAATAGCTTGACTTGCTAACACAAATGGATCAAACTTTTCGTATCTTCTACTATGTTTAACATCTACTAAACCATACGCAGGATGAACTCTTGTGCCTCTATTCTATACTGGATCATACCATTGATAGTTAAATAAGCATACAAAGTTCTCATCTTCGCCTGGGTATTCCAGGTCAAGGGCCTCATTTAGAATACCATAATAATCACACTCATCTTCTTCATGAGTGTTCCCTCTAACACATACTTCACAATTTTCAGTTTTTCTTCCTTCACTCCACGATTTGGTATAAAATCTGAACCCATTCACTATATATATATTGGCCAAGTTTTTACTTTTCGCATTGGACCCCATGCTAATGCTTGTAAACCTTTATCGAAACATTTATTATCAGGGTTTTGTACCTAAAAACATTTTCAAATTTTAGTATTTTTGATAATAAATAAGATTTAAATTTATAAAAAAAATGTGCTCACATATGATCTGAACCAAGTTGGAAATTCATTTGCAACAGCTTGCTCAATATCCCTTAAATCTGTCAAAGACAAATTGCTTACGAAATACCTTGTGACAAATAATACTTTAGTATTTTAAATAAACATTACTAATTAATTATTAACATTATGTTAGAACTTACTCTAAGATTGACTCAACTTCTTCACAGTTCAGTAGTACATACAAATTCGCTGTATTTATTTCTAAATCGTTGAGATATCTTTCAACACATTTGCCACTAGGCTTTCCTTGCCTTCTAAATACTGATAGTGTAGCATGTGATTTTTCTTCTACATCGAAGTCCATGTTACGACCAATTTTTGTTTTTGTACTCCTTATATGTGGCTCGAAATAGTAGGAGCAAAAGTGAGTTATTTCTTGAGACAAATATACTTCACATATCGATCCTTCTAGTTGTGCTTTATTCTTAACATATTTCTTTAACTTGTTCAAATATCTATTAATCAATTACAATCATCGTGAAGTTAATAAAAATATGTTATCTCAACTGATTCAAAAATATTGAAGAATTAATAAAAATCTTAACACATTTATCTTTCGAAAGGATACATCCAACGATATTGTACAGGTTCACCAACTCTAGCTTCGTAAGGTAGATGGACTGGAAGATGTTCCATATAATCAAAAAAACCCGGGGGAAATATCTTCTCTAACTTGCATAGGATGATTGGTATGTTATCCTCGTACCTCCGTAAAGCATTTTCACTTAGTTTAGATGAATATAAATCTTTGAAGAAAATGCTGAGCTCAATCAACGGATTTGATATGTAATCGGGTAACATAATGACTATGATCGAAAGAAGAACCTCCATAATAATGTGATAATCATGACTTTTGAGTCCAAATAACCTTGCAGATTTCAAGTCAACACATCGGCTTATATTTGATCCATAGCCATCAGGCATCTTTAAACCTTTAAGCCACTGACATATCATTCTTTTTTGCTCTAACGTGAAAGAGTAAGGAGCTTTGGGCTTCATTAGTTTACCGTCAGTTGTTGTTACTAACTCCAGATTTTTTCATCGATAAAACTCTTTAATGTCCATCCTTGCTTTGACATTTTCTTTACTCTTGCCTTTAACATCCATAATTGTATTAAAAATATTATCCATAAAGTTCTTCTCAATGTGCATAACATCCAAGTTATGTCTTATCAAATTAGTTCTCCAATAAGGTAATGTCCAAAAAATACTTTTTTTATCCAATTATGCTGAACACTATAACCCGGAAATTTAGATTCTGATAGCATTGGATAATCAATAATTGTTGGAATGTCGGAAAGTCTCTGTAGTATATCATCACCACTTAATCTGGGTGGAGGAGGTGATCGCTCAATTCTGTTTTTAACAAATGCTTCCTTATTTCTTCGGAATTAATGATTAGCATTTAGAAACATATGATGACAATCAAACCAAGTATTTTTTCCTCCATGTTTTAATGTGAAAGCTTTACTGTTCTCCATGCAGTAAGGACATGCTAATTTTCCTACTGTGCTCCAACCAGACAACATATCATAAGCTGAAAAATCACCGATAGTCCACAGCAAAGCAGCTCGAAGGAGAAAATTTTGTTTTGTTGATATGTCATATGTGAGCACTCCTTCTTCCCATAATAATTTGAGGTCATCAATTAATGGTTGCAAAAAGATATCAATCTTTGCTTTCAAATTATGTGGTCCAGATATAATAAGAGTTAAGAACATGAACGGAGTAGTCATACACATCTCTGGTGGAAGGTTGTATGGTGTTAATATAACTGGCCAACAAGAATACAGTGTAGTTGTTTGACTATAGGGAGTAAAACTATCAGTACATAATCCCAATCTTATGTTGCGGGGTTCAGCAGCAAATGAAGGATGCACTCGATCAAAATGTTTCCACGCTTCAGCATCTGATGGATGAGAAAGAACATCACTTTTTATTATTTTCTCCTTATGTCATCTCATATGGCCTGTTGAACTCATTGATGCATAGAGCCGCTGAAGTCTTGGAATAATTGGTAAATAAAACAAACGGGAATATAGCACATCTTTCTTTGGACGATGTTGTTTTCCTGAGTTTTGCTTAAACCAAGGAGCATTGCAGGTGCGACAAATAACTTCTGCTGCATCATCCATATAGTATAACATACATCCATTGATACAACAATCAATCTTTGTAGTAGTGAGATCCAGCTTGGATACTAATTTTTTTGTTTGGTACAAGTCTGAGGGAATTAAATTGCCAGCTGAATTAGTTTCCTTCATAAGACTAATAACGTCATTAAAACACTCACGGGAAATATTATACTCAGTTTTAATACTTAGCATCCTCACTACAATGGATAATTCCGAATGTGTACTGCAAACTTCCCAAATTGGCTTTTGAGCTGAATGTAATAACTCAAAGAATTTTGGTGTCTCTGCATTTGGTGACTCTTCCACATTAAACCTTAAATTATGACCTGCTACATCAAAAATAAGGTCTTCATAGGGTCTACTCATTTGATCTTCATCAAATGTTTCATAAGCTGTAGATGAACCGGCATGAGCATCTCTATGTGGTTCGTACTCGCCATGTGATGTCCAAATCCAATAGTTTGGAAGAAATCCCCTACGATATAAATCAAGCTTCACATCATCGAGCTTGAGGAATGCTAGATTTTTATGCTTCGAACATGAACATCTAAACATTTTATCAAACTGAAAGGAAGGCAATTGAGATGCAACTTGAATGAAAGTTTCAACTCCCTCTATAAATTCAACTGTCAATCCTTTTCAACCCGGCAACAATCTGTTATACATCCAATATCTCTCTTCTTGGATAGTCATTTAGACGTTGAAGCAAACGTCACCCTACATAGTTATGAAAATATTTATTAGAATACATGCATTTGCAAACGTGTTATAATTTAGGCAAAGGGCATTAACCCCAGAAAGTTGCTATATAATATCTCTCCATCTAAACATCCTCATCTTTGTATATGCTTGTTGTTGCTATAATATCTCTCCATTCGTACACCAAAGCTCTTAGCCTGCTCGAACAAGCTAATGTTTTCTTAACCATGTTTAAGGCCTAATTTACAAAATATGTGTCATATGCAAAATTAACATCTTGATAGCAGGTCCATCCTTACTTTACCCATTAATTAACTATTTCATCAAGTAAATACTTTAGTCAAGTTGAATCAATCTAGCGATGTTTGTGAAGACTTTAGAGCTTCAAAAGTTATCTTTTGAGAGTTATAATGGAACTACTGATGATCTATGACAAGAGACTTATTTATTATTGCTGATGATGTTGATGCTTTCCCTTTCATATCTTCTTCAATGAGATAGATTTGTCCCTCATTACCCTCACTTGAGATGGATTTCATATTCATCCTCTTCACTTCGACAAATTTCTCATTCATTTCTCCTATTTGGAATGAATTTTAATTGTTCAACAATATAGTTAAGGATCTCCAATTCTTACACAAATAATATTTAGAATCTTGAAAACAAAATTCCTTGTGATAAAAGACAAGTGGTGTAGTATAATTCCACTTTGACTTTTTGTCATGAGTTGTGGTCACTCATAGGTAACTTATTGCACTCATTATGGACTCCCTTGTGTTATGAATAGATCACTATATTGTAGATTCCTTGCTTTATGAGTAGGAATGATATCTTTTCCACGTCTTTCTTGCATTGGTTTGTAGGGTGCTACATTCTTTGTATATGTCATTCCATTATTCAATTATCTCTAATGGTTAAACACTCTTAGTTTTGTGTTAGCACTTATACCCTTAATTATCTCTAGATGGTCCTCTCCCTCTCTTTTCTCTCCCTCAATCTCTCTCTTCCTATCTTGCTCTAACTAAAAGTAACAATTAACAAAATTGATTCCACCTAAACTAAAATAACACTTAATAAAAAAAAAATTAGATCTAACAAAATGATTACAATATTACATCTTTGCTTACTACCTAAATCATCCAAAATATCTCTAATACTTGCAAATGTGTAGTGAGAACAAATAATCAAAGAAAACCCATAAAAAATAACCTTAAAATAGAAATCGGACGGTTTGGGGTCGGACTAGGTCGGCGGTCGGACGTCGGCGGTCGGATTGGGGTCGGCGGCGGTCGGATTGGGGTCGGCGGTCGGAGTAGATTCGTCGGCGGCTGGTCGGACGAGCGGAGGCGAGCGTAGGAGACGGCAGAGCGAGCGACCGAGAGAGAGAAGGAAAGAGTAAAAATGAAATGCGAGGAGCGGGGCTGGTCGTATTAGGGCTTTTATCGGCGATTTTCCGGCGGTCTAGACCGCCATTAAAAAATAACTTATCAACGGCGGTCCAAGCCGCCGGTAAACCGCCGGTTCATATTGATGTCCGGTGGTTTACCGTCGGTTTAGGTCCCGCCGCTATTACCGGCGGCTTAACGTAGACAAATCACCGGTTCGGCCGCCGTTAAAAGCCGACGGCCAGACCGCCAGCTACGCCGCCGGTAAAACCGGCAGTCCATAAACCGCCGATTAGAACCGCCGGTAATGGGCATTTTTCCTGTAGTGTTATATATTTTAATATTTTTTAATTTAATTTAAAATCTTAGATTTCTAAATGATCCCTAAATCACTTTGCTAGTGAAAAAAGGCTCTATCTTAAGTTCATTAACCCAATGGCCTCACCACTTAGTCCTAAACAAGTTGGCCCACCTCAATTATCATCAAGATTATGAAATTTTATATTTCACTTAGGGATGCTTTACAATTATATTTTATTGTGATATGCATACAAGTCAAGGTCTCTAAATAAAAATATGTTTATATTAAACAATTATATTCATTGATTGTCATATATTTCTATTAAATAAATATCATTAAAAGCATATTCTTATAATAATTAAATTTAAAATATTATAAGGGTTGTTTAAATTATATAAATATCATAATAATAGAAAAAAATTCAGATGAATCTGATGTGTGATCATCAAAATATTTAATGCAAAAGGTTGGGGGTCTTAATTGTAAGTTTTTAGAGCTTTGTGGTATAATTTTTAGAGCTTTGTGTTAAAAAATATTTTAAATTTGGCCACCTCTCAAACATTCTGTCCCTCTCTTACTATTATATAAGAATTTTATTTATAAATGTAATATTTAAGTTTAATATATAACTTTAATATTTAATATTATTAAATATTACATTATTTTTTATTTATAAAATAAACTATAAAACTATAATTATATTATTGTAATAATAAAAAATCATCATTTCACTAATAAACATTTATCCTATGTAAAGTAAAATTATTTTAATTAACTTAATTAGAGATAGTCTCGTATTATGCTCGGAGAATATTTCTATCTAGCTCACATTCTCACTCTTAATCTCTCTCTACCTCTCTTTGTCTACAAAATATCTTTTTTTTTCAATGATTTATCAACAAAATTTTTTTTTCATGCCAACAATTTTCACAAGTTAACTGCACTATTTATATAAATATACATGAGGGGAAAAAAGTGCACAAATTAAAATATACATAATAACTGTACAATAATCATAAATAGAAAAAATTTCAATTCTGACAATATTATTTGCTTCAACAATATTGTCAAATATTTTCATGTCAATATTTCAACATTATTTTCTCTCAACATCAAATTTTCAACAATATTTGTAAAAATTTTTTTTAACAATATACACATATGATGTGGAATAATACATCAATATTTCAGCAAAACTTATAATACCAAATTGCTAGAATTTTTATAGTGTAAAAAATACCGCTACTTGAACATTATAAGATCTTAAAATTAAATGTAAATACTAACCTTAATGCATTCAATCATTCCCTTAAACTCAACTTTGAACAGCAAAATTTTTTGTTCGCTATAACTTGCTATTTATAGGCAAAATAAAGCATTAAAAAAATTTTCCTTTCGGCTGGGTGCTTCACGAACGAAGCAAGTGAGCATCACGGGTTACCATTCCGGTGACCAATTTCCCCAGATTTCTCGTGTGGTCGAATTCGGCGATGAAGAAAAAGCATGCCATGTTCGCATCAATTTTGCCAAATTTCGCAGGTGTGGGGGTTCGGTTATGAAGAGAACAGAACATAGGTTGGCATTTTCTTAAAAAACGCACACGTGCCTTGCGTTTTATATAGAAAATGCAAAGCTTGATCGCATTTTCTTCAGAAAACAAAGTGCTGCTTTGCGTTTTGTTTATAAAACGCCAACCCTGTACACTTGTATGCTTCCTTTTAAATTTTTTTTCCTCTATTCCTACTCCTAAAACTTTTATCAAATCTGCTCCTTTTAAAAATTTCGCCTTCTCATTATTGATGTAGACTTTCTAAATTACAGATTGTCATTTGAAATGTAAACTTTTTTATTTCATAAATTTGCATTAACTATGTCCAGCTTTTTTTAATACTCAAATGTTCATGAAATATTTAAATTTAAAATAAAAAATTATATTCCTTCAAAATGATCTTATTAAAATTTGCAAACAGTGGTTCAATTTTTGAATTTGGAAATAAATATGTAAATATATTTATTAGAATGGTATGATATAATTTTTTTATTTTTTGGTGAAAAAAAAAAGAAATATTTCCCTTTATTTACATTTTATTTCATATTAAAATATTCAATTTTTGCTTGGTTGGCTATGATGGATGAATTAAAAAAAACAGGTAATCTTATTTTGAGAAATATATTGTGGATACTCTTTGCAATCTATGTTATATGGGTATTGAATCTTCATATCTTCTCTACTTTTAATGCAACTTCAGTTTTAAAATAATTTGAAAATCTATTCCGGCACTAAAATATATTCTGCTAACGCCGAATTTAACACGGATATTGAAATTTTTTTTTAATAAATAAAATTGAATTTCCAAAAAAAAAATGTAAACTACGTTATTTATGAGTACGTGAGGTCGACACCTCCGACTGTCCGACATGCCAGCTATCAGGATGGCAGTATTCAAATAAAAAAATGACTAAATAAAAACATATAAATATTCTAAAAAGGGTTATTTAAAAGAAAAGAGAAAGGAAATTCGAATCAGCAATCACCACTTTTCATTGGCCAATGCGGGCGGAGTGGGAGCCCCACGCGCGTGCGGGTGGTGCACGTGCGTTTTCCACCGTGTCCATGCCGCCGTTAACTAAAGTGAAACGGTGAAGTGGAGATAAGGTTGTTACGGCGATTCCTGTTAATCATCCATCATCGCCTAAATCCCTCCACATGCGGTCCTTTAAAAAGGAGAAGAAAAGATTATAGAGGATCAGCGCCGTCCGTTGGGATGGGAAGATATCACGAGAGACGTGTGATGGCCTGATGGGATTAGGATTTGGCATCTTGGACGTTTCCCGATTCGGCCCAGCAAGAGTGAGCCCACACTAAGTGGCCAAATCTTGGGCGGATTATGGAAATTCATTGAAGAGAATAACTCTTGGTTTGAATTCGTGATCCCCCAGAGACATTAATTTAAAATTTTAACTATCTAAAAAAATTTCTGTAAAACTTTCCCATTTATTTGCTGAAATTAACGGCATTTTAAGCATAATAATAGTTTGCTTACTCTCCTTTCTATTAAAGGAGAGTAAATTGCATAAATTAATTGGTAACTAAGCTTTTTTTACTCGCAGTCATCTCTTTAAATTAAAAAAAAAGAGGTTAATGTAGCAAAAATTTATAAAACTGACATTTAAATCGCACTATTCTAATATAATTTTAGGATCAAATAAATTACTTTATAGAGCAGCGCGTATTTATTTGGGAAAGTGAAAAGTTATTATCATTAAATCCTTTAACAATGATTCATTTATTTTAAAATAACGATTTATTATGTATAATTTTTTAAATGCCGTTTTTAATAGCATATAGCTTTTTATTCTATTGTACTTTTTATACAGATAAAAAATTTGAATATTCATAAATTAAAAAGTTTAAAAAATAAAATCCTCTATTTTGGTATCAATGTAGCATTCTAACCGAAAAATAAATTGATTCATTCTTAATATTACATGAATTTCATTGCATTCTTTTTAAAGATTAATTACTTGGGTTCAACTTTGATGTGGCCTAATGTGAATTTCGTAAATGTGTTTAATACTACTCTTACCAAGAAAAGGGTAAAAATATGGAGGATGTTCTCCCTCATCTCTGGTATTAATATCTCCCGGCTGGTAACGCAACTTGTCCCCAACTCCACTCACCCTGAAAGAGGCGAGAAAACATAGCTGTGTTTTGTTTTCTCTGCTCTCGTTCTCAATGTGATTAGGCAAGCAAAGGGCGCCGACCGTTCTGAAGTCGAGAAACGCTAAAAAAAATAAACAAGTGCCGTCCCAGTGCGATGTGCAAACCAAGCAGCGCTACCATATCGCGGGCAACCGTGGCGGAGGAGGTTATGGCCGCCGTCGTCGACGCCGCGCCGCTGTATTCGCTTCTTCCCATCTCGAATACGTGGAAGAAGAAGAAGACAATCCTGACAGAGGAAATGAACAAGCTTCTTCCCCTGCCATCAGTTTCAGAAGCAATAAAGGAGGCAGCTTTACTTTTTCATCTCTCGTTTCCCATCGCTCTCACTGCGCTTTTCCTCTACTCCCGCTCAATCGTATCCATGCTCTTTCTTGGACTTCTTGGAAACCTTCCGCTAGCCGCCGGATCGATGGCCGTCGCCTTTGCGAACATCACAGGATACTCTGTTCTCTCTGGACTATCTCTCGGGATGGAACCGCTCTGTTCTCAGGCGTTTGGAGCTAACCAACATAAGCTTCTTTCCCTCACGCTATACCGCTCTATTCTTTTCTTACTCTGTTCCTCGATACCAATCTCGTTTCTTTGGATATATATGTCAGAAATCCTTCTTTTCCTTGGCCAGGATCCGGAAATTATAGCGTTAGCTCAAACCTACATCCTTTTCTCCCTCCCCGACCTCTTCTCCTTCTCCCTCATCCACCCGATCCGCATCTTCCTTCGTTCGCAAGGCATCACACGTCCTCTCACCTTAGCCACCGCCCTCGCTGCCGCCGTCAACCTCCCAACGAGCCTTCTGCTGGTTAAATATTTCCGCCTAGGTGCTGCCGGTGTGGCCGCTGCCTCCGCTATCTCCAACCTTACCCTTCTTCTTTTCCTTTGCTTCTACCTCCGGTTCGGCTACTGCGGGTTCAGTCTCGGCCGGCCAACCATTGAGTGGGCCAGCGAGTGGGGCCCGCTTGCGCGTCTTGCGGCGCCCAGCTGCGTCTCTGTCTGCCTCGAGTGGTGGTGGTACGAGCTCATGATTCTTCTCTGCGGACTGCTTCCAAATCCCAAGCCAGCCGTCGCATCCATCGGAGTTTTGATTCAAACCACTTCTCTCCTTTATGTCTTCCCTTCGTCACTAGGGTTCGGCGTATCAACAAGAGTAGGTAACGAGCTCGGGGCGAACAGGCCGGCAAAGGCCCGGTTGACAGCGGCTGTAGCAGTGGTTGTAGCAGCCGTAATGGGTCTTGCGGCAATGGGCTTTACTACAGGAATAAGGGATAAATGGGGAAGAATGTTCACGAACGACGGCGAGATCCTCCGGCTGACAGCAGCGGCGCTGCCCATTGTCGGGTTATGCGAACTGGGCAACTGCCCTCAGACGGTGGGTTGTGGTGTGCTGCGCGGGAGCGCCAGGCCAACTCATGCGGCCCACGTCAACTTAGGTGCTTTTTATCTTGTCGGCATGCCGGTTGCTGTTGGGTTGGGCTTTGGGCTTGGAGTAGGGTTTTGTGGCTTGTGGATGGGATTACTTGTGGCCCAGATTTGTTGTGCTGGTCTCATGCTTTATGTGGTATGGAACACGGATTGGGAGGCGCAAGCCCGTCGGGCACAGATATTGACGTGCGCCGCCGCTGCTGCCGCTGTTCGGCTACCGGCCGGCGAGTCGGAGATGGAGAAAGGAACAGAAGAGAAGTGTTTAGAGCCGTTAGTTTCGATCAAGGTTGCTGAGTTTGAGAGCTGAATTGGTGGTTAATTAACTTCATTTGGTTGCTCTGTGAAAACTGGTCATTTTTTTCCAGCATTTTTTTTTGGGCGGTCCGTAATTGGATAGATTTCTACTGATTAATTTGGTGCCGGGAGTTTATTTTTTATTTTAATTGCGTTTTTGTTATTTCTATTCTCTATTTCTCTTTTGCGCTCGAGGAAGATACGGAGAGGATTTGGGGAGAGGGAAGAAAGGCCCCTTTTTTTTTTCGCTTTGTATGTTTGTACTTTATGTATGCTTAATATATAGAATTTTCTTGCTATACCTGAAGAGGGCCAGATTGATGAATTATGCTAATTTTAGGCGCTATACAGTATACACTTTGAAGAAAAAAAAAATCATCATTTGCAGATAGAAAAAATTCTATATTGTTTGAATTAACATTTTCCATGATAAATAAACTTTTTAAGTAAAAATATCGATTATTTTTTATTACACTCGTCTATATGACATGAGAAGGCGAATTTTTATAAGATTATAATCTTCTATTTCAGAAAAAATAAATGTATTACTGCAACTTTATTAAAAATTGATTCTTCATGTGATTAATTTTCAAACGGAGCCTAAAACTTTTCAGTCTATTAAATTAAAAAAAAAATTGCAGAACAAATTTATTATGCGTCTTAGATCCTTAAAAGTTAATTATTTTTTTCGTTTTTCAGTTTCTTACGATGTACTTTAACCGCTCAGACAAAATGTTCAAACGGATTGGTAAAATCTATGTGCATTATTATTATGCCACCTAATGTGAAGCAGGTTTTCTAATGTAATTTTCTCAGTTCTTTCTGTGACCGTAAGTCCACATATATTAAAAGGGGAAATAGCAAAATAGCCGATGGTCGTGTTTTAGGAGACATTGACAGCATGGAAAAAGACAAACATGTCAATGTGATGAAACAGTAGAATTTAGTTATTGAGTCAAATAATTGTAATCCGTCACAATCTAATAGTGAAAGGCTTAAGGTGGAAACAAGCTCGAGTCGGCATTCTTAGCAGATGGATCACATGGGCTGTAGATTTTTGCGATGTGATGCAACTTTGATCTTTATCTTTGAAAACCCATCGATTTGTATTGTGACTTTTGAGACAGTTTCCTAATCCCTGGCAACATTTAAATATATCGGTTTCACTTTAGGCTTTACACGTTTACTTCTTCCATAATTTAATTACATGTTTAATGTCCGGATCGGTTTCTCTTTCAATTTTTAATGTCTCAAGCAAATGGAAAATATATAAGCTATAAAGACTTCCTTATGTTTACATTTATGATATCTATTTAAATTAATAAATGAGTCAAAAAATTTAATTTGAAAAAAATAATCTCTATTAATTATTTGGTTTCATGGATATTAAATTTTTATTTTTAAATATCAATTGCCGAAGAGACTTTTAAGAGTTAAATATTGAAATATAAAATTATTTTTTTTAATATATTGTAAATAGAATATTTTTGCATAAAATATACAAACATTCTTGAAAAATATTAAGGTTAATCTTAACTTTGTAGAATATACATGGGACAATTTTATCATGACTCCGTATTAAAATTCTATTATGATCTAGAAGTCTATATTGAAGCTCTATTACCATTACCATTAAAATAAGTTCTTTTCTATTTTTTTTTTTTAACCAATATGTTTCACCAAAACAATTTGTAGTTTTATTTTAGTCTATCACATTTTAATTGCCTTCTTTTGTGCAAACGCTATTTTTGAATTAAAACACAAGATTTTTTTTTTTTTTGGAAATTAAAAGCAAAGCCCAATTCCATTAAAAAGAACTAGTTATATTTGATATTTAGTAAGTAATCAAAAAGCATAAAAGAAACAAAAAATACAACATAAAAAAGGAGCATAGCTCAACAAAATTGATAGCAAGAAGCAGAAAGCATGAAGGAGAAAGTAGAGGCCACTAAAAGACCCTAGATGCCATCAGAGAGATGAGCAAAAGTTAACAGAAAGACAAAATAGTTTGAATTGCAACCAGGGGGCTCAATAAATAGCATTACATCCACAAAAGTCATCCAAAAAAACCCTAAGTTGTGAGGTCTGCCATCATCAACAAGAGGCATAGATCTGCCATCCAGGGGGTCAATGAATGCAAGATCATCCCCGCCCCAAATAATGAATGAATCATTACACCAAATAGCAATACCCAACAATTCCAAAAGAGAATAAATAGCCGAATAAGCATATGAAGAGAATAAGAATTAAAGCCAAGCTGATAAAGTAACGGTAGAATCTTGGATAACCTAGGAACCAAATTGGACGACAGCAAAATTGAACCAAAGAACCATAACATAGCCCAAAGTAAATGCAAAATCCTATAATTATTCTCCATTTTTCCATATAATCAACTTAAGGGAGGCAGCCTTCCTAATGATTTCCTTCATGGTAGTGGAACTATTAAAGCAGTTTGCAAATATAATAAACATATCACGAAAGCAACAAAAGCATATAGTTCACCCTGACTGTGAAAGACTAACTCCTTCCCCCTATTAAATCCACCGATTGAGTGAGATTAGGATGCAAAAGAAAGTTTCTCAAACCCAGGAAAAGACTAGAGATGATGGAGAAAGTAAAGTTACACTCAAAAAATAGATGGGAAACACTCTTAAGTTTTGAATAGCACGGGCAGCAGTATGGATGAACCCCAAGGTTTCTCTTAATCAGAGCATCGACAGTTTTGAGCCCTCAAACAAAGCAAAGCCAACAAAAAACTAAAAAATCTAAGGGCATGATGCTTATGCCAAACCAAACAATGCTAGTCTACTAAGCTTTCATTTTTATAATATTCTTGCAAGAAAGAGTTAAAAGTGCCCTCATTTGTAGCAGACCTTTTCAAGCAAGGAGTTTTATCATTAGTATAAATAAGAATTTGAAGAATGATTGTTTGAACATCAGCATAACAAGCGGCTAGCAGCTTCTAGCCACCATTATCATAGATTTCATGTAGCAGAGCATCCGTGAAGCAGGAATTAAGAAAGGTACCGTGGTGAGGAATATCATTAACGCAAACACCATTACAACAATGATCCCAAGAAAGAGATATGGTAGAATTGAGAGTTACGTTGAAACAAAGTTTTCTTTAGCTTTGATAGAAGTGGTACAATTGTTATTCGACATAAGAGTAGTGTTAGAGGATCAAATCATTCAAGGAGAACAATATTTGTAAAATAACCATAGAGATAATAAGGAGGTGTTGTTATGATCCTACAAATAAGGGAGCTAGTGTCAAAGGAAAATCTGAGTGCCAGAGGAGTTGGAATATCCAGACCCCCTCTATTTTTAGGTTTGCAAACATTTGACCAGGAAACCATATGCAATTTTTTTTACAGATGAATCCTCAAAGAACAAAAATTTAGCAGAAAGTTTTGCAATTTTTACAACAACAATTAGGTAAAATAGCTCCACAAATCCAGTAGACAATTGTGTTCCAAATGATAAATCTAAGAAATTGAAGCCTATCTGCAAAAGAAAGAGACATAGCTTCCCAATCGAAAAGCTTGTTAGTAATAACATCAAGCAGGGGTAGAAGTTTGAGAGATGGATTCTCTTAATTGAAATGGGGATGCCCAAATAAGTGATTTTGGAGAAAAAATTGGGAATATTGAAGGAGGCAAAAATTCCATTTGCAAAGGAATTACTTTGGTTAAGAATGATACAGTTTTTCTCTGGATTATTGATAAGGACAACGAAAGATGTAAAGTTGCAAGAATCCCATTCAGGATACTACAATTATGAATGGAAGCTTTCCCAAACACAAGAAGGTCATCTACATAAGTAGATGAGAAAGATGAAAACCTTTAAAATCAATTGCCTCGAATCAATTTCCAACATCAGAAGACTCAAGAAAATAAGATAAAGCATCCATGACAATTCTAAATAAATAAAGACTAGAGAATATCTCTGTCTAAGCCCAACAGAAGAGGGAAAAAACCCCTCTAAACCTCCATCCAAGTAGATAGAGAAATGCACATCCAAGATACAAGCTTTCACCCAATTAATAAAAATAGAAGGAAACCCTTTTTGGGCCATTCTTTTTTAATAGAAATTCCCTTGATATCGAATAAAATATTTTCCTAATATCCAACTTGGCACACATTATTTGTAGTTATTCTTTTATTGATGAAACCTCCTTGAGCTGGAATGATAATGAGAGGCATAATATGCTTGATTCTAGAAGCCAAAATTTTGAATATGGTCTTATACAAAGTATTGCACAATGAAATAGGTCTAAAGTCAAAAATAGAAACAATATGGGAGAATTTAGGAATAAGAATAATTCTAGTATATTTATTTCTTCTTAGTAAATAACCTTTTTAAAAAATGATAAAATAGACATGCAGAGAGAAGGCACCAATACGTGCCATCTAGATTTATAAAAATGGAAATTAAATCCATCAGGACCTGGGCAGGAATTGGATGCACCAACGAAAACAACAGCTTTCTCTTCCACCGTAAAAATAGGGGTAGTGAACAAAGAAGAGATCTGATGGGGAATAATAACTCCATGAGGGAAATGAGACATCTCCAGCATGAAAGAAGTAGAAGGATTGTATAACTCTTGAAAATTATGAGTGATAACATTAATTACAATTGTGAGATTACCTGAATTGCCACCCAAGGCAACAAAAATGGAAGAGCCATTGAAATGTTTCCTCAACCTAATCTTATAATAAAGGAATTTGAGATCATCTTCACCATCTTTAATCCATTTGGTTTTGTCCCTTTGCATAATCCAGAAAGACCATGAATTAGTGAGATGAGTTATCTCACAATTGATAAATTTTAGAGTAGTATTTAACAATAAGTTCTTTGGGTCACTTTCCAACTGGGAAATGCAGGAATTTTTATTTTCTTTTAAAGACTTTAATGTGATTTAAATTACATTGGAAGAGGACCAATCCTTACCTTTGATACCCGACTTCACCTTAGCCAATTTATTACAAAAGTCCATAATAGGGTTAGCATAGCTAGGCTCCATAAACACATTTATAAGAATGCCCTGATAGCCATTTATGGTAGTCCAAAAGTTCTTGAATTGAAAACGAGATATTTTAGAGTGAGCAATCCCTTCTTTAAGAATAAGAGGGGTGTGGTCAAAGCATATAGGATCCCCAACAACATAAAAGGAAGCATGATAAGCATGTAGCCAATCCTTATTAACTAACATCCTGTCCAATTTAATGTTAATATCATTCTCCATTTTTTGGTTAAACCAAGTGTAGAAATAACCAGTTGAAGGAAGATCATTAAGCTGAGAGTAAAAAATAAGGGATTTGAAATCTCCTGGCCTACTAAAATGTAGTGTGAATCCACCATATTTTTTATTCTGATATATGTAGAAATTAAAGTACCCCAATCTAACCCAAGGCATAGGAGAGGATGGGGTAATGTCACAAATTTGCTGCCAAAGAGACAGACGCTCATCCACAGAATTGGAAGCATATATGACATAAAAGAGGAAGGAAGAGGAGAGGCCAAAAGAGACCAAACCACTTATCATTTGAGAAGAGGTAAAATAAGGAGTTAATTGAATCATTGAGGAAGACCTTTCTACCAGATGTTGAATGCTCAAACTTTTTGGAACTTGCTTCTCCTTCAAAGATTGAGTGAGAAGTAACAAACGAAAAATTGGTAGTAGAAGATGAATGAATCCTATTCTCCATTAGGCATAGCATGTCAAGTTTGTAGGATTTGGCAAACTGTTTAAAGGTATTAACTTTGCTAGGGTTATTAAAACACATAATATTCCAACAAGCTATGGATGGGAGAGTCATTGGGTTTTTGAGGAGGAAGTGCTAGGCTTTATGGAGTGCTTGCTTATTGGGTTTTTCTGATGAGAAGTGGTGGCGATGACTGCGATTGAGATGTCAAAGTTGGACTTAAAGGCATTGTCAATATCCATAGGAGGATTATTAGGTTCATTCCCTTCGAAATGAGTATCCCTAGCGCAGTAGAGCACTCTAAACAACACTATTATATATATATATATATATATATATATATCTTAATATTCTTGATTTATTTAGAATTTTAGTTTAAAATTTTTAATAGCATATAACATTATTTTAGATATTTTAAAGTATTTAATAAAAATTCATTATGATTTTAAATTGGAACTCTAAGCGAAACTAATTATGAAATTAATAAAATTCATAAATTGTCTAAATTTAAAAGTCCCCCAAACTTCATCAATTATTTTGAATAACATCTAAATATATAATATAAAAACATAAAAGAAAAAAAAAAGAGAGTTTAGAAATTACTGACTCACCCAGTTAGGGCTAACTTACTGGTTTACTAAGGTTAAAATTTGTCTAATAGTATAAATTCGTCTAATATGAGCTACCAGCAATGCAGTTGGCGACTAGGGTATAATAAAGATTGAAAATCCATGCATATCAACTGCTTCAGCAGCGAAGGAAAAAAATTATGAGCAGGGGCAGAGCCAAATATTTTCATTAGTGTTGGGATAATTAATAATTTTTAAAATACTCTTGATATTTTTAGAATGATTTATTTTTCCTTTTAAAGTAATAGTTTATAGTAAAATAATATTTTGATTACTAAAAAATATCAAAATTTATTTTTTAAAATGATTAAATTATATATTTTATTAGTTCTGTTGCATAAAATCTACTACTTTCATTTTCTACTTTAAATGTTTAAGTGTTAAATATATATATATATAAACATAAATCAAAGATTGTGATCCTTCTCTTGACAACACAAAATTATAGTTTATTAGATTTTCTTCTTTAAAATTCCTGTCAAAAGAGATTTGAGAAATTAAAAATAAAAAAAATGGAAATTATATAAAAAATAATAATCTCATCGGCTACGTACAAACTATTCTGACTTATTAATAATCAAATTAGTATGAATTAAATAATCATTAATCTTTTATTTTTCTGATTAAAACAGTTATCAAATACAGTTAGATTTGATTAATTTAAAATTACTACTCATAATAAATTACATTTGTATTATTATAAAATATAGTTATTAATCATTATAATTAGTCTGTACCGAAAAAGTTTGTAAAAATTGTTTAAATTATATTTTAACAAAAATAATTCATAGGGAAAAAATAGTATTCATTTAGCAAATTAACTTAAAAATTAGAGCATCAATTCTATATAACGAAAGTCCGAACTTTTATAGAGAACTATTTCAAAGAAAAAGAAGGATTGTTTTAACCAAAATTCCTCAAATCTGTTGAGGAAAATTTTTTTCGTAAGTTTGTATCTGTCATCCCCACTAAACCACTCCTTAGCCATCTTAATTCTTAAAGCTACGAGCAGGGGCGGATCCAACTTCTTTTTTCAGGATGGACAAAAAATTTGTTTTTGTGATGGATGGGCAAGGACGCTTAGGATTAATAGAATTAGTGCAAAAATTTTTTTAAGAGGGGGCAAAATGTCCAAAATACCAAAAATATTCTAAAATATCTTCTCTAAAGTTAAAAAATAATAATAAAAATTTAGGGTGGGCATTTTCACCCCCTCAACCCTTGGGGGATCAGCCCACGGCTGCGAGCATAGAGAGAGAGAGAGAGAGAGAGAGAGAGAGAGAGAGAGAGAGAGAGATGAATCATAATGACTGAGTGATGCCTGAACTCAATGGGTTCGCCATCGACAAGGGAGATCGGATCAAGAAGTGCGACCGAATTTGGGAGTTGGAGTTTCATTGCACCCAAGTAAAATGTTGCAACCATTCTAAACAAACATTTAGGCTTCATATTGGAGAGCTTTCTCACTACTTCGCATTTCATATCGCAACTATAATTTCTATTTAGTCATATTCTTTTTTTTTTTCTTTAAAAATTTGTTGTACTAGAAATTTATTTTCTACAGTCATAAGGAATTTAAGGAAGATGTGGACTGATATGTCATCAAAAAATTGTCTTGATCGGGCACGAACCTCGAGGCAAAAATCAAGTTGGAAACTTCAAAAAATAAATCCAAGATCACCTAAGCTACAATTTCAGCAAACTTACAATCAAACTTAGCGTCTCAGAAATACGAACCAAACGACACCAAATTCGACTCAGTCCGAGCCCAAATGAATCCAAATCGAAGACCCGAACCGCTGTTGGAAGGTTAAAACCACAATTTGAGTTACCAAATGGTTTCCAAACATAACGTGCTTATAGTCGAGCGGCCCGAGAAGAAAAATCTAACGAGCCCAAGATCGTTGAATTCTGACATCATTAAGGCCTTCAAATGCCTGACAAATGGTACATGATCAAAGGATTCAATATCGGCCGTCCATCCGACCACTCCCTATTTACGCATGATCTCTCACCTATTTGCAAGCCATGCCACTCCAGAATATCTATAAATAGACCCATCATTTCTCGTGAGAGGGGACAGAAGTAAGAAGAAGAAGAAGAGAAGAGTAGGAGGGAAGAAACTCCTCCTCGACCACCGCCGGGATTCTACCCGACTTCTACGGGCTCTAAAATTCTACCCGACCTCCCAGTGATGTCGGAATTCCGCCCGACCTCCAAGTGACGCCGAAATTTTGCCTGACTTCAATGTGATGTTGAAATTTTGCCCGACCTCCAAGTGATGCCGGAATTCCGCCCGACTTCAATGTGATGTCGAAATTTCGCCCGACCTCCAAGTGACGCCGGAGTTTCCCCCGACGCTCAAGTGATGCCAAAGTTCTCCTCGGTCACCAAATAACGTCAAACTTCTTCCCGACGTCGGACATTTGCTCGTTGCCAAGTTTCTACCTGATGCCAGAATTCGATCGGTTGTCAAACTTTAGCTGGACATCTATCCGATGTTGGATTTGTTTCCATTGTTGGACTTCTACCTGACGTCGTCCTTCTTACCTTAGTCGTCAAACAATAGTCCTTCCGACCTACGTCACCCGCGGACAACAGTCCTTCTAACTTATGTCACCCACCGACTACAGTCCTTCCAACCTCCGTCGCCCACCATTTACGATCCTTCTAACTTACATCGCCCACCGACTATAGTCCTTCCGACCTCTATCGCCAGCCGACTACGGTCGTCCTAACTTACATCGCCCATAGACTACATTCTTTCCGACCTTTATCGCCTGCCAACTATGGTCCTTCTGACTTACGTCGCCCACCGACTACAGTCCTTTCAAACTCCGTCGCCAGCTGACTATGATCCTCCTGACTTACATCACTCGCTGACTACAGTCTTTTATTTTATAAAAAAATATAATTTTGAAAAATATTAATTTTCTTTGAGAAAGAGTAATTTCTAGAATTGTAGTTTTGAAATTAAATATGTCATTATGAATATCATATCGCCTCGAAAAGTGAATATACCATTCCCTAATGGGTTCAAATTTCATAACTTTGAATTTATCTTAATTATCGTAGTCAAACTCAAGGGAAGACGGCATATGATCTTGAAAGATCAAAATGACGTTTGATTAAATGTTTGATGATAATAATATTGATTAAGGATCATTAATTTCATAATCAAAATCATGATAATATAATGATATATCTTTTCGAGGAAAGAGAATATCACCTATTATCAATCATTTAAGAATGACGATAATGATCATTAAATTTAAATTTCCCAAAGAGAATTAATTAAAGGTTTTAAAAATTTTGATTTTGAAAATCTGGTCTAGGTTTTTAAATCTTCTACGAGCACAAGCCATCGTAGTTAATTACATCGTAGGAAACCAGAGTTACCTATGAATACTCTTAATTAAAATAGCGACAAAAGTTTTATTTAGATTTTCAAAGTTCAATGTCATGGGAGATAAGGGTTAGAATTTTCAAATGAGATTAGATCAAAGTTGAGCACTTATTTCTAGAGTCAAAGGAAGAAGTGTAGGAGGTATTTTGAGATTCTAAATTACTTTAGAAATACCCTAGCCTATCCTAAGTGTTGGGCTTGAATTTAATTGAAATGGATGTTTAGTTTGAATGATCAATTTTATTAGAAAATTGGGATTCAATTCCCAGAGGTTGAGGGCTTATAGCTTGAGCCAGCATCAGAACCTAAGTTTAAATTGGGTATTGAAAATTAGTGACCCGAACCTAGCTATTGTAATATAAATATGGACATATCCCGGTCTGGATTGGGGAGCCAGCTAAACCACCTAAATGCTTTAAAATCATGTGTCTAGTTATTTAATGTTGAGTGGTAGGGATGTTATTCAAGATAGGTTTTTGAGAATATGGCCGACATCTAGAGTAGATCCTAATTAGCCATTTGACTTATGTTGGGTGTTTAATGTCTAAGTCATTGCAATCAAAATTTTAGACTCATTTAATTCATTACTAATTCAATGCATGCTAGTCGACTTAATTAAATGCTCAAATTTTGAAATAAAGCAATTTTAAAAAGGCTTAAAAAATAAGGTTTTATCCTCAAGATGCACAGATTCCCGTTGACAGATCTGCACCCTCATAGGCCAGGTGGTCTGCCAAAATTTGTAGGTGGGGAGGTGCCTAATTAAAGGGAAGAAGATGTAACAATTATCCATGCGAACTCCCAGCGGTCCCGATCTTACTTCTTAAATCGTGTTGACTTATTTTTTTTTTAATTTGATTTGAGTAGAAATATTTTAATAAGTCCTTAAGAGCCTATGATCGGGTTCCAGGCTAAAACAAAGATTGACATGCAAATGTGCCAAAAAACTACTAAAACTAAGCAATCCTATATCACAATCAACATCAAGTATTAATCAAATCAATCAAATTAATATTCAAACTGAAAGTTCATAGGCAAGTGTCTTTTAATATTAGATCCCAGAATTATAAAAAAATAAAATGGTCGGGCACAACTGACAATAACCTGAATTTCTAATCCTATGACTCAAGTGACTTTGAGATTTGAGATTCTTCTCGTTATCTACTCCTTTGTTCTCCATGAGCTTCTTGATTCGTCGATTCCGGATATCCAAATGAAAAGAAACTCCCCCTTGAAAGAGGTGTTATCTTTTCTCATTGGATATTTGAAAGATATCCTAACTTGATTTTTCAAATGGAAGAAGACTCTCCCCATTAGAAATGTCTTCTCCTCTTTGGAATCCAAGTTGGACATAAATATCCCATTCTTAAGTCACTTTTAAAATTATAACTCAAATATAATAAAATTATATTTAATAAAAGAAGAAAATTCTAGACTCGATCTTATAGGGTTATCTTAATAACCAGTAGTTATATATAATCTCAAGTAGTTATAATCAATCTCAAACAGTTGATATTTAAAATTTAAATGCCCAATCAATTATAATATAGAATGCAGTAAATAAATAAATAATCAATCAATTCTAAGCTAACAACCAGCATGTAGTGAAAACCGCAAAAAACCTGGCACATAACTGCAGAAAATTAAACACCAGCCTAGCCTAAATCTAGAGTTGGTTATCCTAGCAAACCATCTAAAATGTGTGCAAAAGGCTGTGTGGGTTGGATATGTCTTATGTAGGATATTTGATTGAAGTTGCTTAAGGTTTTTATTGGTTGAAAGGCTTAAAGAAAGATATTGGTTAAAGTTTATGTATTAATGATTTGAAATTAATTTTAAGATTGATTTTAATTATTCATTGGATACCACCTTTGTTGCTCACTAAGGCCGTGAAGTTTATTTCACCTTCCTTGGCGCTAAGCTAATAGCATCATAGGCTTGAGTTACCAAGTAGTACCTGGTAGGATTAAGTGATTTGATTTGATTAAAATTTGAATGTTAATGAATTTCAATTGAGATTGGTTTGATTGCTGGTTTTAAGGTTAATTAAAGATTTCTAAAATTTTAGAGTGATTTTAGAGTTTTAGTAATTTTTTGGATTATTTTAATCATTTAATTAAGGGGTTAAAAATTAACTTTTTAATTAAGATTGAATTCTAGAAATTTAGTATTTTATTAAAATATTAGATCTTAAGATGAGTTGTTAGACACTAAGTTTGCTGGATTTGAATTTTTCTACATTTAGTTATGAATGTTTGAAGTTTTGACTTGAATTTGACTTAAGTTTGACTGGATTATTGACTTTTTTACTTTGATTTATTTTTGAAGGTTTGAAATTTTTAATAAATATTATACATAATTTTGAGTTGAATGCCATTGAGTTTGGTTAATTTGGAGTTTTCTAGAATCAGTTATGATTTTTCAAAGTTTGATGCATTTATTGAATTTAATTAGTTAAATTAAAGGCCTTTTATTCATTTTATTCCAAATGAACTCCCAACTCATTGAAATCAACTCCAAAGTTCAAGAATGACCTAAGGAGAGATTTCCTAGTTTTTGGGAATTTTCTGGAATTTTTAATTATTTATAATTAACTAAATTAATTAAGTATTCAATTTCACATAAAATTAAATTAAGTCCAGATTTGCTATCAACTCAAAGTGATTTTATTTTTTATTGATTAAGGTTTGTATTTTGGTCAGTTAGAGGTATTATTCGTATTTTTTGATTTAAAATTGATTTATTAGAATTTTTAGAAGTTTTAAAGCTTAATTAATGTTTTAAATTTAAGAAAATTAATTAAGGGGCTTAATAGCTTCAAAAATCAGTTAAAATTTTTCTATGAGTTGTATATGTCACTAGGTTCAAGTGATTAAAATTTTGAATCAAAAGGATGTGTATCCTAATTTCTATAATTTCTCAAAGTTTTCTAAACATGTCCTTAATTATTGTCCTTAATGATGTCACTAAGTTTGTTGGGTTTGAATCAGCATTTAAACTAACCCTTGGACAAACATGAAATAAACACATTCAATAACATAACAAAGTCCTTAAAACTAGGAAAGCCTAGGCTAAGTGGTGTGTGCTTCCTAAGCATGTAAAGATTAATATTAATTAAAATAACTAATGATGTGATTAATGAATAATTAAAATATAATTATTCATTAATCAATCCCCCATAAATTCCATTCACACATTCGACCTATGCTTAAGAGTTTAAAGGGATCTCTCAAATTTTCAAGATATAAATAAATAAATAAATAAATAAATCAAAGTACACAATGACACAATAGGTGGAAAGGCCTCTTATGTCCTTTTGAGCACATGGATTAAATCAAGGCCACTTGATCCTGATCCAAGGGTTAAGAATAGATCTAGGAGGTTCTTGAGTCTATTTAAATGGCTGGAGTTATTTGGATTTGAATGGGATCAAGTTTAAGAGGGTTTTTGACCAAATTTGACTACTCCAAAGCCCATGTTAACTATTTGACCAGACAATATGCCACCTGGGCTTGTGAGTTGGCATATGGAGATGCCTTGGGTACTGGAGTGTTGAATTAGAGAAGGTTTGGTGATTTGGATTTGAGGTTTGAATGTTTGAAACAAGAATTCAATTAGTTTGATCAAGTTTTATTATGTTGAGTTTGTAATCTAGACTTGACTTTGATTGACCAGAGATTGCAATATGTTGAGCTCATAGATTGGAGTTGTTTTAATGCTTGAAAGGGGTTTAAAATGTCAAATGGGTTAAAATAACCCATTTAAAACATTAAGGGGTATTTAGGTCAACCTAGGATGACTTGGTCAACCAGGTTAACCCAAAACTCGATTTTGGGCTCAATAAGTTGGGTTTAATATTTGAAAATTGTTGGAAGTGATTCCAAACAATTTGGAGGTCATTTGGTTTGAAAAGTGCATTCAAACCCTTAAGGGGCATTTTGATCCCTGGTCAAGTGGGGGTCAAAGTGGGTCAAAAAAATATAGTTTAATGTTTAATAGGTCATAATTAAGTATTTGGAAATGATTGGAGGCTTTGTAGAAAGCTCCGAGGTCAAAATTTACTGGGTGGCAGGTCTAGTGGCATATGCTATAAATATTTGAAGGTTTTATAGCCTTTGGATTTCAATTCAATTTCTGGGGTTAGAGACCTTAGAATGGGCTCAAATTTGGAGGGTTGCCTCTAGAGACAAATCCTATCAATGTTAATTTGATACTCTTAATCAGAGGTCATTTGACTATGTTTTGAAGTGCTTGAGAAATCCTTGAGAAAGGCTTTCAGGATGGAGCCTTTAACATTGGATTTTGGGTTTGAAAGTATGAATTTGATCATAGGGTCTGGATTAGATCCTAAGGTTAGGATTGATCTAGGGTCTGGATAGATCCTAGGGTCTGGATTGGTCCTAATGACCTCATACAAAAATGAGGTCACCAAATGGACCCCCAATATATGTGATAGAATGAAGTTCTATTGCACATATTAGTGTTGACCGAATTGAAAGGTCAAGTCTAGAGTTTTGATCCTAATGGAAGGAAAAGATCTATCCTTGGGGAATCAGGATTTGAATTTATACTAGGGTAGTGTCGTGGAGGGCGTGCTCTACCACTAGTGAGTTGAATCCTAAGGGAAGGAAAAGTCTATGCCTAGAGGAAAAGAAAGCCAAGGTGATCGTATAAGAAGGTAAAACTCCTAACTATAGAGGATCAAGTATGAGTTTTGATTCTAAAGGAAAGGGAGCCTAACCTTAGAAGATTGAATTTGGATTTCATTATAAGGGAATGGAAGACCTAACCCTAGAGGATTGAGCTTTAAATTGGTTCTAAGGGCAGGGAAGACCTAACCCTAAAGGATTGAGTTTTAAATTGGTTCTAAGGGAAGGAAAGACCTAACCCTAGAGAATTGAGTTTTGATTTGGTAATAGGGTAGTGCCACTAAGGGCATACTCTACCACTAGCAGATCTGGTCCTAAGGGAAGGGAGTACCTAAACTCTAAGGAAGAGAAGTTTGGAATGATCGTATAAGAAGGAAGAATTCCTAACTATAGAGGATCAAATTTGGGTTTGATACTAGGGTAGTGCGACGAGGGGCGTACACTACCACTAGTGGGTCTAATCCTAAGGGAAGGGAGTACCTAAACCCTAAGGAAGAGAAGATTGAGTGATCGTATAGGAAGGAAGAACTCCTAACTATAGAGGATCGAATTTGAATTGATACTAGAGTAGTGCCACGAGGGGCATACTCTACCACAAGTAGATCTAATCCTAAGGGAAGGAGGAAACCTAACCTTAAGGAGAAAAAGATTTAGTGATCGTATAGGAAGGAAGAACTCCTAAATATAGAGGATCAAATTTGAGTTTGATACTAGGGTAGTACAACGAGGGGCGTACTCTACCACTAGTAGATCTAATCCTAAGGGAAAGAGGAATCTATCCTTAAGGAGAAGAGGATTGAGTGATCCAGTGGGAAGGAAGCATATATTCCCATAGAAGGTCTAATCTGGATTTTGAAACTAGGATGGTGCCATAGAGGACGTGCTCTATCACTAGTGGATCTAATCCTAAGGAAAGAAAGCACGATGACTCACATCTGACCTTAAGGAATATAAGGTGATCATGTGGGAAGGAAGCATTACTTCCCACAAAGGATCATATTTAAAATTTAAAACTAAGATGGTGCTATAGAGGGCCTGCTCCATCACTAGTGGATCTAATCCTAAGGAAAGGAAGCATAGGGACTCACACCTATTCCTAAAGGATTGGATTTAAATTTAAAACTAGGATGGTGCCACAAAGGGCGTGCTCCATCACTAGTGATTCTAGTCCTAAGGAAAGGAAGCACTGGGACTGACACTTAACCTTAAGGAAAAGAAAGTGACTGAACTATAGTGGGGCCCAACAGACTTAAATCCACCACTAGTTTGTTGAGATAATAGGAGATAGGAAGCACAAAGACTCACACCTACTCCTAAAGGATCAGATTTAAATTTGAAACTAGGATGGTGCCACAATGGGCGTGCTCCATTGCTAGTGATTCTAATCCTAAGGAAAGGAAGCTCTGGGACTCACACCTAACCTTAAGGAAAAGAAAGTGACTGAACTATGGTAGGGCCCAATAGGCTTAAATCCACCACTAGTTAGTTGAGATCCTAGGAGATAGGAAGCACATAGACTCACACCTACTCCTAAAGGATCATATTTAAGTTTGAAACTAGGATGGTGCCATAACGGGCGTGCTCCATCGCTAGTGATTCTAATCCTAAGGAAAGGAAGCTCTAGGACTCACACCTAACCTAAAGGAAAAGAAAGTGACTGAACTATGGTGGGGCCCAATAGGCTTAAATCCACCACTAGTTAGTCGAGATCCTAGGAGATGGGAAGCACAAGGACTCACACCTACTCCTAAAGTATCAAATTTATTTTGGGTTTTCAATGACTAACCTAGTTAGAAAGCACAAAGACTCACATCTAACTAGGAGAACTAGCCAAAGAGATAGTCTACATAAACCTCTCAGGATTTAGCAAAAGCTATCTAACCCAAATTAATTCTAATCCTAAGGAAAGGAAGTGCGGGGACTCTCACTTAACCTTAAGGAAAAGAGGATGACTAACTAGGATGGGGCCCAACGGGATTAGATCCACCACTAGTAAGTTAAGAGCTTAGGAGAAAGGAAGCACTAGGACTCACACCTTCTCCTAAAAGATCAAATTTGAATTTAAAATTAGGATGGTGCCACAGAGAGCATGCTCCATCACTAGTGATTCTAATCCTAAGGAAAGGAAGCTCTAGGACTCACACCTAACCTCAAGAAAAAGAAAACTAGAAGATCTTGTGGGTAGTAAGTATTGGCACTCACACCTAACCACATAAGATCAAATTTGAATTTAAAACTAGGATGGTGCCAAAGAGGGCGTGCTCCATCACTAGTAATTCTAATCCTAAGAAAGGAAGCTCTAGGACTCACACCTGACCTTAAGAAAAAGAAGACTAGAAAGATCTAGTGGGAAGGAAGCAACTCTAGTGAGAAGCAAGCACAAAGAGATTTAAATAAATTTCTTCTAGCTATTTGGACCCACTCAGAACGACAAGCGGGCACAAATTTATCAATCAGAGTGAGAAGCTGAGTCGACTCCCACCAATTTGGAAAGATTTCAAAATTTAGGTTTTGTTGACCAAGACCAAGTTTTGTAGAAACTAAACTGGGGTCTCCCTTATATAGATTTTGAATTAAAATTAACTTCAAAGGGTTTAAGTTGGAAGTAGAAATTTGAGCTTTTCAATTCTCTTGCATGATGTTCTTTTATCTGATAGACAATCAATGCATGATGATGAGTCCAAATTCAAGATTTTTAAAATCAAGTATTTAAGATTGAATGGGTCTTTTGAGATTTAAGGATTCAAAAAGGAATGCCTCTTACTCTTCTTATCTTTTTTTTTGATAATGCAGTTTGTGCATCTTTTGACTTTTGACGCATTCGCACATCTTATGATTTCGATTGATTTCGAGAAGAGGCTTCACTTTATTTAAAGTCTCAAAATGATTGCTCTCTTAATTTTGAATGTTGGGATTATATCTCAAGTATTAGAGAAGACAATCCATTCTCTTATACAAGGAAGAACAATCTCAAAGCACATCCAATATTTTTGAAAAGAGCATCAGCTTGACTTCTGAAAATCATTAAATAGATTTTAGACATACGAGAATCATCTATTAAGATAAAAGATTGCTAGAAGATTGATAAAATTTTCATTTCCTAAGTAAACTTAAGTTTGAGGAAGATTTTAATTCAAAAGTCAAATCAACCGATAAAAGCAGTGGGATGGGAGGACATTCAAATATTTAATGGAGTCAACTACAACTCTCTCTTGCTTAAGATTTAAGGTAGAGGTCAATTTCAATTAAAAAGATGAATAAACTATCTTGATTATCTAGATCCAGTACACATGCGAAAATGGAAGCTTTTCCTTAAAAGGTTGCAAGTTTAGGTGGCAAGACCCTTATTAATATGGAATTGAATTCCTACAATCTCTTTGGAGGGAGAGATTATTATAGGGTCTGTACTATCCCTAGATGATGCAACATCATTACAATCAAAATATTTATTATGATATGATCCCATTGAAAGTTTAAATTTTGACAGTCTCACTATCTAACACAATCTTAGATTATTCCTCCTCTCAAATTACTACTGGCCTAGTACTTAAGAGAGTGGAACCTCGAGTTATTTCTATAGCTCCTCCTCTGTAGGTGACGTAGTGGAACACGTGTAGTAACATGCCCTAACACCTTTTAATAGAGTGGATGGGTCATAACCCTTAACTAGGGGCTTATGGTCTATTACTGGTAATCACTCAATTCTGGCTTGCTTGAGTCTTTCTGTGTAGTTGTCAAGTAGGTGTATTAAAGATCACGCTCTTGTCTCTACAACCTCCCTCCTTTGTGTAAGGAGAGGGTACGTAGAAGGAGAAATGGGTTCTCGATTGGCCTCGAAGTCGGCCCTCTCTAAGGATTCCGACTCAGTGGTCCTTTTAGGCTTAAGATTCCTTTTTCTGGCTCTTCAAAGTTAATTCTTAATCTTATTCCTACCAATGACAGGGGTGGTAAAACTTGACCCAATCCCAGACTGAGATGGTAGCTCTTCCATTGTTATTGACTTATGGTTCTTATCATTCTAAGTAGAGGATACAAGGGGTAAAGGGGCGATAATAACCTCCATCTCAGAGATCTGACCCTAAAGTAATCTCTACAAAGGGGGAATCCCCTTGTATTATGGAAAATAGATCAATTAGTGTTTCCCCATTAACTAAAATTTTGAGGTTATGAAATTTTATCTCACACTGAATTAAATTGAAATTGAGAAATTCTTCTACAGGCACATCTCTATTCAGTGAGAAGGAGAGTTTCCCAGCCATTTGAGTATGTTTGATTTCCTGGAATTGAGAGAAGGTGATTTGAATTAGTGGATTTGAGGTTGAATTTAAATTTTAAGTTTGATTGATTTTATTCAAAATTTTATAACTCAAACTGAACACAATGGTTCATAAAATTGACAAGTGGGATTTAAGTGCTAGAATTGACTCTATTGCTCCGTCAACTGACTTGGGGGAAAGATGTCAAAGTCTTGATTTGAATTTGTAATCAAAATTGAGATGGAATTTAAAGTTAAAACCAAACTTGAGTTTAATGTTAAGATTGAGTTCAAACCTAAAGTTGAATTTAAATTTGAGTTTGAGGTTAAAGTCGGGTGGATCTTCTTTAAATTTTTGTGACTCAACATACAGAGTTTCACTTAATCATGTAGGTTCACAAAATTGATATAAAAAATCTAAAAATTGGGCTTGACTTTTTCATTTCACCAATCAACTTGGGATGAAATGTCAAAGCCTAGATCTTGACTTTAGAATCAAATTTGAAGTCAAATTTGAGTTTGATTTGAATTTGAACTTAAAGTTGGAATCAAACTTGAATTTAATTTTGGGATTGAATTTAAACTTAACTTTAAATCTGGCTTTGAGGTTGGAATTAAATAGATATTCTTCAAACTTTGAAACTCAACACATTGATTTTATTCCAATGTATAGGTTTAGAAAAGTAACCTGAAGATCCTGAGAAACTAGGCTCGATTCTTTCATCCTACCAAGTGATTTGGAGGTGACATGTCAATGCCCAGAATTGATTGGAAAGTTTTGAGTTTGCATTGCATGTGTTCAAACTACAACAGAATATTATAGAAGACATATGTCAACGATGATTAAAATTAATTTGAAAGATTTTGAAAGAGATATTGAATTTTTAAAAATCTGGTAGAATCTCCCCTTATTTTTGAAACTCAATATATTAAATTTGCATTCAACATAAAGGTTTACAAATTTTGGGGGAAATGTCAAAGCTTGACTTTGCCGGAAAGATTGATCTTTTGAGTTGAATTTGAAGGTGTTTATATTCTTTCACACATATTGAATTATAAGAGCTACAATTCTGTATGTAGTGATAGAATATATAGATCAATTAGGATTTGAAAGAGATTGAATTTTGCTAAAGGATTGAAATCTTTATTTTGAATTTGAAGGATCTTCTGTAAATTATGAAACTTAGCACGCTAGATATTTATTTGCATGCAAGTTTACAATATATACAGGAGGATCTGACTTCACTATTTTGCTCTACCAATTAACTTGGAGGCAAAATGTCAAAGCCCGACTTTAACTAAGGTTTACTACGCTCACCTCTCTTTTGACATGTCTTAATTGAGTTGGCCACACTGCAAGGGAGAAATGGGCAGAGGGACCAACAGAGAGAAAGGTCTGTTTGATAAAAAAAATTTGTACTACTATTAAAGATGAAGAGAGACTTATTCTCAGCGGAGTCACCATTTTTTTTTTGTTTGATAAAAAAAATATAGTTTTGAAAAATATTAATTTTCTTTGGAAAAGATCAATTTCTAGAATTTTAGTTTTGAAATTAAACACGTCATTATTAATAGCATATCACCTCAGAAGGAGAATATACCATTCCTTAATGGGTTCAAATTTTAGAACTTTGAATTTATCTTAATTATCGTAGTCAAACTCGTAGGCCTCAGTTACCTAGTGGTACCCGATAGGATTAAGTGATTTGATTTGATTAATATTTGAATATTAATGAATTTTAATTGAGATTGCTTTGATTGCTACTTTTAAGGTTAATTAAAATTTTTTAAAATTTTAGAGTGATTTTTGAGTTTTAAGAATATTTTGGATTATTTTAATCATTTAATTAAGGGGTTAAAAATTAACTTTTTAATTAAGATTGAATTCTGGAAATTTAGAATTTTATTAAAATATTAGACCTTAAGATGAATTGTTAGACACTAAGTTTGCTAGATTTTGATTTTTCTACATTTAGTTATGAAGGTTTGAAATTTTAACTTGATTTTAACTTATGTTTGACCGTATTGTTGACTTTTTGAGTTTGACTTATTTTTTAAGGTTTGCAATTTTTAATAAATAGTAGACTTAATTTTTAATTGAATGCCTTTGAGTTTGGTTAATTTAGAATTTTCTAGAATTAGTTATGATTTTTCAAAGTATGATGCATTTATTGAATTTAATTAGTTCAATTAAAGGCCTTTTATTGATTTTGTTCTAAATGAACATCCAACTAATGGAAACAAACTCAAAAGGTCAGGAATGTTCTAAGGAGAAATTTCCAAGTGTTTAGGAATTTTCTGAAATTTTTAATTATTTATAATTTATTAAATTAATTAAATATTCAATTTCACTTAAAATGAAATAAGTCTAGATTTGCTGTCAACTTAAAGTGATTTTATTTTTCTTTGATTAAGGTTTGAATTCTGGTCAGTTAGAGGTATTATTAGTATTTTTTAGATTTAAATTTAATTTATTAGAATTTTTAGAAGTTTTAAAGCTTAATTAAGTATTTAAATTTAAGAAAATTAATTAAGGGGCTTAATGACTTAAAATATCTGTGAAACTTTTTCTATGTGTTGTATATGTCACTATGTTCAAGTGTTCAAAGTTTTGAATCTAAAGGATGTGTATCCTAATTTCTAAACTTTCTCTAATTTTTTTAAATATGTTCTTAATTATTGTCCTTAATGATGTCACTAAGTTTGATGGGTTTGAATCAATGTTTTAACTAACCCTTAGACAAGCATGAAATAAACACATATAAAAACACATTTAAGTCATTAAAACTAGGAGAGCCTAGGCTAAGTGCTGTGTGCTTCCTAAGCATGCAATGATTAATATTAATTAAAATAACTAATGATGTGATTAATGAATAATTAAAATATAATTATTCATTAATCAATCCCCCATAAATTCACATATTCGACATATGCTTAAGATTTGAAAGGGATTTCTCAAATTTTCGAGATATATATATATATATATATATATATATATATATATATTTGTTTTAAAATAAAAAATTAAAAATATTATTAAAATAAATTTTAAAGGGTTGAAAGACTCACTAATTTTTCAAAATGATTTGAAAATAATTTTTTAATATAAAATTTAGTATAATATTAATTAAATATTATACAATTCAAGTAATTCAAATTAATTAGAACAAATTAAATTTTAAAGTTTGAAAATAACTTTAAATTAAAATTATCAATTTTTTTAAAATTTTGATATATTATTTATAATTTTTTGAATTAATATAAATTTCTCATGAATTTTTGAAATTTAAATGTTAATGAAAGGTATTTAAAGTAATTTGAAATTAATTAATATCTAAAACAATTCTTAAATTTAAATAAATTTAAATATTAAATATTTCTAAAATTTTAAATTATTATTAATAATTTGATTTGAGTTTTTAAAATTATTTAAATTTAATTTTAAATAAATATTAATTAATATTTAAATATTTAGAATATAAAATATATATTTTAAACTAATTTGATTTTAATTTAAAGTAATAAAAAATTTAATTAATATTAATTTTAAAATAATACTTTAATATTTTTACTAGGATTTGTAAATATTTTAAAATTTAAATAGAATATTTGAATATCTCTAAAATGTTTAATTATATTTAAATAAATATTAACTTTAAAATATTTAACATTTGAAATAATTTAAAAAAAGTAATATTTAAAATTAATATTAATTTTAAAATAGAGTAATTGATATTAAAATAATTTTATTATGTAAAATAAAATTTTTTATTAAAAATAATTTTTAAATATTTTTTTAGATTAAAAAAGAATTAAAAAAACATTTTTTTAAAGCATTTAAAAGAGCTAAAGGCGCCGGCGCCGGCTGGAGCCACGTGGCAGATCCAGATTGGCCCGTCAAACTACAAACGGCGGTGGTATGCCAAGTGGTGGAGTCATATTGGGCGTTCCAAACCACGTGGCGGCAGGATGTCACGTGGCGCCATGGGATTCGCTGGATCAAAACGCATGGCGGTGCCAATGATTGGCAGCGGCGGTCTGACATAGATCACCCGTTGATTCGCTCGTGCATTTTCACTAATCCACGTAAGCACGGATCAGCGCCTTTGATCCCGCGCTGTTCAAAATCAATAATCCTGATCAAGGCGGATGTGGGTATGCTCGATCACCCACTGATACACGGTTAGACGGACCACGGAAAGGCTATATCTGGACCGTTGATCGTAAGATCAACAGTCTGGATATTACGTAGCTGGAGGATTACGTAAGTTAAGCCCTAAAAAAGGTTTTTGACTTGTTTGCTCGATATACTCAATCATTTTAAGTGAAATTTTAAACACAGATTAACATAATGAACAGAAAATAAGGGGTATTAATTTTATACGCTAAGATGCATTGAATAAAATGTTATTTAGCTTAAGTGCCCTAAGCTAGGTTTAGGATTTTACCCAAGTTTAATGGATGATTTAAGCTGTATAATGGCATGTTGCATTTGTAGGCTGTTCATGCTCCATTTTATAGTAGAAACCTTGGCTTGAAAGCTCCTAGATCAAAGGCAAATCAGCTTGGACAAAGTTTGGCTTAAACTCACCAGAATCTGGACTTCGGCAAGCTTTGACTGGTCGGATTCAGCTGGAAATATATGGATGGAGGTCTGGAATGCTCAAATGAAAAGAGTTTGAGCATTGGGAGGGCTTGAATGGAGAGATAATGCTAGGGGTAGAATTATGCTTCATTTGTTTCATTTTCCCTATTCAAACGACCTTGGGCTTATTGGATGGCTAGGATCAGTTTGGTAGGCTTCTAGGATGCTGCTAAGTATGCTAGGGAGTAGTTAGGAGTAGGGAATCAAAGTATATAAGGACACATGAGGTGGAAGGACCTCTTATGTCCTTTTGAGCACATGGATTAAATTAAGGCTACTTGATCCTGATTCAAGGGTTAAGAATAGATATAGGAAGGTTCTAGAGTCTATTTAAATGGCTGGAGTGATTTGGATTTGAATGGGATCAAGTTTAAGAGGGTTTTTGATCAAATTTGCCACTCCAAAGCCTATGTTGACTGTTCGACCAGTCAATATGCCACATGGGCTTGTGAGTTAGCATGTGGAGATGCCTTGGGTGTTGGAGTGTTGAATTAGAGAAGGTTTGGTGATTAAGATTTAAGGTTTGAATGTTTAAAAGAAGAATCCAAATAGTTTAACTAAGTTTTATTATGTTGACTTGGTAAACTAAACTTGACTTTGATTGATCAGGGGTTGAGATGTGTTGAGCCCATAGATTGGAGTTGATTTAATGCTTGAAAGGGGTTTAAAAGGGCAAATGGGTTAAAATAACCCATTTAAAACATTAAGGGGTATTTGGGTCAACCTAGGTTGATTTGGTCAACCAGATTGACCCAAAAACCCGGGTTTGGGCTCAAAAAGTTGGGTTTGATATTTGAAATTGTTGGAAGTGAATCCAAATAATTTGGAGGTCATTTGGTTTGAAAAGTGCATTCAAACCCTTAAGGGGCATTTTGGACATTTTGACCCCTGGTCAACTGGGGGTCAAAGTGGGTCCAAAAAAATATAGTTTAATGTTAAATAGTTCAGAATCAAGTGAATGGAAGTGATTGGAGGCTTTGTAGAAAGCTCCAAGGTCAAAATCCACTAGGTGGCAGGTCTAGTGGCATAGGCTATAAATATTTGAAGGCTTTACAGCCTTTCGATTTTAATTCAATTTTTGGTGTTAATTACCTCAGAATGGGCTCAAATTTGGAGGGTTTTCTTGTAGAGACATGTCCTATCAAGGTGAAGTTGATAGATTCTAAATCAAAGGTCATTTGACTAGGTTTTGAAGTTCTTGAAAAATCCTTGAGAAAGGCTTTTAGGATGGAGCCTTTAACCTTGGATTTTGGGTTTGAAAGTATGGATTTGATCATAGGGTCTGGATTAGATCCTAAGGTCAGTATTGATCTAGGGTCTGGATAAATCCTAAGGTCTGGATTAGTCCTAGTGACCTCATACAAAAATGAGGTCAACATCTTTCTAACCTCCGTCACCAGACAACGATCTTTATGACCTCCGTCGCCCACCAACTATGGTTCTTTTGACCTCTGCCACCAGACTATGGTCTTTCTGACCAAACAAACACATAAACAGTAATTCTTTGTATTCCCACCATGTAATATACTTTATAAGATGTACATCAAGCTAAGGCCTTCCCCTAAAGAAGGGCCTCATTTATAATCAACTACAATACTAGTGGATTCATTCAAACTAGGCTAGGCCCTATGATTTTTTCCTTTTTTTAGGGGTTTTCCACATAAAAATTGTGGTGTTTCATAAATGTTAGACCCTCTCTCTTTATCTTTGTGTGTGCTAGATCTTCGTACAATGCTAAGAAATTAAACTTTATATTTCTCTGGGCAAGGTTTTAATCTCGACCTCAAAAAGGCAATAACAATATAAAGATAGAATATTCTTCACCTTTGATTTGGGATACATGTAGCATTCGCCCCCTCCCAATCAAGGCAAAATGGATCCCAGGGGGATCTGATTCGACCTATTATATACAGGTTAACGTCATCGAGCAAAGTGCTCTAACATACAACCTCAGATAGATCTTAGATCCTTGGTGGATTCTCTCGACCTCTTCCATACAGGTTAACGTCTTCAAGCAAAGGATCAGACATACAACACCAGATAGGTCTTACATTCTTGGTAGATTCTCTCGATCTCTTCCATACAGGTTAACATCATCGAGCAAAGGCTCCGACATATAATCTCGGATAGGTCTTACAACCTTGGCGGATTCTCTCAACCACTACTACACAGGTTAACATCATCGAGCAAAGTGCACTGATATATAACCTCAGATAGATTTTACATCCTTGGTTGGTTCTCTTGACATCCTCCATATAGGTTAACTTCATCGAGCAAGGCTCTAGCAAACAACCTTGGATAAGTCTTACATCCTGGTGGATTTTCTCAGCCTCTTCTATAGAGGTCGAGTAGTGCTCTGAGTGAACAACATTCTCCCTATAAAGATTCCATGAAAGCAAGTGATTGATTAATTCATCACTCATATAAAGACTTCAGTAGTCCAAACTACCCACATAAAAATATGGGGAGCAATATATCAAAGCATGCATTAAAGATATAATCACAATTCAGCTTGCTACGAAAGATAAGTTTTCAACTTCATATATAATATCATTGGAGTTACATTATAAAAGTTATACAACAAGTTCATTTTTATAAGAATCTAAAATTAAAAAGTATATTGACATCAATAATATAAGTTACAATCATTAAGCAATAAGCAACTTCAAAACAATGCATTTCTTACAACTTCTTCTTCAAAAAAAGATTACAATTTGATCTTCATTAGGCCTCCTCTCAGTTATCAATATTAGTGTGTTGCCAGAATGATTGCATAACACACTACTTTGGCCCCTTTGAATCAAGGATATTTAATGTCAACACACTTCAATCTAGATGCATATTACCTTAGTAAAATGCCTTCAGACACCCACCATCATTGGGCTTTCGTCTGATATTTGTTGGTGGTTATTTACTTTATATCATCCCTCATCGGCTCCTCACTCAACTACTGATAGTCGCACATCATCGAATTCTCTCCTTCACCTCTACACTCAGCCATTGACTGCCAACAAGCTTTAGCTTAATTGTCCATCGCCGACAAACCTTGGCTCAAACAGCATCAAAATTCTCCCCGTCTACTCATCACTTCTGGTTCTTCTCCTAGATACTATTATAGTTAGATCTTCTCAAATCACCCTCACATACAGGCAGCAATTGATCTTCTTCTGTCAAGGATTATCTATTAAGAAGATAGCCTCTTATCATGACTCCTACACAAGAGAGGAGTACTGAAGCTTGATAGGGGAATGTTTCCTATTTATGACAGTAAAATGCCTCCAATATAAGAAGAAGTTTGCAAGTGAAGACTAAGGAGAAAAAACATCTCCTTCTATATAAGAGAGGGGCATTAAAGCTTGATAGGGGAATGCTGCCTATCTATTATATTGGAATGCCTCAAATGTAAGAAGAAGTTTGCAAGTGAAGACTAAGGAGAAAAAACATCTCCTTTTATATAAGAGAGGGGCACTGAAGCTTGATAGGGGAATGTCGCCAATCTACGATAGTGGAATGCCTCCAATGTAAGAAGAAGGACATGAGAGAAGAATAAGGAAGAAAATATCTCCTTCTACCAAGAAAGGGACACTGAAACTCGATAGGAGAATGCCACCTATCTCCAACAGTGGAATGCCTCTAATATAAGAAGAAGACTAGAGGAGAAGAAAAGAAAAGGTTGTAAAAATTCTAACTTCTACACCAGAAGAGGGGCATTGATTTTATGTAGGGAAAGTCACCCATAAAAAATAATAGAATGTCTCCATTATTAGAAAGTTAGAATGAGGGAGGATAAATAAAAGAAATAACTGCCAAAAGTTCAACTTCTACACAAGAAGAGGGGCATTGATTAAAATAGGGAAAGCCACCTACATAAAATAACAGAATGTCTCGACTGTAAGTAGATTGACAGAGAAGAAGACAATGGAATGAAATTTTTTTTCCTTCTACACTAAAGAGGGGTGCTAAATTAAGTAGGGAAAGTCACCTACAAAAAATAGTAGAAAGCCTCTAAAGCACGAAGAAAAATGGGAGAAAGGAAGGGAAAATTTCAACTTCTGTATAAGAGGAGGGGTGCTGAGTTAAGTAGGGAAAGTCACCTACTAAAAAAATAGTGGAATGCCTCGACTGTCAGAAACCCAGAAGGAGAAAGGAAGAAGGTACTCATTTCCACGCCATCGATAGTGGCGACGGCGACCGGTCGGCGGTGGCAATGGCCGGCTGACTGGTTCAGCCGGTTCGGTTTCCCACTCTATTCAAGTTTGATTTTTGCCCCGGAAAGGCCAAATCAAATGTTTTTTGGGGTCCTCAGGACAGTTTTTTGACGTTCGGGACTTAATTTTGACAGTTTTGAAGCCATTTGAGGCTCCTACAAGCAAGATCAGATTTCAGATCACATAAAAAATTCTCTAATGTTTGTGAGCATATATTCAGACTCCTAGAGCATCGACATCAAAAAATAGGGGGGGGGGGGGGGCAACTTATATGTCATCAAAAAATTGTCTTGATCGGGCATGAATCTCGAGGCGAAAAACAAGTTTGAAACTTCAAAAGTTAAATCCAGGATCACCTGAACTTTGATTTCAGCAAACGTATAGTCAAAATGAGCATCTTAGAAATATGAACCCAATGACACCAAATTCAACTCAATCTGAGTCCAAATGAATCCAAATAGAAGACCCAAAGCACTATTGGAAGGTTTAAACCACAATTTGAGTTACCAAATGACTTCCAAACATAACATGCTTATAGTCGAATCGAGCTGCTCAATGAGATGAATCCAATGAGCCCAAGATTGCCAAATTCTGACATCATTGAGACCTTCAAATGCATGATGAATGGTACATGATCAAGGGATTCAATATCGGTCGTCCATCCGACCACTCCCTAATTACCCCTGATCTCTCACCTATTTATAAGCTATGCAACTCTAGAATATCTATAAATAGACCCCTAATTTCTCATAAGAGGTAACAGAAGCAAGAAGAAGAAGAAGAAGAAGAAGAAGAGAAGAGTAGGAGGGAAGAAACTCCTCCTCGACCACCATTGGGATTATGCCCGACTTCTACGAGAAGCTGGAATTCCGCCCGACCTCCTGGTGATGCTAGAATTTCGCCCGACCTCCAAGTGACGCTGAAATTCCACCCGACTTCAAAGTGATTTTGGAATTCCGCCTGACCTCCAAGTGACGTCAGAGTTTCACCCGATGCCTAAGTGAAGCAGGAGTTTTCCTCGGCTGCCAATTGACGTCGGAATTCTACCCAATGCAGGACATTTGCTCATCTCCAAGTTTCTACCCAACGCCAAACTTCTATCTATTATTGGATTTTCATTGGACATCTATCCGTTGCTGGGTTTTTTCCATTGTTGGACTTCTACCAAACATCATTTTTCTGACCTTAGTTGTCAGACAATAGTCCTTCCGACCTATGTCGCCCACAAACTACGATCCTTCTAACTTATGTCGCCCATCAAATACAGTCCTTCCGACCTCCGTTGCCCACTGATTATGATCCTTCTAACTTATGTCACCCACTGACTACAGTCCTTCCGACCTCCATCGCCAGCTGACTACGATCCTCCTGACTTACATCGCCCACCGACTACAGTCTTTCCAACCTTTGTCGCCCGCCGACTATGGTCCTTCTAACTTACATCGCCCACCTACTACAGTCCTTCTGACCTCCATCGCCAACTGACTACAATCCTCCTGACTTATGTCACCCGCTGACTATAGTCTTTCCAAGTTCCATCGCCAGACAATGGTCTTTATGACCTCCGTCGCTCGCCGACTATAATTTTTTTGACCTCTGTCACTAGACTATGGTCCTTCTGACCAAAAGAATATATCAATAGTGATTCTTTGTATTCTCACCATGTAATGTACTCTATAAGATGTACATTAAGCTAAGACTTTCCCCTAAGGAAGGGCCTCATTTGTAATCAACTACAATACTAGTGGATTCATTCAAACTGGGCTAGGCCCCATGGTTTTCCCCTTTTCAAGGGATTTTCCATGTAAAAATATTGGTGTCTCATAAATGCTAGACCCTCTCTGTTTATCTATGTGTGTGTTGGATCTTTGTATAATGCTAAAATATTAAACTTTATATTTCTCTACCTCCGTGAATACTCCAGGATGCAATATGGACCATAAGAACTCACGGCAAGATGTAAGCTGTTGCTAAGCAAGGGTCAAATATAAGAGGAAAAATGAAGTCAAATTATTCTAATTTACAAAGATATGAACTTGGTATGTTATTCATAATAGTATGCAATTAAATTTTTTAATATCTGACGATTTAAAATATTAAAATTTTAAATTTCATTCATAATCATTCCATTCCACCATTAATCACTTTTAGAAAACCTTAGGGACCTCTTAGTTAACACTTGATCAAATAATACCTAGTCTTATTTTTAATACTATTTGGCATACTTAATATCATTGGAGTTTTGTTAAATAATTTAAAATGTAATCATACACATCCCTCTACATATCTAAAGCTTTAAATACCCACTCCCACAATGTGGCCCACTATTATTACATTGGATTTAAGAGCCCTTGCTTAGATTAATTATTTTGTGCGGACATCGAACACTGCTTAGAGACCAACCAGAATGTATCAGGTCACTCATTTGCTTGGTACTGTGGCTCAAAATTTGTAGTTGAAACTTTTGAAAAGGTCATTTAATTTCATTAGTAAGATAAATTATGTGGTTTACATTGACAGTACAAGGGTAGTCATAAGATAATTCAAATCCTTGTGATTGATTCTCAACTCACCTCTTATTAAATGAAAGAAACATGAACTTGTGTAAAATTCAATCTTTGTATAATTCAGAACCATATCATATTTTGTTGCAAGTAAACAATAACCTTTATCAAGTTTTTAGTACTATTATCGAGGACTCTAGTTACTTATCCTATTATTTGCTCATATTATTTATGAAATTAGTAATTTAATGTTACTATTTTTCTTATTTATATTTTTTGTTATTGAGTTGTATTTATTTATTGCTAAATTTTTGAGTTAATTAAGTTAGCTTGTATTTTCTTTTACTTTACAATACATTTTGTATTTGGAAATTGTGGTGTTGTATGAACTATAAAACTGGTAGGGTGTATATGTTATTTGATCAAGAAATAGAAAGAACCTTAAAAAACCTAGAAAAAAAACACAACCTTTAGAGATGGCCAAACCAAATTCAGAGAGACCCACCTAGCCCACCTAGAACCCTTAGATAGTATGCCAATCCCATGGTAGAGGGTATTCACTACAGCATCTATGGTCCTAATTTTCAAGCAAACAATTTTGAGATCGAACATGTGATCATTTAAATGATCATAAATTCATAGTTTGGGGGAACTCCTATTGAGGATCCCAACCTAGATATAGCTAGTTTCTTAGAGATATATTTTATATTTAAGTATAGCCAAGCCTAAAATAATGTTATTAAACTTTAATTAGTTCCTTTTCATTAAGGGATAAGGAGAAGATGTGGTTGAACTCCTTACTCCTAGGCTCTATCACAATATTGGATGATTTGGCTCATTAGTTCCTAACTAAGTACTTCCCTCACTACAGGAAAACAGCTTATTTCTGGCAGAATTAAATTCGTCGCAATTTCCGGCGGATTTTCTGACGGAAAATTTTTTACGAATTTCCAACATATTTTTTGATTGGTTTAACGACGGAATTTTTTCGAAGAAATTACCAGCGGAATTTCTGGCGGATTTTCGACGGAAATTAAAAAATTATATTTTTCTGATGCCGACGGATTTTTTTCAAAGGAATTTGGGGTGGAATTTCCGGCGGATTTCTTGCGAATTTTCGACGGAAATTAGAAAATTTAAGTTATATTTTAAGAACTTACTGTCAAATTAAATTATTTAAATTAAATATTAAATATTTTTATTTTATAATATAACTTAAATAATTGAATTTACTAACTTAAATAATTGAATTTAATAACTTAAAATATAATAAAATAAATTATAATTTAATTATTTAATAAAAAAATAAATGATTAAATTTAAAATTAAATTATAATAAAATATTAAAATTATTTATCTTTAAAAAAATTTACTTTTAAAATAATTATTATTTTTAATATGATTAAGTAATAGGTTAAATAGAAAAAAAATATAGATAATTATAGGTTTTCGCCTAAAGGAATGAAGGTATGCTCTTAGAGGAGGAAGCGGGGTGGCCGGGGTTCGAACCCCACTGGAAGCATTCTGTGCGGGCGGGCTGGCCTGCAGAAGCGGGTAGGGCTGGGAGCCACGCGTGCGGGCCGGGCTGCAGAAGCGGGCTGGGCAAGGGCTAGGCTTGGGTTCTTAGGCGGCGGCTTGGTTTCTCAGGAGGATATAAAATCCGGCGGGCTGTAATTTTTTTTTCTTTACATTTCGGCGGATAAAAAATCCGCCGAAACTATTTTTCCTGCGGAAAATCCGTCGGAAAAACATCGGAAATATTTCCGGTGACTTGTTTTGCGCCGGAAGTCCTTTTTCGACGCGCGTGAAACGGGCGAAAATATTTCCGTTGGAAATCCGTCGGAAATTCAATTTTCTGACGGATTTTGATCATTTTCCGACGAAAATGGCCGCCGGAAAATGACGTTTTTCCTGTAGTGCCTCCATAAAAAAAATTGCCATGATTAGGAAAGACATTACTTCCTTCACTCAATTGGTTGGAGAGTTAATTTATGAAGCATGAGAAAGGTTGAAAGAGTTACTTTAAAAATATACCCATAATATCATTTTTGATTACTTGATCATCCAAACTTTTTATAATGGATTTGTAGGATCCTTAAGATTGATTATAATTATATCCACTGAAGGGCATTAATTTCTAAACCCTTTGTTGAAGCCAATGCCATAATTGAGGAGATGGCCACCAATAACTTTTAATGGCCTTAGATAGGGTAAATCCTTGGAAAGTAGCTAGTATCTAATAAGTCTAATGCCATGTCCATCCTAATAGCTCAATAAGCAACTATTTCTATTATGTTAGAGAACCTTGGCTTTAGTTCATCCCTAAGACCATCAATGCTTATAAAGGAAAATATATTTTGTTCATATAGTAATCCTATTGCCTCAAGAGTATGGACCTTAAATATTATTAAAGGACAAAATAACACCTATAGGTTAACATGATCAACCTAGGTTGACTTGGTCAACTAGGTTGATCAAATGTCTGTATTTGGGCTCCACAAGTTTGGTTTGATATTTGGAGTCTAGTGGAAGTAATTTTTTGGGATAGAAAAGGTCATTTTAATCAAATTGACTATTTTGACCCTTAAGTGGCTATTTGGTCAACCTAGATTAACTTGGTCAAACATGTTGACCTAGGGTTTGGATTTGAGTCCAACAAGTTAAGTTTAATTTTTAGAGAATATTGGAGGTGGTCCCATGGTTTGGATTTGTCATTTTAGTGAAAACTAATAGTTGGACTCTTAAGGCGCTATCGGGTCAACTTTGGTTGACTTGGTCTACTAGATTGACCTAAGGTATGGGTTTAAGTTCAATGTTCTTCTAATGATGTTAAAGATCCATTAGATGAGGTTCTATGGTTTGATTTAAATAGGTGATATAGATGTTTGGAGAAAACTTTAAAATTGCCCTAAAGGAACATTTTGGTCATTTTGACCACTGGTCCACTGCGGGTCAAAATGGGTTCACCAAAATATAGTTTAATGATAAAAATATCTTGATCAATGGTCTAGATATGATCAAAGGCTTTAGAGGAGGCTCCAAGATGAAATTCCATATGTTAGAGGGTGCAATGGCATATGTCGTAAATAATTGAAGGTTTTAGAGCCTTCAGGTTTTGGTTCATTTTCTCGGATTACGAACCTCATATTGAGCTCAAATTTGGAGGGTTGAACCTAGGACATGGTTATTCAATATGCAATTAATAGGTCATGATTTGCAGGTCATTTTACTGAGGTTTGAAATGTTGGAAAAATTAGTATAAAAGGCTTTTAAGACTTAGCTCTTTTAGTCTTAGATTTTGGTCTAGATTTCTGGGTTTGAATTGGATTTTGGATTTGATTATTTGAATTAAAATTATCCACTTCACTCATAATTTGTTGGTTAATTTTAAATGATTGGATAATATTGAAACTAGATTAGAAACTGGTTTGAAGGCTGGATTGAAGTTTGAACTGGAGTTTGGATTTTGAACTAGATTGAAGTTTAGATTTTGATTTAAATGAGGCTCTAGAAGATTGAAACTTGGATGAATATCAATTATTTGATCAACAATTGAAGTTCTAGAAAGGCCCTTGTGACCTCATACAAAAATAATGTCAACAGGGTTGAGCCTTCGCATAGATCTCTCCTTATGATGTTCAATATAAGGAGGAAGTTGACTATATAACCTATAAGGGCATTCGTAGGAGTTCTAATGTAAGTGATTCACCATCCGACTCCCACTCATAGTAACCCATATCTTTTATCTCCATATGCTTCCCAATTAACACCCTTTGAACCATATTACCCCAAATGACCATCATAACCTTTTTCGTCAACATATTCTGAAAGTTTAAACGAGGTTACTAAAACTTGTTGAAATGTCCAAGGTAAAAAAAATGAGGGTGAATTAGTATTTTAAAATCTTTTATTTCCAAAAACTTTTCTTTCAAATAGTTTTATCCAAATGCACAAGAGGAAACAAACAACAAATTATCAAATAAACTTGTATTTTTTAAATTTTGTAGAAAAATGAATATATATATATATATATATTTTTGTTCTATTTTATTTTTAGATTTTTTTCAATTATTTTCTTACTCACAAAAATAAATTCAAAGAAATCACAATTCTTTCAATCCGGATTTCCATGTATATAATTTACAGGAAATTAAAAATATGAATTCTAAAAGTATTAAATAAATAAATAAATTAATGAGCAACCAAAAATTTTATAATGCTTCAATCAAACATTGACCTACGTCCACTCTCCAGAGTCATCCTCTGTTAGTATTGCACTAACTCTTTAGTGGCTCTCCTTTATCTCACACAACAAGGTATATAAGCCCATACCAAATCACTAACACCCTTTCACAATGCTATAGAGAAGTTGAAATCTTTTTCACCATCATAGTGAGGCAAAAAAGTTTAATCCCATTCATCTTCCCCATGAGGTAGATAAGCCTGAATCCCTTCCACCAACCCAGTGCATATGAGTAGCAAAATTCTTTGATACCACGAGCCTCTTTTTAGAGTTTCCCTCAAATAAAATAATAAATCTTAGAGGAATAAGGTGAATGTTCTTAGAGCAAACGTGCATAGAATCCCTCTCACACACTCTTGTTATCTCATAAGGCTTTTCTCTCTCAAAACCTCACCTCTCTCTCTCTCTCTCTCTCAAAAGTTTGGCAGAGATGTAAGCCCTAATGAACTAGTCTGAAGGCTAACCAAGAGGAGGAGGAGGGGGGGGGGGTGAATTGGTATTTTAAAAAATTCTTTAAGCAAAAGCACAATCATAATCAAACCAAGATTCACCACAGTAATCAAAGTGCATAACTTAAATGCAGACGTATAATAAGAAAGAACGCACTAGATTTTATAGTGGTTTGGTCAACATGGCCTACGTCCTCTCTCCAGAGCCTCTCCTCCATGTATTGCCCTAAACACAGTGTCTCTCCTTTTGCCCCCACAGCACCTACGTCCTCTCTCCAGAGCCTCTCCTCCATGTATTGCCCTAAACACAGTGTCTCTCCTTTTGCCCCCACAGCAAGGCGGAGAAGCCCGTACAAAAACTCCTTTTCACCGACCCCAGTGAGGCAGAGAACCCAACTCCTTTTGCTTCCTCCTGAAGTAGGCAGAGAACCTCGATCAGATGCTGAAGTAGACCTCTCTAGAACCCCCAAGGAACCATGAATGACGACTGGAGAAGATGATAATGGATCCTTGCTTGGAGCAACCTTTGTGAAACCCCTCACAAACTCCCCCTCACAAGATCCTCTCTCTCTCTACCTTACTCTCACCTTCCTTTTGGCTATCTCAGGTCAGGACAACAACAAAAAGTTTCTCTTAGAGAAAATAAGAGAGCTTTTAAATAAGGGCTCTAAATAGCCCTAATTAGCAACTAATCATCAAATATTATCTAGGAAGATCTACTGATCGTCCTGTATGATTAATTCAACTCGATGAATATTGGCCAGACCATCGCCCTGGATGGATGTCTGGATGATGGAAAAATGACAAGATTATCAAGGACAATCTCACAATCGTCTAGACCGCTTAGTACAAAATGATGATTATTGTCCAGAACATCGCCCTGAATAGATGTCTAGATGATTGAAAAATAACTTGATCGTCTAGGCTAATCTCTTGATTGTCCCAAATGATTAGTTCAATTCAATACATATCATCTAGAGCATTGCCCTAAATGGAACCAGGCTGATATTTAATTGTCCAGGAAGAACTAAGGTTTGTGAACTGTTCATTCTGGCCGATCGTGTAATCCTCCAGGATGATATGATCGAGCAATCAAACCTTAATTGCTTTCCTTAATTATCAGATTAATTTAGGCATAATTGTAATGCATCGTCTAGGATGATGTCTAAAAATAAAAGATACCTAAATAAATCTGGTGGATGATTCTTTCTGATTTGAGCCTATCATCCCGGCCGATATTAATATTATCCAGAACAATTATCTTATTTACGTCTACCTTAACCAAGATGCCCTAATTTTGGTTTCTATTTTTAACTGATTGTCTAGGCCAATTTTTGGTTCATCCCGGACAATGTGATTAAAAATAGAAAACTCTAAAATAGTCAGAAATTTCCCCCAAGTGTGTGTGTGCAAGGTTACTTAACATCAAGACCCACATTGTTATAAAGAGCTCAAAAAAAGGTAAAAGATGCATGTCGTATATTACAAACTAACTTAGTCGTATTCTACCCAATCTTGAGCTGGTTCAATTTGCAGTTTGATCTTGTGGACCTAAAATGTTAGTAGGCAAGGCAGTCATAAAGAAATAGAAGTATTTTTTATCATCAAAATTCTATTTTCTAAAAATAGATTCGTAATAATCTCCTCCTTTTTAATGATGAAAAACTTAAAAACAATTAAAATAAATCAAAGCAATTCAATATAAACATTATGAAACCAAAAATTCAAATTTTACTAAGAAATAACACAGCACAAAAAACCAACATAGAAAAAATAGTACAAACTAGAATAATACAACTACTCCCCCTTTAGACATAACAAAAAGGAGGAGGGAAAAAAATGGAAGAAATAAAACAAACTAACAAACATGAGTAAACTACAATAAGGAAAAGGCAACATTACAAAAAAAAAAACTAAAAGAAGGATGGACCCTGATCATCCGAAGGAGGTGGTGGTGGCGGAAAGAAATTGGAAAGAGTCACAATCTGCTCCCCAAATTAGGCAATGTCCTGGTCGTGCTGGTGCTGCTGGTGAGCTACGAATGAGTCAATGCGAGCAACATCCTCCACATGTTGCTATTCTTATGTAGCAACGTAGGTCTCGAAGCAAGTCTCCCATCGATCAAACTGCTCTACCAGTTAATCTAGTTGGGAGTGCTAGCAGAGCGAAGTAGGTGCATGAACAGGTGCAGGAGCTGCCTCCTCCTCAGCTCCCTCAGCTTCCTTGTTCCCCGGGTGGAGACAGGTACTGTGAAGAATGTGGAAGGAGTTGTTTGAGTAGATAACAGGCTGAAAGTTTGGTGGAGCAGGATATTAGAGGTTGCATTTGGATTCTAAGACATTGGTTATGATGTGTCCTAAGGCAAGATTGGGATTTCTTCTATGACCTGGATCTCTAATGCTCTTTAGGTGCTTAATGTATCGGAATACCAGATCAGTGGCATTAAACTCATGGTGGGCCAGATGTAGAAAGTGGTGATCGAGAAAAGTGGAGTGATGTAAACATAATCTCCCACTTTTGAAAGAATAGAGGAGCGAAGGACATGTCGGATTGTCCTAGCATCTTTGAGTAAGCTGCTAGACTCTCCAACATGATAGGAAGCATTATTGTTCCTTAGAAAGTGGTTGGCTGGTGCCCAGTCATAGTCAGGGTCTTGAGAAAAGATGTGTAGCTTTGTCTTTAGTGGTGGACAACTGTAGGAGCTCATGATAGTCTTGATACATGATTTCAACATGATATTTATTCATATAAGACTGAACAACAATAAAGGAGAAATTTATGTAGAGGCTAGAAAAGAATTCAAATAGTAATTCAAAGTTTAATGGGACAGTGAGAGTAAGGATAAAGGTCAAGAAGGTGTGTGCAAACAAATTGAGGAAAGGATAGGAAAGTAAGCAAGGGTTGATAATCTAGGATAAAGTGATCCCGAGTGTCTTATATCTGTGATAGACGGCATGGTCAACTGCCTCGGTGAAATGAGGGCAAGATTGACCCTCAAAGAGCTTCCAGAAGCCATACAAGATCTTTTTCCACTAGCCATGAGTACAAAAAATAGAGAAATAGGGAGTGCAAAGAAGATTGAAGGAAGGTTGTGTGAGAATAACATTTGCAATCCATGGTTTAAAAGGAATCAGACCGATCATCTAGGATGATCGCAGAATCATTCAGGATGATCAGGTGAAATAATTGCATCCAGGATAATTGGTCAAAAAGGTGGTAAAGTCATCTAGGATAATCAAACATCGTCTAGGATGATAAGACACAGGCGATCATCCCAAGGAGTCAAGCCAGTCGTCCGTTAAAAAAGAAAATCATCCTGGCCATTAAGGTGGATCATCTAGGATGATGCACAATAATTGATCGTATAGGCCAAATTTAAAACATTTAAAGCATTGCCATGTGTTTCATCCAGAACAAATATGTGTATCATTCAGGACGATCACACATAATTCATCATACCAACCAAATTTAAAGGTGTTAAATGCATTGCCACATGTATCGTTTAGGATGAACAGGTGGATCATATGGGCCAATTACCCATAATTGAGCAAAGGTTAAGAACATCATCTAGGATGAAGAGGATCATCTAGGCCGATCAGAGTAAGCAAAGCAGGATATGATTAGATCATCCAGGAAGATAAAGTTTCGTCTATGATGATGATAAATAGAAAAAATCATATCAACCGATAGATGAAAGGTTAATGGTGGATTGAATGTATCATCCAGGATGATATGAAAATCATCAAGGATGATGTGAATAAAGAATGAAATTCAAGAGGTGGATGGAGATGATCAGAGAAGGCCCAAAAATACAAAAAAATAATTGTAAAAGATAAAATTAAAATATGAATAAGATAGTGAAAAAGACAAAAGGAAATGAAAACAATTTAATAAAGAAAATTAAATAAGGCACGAATATGATAAATTCTCTAAGTGATTGATTTTAAAGACTTGTAGGACCAATGAGTTAACATCGTTGAAATTCAAAAAATGGTAGAATATCCGATCCTGTTAATCCTAGCTTGACTTCTCTCAGGGCAAAATCAACTTTTGAAAATAAAGGACCTAACTCAAAAAAACTAATTGGATAAGAAAAAGAGATCTATTCAAAACTTGGTTCTAGAAAATTATCATATAGAATAATATACAAAAGTAATTTATCACAATCATAAAATTTGAAATCAAGCTTTTGAAAATATCAAGTGAAACATGAATTATTCTAAGATTTAAAGGTTTGAAAGAGAAGGAGCCAAGCTTTTTTGTGGGCTCATTTTATACCTCTTATCAATTTGATTGGCGCACTTTACGCATCTTTTGATTTTTCATACACTTTGTGTATCTTTCAATTTTTGTCGATCATTGTGCATCTTTTCATTGTGAATCTGAGATTATAGATTAGACTTTTGATGATAGCAAACATTCATGTTTTTCTACGACTGTCTTGCCTACTAAATTTTTAGGTCCACAAGATCGAACACAACTCAAGACTAGCTCAAGATTGGGTAGATTTAGTTTGAGTCAGTCTATAATGTTTTTCTTTTTCTTGAGTCATTTGTAAAAGTGATTCCTGATGCTAAGTAACCTAGCACACACACACTTGAGCGATTTTTTATATTTTTCTATTTTGAGTACATTATTCTAGATGATATGCATATCGGTCAGGACAATTTGACTAAAAATAAAAACCCTAATTAGGGCATCCTGACTAAAGCAGCCACTATTAAGTACATTATCTTAGAGGATCATTGTATCGGCCAGGATGATAGGCTCAAATCAGAAAGAATCAGTCGCCATTATCAATTTAGGTATTCTTTATTTTAGGACATCAGCCTGGATGATGCAGCACAATTATGCCTAAATTAATCTGGTAATTATAGAAAGTAATTAAGGTTGATTGATATGATCACATTGGCCGGGCCGATCATAAGATCGGCTTGGATAATGTCCTGGATGATTGATATCTGACAGCATCTATTCTGAGTGATGTTCAGGATGATTGTATTCAGATTTGAACTAATCGGCCAGAACGATATTGTATCGTCATGGACGATGTAACCAATTTTCTTCTGATCGTCCAAAATCATCCCAGCTGATTGAGCTTATTTTGTACTGATCGACCAGGATGATATTCTTATTGTCCTGGATGATAATGTTGATTCTTGAAATTCTATTTAAAAGACCCAAATTTTCTCATGCAAAGAGACCTTTAGCTGTTGTCTTGACCTGAGAGAGCCAAGAGGAGTAGGAGAGAGAGGGAGGAACTTGTGAGGGGGAGTTTATGAGAGGGATTCACAAAGGTTGCTCCAAGAAAGGTTATAAGGTATCTTCTCCAATCTTCGTCCTTCATCCTTGGGGGTTCAAGGGAGGTAAGCTTCAACAATTGGTCAAGGTTCTCTGCTTGCTTTAAGAGAAAGCAAAAGGAGTCGAGGTTCTCTGCCTGCTTAAGGAGGAAGCAAAAGGAGTTGGGTTCTTTGCCTGCTTTAAGAGGAAGCAAAAAGAGTTGGGTTCTTTGCCTGCTTCAGAAGAAAGTAAAAGGAGTTGGATTCTCTTCCTGCTTCAAGAGGAAACAAAAGAAGTTGGGTTCTCTACCTCGCCGGTGTTGGTGGAAAGGGGTTTTTGTGACGACTTCTCCACCTTGCTGTGGGAGCAAAAGGAGAGTCACTTTTGTAGTGCAATACTCGGAGGGTGCCTTCGGGGAGTAGATGTAGGTCGAGTTGACCGAACCATTATAAATCCGATATGATCTTTCTTTGTTTTGATTTCAGCATTTATTTTTTTGCACTTTGATTTCTGTGGTGATTTTGATTTGTGATTATGCTGTGATTGTAAGAAGATTTTTTAAAATACCAATTCATCTCCCCCTCTTGGTTAGCCTCGGACTAGTTCTTAAGGGCTTAACATTCCTAATAAACTTTCAAGTGGTATCAGAGTAAAATTCATAAAAATTAAGTTTGAAAACTTTTTGAATTTTGATCCATGGATAATAATAGTAATCGTAATGCAATGGAAGGATATTCTATAACATGACCCCCTTTGTTTGATAATCTTCCTTTTGATTTTGGAAAACTAGCATGTCTACTTTTTTACAATCGATTGACTATCGTATATGGATGCTTATTAAAGAAGGATATTCTCCACCTTCTTGAGAACTTAATGGAATTAAAACTGAAGTACCTTTTATTAAATGAACTTTTGATGAAAGAGATTTAGCATAACTTAATGCAAAGTGTTTGAACTTCTTTTTCTGTGCTTTAAATCCGAAGATTACATGCGTGTTTCCACTTGCACTACTGGTAAAGAAATTTGGGATAAATTGTGTATCACCTATGAAAGCACTAATAATGTTAAGCAATCTCGTTTGAATATTTTATTACATGATTACAAACTTTTTCATATGAAACCTAATGAAATGATTTCTGAAATGTATATGAGGTTTACTCAAATTGTTACTTCATTTCAAGCATTAGGAAGAGAACTTACTAACTATGGAAAAGTTAACAAAAATTTAAGATGTTTGTCTTCCTCTTTTGATGCTAAAATCACTGTAATTTTTGAATCTAATAATTTAAATACCTATTTGATCGATAACTTACTTGGTTCAATCATTGCTTACGAGTAAGGGGTGAACCAAAGAAATCTTAATGCAGGTGAGAGGAAGAAGGAGAAAATGGTGGCACTTAAGGTGAATGACTCGGACACTGACTCATCCGGATCTGAAAGCGATAATGTTGCCTTCATCACTAGGCAATTCAAAAACTTTCTATGGAAGAGTCACAAGCATCATCAGAATTAGAGAAAAGATAAGGATAATAAAAATTTTAAAGGTTCTTCTGATGTTGTTTGTTTTGAATGCAGGAAGCCTGGACATGTCAGAGCTGATTGTCCTACACTTTAGGATCACTCAAGTAAAAAAAAATGAGGAGAAACCTAAGTTCATAAAGGATAAGAAGCGAGCCCAAAAAGCTTTTCGGGCGGAGTCTGCATCTGACTCATCTGAGACTGAACCTGAAGAGGAGACAACAAACTTATGCTTAATGGCTAATGATTTTGAACAATCTGATCAAGAAGAGGTATACCAACCAACCTATAACCAATTGCTTGAAATATGTGAGAAAATCCATGCATCATATAGAAAACTTAAGAAAACTCATACTAGTTTGAAATTGGAGTTTTTGAACTTACAAAAAGATAATGAAATTTTGAGTAAAGATCACTTTCAAATTGATAGTAATCACATGTCTCTACTTGATGAATTTGATGATTTAAATAAAATGCATTCAAAATTAATAATTGAGCATGATTCTTTGAAAGATTCCAACACCTCGCTTGAATCTGATTTTAAAGCTTCTACTAAAGAATATGAGCATAAAAAGCACTGTTTAGAGATTGATTTAGAAAATGCTCACTTAAGGTTTAAAGCTGAATTGGATGCACTTAAGAAAAATTGGATGACACCCATATTTGATCCAAAGCCAATAACTTGGAAGAGGCATTATATCCCGAACCGATTAAGAAATCCTTTTCCTGGAGTTAGATGTTTTTCATGAGGCATGTTTGGACACAGCACATACTTGCACCATTCATCGTAGTACACATTGGGTGTGGAGACCCAAATTGCATAATTCACTGCATAACACTTATGCATCACATTCTTCTTTTTATAAGAAGGAACCCAAACCTGTTTGGGTTTCTAAATCTGATATTTGATGATTTTTGTAGGTGTGCTCTCACAAAAGATCTCGTGAGATCATATGATATTTAGATAAGAAAAGGCTCGCAGCTCATAGATTGCTTAAACTTGCTGCTAAATAAAATTTTGAATTGCATGCTTACTACTCTATTGAGTGTTATTATTTTCTGCCTTAGTTTTTGTGTTAGCTTTTCATATTTGCTATTATAGTTGCTTTTAATTTGGTTGCTTTTTTCTTTATGATATTTTCTCCTTATTTTTATTTTTTGGAGTTTTATAGTCAATATTTTAACATCTCTATATCAGTTAAAGGGAGAAACATCGTTGATGGTTTTCCTCCCTCTAACCTCTTTTAGTGGTATAACTTTCTTTTCTAAATAAAAGTCTATCTCAAATTAACAACTGATTTTTAAAATTTAGATCTTTTTCTATCTTGCTACAATATTCTACCTTATATTTATAATATTCAAAGTTTTTATATATCTTTCAAGTTAATTGAAATCTTGCCATTGCATTTATCATATAATTATTAAAGTCTGCCTTGTGGTCTATTCTTCCTTATATTAGAGAGTGATATTCTCATCTCTAATATCTGGAAGATCTACTCACAACTAAAAATATTTTAAGAGTTTTTGAAAAGGGATCTAGCTTGGAAGAACAAAAAATAAAAAGACCATCCAAAAATAAAAAAATGCACAATAATGCCAAATTAAAAAATATACACAAAAGTGTATCAAAAATTAAAAGATGCACATAGTGAGCCATTCAAATTGACAAGAGGTATGAAATGAGCCCACAAAGGAAAAGCTTACCTCTCTTTCAAACATTTAAAATTTTAGAAAAATTTATGAGTTTCTTAATATTTTCAAAGGCTTGATTTCAAATTCCATGATTGAGACAAATTTCTTTGGTATATTATTCTATAAGATATTTTCTTTGGAGCAAGTTTTGAATGGATCTTTTTTTTTATCCGATTAGTTTGTTCTGAGTTAGGTCTTTTATTTTCAAAAGATGATTTTATCCTGAAAGAAGTCTGAGCTAGGGTTAACAGGATTGGATATTCTACCATTTTCAGATTTTGACTTTGTGAACTCATTGATCTTACAAATCTTTAAAATTTAATTATTTGGAGCATTTATCATATGCATGCCTTGCTAAACTTAAAAAAAAACTATGTTTTTTTTGCTAGTTTTAATGCCTTTTTTCATATTTTATCGCTGTTATTCTTAGTTGTTTTTATTATTTTTAGGCCTTCTCTGATCATCTCCATCCTTCCTCTGAAGTTTAAAATTTTTGTCACATCATCTTGGCCGATACCTATATCATCCTGTACGATATGTTCTTTTTCATAAAAAACTCCATCTGCTGAATATTCTGACTTTTCTATTATTCAATCGTCCTAGAGGATATGATCATCCTCTGCTACAATCATCTTAATCTTCTTGGCCGGTACCTTTTATCGTCATGGCCGATGCGTTTATTGGTAATCGTCCCGTTCGATGCACCTGTTCTTCCTAGATGATACAAGTGTCAGTACGTTTAAAATCGATAAATTCGCCCGGGATGATCCATTTTTGGACAATCATCCTGGACTATCCACTATTCATCCAGGACGATACACATGGCACATGATTTAAAATGATTTAAATTTGACTGGTATGATCCATTATTGAGCATCATCCTGGATGATCCACCTTATCTCCTTGGATGATCTGCTTTTTAATGGTTATTCGGCTTGACTCCTCGAGACGATCGCCTGTGTCTAATCATCCCTGACGATATCTGATCGTCCTGGATGATTGGACCGCCTTTTTGACCAATTGGCCTATACATAATAATTGCATCGGATCATCCTGGACGATCCGGCCGATCCTTTAAATTCTGAGCAATCCAGCAAGTTTTCTTCACAGCTCTCCTTCCCTTTGGTTTTCTACTTCCTATTCATTACTTTTTCTTGCTAATGGCTGGCAGCAAAAATTCTCGACACACGTCTGGAAGCTCCTCGAGGGGCACGCTGGACCCTCATTTTCAGGAAGCAGACGATCAGGCTGCCTACCATCGCTACAAAGAATGCAGCATTACTCTCTCTCGAACAATCAATCCAGTTCACCTCTCCTATCCGGTACTCGACCTTTTTACTCACACATCTCTATGCTTTATTCTCACCCTCGCAGTCCGATTTAATTCTGAATTTCTTTTTGACTTTTATGCCAACCTCTGAATCAATTTTGCCTACACTGCTCTCACCTCGTAGCGAATAGACGCCCAGTCGAGATCACATACCAGGATTGTGCCAAACTATTGCAGCTATCCACCATTGGGGATAAGCTGCATACCCTCATTTTTTATCCTAATTTTAACTGGGCTACGACCTATCACTTTCTTCTCCATAATAATTCTCCCTTTCATGTTGGAGAGACTAGCTCTTTACTTAATGATGCTAGGACGATCCAGCATGTCCTTCGCACCTCTGTGATTCCCAAAGCCTATGACCGTGTCCATATCACTCCCCTTCTTTCACTCACCACTATTTATATAATGGCCAATTGTGAATTCAATGCAACCGACCTGATCTTTCGCTACATCGATCATTCCACTACAATTTGAGATCCAGGTCACAAAAGGAAGTCCAATCTTGCTCTAGGACACATCATTGTATATGTTCTAGAATCCAAATACAACCTTCAATATCCTGCTCCTCCCGACCTTCAGCCACCCTTCTACTCAAACAGTTCCTTCAACATCCTTCACAGTACTCGTCTCCAACCCGGGGATGAGGAAGGTCGGGGGGGCCGAGGGGGAGGAGGCTCCCACTCCTCATCCTGCACCTGTTCCTCTCCGCCAGCACTCTCAGTTGGATTAGTTAGTGGAGAGATTTGATCAGTGGGAGACACGCTTTGAGGCCTACATTATTGAATAGGAGTAGCAACATACTGAGGACATCATCTACATGTAGCACCAGCACGACCAGGACATGGACTGGTTCGGATCTCAGTTTGCCACTTTGACTGGTTACTTTTCACCACCACCTCCTCCGTTTGATGATCAAGGTCCATCATTTCTTTAGTTTTCTTTGTAATGCTGTTTTTCTATAGTTTATTCTTTCTTATGGTTGTTTTAGTTACTATTTTCTATAACTTATTTTTCTTATGGTTATTTTAGTTTCTATTTTTTTTAGTTTCCTTCTCCTTTTTTGATGTCGAAAGGGGTAGTAGTTTGATGTATCTTGTAATGTGATTCTGGAACTTAGTGAACTATTTTTTTTTGTCACACTGTTAAACTGTCGAAACTACTTGAATTTTTCTGATTGTGTTTGCCATCATCAAAAAGGGGAAGATTGTTGCGAATATGAGATTATGGATTAGACTTTTGAGATAACAAACATTCAGATTTTTCTATGACTGCCTTGCTTACTAACTTTTCAAGTCCACAAGATCGAACGCAACTCAAGATTGGGTAGATATAGTTTGAGTCAATCTGTAATGTTTTTCTTTTTCTTGAGTCATTTGTAAAAGTGGTTTCTAATGCTAAATAACCTTGCACACACACACACACTTGAGGGATTTTCTGTGTTTTTCTATTTTGAGTACATTATCCTGGATGATGTTCATATCGGTCAGGACAATCCGACTAAAAATAGAAACTCTAATTAGGGCATCCTAGTTAAAGCAACCGTCATTAAGCACATCATCCTGGACGATCCTTGTATCAGCCAGGATGATAGGCTCAAATAAGAAAGAATTAGCCAGCATGATCAATTTTGGTATTCTTTTTTTCAGAACATCGGCCAGGACAATCTATACATTAGCCTGGATGATGCAGCATAATTATGCCTAAATTAATCAGGTAATTATGGAAAGCAATTAAGGCTAATTGATACGATCACATTAGTCGGGCCAATCGCAAGATCGGCCAGGACAATGTCCTGGACGATTGATATCGGCCAGCATCTATTACGGGCGATATTCATGACGATTGTACTCAAATTTGAACTAATCGGTCAGGACAATATTACATTGTCCTAGATGATGTAACCAATTTTCTTCTGATCATCCCAAATCGTCCCGGTTGATTGAGCTTATTTTGTAATGATCGGCCAGGATGATATTCCTTTCATCCTGGATGATAATGTTGGTTCTTGAAATTTTATTTAAAGAACCCAAATTTTCTCATGCAAAGAGACCTTTAGTTTCCGTCTTGACCTGAGAGAGCCAAGAGGAGAAGGAGAGAGAGGGAGAGAGAGGGAGGAACTTGTGAGGGGGAGTTTGTGAGAGGGATTCACAAAGGTTGCTCCAAGCAAGGTTCCAAGGCATCTTCTCCAATCTTCGTCCTTCTGAAAGTTCGTTAGGGATGTTAAGCCCTATGAACTTAGTCCCAAGCTAACTAAGAGGGGGGGTGAATTGGTATTTTAAAATTTCTTTTCAACAAAAGCAATAAAATCACAAACCAAAACCAAATCACACCACAAGAAAAAACAATGCGGAAATTAAAGTGTGGAAGCAAGAAAATAATAACACAGAAATTTATAGTGATTCGGTCAACTTGATCTACGTCCACTCCTTGGAGGCACCCTCCAAGTATTGCACTACAAAACGTGTCTCTCCTTTAGCCCCCACAGCTAGGAGGAGAGGCCCTCACAAAGAAGTCCTTTTTGCCACCCCGGTAAGGCAGAGAACCTACCTCCTTTTACTTCCTCCTGAAGCTGGCAGAGAACCACAATCCGTTGCTGAAAACCTTACCTCTGTTAAGATAGTTGCTATTTGCATGCTTTACATTTTTGCAACTTATGAAGTTTTGATGATTCCAAACATTATTGTTCAAATGTGTAGTTATCTCCTAACATTTTTTAGAAGAATTGTATTTGCTCTTGTGTGTACCAACATTTCAGGAAAAATGAACTCCAGACTACGAAGACTTCAAATTAAATTCAGCATGAAATACTTTGTAAAATTTGAAGCTTTCACTTTTCTTAGAAACCAAATTGAAAAGGAGTGATTGTATTTTGAGTGAATAAAAACATACACACACACATAAGGAGATCATATAAAATTTATACTGATCGTACGGGACGATATCCGTTCGTACTGGACGATCAGACAGTTATCTCCTATAGAGCACATAGAACGAATAGGAACTTGCTCGAAAATTTTTTCTAAGTCCTATTTGTCCAGGACAAAATTAAGTATCGTCCAGGACGATTGGTTCACTGTAAAATTTTCGTCCAAACGAAAATAAATTATCGTCCGTGCCGATTGGTCCTCTGGAAAATTTTCGTACAGACGAAATTAATAATCGTCCAGGACGATCTGGTCTCTGGAAAATTATCGTCCAAACGAAAATAAATTATCGTCCGTGGCGATTGGTCCTTTGGAAAATTTTCGTCCAGACGAAGTCAAGAATCGTCCAGGACGATCGGTTCTCTGTAAAAATTTCGTCCAGACGAACATATTCTCGTCCAAACGATTAACCGACTTAGAACAGTTTTCAGCAGTTTTTAGAACCGACCTTGTAATAACCGTTCGTACTGGATGAACCTAGTTCGTATAGAACGATCAGCTGTACGAAGACATTTCGTACACATATTCAAATAGGGTCGTTTCAGATCGTTTAAGTAAAATCGTCCAGGACGATCCATGATCGTACGGGACGATCCACTGCGTACAAAATTGAATACTTGTAGTGTTTGGGCAGTTTTTCTTGTCTTTTGTATAAATAGTCCAAATTAGACTGCCACCCAATCTTTTTGTCATTTGATCTTCGTGCCTCTTGAGAGAATAGCCAAGGAGAGAGTGGAAGAGAGCATTCAAGGGAGGATTCCTACCACTGGAGCGAGAAGGCTTCACTTGAATTTTAAAGGAAAGAGTCTCTACTTGTAAATTGGGATTACTTCACTCTTTTCCTTCTTCCTTCTAGATTCTTGTGAGAAGATCTGTCAAGGAGATCCGGTTCTCTTCCGGCACTTGGAGAGTGTGAACAGCCAAAAGGTTCTCTGCCTACACTTGGAGAGTGTGAACAGCCGAAAGGTTCTCTGCCTACACTTGGAGAGTGTGAACAGCCGAAGGGTTCTCTACCTACACTTGGAGAGTGTGAACAGCCGAAGGGTTCTCTGCCCACACTAGGAGAGTGTGAAAGGACGATGGTTCTCTGCCAACACTGGGGATAGTGTGAAAGGACGGACGGTTGTCTGCCAACACTTGGGATAGTGTGAAAGGACGGACGGTTCTCTGCCGCACCGGGGAGTGGTGAAAAGAGTGTGTTGTAAAGGCTTCTCCGCCTTGCTGTGGGTGCAAAAGGAGAGTCACTATTGGTATTAGTGCAATACTCAGAGGGTGCCTCTGGGGAGTGGATGTAGGTCTGGTTTTAGACCGAACCACTATAAATCTGGTGTCATTTACTTTACTGTTTTTACGTTTCCGCACTTTAAATTTTAGTTTGAAAAACTATGTGGTTGAAAAATATTTTTCTACAAAATTTAAAAGAAATTTTTATTTCGGTTCAATAATTTTCAAAAGGGGACTTAAAATTTTAAACTACCAATTCACCCCCCCTCTTGGTAGCCTTGAGACATTCACTTAGGCTTAACAACCTAATTACTAGACTCAACAAGTGGTATCAGAGCTCCTTTTCAAAATCATAAGTTTGAACTACTTTTTGATTAACGTAGATGGCTACTTTTGGAAACCGAAACATACCTGAGGGTTACTCTATCACTAGACCTCCACTGTTTGACAATATTCCTTTTGATTTTTGGAAAACACGCATGTCTACTTTCTTACAGTCACTTGATTATCGCATGTGGATGCTAGTCCAGGATGGCTACACAAAATTAACTAGATTAGTTGATGGAGTTATGGTAGAAATACCTTTTGCAGATTGAACTATAGAAGAACGTGACTTAGCACAATTAAATGCCAAATGTCTAAATAGTTTCTTTTGTGCTTTAAAATCTGAAGACTACATGCGGGTTTCCACTTGCAAAAGCGGAAAGGACATATGTGATAGACTTTGTATAACTTATGAAGGGACAAATGAGGTTAAACAATCAAGGCTCAATATCTTGTTACATGACTATGAATTGTTTCGCATGAAACCTAATGAATCTATTTCCGACATGTACACAAGATTTACACAAATTATCACTTCTTTGCATGCACTTGGTAGGGAATTAACTAATGCTGAAATGGTTAATAAGATTCTTCGTTGTTTACCTACTGCTTATGATGCAAAAATTACTGCAATTACAGAGTCTAAAGATTTAAACATTTATTCTATTGACAATCTTCTTGGTTCACTCATTGCTTATGACGAGTAAGTCAAAGAAAGATTGATGCAGGTGAACCACGAAAGGAGAAGAATATAGCACTAAAAGTGGAAGAGTCAGAGAGTGAACACTCACAACCTGAGGATGAAGATGATATTGCACTGATGACTAGACAATTCAGAAGCTTTTTAAAGAGGAAGCAGAAGAGACGCCAGCAATGGAATAGAGGTAAGTTTAAAAGAAATGGCAAGGTTTCTAATGAAGTGATTTATTATGAATGCAGGAAACCATGTCATATCAAGACTGAATGCCCAAAACTCAAAGCCACTCCTGGTAAGGAGAAGGTGGAGGAGAAACCTATGGTAAAGAAGGGCAAGAAGAAGTTTCAAAGATCTTTCTGGGCGGACTCAGCTTCAGACTCATCTGAGACGGAAAAAGAAGAAGAAGTCACCAACATTTGTTTGATGGCAGATAATGTTGAACAATCAGATCAAGAAGAGGTATGTGACTTAACCTATGATGAATTGTTTGAAGTTTCTGAACACATGCATGATGCATATAGGAAAATGAAAAAGATGCATGCTAGTTTAAGTTTAGAATTGGAAGAGCTCAAGAAGGAAAATGAAATCCTTAGGAAAGATCATGCATTAATAGATGACAACCACATGAAACTACTTGATGAATATGATGACTTGAATAAGAATTTTGAAAATCTAAAATCATCCTATGCTGATCTTGAAAAAGATTTTAAAAATTTTAAGGATGAATCTGAGAGGAAAACATATCGAATCAATTATACAAATAGACTCTTGGAAGAAATGAATTCATTTTATAAATTGACAATAAGAGCTCTTGAGGATAATAGGCCCCCCCCCCCAAAATTGAAGATTTTACAAATCCTAAATATTATCCTAAATATATGGAATCCCTTAGAAGACAATCAAATGGAAGAAGACTTAGGAATATTTTTCCTAATGTTAAATGTAATAATTGTGGATTTTTGGGACATATAGCTCACACCTGTACTTTGAAGATGAAATCTAATCTAGTGTGGAGACTTAAGATGCATAAACCTAGACATATGATACATGCATCTGATTATAAATTGCTAAAAGGTGAACCCAAACTTGTTTGGGTTCCCAGGTCTAACATTTGATATTTTTGCAGGATTGCTCTCACACAAGACCTCGTGGGAGCATATGGTACCTGGATTGCGGATGTTCAAAGCATATGACTGGAGATACTGCACAATTCATATCGCTGGAAGCCAGGAATGGAGGCAAGGTTACACTTGGAGATAATACCACAAAGAAAGTGGTTGGATTTGGTATGATTGGTAATTTCAAAAACTTTTTTATAGACAATGTGTTATTGGTTGAAGGCTTAAAGCATAATTTGTTAAGTATAAGTCAGCTATGTGACAAGGGATATAATGTGAAATTTTTACCTACTAGCTGCATATTAAGCCTAAATGGGAAAGAAGTTTTAAATGGAAAAAGGGTAAACAATGTTTACATGCTAGATTTGAATTCATTTCATACTCCTATTACTTTCTGTTTGAAAACTGTTTCTGATGAATCTTGGCTTTGGCATAGGAGACTTTGTCATTCTAGTATGAAAAATCTTAGGAGAATTACCCAAAAGAATTTAATAAGAGGTATACCAAAACTAGACTTTACTAAGGACCACCTTTGTGATGCATGTCAATTAGGAAAACAAGTGAAGTCCTCGTTTAAGTCCAATAATGATCTTAGAACTAGTAAACCATTGGAAATTCTTCACATGGATCTTTTTGGACCAGTAGGAACTGTAAGTCTAGGAGGGAAGGTATACGAATTTGTTATTGTGGATGATTTCTCAAGATTCACGTGGGTTAGATTTTTTTTTCATAAAAGTGAATCATTTGAGGAATTCAGAAATTTTTCAACTTGGATACAGAGAAAATTAAGATGTGAAATAATTTCTTTACAAAGTGATCATGGAGGAGAATTTGAAAATGAAAGATTTGAAAATTTTTGTAAAGAAAAAGGGATTGATCACAATTTTCTGCACCTAGAACCCCTCAACAAAATGGGGTAGTTGAAAGAAAAAATAGAACATTAATAGAAGCCGCCCGAGCAATGTTGGCAGAATACTCACTTCCTAGATATTTTTGGGCTGAGGCGGTTAGCACTGCATGTTATGTTCTGAATAGGGTGAATGTGAGATCGAATTTAAATAAAACACCCTATGAGTTACTAAAAGGTAAAACACCAAATTTGTCTCATTTGCATGTTTTTGGTTGCAAGGTGTTCATTCATAACAATGGAAAATCTGCCTTAGGAAAATTTGATCCAAAATCAGATGAAGGAATTTTTGTTAGATATTCAAGTGTTGGAAAATCTTATAGGGTATTCAACAAAAGAACTTTAGTCATTGAAGAAACCACACATGTTGTATTTGATGAATCTGGAGACTTAGAAGAGCCAAATATTGTTGAAGAAGAGATTGAGGAAAATTTCCAAAAGATTGATAGATTAAATTTGGAAGAAAATGTGGAAGAAAATTTGGAAAAAGAAACCCATTTGCCTAGTGATTTAAGATTTTCTAAAAACCACCCAAGGGAATTGATTATAGGTGAACCTAGTGAAGGTGTTAGAACTAGGCGTGGATTAAACAAGGAAGTCAATCATTCAGCCTTTATTTCAACAATAGAACCCACTAATATTGATCAAGCACTTTCTGATGAATTTTGGATATTGGCCATGAAAGAAGAGTTAAATCAATTTGTAAAAAATAAAGTTTGGGAATTAACTACAAGGCCAAAAGATCAAAGTATTGTTGGAACCAAGTGGGTGTTCAAAAATAAAATGAATGACTCAGGAGTAGTCATTAGAAATAAGGCTAGATTAGTTGCTAAGAGGTATAATCAAATTGAAGGAATTAATTTTGAGGAGACCTTTGCCCCTGTAGCAAGACTTGAAGCAATTAGGGTTTTACTTGCCTTTGCCTGTTTTAAAGGTTTTAAATTGTTTCAAATGGATGTCAAAAGTATCCTTTTGAATGGTGTTATTGAAGAAGATGTTTTTATAGAATAACCTCCAGGATTTGAAAATTCAAAATACCCAAATCATGTTTTTAAGTTAAAGAAGGCATTATATGGATTGAAACAGGCACCTAGGGCTTGGTATGAGAGATTGAGCACTTTCCTACTTGAAAGATCTTTTGAAAAAGGAAGTGTGGATACAACTCTCTTCTTAAAGAAATTTGGAAAGGAAATACTCATTGTTCAAATTTATGTGGATGATATCATTTTTGGATTTTCAAATAAAAATCTTTGTGATGATTTTTCAAAAACAATGAGTAGTGAATTTGAAATGAGTTTAATGGGAGATTTAAACTACTTTCTAGGCTTTAGCATTAAGCAACTTGAGGAAGGAACATTTCTTAGTCAAACTAAATATATTAAGGACATCCTAAAAAAATATGAAATGGACAATGCTAAACCTGTTAGTACACCAATGAGTTCCTCAGTTCAGTTGGATAAGGACCTTAAGGGAAAATCTGTTGATCAAAAGAAATATAGAGGGATTATTGGATCTTTACTTTACTTGACTGCTAGCCGACCAGATATTATGTTCAGTGTTTGCTTATGTGCTAGATTTCAATCAGATCCAAAAGAATCACATTTGACAGCAGTTAAAAGGATTTTAAGATATTTACTAGGAACTCAGAACTTAAGAATTTGGTATCCTAAGTTTAGCTCTTCATTTAAAATTATTGGTTATTCAGATTCTGACTTTGCAGGATGTAGAGTGGATAGGAAAAGCACTTCTGGAACATGTCAATTCATTGGAAATTCATTAGTTTCATGGTCTAGTAGAAAACAAAATTCAGTAGCCCTATCTACTACAGAAGCAGAATACATTGCATTAGGAAGTTGTGTGGCACAAGTACTTTGGTTAAAATAACAGTTGATTGATTTAGGATTAACTGTAGGCACTATTCCAATTTATTGTGACAATACTAGTGCTATTTGCATTTCAAAAAATCCTATTCAACATTCTAGAACCAAACACATTGATATAAGGCATCAGTTCATAAGGGATCATGTATCCAAGGGAGAAATTGAACTCACACATGTTTCAACTGAAAATCAACTTGCAGATATTTTTACAAAACCTTTAGCCCTTGATACCTTCAGTACTTTAAGAACAAGGATTGGTGTTATTGATTTGAATGCCTAAATAAAATGTCTTTGCAACATTGATATTTATATTTTTTGTTTTGTTTTTGATTTTGTGTGTTTTGAATGAATTTGTTTTTGGGTCTATGGTTTTGTTTTATATTTTCTGTGTTTTTGAATGTTTAGTTTGATTTTCTTAAATTAAAAATTCAAAATTCAAAAATTGGAGGAAATCGTCTGGGATGAATTTTGTTTCGTACTGGACGATGTGAGAAAGAACGGTTTGCGCGAATTTTAACCGTTTTGAGAGCAGTTTTTAATTAGATCGTTTGTACGATCTGACGATCGTCCAGGACAAAATTTTTTTTTCTCAAACGTCGAGACGATTGAATGCAGCGGTTGAGTGGATAAGACAGTTTTAAATATTAATTTCGTCTGTACGAATTTTTGGTTCGTTCAGACGAACAGATGTCGTTTCATTGTAGGGGACGGTTTTCATGAGACATTAAAACAAGTTAATTTTTGATCGTCTGTACGAAATAATTTTGTCTGTACGATCGATCAAGTCAAAAAGCCTGTACGAAGGGACGCATCGTAAGTTGTGTTGATTATGAAAAGCCGTTACATTTTGGACGAATTTGATCGTCTGTACGAAATATTTTCGTCCAGACGAACGATGATTTTTGTCCAGGACGAAGTTTTTTCGTCCAGGACGAACGTATCGTTTTCTTTAAATATGAAGGCTTTCTAACTTAACAATCACACTTCCAAACTTCACTTTCAATCCCTTTCTTCTTCAAATCGACAATGGCCTCCTCAAGCAAGAGACAATGGTGTTGGCAAAGAAACCCAACAGGAATGCCTTTGAAAACTTCCTGTCAAAAGCAAATGAGGAATCCTTTCCTCGTTTTGCCTCTGCCAAAATAACTCCCTCTCGCATTTTAATTCAAAGTGAGATACACTTTAGGGTAATGCACCTTTTTGCCTCCACCCAGTTTCAATTCATTCTTTCTCTCGTCCATTTTTACAACAAACAAACCTTTCACTATTTCCTAGCCAACATGAGTTTTAATTCCGACCACTCCTCCATAAGTTCTTATGTTTTCAAGCAAAAAGTTGAAATCACCAAGCACGACATTGGTGCCTTTTTGAACTTAAGAACTGAAGGATATAAAGCCCACACTCTAATGACAGAAACCACTTTCAAATGGTATGATGTCAATAGGGTAATTAGATAAAATGGTCTTGACTATCATGTTGCTAGAGTCTTCGGTATGACCAAAAATGCCCGAATCATCCAGCATATTCTTCGATCTTCAATCATTCCTAAAGCTGGTGATAGGATTAATATTACTCCTCTCCTTTCTGTTCTAACCTTTTTGATTATAGAATGTCATCCTATTGACAAAGCCCAATTTATCATAGATCATATCTATGGGCTTTCAGAAATAGGACATGCAGATCAGAAAAGAAAAAGGAACATCTCTTTGGGACACTTAGTTACTTATATCTTGGAAAAGAAATACAACTTAATGCATCCTGATGAAGAATACGAAGAGCCAGTTTACTATAATGATGCTTCCTTCAGATTGCTCTTCAAGGAGGAAAAAGAAAAAGAAAAAGCACATGCCAGTGATTCAAAAGAAGAAAAAGAAGAAGGAGAGCAAACTTCTGCACCTCAGTCAGATTATCAAAATCTGATTGAAAAATTTGATAGACTTGAGACTCATGTTGATCAATGATTTGATCAACTTGATGCTCAACTTATGCAGCAACAACAAGACATTGGTAGCATCAGAAATGAAGTACATGAAATCAATACCAATGTAATGTTGATGGCCTCCTACTTCAACCTTTTTGGCGGCATTCCTCCTCCTCCTCCTCCAGAACAGTAGAGATGAACTTCGTTGTGTTTGTTGTACTCGTGTTTTATGTTTTGTTGTGTCAGTTTTTATTTTAAGTGTTTGTTTTTATGTTTGTTTTTACTTTTAAGTTCAGTGTATTTTCTTATTTGTTTTTAGATATTATGAAATGTGTAATCCTTTCATTAATATCAATGCATATTGTACTTGTTTCAAATTTGATTTGTTTTTGGAATGTGGTTAATTTTTATGAATTTCATTAGTATTATTTAATCTTCATAGTGCTTAAATTAGATTGTAATTTGAGATTATCTACATTAGAAAATCTAGTCTTTCTAAATTTAAAAGTTGTTTATAACTTGTTGTAATTAGAACTTTTAAATTCATGTCTATTCATTTAGACTACATAAAAGTTAATATTATTATTGCAATTTAGATGTTTTCTTATTTTGTATTTCTATGCTCAAGTGATATTTATGCACTTAGAAATATTTGATATTTTAGATTATTGATTTTGGAAAGAATTGGTCTCAATTACTCTTGAAAATTGTACAAAAAGTACAAAAATCAAAAGGAATGCGCAAAGGTTCGCAAATATGAAAAAGAGGCACAAAATTAGCCCAATATCAAAAGATGCACAAAAATGTGCCCAAAAATTTTGAAAAAGATGCGCAAAGCGCCACATGTGATAATTCTCTTCTTTCCAAATTCTTTCAATCTCTTAATTCAAATTGATCTTATGTTCATTTATATTCTATTGAACTTTAAAATATCGAATTTTTTTTCATCTCTCTTGTAATGATTTTCTATATTCAAATGTCTAAATTGAATCATTTCTTTGAAAAATTCTTCTTACTTACAATGTTATATCACTTCTTAAAGTTTATGAATTTCTATGATTGACCTAGTGTTTTTAGTTTAAATTGCATACCTTATGTCAATCTCCATTTAGATTAAATTTTTAAATGAATTTCATACAATTACTTACATTTCTCGTCTATTTCTTCTTCACTTTTTGTTGTTGTCAAAAAGGGGGAGAAATCATTGTGTTTGTATGTTTTGTTTGTGTATTGTTTTCTAGTTTGTTATTATTTAAAATTTTTTTTGAAAAAAAAAAATGTATTTTATGGTTCAAAATGCCTCCTTATTTTCATATGTACATCAATTCAGGGGGAGTTTAGGAGAATAGTTTAATTTGAAATCATACAAATAATAATCATTTTTCCATCATCAAAAAGGGGGAGATTTTTAAGATAGTTGCTATTTACATGCTTTACATTTTTGCAACTTATGAAGTTTTGATGATTCCAAATATTATTGTTCAAATGTGTAGTTATTTCCTAACATTTTTTAGAAGAATTGTATTTGCTCTTGTGTGTACTAACATTTCAGGAAAAACGAACTCCAGACTACGAAGACTTCAAATTAAATTCAGCATGAAATACTTTATAAAATTTGAAGCTTGCACTTTTCTTAGAAACCAAATTGAAAGTGAGTGATTGTATTTTGAGTGAATAAAAACATACACACACACACACATAAGGAGATCATATAAAATTTATACTGATCGTACGGGACGATATCCGTTCGTACTAGACGATCAGACAGTTATCTCCTATAAAGCACATGGAACGAATAGGAACTTGCTCGAAAAATTTTTCTAAGTCCTATTCGTCCAGGATGAAATTAAGTATCGTCCAGGACGATTGGTTCACTGTAAAATTTTCGTCCAAACAAAAATAAATTATTGTCCGTGGCGATTGGTCCTCTGGAAAATTTTCGTACAGACGAAATTAATAATCGTCCAGGACGATCTGGTCTATGGAAAATTTTCGTCCAAACGAAAATAAATTATCGTCCGTGGCGATTGGTCCTCTGGAAAATTTTCATCCAAACGAAGTCAAGAATCGTCCAGGACGATCGGTTCTCTGTAAAAATTTCGTCCAGACGAACATATTCTCGTCCAAACGATTAACCGACTTAGAACAGTTTTCAGCAGTTTCTAGAACCGACCTTGTAATAACCGTTCGTACTGGACGAACCTAGTTCGTACAGGACGATCAGCTGTACGAAGACATTTCGTACACATATTCAAATAGGGTCGTTTCAGATCGTTTAAGTAAAATCGTCCAGGACGATCCATGATCGTACGGGACGATCCACTGCGTACAGAATTGAATACTTGCAGTGTTTGGGCAGTTTTTCTTGTCTTTTGTATAAATAGTCCAAATTAGACTGCCACCCAATCTTTTTGTCATTTGATCTTCGTGCCTCTTGAGAGAATAGCCAAGGAGAGAGTGGAAGAGAGCATTCAAGGGAGGATTCCTACCACTGGAGTGAGAAGGCTTCACTTGAATTTCAAAGGTAAGAGTCTCTACTTGTGAATTGGGACTACTTCATTCTTTTCCTTCTTCCTTCTAGATTCTTGTGAGAAGATCTGTCAAGGAGATCCGGTTCTCTGCCGACACTTGGAGAGTGTGAACAGCCGAAAGGTTCTCTGCCTACACTTGGAGAGTGTGAACAACCGAAAGGTTCTCTGCCTACACTTGGAGAGTGTGAACAGCCGAAGGGTTCTCTGCCTACACTTGGAGAGTGTGAACAGCCGAAGGGTTCTCTGCCCACACTAGGAGAGTGTGAAAGGACGATGGTTCTCTGCCAACACTGGGGATAGTGTGAAAGGACGGACGGTTCTCTGCCAACACTGGGGATAGTGTAAAAGGACGGACGGTTCTCTACCGCACCGGGGAGTGGTGAAAAGAGTGTGTTGTAAAGGCTTCTCCGCCTTGCTGTGGGTGCAAAAGGAGAGTCAATATTGGTATTAGTGCAATACTCAGAGGGTGCCTCTGGGGAGTGGATGTAGGTCTAGTTTTAGACCGAACCACTATAAATCTGGTGTCAATTACTTTACTATTTTTACGTTTCCGCACTTTAAATTTTAGTTTGAAAAACTCTGTGGTTGAAAAATATTTTTCTACAAAATTTAAAAGAAAATTTTATTTCGGTTCAATAATTTTCAAAAAGGGACTTAAATTTTTAAACTACCAATTCACCCCCCCTCTTGGTAGCCTTGGGACATTCACTTAGGCTTAACAACCTAATTACTAGACTCAACAACCTCAATCGACCCTTCCACGGACAAGAAATTCTAGACGAAGAAGAAGCAGAGCGATCCTTGAAGCACCCTTATGAATCCCCTCACAAGATCCACCCTCTCTCTCTCTCTCTCTCTCTCTCTCTCTCTCTCTCTCTCCTCAAGGTCTTCTCAGGTCAAGGCAGCAACAGAGATTATTCAAAACGTTGAACAAGAGCTCTTAAATAGAAGAGCGTCAAAGGAGCTCATTAATTGCAAGTTGCCGACAATATCGTCCAGGCCGATATGGACATCATCCTGGCCGATCAGTACAAATCTCAGAAGATCAGCCAGAGCATCGCCCTGAATGCAAACTAGATAATTTAAAATTGGCTTGATCGTCCAGTCCGATCTCACTATCATCCAGGCCGATCAGTTCAAATCAGAGGAAAATCGTCCAGAGCATCGCCCTGAATTTGTGTTGGCTGATATTTATCGTCCAGAAGTAACTAAGGTTTTTTGAATTGATCATCCTGGCTGATCCTGCGATCGTCCAGGACGATATGATCGTATCAATAATCCTTAATTACTTCCTTTATTTATCTGATTAATTAAGGCATAATTATGAATATCTTCTAGGCCGATCCAAGATCGTCCTGGATGATTACCAAAAATTACAGAATACCTTAATTATTTATGGCGGCAACTTCTTTCTGTTTTGAGCTTATCATCCTGGCCGATACACGTATCGTCCAGGATGATCTGTTAATGACGGTTGCCTTATTTAAGAATCCCGAATAGAATCTCTGTTATAAACTAAATCATCCTGGTCGATAAAAATATCGTCCTGGCTTATATGAGTAAAAATAGAAATTCCAAGTCTCTCAAGTGTGTGTGTGTGTAGGGTTGCTTAGCATCAGTCTCTTTGAACATTACAAATAGACTCAAGAAGAGAAAAAAACAGATTACAGACTGACTCAACCCTAACCTACGCAATCTTGAACTGGCTTCGTTTGTTCGTCCGATCTTCGATTCCTAAAAAGTTAGAAATAACAGACAATCCAAGAGAATCAATAGTGTTTGTCAATCATCAAAACATAAGTCATGAAAATAGATTTGCAACAATCTCCCCCTTTTTGATGATGGAAAAACACTACGAAGATAATCAGCAGTAAAATTTCAGGATCGACCAGTGTAAAAACATCATAAACTTCTCCCCCTTTTGATATATTAAAAAGGAGGAGGGACCAGAAAGAAGAAGAAAAAAAATAGCAAACCATAAATATTTTTTTTTAAACAAGGCATGAAAATGATGTAGCATTCTATGTGATTGATTTAAAAACTTGTGGGTTAATGAGTTAATAATCTCAACAATCTAAAGAATGGTAGAATATCCGGTCATGATTACCCTTAGCACAGACATTTTCTTAGGGTAAAATTGTCTTTTGAAATCAATGACCTAACTTCAAAGAATTAATTGGATATGAGAAAAAGAATCCATCCATCACTTGGTTCAAGAAAAATATCTTTATAAAATAATGAACCAAAGTAACTCTATCAGGATCGCAAAATAATTGAAACTAAGTCTTTGAGAATCAAAACTTCTAAGTTCTAAAAGATTTAAAAAGAGAGAATAGCTTGCTTTTGAGTGGGCTCATTTTATGCCTCTTACCAACTTGAGTGGCGCTTTGTGCATCCTTTTTTTTCTGTTTATACTTTTGTGTATATTTTTCAATTTGGTGTCATTGCGCTTCTTTTGTTGGCATCATTGGCCAAATTTGTTTTTTTGCAAGCTACATTCTCTTTTATCAACTCTTAAAAAATCTTAGTTGTGAGTATATCTTCTTAGATATTAGAGAATAGGAGCTCTTTCTCTAACATAAGAAAGAATTATCACAAGCAGAATCAATAATCAAAGACAAGAGTAATGAGGGATCTTGATGTGACAAAAGGACTTTGATCATTATAAATACAAGATAGATTTGCTTAAGCAAGCTTAAGAAAAGATCTTAATTTCATACACAATCTCTAATTTGAAATAGATTTTTGATTAGAAAAGAAAACTATACCACTAAATAGGTTAGAGAAAGAGACACAATCACAAAATATTTTTACCATCTAAGAGATAAAGAGATGAAAAACACATTGACTATAAATTTTCAAAAATAAGGACAAGGAATATGATATCATTTCAGTGATGATTTTTAAAAACTAAGTTTTTTTTTTAAAAAAAACACACAAAAGAAAGTAAAAATATACCAAAAACTAAAAAATACAAAAAAGCAAAAGAAAGTAACTTAAATATCAAGTTTCATGCATTTATGTAAATCACACCCAATCTGGTCCTTAAAGAGCTGAAAGTGTCGAAGGCCAGTGGTTTAGTAAAGATGTCAACCAGTTGATTTTCAGTTGTCACATGGTGTAACTCAATGTCTCCCTTAATCACATGATCTCTAATGAAGTGATGCATAATATCAATGTGCTTAGTCCTTGAATGTTGGATAGGATTCTTAGATATGCATATGGCACTAGTGTTGTCACAAAAGATTGAGATGGTGCCTACAGGTAATCCTAAATCCAATACCTGTTGTTTCAACCAAAGGACTTGAGCCACACAACTTCCAAGAGCAATGTACTCAGCTTCAGCAGTGGAAAGTGCAACAGAATTTTGTTTCCTACTAGACCAAGAAACCAAAGATTGGCCTATGAATTGACAAGTTCCTGAAGTGCTTTTTCTATCCACCTTGCATCCTACAAAGTCAGAGTCAAAAAATCTAATAATCTCAAAAGAAGTGCTGTGTCTAGGGTATCAAATCCCTAAGCCTTGGGTCCCTAAAAGGTATCTAAAAATCATCTTAATTGCAGTCAGATGGGACTCCTTAGAATCAGCTTGAAATCTAGCACAAAGGCAAACACTAAACATAATATCAGGTCGGCTCGCAGTTCTTCAAAATATTTTTTATGTATTTTATTTGATTTAGAAAGGTTCCATCCTCCAATTGTTTTATGCTAAACCCCAAAAAGTAGGACAACTCTCCCATCAAACTCATCTCAAACTCTGTACTCATTGTTTTAGAAAAATCATCACACAATTTCTTATTGGAAGATCCAAAGAGTATATCATCCACATAAATCTGAACAATGAGTAAGTCATCTCCAACTCTCCTAAGAAAAATGGTGGTGTCTACGCTCCCCTTGACAAACTCCCTCTCTAGTAAGAATGTGCTAAGCCTCTCATACCAAGCTCTTGGTGCCTGCTTTAACCCATATAAAGTCTTTTTTAATTTAAAAATATGATTTGGAAATTGGGAACTCTTAAAACCTGGGGGTTGTTCTACAAACACATCTTCTTTTATTTCCCCATTTAAAAAAGCACTTTTGACATCCATTTGAAAAAGCTTAAATCCTTTATAACAGGCAAAGGCTAATAGCACTCTAATGACTTCCAATCTAGCTACAGGGGCAAAAGTCTCCTCAAAGTCTATCACTTTTATTTGGTTATACCCCTTAGCCACCAATCTTGCTTTATTCCTAACCACCACTCCTGAATCATTCACCTTGTTCTTAAAGACCCACTTTGTCCCAACTACACTTTGTCCCTTAGGTCTTTCTACAAGCTCCCAAACATCATTCCTAACAAATTGATTCAATTCTTCTTGCATTGCTAAAATCCAAAACTCATCAGTAAGGGCTTGGTTAATGGTGGTGGGTTCAGTTATTGAGATAAAGGTAGAGTGGTTCACCTCCTTCCTAAGTCCATGTCTAGTCTTAACTCCACTAGAAGGGTCTCCTAAGATCAAATCCTTGGGGTGACTTGTAGAGTATCTCTAATCTCTAGGCAAAGTGTGAGAAGGTCCAACCCTTTCATCCATATCAATATTTTCTACTCCTTGGGTGACTTCTCCTACTCCTTCATTACTTTGGTGTTCTACCCCTTTCCCCAATTTTTCTACTCCACTAGTAATCTCTCCAATATCATCATCATTCTCTACTCCATGTTTCTTAGGATCAGACTCATCAAATACTACATGGGTTATCTCTTCCACCATCAAAGTTCTCTTGTTAAACACCCTAAAAGACTTCCCAACACTAGAATATCCCAAGAATACTCCTTCAACAGATTTAGGATCAAATTTTCCCAAGTGAGACTTCCCATTATTGTGAATAAAAATCTTACAACCAAAGACATGATGGTGGGAAAGATTGGGTGTCCTACCCTTAAGGATATCATAGGGTGTCTTTTCTAATTTGGCTCTAACATTCATCATATTCAACACATAACAAGCTGTGTTAACCGCTTCAGCCCAAAAGTATTTTGGAAGAGAATACTCAGCAAGCATGGCTCTAGCGGCTTCCACCAAGGTCTGATTCTTCCTTTCAGCTACCCCATTCTGCTGAGGGGTCCTAGGAGCTGAAAAATTGTGGCTAATTACATTTTCCTCTCAAAAATCTCCAAATCTTTCATTCTCAAATTCTCCCCCATGATCACTATGGAAGGTCAAAATCTCACAACCTAGCTTTTTCTGAATCCAAGTAGAAAATGTTTTAAACTCCTCAAAAGACTCATTTTTATGTGAAAGAAATCTAGTCCAAGTGAACCTCGAGTAGTCATCAACAATCACAAATCCATAGACTTTCCCTCCCAGGCTGGCATTGCTAATGGGTCCAAACAAATCCATGTGAAGGACTTCTAAAGGTCTAGAGGTACTAATGTCCTTAATGGGGTGAAAGGTGGAGTGGACTTGCTTTCCTAGTTGACAGGCATCACAGAAGTGGTCTTTTGAAAACTTGAGTTTGGGGACACCTCTAACTAGGTCTTTTTGGGTCACTTTCCTAAGGGTTTTCATACTTGCATGACAAAGTCTCCGGTGCCAGAACCATGAATCATCAATTACTGTTTTTAAGCAAAATGAAGTAGCACATTCAATGTTATTTAAATCAAGCATGTAGACGTTGTTGATCCTCTTTTCCTGCAAAATAGTGTTGTTACTTAAACTTACAATGCATTAATTTGCAAAGAATTGCACGATGAAGCCTTTGTCACAGAGTTGACTGATGTTGAGCAAGTTGTGCTTCAATCCATCTACAAGCAAAACATTTTCAATCATAAGGTTCTTGGAATTACCAATTATACCTACGCTTACCACCTTCTTGGTGGTGTTGTCTTCAAGAGTAACATTGCCTCCAGTCCTGGACTCTAGTATAACAAACTGGTTGGCATCACCAGTCATATGTCGAGAGCATCCACTGTCCAGGTACCACATACTCTCACGAGGCCTTTTGTGAGAGCCCTCCTACAAAATTATCAAATGTTAGATATAGGAACCCAACCAGGTTTGGGTCCCTCCTTATGAAAAGTAGAATGCAATACATGTGTGATATGCTGTGGATCATGCACCTTTGGTCTCCACACCTAATGTGTACTATGGTGAACTTTACAAGTGTGTGAGATGTGTCCTAGCATGCCACATGAAAAACATCTAACTCTAGGAAAAGGATTTCTTAAGTGATTTGAGTTATAATGCCTCTTCCTAGGTTTTGGCAACTGATCAAAAGTAGGTGTCATACTATTCTTCTTACATGTTTCTAATTCATTTTGAATCCTCAAATTAGTGCTCTTTAAGACCTCATTTTCAATCCTCAAAATTTTCTCCATCTCATTAGACCTTTTAAAATCAGATTCAAGTGATGTGTGTGACACTTTTAATGCATCATGCTTTTCAACTAACTCACAATGATTTTTATTTAACTCATCAAATTCATCAAGTAAGGTCATATGATTTGAATCAATCGTTTGATGGTCTTTAGTCAAAATTTCATGCTCTTTTGGTAGATTCAAAAATTCTAATTTCAAGCTGGCATGTGTTTTCTTTAATTTCCTATATGATACATAAATTTTTTCTGAAACTTCAAGAAGTTGATCGTAGGAAAGTTCACATACCACTTCTTGATCAAGATTGTCGTCAGCCATCAAGCACAATTTTGAAGTCTCATCTTCTGGTTCCGTCTCTGATGAGTCTGATGCAGAATCCGCCCAAAATGCTTTTTGTACTCTCATCTTGTCCTTCCTTAGCTTAGGTTCCTCCTCACCCTTTCCTTTGCTTGAGTGATCTTTGAGTGTAGGGCAATCAGTTTTCACGTGTCCTGGTTTCCTACATTCATAACAAGCGACATCAGAAGATCCTTTCGAATGTTTATGATCCTTACCTTTTCTCCAATGATGCATTTGCTTCTTCCTTAGAAAGCTTTTGAATTGCCTTGTGATGAAGGCATTTTCATCGCTTTCAGAATCAAAAGATTCAAAATCTAATTTGTGCGCCTTTAGTGCAACTATTTTCTCCTTCTTTTTCTCACCTGCATCAAAATTTCTTTGATTCACCCCTTGCTCATAAGTAATGAGTGAGCCAAGTAAGTTATCAATAGAATAAGTGTTCAAATCCTTAGATTCAGTGATTGCAGTGATTTTAGGATCATATGACGAAGGCAAGCATCTAAGAATCTTGTTTACTTTTTCAAAGTTTGAAAGTTCTCTTCCTAGGGCATGCAATGAAGTAACAATTTGAGTAAACCTTGTATACATGTCAGAAATAGATTCATGAGGTTTCATACGAAAAAGTTTGTAGTCGTGCAAGAGAATGTTTAAACGAGATTGTTCAACTTCATTAGTGCCTTCATAAGTGATACATAATTTATCTCAAATTTCTTTACCAGTTTTGCAAGTGGAGACACGTATGTAATCCTTAGATTTTAAAGAACAGAAAAAATAGTTCAAACATTTTGCATTTAATTGGGCTAAATCTCTTTCATCGAAAGTCCATTCAGTAAAAGCAATTTTAGTTTTAACACCATTAATTTCACGAGAAGGTGGAGAATAACCTTCTTTGATAAGCATCCACATGCGATAATCAGTAGATTGTAAAAACATCGACATGCGGGTTTTCCAGAAATCAAAAGGTAGGTTATCGAACAGGGGAGGTCGGGTAATAGAATACCCTTCCATAGTGTTGTGATTCCCAAGGTTAGCCATGGATCAAAATTCAAAAAGTTTTCAAACTAATTTTTTATGAATCCCGCTCTGATACCACTTGAAAGTTTGTTAGGGATGTTAAGCCCTATGAACTTAGTCCCAAGCTAACCAAGAGGGGCGGGTGAATTGGTATTTTAAAATTTCTTTTCAACAAAAGCAATAAAATCACAAACCAAAACCAAATCACGCCATAAGACAAAATAATGTGGAAATTAAAGTGCGGAAGCAAGAAAATAATAACACAGAAACTTATAGTGGTTCGGTCAACTTTACCTATGTCCACTCCTTGGAGGCACCCTCCAAGTATTGCACTAAAAACGTGTCTCTCCTTTAGTCCCCACAGCCAGGCGGAGAAGCCCTCACAAAGAAGTCATTTTTGCCACCCCGGCAAGGCAGAGAACCTACCTCCTTTTGCTTCCTTCTGAAGCTGGCAGAGAACCACAATCCGTTACTGAAAACCTTACTTCTACCGACTCTTCCATGGACAAGAAACTCTAGACGAAGAAGAAGCCGAGCGATCCTTGAAGCACCCTTGTGAATCCCCTCACAATCTCCCCCACACAAGATCCTCTCTCTCTCTCTCTCTCTCTTTCTCTCCTCAAGGTCTTCTCAGGTCAAGGCAGCAGCAAAGATTGTTCAAAATGTTGAATAAAAGCTCTTAAATAGAAGAGCATCAAAGGAGCTCATTAATTGAAAGTTGCCGACAATATCGTCCAGGCCGATATGGACATCGTCTTGGTCGATCAGTACAAATCTCAGAAGATCGGCCAGAGCATCGCCTTAAATGCAAACTGGATGATTTAAAATTGGCTTGATCATCAAGGCCGATCTCACTATCGTTCAGGTCGATCAGTTCACATCAGAGGAAAATCGTCAAGAGCATCGCCCTGAATTTATGCTGGCCAATATTTATCGACCAAAAGTAACTAAGGTTTTTTGAATAGATCGTCCTAGCCGATCCTGCGATCGTCCAGGACGATATGATCGTATCAATCATCCTTAATTACTTCCTTGATTTGTCTGATTAATTAAGGGATAATTGTGAATATCGTCCAGGCCAATCCAAGATCATCCTGGATGATTACCAAAAATTACAGAATACCTTAATTGTTTATGGCGGCAACTTCTTTCTGTATTTAGCTTATCGTCCTGGCCGATACACGTATCGTCCAGGACGATCTGTTAATGATGATTTCCTTAATTAAGAATCCCGAATAGAATCTCTTTTTTAAACTAAATCATCCAGGCCGATAAAAATATCGTTCTGGCCGATTTGAGTAAAAACAGAAATTCTAAGTCTCTCAAGTGTGTGTGTGTTGGGTTGCTTAGCATCAGTCTCTTTGAATATTACAAATAGAGTCAAGAAGAGAAAAAAATAGATTACAAACTAACTCAACCCTAACCTACGCAATCTTGAACTGGCTTTGTTTGTTCGTCCGATCTTTGATTCCTGAAAAGTTAGAAATAACAGGCAGTCCAAGAGAATCAATAGTGTTTGTCAATCATCAAAACATAAGTCATGAAAATAGATTTGCAACACCTTCAACCTTGGGGGTTCAAGGGTGGTCAGCTCCAGCAACTGGTCGAGGTTCTCTGCCTACTTCAGGAAGAAGCAAAAGGAGTCAAGGTTCTCTACCTGCTTTAAGAGGAAAAAAAAGAGTCGAGGTTCTCTGCCTGCTTTAGGATGAAGCAAAAGGACTTGGATTCTCTACCAGCTTCAGGAGGAAGCAAAAGGAGTTAAGGTTCTGTACCTACTTCAAGAGGAAGAAAAAAGAGTCGAGGTTCTCTGCCTGCTTCAGGATTAAGCAAAAGGAGTTGGATTCTTTGCCAGCTTCAGGAGGAAGAAAAAGGAGTTGGGTTCTCTGCCTGCTTCAGGAGGAAGCAAAAGGACTTGGGTTCTCTGCCTCGCAAGGGTTGGCAGAAAGGAGTTTTTGTGAGGGTTTCTCCTCCTTACTGTGGGAGCAAAAGGAGAGTCACTTTTGTAGTGCAATACTCGGAGGGCACCTCTGGGGAGTGGACGTAGGTCGAGTTGATCCAACCACTATAAATATGGTGTAATCTTTCTTTGTTTTGATTTCCGCATTTATTTTTCTGCACTTTGATTTCTGTGGTGATTTTAGTTTGTGATTGTGCTTTGATTGTAAGAAGATTTTTTAAAATACCAATTCACCCCCCTTGGTTAGCCTCGGGCTAGTTCTTAAGGGATTAACAACCCTAACAAACTTTCACTTTTCACTTTTCTTTTCTTTTTGGGGCTAAATTTATGCCCTTGTCATTTTTGTAAGCTAGACCCCTTTTCAAAACTCTTAAAAACTCTCAGTTGTGAGTATATCTTTCAGTTATTAGAGAAAACAAAACTCACTCTCTAATATAAGGAAGATTAAATCATAAAATAGAATCAAATTCATATGATAAATATAACGACAAGATTTCAAAGAATTTAAATGTAATATAAAGACTTTGAACATTATACATATAAGATATATTTCAGCTGCAAGATAGCAAAGATCTCAATAGTAAAGTTTAGTTGTTAATTTGAGATAAACTTTTGCTTAGAAAAGAAAATTACACCACCAAAAGAGGTTAGAGAGAGGAAATTAATCAATGATGTTTCTCACTTTAACTGATTTAGAGATGTCAGACATTGCCTACAAATTTTCAAAAACAAAAACAAGGTATAAAATATCATTTCAACTATGACCAAAAAGAACTAACAAACAAGAAAGAAAAATAATAGAGATGAAACAAATATAAAATAACAACAAATATATAAAAAAACTTAAAACTAAAAGAAATAATAGAAAATAATAACAAGCTAGAGAGAATAGTAAACGTGCAAATCAGATTTTATTTAAGAAACAAGTTTATGTAATTAAGAATCGCGAGCCTCCGATGTCCAAGTACCACATACTCTCATAAGGCCTTTTGTGAGAGTACACCTATAAAATCATCCAACATCAGATTTAAGAACCCAAACAAGTTTGAGTCCCTTCTTATGAAAAAAAGAATGTAATGAATGTGTATTATGCTATGAATAATGCAATTTGGGTCCCCACACCCAATGTGTTTTACGGTAAGTAGTACAAGTGAGTTGAATGTGTCCTAGCGTGCCACATAAAAAACATCTAACACCAAAAAAATGATTTACTAATATGTTCTAGTTATAATGCCTCTTCCTAGTTCTTGGCTTTAGATTAAGTGTGGGTGTATTCCTATTTTTCTCAAGTGCATTCATTTCAGCTTTAAACCTTGAGTTAGCACTTTCTAAAATAATATTATCAACATTCAAATAGTACTCCCTACGCTTAGATTCTTCAATGTAAGTTTTAAAACCAGTTTCAAGTGAGGTGTAGGATGCTTTCAAAGAATCATGCTCAACAACCAACTCAGAATGCTTTTTATTCAATTTATCAAATTCATCAAGTAATGACATGTGATTGTTATCAACTTTAGTGTGATCTTTACTTAAAATTTCATGCTCTTTTTGTAAATTTGAGAATTCTAATTTCAGACTAACATGAGTTTTCTTAAGTTTCCTATATGATGCATGAATATTCTCACAAACTTTAAGTAATTGATCATAGGTTGGTTCACATACCTTTTTTTTGTCAGACTAACCAAGATGATCACCCATCAAGCACAAGTTTGTTGTCTCTTTCTTAGTTTCAGTCTCAAAGGAGTCAGATGCAGAATCTGTCCAAAACACCATTTAGAACTGCTTTTTGTCCTTGTCTTTTCTGAACTTAGGTTTCTCTTCACCCTTCTTTGTGCTTGGGTGATCCTTAAGTGTAGGACAATAAGCTTTGACATGTTTAGGCTTCCTGCATTCAAAATAAACTACATCATAACTTTTATATTTTTTGATACCCTTACATTTGTTCCATTTTTTATGGTACTTGTGATTCTTTCTTAAAAAGCTTTTGAATTGCCTAGTGATTAAGGTAACATCATCGCTTTCAGACCCGGAAGAATTAATGTTCAGGTTGTTGGCCTTCAACACTATAATTTTCTCATTCTTTCACTCACCTGCATCAAGTTGTCTTTGGTTCACTCCTTGCTCATAAGAAATGAGTGATCCAAGTAAGTTATCAACATAATAAGTATTCAAATCCTTGAATTCAGTAATTGCAGTAATCTTAGCATCAAAAGAAGAAGGCAAGCATCTTAAAATTTTATTCACTCTTTCATAGTTAGTTAACTTTCTTCCTAAAGCATGCAATGATGTGATAATTTGAGTAAACCTAATATACATGTCAGAAATCAATTCAATAAGTTTCATACAAAAAAGATTATAGTCATGCAACAGAATATTCAACCTAGATTATTTAACTTCATTTGTTCCTTTATAAGTAATACACAATCTATCCCAAATTTCTTTACTAGTAGCACAAGTTGAAACATGCATATAATCTTTCGATTTCAAAGTACAAAAAAAATAATTCAAGCATTTTATATTTAGTTGAGCTAAATCCCTATCATTAAGAGTCCATTTAGTGAAAGGAAGTATTGTAGTATCGCTATAAGTTTTACGAGATGGATGTGTATAACCATCCTTAACAAGCATCCACATGCGATAGTCGATCTATTGTAAAAATGTAGACAGGAAAGTTTTCCAAAAATTAAAAAGAATATTGTCAAACAAAGGTGGTCGTGTAATAGAATAACCTTCCATAGTATTACGATTACCAAAGTTAGCTATTGATCAAAATTCAAAAAGTTTTCAACTTTGATTTTATGAATCCCGCTCTGATACCACTTGAAAGTTTGGCAGGGATGTTAAGCCCTAATGAACTAGTCACAAAGCTAACTAAGAGGGGGGTGAATTGGTATTTTAAAAAATTCTTTAAGGAAGAGCATAATCATAACCAAACCAAGATTCACCATAGTAATTAAAATATAGAAATTTAATGCGGAAGTATAATAAGAAAGAACACACCAGGTTTTATAGTGGTTCGGTCAACCTAACCTACATCCATTCTCCGGAGTCTCTCCTCTGAGTATTGCACTAAACACAGTGTCTCTCCTTTTTCCCTCACAACAAGACGAAGAAGCCTATACAAAAACTCCTTTTCAGTAATCCTGGTGAGGCAGAGAACCCACATCATTTTGCATCCTTATAAAGCAGGTAGAGAACCTAACTCCTTTTACTTCCTCCTGAAGTAGGCAGAGAACCCAACTTATTTTGCTTCCTCCTGAAGCAGGCAAAAAACCTCGATCAGATACTAAAGTAGACCTCTCTAGAACCCCCAAAAACTAGGGACAATGACCGGAGAAGATGATGATGGATCTTTGCTTGGAGCAACCTTTGTGAAACACCTCATAAACTCCACCTCACAAGATCCTCTCTCTCTCTCTCTCTCTCCCTTACTCTCCCTTTCCTCTTGGCTCTCTCAAGTCAGGACAGTAACAAAAGGTTTCTCCTTGAGAAAATAAGAGAGTTTTAAATAAGGGCTCAAAGTAGCCCTAATTAGTAGCTAATCGTCAAATATCATCATGTACGATTAGTTCAACTCGATGAATATTGACCATACCATCGCCCTTGATGGATGTCTGGATGATAAAAAATGACTAGATCATCCAAGATGATCTCATGATCGTCTAGGCTAATTAGTACAAAATGATGATTATCATCTAGAACATCGCCCTGAATAGATGTCTAGATGATAGAAAAATAACTTGATCGTCTAGGTTGATTGATCATCTCGAACGATTTGTTCAATTAAGCACATATTATCTATAGCATTGCCCTGAATGGAACCAAGCCGATATTTGATCATCCAGGAAGAATAAAGGTTTAGGAACTGATCCTCCCGGACAATCTGGCAATCGTCTAGGATGATATGATCAAGCAATCAAGCATTAATTGCTTTCTTTAATTACCAGATTAATTTTGGCATAATTAGAACACATAATACAGGACAATGTCAAAAAATAAAAGATACCTAAATAGATCTGGTTGCTAATTCTTTCTGATTTGAGCTTATCATCCTGGCCGATACTAATATCATCCAGGATGATTCTCTTAATTGCGGCTGCCTTAACCAGGATGCCCTAATTAAGGTTTCTATTTTAAATTGATCATCCAGGCTAATTTTTGGATCATCCCGAGTGATGTAATTAAAATTAGAAAACTCTAAAACAGTTAGAAATTTTCTCTCAAGTATGTGTGTGCAAGGTTACTTTTAGGACCCACATTATTATAAAGGACTCAAGAAAAGGTAAAAGACACATGTCGTACATTACAAACTGACTTAGTCATAATCTACCCAATCTTGAGTTGGTTCAATTTATAGTTTGATCTTGTGGACCTGAAATATTAGTAGGTAAGGCAGTCTTAAAGAAATAAAAGTATTTGCTATCATCAAATTTCTATTCCCTAAAAATAGATTCGCAACATCTCTCTCTCTCCAGACCATTACTCTCTCTTCAAACCCTAACTTAACGATAATCTCTCACAAAAAAATTCTTCTAAAAGATTCTCTTACACCAAAAAAGAGATGCTTAAAATATAACTTCCATAAAGCTCTAATGTTTTAACTCAAACAACTCTGTTCGTGTAGTACATTGTTTGAATCATCCAACATAATTAGTTTAAAAATTTATGTCTATCTGTATAATGAATGAACCCCAATATGACCTGTTTAAGAATCTTAATCTTATCTTACATTACAAATCATTAATCATACAAGAAAATTAGAACATTTTACTTAAGTTTAACCAAGATTATCTTTGGGATGATAAAAAATCATCTTTGTCGATCGCCTATTATGATTAATATCATATTGTATGAATATTTCAATCTAATTAAAGTTCATATAGGATGTTCCTTAAGACTATCAAAAATTGCCTCATTCAATCATCAAGTATGATTAAGATTGCACTGTATAATATAATTTATTAATTAAATCTTGATTTGATTGACTAACCACATGAATTAATTTAGGCATGATTTCAAATATCATACAGCATGAACTTGGTCATACAGTACAATAATTTCAAAAGTTAAAATTCAAAATACTTTCCTGATTCTTATAGGCGGCTAGGGGCTCTGATGTAAATTAATTTTCCTATAATATTTAGTTCATATAGTAGGATTAGTTTAACAAATTTAATCTCTCAATAATCTATTTTAATTATTCTTCTAATGATTGGGTCATATAGTATGATCAAGATCATATGGTATGATCTTTAAAAAGTTTGAAATTATAAATTTCACTCTCTTGTATGTGTATGCATGTTTGCCAAGCTAGCATATACCTTTTACAAAACTTTTGACTAAAGATAAGATAAAACTAATAAGCAAAATATAAACTTTTGCAAATATTAAATGTATTCTACCATGTCTTGAGTTTTGATCCTTTGTTGATGCCTGGTGTATGATGTACTTGATATGTTAGTGCAAACAAAATAAATATGCAATGATAGTACTATCAAAAATAAAGTAAAAACTAATAGTGTTTATTATCATCGAAATCATGAGCTTGGGATCCCAAATTTCAATAATCTCACCCTTTTGATTATGGTAAACATTATTGATTGAACTTTCAAGTTTATGTTAATTTCTCCTAATTAATATTCAATAGCTAAATGACATAATTCTATGTATCCATTGGCTACATGATCTCTAAATAAATAGTGTCTAATATCTAAAGACTATTTACAGGAATATTGAATTAGATTCACTTGTATTATCATACATGATTGGAATAGTGCCTACTAAAAGTCCAAGGTTAAGGATTTGCTACTTTAGCCATATAACTTGAGAAACATAACTTCCTACAATTATGTATTTTGCCTCAATAGTGGATAGGGCTACCAAATATTGTTTTTGCTAGATAAAAACATAGGGTTGTCCTATGAATTGATAAGTGCTAGAAGTGCTTTTCTTTTATATTATACATCTATAAAGTCCAAGAATGAATACCCTATAATTTAAATTTTGGTGTTATTTCGGGGATACTTGTTACCAAAGTTTTGGGTTCCCATAAAGTATCAAAGAGCTCTCTTATTTGCCTATATGGGATTCTTTTGGATTGGCTTGGAGTCTAGCTCATAGATAAATACTAAATATTATATCTAGTTTGTTAACAGTCAAATTTAAAAGTGGTTTTATTATCCTCCTATACTTTTATTGATATACTAATTTTTCATCTATTTCCTTATCTAATTAAATGGTTGAGCTTATTGGTGTATTAATTACATTATCACCTTCCATATTATATTTCTTCAAATTTTTCTTAAAATATTTAGTTTGGCTGAGAAATGTACCATCTTCCCTTTGCTTCAGACGAGGTCCATTAAAATATGTTAGCTCTCTAATTATACTCATCTCAAACTCTCAACTCTTAGTTTCTAAAAATTCATTATAAAGATCTTATTTGTGGATGTAAACAAAATATCATCTACATAGATTTGAACAATGAGCAAATCTGAAAGTTTGTTAGGGATGTTAGGCCTTATAAACTAGCCCAAGGCTAATTAAAAGAGATAGGTGAATTGGTATTTTAAGAAAATTTAAACCAAAGACAACAAACCAAAATCACCATAAAGAAATTAACGATGTAGAAATTAAATGCAAAAGTAATAAAGAAAAGAACACACCGGATTTATAGTGGTTCGGTCAAACCTTGACCTACATCCATTCCTTGGAGGCACCCTCAAATTATTGCACTAACAAAGTGTCTCTCCTTTAGCCCCTATAGCTAGGCGGAGAAGCCCTTACAAAATCACTTACACCTTCCTCGGTGCGGTGAGTCGCCAGGTCCTTTGACACCAAAGAGATTTTCTTCTTTGGTAAACTTCCCTCAAGACAAGCCTTGAATCCGACGGTATTAAGGTGCAAGCCTGCCGGAGCAACCGTGTGGAATCCCCCTCCTCACTCCCTTGAGCTACCCCTCACAGGATCTTCTCCCTCTTAGACTTCACCCGTTCCTCACTCCCTTTCAAGCTCTCTCTTCAAGTTCCCCCCAAAAGAATGAAGCTATAATGGCTGTCAAAGACGCTTACCAAGTGTCATGTCATAGCTTAAATAGAAGATTTCAAAATGAGCTTATTCATGCAAGTTGCCGACTTTATCGTCCAGGATGATATAAATATCATCCTATACGATTAGTACAATTTAAGCCCAATCAGCCCGGACGATTTGAGACGATCATAAGAAATTTGTTCATATCATCCTGAATGATAATATATCATCCTGGACAATCAGTATAAATCATGGAATATTATCTTGAACATCTCCCTGAAAAAGAGTTGTCCGATATCCAATCGTCCAGCATATCATCCCGTATTGTCCAGGACGATCCTGTGATAGTCCAGGACGATTTGATCGAATTAATCAGCCTTTAATGCTTTCCAAAGATACCAGATCAATTTAGGCATAATTGAGTTAGGTTATCTAGGACGATATGGATATCGTCCTGGCCGATTCCTAAAATAAAGAATACCTAAACTGATTATGGCGGCTGATTCTTTCTTAATTGAACCTATTATCTTAGCCGATACAAGTTTCATCTAGGCCGATCTTAATGATGGCTGCCTTAATGAGGATGCCCTAATTAGGATTTCTGCTTTTGGACAGATCGTCTAGGATGATAGGAATATCATCCCAGATGATGTTACTAAAAATAATAAATTCTAGGAAACAGTCAGAAAATCTTCCAAGTTACCAATCATCAGGAGCCACACCAAATACAATAGACTCATGAAAGGAAAAAGGGTACAAACTTACTCAGACCTAGTCTACCCAATCTTGAGCTGGTTCCAAATTGCAGTCTGATTGGGTGGACCTGAAATGTCAGTAGATAAGGCGGTCATAGAGAACATATCATCAAAATCATAATAAGAGTGTATGTAATAAGAGTGTTTGCTATCATCAAAATCATAATTCATGAAAATAGATCCGGAACAATTTCCCCCTTTTTGATGACAGCAAACATTATGATTTGAATTTGCAAACAGAAAACATTTTCTCATAATCTCTCCTTCACTAAAATAAAACTTTAAAAATAGGGGAGATAAAAATTTTTTTTTTGTTTCTAATTTTTTTAAAGAAAAATATAAAAACATACAAATTCAATAGTATGAAAAACATACAAATTTAACAGTACGTTCTCCCCCTTTGACATTATCAAAAAGAGAAGGGGAAAAAACAAAATGATTAAAAGACAAAACGATCTCTGATCTAGTGAATAAATCAAATATTCTTAAAATGAGAAAGTTACGTCTTGGTTTTAATCAAAAACTTAGTAGAATTGAATTGACAATGCATAGCCCAGAAAAGGTTAGAAATTTAGAATTTTATAATCCAAACTCAAGTTCTTTAAAAAGGCTCAAATACTTTTTAATTCACTATCTAAATCAAGGAATAAATTAGAAAAAGAAACACTAATTTTTCAAAACTCCTTTTATAAAATATATCTAATAGAAGATTAATGCACGAATTGTTGAATCATGAATCATGTTTTTCAAAATCATGTATTGAAAGTATCAAGGGTTTTCTTAAGCTTTTAAGATGTACAAGAATGGTAAGCATTAAATTTTGTGGGCTCATTTTATGCCTCTTGTCAATTTGAATGGCGCTCTTTGAGCATCTTTTGATTTTTGATAAACTTTTGTATATATTTTTCAATTTGGCGTCTTTGCACATCTTTTATTTTTTGCACCATTGGCCAATTTTTTTTTGAATATGCTAACTTTCTAAAATCTTAAAAACAAAAGTAAACCCATCCTATTGACAAAGAGAATTTCTTGATTAAGAAAATTATGAGTTAGATTCAATAATTTGCAAAAGATCCCTATGAGATAAATAAAATATAGGGAGATAAAAAAATTTTTAGTTTCAAAGACTAATTTAAAATATAAAAAAGATTTTAAATCAAAAGTAGAATAACCTTTTTTAGGAAACAGAGATTGAGAGTTAAAAGTATGAGTTTCTTTCCTTTGACTGTTTATAGATAAGTCAATCACAACTTACCAAAGATTTTAAGAAAATAGGAACTAGATTTTTCATTTTTAGAAAAGTGATTGTATGTGTTGATAAAAAAATTTCACGAAACAAGAAAAAAATCAAAGAATAAACAAAGACAAAAACACAAAATAAAAATGGAAACAAAACAAAACAAAAAAAGAAAATAAATAAAAATAAAACACAACACAAACACATAAATAAGGCTTTTAACCATTATCTTTCTCCTGGTCCGATGCTTCAGAAACCAGGTCTGCCCAGGAGATTTTTTGCTTTTCATTATTTCCCCAGTTTATAATTTGCTTTGATTTACCCTTTTCTTTTGCAGGAAAAAATCTTTAAATTAGGGCATTGATTATTCATATGTCCAGGCTTCCTACACCGAAAGCAAATAACGTCAAAAGAAATATTAACATTCTTACCATTTTTACCTTTATTCCTCTTTTGTTGATGTTTATGCTTTGGTGAGCTTTTTGATTTGCTTGACAAATCATTGCATTCGTCACCAATTAAGATATCTTTTTCGGTATCTTCAGCTTTTAGAACAATAGTTTCACCTGCATCAATAAGTTTTTGACCCAAACTTTGCTCGTAGGTAATGAGTGAGGCAATCAAATTATCAATAGAATATTTATTCAAATCTTTTGATTCATAAATAACAACTACTTAAGCATCAAATTTATCCAGAAGACAACGAAGAATTTTGTTAACTTTTTCAAATTTTGAAAATTCTTTTCCTAAAGTATGTAATGATGTCACAATTTGAATAAACCTAGTATACATGTCTAAGATTGTCTCATAAGTTTTCATGAAAAATAGTTCATAATCATGCGTTAATATATTCAACTTATATTTCTTGATTTCACTAGTGCCTTCGTATATGGTGTGTAGTTTATCCCAAATTTCCTTACCAGTAGTGCACGTGGATACTAACATAAAGTCTTTAAAATTTCTAGCACAGAAAAAGCAATTTAATGATTTTGCATTCAATTGAGCATTGAGTTATTCTTCCCTGTTTCATTGATTAAAAGAAATATCAGTTTAATTCCATTTATAACACGTGATGGTAATGTATAACCAATTAAAACCATATGCCAGATGCAAAAATCAATTGATTGCAAAAAAATAGACATGCAAATTTTTTAAAAATCAAATGTAATATTTTTAAACAAAGGTGGTCTGGTGATTGAATAACCTTCCGCAATATTATGATTTGAAAAATAAGTCATGGATCAAAATTCAAAAGCTTTTAAAAACTAGATTTTATGAATACTGCTCTGATACCACTTGAAAGTTCTTTAGGGATGTTAGGCCCAATAAACTAGCCTAAGGATAATTAAAACAGAGAGGTGAATTGGTATTTTAAGAAATTTTAAACCAAAGACAACAAACCAAAATCACCATAAAGAAATCAACGATGTGAAAATTAAATGCGGAAGTAATAAAGGAAAGAACACACCAGATTTATAGTGGTTCGATCAAACCTTGACCTACGTCCACTCCTTGGAGGCACCCTCCAAGTATTGCACTAACAAAGTGTCTCTCCTTTAGCCCCTACAGCTAGGCAGAGAAGCCCTTAAAAAATTACTTCCACCTTCCTCGGTGCGGCAGAGTTGCCAGGTCCTTTGACACCAAATAGATCTTTTTCTTTGGTAAACTTCCCTCAATACAAGCCTTGAATCCAATGGTATTAAGGTGCAAGCCTGCCGGAGCAACCGTGTGGAATCCCCCTCAACACTCCCTTGAGTCCCCCCTCACAGGATCTTCTCCCTCTCAGACTTCACCCGTTCCTCACTCCATTTCAAGCTCTCTCTTCAAGTTCCCCCCAAAAGAATGAAGCTACAATGGCTGCCAAAGATACTTACCAAGTGTCATGTCATAGCTTAAATAAAAGATCTCAAAATAAGCTCATTAATATAAGTTGCTTACCTTATTATCCAGGATGATATAAATATCATCCTGTACGATTAGTACAATTTAAGCCCAATCAGCTGGGACAATTTGAGACGATCATAAGAAATTTTTTCATATCATCCAGGACGATAATATATCATCATGGATGATCAGTATAAATTGTGGAATATCATCCTGAACATCGCCCTGAAAAAGAGCTGTCGATATCCAATCGTCCAGCATATCATCCCGTATCATCCAGCGCATCGTCCAGGACGATCCTGCGATCGTCCAGGATGATTTGATCGAATTAATCAGCCTTTAATACTTTCAAAAGATACCAGATCAATTTAGGCATAATTGAGTTAGATCGTCCAAGATGTTATGAACAATTTCCTAAAATAAAGAATACCTAATTTGATCATGGCGATTGATTCTTTATTAATTGAACCTATCATCCTGGCCGATCCAAGTATCGTCTAAGCCGATTTTAGTGACGGCTGCCTTAATGAGGATGCCCTAATTAGGGTTTTCTGCTTTTGGACCGATCATCCAAGATGATAGGAATATCATCCCGGACGATGTTACAAAAAATAGTAAACTCAAAGGAACAGTAAAAAAATCTTCTAAATTATAAATCATTAAGAGCCACACAAAATACAATAGACTCAAGAAAGGAAAAAGGGTACAAACTAACTCAAACCTAGTCTACCAAATCTTGACTTGGTTCAAAATTACAGTATGATCGTGTGGATTTGAAATGTCAGTAGATAAGACAGTCATAGAGAATATATCATCAAAATCATAATAAGAGTTTTTGCAATAAGAGTGTTTGCTATCATCAAAATCATAATCCATGAAAATAGATCAGCAACAAAATCATCTCATACTTTCTTTAGGAATAGGGTGGTACCTATACTATTGCAACTTATTTTCATAACTATATTTTCATATCATGTGTGTTTTTTGATGATTCCAAAATAATATTATATTGACTATTTTTTCTCCTGACATATATTAGAAATATTACTTTTTTTATCTGTGTGTACTAACGTTTCTAAGAAATCATACTCCATACTGCAGAAGACTTCACGTTAGATTAGATTATGATTTACTATTTTTAAAGTCTATATTTTTTATACTTTTTTTGAGTATGAAAAAGTGTGATTGTAATTGGGTAACTTTGTACACACACACTAGAGGAGTGTAAAAATTTGTAAATTTTTAAAAGTAATCATACTATACAATTTTGGATCACACGAGACGATTTGAATTGAGTGTTCCTCCAAAAAATTGTTAATCAAACCCTGCTATTTAAATTTTCCAAGTCTTGTTTGAAATGTATGAAGTTAACTTCAAACAGACGACATCTAGAGTACGAAATAGATACGTACAAGCTCGTCCCAATGAACCTCTAATTTTTTTTGAACTATTCATACTATATGATCTTAGGTTTGTATAAATGACATCCATAGTACAAAATGGTTGTGTATCTTTTTTGTCCATACAAATGGGTAAATTTTTTGAACTTTTGTACTATACGATCATAGGATCATATAGATGACTTCTAGAGTATGAAATTATTGAGTCCATTTTTGTATAAAATAAAACATGGTTTGATTAACATAGATCTTACTATATGATATGGATCTTATATAGTATGTTATTTAGAGTATGAAATCATTTTGTACTGAATCTTACCAGATGAATCTGTTCAATTTTAAACTGATCATACTATATGATGTCAGTTCGTACACAGATAAATCAGAGTATGAAATTAGTTCATATTGGAGTGTACGAGCAAATTTTAATCTATTCATACATGCGATCGTTGATCATACTATATGATCATGGATGGTCAAATTGAAAAATTTTAGTTTTCTGGATGATTTTTTCTGTCTTTTGTATATAAGGTCCTAAAAATTTATTGCGGATGAATCTTTCTTCATGTTTTCTTTGAGAGCAAGTGTGAGAGTGTCGAGAGAGATATTAAAAGTGGAATTTGTGAAGGATTCACAAGAATGCCCAAAAGTGAGGATCTCTTTATAAGTCTTGTCGAATCTCTTCCTTAATTCTTTAAAGTTGGTCGAGAGAAGATATTTGGAGAAAATCTGATTCTCTATCTATACCTGGAGGGTGTGAAAGGATGCCAGTTCTCTCCTGACACTTAGAGAGAGTGAAAGGATGATGATACTCTGTTGACACTTAGAGAGTGTGAAAGGACAACGGTACTCTACCGACATTTGGAGGTTGTAAAAGTATGACGACACTCTATAACACTGGGGATTGATGGAAAAGAGGGTAATTATAAAGGCTTCTCCACCTTACTGTGGGAAAAAAGGAGATTCACTTTGGTAATAGTGCAATACCTAAAGAGGGAGTCTTTAGGGAGTGGATATAGGTCTAGTTGAAACAAACCACTATACATTTTTGTGTTTTTATATTTCCTCATTTTTTTCTTCACATTTTAATTCTTTTGTGGTTGAAAAGTTTTTATTTTGTTAAAACTTTTAATTGTGCTAAAAGTAAAAAAGGGTTTTCTAAAAAAAATTCTAAGAGGTTTTTTAAATTATTAATTCACCCTCTCTTAGTTAGCATTGGGACAATTGTATTAGGTCTAACAACCTATACGGACTTTTAAGTGGTATCATATCCTACTTTCAAACTTTAAGGTTTAAAAGATTTTTTGAAAATGATCATGGCTAATTTTTGAAACCGTAACACACTTAAAGGGTATTCTATCAATAAACCCCTATTATTTGATAACATCTCTTTCTATTTTTGGAAAATATGTATGTATACTTTTCTTCAATCGTTTGACTATCACATATAGATTTTAATACAAGAAGGATACACTAGGCCAACTAAACTTGTAGATGGCATTAGATCTAAAACACTATTTGCTGACTGGACTGTAGAAGAAAGAGACTTAACCTAGTTAAATACTAAATGTTTGAAGAATTTTTCTATGCACTTAAATCTAAAGACTATATGCATGTCTCTACCTATAAAAGTGTAAAAGAAATTTGGGATAGACTTTGTATCACATATGAAGGGACTAATGAGGTTAATTAATCTAGATTGAATATTTTGTTGCATCATTATGAACTATTTTGCATGAAATCAAATAAATCAATAACTAATATATATATATATTTCACACAAATAGTAACCTCCTTGCATGCTTTAGGTAGGGAACTAACGAATGCTAAAAAGTAAATGAAATACTTCAAGGTTTACCTACTAATTATGATGCCAAAATAACTGCTATTATAGAGTCTAAAGATTTAAATGTTTATTCTATTGACAATCTTCTTGGATCACTAATTGCTTATGAGCTAGGAGTGACTCAAAGACAGATTAATATAGCTGAGAAGAAAAAGAAGAAGAATATAGTGTTGAAGGTGGATGACTCGGAAATTAATCAGTCTTATCCTGATGATGAAGATGACATTGTCTTGATTACAAGGCAATTCAAGAGTTTTCTAAAAAGAAAGAAAATGAGACATCAACAGTAGAATAAATATAAGTTCCACAAAAATGCTAAGGCTTCTAATGATGTTATTTACTATGAATGCAGGAAGCCTGGATACATCAAATCTAAATACCTAAATCTAAAAGCCAATCTTAGCAAGGAGAAAGTTTAAGAGAAAACAAATATGAAGAAGGGAAAGAAGATATTGTAGAGAGTATTTTGGGTAGACTCAGCTTCAGATTTTTCATAAATTTGTGCTTAATGGCTAACAAATTTGATCAGTCAGATCAAAAAGAGATATGTGACTTAACCTATGAAGAGTTATTTAATGTTTCTAAAAAATACATATTGCATATATAAAACTTAAAAAGATGCATGCTAGGTTAAACATAGATTTCCTAGAATTATAAAAAGAGCATGAAATCCTTAGGAAAGATCACACACTGATTAATAGCAACCACATGAAACTATTGGATGAGTTTGATAAATTGAACAAATATCATGAACTATTAAAATCATCCCACACTAAACTTGAAAAAGATTTTAAAATATTTGTAGATGAATCTGTTAGTAAAGATCATTATTTAAATCTTGACAATGTTGTGTTAAAAAGTACAAACTCATTTTTTTAAAGCACAATTGAAACCATTTGAGGAAAATAGGTTTCCACCTACACCTGAACAATTTTTCAATCCTGATAAGAAATAAAAAATTTTAAAACCTATTAAAAGACAATTTTACTTATGTCGATTACAAAATCTTTTTCCTAGAGTTAAATGTTTTTTCTTATGGAATGATTGGTCATATATCTCACACTTGCACAATTCATAATAAATCATATCTAGTATGGAGATCAAAGAAGTATAAAAATAATAATATTAAACATGCATCAAGATTAATTTTTCTAAGAGGAGAACCAAAACTTGTTTGGGTTCCCAAGACTAACATTTGATTATTTTATAGAATTTCTCTCATGCAAGACCTCATGAGAGTATTTGGTACATGGACAGTGGATATTCAAAATATATGACTGGAGACACTACAAAATTCATAATGCTGGAAGCTAGTAATATAGGCAAGGTTACACTGGGAGATAATACCACTAGAAAAGTGTTTGGTACATGTATGATTGGAAACTTAAACAATTTTTTCATTGAGAATATTTTACTTGTAGAAAGCTTAAAACATAATATATTGAGTATTAGTCAGCTGTGTGATAAGGGTTATAGTGTAAAATTTTTTTCCCACTAGTTGCTTAATAAGCCAAAATGGAATTGATGTTTTAAATGAAATTAGGATAAATAATGTGCACATGCTTGATTTAAATTATATGAAATCTCTTAATATTTTTTGTCTAAAAATAATTTCTGATGAATTATGGTTATGGCATAGGAGACCAAAAAAAATCTTAGGAAAATTACCCAAAAAGAACTTGTTAGAGGAATACCAAAACTAGACTTTACTAAGGATCGATCACTTGTGTGAAGCATGTCAATTAAGAAAAAATGTGAAGTCCTTTTATTCTATTAAGGATCTTAGAACTAGCAAACTATTGGAAATTATTAACATGGATCTTTTTGGACTAGTTAGCACTGTAAGTCTAGGAGGTAAAGTATTAGAATTTATAATTATTGATGATTTGTATATTCACTTAGGTTAAATTTTTATTTTTAGGGAAATTTTCAATCCCTATGAAACCTTTTCTAGTGACCTCTTATTTGAGGTCTATCAATTACACCTTGTTTAGACATATCTCTAAGGCCAACCATCGAAATTTGAGCTTAATCCAACATTCATAACCCCTCAAACTGAATCTTTTCCAAAAGGCTACAAAACCTCCAGTTATCTACAAACCATGCCACTGGACTTGTCACCCTTTAGATCTTGGCCTTACAACCCTTTTCAAAACTTCCAACTAATTTCATGACCTTCATTAGGACCTATTGATTAATACTCTACATCTTTTAGATCCAATTTGACCCAAATTGTCTAAGGGGTTAAAATGACCAAAATGCCTTTTTAAAGGGATTTTTGGACTTTTCCCTTGAGCTTAATCCAACCCTTCTATCTCAAACCTCAAAACCAATTTCAATTGATCATAAACACCATTAGGAATACATTAGACCCAAACCCATGCTTTGGTGTTATTTGGTTGACCAAGTGAAGCATGGTTGACTAAGGTGCTCCCTTAGGGATCAAATGGACATTTCAAACCAAATACCCTCTTCTTTGCATGAGACCACTCCCATTAAGTTCATGTGATAAAATTGAATTCAATGGACCCAACTTTTGGTGCTAGGTCAACTTGGTTGACCAAGTCAACAAAATTTGATCAAACTTCACATACACCCCTATTCAACCAAACCCTTTGATCAAGACCACTTCAATTCTATTTAGACCCATGGGGTGACCCCTTAGGCTCCCAAGAGACACTTCTTAGAGACCCAACCCTTGGGCTCAATTGAATTAGCTATTTGTGTTGACCCAAGTGAAAGTTTGTTAGGGATGTTTAGCCCTCATGAATTAGTCCTGAGGCTAACCAAGAGGGGGGGGGGTGAATTGGATATTTAAAAACTTCTTTAACTAAAAGAAAAATCTTTTTATTTATTGCAGAGGAAACAAATTGAATCAATAAAAAGATTAATCAGAGATTTCATCCAAGTAGTTAATCATAATAAAAAATAAAGTGCAGAAGATAATAAAAAAGAACATACTAGATTTATAGCGGTTCAGACCAACCTGACCTACATCCACTCCTCAGACCCTTCAAGTATTGCACTAAACCTTTAGTGACACTCCTTCAACCCCCACAGCCAAGTGAAGAAGCCCTTACAAAATCACTTCTAGCTTCCCTTATGCGGAGGAGTAGCTGAGTCCTTTGACACCAAAGAGATCTTCTTCTTCCCAAAACTTCCCTCTATATGAACCTTGAATTTGATGGAACTAAGGTGCAAGCTTGTAAGAGCAATTGTGTGAAAACCCCTCCACACTCCCTTGAAACCCCCTCTAAGGATCTTCTCCCTCTCTCAAACTCCACCTTGTCCTCTCCCCCTTTAGAGTTCTCTTTAAGTTTTATCCAGAAGAACGAAGCTTTTATAGCTGTCAAAGACACATACCAAGTGCCTTGATAAATGTTAAATAGAGGGCTTTAAAAAACCATAAAAATTAATCTTAGTAGCAAAAATCATCCAAGCCGATCGCATGATCATCCTGTATGATGTGCTTAAAAAGAGGGCTTTAGATAACCCTAAAAACTCAATTCTGATGCCAAATATCATCCTGGATGATCGCAGGATCATCTAGTATGATGTGCAGAATTTAACCTAATAGTCCTGGATAATATTAGGATAGTCCTGCATGATTAGTTCAAATTTATACATATCATCTAGGACGATATTATGGATCATCCTGGATGATTAGAAGAAATCTATGGTTTTTCGTCTTGGACATTTTAGGAAAATCAAATATGTCAGCAAATATCATCCGATACTATATATGGATCGTCCAGGATGATATAATTGAATAATTTAACCATAATTAATCCCCTAATCATATGATCAATTTAGGTTTGATTTATATTGTTCGTTCAAGATGATCTAGATCATCCAAGAGGATTAGAATAAAATTTTAATCTTAAGTTTTTGCCAAAATTATTATTGGTGGCTATTTTCCATGATCATAATGAATCATCTTGGTTGATTGAAATTGTCTAGTATGATTAGTTAAAGAGCTGATTGTCCTGGATGATATAAATCGTCCAGTATGCTTAATTCAAAACTTGAACTTCTAGTTTTGACTTTATCTCATTCCTGCTATATGTGTGTTTGTGGATGGTCACCAAACAAGCATACACTCTTACAGGACTTGACTCAAGAAATTAAAAAAACATCAATGAATATTATAAAAAATATTACAACATAACCTATTTTACTCAATCTTGAGCCCTTAATTTTTATTGGATGGTGCATAGAATTTTTTAAAAGTTAGTACACACACAAACAAAAATATATTGCAAACACAAGTAGATTACATGATGTGAATCATAATATTTGAAACACCAAGTGCCAAAGAGAGGTTCTCCTTGAGCCATTTTTCAATCCTAGCCAAATTGAACCCAACCAATGGTGGCATTAGGTCTCCTTTGACCCAATGCATCTTCCCTAGCCTGCCCACGTCTTGGGTCAAATTGGTTCAAAAGTTAGGCTAACCTAAAGTGGCCAAAACCACTTGGGATTGAGCCAATTCCCACCCTAAGATCAAATGAATCTAGCCAACACCTCCACTAGGTGGACCTAGGTCCAACACACCTTCCCTAGCCCAGCCCTTGGGTTCACTTGGGTCAACATCTAGGCTAGCCCAAAGTGGTCAAAAACATATTGACCCGAGCCATTTCCCACCTCAGGGAAATTCAAACCTAATTATCAATTGCATTGGGTGCACCTAACCAAGACCTACCTCCCACATCAAACCCAGGGTCTAGCCTAACATGGTTTAAACCCAATTTGACCGAAACCAAGTAGGTTTGGGTCAACCCAAGCCATTCCATCAAATTGGACTCCCCCGGGTCCAATTGAGCTCACACTCAAGCTCGCCACCTCCCCATCATCCTTTTTAGGTCAACCAGACCCTAGGCCCTAGTCATCGGTGGTTGGAACCAATAGAGATCAAGCTTCAATGGTATCCCAACTTTGGGCCTGATCCCGAGTCTTCCAAAGCCTTGCAACACTGGCTTCAGGTTCACAATCGCTCTCGGGGACTGTCTCTTGCTACCTGGAGCCCATCTAATGGCCATCCCAAGCGACCCCGATCGTCCATGCCTGCGAAATTGAGCTAAACATGGTAGCTCATTCCATAGCGGATCATTAAAATCCAAGCTTTCAAAATCACTCCTTAGAGCTCCCTCAATGCTCTTATTTCCCAATCTCGCTATCGCTTTCATCCACCCGTTCAAGTGAACTCTATTAAAATACATCTATGGTTTGCTCAAAGTCATATCTTCAGCCATCCTTCTACCCTAGCATTTAAAGAAGATCTACTCACCTCCATCCCTTAAAGCTTCCTGATAGAGAAGCTCATATGTTGAGACCTTCTTTGTGATAATATTTCCAATCCCAAGCTCCTTAGACAGGTAGTTCAGCCAAGTGTGAAGGAAACCGTCACCCTAATCGATTTCCATAGTTTTGGGTTCATGCGGGAGGTGGAAGATGTAATCCTAGCCATTAATCTTAGTCAATGGTTTAGTTTAGATCCCATGATTCAATAGGCCATTTAATCTGAGCCGTCTGATCTCTCATCCGACGGCTACATTTAACCCGACCATTATCCCATTAGCTGCCAATGATTGCCCCGCCAATTGGAAGGTGCCACGTGTAAAGCGCTCGCTAACTAGATAATTAAGGGTTTAATTTCATAGAAAATTATGGGAAATTTGAAAAAATCATATCTCCCCACACACATGACCGATTTAGGTGTTCTTAAGCTCGTTGGAAAGATCTTAGGGAGACCTTCAAAAGCCTTTTATTCTCAAACCCTAATTACAAATATGTTAAGTTTAATTTTAGTTTGAATGTTTTCTCTATTATTGCATTTATATGCTTGATTTAGTCACCAAGCCATGAGACTTAGGGAGAGTCAATTTGGAGATGTCCCTGACATGTCCAAAATTTCCCTCCCTTATTTGAGGTTTCTAAGGGCATTATTCCATCAATTTGATCTTAAGGGTCATGGTTTGACCCTTCAAATTACAATTGATGCTATGATTTTTCCAGTGGGAATTAGGAGTTGATTTTTTGTGTGATGGTGATAATTAGCATAAGGAGTTTAGAGCCACAAATTTTACCCCAATCTAATCCTTGGATAGCTCCCTAGGATTTTTCCAAGGTGACTTATATGTCACCTTAGTTGGCTTGTTTAACCACCTTAGAGAGCTCCATTTGGGCTCAAATTTAGTGTATTTGAACATTTAGATTAGGTCATCTCATGGCCCAAATTTCACTGAATTAGTTGCCCATTTAGTCCACCAATTAAGAGCTTCAAAATCCCCCCCTAGAATTTATTTAGAGCCTTAAATATTTCACTAAAAATGCATATTAAATCTAAAAAATTCACGTAGGGACTCTAATTAGTCAGGTCTCAACCCTTAATCAAGAAAAACTGAAATCCTAATTAGCCATACTCTAATTTTATCTTAATTTATGATTTAAGGAAAAATTGATATTTAATTAAATTAATTAATTTAAATATTAGTTAAATATCTCAATAAATTATTAAACACTTGATAATACCTCCTTAAATCATTTCTAATCTTTGGGGGGGGGGGGGGAGATTTCAAAAAGTTTGGAAACCATTTAGGTCCAAATCACTAAAAAGGGCTTTTAATTAAAATAACTTAATAAATCACTGACCTTCCAAACACTATAATTAATTGTAGAAAAATCCAATTTAATCAAACTAAAAGGCTTCTAACTGAAACTAAAATCTAGTATTTTCTAAAAATACAAAACTTTCAAAATTTAGTCAAAGTCAAAATACAGGCTTAAAACCTCAAAAACTCATAACTTCTTCTAGAAAATACCAAATTGAATATACTAATAATGTAATCACTTATTTTAAGGCCTAATGTCTATTAAAGAACTTAAACCCTCAAGATGAAGTTTAATTCTAAAAAACAACTTTCAACTCCATAATCAACTCACTAAGACAACCCTGATAACCTGAAAACTCCATAATCTACTAAAATTCCAAGAAAATTTTTGAATTGATTAATCAAACCCTTAACAAACGGAATCAACCTAATCAACCCTGATTATTATTGGGTAACCCAGGCCTACAAGGCTATTAACTTAGCCCCAAGGAAGGTGAAATAAACTTCATGGTTTTGGTGTGCAATAAATGCATCAGTCATCAAATAACTAAAGTGCATCCAAATCAATCATCAATACATTAATACTTAAGCTCTAACATAAAACCTCCCTTCAACCTTAATAAAATCAAACTTTAGATAACTTCTATAAATTACCTAGCTTAGGATCTATCCCAGTCTCACGACCTTATTACACAATCTTTAAATGATTTGCTAGGACAACCGACTCTAGATCTAGATTTGGTCGGTGTTTACTTTTTACTGTGTGCCAAATTTTTTGAGATTTCATTGCATGTTGTGATTAAAATTTCCTGGCATGTTTGCTTACTTTTATTGCACTCTGTGGATGAATGTTGTGTTTGGCAACTAGATTACCCTTAGGATAGGAACGATCTTGATATTCATTGAGTTTTCTACAGGTAGCCACACTCATATAGGGCATTAAATAAGGCTAAATAAATAATAAATATATTTGCTATAGGTACATCTGCTGCTCTGCCCCCTAATAAAAAAGATCATGGCCATGAGTGTTTACTTCTTTGCATATATAGCTTGGGAATATTTTATGATATTTAAATACTTAGGATAACCTTGCAGGAGAGTCTAGAATTTTTGTTTCATATTAATATAATTTATTTGAGTATCAAGTTGTGAAAGTTGAACTTTGAGTCAGGGATATATTAGTCCAAAGCTTGGATTCCAAAGAGGAAAACATACCCCTTTGGGAGATAGTCCTTTCCTATTTTGAATTCCAAATTTGGACCACCCTTTCCTACCCAAAGAAGAAATAGTAACATTCCCATCAAGCGAAGTTCTCTTTTCCATTTGGGTAGCCAGCTACGAAGAAACAAAGAAGCCCGAAGGAGAGAAGACTGTAGAACTGAAGACAAAGAGTATCCCACTTAAAGTCACTTGTATCTATATTAGGATTAGAATCTAGGTTATTATTATTGGTGCTTGGCCAATTTACTTTTGTAAAGAGAGTTACTATTTGCATGTTTTACGTTCTTGCAACTTGTATAGTTTTGATGATTCCAAATATTATTATTTTAAGTATTATATTCTCCTAACACTTTTTGGAAGAATTGTTTTTGCTCTTGTGTGGACTAACATTTCAGGATAATCATACTCAAGACTACTGAGGACTTCAAATCAAATTCAGCACATCATAGTTTGGAAATTGATGTATGTATTTTTTATTCTATTGAGTTGAGAGACTTTGATTATAATTGAGTAGCTTAGCACACACACACACTTGGGGAGATCTTTAAAAAATCATACTGATCGTACGGGACGAACCAAGTTCGTACGGGATGATAGGTTAGTTATCCCCTCGGAAGAGCAATGGAACGAACAGGAAGTGAGAAAATTTTTCTAAGTCCTAATCGTCCAGACGAATTTCCCTATTCATCCCGGGACGATGTGCTCTGGATTATCACTTTGAAATGTTCGTCCACATGAAGTGTACCATTCATTCCTGGATGATGGGCTCTGGATTTCTCACTTTATATTAATCGTCCAAACAAAGTGTGTAATTTGTCCAAGACGATTAGCTCTGGATTCTCACTTTGTGCTGATAGTCCAGACGATTCATCCTGTTCGTATCAGGATGAAGTTATCTAGACATATGACATGAACTATTTATCCAGAAGAACACTCATCTTCGTCCTAGGATGATGTCCTCTATTCCTTAAAAATTTGGGATCATCCTGCAGTTTCATTCGAATGAACCCTTGATATAATTGTTTGTCCCAAGATGAACTTAGTTTGTACGGGATGATAATCGGGTACGAAGTCAGTTCATACCAATATACATTGGGTTCGTATGAAACTATTTTTTATACTATTCATACAAGATGATCTGACTTGAAAGTCAACAGTATTTTGACGATTTTTCATGTCTTTCCTATTTAAGGTCCACTTAAAACTGTCTTGTAATCTTTTTGCCTCTTGATCTTCGTGTAAAATGAAGGGAGAGTGAAGGAGAGAGTGTGAGAGAGTGTTTGAAGGAGGATTCTTACTACTGGAGAGTGAAGGATTCATTTAGTACTTAAAGGTAAAAATCTCCAATTATGCTTTTTGATTACTTCACTCTTTTCTCTTGTCCTTCTAGATTTCTTGTGAGAAGATCTGTAAAGGAGATCCGATTCTCTATGACACTCGTGGAGTGTGAAAGGACGAAGGGTTCTCTACCTACACTTGGAAAGTGTGAACAGCCGAAGGGTTCTCTGCCCACACTTAGAGAGTGTGAAAGGACGGATGGTTCTCGGCCAATACTTGGAGACTGTAAAAGGATGGACAGTTCTCTGCCAACACTTGGAGAGTGTAAAAGGATGATGATTTTTTGCCGCACCGAGTAGTGGTGGAAGAGAGTTTTTTTTGTAAAGCCTTCTCCGCCTTGCTGTGGGTGCAAAAGGAGGGTCACTAGTAGTTTTAGTGCAATATTCGGAGGGTGCCTCCGGGGAGTTGATGTAGGTCGTATTTGACTGAACCACTATAAATCTTATGTCTTTTTATTTTTCACTGCTTTTGCTTTTAACTTTACTGTATTGTTTAATTTGTGGTGAAAACCTTTTTCTACAAAAATTCACTAAAGTTATTATCGGTTTAAATTTCTAAAGAGGGATAATTTTTAATTACCAATTCACCCCCCTTGGTTAGCCGCTGGGATATAAGCTTAGGTCTAACAACCTAATTCATATTAAACAAGTTTCAATAAGTGATATTAGAGCTTTGTTTCAAAATTATAAGTTTAGACAACTTTTAGATTAACGTAGATGGCTATATTTGGAAACCAAAATACACCTGAGGGTTACTCTATAACTAGACCTTCATTGTTCGACAATATTACTTTTGATTTTTGAAAAACACGCATGTCTATATTTTTACAGTCACTTGATTATCATGTGTGGATCTTAGTTTAGGAAGGGTATGCAAAACCAACTAGACTAGTTGACGGAGTTATAGTTAAAACACCTTTTATGGACTGGACAGTAGAAGAATATGACTTAGCACAACTAAATGTCAAAAGCTTGAATAGTTTCTTTTGTGCTCTTAAACCAGATGATTACATGAGGGTTTCTACTTGCAAGAGTGGAAATGACATATGGGATAGACTTTGTATAACTTATGAGGGGACTAATGAAGTTAAGCAATCTAAACTTAATATCTTGTTGCATAATTATGAATTATTTAGCATGAAAATAAATTAATCCATTTCTGATATGTACACAAGATTCACATAAATAATCACCTCTTTACAAGCATTGGGTAGGGAACTAACGAATGCTGAAATGGTTAATAAGATACTTCATTGTTTGCTTACTGCTTATGATGCTAAAATTACTACAATTATAGAGTCTAAAGATCTAAACATTTACTCTATTGACAATCTTCTTGGATCGCTAATTGCTTACGAGCAAGGAGTTAGCCAAAGAAAGATTGATGGAGGAGAATCATGAAGGGAGAAGAATATAGCACTGAAAGTGGAGGAGCCAAAGAGTGAACACTCATAACCTGAGGATGAAGACGATATCGCACTAATGACTAGACAATTCAGAAGCTTTCTAAAGAGGAAGCAAAAGAGACGCTAGCAATAGAATCGAGGTAAATTTAATAAAAATGTAAATTTTTCAAATGATGTTATTTGCTATGAGTATAGGAAACCTAGACATATTAAGTCAGACTGCCCAAAACTCAAAGCCACTCCTAGCAAGGAGAAGGTAGAGGAGAAACCAATTGTAAAGAAGGGCAAGAGAAAATTCCAAAGAGCTTTCTGGGTGGACTCAACTTCAGACTCGTTAGAGACGGAAAAGGAAGAGGAAGTCACTAATCTGTGCTTAATGGTCGATACTCTTGATCAGTCAGATCAAGAAGAGGTATGTGACTTGACTTACAATAAACTTTTTGAAGTTTCTGAACATATATATGATGCATATTGAAAGTTAAAGAAAACGCATACTAGTTTGAATTTAGAATTTCTGGAATTACAAAAAGAACAAGAGATCCTTAAGAAAGATCATGCCTTAATTGATGACAACCACATAAAATTACTTGATGAGTATGACGACTTGAATAAAAATCATGAAAGTTTAAAATCATCCTATGCAGAACTTGAAAAAGAATTTAAAAATTTTAAGGATGAATCTGAGAGAAAAATTTATAGAATTAATTATACAAATCAAATTTTGGAAAATATGAATTCTTTTTACAAATTGAAGATAAACGTTCTTGAGGAAAATAAGATACCCCCTAGACTTGAAGATTTCACTAATCCTATTTTGTATCCTAAATTTATGCAATCCCTAAATAGACAGATGAATAGCAGAAGACTTAGGAATCTATTTTCAAAAGTCAAATGTAATATTTGTGGATTATTTGGATATATAGCACACACATGTACTTTGAAGAAGAAAACTTATTTGGTGTAGAGACCTAAGATGCATAAACCTAGACATATCATATATGCATCTGATTATAAATTATCAAAAGATTGATAATTTTGCAAGGTCGCTCTCACACAAGACCTTGTGAGAGCATATGGTGCCTGGACAGTGGTTGCTCAAAGCATATGACTGGAGATACTGCACAATTCATATTACTGGAAGACAGTAGTGGAGGCAAGGTTACACTTGGAGATAACACCACAAGAAAGGTGGTTGGGTCAGGTATGATTAGAAATCTTAAGAACTTTTTCATTGAAAATATGCTATTGGTAGAAGGCTTAAAGCATAATTTGTTAAGTATTAGCCAGCTATGTGATAAAGGATACTGTATAAATTTTTTTTCTACTAGCTGCATATTAAGCCTAAATGAAAATGATGTTTTAAATGGTATAAGGGTAAATAATATATATATGCTAGACTTGAATTGCATTAAAACTCCTATTGCTTTTTGTTTAAAAACTATTTCTGATGAGTCATGGCTTTGGCATAGGAGACTTTATCACTCTAGCATGAAAACCTTAGGAGAATTATCCAAAAGAACCTAATAACAGGTATACCAAAACTAGACTTTACTAAGGACCATCTTTGTGATGCATGTCAATTAGGAAAATAGGTGAAGTCCTCTTTTCAATCCAATAAGGATCTTAAAACTAGTAAACCATTGGAGATTTTACATATGGATCTTTTTGGACCAGTTGGAACTATAAGTTTAGGAGGAAAGGTATACGGATTTGTGATTGTGGATGATTATTCAAAATTCACATGGGTTAGATTTCTATATCATAAGAGTGAATCATTTGAGGAATTTAGAAACTTTTTGACTTGGATTCAAAAGAAGCTAGGACGTGAAATTATGACTATTCAAAGTGATCATGAAGGAGAGTTTGAGAATGAAAAATTTGAGGATTTTTGTAAGGAGAAAGGAATTGATTATAATATTTCTGCACCTAGAACCCCTCAACAGAATGGGGTAGTTGAAAGAAAAAATAAAATATTAATTGAAGCTGCCCGAGCCATATTGGCAGAATACTCACTTCCTAAATATTTTTGGGCTGAGGTGGTTAGCCAGCATGTTATGTTCTGAATAGGATGAATGTGAGATCAAAATTAAATAAAACCCCCTATGAGTTGCTAAAAGAAAGAACACTTAATTTGTCACATTTGTAGATGTAAGGTATTTAATCATAACAATGGAAAATCTGCCTTAGAAAAATTTGATCCAAAATCAGATGAAGGTATTTTTATAAGATACAAAAGTGGTGGAAAATCTTTTAGAGTATTCAATAAAAGAACTTTGGTAATTGAAAAAACCACACATATTGTATTTGATGAATCTAGAAATTTGGAAGAGCCAAATGTTGAGGAAGATGAGATAGAGATTAACTCCCAAAAGATTGATAAAATAAATTTAGAAGAAAATTTGGAGGTAGAAAATTCTTTGCCTAGAGATTTGAGATTTTCTAAGAACCACCCAAAGGAATTGATTATAGGTGAACCTAGTGAGGGTGTAAGGACTAGGCGTGGACTAATAAAAGAAGTTAATCATTCAGCCTTTATTTCAACCATAGAACTCATAAATATTGATCAAACACTTTCGGATGAATTTTGGATTTGGCTATGCAAGAAGACTTAAATCAATTTATAAGAAATAAAGTTTGAAAATTAACTACATGGCCAAAGGATCGAAGTATAGTTGGAACTAAGTGGGTTTTCGAGAACAAAAGAAATAACTCAAGTGTAGTCATTAGAAATAGAGCTAGATTGATGGCTAAGGGGTATAATCAGATTAAAGGGATTAATTTTGAGGAGACTTTTGCCCCTGCAGCTAAACATGAAGCAATTAGGGTTTTATTAGCCTTTGTCTGTTTTAAAGGATTTAAATTGTACCAAATGGATGTTAAAAGTGCTTTTTTAAATGGGGTAATACAAGAGAATGTTTTTGTAAAACAACCTCAAGGCTTTGAAAATTCTAAACACCCAAATCATATTTTCAAATAGAAAAAGGCATTATATGGATTGAAACAGGCACCTAGGACTTGGTATGAGAGGTTGAGCACATTCCTACTTGAGAGATCTTTTGAAAAAGAGAGTGTGGATACAACCCTCTTTTTGAAGAAAATTGGAGAGGATATACTCATTGTACAAATTTATGTTGATGACATCATCTTTGGATCTTCAAATAAAAATCTTTGTGATGAATTTTTTAAAATAATGAGTAGTGAATTTGAGATGAATCTAATGGGAGATTTAAGTTACTTTCTAGGCTTTAGCATTAAGCAAATTGAAAAGGGTACATTTCTTAGTCAGTCGAAATATGTTAAGAACATCCTAAAAAAGTATGACATGGACAATGCTAAATCTGTTAGTACACATATGAGTTCCTCAGTTCAGTTGGATAAGAACCCTAAGGGAAAATCTATTGATCAAAAGAAATTTAGAGGGCTTATTGGATCTTTGCTTTACTTGACAGCTAGCAGATATGATATCATGTTTAGTGTTTATTTATGTGATAGATTTCAATCAGATCCTAAAGAATCACATTTGATAGCAGTAAAAATGATTTTAAGATATCTGTTAGGAACTTAGAACTTAGGAATTTGGTATCCTAAGTTTAGCTTTTCATTTGAAATAATTGGTTATTCAGATTCTGACTTTGCAAGTTATAGAGTTGATAGAAAGAGCACTTCTGGAACATGTCAGTTTATTGAAAATTCTTTAGTCTCTTGGTCCAATAGAAAATAAAATTTGGTAGCCCTATCTACTACTGAAGTTGAATACATTGCATTAGGAAGTTGTGTGGCACAAGTACTTTGGTTAAAATAATAGTTGATTGATTTAGGATTAACCATAGGCACTATTCCCATTTATTGTGATAACACTAGTGCTATTTGCATTTCTAAAAATCCTATTCAACATTCCTGAACCAAACATATAGACATCAGGTATCATTTCATAAGGAATCATGTATCCAAAGGCGAAATTGAACTAATTCATGTTTCTACAGAAAATCAACTTGCAGACTTTTTTATAAAACCACTAGCCTTTGATACTTTTAGTACATTAAGAACAAAGCTTTGTCTGATCAATTTGAATGCTTAATTAAAGTGATTCTGCAACATTGATGTGTGTTTTTCAACTTAGTGATTTTGTGTGTATTTTTGATGTTGTGATTTTCTATATTTTTTATCATTTTTTTATTATGTTTGTGTGTGTTTGGTTTTGAGAATTCTTGTACATGTTGTTTTGTGTTCTCTCACATCTAGATTTTTGAATGCATGCTTCAAAATTAAGTGAAAATCATCCGGGACAAAAGTAATTTCATACAGGATGAATTATTTTGTGTATTAACTGTCGGATTTGAACGATTTGCATACAGTTTTTTAGTTTTCATTTTACTGTTCATCTGTACAATGGTCACGATCATCCGGATGATCTCTTCAATCATATGTATGAATGTAGATAGTTAAACGGATAAGGTCTTTTTCATTATGCATGATCATACATATAAACTTATGGTTCGTACATACGAACGCTTGGCGATTCGATGTGGGGGACAGTTTAAACTGCTATAAAAACAATCTTAAATGTCTGATCATTCGGGATGAATACCTGTTTGTCTGTACGATCATTTAATCAAAAGTCTATATGAAAGGACGCATCATAACTTGTGTGATTACAAAAAGCCGTTTCATTTTTAGACTCATTTGTTCATCCATACGAAATTTTGTTTGTACGTATGAACTCAAATTCATACGGGACAAAATTATTTTTGTGTATACGAAAACTCATTTTTTCATTAAATTGAAGGCTTTTGAACTCAAATGTCATCACTTCAAACATCCCTTTCAAATCCCTATTCAACTAGATCTTCTTCATGGCTAGCTCTAGCAAAAGACAAAAGGCTAAGGGACCATCAAAAAACTTTAGTGAAAACTTTCTGTCCAAGGCTAATGAGGAGTCATTCCCTAGATTTGCTTATGCAAAAATCACTCCATCTAGAGTCCTTCTACAAGAGCAAATCAATTTTAAGGCAATGAATCTGTTTGGCCTCATTCTCACTCTTGTCAACTTCTACAATAAGGAGACCTTTCACTACTTTCTTGCGAACATGTCCTTTAACTCTAATCATTCTGTGATTAGATCCTATGTGTTTAAGAAGAAGTAGAAATTACTAAAGAGGACATGGGAATCTTTTTAAACTTAAGGACTCAAGGGATTAGAGCCCATACTTTAACTTCTTCCTCTTATTTTGACTGGTCTGCTATAAATGATATTCTTAGAGGATATGGTGGGATAAGTCATATACCCAAAGTGTCAACTCTTAGTCAAAAAGCCCGAATCATCCAGCATGTTCTTCGTATTTCTATTATACATAAAGCTGGTGATTGAGTAAACATTACTTCACTTCTTTCTACTGTGACTTATCTAATCATGACTAGCCAACCTATAGATGAAGCCCAACTACTCATTGACTACATTTATGGACTTTCTGAGATTGGTCATGTCTCCTATAAGAGAAAGAAAAATATTGCCTTAGAACATCTTGTGACTCACATTTTGGAGAAGAAATATGATCTAGTTCATCCAGTTCAAGATTTTGAATAACCTCTCTACTTCAACGATGGATCTTTTCGAGCAATCTTCAATAAAGATGAACCAGGTGAACAACATGTTATTAGTGACTCAGAGGAGGAACCTGCACCTGCACCTGCTGGTGAACCAAATTATCAAGATTTGGTTCACATATTTGATCGTTTAAAGACTCATTTTGATCAAAGATTTGATCAAATTGAAACTCACTTACAACAGCTGGATGCTCAGTACAATCAGGACATGAGATGGATGCGTGAGCAGATAGATGGTATAAGTTCCAATATGCTTATTATGAGTAGTTATTTTAATTTCTTCAATGCTCCACCTCCTCCAGATTAGGGTCCCTTAGAATGATTTATGTACTTTCTTATGATCTTTTCTAGCTGATGTGATGTGTTTGTGATGTGATTGATGTGTTTTGTATTTGTTATGTGTTAGTATCATTTGATGTGTTAGCATTTAAGTTTTATGTTTTAAAGTTCAGATTGTAAGCGTATTGATATCATTTCTACTGATTGTAATATTCTTCATCATGATATCAATATAAGTTATCTTGTCTTGCTTTTTATTTTGTTTTGAAATGTGTGTTAGCCTATATGAAAATCCCTAAATTTTTTTATCTTACAATTGCTATACCTTGAACTACAACGCAAAATTGAATTCATTAGAAAATCAAAATTTTCTAAATTTAAGTTATGTTTATAACTTAATGTAATTAAGAATGTCATTCTCATATCTCTTATTAGACTAATTTAAATTTTTATATTATTATTGTAATTGTGAAGTGCTGTTTCTGCTCTGGGATCGTCCAGGCCGATCTGAATCGTCCCGGGACGATCAGTGGTAAATTCGTTCCAGAATTCTGTATAGAAGCTCCAGGTGATTTTCCTGTAGGTATCGTCCGGGCCGATAGGGGCATCGTCCCAGGCCGATCAGTTCAGTGCACAAGTCAGAGAGTAGAGGTTTTTATCGTCCAAGGAAATTAATTATCATCCTGAGAAATCGTCCCAGGATGATGTGGATTTGTTCAGATCGTCCCAGGACGATATTGCGATCGGCCGGGCCGATCTGTGTATTATAAAGTTGAAATCAGTCGTTTTGAAGAGAGAGAAAAATCAAAAAAATATAAAAATATCTTTGAGGAGAGAGAAAGTCGAGGGCTTTTTGGGAAAAGTTGATTTTCGGGCGACGCGGAGCTATTTTCGTCCGACGAGACTGTTCAGGAAATTGCTGTACGCAAGGTAAGGCACATTCCGCCTTTCTCAATTTTCAGAACCGACGTGTTTGGCGGTATTTTCTGTCCGGAATTGATTTCTATTCATGATTTTTGTCCGTATTTTTTGATTGGCTCAGTTTTTACCGCGTAAGTTTCTGTATGTGGTTGACGTGCCGAGTGTGCACATTTTGATTATTTTTTGGAAATTTTTGTCCTGGTAGTTTTGATTTGACGGTGTTTTTTGTCGACTGGATTTTTCTGTGTAGTCTAAAATTTGCTGAGCAGTAGAATTAAAGTCTTGTAATGTTGTTATCTACATTATGTGCAAATTTGGTATTCTGTGATTTTTCAAAAAAAATTGTGTAAATTCCGTATACAGACGTTGTGCTGCCCGATTTTTGTCTGATTTCTGATTTGTCCGGATTTCTTCTGAATTGACATGCTATCTGTATTTGCTGTATAAAGGGAGTTATAAGGGGCCTAGATCCTAAGAGATTCAGTTAGTGTCTGGGAAATCTGAAATGAGCTCAATCTGAAATCTGATATCTGTTCTGTTCAGGATCTGATGATTTCTGTTCTGGTGCTATAAGCACATCTGTTCTGGTGCCGTGAGCACAAAGGGAGGCATAAGGGGCCAGAATCCGAGAGATTCTGTCAGTGTCTGGGAAGGGAGGCATAAGGGGCCAGAATCCGTTGAGATTCTGTCAGTGTCCGGGAATCTGTTCTGACTTGTGTTATGTTCAGAATCAATTGATTTCTGACTTCCGTACGATATGATTTGATATGATATGATTCTGATACGATTCTGTTCTGTTCCGATATGATCTGAATTTCTGATTTTTGTACGATACTGATTCTGTGGATTTAATCTGTTTTGATTTGATTTGTTGTTCTGATCTGTACGACTCTGATTCTGATTTGATATATGTCCGTATAAGTTTTGATTTGATTCTGTTCTGATTCGAGATACGATTCCGTTCCGATTTATGAGTAGATTTTGGTTTGATGTGTTTAGTTTTGGATTCTGGAAGTTTTGATTGGAGGTTTGTCGCTTTGCTGAGCTGTTGAGCTCACTCTTGTTTTCTGGTGGTTTTCAGGTTCTGGGAAAGGGAAGGAAGTCCAGGAATAGATTTCAGAGTCTGATCAGTATAGGTATTATTTTATACTTTTGATTTTTGTACAGTCATGGCTTTTCTATTCTGTCTAAAAGCCATGTACTGTATTTGTAGATGATTGTTTTGAGGAAAAGAAAATATAGATATTTTGTTCCGCTGCATTTGATGTTTCATAGTAGCTCTGTGTGTTTGTGGTTGAGTTGAAATATTTGGAAGATTCATTTCCGAAACAAATTCTAAAACTAGATCCTGGTCTGTTTGTTTTAAGCTGGTCGCGACCCGGTGCGGGCGGGATCCGTCCCGGTCGGGTCGGGTCGTGACTAGGCTTTTTGGTGGTATCAGAGCAATGGTTTTGGAATCTGGTTGAATTGTACGACAGAGCTATAGGAAGTGATCTGTAAGTGAGTCGGTCTTGGGTTGTTCTGGGTTGTTTGGCTTTTTATTGTGTTGTTTTTTTGATAGTTTTCCAGATTTTTCTGGATTTTCTGTATGGATCAGCCAGACCCAGACATGACAGACGGGCAGAGTGCCAATCAGGCAGCACCAGTGGGGAGTACAGCCCCAGGGGCCGGTGCTGATACACTGTCTCAGTTTGCTACACTTGTTGCTCAGATGATGAGTGAGACTCAGAGCAGAGCTTATACCATCAGATCTGATGACATTGATAGACATCTCCAGATGTTTTTGAGATTGAAACCTCCGAGGTTTGAGGGCGCTGTTGAGCCCAGAGCTGCTGAGGAGTGGTTTAGAAGATTGGAGAAGACCTTCGATGGAATGCAGTGTCCGTTAGATAGGAAGGTGCCTTTGGCAGTATTTCTGTTGGATGGAGAGGCTGAGCATTGGTGGGTTGGCCAGCAGGAGGCCAGGTTTAAGGGCAGATTGAATTCTTTGATTACTTGGGAAGAGTTCACTGAGGTATTCCGAGACTGGTTCGTTCCCCCTTCTGCACGACAGCAGATGCAGGAGAGTTTTCTGAGGCTTGTTCAGGGGAGCAAGATGGTGATGCAGTACGAGGCTGAGTTTACTGCATTAGCTAGGTATGCCCCGCAGCTGGTTAGTACTTCTGCTGAGAGGTGCTACAGATTTCTGAGGGGATTACAAGATAGTCTGAGGCAGCCCCTGGTACCTTTTCACATTTCTGACTTCTCTGAGCTTGTGGAGCGAGCTCGTCTGATTGAGAACGACCTGATGGCTACTCAGCAGCGGTGGACTGTGAGTAGAAAGAGATTTGGAGGCGAGGCTTCAGGTAGTGGTTCCTCTGGGAAGAGGAGATTTGTAGCTGGTTCAGGATCTGGTGACTCCAGGAGGAGTGGAGGGTCGTCTGGTACTGCTGCCAGTACGATGAGTTCTGGATCTGTGAGTGGGGCACCTGTGTGCCAGAGTTGTGGACGGCGACACCTTGGCCAGTGCTACAGGATGGCTGGTCTGTGCTTCTGATGTGGTCAGCCAGGACATCGGATTGCAGAGTGTCCACAGACTAGATTTGATCGGCGTTCTGAGTTCCAATCTGAGGGCTTTGTCAGACCTGCCGGTTCAGCAGCAGGAAGACCGAGGACTGTTCCTCCACGCCCTGAGGGATCTGGTAGAGGTGGTAGTTATAGTTCTGTACCACGGAGACCACCTACTATTAGTGAGAGGCTCCCTCTGCAGAGTAGTTCTGTTGCTTCAGCTCCAGTTCCAGTTCAGCCACGAGTTTACAGTCTGAGTCAGCAGGAGGCTCGTGATGCTCCAGATGTTGTGATAGGTACGATTTACATTTTTGATCAACCCTGTCGTGTTTTGTTTGACTCTGGAGCTAGTCACTCTTTTCTGTCCGAACAGTGTTTTGAGGCTTTGCGTTTGGATTCAGTTTTGTTGCCGGTTTTTCTTTCCATGATTTTGCCGGCTGGAAGTAATTTGATTGCCCGCAAGTTTTGTTTTTGTGAGATCGACATTGCTGGCAAGAAGTGGAAATCAATTCTGATTCTGTTGCCGATTTCTTCATATGATGTGATTCTGGACATGGATTAGCTGAGTCTGTATGAGGCTCAGATTGACTGTCTGAAAAAGCAAGTGAGTTTGCTTGTGGCTGGAGAGCGATGTGTATTTTAGGGATTACGAGGTGTTCTCTCTAGTCTGATTTCTGTGGAAGAAGGGATGCCCAGTCTTTTTGGCTTCGGTGCGGGATCTGAACCTGGAGGTTGGTTCTGTTTTTGAGATCCCTGTGGTACGGGAGTTTGCTGATGTTTTTCCTCAGGAGTTGGTTGGTTTACCTCTGGATAGAGAGGTGGAGTTTTCTATCGATGTTTTTCCTAGTACCGCTCCGATATCAAAAGCTCCGTACAGGATGGCACCGAAAGAACTTTCTGAGTTGAAAGTTCAACTTCAGGAGTTGGTAGACAGAGGCTTTGTCCGTCCTAGTGTTTCGCCCTGGGGAGCACCTATTTTGTTTGTGAAGAAGAAGGACGGGAAACTTCGTATGTGTGTTGACTACAGAGATTTGAATAAAGTCACGATCAAGAACAAGTATCCTTTGCCTCGGATAGATGACTTGTTTGATCAGCTTTCCGGATCTTCTGTATTTTCGAAGATTGACTTGCGATCCGGATAATATCAGGTAAAGGTGAAGGAATCTGATGTGGAAAAGATAGCTTTCAGTACTCGGTACGGGCACTATGAGTTCTTGGTTATGCCTTTTGGAGTAACCAATGCGCCTGCGATTTTCATGGATCTGATGAACCGAGTATTCAGGGAATTTTTGGATCAGTTTGTGATCGTCTTTATCGACGATATTCTGGTATATTCTGCTTCTGAAGATGATCATGCCAGACACTTGAGCATTGTGTTTGAGACTTTGAGGCGGCATCAGCTGTATGCCAAGTTCTCCAAGTGTGAATTCTGGCTGAAGAGCATCTCATTTCTGGGGCATGTGGTGAGCGGAGAAGGTATTTCTGTTGATCCCCAGAAGATTCAGGCGGTTGCTGATTGGCCAAGGCCGACTACGGTATTTGAGGTACGTAGTTTCTTGGGCATGGCCGGGTATTACAGGAAATTTGTGAAGGGGTTTTCACAGATTTCGACGCCTCTGACGAGACTGACGCAGAAGTCAGTAGCTTTTGTTTGGACACCGGAGTGTGAAGCTAGTTTTCAGAGACCGGAAGACTGTTTGACTTCAGCTCCAGTGTTAGCACTTCCGTCAGGTTCGGAAGGATTTCAGGTGTTCAGTGATGCTTCACTAAAAGGTTTGGGATGTGTGCTGATGCAGAATGGAAGGGTAATTGCTTATGCCTCTAGACAGTTGAAACCACATGAGAAGAATTACCCGACGCATGATTTGGAGTTGGCTGCTGTTATTTTTGCTTTGAAGATTTGGCGTCATTACCTGTATGGCGTCAGATGTGAGATTTTTACTGATCATAAGAGCCTGAAGTACATTTTCACTCAGAAGGATCTGAACTTGAGGTAGAGAAGATGGCTCGAGTTGATCAAGGACTATGATTTGATTATTCAGTATCAACCTGGAAAGGCTAATGTGGTAACGGACGCTCTGAGCAGGAAGTCTTCTGGATTATCAGGTTTGCAGCTTACTTTTGATGATTTCCTGATTCGTGATATGGAGCGCTTCCAGTTGGAGGTGATTTCCTCCAGTGATTTGGATTTGGCTCAGATGAGTATTCAGTCCTCTTTAGAAACAAGAATTCAGGAAGCCCAGAAGTTAGATTCTGACTATTCGAAGTTGATTGCTCAGATTGGATCTAGTAAGACAACTGAACTTTGAATTTCTGATTCTGGTGCTATTTTCTATAAGAACAGGTTGTGGGTACCTGTGTTTGGAGATTTGAGGCGGGAGATTCTGTACGAATCTCATCATTCAGGCTACACTGTTCATCCAGGCAGTAGTAAGATGTATGCTGACATGAAGCTTTTGTTCTGGTGGCCTGGAATGAAGAGGGACGTAGTTGAGTTTGTGTCGAGATGCGAGGCCTGTCAGTTGGTGAAGGCAGAGCATCAGTGACCAGATGGACTGTTGCAGTTGTTGCCTATCCCTGAGTGGAAGTGGGAGGAGGTAACGATGGACTTTGCGATGGGTTTTTCTCGATCTAGACAAGGGCACGACGCCATTTGAGTGGTTGTAGATCGATTGACGAAGTCCGCCCATTTTCTTCCGATCAGACAGACCGATCCGGTGGATCGTTTGGCACATATATATGTGAAGGAGGTAGTCAGATTGCACGGTGTGCCTCGAGTGATTGTTTCTGATCGAGACGGACGATTTACTTCCAGACTTTGGAAGGGCATTCAGCAAGGCTTGGGTACGAAACTGCATTTCAGTACAGCCTTTCATCCTCAGACCGATGGACAGTCTGAGAGGTTTATTCAGGTACTGGAAGATCTATTGAGGCTTTGTATTTTGGATTTTGGAGGAAGTTGGGAAGATCATATCCCTTTGATTTAGTTTGCTTATAACAACAATTTTCAGTCCAGTATTGGCATGGCACCGTACGAGGCTCTGTATGGCAGGAAGTGCCGTACTCCTTTAACTTTGACTGAGGTCGGAGATAGACAGGAATTGGGTGCCACTTTCTTTGAAGAAACTGTTAAGAAGATCAGCTTGATTAAAGAAAGATTGAAAGCGGCTCAAGATCGACAACAGAAGTATTACAATCAGAAGCACAGGTTTGTTGAGTTTCAGGTTGGTGACTTTGTGTATGTCAAAGTCAGCCCGATGAAGGGTGTGAGCAGATTTGGCCAGGTGAGCAAGCTTAGTCCGAGATATGTTGGACCTTTTGAAATCCTGGAAAGGATTGGAAAATTTGCTTACAGACTGTTGCTTTCTGATTCGATGCCTGACGTGCATAACGTGTTTCACGTATCCACTTTGAGGAAGTGGGTATCGGATTCTGGGAAGAAGCTGTCAGCTGACGAGGTTGAGATTCAGGAGAATCTGGCGTACAAGGAAGAGCCAGAGTTGATTTTGGCGTACGACGTCCGTAAGTTGAGAAATAAAGAGATTCCAATGGTTAAAGTCCAGTGGAAGCACCGTACTGCACGGGAAGCCACTTGGGAGAAGGAATCTGACAAGAGACAGTCGTACCCGTACTTGTTTTGACTGAGTTTGGATTGGACAATGTCGAGGACGACATTTTTTTCGAAGTTGGGGAGATTGTGAAGTGCTGTTTCTGCTCCAGGATCGTCCAGGCCGATCTGGATCGTCCCGGGACGATCAGTGGTAAATTCGTTCCAGAATTCTGTATAGAAGCTCCAGGTGATTTTCCTGTAGGTATCGTCCGGGCTTATAGGGGCATCGTCCCAGGCCGATCAGTTCAGTGCACAAGTCAGAGAGTAGAGGTTTTTATCGTCCAAGGAAATTAATTATTGTCCTGAGAAATCATCCCAGGACGATGTGGATTTGTTCAGATCGTCCCAGGATGATATTGCGATCGGCCGGGCTGATCTGTGTATTATAAAGCTGAAATCAGTCGTTTTGAAGAGAGAGAAAAATCAAAAAAATATAAAAATATCTTTGAGGAGAGAGAAAGTCGAGGGCTTTTTAGGAAAAGTTGATTTTCGGGCGACGCGGAGCTGTTTTCGTCCGACGAGACTGTTCAGGAAATTGTTGTACGCAAGGTAAGGCACATTCCGCCTTTCTCAATTTTCAGAACAGTCGTGTTTGGCGGTATTTTTTGTCCGGAATTGATTTCTATTCGTGATTTTCGTCCGTATTTTCCGATTGGCTCAGTTTTTACCGCGTAAGTTTCTGTATGTGGTTGACGTGCCGAGTGTGCACATTTTGATTATTTTCTGGAGATTTTTGTCCGGGTAGTTTTGATTCGATGGTATTTTTCGTCGACTGGATTTTTCTGTGTAGTCTAAAATTTGCTGAGCAGTAGAATTAAAGTCTTGTAATGTTGTTATCTACATTCTGTGCAAATTTGGTATTCTGTGATTTTTCAGGAAAAATTGTGTAAATTCCGTATACAGCCGTTGTGCTGCCCGATTTTTGTCTGATTTCTGATTTGTCCGGATTTCTTCTGAATTGACATGCTATCTGTATATGCTGTATAAAGGGAGTTATAAGGGGCCTTGATCCTAAGAGATTCAGTTAGTGTCTGGGAAATCTGAAATGAGCTCAATCTAAAATCTGATATCTGTTCTGTTCCGGATCCGATGAATTCTGTTCTAGTGCCGTGAGCACAAAGGGAGGCATAAGGGGCCAGAATCCGAGAGATTCTGTCAGTGTCTGGGAAGGGAGGCATAAGGGGCCAGAATCCGTTGAGATTCTGTCAGTGTCCGGGAATCTGTTCTGACTTGTGTTATGTTCGGAATCAATTGATTTCTGACTTCCGTACGATATGATTTGATATGATATGATTCTGATACGATTCTGTTCTGTTCCGATATGATCTGAATTTCTGATTTTTGTACGATACTAATTCTGTGGATTTAATCAGTTCTGATTTGATTTGTTGTTCTGATCTGTACGACTCTGATTCTGATTTGATATATGTCCGTATAAGTTTTGATTTGATTCTGTTCTGATTCGAGATACGATTCCGTTTCGATTTATGAGTAGATTTTGGTTTGATGTGTTTAGTTTTGGATTCTGGAAGTTTTGATTGGAGGTTTGTCGCTTTGCTGAGCTGTTGAGCTCACTCTTGTTTTCTGGTGGTTTTTAGGTTCTGGGAAAGGGAAGGAAGTCCAGGAATAGATTTCAGAGTCTGATCAGTATAGGTATTATTTTGTACTTTTGATTTTTGTATAGTCATGGCTTTTCTGTTCTGTCTTTCTTTCTATCTAAAAGTCATGTACTGTATTTGTAGATGATTGTTTTGAGGAAAAGAAAATATAGATGTTTTGTTCCGTTGCATTTGATGTTTCATAGTAGCTCAGTGTGTTTGTGGTTGAGTTGAAATATTTGGAAGATTCAGTTCCGAAACAAATTCCAAAACTAGATCCTGGTCTGTTTGTTTTAAGCTGGTCGCGACCCGGTGCGGGCGGGATCCGTCCCGGTCGGGTCGGGTCGTGGCAGTAATTGTGATGTTTTCTTATTTAGTATTTCTATTATCAATATAAATTATATTGTACTTAGAGAAATTTGAATTTTTAAATTATTGATTTTGGAAAAAATGAGAATACACTTGAAAATGTACAAATGTACAAAAATCAAAAGAATGCACAAAAGTTCGCAAATTGAAAAAGAGGCACAAAATTAGCCCACCTGTAAAAAGATGTATAAAAAATGCCATAAATATTGAAAAGATGCGTAAAGCGTCACAAGTTGTATTTTGTTCAGATTTTTTCCATAATCTTTTAATCTTTTAATTCAAATTAATCTTCTGCACGATTTTGTTTCATATTGAAATTTGAAATATATAAATTTTATATTCATCCTTTATGCAATGATATTATTTATCTCAATGTCTAAATTGACTCATGTTTTTGATAAATCCTATTTACTATTGATGTTATATCTCTTCTTAAATCCTATGAATCATTTTATTTACCTAATGATTCGATTTTATTTGTAAAACTTATTTCAATCACTTTCAAGCATCAATTATAAAAGGATTATCATATGACTGCTTACATTTCTGTTTTTGTTCTTTCTCTTCTTCTCTTTTGCTGTTGTCAAAAAGAGGGAGAAATATTATTTTGTTTAGTAACTATCGTTGCAATTTTTTTTTAATCATTGTTTTATCATTGTACTTTATGTTCTAGTGATCGTATGTTCTAATTGATTCTCTGTGTGTGTGTCTCTGTGTGTTTGTGTTTGTGTTCAAACAAAAACTAAAAAAAAAATTATACTCAGATGCCTCCTTATCCTCACATGTTTATCAATTCAGGGGGATTTTAAGAGATTCTTAGAATTTGAAAATTATACAAATAATAATTATTTTGCCATCATAAAAAAGAGGGAGATTATTAAGAGAGTTGCTATTTGCACATTTTACATTCTTGCAACTTGTATAGTTTTGATGATTCCAAATATTATTATTTTAAGTATTATACTCTCCTAACACTTTTTAGAAGAATTGCTTTTTCTCTTGTGTGGATTAATATTTCAGGATAATCGTACTCCAGACTACTAAGGAATTCAAATCAAATTCAGCACATCATAGTTTAGAAATTGAAGTCTATATTTTTCATTCTATTGAGTTTGAGAGATTGTGATTGTAATTGAGTAGCTTAGCACACCCACACACACACTTAGGGAGATCTTTAAAAAATCGTATCGATCGTACGGGACGAACCAAGTTCTTATGGGACGATCAGGTCAGTTATCCCCTCGGAAGAGCAATCGAACGAACAGGAAGTGAGAAAATTTTTCTAAGTCCTGATCATCCAGACGAATTTCTTTATTCATCTCGGGACGATGTGCTCTAGATTCTCACTTTGAACCGTTCGTCTAGATGAAGTGTACCAATCATTAATGGACGATGGGCTCTGGATTTCTCACTTTGTATTGATCATCCAGATGAAGTCTATAATTCGCCCAGGATGATTGGCTTTGGATTCTCACTTTGTGCTGATAGTCCAGACGATTCATCCTGTTCGTATCAGGATGAAGTTCTCTGGACACATGACATGAACTATTCATCCAGACGAACACTCATCTTCATCCCAGGATGATGTCCTCTATTTCTTGAAAATTTGGGACCGTCCTACAATTTTGTCCGAACAAACCCTTCATATAACTGTTCATCCCAGGACAAACTTAATTTGTACGGGATGATAATCGGGTACGAAGTCAGTTCGTACCAATATATATTGGGTTCATATGCAACTATTTTTTATAATATTTGTACAGGACAATCTGATGATCGTCCGGGATGATCGACTGTGTACAGACTTGAAAGTCAGCAGTATTTGGATGTTTTTTCATGTCTTTCCTACATAAGGTCCACTTAAAGTTATATTGTAATCTTTTTTCCTACTGATCTTCGTGTAAACTAAAGGGAGAGTGAAGGAGAGAGTGTAAGAGAGTGTTTGAAGGAGGATTCTTACTACTGGAGCTAGAAGGATTCATTTGGTACTCAAAGGTAAGAATCTTCAATTATGATTTTTGATTACTTCACTCTTTTCTCTCATCCTTCTAGATTTCTCGTGAGAAGATCTGTCAAGGAGATCCGATTCTCTGCCGACACTCATGGAGTGTGAAAGGACGAAGGGTTCTCTACCTACACTTGGAAAGTATGAATAGCCGAAGGGTTCTCTGCCCACACTTGGAGAGTGTAAAAGGATGGACGGTTCTCTGCCAACACTTGGAGAGTGTAAAAGGATGGATGGTTCTCTGCCAACACTTGCAGAGTGTAAAAGGACGACGGTTGTCTACCACACCGAGTAGTGATGGAAGGGAGTTTTTTTTGTAAAGGCTTCTCCACATTACTCTGGGTGCAAAAGGAGAGTCACTAGTGGTATTAGTGCAATACTCGGAGGGTGCCTCCGGGGAGTGGATGTTGGTCGTGTTTGACCGAACCACCATAAATCTTGTGTCTTTTTATTTTCCGCTACTTTTTCTTTTTTACTTTACTGTATTGTTTAATTTGTGGTTGAAAAACTTTTTCTACAAAAATTCACTAAAGTTATTATCGGTTTAAATTTCAAAAGAGGGATAATTTTTAATTATCAATTCACCCCCCTCTTGGTTAGTCGCTGGGATATAAGCTTAGGTCTAACAACCTAATTCATATTAAACAAGTTTCAACAACTTTCTGTAAACCCTAGGTTATAATAAGCAAGGAGTTATGCCTATGGACATTTATTAATTAGTTTGATTATATTAATATGTTTATTTGGTTTCCTATAGGATTACTTATTTTTCTTAGTTTTTTGGTGATTGCATGCCGCTCTTTATTTTAGCCTAGATAAGTAAGTCTTGTAAGGGTGTGAAATTTTTTTACTCGTAATCAAAGATTTAAAATTTTAGGAGTTAAGTAACATAAAAATATAACAAATCTAAGGAATTAGCCAAGGATCGCCCCCAGGGTCACATACATATTATTACAGTCTTCTTTCCTTATTTTAGACACTTCCCCACCTGCGAATAAAGTTATTGAGGAAGCCTACTCTTCTAAAAAATTATTTAAAGCCTTTTTTAAAATTTCAAGCGTACATAATTTGAGTATTTCAACCAGCATGCATTGTATTAGAAACACATTTAAAAGAGTCTAAATTTTAATTATGTCTGTCCTTAGCATTTTCATCCTATATAAGTAAAGGGCCAACTTAAGACAATCTTTAAATATCAGTCTCAACTCTTCGAAACTTTAATAAAAACTTCCCCTTCTACTCTTTCATATAAAGGTCAAACTCATATATTTAAAATCGACTGGGTGGTTAGCTGGCTCCCAAATCCAGGCGTGAGTAAGTCCAGGTTCTGCACTACAATAGTTATGTTTGGGTCACTACTATCTAGTACCGAATTTAGACTTAGGATATGGGGTGAATCTTGCATCATAGGACCCCAACTTTCGAGAATATAATCCCAAATTTCTAATAAAATGCTCAAATCAAACTAAAACCTCTCTTAATCCAAGATTTAAAGTCCAACAATTAGATTAGGTTAGGGTACTTCTGGATGATTCCAGAATCTCAAAGAGTCCCCTACTTTTCTTCTCTTGACTCTAAAAATAAATGCTCAATCTCGATCCATTCCCACTTAAAATTCATAAATTCAACTTCTTTGATATCACTCCTACTAAATTTTTTAACAAAAAAATTATAATTATTTTCATCAAGAATTTTCATAAGAGACTTTATCTTCCATTGATGTAATTAACTATGAGGGCATGTGCTTGTAGGAGATTTAGAACTAGAGACACCTGACTTTCAAAAATAAAATTTCAAAACCCAATTATCTTTCTTTTTGAAACTTAAATCATCGACGATCGTTATCGTCATATTTGAAGAATTAATGACAAATGATATTTTCTCTCTTCAAAGAGATATATCTTTTGTTAGTAAAGCCTTGGATATGAACTCAACAATTATATTTCTTGATTATCGTAGCTAAATTTGTAGTTAAACTTTGTTCTAACCCATTGGGGTCATATGAAGTTCTCTCTTAGATCTAGTTACGATATTCTAGATGAGATTTGTAATTCTGAATTTTAACCCCATTCTGAAATTATATTTTCACCTCCCGAGGTGATATATCTTTTCTGATTGGTCATTTAATTTTAGAATTAAAATTCAATATCAATTTTAAATTCCTCAAAGAAAGCTAATATTTTTCAAAACCCTCTTTCAAAACCCCACCATCAACACACAACCAAAAAATGGTACAACCGGTGGGACAAAATCTCTCTCTCTCTCTCTCTCTCTCTCTCTCTCTCTCTCTCTCTCTCTCTCTCTCCATCTCTATTAATGGTAAAATTTTTATTTCATCGTTAGTCTTAACTACCCTTCTTTTATTGGTCCCTCTACCCATTTCTCTCTAGGGTGAGTGTGACTAGCATCAAAAAGAAAAGATGCAAGCCTTTAACTAAGTCCAAACTTTGACATTTTACCCCTGAGTCAATCAAGCGGGTAAGAGAGTCGAGTTAGGTTCCTTGAATTTCCTCAGTCAATTTTATAAACTTTCATATTAGGTAAAAACTTAGCATGCCATGGTTCAAGATTTAGATAAAATTAATAATGCTCAAAATTCAAATTCTATTTTAGAATTAACTAATCCAAACCACTTTTCCTTAATTCCAAAAATTTAAGCACTCAAATGGATGGGAAACTCATTTTCTCCCTTAAAAAAATTGATAGTAGAAGGAATCACCTATGGCAACTCGATCAAGTTTGGAATAGAATTTTAAAACTTCAAGTTATCAGTCAACGAATAAAAATGATTGATCTGTCTAATGGAATACAATGGTGAAAGTTCAACAGAGATGTGTTGCAATCCATGACCCCTGTTTGTGATTTTGATGATGAAAAATAATGCCATTTGAATATTACTATTCATTGAATACTTTTGATTTCTACTCTTGTCTATGAGTACTAATATTTCAGGGAGATCACATGTTACTCAGGATAATAAGAAGACTCAATACTAGGTAGATTAAGAGTTGGAGTTCATAACATTATAATTTTTCATTTTTTATCAATTTGTTTTCTTGAGTTTGGCCATAAATTATATGCAAGACTGAGCAATTAGGCACACATGCAGGGGGAGAGGGTTTTTAAAATGAAGAATTTTTTTCTCTGTTGATTGTATTGTATGAGTTTATATCATACTATATGATTTGATCTGGTTGAAATGACTTTCTGTGAACAAGTCATATTATACAATTATAATAGTACTGTATGATGTGTTACTAATAAAAACCCTAGTCGTCAGATTAATTTAAGTTTAATAACACTTCGTACGGTATGATCCCATTCGTATTGTACGACTTATTTTTGAATACTTACTTAAATTAACCCCAAGATTAGTGCATAAATTAAGGATTAATTTCTAATTGGTTATCATACTGTATGACATGGTTCATACTGTACGATCAATCAAGGCTATTTTTTATCATCTCAATTTTCATACTAGACGATATCTTGATTTTGACTAGTCATACTGTACGAAGTAGTTCGTACCCTATGATGTATGTAGACGAGTTTTGTCATCCCAAAAATTGTACTATACGAATAGAAGGATTTTACATATCATACTCTACATATTTATATCATACTGTATGATTGTATTCAAAACTTTTTGCCTTTTTGTAAACCTTCATATCAGGATGATGTCCATTTTGTACTAATCATACTATTAGATCCTAATGGATAATTTGAAAATTTTAGGGTTTCTTGGAGCCTATTTTAAATATCAAAAACTTTTGTTTTTTGATGTGATGAAGAGAGAGGAACATGATTAGAGAGGGATTCATTGGGAGAGAGCTCTTGAGAAGATTTTAGGGTTTGTGAGAGGAAGGAGAATGTGGGCATAGTGAGGGGGAAGGAGTGTGAGGGAGATCACATAATTTTTCTTAAAAATAATAGTAGATGACTCGTGGCTATGACATAGGAGACTATGCCATGCTAGTATGAAAACACTTAGAAACATCACTCAGAAAAATCTAGTTAGAGGCGTACCTAAGTTAGACTTCACTAATGACCATCTATGTGATTCCTGCCAACTAGGAAAACACATCAAATAATCCTTTCATTCAATCAAAGATGTGATCACCTCTAGGCCATTAGAAATTCTTCACATGGACTTATTTGAACCCGTTAGCACGGCTAGCCTAGGTGGGAAAAATTATAGATTAGTGATTGTAGACGACTTTACTAGATTCACTTGGAGAAGATTCCTAGAACATAAGAACGAGTCATTTGAGAAATTTAAGATTTTCTCTACTTGGATTCAATAAAAATTAGGATGTGAAATCTCAACAATCCATAGTGATCATGGTAGAGAGTTTCAAAATAAAAAGTTTTAATCATTCTGTCAAGAGATAGGAATAGAGCAAAATTTCTCAGCCCCTAGAACACCCCAGCAAAATGGAATAGCAAAAAGGAAGAATAAAACCTTGGTAGAAGCTACTAGGGCAATGTTAGATGAGTACACCCTTCCTAGAAATTTTTGGGCAGAAGCAGTTAATACGGCTTTTTACATCTTAAATAGGGTGAACATAGGTCAAAGCTGAATAAAACTCCTTAAGAACTCCTTAAAGGTCGGATACCAAATCTTTCACACTTACATGTCTTTGGTTGTAAGTGCTTTATCTTAATAAATGGCAAACTTTTCTTTGGAAAATTTAATCCTAAGTCTGATGAGGGTGTCTTCTTAGATTATTCATCTGTAGGTAAGGACTATAAAATCTTTATTAAGAGAACCCTAGTAGTAGAAGAGTCCACACATGTAATATTTGATGAATCAGATAAGCCCTCTGAATCTGAAATTGAAGAAGATGAAGTAGAGGCAATTTAAGTAGTAGAAACTATGACCATAGGAGAAACAGGAGAACCTCAGGAAGATTTGCCTTGAGAATGGAGATACTCTTCTAGTCATCTTAAAGAATTAATTTTAGGAGACCTGTCGGAAGGTGTGAGAACTAGGCATGGACTAAGGAAGGAAGTTAGTTATTTAGCATTCATCTCTATGATAGAACCCACAAGTATAAATTAAGCTTTGGGAGATGAATTATATATCCTAGCCAATGCAAGAAGAATTGAACCAATTCACCAGAAATGATGTTTGGGAGTTAGTCAAGAGACCTAAAGAACAGAGTGTAGTTGAAACAAATAGGTTTTCAAAAATAAGGTGAATAACTCAGGAACCAAAATAAGAAATAAGGCCAGACTAGTAGCTAAGGGGTACAACCAAATTGAGGGAATAGACTTTAAAGAAACCTTTGCCCCGGTAGCAAGACTAAAAGCCATAAGGGTGCTCTTAGCTTTTGCTTGCTTCAAAATTTTCAAATTATATTAAATGGACGTAAAGAGTACTTTTTTGAATGGGGTAATCAAGGAGGATGTTTATGTTGAGCAACCCCCCGGATTTGAAAGTTCACAATTTCCAAATTATGTATTCAAATTAAAAAAGGCACTATATGAGTTAAAGTAAGCACCTAGAGCCTAGTACGAAAGACTTAGCTCATTTTTACTATATAGAGGATTTATTAAGGGTAGTGTGGACACTACACTCTTTATATAAAAGGTTAAAGATGAAATTCTCATTGTTCAGATTTATGTGGATGACATTTTATTTAGATCTTCAGATAAAAATTTATGTGATGAATTTTCAAAAATAATGAGTAATGAGTTTGAAATGAGCATAATGTGAGAGCTTAATTATTTTCTTGGCTTTAGTGTAAAACATATGGATAATAGAATGTTTCTTAGCCAAACAAAATACATTATGGATGTTCTGAAAAATATGAAATGGATAGTGCTAAGCCAATGAACACTCCAATGAGCTCCACAATTCAACTGGACAAATACCAGAATGGAAAATCAGTAGACAAGAAAAAATATAGAGGAATGATCAAATCTCTCCTCTACCTGACTGCCAGTAGACCAAACATAATGTTTAGTGTGTGCCTATTTTCAAGTAGATCATAAGGAGTCTCACTTAATTGGGGTTAAGAGAATCCTCAGATATCTACTAGGTACCCTAAACTTAGGAATTTGGTATCCTAAGCACAACACTTCATTTAAAATAATAGGGTACTCAGATTCTAATTTTATAGGATGTTGGATAGATAGAAAAAGCACCTCTGGTACCTGCCAACTCATAGGGCATTCTTTAGTTTCTTGGTCTAGTAGGAAGCAAAATTTGGTAGCTCTTTCCACGGTCGAGGCAAAATATATTGCAGTAGGAAGTTATGTTGCACAAGTACTATGGCTGAAACAACAACTTCTTGATCTTGGATTACCTGTAGGAGCCATCTCAATCATGTGAGACAATATAAGTGCAATTTGAATTTCTAAAAATTTAATTTAACACTCTCGAACAAAACACATAGACATTAAACACCATTTAACAAGAGATCATATTGCTAAAGGAGATATAGAATTATATCACATAGGTACAGGAGATCTTTTGGTAGACATCTTCACTAAACCACTATCCTATGACACCATTAGCACTTTCAGGAGAAGAGTTGGTGTCATATACATTAATGCATAATTCAAAAAAAAAACAAAAAAAAAAAATTCTTCTAAGGCTATTCCTGATTATCACACACTCACTACACAAAATTAGAAAATTGATATTTTTTGTATGATACACTATCATACTGTATGATATATCAAAACTACACAAATCACAAACCAGACTAAATTTTTGTCTCTGTTAATCACACTGTATGATATAATCAAAACTACATAATCAACCCAGACTAAAATTCCATCATACTATATGATATATGTGTCTGGCCATTCAATCCATTCTGTATGACATTATTGCACATCATACTGTACGATACCTCCTCTTTGTATCATACATTCCATGTCAGCAATGGATTGGGATGACTTTAATCTGTTTCGTATGACATTTATGACTCATCGTACTGTACGATACCTCCTCTCGTACTATATAATCCACATCAACGAAATGGATAAGGATGACTTAAAGTGGTTCGGTACGATATAATGGATGTTCGTACTATATGAACACCTGTTCGTACTGTATGATACTTTTCATCAAAGTTTGTATCGATGACCCTCGGGATGATTGAAATCCTTATATTCGTATTATACGATGCATATCATACTGGACGAGTTGACCATCTTTTGCCAACTGTTCATTCAGATGACATTATTACCCATCATACTGTACGATCCTAGATCGTGATGTATAATACCTCCAAAATTCTATAAATTGGCTGAATCTGAAGCTTCTTTTCACTCATTCCTCCTTTACCTCACTTGGTCTCACCCTTCTTCACAAAATGTCCAGCTCTAGCAAGCGTGGTTGTCTCATCGTTGGAATCTCATCTTCCTCTCGCCATTCCAATGACCATTTTCTGACTTCCAAAAATGAAGAGGCCTATCACAAATATAAGGTGTGCAAAATTACACCCTCTCGGATACTAAATCAAGCTGCTTTAAACTTTGAGGTAATAAACATCTTCGCATCCACCACTTTCCAATTCCTCCTTACCCTGGCCTTCCCATATAATTCATAACTCTTATTTGAATTCTTAGCCAACCTAACCTACACTATCAACACCCTAACCTTCTACACTTTTGTTTGCCGATAATGCATAGAAATTATTAAGGCTGACATCGCCCAATACATTGGGCTATCTATTGAAGGCCCTAAAGCTCATTCCTTCCTCTCAAATGATTTTGACCGGAGTGTTGTGAATCTAGTCCTTGGGAATTTAGCTTTCTATCTACACCAGCCTCTTGTTCAATTCTTAACCCAAAATTTGCTTATAACCAACATTATTTGATATCATAAAAAAAGGGGAGATTGTTGTGATCCATGACTCCTAGTCTTGGATTTTGATGATGACAAATAATGCCATTTAAATTACTATTCATTAAATACTTTTAATTTCTTCCCATATCTGTGAGTACTAACATTTCAGGGAGATAACAAGTTACTCATGACAACGAGAAGACTCAAAACTGGGTAGATTAGGAGTTGGAGTTTATAACACTATATTTTTTCATTTATTACCAATTTTTCTTTTCTTTAGTCTGGCGACAAATTGTATGCAAGACTGAGCAATTAGGCATACACACAGGGGGAGAGGGTTTTTAAAATAAAGAATTTTTTCTCATTTGATCTTACTGTATGAGTTTATATCAAACTGTACGATCTGATTTGGCTGAAATGACTTTCTGTGAATAAGTCATATTATACAATTATAATCATACTATACAATATGTTACTAATAAAAAACCCTAGCCATCAGATTAATTTTAGTAAGTTTAATAACACTTTGTATGGTACAATCCCATTCATACTGTATGACCTATTTTTAAATACTTACTTAAATTAACCTTGAGATTAGTGTATAAATCAAGGATTAATTTTTGATTGGTTATCGTATTGTACGACATGGTTTGTAATGTACGATCAATAGAGGCTATTTATGATTATCCCAGTTTTTGTATTGGATGATCTATTGATTTTGACTAGTCATACTGTACGAAGTAGTTTATACCCTACGATGTACAGAGATGAGTTTTGTCATCCCAAAAATCATACTATACGAATAGAAGGATTTTACATATCATATTGTATTGATTTATATCATACTATATATGATTGTATTCAGAAATTTCTTCTTGTTCATAAACCTTCGTATCAGGATGATGTCTATTTTGTATTAATCATATTGTAAGATATTGTATCGTACTATACGATCCTAACGGCTAATGTGAAAATTTTAGGGTTTCTTGGAGGCTGTTTTAAATATCAAAAACTTCTATTTTTTGGTGTGAATAAGAAAGAGAAACATGATTAGAGACGGATTCCTTTTGAGAGAGCTATTGAGAAGATTTTAGGGTTTGTGAGAGGAAGGAGAAGGTGGGCTTAGTGAGGGAGAAGGAGTGTGAGGGAGATCACACAGTTGCTCCAAGCTTGCTGCACTTTGCTCCTCTTATGGCCTGAGAAGATCTTATGGGAGGATCTCCGAGGGGGAGATTCTTCTACATTTATGTCCTCTAAGGTACTCAGCCTTCTCTAAGAGGGAGAAAAATGAGAAGGTACGATATCGCCGCTAAGAGGGTGACAAAGTGCTTGGCACTCCGCCACACCGGGTTGGTGAAAGTGAGGTTTGTAAGGGCTTCTCTGCCTTGCTGAGGGGGCAAAAGGAGAACTATTATTTAGTAGTGAAATTCCTGGAGTGGAGGACTTCAGGGAGTGGACGTAGGTCAAGTGATCGAACAACTATAAAATCTCTTGTGTGTTTTTTCCTTTACTACTTTTTATTTACGATTGCATTTTATTTACATTAAAATTTCTCAGTGAAAATTATTGTAAAAAATTGTTGTTACAAATTGTATTCCAAGAACTTACTTCCACATAATTTAATTTTCTTGCTTAAATTTTAAAAACACAAAAAATTATTATTAGAACTCTTGTTTAGGATTTTTTATTGCAACAAGTTTTCTAATTCACCCCCCTCTTGGTGCATCTCGTAATTTCAAGATGTTAAGCCTTAATGAACTAGTCCCAAGGCTAACTAAGATTGGGGGTGAATTGGTATTTTAAAAATTCTTTAAGCAAACGCATAAACTTAAACCAAAGTTCAACAGAGAAATTAAAGAGTGGAAATTAAATATGAAAGCAGTAATAAAGAACATAAAAATTTATAGTGATTCGATTAGCTTGACCTATATCCACTCCCTAGAGCCTCTTCTTTGAGTGTTGCACTAAACATAGTATCTTTCCTTTTTCCTCCACAGCAAGGCGAAGAAGCCATTACAAACCTCCTTTCCATTGACCTCGGTGAGGTAGAGAACCAAACTCCTTTTGCCTCCTCCAAAAATAGGTAGAGAACCCATTTCCTTTTGTTTCCTCCTAAAGCAAGTAGAGAACCTCGATCAGATGTTTAAGTAGACGTCTTTAGAACCCCCAAGGAACTAGGGATGATGATCGGAGAAGATAATGACAGATCCTTATTTGGAGCAACCTTTGTAAAGCCCCTCACAAACCCCCCCCCCCCCCCCCCCCCCCCTCACTAGATCCTCTCTCTCTCTCTCCCTTACTCTCCCTCTCCTCTTAGCTCCTCAGGTTAGAACTACAGCAAAAGATACTCTTTTCGGTGGAACTAGAGGTCTTATATAGAAAAGCTTCAGAATAGCTCTTAATTGCAACAAACTAACTTTATCATCTAGGATAATATAAATATTCTCCTTTACGATTAGTATAAATTTAGCTTAATCAGCTAGGATGATTTGGGATGATCAGAAGGTTTTTATTCATATCATCCAGGCCAATAGTATATTATCCTGTATGATTAGTATAAATTATTGAATGTAGTCCAGAACATCACCCTGAATTGATGTCTGGATGATGTAAAATTAACTTGATAGTCTAGGCCAATTTATGATCGTCCCGAACGATTAGTTCAAATCAATACATATCTTCTAGAGCATCGCCATGAATAGAAGCAGTTCAATGTTTAATCATCCAAGAAGAATTAAGGTTTGTGAACTGATTATCTCGGCCGATCATGTGATCATCTAGAAAGATATGATCGAGCAATTAAACCTTAATCGCTTTCCTTAATTACCAGATTAATTTAGACATAATAGCATTTCATCATCTAGGATGATGTCCTGAATGATGTAAAAAAATAAAAGATAACTAAATAGATCTAGTAGCTGATTCTTTCTAATTTGAGCCTATCATCCCAACCAATATTAATATCGTCTAGGATGATGCGCTTAATGCCAACTATCTTAACCAGGATGCCCTCAATTTGGGTTTCTATTTTTAACTGATTATCTAGGTTAATTTTTGGATTGTCCCTAACGATGTGACCAAAAATAAAATACTCTAAAAATAATCAGAAATTATCCCCTAAGTGAGTGAGCGTAAGGTTACTTAGCATTAGAAACCACATCATTTACAATTGACTCAAGAAAAGGTAAAGATTACAAACTGACTCAGACCTAATCTACTTCATCTTGAGTGTTAGGAAAGTTGCTATTTACATGTTTTACATTCTTGCAACTTGTATTGTTTTGATGATTTCAAATATTATTGTTTTATGTGTTATTATCTCCTAACATTTTTTGGAAGATTTGTTTTTGCTCTTGTGTGTACTAATATTTCAGAAAAATTGAACTCCAAACTACGAAGACTTCAAATCAAATTCAGCATGAGATACTTTGTAAATTTGAAGCTTGTACTTTTTATTTGAATTAAATTTGAGAGGGAGTGTTTGTAATTGAGTGAATAAATTCACACACACTAAAGGAGATCTTGAAAAAGTTTTTGTACTGATCGTACGGGATGAACATTATTCGTACGGGACGATCAGATCAGTTATCTCCTTGTAAGAGCAATGGAACAGACAGGAACAGAACTGAAAAATTTTTCTAAGTCATGATCGTCCAGATGAATTCATTTTCGTCCCAGGATGAGTTTCTCTCTGTAAAAGTTTTGTCCAGACAAAGTCATGTTCGTCCAGGATAATGGGAACCGACTATGGAAGTTTCTGGCAACATTTTGCAATTTTTGGAAGCAACTTTTGATATAACTATTCGTACCGGACGAAGTTTTTCGTACGCGACGAACCTATTTCATCCAGGATGAAATTGGTTCGTACAGATGCACAAATGGTTCGTACGGTACAGTTTTTTACATAGTTCGTCCGTACTAACTCAATTTCATACGGAACGATCCAGTGCGCAGAAAAACATGTTTTTAGTACTTTTTGGGCGGTTTTTCATGTCCTTTTTATATAAGTAGTCCTAGAAACTATTACAAGTGCCTTTGGAGTTGTTTTCTCTTGAGAGGGATCATTGAGAGTGAGAGTTTGAGAGAGATTATAAGAGTGAAGAGTGAGAGATCAAGTGAGGGGTTTGTGAGGGATTCACAAGGTTACTTGAAGAAGAAGATCTCTTTGTTTCTTCCCATCTCCTTTGAAGGCTCTCAAGTGAAGTTCAACAACATCGGTCTGGTTCTCTGCCGACACTTGGAGAGTGTAAAAGGACGACAAAGTGTATCTTTGACAGCCATTATGTCTTCGTTCTTTGGGAGAAAACTAGAAGAGAGAACTTCAAAGGGAGAGAGGAAAGGGTGGAGTTTGAGAGGGAGAAGATCCTTGGAGGGGATTTCAAGGGAGTGTGGAGGGGATATTCACACGGTTGCTCCGGTAAACTTGCACTTCAGTACCATCGGATTCAAGGGTCGTCTTGAGGGAAGTTTTGGCGAGAAGAATATCTCTTTGGTGTTAAAGAACCCGGCTACTCCGCCGCATCGAGGAAGGTGAAAGTGATTTTATACAGGCTTCTCCGCCTTGCTGTGGGGGAAAAAGGAGAGTCACTTTGTGGTATTAGTGCAATACTCAGAGGGTGCATCCGGGGAGTGGACATAGGTCAAGGTTTGACCGAACCACTATAAATCTGGTGTGTTCTTTCTTATTTTTCTTCCGCATTTAATTTTATTGCAAGCTATTTAATCTGGTTGAAATGTTTATTTTTTAAACTTTAAATTTAACTTGCATTAATAATTAAAAAGGTTTTCTAAAAATCTAAGAGTAGAAGTATAATTTTTAAATTACCAATTCACCCCCCTCTCCTCTTGGTTAGCCTTGGGACAATTAATTAGGCTTAACATCCTAATTCATATTGAACAAGTTCCAACAAGTGGTATCAGAGCTTTGTTTCAAAATTATAAGTTTAGACTACTTTTTGAAAAATGAGTATGGCTAATTTTAGAAACCATAAATTATTAGATGGATATTTGATTGTTAGACCACTTTATTTGAAAATATTTCTTTTGATTTTTTGAAAATTCGAATGTCTACTTTCTTGCAATCAATAGATTATCGAATGTGGCATATGATTCAAAATGGTTATTCTATACCGTCATGTATTATAGATGGAATCAAAACTGATACCCCTTTTTCTGAATGGAGTAGAGTAGAATAAATTTATGCTGATTTAAATGCTAAATGTATGAATTGTTTGTTCAGTGCTTTAAATTCGAAAGATTATATGAGAATCTCTACATAACTACTAGCAAGGAAATTTGGGACAGTTTATGCATTACATATGAAGGTACTAGTAAAGTCAAGCAATCTAAGTTGAATTATTTGATGCATGACTATGAACTCTTTAGCATGAAACCTTATGAGATGATCTTAGACATGTATACTAAGTTTATTCAAATTGTAACATCATTTCATGCTTTAGGTAAAGAATTTTCAAACTTTAAAATAGTCAATAAAATTCTATGTTGTTTACTTAAAAAGTTTGATGCCAAAGTTATTGCTATTTGTGAATCAAAAAATTTGAATGAATATTCTATTGATAATTTTATTGGCTCACTCATTGCCTACGAGCAATATTTGGGTCAAAGACTTTTGGATGCATGTGAAAAAATAATGCTAAAAGCGGAAGACATGGAGAAAAGTTGCTTAGTTTGTGAGGAAAGCGATGACTTAACAAGCAAATTGAAAAGTCCACTAAAGCACAAGCATAAGCATCAACAAAAGTGGAATAAAGGTAAAAATGATAAGAATGTTCAGATTTCTTCAAATATTATTTTCTTTGGATGTAAAAAATCTGGACATCTGAAAAGTCAGTGCCCTAATTTGAGAACTTTTCCTGCTAAAGAAAAGGGAAAAGCTAAGCAAATTATAAAATGGGAAAATAATGAAAAGCAAAAAATCTCCTGGGCAGATCTAGCTTCTGAATCATTAGACCAGGAGCAAAATGATGTTTAAACCCTTTGTTTATATGTTTTTGTGTGCATATTTTTTATTAGTTGTATATTTATTTTTGTTTGTTTTATGTGTTTTTCTACCTTTATTTTTTAGTATTTTTGTATGATTTTGAAATGTCTTCACATTTGATTCCCTATTTTAGATCGATCGTGAAAATTTTTCTAAGTATTCTATTCATACTGGATGAAAATATTTTGTATTGTACGATTTCTGTAGCAAATTGATAGTTGGTTTTGACTGATTGTGTATTGTTTAAATTTTTCCAATACATATCGTACTGTACGATCTCTTAATGGTCCTGGATGATTTGTATTTCATCTTTTGTACGCATATAAATGGCTATATGGGTAAAATGTTGAGAACGAATCTTTTTGTGAGACATTTGGAATGTGATATGAAGATTTTTATAGTTTATATACTTGTGTTTTGTACTTGTATTGCTTTAAATGTTTTGAATATTTAAGTGATTTTATTCTATGTTTGAAATATTCGTTAGCCTATATGAAAATCCCTAAAATTTTTGATCTTACAAGTGCTATACTTTGAACTACAACATAAAATTGAATTCATTAGAAAATCTAATTTTTCTAAATTTAAGTTGTGTTTATAACTTGATATTATTAAGATTGTCAATTTCATGTCTCTTATTTAGACTACATTAATTTTAATATTATTATTACAATTGTGATGTTTTCTTATTTTGTATTTCACTTATCAATTAATATTTATGCACTTAGAAAGATTTGAAATTTTAGATTATGTATTTTGGAAAGAATACAATTACTCTTGAAAATTGTACAAATGTACAAAAATCAAAAGAAATGCGCAATGATTCGCATTGTGAAAAAGAGGCACAAAATAAGCCCAACAAGTAAAAAGATGCACAAAAATGTGCCACAAAATTGAAAAAGATATGCAAAGTGCCACATGTGGTAGTTATTTCTTTCCTTAATTTTTTAATCTCTTAATTCAAATTGATCTTATGTACATTTATATTACATATTGAAATATGAAATATAAAATTTTTATGTCATCATTTTTATAATGATTTTCTCTATCTTAAATGTCTAAATATACTCATGTGTTGATTAATTCTTTTTAGTTTCTATGTTATATCTCTTCTTAAATTCTATGAATTTTATGATTTGACTAAAGTTTTAATTTTATTTGCATACCTTATGTCAAACACTTTAAAGGTTAAATTTTTAAATGATTTTCATAGGTTTGCTTACATTTCTAGTCTTTTTCTTCTTCACTTTTTGATATTGTCAAAAAGGGGGAGAAATTGTTTGTTGTGTCTTGTGTATTCATATCGTTGTGTGTTTGTTTTGTTTAGTGTATGTGTGTTTGTTTTGTTTTGTTTTGTTTTGTATTTCTAAAAATTTTGAAAACAAAAATAATTTTAATGCCTCCTTATTTTCATATGTTCATTAATTCAGGGGGAGTTTAGGAGATTCTTAGAATTTGAAATTATACAATTAATAATTGTTTTGCCATCATCAAAAAGGGGGAGATTGTTAGGAAAGTTGCTATTTGCATGTTTTACATTATTGCAACTTGTATAGTTTTGATGATTCCAAATATTATTGTTTTATTTGTTGTTATCTCCTAACATTTTTTAGAAGATTTGTTTTTGCTCTTGTGTGTACTAATATTTCAGGAAAATTGAACTCCAGACCATGAAAACTTCAAATCAAATTCAGCATGAGATACTTTGTGAATTTGAAGCTTGTACTTTTTATTTGAATTAAATTTGAGAGGGAGTGTTTGTAATTGAGTGAATAAATTCACACACACTAAAGGAGATCTTGAAAAAGTTTTTGTACTGATCGTACGGGACGAACATTGTTCGTACGGGACGATCAGATCAGTTATCTCCTTGTAAGAGCAATGTAACGGACAGGAACTGAACTGAAAAATTTTTCTAAGTCATGATTGTCCAGACGAAATCATTTTCGTCCCAGGATGAGTTTCTCTCTGTAAAAATTTCGTCCAAACGATGTCATGTTCGTCCAGGATGATGGGAACCGACTATGGAAGTTTTTGGCAATGTTTTACAATTTTCGGAAGCAACTTTTGATATAACTATTCGTACCAGACAAAATTTTTCATACGGGATGAACCTATTTCGTCCAGGATGAAATTGGTTCGTACAAATGCACAAATGATTCGTACGGGACAGTTTTTTACACAGTTTGTCCGTACTAACTCAATTTCGTACGGGATGATCCAGTGCACAAAAAAACATGTTTTTAGTAGTTTTTTGGGCGGTTTTTCATGTCCTTTCTATATAAGGAGTCTTAGAAACAATTACAAGTGCCTTTGGAGTTGTTTTCTCTTGAGAGGGATCATTGAGAGTGAGAGTTTGAGAGAGATTGTAAGAGTGAAGAGTGAGAGATCAAGTGAGGGGTTTGTGAGGGATTCACAAGGTTACTTGAAGAAGAAGATCTCTTTGTTTCTTCCCATCTCCTTTGAAGGCTCTCAAGTGAAGTTCAACAACATCGGTCCGGTTCTCTGCCGACACTTGGAGAGTGTAAAAGGACGACAAAGTGTATCTTTGACAGCCATTGTGTCTTCGTTCTTTGGGAGAAAACTAGAAGAGAGAACTTCAAAGGGAGAGAGGAAAGGGTGGAGTTTGAGAGGGAGAAGATCCTTAGAGGGGATTTCAAGGGAGTGTGGAGGGGATATTCACACGGTTGCTCCGACGAACTTGCACTTCAGTACCATCGGATTCAACTTGAGGGAAGTTTTGGCGAGAAGAAGATCTCTTTGGTGTCAAAGAACCCGGCTACTCCGCCGCACCAGGGAAGGTGAAAGTGATTTTGTACAGGCTTCTCCGCCTTGCTGTGGGGGAAAAAGGAGAGTCACTTTGTGGTATTAGTGCAATACTCGGAGGGTGCCTCCGGGGAGTGGACGTAGGCCATGGTTTGACCGAACCACTATAAATCTGGTGTGTTCTTTCTTATTTTTCTTCCACAATTTATTTCTTTGCAAGTTGTTTACTCTGGTTGAAAAGTTTATTTTTTAAACTTTAAATTTAACTTGCTTTAATAATTAAAAAGGTTTTCTAAAAATCCAAGAGTAGAAGTATAATTTTTAAATTACCAATTCACCCCCCCTCTTGGTTAGCCTTGGGACAATTAATTAGGCTTAACTTCCTAATTCATATTGAACAAGTTCCAACATTGAGCTGGTTCAAATTGCAGTTTGATCTTATGAACTTGAAATGTTAGAAGGTGAGACAGTCGTAGAGAAACATGAATGTTTTGCTATCATCAAAATTATATTTGCTTGAAATTAGATTTGCAATTATCTTATCTTATTTGATGATGGTAAATAATCAAACAAGCAAAACTAATGAAAAAAACCTCAAACCTACTCCCACTTTTAACATCATAAAAAAAGGAGAAAAAAACTAGAAAAGAAAAAGTAGGAAAAAAGAAGAACAAAAGTAAAGTTTTTTTTAATCAAAGCATGAATATGATAATGTCTCCATGTGATTGATTTAAAAGACTTATAAGACCAACGAGTTAACATCGTCAAAATTTGAAATCAGTAGAATATCTGATCCTGTTAACCCTAGTTCTGACTTCTCTCAGGGAAAAATTATCTTCTAAAACCAAAAGACCTAACTAAAAAAAAAACTAATTGGATAAGAAAAAGAGATCCATTCAAGACTTGGTTTCAAAAAAATATCTTATAAAATAATGTATCAAAGTAATTTGCCACAATCATGAAATTTGAAATCAAGCATTTGAAAATATCAAGTGACACATGAATTCTTCTAAGTTTAAAAGTTTGAAAGAGATTAAAACTTGCTTTTGGTGGGCTCATTTTATGCCTCTTGTCAATTGAATGGCACACTTTGCGCATCTTTTAATTTTCAATACACTTTATGTATAATTCTTAATTTTGCGTCATTACACATCTTTTGATTTGGCATCATTGGCCACTTTTTTTTAATAAGTTTGATCCCTTTTCAAAATTCTTAAATACTCTTAGTTGTGAGTATATCTTCCAGATATTAGAGAAGAAAAACTCACTCTCTAATATAAGAATGAACAAACCTCAAAATAGAATCAAAATCATATGATAAATGTAATAAAAGGATGATGAGAAAACTTGAAAGTAATATAAAGACTTTGAATATTATAAATATAAGATTGATTACTGTAGCAAGATATATCTCAATCATAAAGTCCAGTTGTTAATTTGAGATAAACTTTTGTTTAGAAAATAAAATTACACCACTAAAAGAAGTTAGAGAAAGAGAGACAATCAAAGATATTTTCTCCCTTTAGTAGATTAAGAGATGTAAAACATTGACTACAAATTTTCAAAAATAAAAATATGGTATAAATGTCATTTCAATAATGATTACAAAAAAATTAAAATAATAAAATAAAATAAATAAGAGAAACAAAAACTAGTAAAAAGAAAAACAAACAAAGTGAAACAAAACAAAAAAAGGCAATAAAATAAAAAATTCAAAATTCAGTAAATAACAAGTTCATGCATTTATGTCAATCACACCCAATCAAGTTCTTAAGATGTTAAAAGTGTCAAAAAATAGTGGTTTAGTAAAGATGTATGTCAATTGATTCTCAGTTGTCACATGGTTTAACTTAATGTCTCATTTGGTCACTTGGTCTCTAATAAAATGATGCATTATGTCAATGTGTTTGGTCCTTGAAGGTTGGATAGGATTCTTAGCGATGCAGATGACACTAGTGTTGTCACAAAGGATTGAATTTATGCCTATAGGTAATCCTAAATCCATAATTTATTATTTCAACCAAAGGACTTAGGCCACACAACTTTCTAAGGTAATAAACTCAGCTTTAGTAGTGGAAAGTGTAACAAAGTTTTATTTCTACTAGACCAGGAGACTAAAGACTGTCTTATGAATTTGCAAGTCCCAAAAGTGCTCTTTCTATCCACCCTACATCCTGCAAAATTAGAATTAGAATTGCAATAATCTCAAAAGAAGTGTTGTGCCTAGGATACTAGATTCCTAAGTTTTGGGTCCCCAAAAGATATCTAAGAATTCTCTTAACTATAGTCATGTGGGATTCTTTAGGATAAGCTTAAAATCTAGTACAGAGACAAACACTAAACATTATATTAGGTTGACTAACAGGCAGGTAAAGTAAAGATCCAATCATCCCTCTATACTTCTTTTGATCAATAGATTTTCCATTTAAGTCCTTATCCATCTGAATATTAAAAATCATGGGAGTATTTATTGGCTTGGCTTTATCCATTTCATATTTTTTTAAGATGTCCTTAATGTACTTTGATTGACTTATAAAGGTTCCATTATCCAATTATATTATGATAAACTCCATAAAGTAGAACAACTCTCTCATCATACTCATCTCAAACTCCTTACTCATTATTTTAGAAAAATTATCACGTAGCTTTTTATCAAAAGATCCAAAAAATATATCATCAACATAGATCTGAATAATGAGTAGCTCATCTCTAACTTTCCTTAGGAAAAGGGTGGTGTCTACACTTCCCTTAATAATATCCCTCTTTAGTAAAAATGTGCTAAGCCTTTTATACCAAGCTCTTGATGCCTGTTTTAATCCATATAAGGCCTTTTTTAATTTGAAAATATGATTTGGAAATTGGAAAATCTCAAAACTTTGGGGTTGCTGTACAAACACATCCTCTTTTATTACCCCATTTAAATAGAAACTTTTCATGTCCATTTGGTAATGTTTAAATCCCTTATAACAGGCAAATGTTAGTAGCACTCTAATGGCTTCCAATCTAGCTAAAGAGGCAGAGGTCTCCTAAAAATCAATCCCTTATATTTGGTTATACCCCTTAGCTACCAATCTCGCCTTATTCCTAACAACCACACCAGAATCATTCATCTTATTCTTAAAAACCCATTTGGTTCCAACTACACTTAGTCCCTTTAATCTTTCTACAAGCTCCCAAACATCATTTCTAACAAATTAGTTTAATTCCTCTTGGATAGCTAAGATCCAAAACTCATCAGATAAGGCCTGATTAATGTTGGGGGGTTCAGTCATAGAGATAAAGGTAGAGTAGTTCACTTCCTTCCTAAGTCCATGCCTAGTCCTAACACCATCAGAAGGGTGTCCTAAGATTAGTTCTTTAGGATGACTATGGCTCAAAGAATTTCTCCAATCCCTAGGCAAAGTGTGTGTAGGATCAACCCTTTCCTCTAGATTTCAATTTTCTACACCTTAGATAATCTCACCTACTCCTTCATGATTTGGGACTCTACCTTCTTTCCCAAATTTTAAACTTCTTTGGAAATCTCTATACCACCATCTTCATCCTCAATTCTAGACTCCTTAGGATCAGATTCATCAGACACTACGTGAGTAGTCTCCTCTACCACCAATATCTTTTTATTAAATACCCTAAAGGATTTCCAAACACTTGAATATTCTAAGAACACTCATTCATCAGATTTTGGGTCAAATTTCAGTAAGTGTGACTTTCATTGTAATGAATGAAATTCTTACAACCAAAGACATGGAGGTGGGAAAGATTGGGTGTCCTACACTTAAGGATCTCATAGGGTGTCTTATTTAGTTTGACTCTAACATTCACCCAATTTAACATATAACAAGCTGTGTTTACCACTTCATCCCAAAAGTATTTTGGAAGTGAACACTCAGCAAGTATGGCTCTAGCAGCTTCAACTAAGGTCTGGTTCTTCCTTTCAGCTACCCCGTTCTGCTGAGGGGTCCTAGGAGCTGAGAAGTTGTGACTAATCCCTTTATCCATAAAAAAGTCTCCAAATCTATCAGTTTCAAACTCTCCCTCATGGTCATTAGGGATGGTCAACATCTTACAACCTAGTTTTTTTTTTTAATCCAAGTGGAGAAGGATCTAAACTTATCAAAAGACTCATTCTTATGTAATAGAAATCTAATCCAAGTAAATCTTGAGTAGTAATTGACAATCACAAAACCATAGACTTTCCCCCCTAAGCTGGCAGTATTAATGAGTTCAAACAAATCCATGTGAAGGACTTCTAAAGGTCTAAAGGTGCTAATATCCTTAATGGAGTGGAAAGAGGATTGGACTTGCTTCCCTAGTTGGCAGGCATCATAAACGTGGTCTTTAGAGAATTTAAGCTTGGGGACACCATTAACTAGGTCTTTCTTGGTCACTCTTCTAAGGGTTTTTATACTGGCATGACATAATTTCCTGTGCCACAACCACGAATCATCAATAATAGTTTTTAAGTAAAATGAAGCAACACATTAAATATTATTTAAGTCAAGCATTTAAATATTATTGATATGCTTTTCTTGTAAAACTTTGTTATTATTTAAGCTGATAATGCAAGTGTTTGCCAAGAATTTTATTATGAAACCCTTATCACAATGCCTACTGATGCTGAGCAAGTTATGTTTCGGTCCATCTACAAGAAAAATATTTTCAATCAAAAGGTTCTTTTAATTTCCAATTAAACCTGAGTCCACCACTTTCCTAGTGGTGTTATCTCCAAGAGTAACCATGCCTCCTATCCTGGTCTCTAGCAAAATGAATTGATTTGCATCTCCAATCATATGTCATGAGCATCAGCTGTTTAGATACCACATGCTCTTACGAGGCCTTTTGTGAGAGTTTGCCTACAAAATATCAAATGTTAGATTTAGGAAACCAAACAAGTTTAGATCCATTCTTATAAAAAGAAGAATACAATGCATGTGTATTATGATATGGATCATGTAATTTGGGTCTCCACACCCATTGTGTATTACGGTGAACAGTGCAAGTATATGAAATGTGCCCTATCATGCCACATAAAAAACAACTAACTCCAAGAAAAGGTTTCACTAATCTATTCGGGTTATAATACCTCTTCCTAGGTTTTGGCTTTAGATCAAGTGAGAATGTATTCTAATTTCTCTCAAGTGCATTTAATTTAGCTTTAAACCTCAAGTTAGCACTTTTTAAAATATCATTATTAACATTCAAATAGTACTCCCTATGCTCAGATTCTTCAATATAAGTTTTAAAATTAGATTCAAGTGAGGTGTATGATGCTTTTAAAGAATCATGCTCAACAATCAATTCAGAATGCTTTTTATTCAATTCATCAAACTCATCAAGTAATGATATGTGATTTCTATCCAATTGATTGTGATCTTTACTTAAAAATTTCATACTTTTTTTGTAAATTTGAAAATTCCAATTTCTAACTAGCATGAGTTTTCTTAAGTTTCCTATATGATGCATGAATATTCTCATAAACTTCAAGTAATTGATCATAGGTTGGTTTACATACCTCTTCTTGATCAGACTGACCAAGTTGATCACCCATCAAGCACAAGTTTGTTATCTCCTCCTCTGCTTCAGTCTTAGAGGAGTTAGATATAGAATCTGCCTAGAATGCCTTTTGGTAATGCTTTATATCCTTCATATATTTGGGTTTCTCCTCACCTTTCTCTTTGCTTGAGTAATCCTTAAGTGTAGGACAATCAGCTTTGACATGTCCAGACTTCCTGCATTCATAGCAAATAAGATCAGAAGAACTTTTAAAGTTTTTGCTATCCTTACCTCTTTTCTACTTTTGATGATACTTGTTATTCTTCCTTAGAAAGCTTTTGAATTGCCTAGTGATGAAGACAACATCATCGCTTTTAGACCCGAAAGAATTTATATCCGTATCATTAGCCTTTAGCACCATAGTTTTCTCCTTTTCTCACCTGCATCAACTTGTCTTTTGTTCACCCCTTGCTCGTAAGCAATGAGTGACCCATATAAGTTATCAATAAAATAAGTATTCAAATCCTTAGATTCAATAATTGCAGTAAGCTTAGCATCAAAAGAAGAAGGCAAACATCTCAAAATTTTATCCACTCTTTCATATTTAGTTAGCTCTCTTCCTAAAGCATGGAATGAGCTGACAATTTGAGTAAACCTTGTATACATATCAGAAATAGATTAAGTAGATTTCATATGAAAAAGTTTGTATTCATGCAATAAAATATTCAACCTAGATTATTTAACTTCTTTATTTCCTTCATAAGTAATACATAATCTATCTCAAATTTCTTTACCAGTTACACAAGTTAAAACATGTATATAATCTTTCGATTTTAAAGCATAAAAAAAATAGTTCAAACATTTTGCATTAAGTTACACTTAATCTCTTTCATAAAAAGTTCATTTAGTAAAAAGAAGTTTAGTATTAATTCCATTAATTTCATGAGAAGGATGTAAATAACCATCTATAACAAACATCCACATACGATAATTAATCGATTGTAAAAATGTAGACATGCGAGGTTTCCAAAAATCAAAATGAATATTATCAAATAAAGGTAAACGTGTAATAGAATATCCTTTCACAGTATTACGATTACCATTGTTAGCCATAGATTAAAATTCAAAAGTTTTCAAAAACCAGATTTTATGAATCCCACTCTAACACTACTTAAAAGTTCAATAAGGATATTAAGCCCTAATGAGCTAGTCCCAAGGCTAACTAGGAGGGGGGGGGGGGGGGGTGAATTGGTATTTTAAAAAAATTTTAAACAAAAGCACAAACTCAAACCAAAGTTCATCATAGAAATTAAATGAGAAAGCAGTAATAAAGAACACATAAATTTGTAGTGGTTCCGTCAACTTGACATACGTCTACTCCCTGGAGCCTCTCCTTTGAGTATTGAACTATTCAAAGTATCTCTCCTTTTCCCCCCATAGCATGGCAGAGAAACCTTTACAAACCTCCTTTCCACCGACCCCGATAAGGCAGAGAACCCAACTCCTTTTGCTTCCTCCTTAAGAACGTAGAGAACCTCGATCAGATGCTGAAGTAGACCTCTCTAGAACCCCCCAAGGAACTAGGGATGATGTCCAGAGAATATGACGAGAAATCCTTGCTTGGAGCAACCTTTGTGAAACCCCTCACAAACTCTCCCTCACAATATCCTCTCTTTCTCCCTTACTCTTCCTCTCCTCTTGGCTCTCTTTGGTTAGAACAACAGCAAAAGATACTCTCTTGGGTAGAACAAGAGGTCTTATATAGAAGAGCTTCGAAATAGTTCTTAATTGCAACAAACTGACTTTATCATCGAGGACAATATAAATATTGTCCTGTACGATTAGTACAAATTTAGCTAAATCAGTTAGGTTGATTTGGGATGATGAGAAGGTTTTTATTCATATCATCCAAGATAATAGTATTTCATCATGTATGATTAGTACAAATCATTGAATATGATCCAAAACATCACCCTGAATGGATGTCTAGACAATATAAAAATAACTTGATCGTCCAGGCCAATCTCATGATCATCCCGGACGATTAATTCAAATCAATACATATCATCCAGAGTATCGCCCTGAATAGAAGCAGGCTGATATTTGATCATCCAAGAAGAATTAAGGTTTGTGAACTGATCGTCCCGGTTGATCCTGTGATCATCCAGAATGATATAATCGAGCAATTAAACCTTAATTTCTTTCCTTAATTTCCAAATTAATTTAGACATAATTGCATTACATCATCCATGACGATGTCCTAGATGATGTCCAAAATTAAAAGATACCTAAATATATCTGGCGGCTGATTCTTTCTGATTAAAACCTATCATATAGACCAATATGGATGTCGTCCAGGATAATGTGCTTAATGATGACTGCCTTAACTAGGGTTTCTATTTTTAACTAATCATCCAGGCCAATTTTTGGATCGTCCTAGATGATGTAACCAAAAATAGAAAACTCTAAAAATAGTTAGAAATGTTTCCCCAAGTGTGTGTGTGCAAGGTTATTTAGCATTAGGAACCACATTGTTTATAATTGACTCAAGAAAAGGTAAAGATTATAAATTAACTTAGACCTACTCTACCCAATCTTGAGCTGGTTCAAATTACAGTTTAATCTTTTGGACCTAAAATGTTAGTATGCAAGGCAGTCATAGAGAAACAGGAATGTTTTTCTTTCATCAAAATTCTATTCCTTTAAATTAGATTCGAAAAAAATGGGATGTCACCTTAGTTAAGATTACTTTAGGGTCAGGAGTTGACTCCCCTATCTCTAGGATGGAGGTCGCTGTCTCCCCTTTTACCACTATGCCCTCTACTCAAGAGGATAAGAACTAGGAATCATTAATAATGAAAGAGTTACCATATCAATCTTAGATTGGGTCATGTTCTAACACCTGTATCACCAGAAAAAATAAGAGGAAGAACTACCTTCGAAGAGTCTGAAAGAATGTTACTAAGGCCAAAAAGACTAATGAGTTAGGAGCCTTAAAGCAAGTCAAATCTAAGGCCAGTCGAGAACTCATTACTCCTTACACCTACCCCTACCATAGTGGAAATCATTTCCACCCTTCTCCTGTTACTCAAAGGAAGGAGGTTATAAAAATGAGAGCGTGATCTCCAATACACCTTCTTGACTACTATACAGAAAAGATCAATCAAGCCAGAATTAAGAAATCACCGGCAATAGACCATAGGCCCCCAATTGAGGGTTATGACCCATCCACTCTACTGGATAATGTTAGGTCACGTTACTATAGATTCCTTACAACATCATCTATAGAGGAGGAGGTGTAGAAACCATCTTGGAAGTCACTCTCATAATTGCTAGATCACTAGTAGTTAGGGAGGGGAATAATGATGGATTTGAGATCTTATCATATTGTGACACCACCTAAATTTAACTTCTAAATGGGTCCTATCATGATAGATCTTTAGATTGAAATGATGCAGCACTAGTTTGGGATAGTGCAGACCCCACAATAATCTTTTCCTTCTAAGAGATTGTGGAAATATAATTATATATTGATATGATCTTTGCACCATGACTTGTTATTTTGAAGGAATTCATACCATTTCTCAAGTGTTTTGGGTAAGAATTTTCAAGATAGTTGATCCATGTTTTTAATGAAAATTTACCTCTACTTTAAATAAAAAACTTGAGAGAGTTGTTGTTGACTCCACTAGATATTTAAAGGTCCCTCCCTCCTACCACTTCTGTGGTTCGATTTGATTTTTGAATTAAAATCTATTTCAAACTTGAGTTAGATTTTGAAATAAAAATCTTCTACATCTTCTCGCAATTTTTTTTAATCATTAAATCTAAAAAAGCCCAATCATCTTTAATAGCTTGACTTTAAAAAAAAAACTTGAATCTAAATTTATTGTAATGCATAAACAATCTATCAGATAGAAAATTCTATGCATGCGAATTGAAAATATTAAATTTCTCTATCCAACTTAAACCTTTTTGAAATTGATTTTAATTCAAAATTTATATAAGGGAGAACCTAGTTTAATTTCTATGAAAGTTGATCTGGGTCAACAAAATCAAAACCCTTGGCTCTTTTTAGGTCAATTGGAGTCACTATGCTTTTCATTATACTTTTGAATTTGTTCCCACTTGTCATTCAGATAGGGTCCAAATGATTAAGAGGAAGTTTTTAATAAAAATAATGAATCTTATACTCCTGATAAGAATCCAAACCTTATCCTTGAGAAATGTGTGTGAGTCCTTAAACATAGGCATTATTTCCTTCAAGGTCCTCTCCACAAAGTCATACTCTATATGGGGTCCAAGATCATTCCCATCTAGAAGTGTGCTTTACAACACTAGAAATTATCAATCAAGATCAAATCAAAACTGACCAAAGTGACCGACTCTAATTGAAGTAATCTAACGGCCTTACATAATGTCATTTCTAAGGCTTAATCAACTTTAAATTTTAAAAAACCTGAATAGTTCAAACCCCTAATAAGTTTGCACGACATAGAACCTTCTAAGCAGGTGGCTTGATCCAACTTCTTTGGATGCCTATCTTTACGAACCAAAAGATTGGTGGGGAGTGTAAACCAACATAACAATGACCTTTTTGTAATAGAGATATTCTAAGATGGAGGTTCATATCAATTGATCAATTTTGAGGATACCACCAAATGCTTCCTGCCATTTGGTTGGTTCTTTAGAAAGTACCATACCTAATGAGTATCAAACTTAACATCAAAATTGCTCCACTAAATTCAGAATGGATTAAATAATCAACCAATCGACTCACATCCCCTTAAGGTTAGGTGATGCCTTCCTTAAATGTAAACCCTCTGTGTTGGGCATGTTTCAACCCCATCACATGGTCATCCACTCTTCCCTTCAGGTTAGGTGCCGCCTTACCTTAGGTTTTGACCCTCTATGTTGGGCATACTTCGACCCCACCACAAGGTCATTCAACCTGATCCTTTGTGTTGGGCATATCTCGACCCCACCATAAAACCATTCAACCTAATCCTCTATGATGGGTCACCCCATCATAAGATCGTTGGACCCTCTGTGTTGGACATATTTTGACCCCACCACAAGCTCAGTCAACCCAGTCCTTTATGTTGGACATATCTCAACCCCACCATAAGACCATTCAACCCGATCCTCTATGATATACATATCTTGACCCAATCATATGATGACTCGACCCTCTAGGTTGGGCATACTTCAACCCAACCACAAGGTCATTCAACCTGATCCTCTGTATTAGGCATATCTCAACCCCACCATAAGACCATTCAATCTGATCCTCTATGATGCTCATTTCCCGACACCATCATATAATCACTCAGCCCTCTTTGTTGGCCATATTTCGACCCCACCACAAGGTCATTCAACCTAGTCCTCTATGTTGGGCATAACTCAACCCCACCACAAGACCATTTAACCTGATCCTTTATGATGGGCATATCTCAACCCCATCATATGATCACTCGATCTTCTGCGATGGGCATATTTTAACCCTGCCACAAGGTCATTTAACCTGGTCCTCTATGTTGGGAATATCTCGACCCAACCAAAAGACCATTCAACCCGATCCTCTATGATGTGCATATTTTAACCCCATCATATAATCACTCGAACCTCTATGTTGGGTATATCTCAACCCCACCACAAGGTCATTTAACTCTGATCCTCTATGTTGGGCATGTTTTGACCCCACCACATGATCACTTACTAGTGGTGGATGACGCCCTTTATGGCACCACTCTAGTACCCACTCAACTCTCGTTCCGTAAGGTTTGGCCCTGCCACTCCTTAGAATCAAAATCTTTATATTATCCTTCCATTCATTCAATGCCAATATATGTACTAGAACTTCATTCTACTACATATATTGCGGGTCCATTTGTTGGTTTAATTTTTGTATGAGTTCACTAAGATCCACTTGGGTTTCTTTCTAGTGACTTAATGATTGGGAAGTCTCTACTCCCTGATCATATAGGTCTTCGATAAGATATAAACCAACCTCAATCAAATTCAATTTCACCTCTTAATCCAATTATTGGATCAACCTCTAGTTAACCTTCAATAAAATTCCTAATCAAAATTCAATCAACTTCCAAATCTCATCCAAACATTAATAATCATCCCATTGATATTTATTGATATGGATAAGTCATCCTTAATAATCTAAGTCTAAAACCCAGTCCAATTCCAAAATTTTAAAATAAATCCAAGGGCTAAGGGCTAAGGTCCTGAAACCCTTTCTAAGGAAATTTTCAAACCCTATGAAACCTATTTTAATGACCTTTGATTTGAGGTTTATCAATTAAATCTTGTTTAGACAAGTCTTTAAGGTCAGCCATCCAAATTTGAGCTCAATCCAGCATTCCTAACCCCTTAATCTGAATCTTTTCCCAAAGGCTACAAAACCTCTAACTATTTTCAACCCAAGCAATTGGACTTATCACCCTTTAGATCTTGGTCTTGCAACTCGTTTCAAACCTTTAAACTTTTTAATGACCTTCATTAGGACCTATTGATCAACACTTTACATCTTTTTTATCTAATTTGACCCAAAATTGACTAAGGGGTCAAAATGACCAAACTACCCTTTTAAAGAGGTTTTTGGACTTTTCCCTTAAGCTTAATCCAACCCTTCTATCTCAACCATCAAAACCAATTCCAATGGATCCTAAACACCATTAGGAATACATTGGACCCAAACCCACACATTGGTTTGACCTGGTTGACCAAGTTAACCATGGTTGACTAAGGTGCTCCCTTAGGGATTAAATGACCATTTTAAACCAAATACCCACTTTTTGGCATGAGATCGTTCCTATTGAGTTCATGTGATCAAATTGAATTTAATGGCACCAAATCTTGGTACTAGGTCAACTTGGTTGACCAAGTCAACCAACTTTGACCAAACTTCCCATACACCCCCATTAACCAAACCCTTTGATCAAGACCACTTCAATCCTATTTAGACACATGGGATAACCCCTTAGGCCCCCAAGAGACCCCTCTTGGAGACCCAAGCCTTAGGCTCACTTGGATTAGCCATTTGGCTTGACCTAAGTGCCCAAAGAGAAGTTCTCCATGAGCCATTTTCTAATCCTAGCTAAATTAAACCCATCCAATGGTGGCATTGGGTCTTCCCTAGCTAGTCCAAGTCTTGGGTCAACCTGGGTCAAGAGTTAGGCTAACCCTGAGTGGCCAAAACCACTTGGGATTGATCCAACTCCCACCCTAAGCTCAATTGAATCTAGCTAATACCTCCACTAGGTGGCCTTAGGTCTAACCCACCTTCCCTAGCCAGCCCAACCCTTGGGTTGACTTTGGTCAACCACTTGGCTAGCCCAAAGTGGTCAAAACTACATTGAATCGAGCCATATCCCACCTCAGGGCAATTCAAAGCCAATTGCCACTTTCATTGGGTGCACCTGACCTAGACCTACCTCCCACATCAAACCCAGGGTCTGGCCTGACCTAGGTCAAGCCAAACTGAGCAGGTTTGTGTCAACCCAAGCCTTTTAATTGAGTTGGACTCCCTTAGGTCCAATTGAGCTGATATTCGAGCTCACCACATCCCCATCATCATTTTAAGGTCAACCCAACCCTAGGCCCTTATCACTGATGATCGAAACTAATATAGATCAAGCTTCGATGGTGCCCCTCACATTGGACCTGATCTTGAGTCTTCCAGAGCCTGGCCTAATCGGCTTCAGGCAGACGATCATTCTGGGTGATGTCTCCTGCCAACTAGAGCCCATTCGATGGCTATCTCAAGCAGTCCTGGCCATCCATGCCTGCAGGATTGAGCTGAATATGGTAGCTCATTCCAAAGGGCATCATTGGTTTCCAAGCTTTTGAAATCACTTCCCATAGCTCCCTCGATATTCCTCTCTCATTTCCCAATCACCCAGTCACTTTTGTCCACCCATTCAAGTAAACTCCAGTGAAATATGTCCACAGTCCACTTAAAGTTATACCTCTGGCCATCCTCTAGTCCCTTTATCTGAAGAAGATCCACTAGCCTTTGTCCCTTGAAGCTTCCTGATAGAGAAGCTCATCCATTGAGACCTTCTTAATGGAAATATTTTGATCCCAAGCTGCTTAGATAGGTAGTCACATCAAGTGTGAAGGAAACCTACACCCAACGAATTTCAATCGTTGGATTAAAGGTTTCATTCCATTGATCCTCCCCATGAAATTTCATCAGAGTTCACTAGTGGGATCGCTCAGATCACACTAGAATAGCTCTACAGATTCAGGTTCGTGCAGGACGTGGAAGATGTAATCCTAGTCATGGATCTTAATCAATAGTTTAGATTAGATCTCGTGGTTTCAGATGCCATTTTATCTGAGCCATTTGATCTCTCATCCGATGGCTACGATTAACCTAACCGTTATCTTGTTAGCCATCAATGATTGCTAAGCCAATCAGAAGGCGCCCCATGTAAGGCATTGGCTTACTGGATAATTAAGGGTTTAATTTCACAAAAAATTATGGGAAACTTCAAAAAATCATATCTTCCTACACACTTGATCGATTTAGGTGTTCTTAGGCTTATTGGACAGATCTCAGGGAGACCTTTAAAAAACTTATGATCTCAAGCCCTAATTACATCTGTGTTAAATTTAATATCAGTTTGAATTTTTTTTTCTATTATTGCATTTATATGCTTGACTTAAGTCACCAAGGCTTGAGACTTAGGGAGAGTCAATTTAGACATGTCCCTGACATGTCCAAAATTTTCCTACCTTTTTTGAGGTGTCTAAGGGCAATATTCCATCAATTTGATCTTAAGGGTCATGGTTTGACCCTTAAAATTATAATTGATACCATGATCTTTCCAATGGGAATTAGGAGTTGTTTTTTAGTGTGATGGTGATAATTAGCATAAGGAGTTTAGGGCCATTGATTTCACCCCAATCCAACCCTATGATATCTCCCTAGAATTTTTCTAAGGTAATATAGAGGTCACCTTAGGTGGCTTGGTTAGCCACCTTAGTGATCTCCATTTGAGCTAAAATTCAACTTGTTTGAACCTTTAGATTAGTTTATTTCATGGCCTAAATTTCATTGATTTGGTGCCCATTTGGTCCACCAATTAAGAGCTTCAAAATTCCCCCTAGAATTAACTTAAAGACTTAAATATTTCACTAAAAATCATATTAAATCTAAAAAAATAACTTAAGGACTATAATTAGTCAGGTATCTTCCCTTAATCCAGAAAAAATGAAATCCTAATTGGACAGCCCCTAATTTTATCTTATTTTAAGATTTAAGGAAAATTAATTTTAAATTAAATTAATTATTTAAAAATAATTAAAAATCTCTATAAAATCTTAAACATCTAATAATTCCTCTTTAGATTATTTTTTATATTTGGGGGTGATTTCAAGAAGTTTGGAATCCATTTAGGTCCAAATCACTAAAAAGGGCTTTTAAATAAAATAACTTAATAAATCACCAACATTCCAAAAACTATAATTAATTTTAGAAAAATCCAATTTAATCAAACTAAAAGGCCTCTAACTCAAACTAAAATCTAGTATTTTCTAAAAATTTCAAAATTTAATCAAAGTCGAAAAGCAACAGTTTAGTAAAACCTAAGTCAAAATATAGGCTCAAAAACTCATAACTTCTACTAGAAAACTCTAAATTAAACATACTAATAGTCTAATCACTTATTATATGGCCTAATGTCTATTAAAAATCTTAAACCCTCAAAATGAACTCTAATTCTAAAAATCAACTTTCAACCCCTTAATTAACTCACTAAGACAACCCTGATAACCTGAAAATTCTATAATTTACTAAAATTCTGAGAAAACTTCTAAATTTATTAGTCAAACCCTTAACCAACTGAATCAACCTAATCAACCCTAGTTGTTATTGGGTAACCCAAACCTATGAAGCTATTAACGTATCCCCAAGAAAGGTGAAATAAACTTTATGCCTCGATGTGCAATAAAGGTAGCAGTCATCAAATAACTAAATTGCATCCAAATCAATCCTCAATACATTAATACTTAAACTCTAACATAAAATCTCCCTTTATCCTTAATAAATTCAAACTATAGATAACGTTAACAAATTACCCAGCTTAGGATGTACCACAATTATACGACCTTACTATGCACACTTTAAATGGTCTGCTAGGACAACCAACTCTAGATATAGGTTAGGTCAGTGTTTACTTTATACTGTGTGCTAGATTTTTTGAGATTTAATTGCATGTTATGATTGAAATTACCTGGTGTGTTTGCTTACTTTTACTGTAATCTGTGGAAGATTGATGTGTTTGGCGACTAAATTACTCTTAGGATAAGAATGATCTGGATGTTCATTGAGTTTTCTATAGGTGGCCACACTCATGCAAGAGAATAAAGGGGAAAAAATAAATAATAAATGTAATTTCTACAGGTACTTCAACTGCTGAGCCCCCAAATAAAAAAGAGTATAACAAAGTTTGTTTACTTCTTTTCTGCATATATATATATATATATATATATATATATATATATATATATATATATATATATATATATATAATATATATATATATATACCTTGCAGGAGAGTTTAGAATTTTTTTCATGTTAATGTAATTTATTTGATTATCGAGTTGTGAAAGTTAATCTTTGAGTCTGGGATACATAGGTTAAAAGATTGGATTCCAAAGAGAAAAAGATACCCCTTTTCGAGATGGTCATTTCCTATTTAGAAGTCTAAATTTGTACCACCCTTTCCTACCCAAAGAGGAAATAGTAACCTTCCCTCAAGGGAAGAGTTCTCTTTTCCATTTGGGTAGCCAGCTATGAAGAAACTAAGAAGCCCAAAGGATAGAAGATTAAAGAATTGAATACAAAGAGTATCCAACTCAAAGTCAGTTACGTCTGTATTAGGATTAGAATTTAGGTTATTGTCAGTGGTGCTCGACCACTTTACATTCTACAGACCCTGGGTTATAATAAACAATGCAGTTTTCCTATGGATATTTATTAATTAGTTTGATTATATTAATGTGTTAACTTGATTTCCTATAGGATTTCTTTCTTCTCTTAGTTTTTTTGGCGATTATGTTTCACTCTTTATTTTAGACTGGTATGTGAGGCTCGTAAGGGTGTGGAAATTTTTTACTCATAATCAAAGATTTAAAATTTTAGGAGTTAAGCAACATAGAAAGATAACGAATATAGATAATTAGCTTGGGATCGACCCCAAGATCACTTGCATATTATTGCACTCTTCTTTTCTTATTTTAGACACTTTCCAACATGCGATAGAGTTCAGATAATTTGACCTATAAGGATGAGCTTCTGAATCTAGGAAAGCCTAGTCTTCTAAAAAAACTATTTTTAAGCCTTTTTAAAATTTCAAGCATACATGATTTGAGTATTTAGACCAGCATCTAATCCATTTGAAATACATTTAAAAGAGTCTAAATTTTAATTATGTTTTTCCTTAGCATTTTCACCCTGCATTATGCAAAGGGGCCACTTAGGACAATCTTTAGATGTTAGCCTCAACTCTACAAATCTTTAATAAAAATGTCCCCTACCACTCTTTTATACAATGACCAGACTAATGTATTTATCGACTAAGTGGTTAGATAGCTCCCCAATCCAAGCTAGGATAAGTCTAGGTTATGCACTACAATAGTTAGGTTCGGGTCACCATTATCTGGTACCCAATTTAGACTTATGATTCAGGGCGGGTCTTGTATCATAGGACCCCAACATTTAGGAATATAATCTTAAATTTCTAATAAAATGCTCAACTCAAACTAAAACCTCTCTCAATCTAAGATTTAAAGCACAATAATTAGATTAGGTTGGGGCACTTCTCGATGGTTCTCGAATCTCAAATTGTCCCCTACTTTTCTTCTCTCGAATCTAAAAAATTTGCTCAATCTTGATCCATTCCCACTTAAAATTCTAAAATTTAACTTCTTTGATATCACTCTTACCTAATCTTTTAACAAAACTTTTCCATTATTTTAATTAAGAGATTTCTTAGGGGACTTTGTCTTTCTAGAATGTAATTAACTATGAATGAGGGCATGCTCTCATAGAAGATTTAGAACCACACACACTTGACTTTAAAAAATAAAATTTCAAAACCCAATTGGCTTTCTTTGGGAAACTTAAATCATCGACGATCCTTATCGCATATTTGAGGAGTTAATAACAAATGATATTTTATATCTTCAGAGAGATATATCTTTTGTTAGTAAGTCCTTCGATATAAACTCAATGCCTACTACTTGATTATCATAGCTAATTTTTTTGTTAAACTTTATTCTGACCCTTTGGGGTCATATGAAGTACTCTCTTAGATCTGGTTATGATATTCAAAATGAGATTTATAATTTGAATCTAAACCCCATTCTGAAATTAAAATTTCACCTCTGGAGGTGATATATTTTTTTCATGGGTCATTTGATTTTAGAATTAAAATTTAACATCAATTTTAAATTCCCCAAAGAAAATTAATATTTTTCAAAGCATTCTTTCAAAACCCCACCAACAATACACCAACAGATAAATCTGGCATTTTGGAAGAGCCAAGGTTGGAAGAGGATCATAATGAAAATAATTCCTAAGAAATTAAAAGATATATTTGGAAGAGAATGTTATTAAAAAAGAAAACCCATTGCCTATAGAATGGAAATGTTTTAAGAATCACCCTAAGGAATTTATTTTAAGTCATCCTAGTGAGGATGTTAGGACTAGGCATGGACTTACCAAAGAGGTGAACCATTCTACCTTTATATAGATTATTTAACCCACAAATATAAATTAAGCACTTTAGATGAATTTTATATTTTGGACAAGTAAGAAGAGTTGAATCAATTTAATAGAAATGATGTTTGGGAATTGATTAAAAGACCAAAGGATCAAAGTGTTGTTGGAACTATGTGGGTATTCAAAAATAAAATGAATGATTCAGGAGTTGTGATCATAAATAAGGTAAGATTGATTACTAAAGGGTATAATGAAATAGAAGTGATTAAGTTCGAAGAGACTTTTACCCCTGTTGCAAGACTTGAAGTAATTATGGTTTTATTAGCCTTTGCCAATTTTAAAGGTTTTAAATTGTTCAAAATAGATATAAAAAGTGCCTTTTTGAATGGAGTAATATAAGAGGATATTTATATTGAGCAACCTCTAGGTTTTGAAAATTCTAAATTCATTAATCATATGTTTAATATGAAAATGATATTGTATGGACTGAAATAGGAACCTATGGCTTGGTATGAGAGGTTAAGGACTTTCTTATTAGAAATCATGTAGCTAAGGAAGAGATTGAATTGAATCACGTTACTATGAAAAATCAACTTGCAGATATTTTCACAAAACCACTGGCCTTTGACACTTTTAGCACCTTAAGAACCAGGTTAGATGTGATTGATCTTAATGCTTAAATTAAAAAAATTTTAAACTTTATGTGTTGTATATATGTATCTATTTAGTTTATCTTTGTTAGTTTATTTTTTATTTGTTTTTTGTGCATAAAATTTTGTATTTTTCATTTTTGTTTTTATTTTTACTATGAAGCATGTCACTTGATGAAAAATGATTTGTTTGAGAAGTTTTTATTATCATGCCTTGTTTTATGTGTTCTATTCGTATTGTTTGAAATTCTTTTTGTCTCATATGAATTTTATAACATGAACATGGTAGGTTTTTGTGTTGATCACTCAAAACATAGTTTTTCATATGGTTCATACTGTATGATAATGCCATCGTGTAGTACGATTTGTACAGTTTATGTCTGTATGTGCGGGGATAGTTTATTAGTTAGAGTCAGTTATTTATTACTGCTCATACATATGAAATCATAATTCATCTGTATGATCCAGTTGTCAGCTTCTATGGGGGGTGAACCTATCCGTCTTTAAAATGATTTTTAATATTTTGATCATCCTAGACAAACACATGTTCGTCTATATGCTAGTTTGGTCAAAAACCCTGTACAAAAGGATTCCTCGAAAATGTTGTTTTATGAAAAGCCATTTCTTTTTTAGCTATTTTTGTTCATATATATGAAAATAGTTTTGTTATGTATGACTTTAAAATCATACATATGATTCAAATTTTGTACAGTATGATATGTAGTTTTTCCTTTAAATAAAGAGTCTTTGAAATCATTTTCATTCACTTTCACATCCATTTCAAAATCCTCTAGAGCCCTCAACTTAGGAAATGGCAAGTTTTAGCAAATGACCCCGTCTTTCTGAGGGTTCCTTTTTTAGAAGTTATGGGGATGATAAACTCCTATCTAAGGCAAATGAGGATGCCTTCTTTAGGTATTCTGCTACCAAAACTACCCCCTTCTAGACTTTTAATTCAGGGTGATCTTCACTTTTCCATCATACCCTTCTTTGCTTCAACTCAACTCTCTTTAATTCTTACACTTATTTATTCCTACCAGAAAGAGACTTTCCAAGTCTTCATATCCAATATGAGTGTCAATAAGGACCGCACTAGGATTACTTCCTATGTTCAGAAATAACGAGTAGAAATTACCAAGGATGATTTAGGCAACTTTATTCATTTTAAAATCCAAGGGATTCGAGCCCACACTTTGACCTCAAGAGCCAATTTTAATTGGATTGAAATTAATAAAACTCTTAGAGGTGTATCCCAAGTGTGTCATTTGTCTATAGTCTACACTCAACATCAAAATGTCTGGGTCATCCAATAAGTTTTGCGAACTTCAATCATCCCTAAAGCTGGTGATTGCATAAATATGACTCCACTTTGTCCACAATCACCTATCTGATTATGACTAAAAAACCCTTTGATGAAGCCCAACTAATCATGGACTACATTTACAATCTTTCTAAAATTGGCCTTCCACATCATAAGAGGAAGAAAATGTGGCTTTAATACATATAGTTGCCTACATCCTAAAAAGAAGTATAATCTTTTTCATCCTGATCCTCCCATAGAACTTTCTATCTACTTTACTAATGCCTCTTTTCGAACACTTTTTGGGCGAGATCAGAGTTCTAAGAGTGATGATTCTAAGGAAGAAGGGGGAGTTCCTACTCTAGCACCTGCACTTGGACCTGACTAAAACTACTACCAAGAAATGATTAAGCGCTTTAATTTATTGGAAACTCATTTTGATCAATGCTTTGATCAAATTGAGAATCACCTTAACTAGCAGGATGCACATTACAATAATGATATGGGGTGGATTTGAGGATAGTTTGACTCGGTGAACATGAATGTAGCTATAATTAGAAGTTATTTTTCAAAGTTCAATCCACCATCTCCTCCAAACAAGGGCCCCTTACATTTTTAGATGTACTTCTATCATGTTATTATTTATAAGTTTTTTTATTTTTGTTGTTGTGATGTTTCTTCTTAAGTTTAGTGTTTTCATGTGTTGTGATGATGTTGTCTTGATGATGTGATGTGAGATGTTATGTTGATATGATATTTTTTGAAATATATGTTTATATGCGATCCTATATTGCAATGAAATGTTATATGTTTTGTTGACATGTATTATTTCTTGAAATGTTTGTGTCTTTAACAAGAAAAATCTTTTGAAATTGATCGTTGAAATGGGTTATCAATTACTTTGCTCTCCAAATTAATTTCCTTACAAAATTTAATCTTTTTAAAAAAATTAAATTAAAATTATAACTGGATTTAGATAAGTAGATCATTTTCATATTCTTTTAGACAAACATATCTAAGCTATAATTATTGCAAGATAAATGTCTTATTATTTTTTATTTCAGTTTTAATATATTTATTTTTATTATTGGTGAAATTTGGATTTAGATTACTAGTATTGGAAAACCCAAAAAGTAAAAGAAAAAAAAGAAAATGCACAATGTGTGGAAAAATAAAAAAAGATGTGCAACGGTTCGCAAAGTTAAAAGAGACACAAAATTATCCCAACTAGATAAGATGCATAAAGTGTGCCGCAAATATTTGAAAAGATATGCAATGTCACTAGTTAGAAATTTTTAATGTGTTCTTTCTGCTATCATTCAATCTTTAATCCAATTCCATCTAATTAACAATCATATGCAATATTGAATTTGAAGTTAACTAACTTTATTTTGTCATTTTTGTAATAATCATTTTTATTTAATTTTTCAAGAATGAATAATAACTCTGATTAAAATTTTTTATCTTAGTTGTTCTTTATATTTAAAATTTTTTTAAATTTTATTTTAGTATTATAAAATTAATATTATATTTGCAATTGATTTAAAATCCTTTTATACTTCAACTCTATTGGTTTATCTATAGAAATCTATCATTTTAATATGTACTTCCCTTTTTATTGTTGTCAAAAGGGGGAGTCAGAATATTGTTTTATGATTGACGTATGTGTATTGTGAATGTACGTGCGTGTATGTGTATGTTTTGAGTGCATGTGTTAATGTTCTGAATGTTTTGAAGTGAATTTGTGTATGTTTGAATGTTCGTTCGTGTTCGAGTTATTTTTATATTTGAATGTTTGTTTGAGTTCGAGTTGTTTTTGAATTGGTGTCTTTTTTATTTTTAGGCTTGTTGTTTTTTATCTTCATGGGAACCCCTTATTATTTAGTTGGTCATTCATTTAAGGGGAGCTAAGGAGAAAAAAAATTTTGAATGTTCACTCAAACTATAATTATTTTGCCATCATAAAAAAGGTGGAGATTAATGCAACTTTGTTTTCATAATTATGTTTTCATATATTGTGTGTTTGAACTGTTAGTGAGAGAAGCTCTAGGAATTCAAAATTTTTGGTCGTTAAATTTTAAAATTGTCTTCTCCCGCAATTTTAGCAGGGTGGTTGTCGACCATCCCCGCCGACGTGCCGGCGGGAATCGACGTCGAAGATGGAGAAAAAGTCTAGATCAATATCCGATGCTTGGGCGAATATCCGTAGAAGTCTTAACGCTCCTGTGCGAGCGTCTTCAGATGTTTTCAATGGAGGACAGAAATCTGATGCAATTTTTAATGGCCATTTTAAGGAAAAACCTCTGATGATCAAAGAAGGTGGATTGTTGAAAAACAAAGTTATTCCGATAGTGACTGGTAAAGGTAAGGAAATTTTCAAGGAAGATGAAGTTTTAAGCTTGAAAAAATTTAAAACTGTTACGGGCTTCAAGGAAATGATGGAGGAATTCAAAGGAGATGCTTCAACTTCTGCTGTTAAGACTAAATTCAAAACTTTATCTCTTCCTACTTCTCCAATTTCTTGTAAAATTGTGGAATCTGGACTGGATGATATCAGTAAAGAAAATGTGAACAAGATGATTGAAGAATTTCCCCTGCTGGCTGATAAACAGGTGAATGAAGATGAAACTGTTAACACTGCTAATGTTAACAATGGAACAAAGAATATAAACTCTGCATGGTCAAAGAGACAGAATATAAGGGTGGATAAACTAGATCTGGGATCTTTCCTATCTGAAGATGGAAGCACTGTCAAGCTGCACGCAAAAAATGAAATCATCAATGCTAAAAAACTGGATTGTTCTTAGGTGGTGAAACTATTTGGTGATAACTTAATGTTCTCTTCAGTCTGTAATGATCTGAGAAAGCAATGGAGCAGATTTGGAAAGTTTCATATAACTGGTTTAGGCACTAGATGGGTGCTTTGTCATTTGAAAATCCAGATTTTAAGGAAGAAGTTATGACAAGAGGTCCTTGGTATGTGAAAGGGCATGTGGTCGGAATTGACAAATGGTCTCCCTTGTTTTCTACAAAATCTTTGAAAGGGATTTCAACTCCCTTATGGATAATATTACCAAATCTACCTCTACAATGTTGGGATGATATCAACATTTGTAGGATTGCATCAAAGGTGGGAAAGCCATACTTGCTTGATGGAAATTCTTTTCAATGGGGAAGAAGGGAATACGCTAGAGTTTGTGTTCGTGTTCCCCTATATGAAAAATTACCACTTGGAATCTGGGTGGAAGGCTTATATGGTAATTTTTTTCAAAAAATTATTTATGAAGGCATTTTTAAGCTATGTTACGAATGTGGCTTTATTGGTCATTCCATATCAGAATGTAAGAAAATAAAGGATAAAAATGTTCAATCCATTTATGTTCATGATCTGGAGAAGAAAGATCAAGATCAAAGCAGCACCAGAACTGGAGACATTTCTAATCAACAAGAAGAGGATATTAATTATGGACCGTGGATACAAGCTACATATGGTAAAAAGAAATTTCCTGAAATTGTTAAAAGGAACACAGGTACTCCTTTTAAACCAAAATTACCTGCAAAACAAGTTTTTGTTCCTAAAAAACTTATTTCCTCAAATGCACAAGCTCAATTGTCACAAAATGTTTCTTTAAAGAATGATCTGAACAATATTCCTTAGGTAGAAGAAGTTGTTATCTAGCAGGCAATTACTTCAGATTTTGTTAAAAGTGCTGAAGATCAATTAAAACAAGGTCTGGTCCCTACTTTTAATAAATTTGATATTCTTTCTGACATGAAAGATAGCTTGGTTGATAATCTGAGAAAGGAAAATGCTGATAATGAAGTTGAAGAAGGAGAGATTCTATGTTCTGCTGCTGATGGAAATGAAGCTATAAAGATAGAAGACCAAATATTAGGAACTGAAGATTCAAACAAAGATATCAAATCTACAGATAATTCTTCTTCTAAAAAAAAAGATCAAGCTGATCAAAGAGCTCAAATCATTGGGAGATGGAAATATAGTCAAGCATAACAGGAAGTTGGAAAGTGGAAGAAATAAAAAGGGTGGGGGGCCATCCCCTCTTTCTTATCAACGACTTCTCTAGTTTTTTGGAACTGAAGAGGGGCCAATAAGCGTGAGGCTGCTCTATATCTCAAGGAGCTGGTTAGAGAAAATGATGTTTTTTTTGTGGGGATAGTTGAAACCAAAATCAGCACATTAGAAAATTCACAGATTTTGAAATATTTGGAAAACAATTGGAATTCATTTATGGCTCCTTCAATTGGGCTTTCTGGAGGTATTTTGGTTCTTTGGAGAAAGGATGTAGCAGCTTTTTCAGTTCTAGAGATTTCTGCTCAAGTTATCATTGGTAATCTTGAAATTGTCAATAAAGGAAGTTGGCAAGTCTCTGCTGTATATGGAGGCAGTAGTAGGGTGGAAAGGAAATCTCTTTGGGAGATTTTAGAAAAGAGGTGTGAAAAAAATAAACCAACAATTATGGGAGGAGACTTTAACTGTATCTTATCACAAGAGGAGAAAAGAGGGGGAAAAAATTCTCTTTATCTCAAGGAGCTATTGATATGAAGATGTTTATGAATAACAATGACCTTCATGAAATTGGGTTTATTGGACCCAAATTTACTTGGTGCAACAACAAATCTGGGGGAGGACGTATCTTAGAAAGATTGGATAGATGCCTTATCAACTCTTTTGCTATGAACTCTATTAATCTAGCCTTGGTTAAACATTTGTCACGTATAGCTTCTGACCACTGCCCAATAGTGTTGGAGCTGTTTAAATCGGTGATACCAATTCACAAAAGTATACGGTTTGAAGATGTATGGTGTACTTATCATGGAGCTTTTGCTATTGTAGCAAATACTTGGAAGAAGGGTGGAGGAAATGATCCAGCTAATGCTTTAAACCTAAAGTTTAAAAGAACTCTTAAAGCCTTATTCTATTGGAGTAAGGCCAAATTCAAGAGTTTGAATGATTTGAGAGACAACTTGAAGAAAGAAATTTATGAATTACAAATTGAAGAAGCTGATGGAATGCTTTCCGAGACAAAGCTGCTGCTACTCAGGTCCAAGGTAAATGAGCTAAACTGTGTTTTGTCTAGATTAAATATTTGGTGGAGGCAAAGCGCCAAGGCTAGATGGTTAGAAGAAGGAGTTACAAATTCAGCTTTCTTTCATTCTTTTGCAATTGTTAGATGGAGTGCAAACTGGATAAATCAAATCAAAAATGAAGAAGGTAATTTCACGGATCAATTTAAAGAGTTTGATATGATTTTTTCAAATTTCTTTAAAGCTAAATGGAGTCATAGAACATGTAAACTGGATGGATGGCCTCAACCTGCTGTGGTGGTGGATAAAGAGGATCAACTCAAATTAGATGCAGATTTTTCTAAGGAGGAGCTTCAAGAAGTGGTTAACAACTTGGGAAAGAACATTACACCAGGGATGGATGGAATTACATTGTCTTTTATCAAATGCTATTGGAAGGTAATTCAATTTGATGTTTGGAATGATATTAACATGTTCTTCAAAACATGAATTATGAACCAAAGCTGGAAGGAGACATTGATTGTATTAATTCCTAAAGTTTAAAATCTAGTTTATCCTGAAAATTACCGTCCAATCAGTCTTTGCATGATTACTAATAAATTAGCAAGGATGTTGTTGAATAGGATGGAAATGGTTATTCATAAGATTATTTCAAATGACCAAGCAGCTTTCCTAAAATGAAGATCATTGAATGAACATGTACTTTTGGCCCAAGAGGTCTTCAACAAAATTAGACATTCAAAAGCTAAGAAAGGTTTTTTAGTAATCAAAGTTGATATGGAGCAAGCTTATGATAGCATGGGATGGCAAGTACTTCTTCATTTTAAATTCCCTAGCAAATTTTCGGATTTAATTATGAATTGTATTTTAGATCCAGAATTTTGTTTATTGATTAATGGGAATAAATCAAATTGGATTGAAGCTAAAAGTGGATTTAGACAAGGATGTCCTCTATCCCCTTTTCTTTTTATTTTGTGCTCACAAGTTTTATCAAAGGCTATTCATCAAAGTGGGAAGAAGATGGGTATTCAAATTGCCTCCAATGCACCAAGAGTGTCTCATTTGCTTTATGCGGATGATATACTAATTTTTTCTGAAGCAAATTTGATGAAGATCAAGAAAATCAACAAATCTCTAAAAAATTATTGTAATTGGACCGGACAAAGGATTAATTACAAAAAATCTTTGATGGTGTTCGGCAAGACTATGAATCTAAGGAGGAGGAAAGAAATTGTAAAAGCTTTGAAATTCAATTCTGCTTCAGAAATGGATTATCTTGGTATCAAGCTTACTCTTAGGAGGAAGGTAAGCTCAGATTATAGAAAACTGATGGAAGTTGCTTTAAATAAGCTAATCATATGGGGAAAGAATTTTATCTCATTGAAAGGTAAAATGGTCTTATTGAAATCAGCTTTCTTATCTCTTCCTATTTTCCTTTCAACTATTTCCTTGGTGCCTTTGGGAATATTAAAGGAATTTGACAGGTTATGTAGAAACTTCTTGTGGAATAAAAAAAATGGAAATCTGGGATTGCATTATGTCTCTTGGAAGGAGCTTTGTAAACCAAAACATAAAGGAGGAAGAGGTCTCTTTTCGGTAGTTGAGAAAGTGGGTCATCTTAGAGCCAAGTTTGCATTGGAATTCTATTGGAAGCCGGAATCTCTACTAAACAACATTCTTAAAGAAAAATATGGTGATGATTTATGGAAGAATCTGAGAACAAAAAATAGTTCTCCCACTTGGAAAATAATTTGCAATGGAGCTAAATTTCTTAGCAACATTGTTAGATGGAAAATATGCAATGGGAATTCTATTAACTGGATGAAGGATGCTTGGATATTGGATAGTAATTTATCCAAATGGCCTACTTTTGTTAGCAATATGGAGGTTATTAATTACAAACTGGAATTCTTTTTGAAAGATGGAGAATGGAACCTGGAACAACTTCAAACGGTTTTCGGAAATGAATTAATTGAGCTCATACTTAAAATTCAAATTTCTTCTCATCAAGGTGTGGATTAAATTGAATTGAAGAACAAAGCTACTCGATGTTCTATTGCATCAATATCTTAAGCTTATCTTTACAAAGATGATGAAAACTGTGATTTATGGAAATGGTTTAAAAATGTTAAACTTAGACCAAAGGTTGAGGTATTTTGGTGGAGAATGTACAAGAAAGCAATTCCAAGTCTCTCGTTCTTATATCATAGAAAGATTATTTCTTTCACAAGCTGTCCTAGAGGATGTGGAAAAATTGAAGATGAAAATCACATTGCTGGAGAATGTGAGAAGCTGAAGAAGGTTATTATTTGGCTCAACAAATGGAGATTTCAAGTTCCTCAATTTAATTTCTTTCATGACTGTTTAAAAAATTTGGAGAAATTATCTTATAAGAATCCATTGGTGGTTAATATCTATTGCAATACAATCTTTCTTGTATGGAAAAGCAGAAATCTTTCTATCCATGAAGGAAGGGAAGAAAATGACCGATACATTGCAGTCAATGCAATATCCATGGCTGCTGTAACACCATTGATTAATATCCAAACGGAAAACTGGGATGTCAATTAGCATACGCTATTTTCTTCTTGGCGTCCTCCTCCACCCGGATGAATAAAAATCAATGTGGATGAATCTTTAAAAAGCAATTATTCGGCTGGTGTTGCTGGTGTTTGCAGAGATGAAAAAAGAAGACTTTTACTTGCTTTTGGGAATCAATTAATGCATTGGGACATTGGAGAATTGGAGCTTCAAGCGGTACTCATGATTAAAGATATAATGCAAGATTGGATGATGGAAGTTCAAGGAGTAATTATGTGGGAGACAATTTCAATATCATCAAGATTCTTCAACAAGCCTTAAGGAATTTCAAATCTAAAGGAGTAATTGAAGATAAGTTGTCCTTTATTCTAGATTTTACTCAAGTATCTTTTTGTTTTACTACTAGAAATGGTAATAAATTAGCGGATTGCTGCGCTAATTTAGCTCTTACTAAAAGTTTTATTTGGAACGATCTTAATAATAAAGAAATTCCTCCTTCAATTATTCATATATTGAAGGACGAATTTGATACGTTAGATCGTTAGTTGTAATACCTTTTTTTTCTAGTTATCAATGCAATTTGCATTTATTTAAAAAAAAAAAAATATATCATGTGTGTTTTTTATTATTCCAAAATATTATTGTATTAACAACTATTTCTAGTAACATATATTGGAAATATTGTTTTTTTGTTTATGTGTACTAAAATTTATGGAAAATTATATTCCAGACTGCTGAAGACTTTAAGTTAGATTAGATTAGGGCTTACTATTTTTTAAATATGTAGTTTTAATACTTTTCTTGAGTCTAAGAGAGTGTTATTATAATTGGGTAATTGTGCACACACATACTGGGGGAGCATAAAAATTTGTAAATTTTTAAAACTAATCATACTTTATGATTTTGGATCATACGGGATGATTTAACTTGAGCGTTCCTCTAGAAAGCAGTTAATCAAACCATGCTACGAAAATTTTCTAAGTCTTGTTTGTACTATACTAAGTTACCTTCATATAGACAATGTCCAAAGTATGAAAAAGATACGTATAAGTTCGTCTCGATGAACCTCTTATTTTTTCGGAACTATTCATACTTTATAATCTTAGGTTCGTATAGATAACATCTAAAGTACGAAATGGTTGCATATCTTTTCATCCATATGAACGGGCAAATTTTTTGAACTATTCATACTGTAAGATCATATGATCGTATAGATGACTTCCAGAATATGAAATGGTTGAGTCCATTTTCATACAAAATGAAACAAGTTTTATTAAAATAGATCGTACTGTATGATCTGGATTTCATACAACATGTCATTCAAAGTACGAATTCATTTCGTACGAAATTGTATTAGACGATTCTGTTCAATTTTGAACTGATCGTTCTGTACAACATCAGTTAGTATAAAGGTAAAGTAGAGTATAAAATCAATTAATAATGGATTATATGAATAAATTTTGAATAATTTATACGTATGATCGTCAATCGTACTGTACGATCGTGGACGGTCAGATTAAAATTTTCAATTTTCTTGATAGTTTTTTGTATCTTTCATATATAAGGTCCTAAAAATTGACTATGGATGAATCTTTCATCATGTTTTCTATGAGATCAAGTATGAGAGTGCTTTGGGAGAGTGTTTGAGAGTGTGGAGAGAGATCTTGCAAGTGGAATTTGTGAAGGGTTCACAAGGTTGCCCAAAAGTGAGGATCTCTATGTAAGTCTTATCAAATCTCTTCCTTAATTCTTTGAGGTTGCTTGAGAGAAGATCTTTGGAAAAGATCTGATTCTCTACCAATACTAGGAGGATGTAAAAGGATGCTAGTTCTCTGCTGACACTTGGAGGGTGAAAGGATGACAGTACTCTGCCAACACTTAGAGAGTGTGAAAGGATGACAGTACTTTGCCAACCCTTGGAGGATGTGAAAGGATGATGATACTCTACCACACCGGGGATTGGTGGAAGAGAGGGTATTTGTAATGGCTTCTCCACCTTGCTGTGGGAAAAAAATGAGAGTTACTTTGGCAATAGTGTAAGACCTGAAGAGGGAGTCTTCAAGGAATGGACATAGGTCTAATTTAACTAAACCACTAAAAATTTATGTATTATTATTTTTTTGCATTTTTATTTTTCTACACATTTTATTTTTTTTTAAGTTTGAAAAGTTTTTTTTTGTTAAAACTTTTAATTGTGCTAAAGTTTAAAATAGATTTCAATAAAAATTTCAATAGGTTTTTTAAATTATTAATTCACCCCCATCTTGGTTAGCACTAGGACAATTGCATTAGGTCTATTAACCTATACAGACTTTTATATACTAGCCTTAACAAATGATCTATCTAGGGGAAAGTATTAAGCCATTTGTACCACGCCTTAGGTGCTTCTTTCAACCCATGTAAGGTCTTTTTAAGTTTTCACACATGGTTTGGAAAAGAGAAATTTACAAAACCTTAGGGTTGATCTACATAAACATTTTCCTTAATAACCCCATTTAGAAAGGCAAAACCCATTTAGAAAAGCATTCATTGCATCTATCTAAAATAAATTGAATCCTCTAAAGAATGAAGAATTTAGTAGTACTCTAATGGCTCCTAATCTAGTTGCATGCAAAAAGATCTCTTCAAAATTAATACGATCATTTTGATTCCACCCCTTAGCCACTAATCTATCATTATTCCTAACTACTACCCTAGATTCATTCATCTTATTCTTTAATACCCACATGGTACCTACAACACTTTGGTCCTTAGGTCTGCTAACAATCTCTCATATATCATTCTTAGAAAATTTGTTTAAGTCTTTTAGCGTAGTTAGAATCCAAAATTCATCAGTTATGGCTTCGACACTATATATTGGTTCTACCATAGAGATAAATGCAGAATGAATATCCTCTTGCCTATGTCCTTTCACGGTTCTAACCCCTATTGAAGGATCTCCTAAGATAAGTTCCCAAGGGTGACTAGGTGAATATCTCCATTACCTAGGCAATAACTCCTGATGTTATTCTGTATATCCAAGGTCAAAAGATTCTACTCCATGGATAACTTTTACCTCTTCATCTTCTTCTAACCTAGACTTAGGAAGTCTATCTGAATCAAAAAATACAATATGGGTACATTCCTCAATAATTAATGTTCTTTTGTTGAAGACCCTATAGGCTTTAGCTATTGAAGAATAACCTAAGAAGGCTTCATCAACTAGTTTTGAATCAAACTTTTTTAGAGGAGATTTGACATTGATAAGGATAAAAAACTTACACCCAAATGTATACAAATGAGAATGATTAGGTATCCTTCTTTGAAGCAACTCATATGGTGTCTTATTTAGCTTGGATCTGATATTCACCCTATTTAGCACATAACAAACAATATTCACAACTTCTTCCCAAAAATATTTAGGAAGGTCATATTCTGCTAAAATTGCCCTATTAACTTCTACTAATGTCCTAAATTTCTTTTATGCTATTCTGTTCTTATGAGGAATCTTAAGGGCAAAAAACTTATATTCAATCATAAATTTCCTATTAAATGACTAAGATTTATTAATTTCAAATTTTCCACCATGATAACTATGAATTGTGGAAATCATAACTTCTAGGATTCTCTAAATCCTAATGGAGAAGACTTTAAATTAATGAAAAGACTCACTTTTATGATAAAAATCTAGCCTAAGTGAATCTAGAATAGTCATTTACAATCACAAATAAAAAGATTTTTCAACCTAAGGTGGCTGTGCTAATAGGACCAAACAAAACCATATGCAAGATTTATAGTAGTCTACTAGTGGTGATATCTTTATTGAATGGAAAGATGGCCTAGTTTGCTTCTGTAGCTAACAAGCATCACACTGTTGGTCCTTAGTGAAGTCTAGCTTGGATATATCTCTAACCAAATCATATTGGGTTTTCTTTCTAAGAATTTTGATACTAGTTTGACATAGTCGCCTCTACCATAATTATGATTCATCTAAATAATTTTCAAATAGCACAAAATTTTAGAAATGTTAATACAAGATAAATCACGCATCTAAACATTATTGATCCTTTTTCCTTCTAAAATAGTTTTACCATTTAAAATGATCTGGCATTTGTTAGATAAAATTTTCACAACAAATCCCTATAACATAACTTGCTAATTCTATGAAGCTTATGTTATAAACCATCTACTAAAATAACATTCCTAATTATAAAACATTTGTGCTTTCCAATTATACATGAGCCCACCACTTTCCTAATGGTGGTCTCAGTTAGTGTTACCTCGTTTCTGCTCTTAGCCTCTAGTGTGATGAAGTAGTTTGGATCTTTTATATATGTCTTGAATACATACTGTCTAGGTACCACATGGTCTCACTAGGTCTTTTATGAGAGCATCCCTACAAAAGTCATACAATAGTTAGATTTGGGAGCTCAAGTGAGTTCAAGTTCAACCATATGATGTGAAAGAGTAAGAAGAAAGCATGTTATGATCTTATTAATTTGGGCCTTCATACTAGATTTGTTCTATGGTGTATAATGAAAACTTTGGCAATGTGTCTTATCATGCCACAAGAGTAACGCCTAATCCCAAAAAATGGGTTCACTAACCTATGTGGGTGATAGTGCTTCTTCTTATAGACATATAATGTATGTTTTCTCTTAGCTTGTGGCTTTTGTGAAAGTATAGGTAGTGGTTCAAATATTTTCTTTTTAAAAATATTCCTTTGAACTTTTATAACTTTGAACTTTAAATTATAATGTATGATCATTAGAGTATTATTCCAATCCAACTATCTCTAGTTCCATTTAGGCTTTTTCTAACACAGTATGCTCATTTTTTAAGGAATTATGTGACATAATTCAATATACTTTTATTTAAGTTATCAAACTCATCTATTAATGATGAAAATTCTTTATCTAATGTTATATGCTCATATTTATGATCTGCTTGGTCTCTATCTAACTCTCTAACTAATGTGTCATGCTTGAGCTTCAAATAAGAAAATTCACTTCGTAGACAAGCATGCTGTCTTTTTAAGTTTTCAATATGAGTCATGATTTTGCTCAAGAATGGTAAAGAATGTATCATAGGATAATTAATATACATCTTCTTGATCAGAATTCACAAGATCATTATTATTTTTCTAATGACTCAAAAAAGAAGTCTGCCTAGAAGGCTTTCTACATTTAATGTTTCACCCATGTAGCATTTTTTTCAACACCCTTCCTAAAACTTCATTTTTCTTCACTTTTTTCCTTGTTAGGATGACTTCTTATATTGGGACAGTCAAACCTTAGATTTTTGGGCATCCTGCATTCAAAATAGATAGTGTCAGAAGAAACTTTTTTTTATTCTACCTTATTTTCTTTCATTCCATTCTTAAAGACATCTTTGCCTTCACTTCAGAAAGCTTTTGTACTATCATGTCATTAATAATATATCATCATCTCCATTCACTATGTAGTTATTATTATCTTAGTCATTGGCCTTCAGTGCTAGTGGTTTTTCTTTCCTATTGTCACTTGTGTTAACTAATCTTTAACTCACATTACACTTGTAAGCAAAGAGTGAGCTAAGTTGATGATTAATAGAATATACATTTAATTCTTTAGATTCACAAATGGTAGTTATTTTTGCATAAAACTATCAAGTAGTCAGTGTAAAATCTTATTGACCTTTTTAAGAGTTAGACAATTATCTTCCTAGAGCATATAGAGATGTTATTATTTAGTATACCTAAAGTAAATGTTAGTATTAATCACGCTAGATTTCATGCAGAAGATTCGTATTCAAGTAGTGAAGCATTTAGCATAGATTATATAGCCTCACTGGTTCCTTCAAAGTGATATGTATCCTATCCAATACTTCCTTATCGGTTATACATGAGATCCACACATTTAGACCTCAAACTTTAAGGCACAATAAAAAATAGTTTAGGCATTTTACATTAAGTTATGCTAAGTTTCTATCCTCAAAGCATTATTTGTTAAAAGGAATTTCTTTCTTGATGCTACTAACAATGCGAGATGGAGGAATATATCCTACTTGAATCATATGCACATGCCATGATCAACATATTTAGAAAATATAGACCTCCAAACATCCAAAAATTATATGGTATTTTATCAAATAATGATGCATGGGTTATTGAGTAACCCTTCATAGTATTCTGATTCCTAAAATGTTAGCCGTGAATATTTTTTGAAGGATTTTTAAATCAAAAAATTTAAGACCCTCTTTGATACCAAATAAAACATCAAATGAGGTTGTTAAATTTTATTGAACTACTCAAGGAACACCAAGAGGAGGGGTGAATTAGTATTGAAAAACATTTCTTATAAAAATTTCTTTGAATTTGTTTTACTAAATACTCAAGTAGAATAAAATAATAAATAACCAAATAAATTTTTTTTTATTTTTATTTTGTAGAAATATGAATAGAAAGGTATTTTGTTCTTTTATATTTTCATATTTTTTTCTTTTTTCTTGCACACAAAAAACTATATAAAGCATTCATAATACTTTCAACCTAGATTTTCAAGAATATAATATTTAGGATATTTAAAATAAGAAAGATAAAAATGTTTATAAAAAAGAAATGAGCATAGTGAAATTTTATAGTTATTCGATGAAACCCTGATCTACATCCACTACCTAGAGTATTTCTCTCGAAGTATTGCACTATTTCTTTAGTGGCTTTCCTTTAGATCACACAATAAGGGGGAGAAGCACTAATAAAATCACTTCCACCCTTCCATGGTAGGGCAAAGAAGTCAAAATACTTTTTAGTATCCTAGTGAGGTAGAGAACCTGAATCCTTTTCACCTTATTGGTGATGATGAGAAGCCAGAATACCTTCCACTAACCTTTCACCGTAGAGTAGCTAGATCCTTTTAGGCCATAAGCCTTTTTTTGGAGTTTCCCTCAAGCACAATAATGAATCTTAAGGGAAGAAGGTTAATGATTACGAGAAACCAAGTGAAGAACCCCTCTCAATCCCTTGATCTTACAAGGCTCTTCTCTTTAAAAACTTCACCTCTCTCTCTCTCTCTCTCTCTCTCTCTCTCTCTCTCTCTCTCTCTCTCTCTCTCTCTCTCTCTCTCTCTCTCTCTCTCTCTCTCTCTCTCTCTCTCTCTCTCTTTCTTAAGATCATTACTCCCTCTTCAAACCCTAACTTACAGAGAAGCTTTCATAAAAAAGAATTAGCCTAAAGACACTCTTAAATACAAGGCTCCAATAAACCCTAGTTTATTTTCAAAATTTGGTCGACTTTATTCATACAACACACTCTATAAATTGTAAAGTTTAATTAGTTCAAAAATTTATATTCATTTTATATGATGAATGAACCATATTACGATTGATTCAAGAATCTTAAATTGATCATGTAGTACGAATGATTGATCGTATAGTGCAATTAGTACATTTTACTTAAGTTCATCCCTGATGATCTCTGGGACATAAAAAAATCATATATGTCAGCTGTCAAGTATGATTAATATCATATTATATGAATAGCATAGTAAAATTAAGGTTCATCCAAGATGATCCTCGGAAAGATCCCTATGACTACCAAAAATTGTCTCTCATAATCATCTGTCTGATTAAGATCATATCATATAATCTGATTCATTAATTCAACCATGATTTAATTGACTAATCATAGGGATTAAATTCTACATGATTTGAAATATCATAAAGTACAAACCTGTTTGTACAATATGATTAGTTTAAAGGTTTAAATTAAAAATACTTGCCTAAATTTGATTGGCAGCTAATGGCTCTGATGTAAACTAATCATCATGTAAGATTAGGTTTGTACGAAATGATTAGTTTAATAAATTTAATCTCTCAATTACTTATTAAATTATTATTCTAATGAATAAATTGTATATTATGATCAAGATCATACGATATAATCTTTAAAAATTTTGAACTTTTGAATTTTCACTACCCTGTGTGTGTGTACAAGGTTGCCAAGCTAATCTACATCTCTTACAAAACTTTTGACTCAGGGAAGATAAAAATAAATAAGTAAAATCATAGACTCTTACAAGCATTAAACCTATTCTAACCTAGTCTTTAGTCTTGATCTTTTATTCATACACGATATATGATATACCTATAACTTTAGTACACACAAAAGAAATATATAATAATAGTACTAGGAGAAAAAGTTTAAAAAAAAATGTTATCATTAAAGTCATGAGCTCAAGATCCCAGATTGTAACATATCCTTATCCACCTTACCATCTGCAATACTATTGTCCACCACTAATCCAACCTCTATAAGAAGGTGTACATTTTACACCATTTGGACCATCTACACCAGTGGACAATAGAGCTGAGGATCTAGGACCTTCAAATTATAAATGACTGTACATACAACACGAGGAAGATACTTAAGTTTTTATTATTTTCTATATTTGCTATTTAGTTTATTTAACAAATGCAAAATATAATAAGTCAAGGGTTGTATTTTATACAGGTTTAATCCAGTTAGGTACTCCAAAAATTAGGGATAAAATAAAGAGTAGGTATGATGCTCCTTATATATCCCAAAAGAAAATTTGATAGAATATAAGATATATCTAAATCATTGAGTTTTATGTAAAAATACTAAATTAAGAAAGTACTCAATATATTGGTAAAATAATAGCTGTCATTTGTTAATTTTGAATAGAAAGAGTTCAAGTGGTTTCCCGAACAAAATGCAAGAGTCCAAACAAATTAAAAAAAAGGTTTTATATGCTTATGAGACATGTTTATCAGCAACATAAAGTAAAGGGAGAGCCTGTACAAATTGGAGAGGGTGTATGGTATAAACATATGAGAGCTTTGCCCACCCATAAATTTATAAAAAAGAAAGAGCATAATAAACTAAAAAGAGTATCAATTTGTTGGGGATTAAGGAGCCCTTTATAGACTGGTGGTTCAGTGCCCCGCATAGAGCATAGAAGAATACTCATAAATTATTTATGTTATATGTTTATTTTGTAATAATATTTTATTACAAAAAGCAATGATTGGCAGAGAGTCTAGACCATTAGGAGTTGCATACACTAGCACATCAATGCCAATATAATAAGTAATGGGTTCATGAGAAGGCCAAAAAGCTTATGTGAGTATTTAATATTCTACAGTCTTCAATCATGAATAATATGTTACTTTAAATTGATATTAATGTACTTAATCTATTATAGGGTGATTACATGTGAACTAAGGAAAGTTTTCTCTAATCGAGGGATCATATTAATGTTCAACACAACACTCAAAGTAGAATTGTTGGCAGGTGATAGGAGGGAGAAAAAAGGCAGGGTGTATGGCTTAGGCTCTCAAGCATATATAATTGAGGAAAACCAAGCTAATTTAGCATCGTGTAGTGATAGCATAATATACATGATTATAAGCCAAGGAGTTGCTGGTATCACCAAAGAGATGGGGGAGTCTTGCAGATCTTGACCAAAATATTGTATTTTTTAATGATAATAAACATTATTGGATTTCTTTATGTTTTATCTCCTATTAATTTTTATTATTGCATATTTATTTTCCTATGGATTCACTTTCAAGTTTGATCAACTCAAGATTGGGTAGACTAGGATTAAGTATGTCGTGAAGAGTCTTTACTTTCAATTCTTATGTATTTTTATCTTTCTTGATTCAAATTATATATTTGGTGGAAAATAAGCTTGGGAAACATACACATAGTCACACTCAAGGAAGTGAGTTAGTGGTAATATCAGAGGTTGAAATTGAGAGTGCTTAGATGACACTAGAAAGTGCTCTGATACCACTTGAGAGTGCTCAGATGACACTAGAAAGTGCTCTGATACCACTTGAAAGTTCATTAGGGATGTTAGGCCCTATGAACTAGCCCAAGGCTAACAAAAAGAGAGGTGAATGGTATTTTAAGAATCTTTAAATCATAACAACAAACCAAAATCACCATAAAGAAATCAATGATGCGGAAATTTAATGCAGAAGTAATAAAGAAAGAACACACCGGATTTATAGTGGTTCGGTCAAACCTTGACCTACGTCCACTCCCTAGAGGCACCCTCCAAGTATTGCACTAAACTAAGTGTCTCTCGTTTAGCCCCCACAGCCAAACAGAGAAGCCCTTACAAAATCACTTCCACTTTCCCCGGTACGACGGAGTCGCCGGGTCCTTTGACACCAAAGAGATCTTCTTGTTTGGTGAACTTCCCTCGAGACAAGCCTTGAATCCGACGGTATTCAAGTGCGAGCTTGCCGGAGCAACCGTGTGGAACCCCCTCCACACTCACTTGAGTCCCCCCTCACAGGATCTTCTCCCTCTCTCAAACTCCACCCTTTCCTCACTCCCTTTCAAGCTCTCTCTTCAAGTTTCCCCCAAAAGAACGAAGCTACAATGGCTGCCAAAGACACTTACAAAGTGTCATGTGATAGCTTAAATAGAAGATCTCAAAATGAGCTCATTAATGCAAGTTGCTGACATTATCGTCCAGGACGATACTAATATCATCCTGTACGATCAGTGCAAAATAAGCCCAATCAACCGGGACGATTTAAGACGATCAGAAGAAAATTGGTTACATCGTCCTGGACGATATTGCGATCATCCCGGTCGATTAGATTAAAACTGATTTCAATCATCCTGATCATCGCCCAGAATAGATGCTGGCCAATGTAATTGTCCAGGCCGATCAGCTTATGACGGCTGCTTTAATGAGGATGCCCTAATTAGGGTTTCTGCTTTTGGACAAATCATCCTGGCCAATATAAATATCATCCCAGATGATGTTACCAAAAATAGAAATCTTTAGGGAACAATAAAAAATCTTCCAAGTTACAAATCATCAGGAGCCACACCAAAAATATATTAAACTTAAGAAAAGTAAAAGAGTACAAACTGACTCAGACCTAGTCTAGACAATCTTGAGATGGTTCCAAATTATAGGCTTATCGTGTGGACCTGAAATATCAGTAGATAAAGCAGTCGTAGAGAAAAATGAGTGTTTGTTATCATCAAAATCATAAAAAATGAAAACAGATCCGCAACAATCTCCCCCTTTTTTATGATGGAAAATATTACAATTTGAATTTTTCAAAAAGGAACATTTTCTTCTAATCTCCCCCTTACTAGAATAACAATTTAAAAATAAGAGAGATAAAAATATTTTTGTTGTTTTTAATTTTTTTGAAAAAAAAGATACAAATTCAACAGTATGATCTCCCCCTTTGACATTATCAAAAAGAGTGGAGGCACAAACAAAAAACAAAATGAACAAAAGAAAAAAAACATTTCCTGATCTAGTGAAAAAATAAATATTCTTAAAATGAGAAAGTTACCTCTTGGTTTTAATCAAAAACTTAGTAGAATTGGATTGACAACAAATAAACTAGAAAAGGTTAGAAATCCAAAATTTTATAATCCAAACTCAAGTTCTTTAAAGAGGCTTTAAAAACTTTATAATTCAATATCTAAATTAAGGAATAAATTAGTGAAAGAAACAATCATTTTTAAAAACTCCTTCCATAAAATATATCTAATAGAAGATCAATGCACGAATTATTGAATCAAAATTCAAGATTTTCAAACTCAAGTATCGAAAGTATCAAGGGTTTTTTTAAGCTTTTAAGAAGTACAAGAATGGTAAGCATTAAACTTTGTGGGTTCATTTTATGCCTCTTGACAATTGGTTGGAGTGCGCGCATCTTTTGATACACTTTATGTATTCTTTTTTTTTTTTAATTTGACATCTTTGTGCATCTTTTATTTTTGGCATCATTGGCTAACTTTTTTGAATATGCTACCTTTTTTAAATCTTAAAAAAACAAAAGTAAACCCATCCTATTGACAAAGCGAATTTCTTGACTAAAAAAATTATGAGTTAGAATCAACAACTTGTAAAAGATTCCTATACGATAAATAAAATGTAGGGAGATAAAAAATTTAGTTTCAAAAACCAATTTAAAAGATGAAAAAGATTTTAAATCAAAAGTAGAATACCTCTTTTAGGAAACAGAGATTGAGAGAAAAAAAATGAGTTTCCTTCCTTTGACTGTTTTTAGAGAAGTAAAACACAACTTACCAAAGATTTTAAGAAAAAATAGGAAGTAGATTTCTCATTTTTAGAAAAGTGAATGTGTGTGATGATCAAAGAAAAATTCCATGAAATAAAAATTTTAAAGAATAGACAAAACAAAAATACAAAAGAAAAGTAACAAAAAAACAAAACACAACACAAAACATAACAAGGCTTTTAACCATTTTATTTCTCCTGGTCCGATGCTTCAGAAACTAGGTCTGCCCATGAGATTTTTTACTTTTCATTATTTCCCCAGTTTAAATTTTGCTTCACCTTACCCTTTTCTTTCATAGGAAGAATTCTTAAATTAAGGCACTGATTTTTCATATGTCCAGACTTTCAACATCGAAAGCAAATAACGTTAGAAGAAATATGAACATCCTTACCATTTTTACATTTTTTTTACTTTTTCTTATGCATTGGCGAGCTTTGTAATTTGCTTGACAATTCATTGCTTTCGTCATTAACTAAACTATCTTTTTTGTATCTTCAGCTTTTAGAACAATCGTTTCACCTTCATCCAAAAGTTTTTGACCCAAATCTTGCTCGTAGACAATGAGTGAGCCAATCAAACTATCAATAGAATATTCATTCAAATCTTTTGATTCACAAATAGCAACTACTTTAGCATTGAACTTATCTAGTAGACAACGAAGAATTTTGTTAACTTTTTCAAAATTTGAAAATTCTTTTCCTAAGGCATGCAATGATGATACAATTTGAATGAACCTGGTATACATGTCTAAGATCGTCTCATAAGATTTCATGGAAAATAGTTCAAAATCATGCATTAACATATTCAACTTGGATTGCTTGATTTCACTAGTGCCTTCGTATATGCTGTGTAGTTTATCCCAAACTTCCTTACTAGTAGTGCACGTGGATACTAACATAAAATCTTCAGAATTAAAAGCACAGAAAAAATAATTTAAAGATTTTGCATTCAATTGAGCATCGATTCTTTCATCTCTATTCCATTGACTAAAAGGAATGTTAGTATTAATTCCATCTAAAATACGTGAAAGTGATGAATAACCAGTTAAAATCATATGCCACATGCGAAAATCAATCGATTGCAAAAAAAATAGACATGCGAATTTTGCAAAAAAATAGACATGGGAATTTTGCAAAAAATAAATGTAATATTTTCAAACAAAGGTGGTCTGGTGATTGAATAACCTTCGGCAATATTATTATTTAAAAAATTAGCCATGGATCAAAATTCAAAAGTTTTTAAAAACTAGATTTTATGAATACGGCACTGATACCACTTAAGAGTGCTCAGATGACACTAGAAAGTGCTCTAATACCACTTAAGAGTGCTCAGATGACACTAGAAAGTGCTCTGATATCACTTGAAAGTTTGTTAGGGATGTTAGGCCCTATGAACTGGTCCAAGGCTAACAAAAAGAGAGGTGAATGGTATTTTAAGAATCTTTAAATCATAACAACAAACCAAAATCACCATAAAGAAATAAATAATGTGGAAATTAAATGCAGAAGTAATAAAGAAAGAACACATCGGATTTATAGTGGTTCGGTCAAACCTTGACCTACATCCACTCCTTGGAGGCACCCTCCAAGTATTGCACTAAACTAAGTGTCTCTCATTTATCCCCCACAGCTAGGCGGAGAAGCCCTCACAAAATCACTTCCACCTTCCCTAATACGGCGGAGTTGCCGGGTCCTTTGACACCAAAGAGATCTTCTTCTTTGGTGAACTTCCCTCGAGACAATCCTTGAATCTGACGGTATTCAAGTGCGAGCTTGCCGGAGCAACCGTGTGGAACCCCCTCCACACTCCATTAAGTCCCCCCTTACAGGATCTTCTCCCTCTCTCAAACTCCACCCTTTCCTCACTCCCTTTCAAGGTCTCTCTTCAAGTTTCCCCCAAAAGAACGAAGCTACAATGGCTGCCAAAGACACTTACAAAGTGTCATGAGATAGCATAAATAGAAGATCTCAAAACAAGCTCATTAATGCAAGTTGTCAATATTATAGTCCAGGATAATACTAATATCGTCCTGTACGATCAGTGCAAAATAAGCCCAATCAGCCGGGATGAATTGAGACGATCAGAAGAAAATTGGTTACATCATCCTAAGCGATATTGCGATCATCCCGGCTGATTAGTTTAAAATTGATTTCATTCATCCTGATCATCGCCCGGAATAGATGCTGGCCGATGTAAATCATCCAGGACATCGTCCCGGACGATCCTACGATCGTCCCGGATGATGTGATCGTATCAATCAGCCATTAATGCTTTCCAAATCTACTAGATCAATTTAGGCATAATTGAGTTAAATTGTCTTGGACGATGTGTATATCGTCCTGGCCGATTGCCTAAAATAAAGAATACCTAATCTGATCATGGCGGCTGATTCTTTCTGAATTGAGCCTATTGTCCTGGCCGATACAAGTATTGTCCAGGCCGATCAACTTATGACGGCTGCTTTAATGAGGATGACCTAATTAGGGTTTCTTCTTTTAGACATATCATCCTGGCCGATATAAATATCATCCCGGATGATGTTACAAAAAATAGAGATCTTTAGGGAACAATAAAAAATCTTCCAAGTTACAAATCATCAGGAGCCACACCAATAATACATTAGACTCAAGAAATGAAAAAGAGTACAAACTAACTCAGACATAGTCTACCCAATCTTGAGCTGGGTCCAAATTGTAGTCTAATCGTGTGGACCTAAAATATTAGTAGATAAAGCAATCGTAGAGAAATATGAGTGTTTGCTATCATCAAAATCATAATCTATGAAAATAGATCCGCAACAGAATTTTTGAAACTAATCCTACTATATAATTCATATCATATTATATAATCAGTTAATTAGAAATTGATCAATATAGTTAAATGTGATAATTAATAGAAGATGAACTAATCATATTGACGATATATATCATAGCATGATCTATTAAAAATCATGATCCGATCTGCCAATCATAATTTATGTGTTATTTTGAAATTCAAATATTGTACTAATGATACTATACGATGTAATTAGGGGAATAATTTAGATTAATTAAACCAGTCAGATCATATAAAAGATTTAACCAATTGTACTGTACAACCTGATTCTTGCATAAGATGATAATTAAATCATCGTCAAATGTACTGGATGATAACCCAAGTTATTTAAACTAATTGTATAAGATGACAATCTAAATAATCCTGGATTATCAACTTAATACCTTAAACTAATTATATATTACCTAGCTCTTCATACCATACTAATAAAAGTACTTTAAACTAATCACACTGGACGATCCATGATTGTACTGGAAGATCATTGTCACCACAATTGAATTTAGAGTTTTTTGTGAGGCCTTGTAGTTATTCTCTCTCATTGAATTCTTTCAAAAATCTTTTGCTACTCATTGTTCTTGAGAGAGAGCTTTGAGAAGAAGATCTAGGAGAGCTTTTGGAAGATAAGGGAGAGCTTGTGTGTGAAGGAGAAGTTGTGTGAGGGGATCACACAGTTGCTCCAAACAAGTGTTTTTCCTTGTTCCTCCAAGTGTCTATCTAGGTTTCTTGGGTAGGTCCGGGGAGAAATTCTTCAGCTCAAGGCCGTGGTTCTCTACCATCAATCAGAGGGTGACAAAGGAGTTAAAGGTACTCTGCCTTCTCTTGAGGGAGAAAAAGGTTGAAGGTCTGCTATCACTTCCTGGGTAACAAAGCTTTTGGCTCTCCTTCGCACTGGGTTTGGTGAAAGGGATTTATGTAAGGGCTTCTCTAACTTGTTGTGGGGGAAAAAGGAGAGACACTATAATGGTAGTGTAATACTCATAGTGAAGGACTCTAGGGAGTAGATATAGGTCAAGGTTGATCGAACAAGTATAAAATCATCTAGTGTGCATTTTCCTTTTAGCATTTATTTTCTTTCTAATTTTTTTGTTATTATAATATTTATGATTAACTGCACTTAGGTTAGATTGTGGGTTGTAATAAGAAAATTTGCATGTACTACAAGAATGAAAAAATATAATATGTCTTTTAAAATTATTAATTACTTCCACAAAATTTTATGTTATCTACCTGGATTTAGTTTACAAATTATTTTTGTAGCAAAAATCCAAAATCAATGATTTTCTTTAGCACTTGTATTTTAAATTATCAATTCACTCCCCTTTTCTTTCTGTGCCTCGGGCTAGTTTATTGATGTCTCAAAACCTCCTCAAACTTTCAAGTTTTATTAGACAAATTTTAGAAATTTAGATTTTAAAATCTTCAAGTGTAAATCTAATGGTGCATTTTGGTAATAGGAATACTACTGAGTGTTATTCCATAACATGTCCACCTTTATTTGAAATTACCCCTGCAATCCATTGACTATAGAATTTGACGTATGATTTTAACTGGTTATTCACTTCTATCTCACGTAAATAATGGTGTCAAAACTGATATTTCCTTTACTGAATGGAGTGATGAGAATAGAGAACTTGCACAATTAAATGCTAAATACTTAAAAAAAATATTTTTCTTATGCATTAAAATCTGAGGATTGTATGCGAGTTTATACATGCACTTTGAGGAGAGAATTTTAGGATAGGTTATGCATCACTTATGAGGGAACTAGTTAAGTTAAACAGTCAAGGCTAAAAATTCTATTGCATGATTATGAACCTTTTCTAATGAAACCTTACAAGATTGTATCTAAAATGTACTTTAGGTTCACCCATATAGTGACATCCTTGCATGCACTAGGTGGATAACTATCAAATTTTGAAAAAGTTAATGAAATTTTATGATGCCTCTCAAGCTCTTATTATGCTAAAATAACTACAATTATTGAATCAAAATATTTAAACATTTATTCTATTGGCAATTTACTTGCATCACTCATTGCCTACAAGTAAGGAGTGAGTTAGAGGCAAAATGATGCAGGCGAAAAGAAAAAGGAGAGAACTATGGCTCTAAAGGAAAATGATTCAGATAGTGACACTTCTATGGAGGTAAAAAATGATGTTAACGCATTGATGATACAACAATTCAAAAGCTTTCTTAAAAGAAAGTAGAGGCATCAACAACAACATTGGAGAGAAGCTAAAAATAATAAAAACTTTAAAGCATCATATGACATGATCTATTTTTAATACAGGAAACCAGTTCATCTTCAAATAGACTACCCCAACCTAAAGACTCATCCAGCAAAGGAAAAGGGTGAAGAAAAAGCAAAACAAGAAATGGTAAAATTCAAAAAGGGGAAGAATAGGACATAGAAAGTATTTTGGGCTGACTCTACCTCAAAATCTTCAGAACTAGAAGCTGAGGAGGAGTTAACTGTGGCGCCCCAAGATCCGTGTAGCGAAAGGATTCGTCTGACATTCTGATCGAACTCCATTCCAGTTGCCTTGCTCGGACCTGAAATTTTAAACCACATATAATGAGCTACAATAGCCCAGCAGGTCACCAAAGCCTACAACTGAAATCAAAGCAAGGCGATGCTATCAATATGCATGTCAATCTATCAATCTGAATCAGTCAATGGTCAATGAGTCTATGCAGCGGAAATCCATGAATCAATGATCATCAATTCTATGCAGTGGAAATCCATAGTCAATAAAACCAGTCAATGCAGCGGCAGGCAATTCGATAAATCAACGCAATCAATCAATATCCGTCAATCAAATCAATACGGTCAAATCAATACGATCTAATCAATGAAGTCAAATGAGAAAAGCGATACGAGACAAGGAATCTATAAAACAGTCAATACGGTGTAGAACAATAGCAACAGTGAATCTACAAAATCTAGGCGGCAATGCAATGAATCTATACGATGTCCATGTCCATGCTATCAATGCAGTATCTATATCAATGTCAATAATCAATAATCCATAGTATCAATGCTCAATGATCAATCAATGAAATCAATGAATCCGTACGATAAGAAATCAATTCGATAAATCCATCAAATCAATAAATCAATCGGAAATCAATAAATCAATGCATATCAGGAAATCCATACGATGCAAGATCATCCAATGTCATACAAGGGTCTTACTCAACAAGCACAAACACTAGTCATGATCAACCAGGTTAACTGGCTATTATCAATAGTGCTGTTGTAGAATCCGTTGCTGTTGTAGTCCGTTCAATACACGTTGGTTTCTATAACCAACGTTCAACTAGGTTTCCACTTGTCTTTCAGGATCAATCAATCAATCAATGCAATAATCGATGCAATAAGCAATATTAAAGAAATCTAGAACAATCATATCAATAGTCATACACATATCAATTCAATCTATCAATCTCAGACAAATCAGAAATCATACGAAAATCGGGCAGCGTAACGGCAGTCGGTCAAAATTTACACAAAAATCCTGCAAAAAGACACGATTTCCAAATTCTACCAAAATACAATAGAATATCTATAACATCAATGCAAGACTTTTATTCTATAGAAACCAAGTCAGAAAACATCCTGATAATTTTCTATTCGATTAAAATCACGTAGAACCAATTCCAACCGGAAGAAAATTCGTAGAATACAGTCAAATCGTGTAGAATAATCATATCTATAACACTCTAAAAGTTGTGCGGTGAAAGTTGTGTCAAATCAAAATCACGTCAAAAGTTCGACTACGAAAACACAAAACAGATCTCAACTCGGTCAAAACACAACATCTTTGAAAACAGAAATAGGATTCGGAGTCCTTACCACGAGATCTCCACTTTTCCCAACAGCAGCGTCGGACGAAAAGCGCTCCGCGGTCTCCGAAAACCAGCTTTTCTCTTTTTCCCTTTCTCTTTCTCTCTCCTCAGATATTTTCGTTTTTATAAAATGATTTTCTCTCTCCTCAAAACGAGCTGATTTTCTTATATCTGTGAACTGATCGGCCAGGCCGATATTCACATCGTCCCGGGACGATCAGACCAAATCCTGATCGTCCTGGACCTCACCCAGGGCTATTGTCTGGCCGATAATTTCTACAGTACAGATCGGCCTGGACGATCTCACGATCGGCCCGGACGATCCTGTCCAGAAATCATCCAGAAAACACTCCAGAAATCAGCTGTTTTCCATGCACTGATCGGCCTGAACGATCTCAACTTCGTCCTGGCCGATTCTGGGAGGAAAATCCAATTCAGAGAGGAACAGTAAGGGAACGAGATATTACAATCTCCCCACCTTAGAAAAATGTCGTCCCGACATTTCCCTAAAGGTACGAAGCAAAACACGAAGCAAACCAAATCGATCGAAATCCAAATCCAAAACAAAACTCGTCGAAATCTAAACAAACACACAATGCAATCAATCAAATGTCAATCACTATGTATGCAAAATGAATAGAATGGATTCATTCTATCAAACTATCAATCAAATCCTTTCACTACACTTGCTCTGATACCACCTGTGACGCCCCAAGATCCGTGTAGCGAAAGGATTCGTCTGACATTCTGATCGAACTCCATTTCAGGTCCGAGCAAGGCAACTGGAATGGAGTTCGATCAGAATGTCAGACGAATCCTTTCGCTACACGGATCTTGGGGCGTCACATTAACAAACTTATGTCTTATGGCTAACGATAATCTTGATCAATTAGATGAAGATGAGGTATGCTAACTTTTCTGTGAAGAATTATTTGTTATGTCAAAAAAAATCATAATTCATATAGGAAATTAAAAAAGATTCATTCAAATATGAATACTAATTTTATTATCTTACAATAAGAGCATACTAGTTTGGTAAGTGTGCATTCTTCTTTAGATAGTGATTATATGACTTTACTTTATGAATATGGTGCATTAAACAAGAAGTATACCGATTTATCTAATGCATATGATTTCTTGAAATCCTCACATATTGAACTAAAAAAATACATCAATGAATTAGAAGCATTTGCATTAGGAATAGATGAAAGTGAGGATGCATTGAAAAAAGAAGTATCTATTTTAGAGAGTGAAAATAAGTTTCTAGAAGAAAAAATAAAAGCACTTCAAAATAATAAACCATCACCTACCTTGGCACAACTTCATAACCCATCATCATAGCATGCATCATATAATCCTAGGAAGAGGCCCTATAACACTTAGATTAATAAATCTTTTTATAGGTGTTAGGTGTTAATCTTGTGGCTTGTTAGTTCACATAGTCTGCACTTTCACTATCCACCGTAAAACACATTTTATATGGAGGCTAAATTTACATGCATCATAGTATATATAACAAGCTTTCATTTCATTCATTCAAGTATAAGGTGGAACACAAACTCACTTGGGTTCCCAAATCTAATGTTTAAGTGGCCTTGTAGGGATGCTCTTACAAAAGACCTAAATAGAGAATGTGGTACCTTGATAATGAATGCTCAAGTTATATGACTAGTGATTTGATGCAATTCATTACACTGGAGGCCATGTCTAGTGGAAAGGTTAAAGTAGGAGACAACACCAGTAGGAAAGTGGTTGGCTAAGGTACAATTAGAAACTCAAGCAAATTTATAATTGAAAATATTTTATTAGTTGATGGTCTAATGTATAACTTACTAAGCATTAGCCAATTATGTGATAAGGGCTTTGACAATAAATTTCTTTCTACAAAATTCATGATCAGTTTAAATGGAAAACTAGTTTTAAAAGAAAAAAAATAACATTTACATGCTTGACTTAAACTACATTGAATATTATAATTCCTTTTGCTCGAAAACTATTATTGATGATTTATGGCTATCACATAGGAGATTATGTCATGCAAGCATGAAGACCCTTAGGAATATTACCCAGAAAAACTTTGTTATAGGCATACCTAAACTAGATTTTACTATGGACCACCTATTTGATGCCTTCCAACTAGGGAAACAAGTTAGGTCTTTATTACACTCAATCAAAGATATCAAAAACTCTAGGCCACTAGAAATCCTTTATATGGACCTTTTTATACCAATTAGTACAGTCAAACCAAGGAGGAAAGTCACATGGATTTGTAATAGTATATGTCTTCTCTAGATTTACTTGGATTAGATTTCTAGCTTATAATAATGAGTTATTTGAGAAATTTAGAACTTTATCCACATGGATTCAAAAAAAATTAGGATATGAAATTTCAACCATTTACAGTGATCATGGTGGAGAGTTTGAAAATGATAAGTTTGAATCATTATATTAAGAGATAGAAATAGAATATAACTTCTCTGCCCTTAGGACCCCTCAACATAATAGAATAACGAAAAGAAAAAATAGAATATTTGTATAAGCTGCTGCGGCAATGCTAGCTGAATATTCACTCCATATATACTTTTGAGTAGAAGTAGTGAATATTGTTTGTTATGTTTTAAATAGGATAAATGTTAAATTCACATTAAATAAAATATCCTATAAACTCCTTAAGGGTAGGATACCCAATCTTTCTCATTTATATGTCTTTGGGTGTAGAAGCTTTATTCTAATCAATGAAAAATTACCCTTAAGAAAATTTGATCCCAAGTCTGATGAACATGTCTTCTTAGGTTACTCATCTATAGGTAAGGCCTATTAAATCTTTAATAAGAGGAACTTGGTAGTAGAAGAGTCTACACGTGTGGTATTTTATGAATTAGATAGGACATCTGAATTTAAACCTAAAGAAGAAGAATTAAAGTCATTCATGGGGTATAATCCATTTTTATATATTTTTATAAGGAAAATAATGCATAAGTAAAGAGTAGAAAAATAACAAGAAAATATAAGATTAATCATTCTAATCATAAAGAACAAACTACCAGTAATAAACCACTACTCCTTTTTGTGATGTCAAAAGGGGGAGTAGTTTGTTATTGGCAGATTATACTTTATGATTGAAATGATTAATCTTAAATTTTCCTACTATTTATGTGCTCTTTACTTATTCATTGTTTTCCTTTTAAAAACAAATTAAAAATAAAAAATAAAAAATAAACAATCCCTATTTTTGAAAATTTTACTTAGTAAGGGGAGTTTAGGAAAAAACAAAAATATATTTGAGATATTTACTAAGAGTGTTTGTCATAATAAAAAATAGGGATATTATTGTAAATCAAAGCCCACATTTTTTTATGATTACAAATATTATTGGATTTTTACTATGTTATCTCCTATTAAATACTAAAACTTCATCAGGGATTTTAAGCCCTTATGAACTAGTCTCAAGGCTAACCAAGAGGGGGGGAAGGTGAATTGGTATTTAAAAATTTCTCCAAACAAAATCACAAACTCAACCAAATAATTACCATAAGAAATAAAGTGCGGAAATTAATTGGCAAAAAAATAATAAGAAAGAACACACCATATTTTATAGTGGTTTGATCAACTTGACTTACGTCCACTCCCTGGAGCCCCTCCTCCAGGTATTATACTAAACTCAGTGTCTCTCCTTTTTCCCCCATAATAAGGCGAAGAAGCCCATACAAAAACTCCTTTCCACCGACCTCGGTGAGGAAGAGAACCCAAATCCTTTTGCTTACTCCTGAAGAAGGCAGAGAACCCAACTTATTTTGCTTCCTCCTGAAGCAGGCAGAGAATCTCGATCAGTTGCTAAAGTAGACCTCTCTCAAACCTCCAAAGAACCAGGGACAATGACCAAAGAAGATAATTTGGATCCTTGCTTGGAGCAACCTTTGTGAAACCCCTCACAAACTCCCCCTCAAAAGATCCTCTCTCTCTCTCTTGATCTCCCTCTCCTCTTGTCTCTCTCAGGTCAAGACAGTAGCAAAAGATCTCCTCTTGATAAAATAAAAGATCTTTTTAATCAAGGGCCTTAAATTTGCCCTAATTTGCAACTAATTGTAAAATATCATACAGGATGATCGAACGATCTTCCTGTATGATCTGTTCAAAATTATCTCAATCAACCCAGATGATTTGGGAGAGTCTGGACAATTAGAAGGTTCCTTTGTTTAGCAAGATGAAAGTATATCATCCTGTATGATTAGTTCACTTCATTGAATATCATCCAAATCATCGCTCAAGATGGATGTCTGGACAATGAAAAAAAAACTTAATCTTCTAGGATGATCTTACATTTGTTCAGATTGATTAATGTAAAACATCACATATCATCCCAAATATTGCCCTAGATGGATGTTTGGACAATGAAAAATAACTTGATTGCCCAGGCTGAGCTCATGATTGTCTGAGATGATTAGTACAAAACATCACATATCATTCCGAATATCACCCTAGATGGAGCTAGGCTGATTATGGATCATACAAGAATTATTAAGGTTTGCTTAATTGATCGACTAGGATGAAATGATTGAGCAATAAAACCTTAATTGCTTTCCTTAATTACCAAATTAATTTAAGCATAACTATAGTGCATTGTCTAGGATGATATCCTAGATGATGTCGAAAAATAAAACATGCCTAAAAGATTATGGCGGCTGATTCTTTCTGATTTGGCCATATCATCCCGAACGATGATAATATCATCCAGGATGATTTGCTTAATTACGGTTGCATTAACCTGGATGCCCTAATTAGGATTTTTGTTTTTAACTAATCATCCAAGAAGATTTTGGATCATCTCGGATGATGTGATCAAAAATAAAAAACTCTAAAATAGTTAAAAAAATTTCCCCATGTGTGTGTGTGTAAGGTTACTTAGCATCAAGACCCATATTATTATAATGGACTCATGAAAAGGTAAAAGACACTTGATGAACATTATAAACTGACTCAGTCCTAATCTACCCAAACTTGAGCTAATTCGATTTGCAATTTGATCTTGTGGACCTGAAATGTTAATAGGCAAGGTAGTCGTAGAAAAATAGAAGTGACATAAATGTTTGTTATCATCAAAATTATAATTTCAGAAACCAGATTCGTAACAATCTCCTCCATTTTTATGATGGAAAATAATCAAAACTAAATAAAATATGAATAGAAGTAAAATCATATAATAAAAATAACTCAAACACTACCCAGTACTCCCCCTTTTGATATCATAAAAAGGAAGAGGAAACAAAAAAAAGGAGAATAGAAGACAAAAAAGAAGAATGAAAGCAAAGTTTTTTTTATCAAAGTATGAATATGATAAAGTCTCCATGTGATTGATTTAAAAATTTGTAAGAATCAATGAGTTAACTTCATCAAAATCCAAAAAATGGTAGAATCGTCAATCCTATTAGCCCTAGCTCAGACTTTTTTAAGGGCAAAATCATCTTTTAAAAATAAAAGACCAAACTCAGAAAAACCAATTGGATAAGAAAAAGAGATCCATTAAAAACTTAGTTCCAGAAAAATATTTTATAGAATAATATACTAAAGTAATTTGTCATAATCATGAAATTTGAAATCAAGCCTTTGAAAATATCAAGTGACACATGAATTCTTCTAAGATTTAAAGGTTTGAAAGAGAATGAAGCTTGCCTTTTGTGGGCTCATTTTATGCCTCTTGTAAATCGATTGGTTTACTTTGCACATATTTTGATTTTTAATACACTTTATATATCTTTTAATTTTTTTTGCGGTCATTGCCCATCTTTTCAATTTTTCTTCTTTTTGGGACTCATTTTATGCTCTTATCATTTTTTGCAAGCTAGATCCCTTTTCAAAACTCTAAAGTACTCTCGGTTGTGAGCATATCTTCTAAATATTAAAGAAGAAAAACTCACTCTCTAATATAAGAAAGAATAAGCAACAAAATAGAATTAAATTCATATGATAAATGCAACGACAAGATTACAAAAAATTTGAATGTAATAAAAAGACTTTGAATATTATATATATAAGATAGATTCCTGTAGCATGATAGAAAGATCTTAATCATAACGTCTAGTTGTAAATTTGGGATAGACTTTTATTTAGAAAAGAAAATTACACCGCTAAAAGAGGCTAGAGGAAGGAGAACAATTAATAGTGTTTCTCCCTTTTACTGATTTAGAGATGTTAAACATTGACTACAAATTTTTAAAAATAAAAATAATGCATAAAATATCATTTCAGTAGTGATCACAAAGAAAAAGAAAAATTAAAATCAATGAAATAAAAACAACAAAAAATAATAGTAAGTAAAAAGTTAAATAATCAAATAGGAAATAAACAAACCAGTAGAAAAACAATAACAAGCAACAAAACATAAAATTCAGAATTCAAAAAACATCAAGTTCATGCATTTATATCAATCACACCGAATCTGATCCTTAAGATTCTGAAAGTGTCAAAACTTAGTAGTTTACTAAAGATGTCAGCCAGTTGATTCTCAGTTGTCATATGGTGTAACGCAATATATCCTTTGGTCACATGGTCTCTAATAAAGTGATGACATATATCAATATGTTTGATGCTTGAATGTTGGATAGGATTCTTAGAGATGTATATGACACTAGTGTTATCACAAAGAATTGAAATTATGTCTATAGGTAATCCTAAATCTAGAATTTGTTGCTTCAACTAAAGGACTTAGAACACACAACTCCCTAAGGCAATGTACTCAGCTTCAGCAGTGAAAAGTGCAACAAAATTTTATTTTCTACTAGACCAGGAGACGGTTGACCTCATTTTTGTATGAGATCACTAGGACCAATCCAGACCCTAAGATCTATCCAGACCTTAGGATCTACCTAGATCTTAGTCAATCCAGACTCAAATCTAAGGCCAAAGGTTCAAGTCCTGAAAGCCTTTTCTATTAAATTTTCAAATACTTTAAAACCTAAACAAATGACTTCTGATTCAGATTCTATCACTTGCATAGTGATAAGACATGTCTCTAGAGGTAACCCTCTAATTTTGAGCCCATTCTGAGATCTCTAACCTCAGAAATTGAATTGAAATCCAAAGGCTATAAGACCTTCAAATATTTACGGCCTATGCAACTCGACTTTCCACCTAGTGGATCCTGATCTTAGAGCTTTCCCCAAAGCCTCTAATCATATCCAGACCCTTAATCCTGACCCATTGAGCATTAAACTATATTTTGGTGGACCCACTTTGACCTCTAGTTGACCAGGGGTCAAAATGACCAAGATGCCCCTTAAGGGTAATTTTGAAGTTTTCTTCAAACTTCAACTTGGCCTTTTCAAATCAAACCCCAAAAAATCTTACATTGAATCCTAATCACTATTAGGAGTGCAATGGACTTAAGCCCTGACCCTGGTCAAGCCTGGTTGACTAGGTTAACACCTTTTGACCAAAATACCCCTTAGGGGTTGAATTATCAATTTCAAACCAAATGAACTCCAAATTGCTTAGAACCACTTCCATCAAGTTTTAAATATCAAACTGAACCTATTGAACCCAAACTCAGACCTTGGGTCAACCTAGTTGACCAAGTCAACCTAGGTTGACCAAACAGGCCTTAAAGGGTGGCATTTTAACTTATTTGATTTCCCTAGACCTGGGGACCACCTTCACTGGTCTCATAATGTCATTTCAAATTTATTGAACCCATTTCCAGGCCCTAGACCCACCTAGTTGACTAAGAACCAGGGTTAACCCAATGGGCTATTAAGGGCCCAAATAGGTTCATTTGATCCAAATGACCTATTTAAACCGCATAAACACATCCACCAGACTTCAAATATCAAACCAAAACTTTTGAGCTTGAGCCCACCCCCTAGGTCAACCTGGTTGACCTAGTCAACCTAGGTTGACCTAGTGAGTACTTAAGGATTAAATGAGTCAATTTAATCCACTTGACTAAATCAACCCATTCAAACTCTCAAACCTCTTACAAAACATGATTGAAACACCTTCAATTTCATTTAAAGTTAAGTCATCTTTATTTGATTTGGTCAAACATTGACCTATGGTCAAACCCATCCATTCTACATTCCTCTCAATTTAAATGCTAGAATTTATTGATTTGAGAACCCTTGAATTCACTTCATTCAACATTTTGATTACCCCTAGATTTAACATAAGTCAAAGCATGGTCAAATTGACCAAGTCAAACCATTAGAAAATTGGTCAAATTTGAAAGGGTTTAAATCAAACCCACAAGCTTATATAAGGACAAAGGCACCTTTCCACATAGATGTCCTTGATCTATCCTTTCCTATTGCTCCTACCTACTCTAGGGCACATGGCAGCATCCTAGCTAGCCCCTAAGTCAATCAAGACCGTCCCTTTAGTCTGGAGAACATTAAATAGGGCAAAACTCACATTTGAACCTCATTCTCTCCTAGTCGTTCTCTCTCTATTCAAGCTTTCCCATAGCACAACCTCTGCTTGTTTGAGCTCTAAGGGACTTCTCCACCCATTTTCAAGTTCAAATCCTCCGATAAAACCTCGCCAGAGATCGTCTTTCCGGTGAGACAAGAACATTATATCCAAACTTCATTGCATTCGATCCAGGGGTCATGAGCTCGAGGTGTCTTCTACAAATATATACGTGGACATACCACAAGTTCAGAGAAATTGACATCCCCTCAATCCATTGAGTAAATCAAGGTAAAACTCAAACCCTAGATTAGATTACACTAATCTAATTAGCTTTTTAAAAAGCTCATTTTAAGCATAAATTTAAATCCCCACTAATTCTCTTCATTATTAAAATCTCTGTTTAAATTTCATTTAATTTCATCAAGTGTATGAAGAGAACGGGCCTGTTTCCCATTCTAGGGCTTCAGTTTAGTCCTGAATGAACTAGCTATTCTCTGGACCGTTAATCACACAATCAACGGTCTAGATCAAGCTTATCCATGGTTCCATCCAACTATGGATCCGATCCCGTGCTCCCTTTCTCTTTCCAGTGAAATTTGAGCCGTTGTTTTGATCTCATGTTTAATCCGACGACGCCCGCTGATTGCTAGCTGGGTTAAGTAATGCCGCATGGACCCTGCACATTAAAAGCCTATGATTATCGGAGGTGCAATCATAGGCATTTAATGCCACCGCCGCTAGGTTTATTTCGCCCAATCCACGTGAACCACATGGTAGCCAAGGGCTTTTTCTATTTTTATTATTCAAAATTTATTTTAAACTCTTTTTTTATACAAAAAATTTAAAGAAATTAATTAAAAATTGAATAAAAATCAGAAAAATTCATATTTTATATTAAAATAACCAAAAATTTAAATCCTTTAATTTAAACTTTAGAATATTTTAAAATATTAAATAGATTTTAAATAATTTAAAAATGCTTAATTTTAAATGTTTAATTAATTTGTAATTTATTATTAATTTAAATATTTTTCTAGTTTTAAAATTTATACATTAAAACATATTAGATAATTAAAAAACTATCCTTATAATATTTTAATTTGAATTTCAATCATTTTAAGGAACATTAACAAATTATTTTATTTAGTTAATCACCTTAGTTATTAATTAAATATTAAATGTAACTTAAATATTAAAAATTTAATGTTATTTTAATAAAATCAAATAATCAAACTCAATATTTAATTTTTGAATTAATTTTAATTTAAGAAATATTTATATTTCAAATAATTTTTAATTATCTAAATATTTAACCATTAAACTAATATTCAATTAAAATTAATTTGAGAATAATTTTAAAGTTTCAAATAAAAGTATTTTAAATAATGTGAAATTTTAGAGAATAATTAAAACTAAATTTATCATTATTTAATACTTATTTTAATTGTTAATTAATTTTAAATCAATTTAAATGTCTTAATTAATCTTGAACTTTAAAAATTCATATTAAACTTAAATTAATTTAGAAAACTTTAAATAATATATTAAAATTTTTAGAATTTTAAATATTTTAATTTAAAACTTAATTTATTTTGAATAATTTGAATTATTTAAATATTTCTAATTTTTAATTAATTGTTAATTAAATATTATATTAAATATTTTAAAATTAAAGTTTATTTTCAAAATAACTTTGAAAAATTAAAGGATCTCTCAGGTCTTTAAAAATTTATTCAATAATATTTTTAATTATTTTATTTTTAAACTTATATTATTCCTATAGATTTTAATATAAATATATATATATATATTAAAATCTATTTTAAAATTATATGTATAATCCTTAACTCTTGAGAGATCCATTGAAATTTCAAGCATAGATTGAGTCTATTTGAATAGAATTAGTGGGGAATGATAGTTAATCAATGGGAAATTACTTTGGTGATGGTTCATTAATTAAGTCTGTAATTAATTAACTTATGTTTTGTTCTTTGCATTCTTAGGGAGCACACACTCGCTCTTAGCCTAGGGATCTCGTAGTTTTAAGGACTTGATTGTGTTATTGTGTGTTCTTATTTCATTCTTGTACAAGGGTTAGTTAAGACATTGATTCAAACCTACTTAACCTAGTGACATTATTAAGGACAAAATTAAGGACATGCATAGTGACATTCTCAGCCCATAGAAAACATAGAAAAAATTCTAATAATTAGGATACACATCCTTTTGACTCAAAACTTTGAACACTTAAACTTAATGACATTCTCAGCCCATAGAAAAGTTTTCACAGGTTTTAGAAATCATTAAGCCCCTTAATCAATTTTCTTAAGCTTAAACCCTTAATTAACACTTTAAAATTCCAAACATTATATTAAATTAAATTTAAATCCAAAAATTACCTATAATACCTCAAACTAACCAAAATTTAAGCCTTAATCAAAGAGAAATAAAATCCCTTTGAACTGACAGCAAATTGAATCTTAATTTAATTTTAAGTGAAATTGAATATTTAATTAATTTAATTAATTATAAATAATTAAAATTTCCATAAAATTCCCAAACACTTGGGAATCTCTCCTTAGGTCATTTCTAACCTTTGGAGTTGATTTTAAGAAGTTTAGAGTTCATTTGGAGCAAAATCATAAAATGCCCCTTAATTAAACAATTTCAAAACTTTAATAAATGCATCAAATTTTGAAAACTAAAAACTAATTCTAGAAAATTCCAAATTTAACAAACTCAAAAGATTTCAGCTCAAAATTAAGTCTAGTATCTATGAAAATTTTCAAACCTTCAAATAATTTGTCAAAGTCAAAAAAGTCAACAAATCGGTCAAACTTTAAGTTAAATCAAGTCAAATCTTCAAACCAACATAACTAAATGTAGAAAAATATAAATCCAGCAAACTTAGTGTCTAAAAACTCATCTTAAGGTCTAATATTTTAATAAAATACTAACTTTCTAAAAATTGAGTTTAATTTAAAAGTTAACTTTTAACCCCTTAATTAAATAATTAATATAATTCAAAAAATTCATAAAACTTGAAAATCACGTTAAAACTCTAGAAATCTTTAATCAATCTTTAAAAATAGTAATCAACCAGTCTTAATTAAAATTCACCAACTTTTGAACCTAAATTGACTTAAGTCACTTAATCATACAGGGTACTACTAGGTAACCCAGGCCTAGGAGGCTATTAGCTTAGCCCCAAGGAATGTGAAATAAACTTAACGGCCTCAATGAAAAACGAAGGTAGTATCTAATAAATAATTAAAATCAATCTTGAAATTGATTTCAAATTATTAATACTTAAACTTAAATTAAATATTTTACTTAAACCTTTCAACTAACCAGAACTACAAATAACTTAAACTACTTATCCTATATAGGACATATCAAAACCACACATCCTTTGTACCCATTTTAGATGCTTTGATAGGACAACCAACTCTAGTTTTAGGCTAGGCTGGTGTTTACTTTTTTGTAGTTGTGTGTCATGTTTTTCGTGGTTTTCATTGCATTTTGTTTGCTAGTTTAGAGTTGATGTGTTTATTTACTTACTTGCTTACTGCACTTTGTACTGTGATTGCTTGTATGTTAGACCTACCCTTAGGTTAGGAATGATTTATGCTAATTCAGTTTTCTATAGATGGCCAGGCTCATATGCTGCATTGATTAAAAGGGGGGGGGTTCAAAAAAATAATATATTATCATGCTTAGCACAGGTGCTCTAGAACACTTAAGACCCCCTTTTAAATTGAAAGAGTATGGCCAAGTGTGGCTATAATTATGCATTTTAATGTTTTGAATATTTACTGCTTAGGATTATATATAACTACTGATTATTAGGATAACCCTGCAGGATCGAGTCTAAAATTTTTTCCTTAAAATGTAATTTGATTATATAATGGTTGTAATCTCTTTAAGGTGATTTGAGTTGGGATGTTTATATCCAGCTTGAATTCCAAATAAGAAAAGGCATCCCTAAAGGGGAGAGTCTTTGGAAGATCAAGTTAGGACATTCTTTAAATATCCAAAGAGGAAAGATAACATCCTGTAAAGGGGGAGTTTCTTTTCATTTGGATATCTAAAACCGATGAATCAAGATGCTCATGAGAAGACGAAGAAGTGAATAACGAGAAGAATCCCAAATCTCAAAATCACTTAAGTCTTAGGAATAGAATTCGGGTTGTTGTCAGTGGTGCCCAAAACTTTATGTTTCTGCAATTCTGGGATGTAATATTAAAAGGCACTTGCCTATAGACTCTCAATTTGAATAATTAATTTAGTTGATTTATTTACTTGATTACGCAATAAAACTACCTGCTTTTCTAGTCTTTTTGCTTGCATGTCGTATTTATTTTAGCCTGGAGTGTGATTGTAGGCTCATAACGACCAGTCAAAAATTTTTCTACATTAATTAAAATTAAAATTTTTAAGATAAGAAAGAAACTCTAACGGTCTTAAGAAGTAAGCTCGAACTCACCGAGAGTTTTTCATGCATCATATTATACATTCACTACCTTGTTAGACACCTCCCTGCCTGCGAGTTTTGGCATACCACCTGGCCTATGAGGGTGCAGATCTATCAATGGGATGTTGTGCAATCTCTAGGGAAAACTTATTTTTTTAAGCCAAATTTTTAAACTGCTTCATTTTAATTCATGCATTCAATCAAGTTGACTAGCATACATCACATTAGTAACAAACTTAAAAGAGTATAATCTTTAATTACATTTATTTAGACATCAAATATCCAATATAAGTCAAAAGAGATAATTAGGATTCTCTCTAGATCTCGGCCCTGCTCCCCTCAAACTTAATCTAATTAACGTCCTTAACCACTCTTTCATAATTGACTGGATACATGATTTTAAAAGGCCTAAGTGATTTAGCTGGCTCTCCAATCTAGGCCAGGGTAAGTCCAAACCTACATTACATTAGTTAGGTTTAGGTTACTTTTCATAACCCAATTTAGGCTTTGGTTCTGAGGCAAGCTTAGGCTATAAGCCCTCATCCTCTAGGAATTGAATTTCAAACTTCTAATAAAATTGATCATTCAAACCAAATATCTCTTTCAATCAAATTCAAGCACAATACTTATGATAGGCTGAGGTGTTTCTGAAGTAATTCAGAATCTCAAAACACCTCCTATACTTCTTCCATTGACTCTAGAAATAAGTGTTCAACCTTGAACCAATCCCACTTGAAAATTCAAACCCTTACCTCCTTTGACATCAAGCTTTGAATTCCTAAATAAAATTTCTACCGTTATTTTAATCGAGAGTATTCATAGGAAACTTTGGTTTCCTATGATGTAATTAACTATGAGGGCTTACGCTCATAGGAGATTTAGAAACCTAGACTAGATTTTCAAAATTAATTTTTCAAAACCTCAATTAATTCTCTTTGGAAAAAATCAAATCCAATGATGATTATCATCATTTTCAAATGATCGATAGTGATTGATATCTTTTTTCTTCAGAGAGGTATATCAATCATTATCGTGGTTTTGATTATGAGATTAATGATCCCTTTATCCAAATTAATGTACTCAGACACTCGATCGAATTTAATGTTGACCATCCGAGGATCATATTTGATTCTTTCCTGAGTTTGACTATAATAATTAGGATGAATTTAAATTTAATAATTTGAACCCATTAGGGAATGATATGTTTACCTCCCGAGGTTATATATTATTCATAATGACGTGTTCAATTATAAAATTTTAAGAAATTTAATCTCTCCTAAAGAAAAGGAATACTTTCAAAACTAACATTTTTTTAAATCAAATAGAGACTAAAGATTATCCTATGAATTAGCAAGTCCCAAAAGTGCTCTTTCTATCCACCCTACATCCAGTAAAATTAGAATTAGAATATCCAATAATCTAAAAAAAAGTAATGTGCCTAGGATATCAAATTCCTAAGTTTTATGTCCCTTAAAGATATCTAAGAATTCTCTTAACTGTAGTCAAATGGGACTCTTTATGATCATCTTGAAATCTAGCACAGAGATAAACACTAAACATTATATTAGGTTGACTAGTAGTCAGGTAAAGTAAAGATCCAATCATCCCTCTATACTTCTTTTGATCAACAAATTTTTCATTTGAGCCCTTATCCAACTGAACACTAGAGGTCATGAGAGTATTTATTGGCATGGCTTTATTCATTTTATATTTCTTCATGATGTCTTTTATATACATTGATTGATTTAAAAAGGTTCCATCATCCAATTGTCTTATACTAAATCTTAAAAAGTAGGACAACACTCCCATCATACTCATCTCAAACTCCTTGCTCATTATTTTTGAAAAATTATCACAAAGCTTTTTATCAGAAGATTCAAAAAGTATATCATCTACAAAGATCTGAATAATGTGTAACTCATCTCCTATTTTTCTCAAAAAAAGGGTGGTGTCTATGCTCCCTTTAACAAACTCCTTTTCTAATAAGAATGTGTTATGCCTTTCATACCAAGCTCTAGGTGCTTATTTTAATCCTTAGAAGGCCTTTTTTAATTTAAAAATATGATTTAGAAATTAGGAACTCTTAAAACCTGGGATTGCTCTATAAACACAATCTCATTTATTACCCCATTTCAAAAGGCACTCTTGACGTCAATTTGGAAAAGCTAAAATCCCTTATAATAGGCAAAGACTAGTAGCACTCAAATGGCTTTCAATCTAGCTACAGGGGAAAAAGGTCTCCTCAAAATCAATCCTTTATATTTGATTGTACCCCTTAGCCACCAATCTCGCCTTATTCTTAACCACCACACCATAATCATTCATCTTATTCTTAAAGACCCATTTGGTTCCAATTATACTTTGTCCCTTTGGTCTTTCTATAAGCTCCCAAATAGTATTTCTAATAAATTGGTTTAATTCCTCTTGCATGGCTAAGATCAAAAACTCATTAGATAAGGCTTGATTGATGTTGGTGGGTTCAATCATTAAGATAAAGGTAGAGTGGTTCACTTCTTTCCTAAGTCTATACCAAGTTCTAGCACCTTCAGAAGGGTCTCCTAAGATCAATTTTTTAGGATGACTAAAAGAATATCTCCAATCTCTAGGCAATGTGTGTGTATATTTAACCCTTTCCTCCATATTTGTATTCCCTACTCCTAAAATAATCTCACCTACTCCTTTAGTATTTTGGAGCTCTACTTTCTTTTCTAAATTTTTAACTCCTTGGGTAATCTCTCCAACCTCATTTTCATCCTCAACTCTAGACCTCTTAGGATTAAATTCATCAAATACTATATGAGTAGTATCCTCCGCTGATAATGTCCTCTTATTAAACACCCTAAAAGATTTCCCCATACTTGAATATCCTAAGAACACTCCTTCATTAGATTTAGTGTCAAATTTTCCTAAGTGTGACTTTCCATTATTAAGAATGAAAACCTTACAACCAAAGAAATGGAGGTGGGAAAGGTTGGGTGTTTTACCCTTAAGGATCTCAGAGGGTATCTTATCAAGTTTGGCTCTAACCCTATTCAACACATAACAAATTGTGCTTTCCACCTAAGCCCAAAAGTATTTTGAAAGTTAATACTCGACAAGCATGGCTTTAGCAGCTTCTACTAAGGTCTGATTCTTACTTTCTACTATCCCATTTATTGTGGGGTCCAAGGAGCTGAGAAGTTATGGCTAATCCCCTTATCCTTACAAAAGTGTCCAAATCTCTCATTTTCAAACTCTCCCCCATGGTCACTATAGATGGTCAAGATCTCATAACCTAACTTTTTCTAAATCCAAGTGGAGAAAGATCTAAACTCATTAAAAGACTCACTCTTATGTGACAAAAATTTAATCCAAGTGAACCACAAGTAATCATCGACAATCACAAATCCATAAACTTTCTCCCCTAAGCTGGGAGTGCTAATGGGTCCAAAAAAATCCATGTGAAGGACTTCTAAATGTCTAGAGGTGCTGATATTCTTAATGGAATGAAAAGAGGATTGGACTTGCTTCCTTAGTTGGCAGGCATCACATAGGTGGTCTTTGGTGAACTTAAGCTTGGGGACACCTCTAACTAGGCTTTTTTGGGTCACTCTTCTAAGGGTTTTCATATTGGTATGACATAATCTCTTGTGCCACAACCAAGACTCATCAACAATAGTTTTTAAACAAAATGAAGCAGCACATTCAATATTATTTAAATCAAGGATGAAACCATTATTTATCTACTTTTCCTGTAAAATAGTGTTGTTATTCAAGCTAATAATCCATATATTTGCTAAAAAATTTATGATGAAGCCCTTATCGCACAACTGACTAATGCTTAGCAAGTCATGTCTCAGTTCGTCTATAAGCAAAATATTTTCAATCAAAAAGTTCTTGGAGTTTTCGATTATACTTGCGCTCATCACTTTCCTGGTGGTGTTGTCTTCAAGAGTGACCTTGCCTCCAGCCCTGGCCTCTAGGGAAACGAATTGGTTGGTATCTCTAGTCACATGTCATGAGCATCCGTTGTCTAGGTATCACATGCTCTTACACGGCCTTTTGTGAGAGTAAGCCTGCAAAATTATCAAACGTCAGATTTAGGAACCCAAACAAGTTTGGGTCACTTCTTATGAAAAGAAGAAAGCGATGCATGTGTGTTATTCTGTGAATCATACAATTTGGGTGTCCACGCTTAATTTTTATTATGGTGAATAGTGCAAGTGTGTGAGATGTGTCCTAACATGCCACATAAAAAAAACATCTAACTCAAGGAAAAGGATTTACTAATCTGTTCGAGTTATAATGTCTCTTCATAGATTTCAAAAAGTTTGCCTTTAGATTATGATTGAAAAATTATTCAGGTCTGAGTGGAGTCCTATTTTTCTCAAGTGCTTTTAATTCATCTTTAAACCTTGAGTTAGCCTTTTCTAAAATAATTTTATCAACTCTTAAATAGTGCTCCCTATGCTTAGATTCATAAATATATGTTTTAAAATCATTTTCAAGTGTAGTGTGAGATACTTTCAATGAATCATGCTTAATGATCAACTTAGAATACTTTTTATTTAACTCATCAAACTCATCAAGTAATAACATGTGATTGCTATCAATTATAGAGTGATCTTTAAACGATACTTTATACTTTTTTTGCAAATTTGAAAATTCCAATTTCAAGCTAGAATGTAATTTCTTAAGTTGTCTATATAATGCATGAATTTGTTCAGAAACTTTAAGTAATTGATTGTAGGTTAATTTACATACCTCTTCTTGGTCAGACTGACCAAGATGATCACCAACCATCAAGCACAAGTTTGTAGTCTCCTCCTTAGCTTCAGTCTTAGAGGTGTCTAATACAAAATCTGCCTAAAATGCCTTTTGGAATATCTTCTTATCCTTCTTAAACTTAGGTTTCGCCTCACCCTTTTTCTTGCTTGTGTGAGCTTTAAGTGTAGGATAATCACTTTAAGGTGTCCCGGCTTCCTGCATATAAATGCCCTATAAATAGTCTGCGGTCAAGAGATACAACATCGACCATTGATTCAAACCACTCCAAATTTACCCTTGATCTTCTTCCTATTTATTGGTAATGCCACTATCAGAAAACTATAAATAGACTCATCATTTCTTATAGAAAGGGACCCCTTTAACAGAGGTTAGGGGGGGGAATGGAGGCCCAAGCAAGAACAAAAGGACTAAAATGCAGAGAGCTCTCTTACCACCAGACTCATCCTCAACCACTATCGGACTTCTACCGAGAAGCCTACCGATGCTGGAGTTCTGCTTAACTGCCAACTGACACTAGATTTCTGCCCATCACCGAACTTCTACCTGACATCAAACATCCACCCATCACCGGACTTCTGCCCATTGTTGGACTTCTGCCTGTCGCCGGACTTTTATCGAGTATCTACCCGTAGCCAAACCTATACCTCGTCATTAAATTTCTACCAGACGCCGGGCTTCTTCTCATCGATGGACTTTCATCGAACTTCTACCCGACGCTAAACTTTCGCCCATTGTTAGACTTTTGTTATACTTCTACTCAATGCCAAACTTTCGCCTGTCACTACATTTATACCCAAGGCTAGACTTATGCTCGTCAACGGACATTCCTTAGACTTCTATAGGATGCCAAACTTCTGTCCATCATCAAACTTTCGACCTCTATCGCTAGCCGGCTATGTTCCTTCTGATCTCCTTCATCAAACAATAGTTTGTTTGACTACTGTCGCTTGCCGACTATGGCCCCTCTGATCTCTGTCACAAGACTACAGTCTTTTCGACCTCCTTTTTTTTTTGAAAGAAATGCTGAAATGCATTAGAAACCAAAAAGAAACAACAAATCAAGTTACACCTAAAGCATCACATTCCACCTTCAAGAAATACAAGAAAGAAGGAGGATTAAATTCATCATGTAGATCTTCCCACAAAAAATATCTAACTAAAGCCAAATTAGCACAAATATCCGCTAATTTGTTACCACATCTATTCGAAAAGGAAAATACAATTTGATTAAACTTTAGCAAGAAAGCCAAATTATCATCAATCACTCTACTAACCTTCCAAGATTTTACCGAATTTTGAAGCAGTTTTATGATATTGAAATTGTCCCCTTCGATGATAACACCTTGTGCTTCGAACATCCAATCCTTAGCCACATTTTTCAGATATAAAACCGCTAATAGCTCCACTTGTGAAATGTCCCAAATGCAAGCAATGATTTCCACAAGCAAACAAGAATCTACCTTTCTTGTCTCTAGCAACACCACCAATTCCAGCCAAATTATTCCTCTTAAGAGCTGCATCCACATTTATTTTAATCCACCTGGGAGGAGGAGGATGCCAAGGAGAAAACAGCAATTGCTGATTAGCATCCCAGTTATCCGGTTGAATGTTCAAAAAATTACTTCTTACAGCAAAGGATATAGCGTTAGCAACAATAGTATTATCCGAATCATCCTTTTCACCATGAACCACCTTGCATCTACTCTTCCATACAAGATAAGCAGCTGTACAAAAGATGTTTAAAATAAAAGAATTCTTTCCCACAAACCTTTGAAGACTATCCAGACAATCCAGAAAACTATCATAAACCGAAACTATAAACCCCCAGTTATTCAGTAAAGATACCACCTTCCTGATCTTGCAGCAACCTCCCACCAAATGGCTGTTATCTTCATCTCATCCACAACCTCTTGGGCAACCAGGAAAATTACTAAGTTTCCTATTAATAAGGAATGTATTAGAAGGAATGGCAATTTTACAAAGTCTCCACCAAAAAAGTTCAATTTTCGGTTTTAACTTCAATCTCTTCATCCAATTCCAATGAGCAACCTCCTCCTCATGAACCATAGCTGCTTCGAAAGACAAGGCCGTAATGGATTTCCCAACAAATTTACAGATCAATTCTAACAGGTCTGAAGTTTTGTTGCTATTAAAAGGAATAGTAGAAATTGTCTTCAGAAGCTGCTTCCCAAAAATAACTTCAAGTTTCTCCCAATTCCAATGGCCGTTTAAAATGAAAGAGCTAAGATTAACGTCTAAAATGTCATGAACATTAACAAATGTAGGCCAATTAGCAATACACTTGTCTAATATCCAAGAATCCTGAAACCAATTGATAGACTTCCCATTGGAAATATTCCATCTAGCAATATTTTTGAGAAATTTGGCTCCCATAGTAATAATCCTCCAAGAGGGTGAACTTCATCCCTTTACAGAGCCCGACCACACATCTTCCCCATACTTAGCTCTTAGTATTTGATTCAATAAATAATGGGACTTCATGCAAAAATTCCAAGCAAATTTGGCCCGAAGAGGACCAATCTTTGACACTGCTGAAAACAATCCTCTACCACCCTCACTTTTCAGCTTACAAAGTAAATCCCAAGATGCATAATGGAGCCCAGCATTACCATTGCTTTTACTCCATGTGAACCCTCTACACATCTTATCAAACTCCTTAAGAATGCTCAAAGGAACCAACAAAAGAGTAGATAAAAATAGAGGTAAAGACAAGAATGCTGATTTAACTAAAACCAATTTACCTTCCAAAGAAAAACACTTCTTTCCCCAAGTATTCAGTTTATTAGCAGCAGCCTCCAATAAAATCTGGAAATCCGATGCCACCATTCTTCTTAAAGTCATCTTCACACCAAGATAGCTAATCTCCTTCACAATCTTAAAGTTGAGTTTTCTAACAATCTTCTTCTGGATACTCTTTTTTGTATATTTCCTAAAAAGAAACATTGATTTTGAAGAGTTAACCTTTCGCCCCCTCCAATTACAATAATTGGAAATAATCTTCTTCAACTCCTTAACTTCTTTAATCTTTGCCTCTGAAAAGATTAAAATATCATCCACATAGAGTAAGTGAGACACTCTTGGTGCTAACGGAGAAATGGAAATATCCATACCACTTCTTCTAGCGAATAAGGCATCAGATAAAATTTGAGAGCATTAAATAAATAAAAAACGGGATAAAGGACAACCTTGCAGAAATCCGCATCTCCCTTCTATACAGTTAGTTTTCTTCCCATTAATCAAAATGCAAAATTTGGGATTAAGAACACATTGCAATAAGAGCTCCATAAATTTAGTAGGAAATTTAAATTGAATAAGAACCTATCTTAACGTTTGCCAACCCATATTATCGTAAGCTTGCTCCATATCAAGATTAATAGCAAACATACCACTTCTAGCCTTGGACCATCTGAACTTGTTAAACACCTCCTGAGCCAATAGCACATGATCAAACAGAGAGCGGCCTCTAACAAAAGCTACTTGGTTCACCAAAATAATCTTCTGAATAACTTTTTCCAATCTATTTAGGAGCATCTTAGCAATGATTTTGTAAATAGACAAACATAGACTAATAGGTCTGAAGTGTACAGGCTCTTGAGGACATTTAATTTTTGGGATCAATACTATCAAAGTTTCTTTCCAAGACCGGTCCATAACACCTGAAGCCAGAAATTGGTTCACTGCAAGCCAAACGTCATCTTTAATCAACTGCCAAAAATCTTTGATGAAAGAGAATGAAATCCCATCTAAGCCAGGAGAGATATTCCTCTCAGAATTCTCCACAACAACCTGTAATTCCTCCCGTAAAAACTCAGCATCAAGCATATTCTGGTCAACATTACTAATGCCAGCAAAAGGATTCGGCCATCCATCTAATGAGCAGTTTCTGTGTTGCCATTTCAGCCTGAAAAAATCTGAGAAAGTCTTCTGGATCACAACTTCCTCCTCCGATACAATTCCGTCCATAGTCTTGATATGACTAATCCAGTTAGAACTTCTTCTTGCATTTGCAAAAGCATGAAAGAAAGACGAATTACAGTCACCTTCATCCATCCATCTTATCTTGGCTCTTTGCCTCCACCATGTATTGAGCCTCGCCAATGTTACATTGAACTCATTGATTTTAAATCTCAAAATCTGTAATTTTTCAAATGAGATATAACCTTCAGATTCCTCTAACTGGATTTCTAAAATCTCACTTTTAAGTTTGTCCCTCAACAAGTTCAAATCTCTGTACTTCGCCTTACTCCAATAAAAAAGTGCTTTTAAAGCTCTTTTAAATTTCAAATTAAGCAAAGACGCCAGGTCTCCCCTGCAATTATTCAACCAGATTTTCTTCACTAAAGCAGTTGCTCCATAGTAAGAAGCCCAAACTTCTTCATACTTGATATCTCTCATAAAACGTTCCACAGTTTTGAAAATATCCAACATAATCGGACAATGATCCGAAGCAATATGATTCAAGTGTTTAACTAAAGCAAGATGAATGATGTCTAAAGCAGAGGAATTAATAAGACATCTGTCTAACTTCTCCAATATACGAGCACTACCAAATTTATTATTACACCAAGTGAATCTTGGTCCCATTGATTTTACCTCGTGAAGATCATTCTTAATCATGAAGTTATTAAAATCCTTGGAGCCTTGAGTCAAAGTAAACTTCTTTCCCCCTCTTTTCTCAACTTGAGACAGCACACAATTAAAATCACCTCCCACCACCATAGGTAAATTGCCTGAACAATGCCTTTCAAGATCATCCCAAAGCCTTTTTCTTTCGTGAGCATTTGTGCTGCCGTAAACAGAGGCAACTATCCAGCTGTTCTTTCCGATAACATCTAGTTTTCCCAAAATCATCTGAGAAGAAGCCTCAATAATAGAGAAGGTTGCTAAATCTTTTCTCCATAACACCAACAAGCCACCTGAGAGTCCAACTGCAGGAACCAGAAAAAAAATCCCAATTCATTCCCAGAAATTTCATATTATCCAGAGAATTAATCTTCGTTTCCAATAAACCCAAAAAGAAGACCCCATTATCCTTGATCACCTCTTTAAGATATAGAGCAGCCTCCACCTTTTTGGCTCCTCTACAGTTCCAAAATAGTAAGGAAGTCATTATTTAAAGATGGGGGAAGGCCCCCCAACCCTTTTAGTTTTTTCACCATCCATCTTTCTATTATGAGGAATAATGTTTCCCGATCCAAGGGACTTAAGCTCTTTAAAAAGCTTAACTTTCTTCTCATAAGAATGACTTCCCGCCATAGATCCAATAGGAATTGATAGACCTTTCTCATTCTTATGTAAACTCCCTGACTGCTGTTCAGCACACCTTCCTGTTTTGCTCACAGCCAAATCTTTATCAGGAACCAATATTTCTCCTTCCTCTGCCTCATCAGCAATAAAGTCCTTTACAATACTTGATTCATCTAAACCAGATAAAACCTCGAATCTGTTAAGAACTTCAAAAGCAGAAATATCCTCTGTATTTTCTCCTTGTCTTATTTCAATTGCAGGATTAGCTTCCACAACAGGGTTATCATCCACAGTCACTTTATTCACCACAGCTTCAGGAATATTCGAACCTCCCAAAGCCTCAGCTTGTTTATTACACAAGTTTACAACTTCCACACTCCTCATATTCTTTAAAATAGAAATACCAACCTTAGGAACAAAAACTTTCTTCATACGGACAGACCTTTTATTATTAGCTGCTTTAATCACTCTCTTTTTACCATGCTGAACTTGAATCCAGGGATTATTAACACTTCTTCTTTCCACAACCAAAGATTTCGCAGCATCCGTTTGCAGGATCTGACCATTATTCACATCAACCGGCTGTACATCACTGGAACCAATTTCCACCTTATGTTTCAATTCACCACATTCTTTCAAAGCATGTCCAATCTTGCCACATTCAGTGCAGATTTTGGATACCCTTTCATATTCCACCTTTTGAAAAAATTCCCCAGCTAATCCCTTCACCCAAACACCCTGAGGAAGTTTCATATCAAGAGGAATGCACACACATATCCGGGCAAATTCCCTTCTTCTCCATTGGAACATGTTCCCATCAAGTAGAAATGGTTTGCCAACTAACAAAGCAATTCTACAAATATTTACCTCATCCCAACATTGAAGAGGTAAATTAGGCAGTCTAATCCACACAGGAGATGAAATGCCTTTAAGAGAAGAAGGATTGAAATTGGTCGACTATCTATCCAATCCAATCACCAGTCCTCTAATCCACCAAGAGCCACCTGAGAGAATACAATCAACTGCATTTGCCCCCTCAAATGAGCATAAAATCCAGCCAAGACCCAAACTAGTAATGTGGAATTTACCAAATTTCTCCCGTTGTCTTCTCAACTCTGTGCTCACCACACGAAAAGGAATATTTTCCCCAAAAATTTTCACCACAATAGCCTTTTCAAGTCTCTTAGCATTTTCCAATTCTTTCTCACCATGAAGAAATACCATTTTACCATCATCAGACAGAAAAGATCCCAAATCCAGATTGTCAACCTTCATATTCGACTTTTTTCTCCAAGCCGATTGAATCTTCACATTACGTTCCTTCACCTCAGTAGCAGCCGACTTAGATAAATCAACCTCTGGAACCTTCACAGGTAAACCTCCAAACTTCTTCAAAGACAAATCCTTATCCACAATAGCTACACCCTTAGAACTGATTTTCAACTGAACATCAGAGAAAAAATCTCTATTAATCGGTGAAGACGGCAATGATTTAGTGTTAAAACAACTATTAGAATTGACCCTCAGTCCAGCAGAAGATGATCCTCCTACAGTCAGACCATTATTAACCTTCTCCCCATCATCAAGAATAGGTGAAGCATCCTGCTTATTAAGAAAAACCTCCTCGATTACATCCTTTCCTTTACCAGGAACATAGCAGGGGATCTCCTTCTTAGCCAAAAATCCCCCCTCATTGATAACCAATGGTTTCTCATTCAAACCTTTAAAATTCTTATTGAACCCCTCCAAAACTTTGGATCCGCCATTAAAAACCTCTGAAGAATCAAGAAACGAAACAGAAAGACCTTTCCTGTAATTCTTCCAAGCTTCCAAAGGAATGAGACGTCTTTGCTCCATCTCCGTCCCCCCTCACCGCCGGAGTGAAGGCCGAACGCCGGCCTAAACTGCAGCGAAAATCAAGACCCACCGAAACAGAAATTTGAAAAACCAGACTCTCTCTCTCTCTCTCTAACAGAAATCTAAAAAACTTTTCGACCGCCATTACCCAACGACTATTGCTCTACCGACCAAATAGATGTATCAATAATGATTCTTTCAAGTCCCATCATGTAACAAACTCTATATGTTGTATATTTGTTACATCAAGCTAAGGCCTTCCCCCAAGGAAGTGCCTCATTTGTACTTTGCTACAAATAATAATGGGTTCATTCAAACTGGGTCAGGCCCTATGGTTTTTTCCCTTATCAGGATTTTCCACGTAAAAATCTTAGTATCTTTTTGAATACTGCACCATGTCTCTTTTATCTGTATGCGTGCTTGATCTTTGTAGAAAACTAAGACATTAACATTTATATTTCTCTACCGCCGCAAATATTCCAAGATACAACAATATGTTAAGTTAATTTAAATAAAAAAACTAATAATCTAATATTTATTTACCAAACAACAATATAATATTTAATAAACTATTAATTTATATTTCAAAAATAATAGATTCTAATGGCTAGCCACATGCAAGTTAAAAATTTATCCAAAAGAATGCAAAAATTGCTGAACAGCTTGTAATATTAAATCAAGTAATGTTTGAAAAATTAGTAAATATACAACTTAAAAAATAAAGTAGATTTTGTAACCAATCAATTTGCATCTACTAAATCTAGGATGTCTAATAGAATGAATGCCAAGACGTAAATCTAGTGACAATAAAATACTATTTTTTAAAATAAAAATTTTGTATATATTTAGATATATTTTGGGATATATAAAGTATTTTAGATAATTTCACTTACATATCTATAAATATTTATAAAAATATTATAATTCAAAATGAGTAAATAAGTGTACTTAATAAAATTTTAAGCAAATAAGCATATTCCTTTTAATTAACCTAAGTAAGTTTCTTTAAATATTTGATAAATTTTTATGCAATATATGAAACATTTAAAATGTGAAAATTAACATAAAATTTATTTTATTGAAGGATCTAGTTGATTTTTAATTAAGCATGTTATTGTTAATTTATAATATGTAAAACACTTTAATGTATATATTAAATTGTGAGCAAAACAAATCAGTCAAGTAAACTTTTATGGACTTCTAAGACCCTCTTTAAATTCATCTAACTTATATTATTATATTTGAAGCTCCATATTATTCATCTTGGCTACTCTTGGGTTACTCTATGCTCAAATTTTGATAGAACTTAGATTGTGTAATTTATGTCCTACACAAGTAGTTATCTTTCACTCTTATGGAACCAATGCTTTTGAAATACTGAGCATATATATATTAGAACATTCAAGTATATATTTTTTATCATCAAAATTAATAGAATAGATCATGAAGCTCATAAAGCCCATAAAGCATTGATGTAAATATTTGAAAAAAAAAAATAAAGAAAACTACATTTTGAAATATGAAGCATATATATGAAATATCTCATATTAATTCAGATACAAATATGTTTCATATTTAAATGATAAAGCTCTATAATTATAGTTATAATCAAAATTAAATAGTACGGTCGAGCAATGAATCAATGAAAGTAGGGAAGCTTGGGAATTTGAAATGCTAGGGCTTTTTAAATTTTATTTTGCCATTTTGGGTTATATATAATTCATATTATTATTATTTTTTGGTCCTCTTGTTAAAAATGAATGGGGATAATTAGATCATAAAATGAATCGAATTGTTCAAATAATTTGGAACTAAATCATTAGTTTAATTTTTCGACTATCTGTACATGCCGTCTCTTTTGAATTCTTCACTGAAATAGCTTATTAGTAAATAGAGCCAAACACACAACTCACCTTAGCCTGTTGGTTGAGAGCTTAGGGTTCCAATTAAGAGGTCTTGGGTTCGAGTCTTTGTGTGTATGCGTTGTGTGTGTGAGTTTGCCTTAAATGGCCTAAATGTCTCAAAAGTAAATAGAGCCAAACAAGTAAAATTTTCAAGGTTGAATTGATCGACCAATTCCGTTAAATTTTCTAACCAGCTCATTCTAGTTTTCTAACCCTTACCATACCCATAATATGGTATGAAAATAATAAAATAAACAAGAAGGCTAAAATGCCCGTATTTATATAATTAAAAAAAGACCTATTGTCACGATACAAAATGACATAATTCCACGCAAAGTTCACATTGAGACGAATTACAAATAGATTTTAAATCTCTCACATAGAAAACAAACAGAGACGCCTACAAAATTCCCCCAAAATCTTGAGCTGCATTTCTGTAAGAAATAATAATACAAGTTCTCAAATAAAAACCAAAAGAGAGGAACTTCTCGCACATTAAATCTTCATGAACAGTCCAAAACTGAATCTACTATCTCCTCGTAGCAAGAAGACGATACCCTAGCGATCTCACACCATGCTTATTAGTCGCAGAATCAATATGAAAGAAGAAAACCCTTTCTTTGCTCACGCGTACAAATAAAGAAGAAGTTGTTTTGCTGTCTTACAAGGAGCCAGTTCAAATTCGACAGCAACAGAACTTTGCTTTGGCAGGGATATTTACAATAATACCCTAGGGTTATTTGATTCTGTACTTTACAGTATATCCACATGAATCCTGAGATGACAAATTTATTCAGTGAACAACACCTGCTTCATGTGATCAGCCATTGAATCTTGAATCTAACTAGTAAACAAAGGAAATGAGAAGTAATATTAGTTATTATACATGCATGCAATGAATAGCTTTAATTTAAAACAATCGTTCTAATGTTTTAACTAGTATATGTCAAGACAGCTAGAAAGTAAGGCACTTGTGGCTCTCGTTCATCGTTTATCTGGCCAGAAAAATACATGTAAACCAAAAGATATATCAGGCATTTAAAAGTGTCTCTACCAATCTAAGATCTTGTCATCCAATTAGTATATACAACTTTTCTTATGCATTGACGTGCATGCGTCGATATCCTCTTTGCATTCAATGCAGACACTGTTCTCACCCAATGCTTATAGGTTATGAAGTAGAAAGGGATAATGACCTCTATATGTAAGTTGAAAATCATGTTGTCCCACCAGCAATGGTACACATTTGTCACCTTAAAATTAGCTTCCCAAATATCTCTCCTTCCGACCTCTCAATTCCCAAGAGGATAAACTTTTAAAATAATCTTGCTCATATTTCGCTTATATGTCTATTGATCTGTATTGTTTTATATAATTTTATGAACTATATTTGCATCATATGTTAGCATACTAAATACAAGATGGTAGAGGCTAATAACGGTCAGGAAGCTGGTGCGAATTAAAACCCTATACTATCAAATACATTTTTTTTGTTTTAAGAAAGAAATCTAGAATAAATCAACTGAACAATGTCATCTCAATGGCATAAGCAATACCTCTTTCCCATTTTTTAAGAGTAAGATTGCTCCTAGGAATATGAAGAGAAATCATATGGTGCGCATAGATGGTATACCACAAAAAAACCATATTTTTTTAGTACTGGAAGGTATGGATAACCAATAAGATTACAGTACAAACACTGTACCCAGTAATTCGTATAATTTAAGTAGGCAATGTTGTAAGATTTGAACTGCAGGAGACATCTCGTGCTATTGCTATGAATAGAATTGGATGGCCGTGAAAGACAACAGATGTCTATAGCTTTTGATGATAGTCAATGATGATTTTTCAGCATTAGTTTTTTTTTTTTTTTTTTTTTTTTTTTTTTTTTTTTTTTTTTTTTTTTTTTTTTTTTTTTTTTTTTTTTTTTTTTTTTTTTTTTTTTTTTTTTATTTTTTTTTTTTTTGATTTTTCAGCATTAGTTGATAATAGACAAAGATTATTATTGTCATCGTCTTTCAATGACAAACAATGGAGGTTGAGTGAAGACAATTATTTGTGTCAGTCGAAGACGAATTATGACAGATGAAAATTGTTGGTGTTCGTTGACAAAGAGCACTAGAAGATGGGAGATGATCATTGTAAGCTTTATTTGAAAATGGGTATTAGAAGATAAGTGATACTAGGTATCGATGTAGGTACATGGCTAGCGGCAAAACATGAGCTAAAGTGAAAGTTTACATCACTCAATGATGGACGTAATAAATACCTGTGATACGAAGAATTAACATCTGTCAATAGTAACACAATCACAAATAGGGGTGTCAAAATAGGCTTGCAAGTCGAGTTCTGGTAGAACCCAACACTTACTCATCACTGGAAGACACGGCCTGAACCCAACCTGTTTTTGTAGAAGGGTTAGAAATGTCAATCTGAACCCTACCCGTCATGTTTTGTAGGTTGACTCGACCCGACACGAAACAACATAAAGGAGCATCGTTGAAGGTGGTGAAGAACGAAGAGCCGTCGCGACTTCCGAGCTAATAGGAAGGAACGTCATTGAAGGAGGCAAAGAAGTCATTGAACGGTCAAAGCCTCAAAGGAAAATCATTGAAGCAGCTACATGTCGCTGAGTGGGGACCTCAGGAGAAGAGGAAAAGCAAACCCGGCTTAGGCAGTCGATTAGGGCTTGCTGGTGCGACAGCTGTAGCAGAACGTGGGGACAGACTGACGTTAGAACTATGCTCTAGTGCTGGTTGATGCAGATAAACTTCATGTTATTGAGTTGACCTAGATCCAACCTATTTTTTCTAATGGGTTGAATCCTAGAACTGGAACCTAACCTATTTTTGAAATGGGTTGACCCTAACCTAGAATTTTTGGGTCAGATTCTACTAGGATTTTTGGCTAAATGAACCCTTTTTCTCAAACCCATTGCTCCTCTGACCTAATTGACTAGTTTGACCAAGTCAAACTTTGACTTGGTCAAACCAAGCCATTAATAGGTCAAAATAACCTATTAATGCCCAATTAAAGCCCATTTAAGGCTCTAATTGATTCCTTTGATTCCAAATTTCAAAACCAAGGCTAGGGGGCGGGATTTTCCCTCCTAATTGCATTAAGATCTAATCCTAGCCGTTCATGATGGGTCAAGGAGTTTAAATAGCAAAAATTAGCATGTTTTAAGGACTTTTTACTCTTTCTCCTTCTCCAAGCCCTCTTGATCTCTAAAATTTCCTATGAGAGTTCTTGGAGAGTTCCCCCAACTTCCCCCACTCAAACCCGACCGGTCAAATCTTGTCGGAGGCCAGATTCCGATAACCCGAAGCCTCAAATGATCCAAGGCTTCATCCCGTCGATCGAGGCCATTTCGGAGCTCGAGTTCAAGAGGGAAATTGTATGAGGACAGTCTAAGCTCAACCGTATAAAAATCTCCTGAATCCATCCATTGGATTGAGGTAAAACACAAACCCTAGATTAGATCACTTAGATTTAAATAACTCTATATATATATTGCATTTTAAAGTATAAAATCACTTCCCCACTGATGCTCTTCACGTTCTTAGTCTAGGTTAAAATTTCATTCAAATCCATGCACCCGATAGAGAGAAAAACTCAAAAAATGCCTTAGGGTTCTCGGTTTACACATGCGTGCGATATGGTGAATCGAGACCATTAATCAGATGATCAACGGTCATGATTTAGCCGTCCCGTGTTCTCGTTTAATCAAGGATCTGATCCCGCGGTTAGGATCTTCATCTGGCGCAATCAGCACAGTTCTCTCTGAACTGTGCGGGATCGAATGGCGGATAAGCCACGCTGACGTAGATAAGTCACAGTCTCGTCCATAGTAATCATTGCCGTAATCTCGCGGTAATCATTGTCAGGCGAATCCTACCACGCCACGTGTCAAGCCAAGCGCTGCCTCCGCGGGTTTGACCGCCCTATCTCGCTCCGCCATGTGGCTGACCGCCGTCGCCGCCACCGTCAATTACGTTTTAATTAAGTTTAATATTTTTTTTAAATCCTTTTTTTAAGTAGTTTTCTTCTAAAAATTATAATAAATTAAATATAAAACCTAAAAATACCTATAATATATCAAATTGTTAGAATTTAATCCTCTTTAATTTAAAATTATTTTCATATAAAAATAATAATAATATTTTTAATTATTTTGAAAATAATAAAAATCACTATTTTTAATAATAATATTATTTTATTTTAATTAATATTATTATATTATTAGCAGTATTATTAGTATTAATTACTATTTTACTATTACTATTAATATTGTGACTATCTTAAGTTTTTTTAGTATGATTATTTTCTTATTTTATTATTATATTTTATTTATTATTGATATTATAGTTTCTTAATAACCTTATTTTCTTTAACTCTTTTATTATTATTATTATTATTATTATTATTATTATTATTATTATTATTATTATTATTATTATTGTTATTATATTTATTAATTAGTATCATTATTATCATTTGTTTACTTTTATTTTACTGTTTTACTATTATTATTATTATTATTATTATTATTATTATTATTATTATTATTATTATTATTATTATTATTGTTATATTTCATTATTATTATCATTATTACTTTAAAGTTAATTTTTTTAATATTTATTATGACTTAAACTATTTTCAAATTCTAGAATCTTCATTATCTTATGTTAATTTTATTTAATAATTATTTTTAAATATTAAGTTTTTTAAAATTATTTTAAAATGGCTCTTAATCATTTAAACTTTGAAAATTCATAATTAATTTAATTTAAATCAGCTTTCAACGTGCCGTGCCTCGTTCTTTTGTGAAAATAATAGATTTTATTTTAAAATTATTTTCAAGAGCTAATTCCTGCTCTTCTGGCAGATTCCTGCCTTATACTATTATTTGAGTATTTTAACTATTATTTAATTAATTATTATTATTATTATTATTGTAAAACTAAAAAATTATTTTTAAACCTTTTTGAAACCTCACTTGGGTGGTCAATGGGTCTCCCTAGATCTATGTATTATGAATTAATTTATTTTAAGTACATTAAATTTCAAGATTATATATTTATAAGTATTTTAAATTTTTTTTAAAATTACTTATAATTAATGGATGATTGAGTCCCAATCATTCACTAATCATTTTATTAATGTATTTACTTTTTTTATCATAATTTGCATGTGTAGGATACACCGCCACTTAGTTTAGGCTCTCCTAGATCTAAGAACATGGTGTGTTTACTTTGTTTGGATACTCCATGCATTGTTACCTTAAGGGTTAGATAAAACTTCACTTCAAACTCCTACAATATAATGATACCCTAAGGATAACAATTAAGACGCATCTAGCAAACTTAGAAAATTTCTAGGAGCTAGGGTAGATCACTGATTGATATGAAAACTTCAATATTTAAACATAGTGACTATAAAAATTCTAGAATTTTCTAGGAATTTTTAAGATTCTTTAGACCCCTTAGTTAACCAACCCTAATTTATTGGGTAAATAGGACCCTGATACCTTCTAAAAATTCTAATAAATCTATTTTAACTTAGAAAAATAAACATAATACCTCAAATTGCTTAGAATTAGGTCTTTAACCTAAGAAAAATAGGCCTCATTAATTTGACTTAAATCTGACCCAAAATTTTAACTTTAATAAAAATTATTTTTTTACCACTAATAAATTATTAAAAATTATTAAAAATTCCAAATATTTTCCAAATACTTGGGAACACTTTCTCAGGTTATTCCTGACTGTTGGGGGTTATGTCAATAAGTTTGAAGCTGATTTGGATCAAAACCATAAAATCTCCTCTCAATTAGATATTATTTAGATAATTCCCTTAATTACTCACACTTTAGAAACTCATAACTAAGTGTAGAAAATTCCAAATTAGACAAACTCGATTGCATTCAACTCCAATTAGGGTCTAGTATTTAGAATTCCATAAACCCACTTAAATTAAAAAATCAACTTTCCGGTTAACCCCAGTCTATAGTATAGGTCTGAAACTTAGAAAATTCATAACTTTGCCTAGGAAACTCCAAATCCAGCAAACTACCTATCTAACTACTCCTCTTAAGGTCTAGTGTATACCTAAGGTGTTAGGAACCCCATACCTAGTCTACTTCCCATAGTGACTTTTAGACCCCCTCAACCTAGTACCTAGGAGGACCCGGGACTTTCCAAAATTGACTAATATAATTTGAACTTCAAATATCACCACCCTAAGCATTTAAAATTAATCAACAAACTAAATTAATAAAAATGGATCCTAATTAACTAATATCTAAACTTCAATTAAAGTTTCCTTTTCTAACCTTCAACAAAATTGAACTCTAGGCAACTTTGACTAACTACCTAACTTAGGATCTATCCTAACCACACAAGCCTCACACACAAACATATAGAATTGTTTTCTAGGGCACCACTTCTAGATCTAGGATAGGCCGGTGTTTCTTTTTCTACTGTGTGTCGGGTTTTCCGATGATTTCATTGCATGCTGTGAAAAATTATTGGTCTGTTTGCTTACTTTTACAGCACTCTATGGATTGATGTGTTGGGCGATAGTTCTAACCCTAGGATAGGAATGAAATATATATTATTCTTCTTATAGGTGGTCATGCTCATGCAATGCTAAATAAAAAGGGGGGGAAACTATCATGATTTTTAATGATATTTTGTGCATGTGCTTGCTCATCCTTCCTAAATAAATGAGGGCTAAAATCATTAATAATAACTGTTACAGGTGCTCCAGAAGCTGCATTAGCCCTCAATAATTATATGCATGGCCAAGCGTGGATGTGATGTGCATTTTACTTTCAATACAGAACTTCTTGGGATATTATAACTATATGAGATTTTTATTAGGATAACCTTACAAGGAGTTTAGAATTTATTACTTTTCATTAATGTAATATATTTGTAATATTGGTGGAGTTGTGAAGCTATCTTTAAGTGTGAATATTCTTATCCAACTTGAATTCCAAAAGAAGAAGACATCCTTAAATAGGAGAGTCTCCTTCCATTTAAAAGATCGAGCTTGGATGGCTTTAGATATCCAAAGAGAAAAGGCAATACCCCCTTTTAGGCGAGATTGCTCTTCATTTGGATATTCAAGTCACAACGGATCCAAAGAATCCGAGGAGAGTTCCAAGGCGTCCAAGGAGGAGAGACACAAGGAGTCCAAAAAAAAGAAGTCCAAGAAGGCTGAAGACTTGAAGACCTAATATCCCACTCAAATTTATTTGCGTTAGTTATAGGCTTAGAAATTCTGGTTGTTGGTAGTGGTGACGGCCACTTTACTTTTCTATAGACCCTAATTTGTAATTAAAAGATAGTTGGCCTAGAGACATTTACTTAATTTTTTTGATTATATTGATGTGTTTGATGGATATTGATTTTCTCTAGGGCTGCATATTTTTATTAGTTTGTTGGTGATTTGCATGTTGCTTTTGATTTAGCATGAATTTTGTTAGGCTCATTAAGGACTATAAAACGTTTTCTACTCATAATAAATAATTTTAATATTTAAGGTTTAAATAACATAGAAACCTAACGAACCTAGGGAATTGTCGAAATCGTCTGGGGTCACATGCATATTATTGCATTTCTTCTTCTCCCTTACTATGAGACACTTCCTCGCTTGCGGGTAGAGTCCAGATAATCTGGCCTATGAGGATGAGGTGTTGGACTTGGGGAAGTCTAGTCTTCTTCTAAAACTTATTTTATATTAAGCCTGTTTTTAAAATCTGATGCATATTTGATTTAGCCTCTTTAATCAGCATGCATTGCATTAATAACTAATTAAATAAAATTTTAATTGTATTAGTTAGGGGCATTTACCCAACATAAGTCCATTACCAATTAAGAAACTCTCTTGATGTCAGTCCTAGTTCTAAAAATTGTACCACCCACCCATTATTCTTAAATGTTTTGATAACATAATTTTAAAGCGATTAGGTGGTTAGTTGGCTCCCCAATCTAGGCCGGGGTAAGTCCAAATTTTGCATTACATTAACGAGAACACGGGTTTTAGTGTGTGTAGAACACTAAACCCAACCTAGATTTAGAATTCGAGGCTATTTTACTCAGTTTCGTAGTATACCTTAAATAGTAGGTAAGTTCTGTATTCTTCAGGGACTATAAATCCTACTTATCTACATCATAGGATGACGCCATATCCATCCTTCTCTCACACTTGTGTTATCTACTTGATCTTCTTTTTCCTAGTTTCTCTTTAATATCTTAGACCCTTCAAATGCTAGTGTGAACTACGCATATTGATTGAGCCAAATCGAACCTTTCTTTCATTTGGATAGGACTTCCTAGTCTTAGCCCTATGTACCAATCTCATTTTGGAGATGATAATGTATGATCGATAATCAAGAGTTTTCTTAGGCTCCGGCCTGAGATGTAATTAACCACGGGGGCTTGCGCCTGTGGGAAGCTGAATTCCACCATCTCATAAATCATATTTCGAGCTGATGCATTGGGTGGGGGAAACCCGTGACTGTGATTATGCTATACATATTATTACCCATTGAGGTGCGTAGGTGAGAGCCACTATCCTCCATGGTTAATTGTATGTATTGTACAATCTATTGCTTCCACTTGGCCTGTTTGCGCGGTGCTCTTTTGAAGGTCCACACGTTTCTAGCGACCACAGTTGGACCAGTTTCTTTCTCCATCTTTAGATCATATATTATCTTTTCTAGTGTGTACTCCAGGATTGGTACTCCTTAGAGTAGGTCCATATCCACTCTTAGTTAGGGTATTTCCTTAGTTAGGGTTCGTTCCCCTTAGCTAGGATTCTTCCATACTCCCTCTTTCTAACCTTGTAGTATATTTTGTCATTTATCCATCCTTATCCATCGTTATTCATTCACTTATGTCTTCTTTCTTAATTTTAATTCTGATTTCTTACTTTTCACTTCTCTTTCTTGGCACTAGTGCCATGGCTTCCTTCGTTATGTCCGTTACTTTTAGCTTTAGCTCAGACGCATGGGTGACTATTCCTGAGTCCCTTCTCGCTAGTCCACCCGTTAGAGGGATCACTTTTGGTTCCTTCACGGACTTAGCGTTAGTCACTCTTGGCAGACCCACCCCGGCCGAGGCTACTGCATTCTCTCCTCCCCAGAGAAGATGACGCGCAGCCATGCGCCCTTTGGACATCCAGCTGCTCGGTGGATAGCCCGGGCACCTGCTTGTCCTGTTCCTGTACCTACACAGCTAATGCGCCCTGTGGTTAGGCGGTTAGTGCCTAGGCCACTTCCCTTTCCACCAGTTCATCCTGCGGTCAGGTGACCAGTGCCTGCCGCTCCTTTTGCACAGGTTGCTCTGGCCCCTCAATGCCGGCAGCCTGCTGCTGTTGTTACCTTTGTCATTATGGTCGAGGTACCTTAAGTTAGGGTTCCCCCTCTCATTTCCACTAGGAAGAGGGGTGCTCAGATCGAGGCTCGTTTTCCCTCTTCCCGTCAGGTTTTTGTTTTTACTTGGCTCTCTTCCTCTAAGACCATCAGGCAGACCCCGGCACTTCCTATTGTCCCTGTTCCCCCTATCTCCCAGGAAGTAGGTTCAGATGTTCTGTCTTCCTCTACCTCCGACCTTGGGAGAAGGGCTATGAGGAATAGAAATAAGAGACTTTATCTGGTTGCATCTAAGGTAGACACGCAGTAGATGGCTGAGGCGATAGTTCACTAGGAGCTAGTTTAGATGAAAGTGGCTCACATGCAACAGAGACCATGATGAGTTGCAGTTGCTCCCACCCCGGACATCGTAGTAGCTCCTGAGATATAGGTGATCCAGGGAGGATGAATCTCTCTATTGACACATAGTGGGCATGAGGAGGACGTTGCTCGCATTGTGGTGGCTCCTCCTGTCACTACTATTTTACCCCAAGCTAGGGTCCCTAGGGACACTGGTGTTCGAGCCCTCTCTAAGAGGATTTGAAATATCATCTACTTAGCATGTGGTAGGAGGCCTTTCAGTCATGAGAGGGTACTCTGACATATCTCTTAGGCTACTTTTCAGTTGATGAGAAATATTACGAGACAGATATATAGTTGGGAGAGAGAACAGACTCCTCAATAGCTGGCAAAGACCACTCTAGTTGCTAGATCGTCAGTAGTTACTCCCGCTTTCAGACGATGCCCATGTCGTCGAGGAAGGAGACAGCAGTGGGAGCCTACTCGGACCCAAATTAGTTCAGTTGTGGTAGCCCCACAACAGCCGGTTACCAGTACGAAGCCTCGCCGTAGTAGGTGGGTTTGGAGACGTCGGCAGGCGGGCACCCTTGTCGACATAGTTCAGTCAGTTGAGACTGTTCGACCAGTAGACACAGTTGGACAGTCAGAGACAGCAGCTTTCCTTGAGTCAGAGGCAGTTCCGATGGTGTGTGATACGATAGTAGATGTGGATGAGGTAGTCCCTCCTGATGGTTCACTAGTTCGGATATAGACTCAGTAAGTTCCTGATCCCAATAGGATCACTTCTCCGATGAGTCTGTACATAGAAGCACTCCGCCGGGCCTTCTTGGAGGATGACACACTCAGAGATGAGTCAGACGAGGATGTATCAGTATACAAAGTTTATTTGATTACCCGGTGAGGTCACTCAGATGAGTAGAGCGAGCCTGGGGATGATGTGTAGGGAGAGCAGAGGTGGGTGGATCTCCCATGTTAGTGGATATAGATGCTATATTTCTACACCTCTAGGCACAGATGGCAGAGATGACCAGATCCATGGCAGTGATGATTACCCAATTGACAGCCTTGGGGGTGATGCCCTAGATGACGGGTGCAACCACTACTAGTACTTCCAGGGATGAGCCAGTTGTTCCACTAGTTGTACTAGATCTCGTAGGAGTGGACAGGGTCCAAAGAGCAGTCCCAGCACCACCCACAGTGCCTACTCACACTCCTCCAGTCTAGAGTTAGTCAATACAGTTGTTAGTTGGCCAGATTCAGTATATGATAGCCTAGAAGGTCGAGTAGGCTATTATCTCTAGGAAAGCTGGAGAGGTTCCCAGTAGAGGTAGGACTTACCTAGTGGAGTACGAGAGGGAGCCCTACCCTCTTAGTTTTGTTCCCCCACGATTTAGAGTATTTGATGGGTTAGAGAACCCAAGGAAGCATGTGGCTCAATATCGAGCCATATATTACAATATAGGGGGGAACGATGCTCTGATGTTGAGGTTGTTCATCAGTAGCTTAGTTGGGGTGGCATTTCCTTGGTACACCGACCTCCCCAATGACTCAGTTTAGACCTTTGTAGAGCTTGAGTAGTTGTTCATACAGAGGTTTGTCAGTACAGAGCACCGAGTCACTATAGGAGAGTTAGTGGTCACTAAACAGCGCCATCGAGAGACTCTCACAGATTACATCATTAGATGGAGGAACCTTAGTTTGCAGTGTGAGCCATAGTTACAGGAGCATCACATAATTGAGATCTTATTAAAGATCATAGATGGTCCTATAGCACCCAACCTTAAGGGATTTAGCATTAGAACCTTCCATAAGTTATTGACGAAGGTTGTGAGTTTGCAGGACAACATACCTGATGCAGTCCCTCCTAAGGTTGAGAGTCATCCTTCACGCAGACCTCAGTGGAAGAAGTCATCAGGGGCACCTCCACCTAAGAGAGGGGAGATACACAGTACCTATGGAGCATCAGATAAGGGCAAGAATCCTTTAGGTAGTTCAGCAGCACAGCAACAGCAGTCACACTCCTCTGTTGAGTTAGAAGTACAGTCTAGAACCTTTCGTAGGACTCCAAAGAGTTAGCAGTACCTACAAGAGAAGCTTAGTAAGGAATATCCCTTCAAAAGGGAAAGTGTAAGAAAAATAATTAAATTCCTTACTAAGAAGCATATTCTGCTATTACTAAATAATAATAGAGTGGAGGAGGAGGGACAGACAGACCACTCACTCTACTGTCCTTACCACAGACACATTGGGCACATTTTAAAGGACTGCTATGTGTTCAAGGATAAAGTAGAGAGGTTGATGGCCACCAGATAGATACACCTTCAGGATAATGATTTGGTGCAGCCCAAGGGCAAGGCAACTCAAACAGTTTAGAGTGATCTCTAGTCCTAGCCACAGTCCCAGCTACAGTGACAGTCAGAGTTACGGTTAGGACAGTAGCAATAGATCACCCCGCAGTTCTGAGAGAGAGTGGTATTTAGTACTCTCTAAGAAGACAAAGAAGATGATTGATCATGTAGTTCAAAGTTCAGAGGTGGCCTTCCCAGGTCAAGTCGATAATTGTCGCTCCAATTACTACGCCAGCACTTGTACCTTCTTCTTATACTGTTGTAGTGCCAGATGAGCATATTTCTTTCTCTGCTTTTACTTTTACTAAAAAAATATATGAAAAAGAAAAGTATGTTGTAACTTCAGAGGGGAAGACAGTGTTCCTTCCAGGACTTACACTGAAGGACTTTGTTCTCCCTTCTATTGATGATGAAATAAAAGAAGAAAGGTGATTCTGACTACTTCTGGTGTTCTTTGCCTTCTATTTTTACTTTTACTCCTTCTAGTAATCACTCTTCTCATGCTTTACATGTCTCTTATAATGTGAATGATTATGAAAGTAATAATGAGTCTGCGTTTGAGTATGAAGATGACCCGGTATTTACCATACCAGAAGGTGGTTATTACATAGATTCAAAAGATGAATCCGAGAACCCACTTCAGGCACTTTCCTTAGAGCCAACACAAGCCACCACCACAACTAAACCAAATGAATCTCATGTTGTGGATGACTCAGTACAAGAAGTTCATTTGCGTTCAGGGAAGGTCCTTCCTCCTCGGATGGCTAAAAATAGAAAAGAAAAGGATAAAAACATAGTCACTCAACATGATGATCCTATCCCTTCCTCCCAAGAGTAGTCTAAGGATAAAGGGAAAGGCCCTCAGTCGGATGTTGACTATAATGTGTTGGCTCACTTAAGGAAAATTCCTTCCCTCCTGAGTGTCTACGACACTCTGATGATGTCCCCTGACTTGAGAGAGACACTCGTGAAAGCTCTGCTTGAACTAGAGTCATATCAAGCCTTCTTTGCTTCTAAATTTGTAGGAGATGCATGTCATTTGAAAGAGATGTCATGTATTACCTTCTCTAGTCGTGACCTACTCCTAGGGATTATTAAGCACAATCGTCTCTTATATGTCACCACTGAAGTCTATAATAGGTATGATTTGAACAGGGTCCTTGTCAATCCAAGGGCTTTAGTAAATATTCTTACCCATGAAACTTTAAAGGCCCCCTCCCTAGATCATTAGAAGCTCACTTCAGATAAGATTATGTTGAAAAGATTTAATGACCAAGGCTAGTGTGCCCTAGGGTCCATTACCCTGCCACTGAAGTTTTGGAATTTCCTAATTGATGCAAAGTTTCATGTACTTGAGGCTAACACTTCATACCGGGCTCTCTTAGGAAGGCCTTGGATCAGTAAATATGGAATGATGCCTTCCACCTTGCACCACTGTATGACGTTTATGAGGAATGAGGTTGAGTATACCATTCTTGGAGACACCCAGTCCTTTTCCGTGCATAAGATCTCTATTTACGATGATGTCGAGTACTATTTACCTTGAAAGACTCATAAACCTCCTTATGCTCAGTCACTAGTGACACCCTCTAGTGATGTACAGGGTCCTATGCAGTCATCTGCACAGGGTCCTATACAATCATCAGTATAGGGTCTGTTACAGGTTAGCATTGAGCCAGGTGTTTCCACTGAACATTCTGATAGAGATTCTTTCTAGTTTATAGTGAGGCTCGATGTTCCCCCTTAGTAGAGGTATAGGAGTACGAGGTAGACGTAGAGGATCGACCCACAAGCTGCAGAACTACGACACTCGGACACCTCCTTCCCCTCACCTTTACACTTCTTCTTGGCTATAGAGTCTGACTCTTCAGATGATGAAGTTAGTGATATCCTCCATCGTTCAATCGCTTCATCACCTCCATATTCTACTGGTTACAATTCACGTCCTACCTTCCGAAGCCATTTGATACTTGAGGGTGGATTAGTTATTGATAGAAGCTCAGACGAAGACGAGGACCTCCGATGTCAGACTACTATCGAACAACCCTCTTACCATCAGATACGCGGGATAGGAGTTGAGGATTATGGTCAAAGAGCTCCTAACGCTCCCTCCATTAGTGATGATGGTCCAATATGGACTAGTGAAAACCTTATACCCCACTTGTACGGTAGAAGTCCATAAGTTAGCCATTAAGCATGATGCAGTCCAAGTTAAACAAGCACCTCGTAGGATGAGGTTAGAGATAGAATAATAGGTGATCGCTAAAACCAGTAAGCTTATAGAAGCTGGTTTCATTCACGAAGAGATGTACCCCTACTTTGCTTGCCAACATTATTCCAGTCTGGAAGAAGAGCGGATAAATTCAAGTCTATATCGACTTCAGTGATTTCAATAAGGCATGTCATAAGGATGATTTCCTCTTCCTATCCCTGAGCTTATGGTGGATATAGCGTCATCCCATAACATTTTCTCATTCATGGATGGTTCATCTGGTTACAATCAGATAAAGATGGACTCCGAGGATGAGAAATTTACTGCATTTCATACACCTATAGGTGTATTTTGTTACAAGGTGATGACATTCAGTCTCAAGAATGTCGGGGCCACCTATCAACGTGCAATGACTGTTATCTTCGATGAGATGATACATCAGCAAGTTGACTGCTATGTAGATGTTTTGGTAGTTAAAAGCAATGTCTGTGGAGATCACCTCTAAGATCTACGAATCATTTTTGAACGCCTGTGCAAATTTGATCTAAAGATGAATCCTTTAAAATGTGCATTTGGAGTTAGTGCAGGAAATTTCTTGTGGTTCATAGTTCGCTACCGTGGCATTGAGACAGACCCTTCTATGATTAAAGCCATAGTAGATTTAAAACCCCCTAAAAGCCTTACCCAGTTGCGATCCTTTCAGGGTAAACTTGCTTTCTTGCGAAGATTTATCTACAATCTTTCTGGTATGTGCATCCCTTCTCTGCCCTAGTGAAGAAGGATGCCCGATTCCATTGGGATGAGTATTTTCAGGAGACCTTTGAGAGTATAAAGTGCTACCTGATGAACCCCCCTATTTTAGCTGCACGTATCCCAGGTAGACCGTTGATTCTCTATGCTATAGCCTTGGATGAGTCCTTAGGTGCATTGTTGGCTCAAGACAATGAGGAAGGCAAGGAGAATACCTTTTACTACCTCAGCAGATGATTGATACCTGCAAAGATCAAGTACCCAATAATGTAAAAGCAGTGTTTATCCTTGATCTTCCTAGTATAGAAGCTTAGGCATTATATACTATCATATAAGATCAATCTAATCTCTCAAGTCAACCCATTGTAACACTTGATGACCTGTCCGACCCTCTCAGGTCATCTAGCACGGTGGTCTATGATCTTACTACAATTCGATATCACTTTTGTTCCTCAACGGGCTGTCAAGGGACAGGCCCAAGCTGACTTTCTGGCCGATCACCCGATCCCTACTAATTCCCCAATCAATGATGAGCTACCTGATGAATTAATTATGAGTATGGATGAAGAGGAGTCTCCTACTTAGGAGTTTTACTTTGACGGTGCATCATCCGTTAAAGCTTTATAGCCATATGAAACTCTTACAATTAGGGTATGATTAGGCCTAATTTTTGTGTCCCCTGAAGGTCATACTCTACGGTACTCTATAGTTTATCAGAACCTCATACTAACAATGAAGCTGAGTACGAAGCTCTAATTTTGGAGTTAAAATTGGCCATTCAGATGAATATTATGCGGGTAAAAATCTTTGGAGACTCCCAACTAATAATAAATCAAGTAGCTGGAGTCTACCAAGTGCTTAAGCCTGAGCTAGTGTCATATTATGACAAAGTCATAGAGCTCTTATGCTTTATACCAGAAGTAACTTTGGCCAAGATCTCTTGATCTGAAAATAGAAAAGAAGATGCCTTGGCCAAGTTAGCAAAAGAATTAGGTGGCCCTACTGGAAACCCCGTGTCTATTTTTGTCCAGTATCATCAAGCCCTGAGCCCTGTAGACTTGTCTTCTCCTTTTCAGTCCCTTACAGTGTTTACTACTGATGAGGAGTCAGATTAGAGAGAGCCCTTCATAGAATACTTAAAGCATGGTAGGCTTCAGGATGATAGATCTCTTACCGCTCAAATCAGAAAGAGAGCTCTATCATTCGCCTATATAAATGAAACCTTATATCGATGCTCTTTTGACCAATATGGTTGCGATGACTTAATAAAGAAGAGGCTAGTATGGTCATGAGCAAGATACATGAAGGGCTTTGTGGTGCTCATCAGTTCGGACCTAAAATGAAAGGCAGAATTAAACACCTTGGCTACTACTGGCCGAATCTAGCACTGTGATCCACCAACCCCCTAATTCGTTGCACCCTACTATTTCATCTTGGCCATTTGAGGGCTAGGGCATGGATGTAGTGGGTCATATAGAACCTCCTTCTTCTAAAGGTCATAGGTTTATTTTAGCCACCACTGATTACTTCTCTAAGTAGGCAGAGGCTGTCCCATTACGAGAAGTTAAATCAGAGGATGTGATGCACTTCTTTCACGATAATATTATTTATCGCTTTGGTGTTCTGCGTCATATAATTTCTGATAATGGCCCATCCTTTAAGAGCACCAAAATTGCCAGATTTGCCAGCCGCCATAATATTAATTGGCGATACTCTTCGATTTACTATCCCAAAGCCAATGGTTTGGCAGAGGTATTTAATAAGACTCTTATGCAACTAATAAGGAAAATTCTTATTACAAATAAAAGAGAATGACATGATAGGTTAGCTGAAGCATTATGGGCCTATAGGACTACTTACTGTACTCCTACTCAGTCAACCCCATATGCTTTAGCTTTTGGGGTTAAAGCAGTCCTCCCACTTGAGGTCGAGATCCCTTCACTTCGTGTGGTAGTTAGTTATGATTTATCTAATAAAGATAATGCCCGACTAAGGTTGGAAGAGATTGATGGTTTAGAAGAGCTTTGTTTATAAGCTTATTAGAGCCTTAAGCTATACCAAGCTCGGATGGCCTGGCACCACGATCGCCTTGTTAGACCCCGCACTTTCCAGGTAGGCGATCTAGTTCTAGTTTTACATAGGGGAGAACCCCCCTTATATTTCCACCCTTGTGGTGATCTCTACTTTAATTCTTTCCTTGGCTCTGCCCTAATTGAAGGGCAAGGCTAGGAGAAAGCTCCACTATTTGTTCAACATTTTGGTGACATCTTACATGCGTATTGCTGCTCTTCCTTCCTCCCTAGGCTCTGCCTCTACTATAGGGTTTGGCCAAGAGAAGAGTTTCATATTTTCTTCCTCCTTATTTTTACTCTTTTACTTGTGGTCTTCACTCTACTTCCTTTATCACATTCACTCAACGCCAACACGAGTGATTCACTAGTTGTTCGTCGCTCCTGTTGGGGGTCTATTTGTTGACCTGTTTTTTCCCCAGAATCCGGTCAAAGAGTTGACCTGGTCAAATCTGATCAGGCTAGACCCTAGGACCCATCCCAATGGGTTCAGGGAGTCAAACCAAGTCTGCTGAGTCCAGTCCCAGATCCTGGGTCAGCCTGGTTGACCAGGTCAACCAGTGTTGACCCAAGTGGATCCAAACCCTTCCATTTAGTTTCAAATCCAATTCAGACCTCCTTAAACCCATTTCTCTTCACCCTTGGACTTAGTAGGATGAGCTTAGTCAATTAGACCCAGACTTGTGCCTTGGGTCAACCCGGTTGACCAGGTCAACCTGGGTTGACCCAATTGGCCTTATCATTCAAGTCCACCCAAACCCATGCTTGGCTAAAACCCACTGCTCCTCTGACCAAATTGACTAGTTTGACCAAGTTAAACTTTAACTTGGTCAAACCAAGCCATTAATAGGTCAATATAACCTATTAAAGCTCAATTAAAGCTATTTAAGGCTCTAATTGATTCCTTGGATTCCAAATATCAAAACCACGACTAGGGGGTGGGATTTTCTCTCATAATTGCATTAAGATATAATCCTAGCCATTCATGATAAGTCAAGGAGTTTAAATAGCAAAAATTAGGATGTTTTAAGGACTTTTTGCTCTTGCTCCTTCTCCAACCCCTCTCGATTATTGAAATATCATGTGAGAGTCCTTGGAGAGTTCCCCCAACTTCCCCCACTCAAACCGGACTGGTCAAAGCTTGCCGGAGGCCAGATTCTGGCGACCCGAAGCCTCAAACGATCCAAGATTTCTTACCCATCGATCGAGGCCATATCGGAGCTTGAGTTCAAGAGGGAAATTGTATGAGGATAGTCTACAAGCTCAACCGTACAAAGATCTCCCAAATCCATCCATTTGATTGAGGTAAAATGCAAACCCTAGATTAGATCACTTAGATCTAAATAACTCTATGTATATTGCATTTTAAAGCATGAAATCACTTCCTCACTGATGCTCTTCATGTTCTTTGTCTAGGGTTAAATTTTCATTCAAATCCATGCACCTGATCGACAGAAAAACACAAAAAATGCCTTAGAGTTCTCGGTTTACACATGCATGTGATCTCATGAATCGAGACCATTGATCAGATGATCAACGGTCGTGATTTAGCCATCCCATGTTTTTGTTTAACAGCGGATCTGATCCCGCTGTTAGGATCTTTATATGGTGCAATCAGCACCGTTCTCTCCGAACCGCAAGGGATCAAACGGCGGATGAGCCGCGCTGATGTGGATAAGTCGCGGTCTCGTCTGCGGCAATCATTGCCGTAATCCCGCAGTAATCATTGCCAGGCAAATCCTGCCCCGCCGTGTGTCAAACCGAACGCCGCCTCCGCGGGTTTGACTGCTCTATCCTGCTCTGCCACGTGGCTGACCGTCGTCGCCGCCACCGCCAATCGCGTTTGAATTAAGTTTAATCTTTTTTTAAATCCTTTTTTTAAGCTGTTTTCTTCTAAAAATTATAATAAATTAAATATAAATCCTAAAAATATCTATAATATATCATATTGTTTGAAATTGAATCCTCTTTAATCTAAAATTATTTTCATTTAAAAATAATAATGATATTTTTAATTAGTTTGAAAATAGTAAAAATTACTATTTTTAATCGTATTATTATTTTATTTTAATTATTATTATTATATTATTAGCATTATTATTAGTATTAATTACTATTTTTCTATTACTATTAATATTATGACTATCTTAAGTATTTTTTTTAGTATTATTATTTTCTTCTTTATTATTTTTTTATTATATTTTTTTATTATTGATATTATAGTTTCCTAATAACCTTAATTTCTTTAACCCTTTTATTATTATTATTATTATTATTATTATTATTATTATTATTATTATTATTATTATTATTATTATTATTATTATTATTATTATTATTATATTTATTTATTAGTATCATTATTATCATTAGTTTACTTTTACTTTACTATTTTATTATTATTATTATTATTATTATTATTATTATTATTATTATTATTATTATTATTATTATTATTATTATTATTATTATTATTATTATTATTATTATTATTATTATTATTATTATTATTATTATTATTATTATTACTATTATATTATTTATTATTATTATTGTTATATGTTGTTATTATTATCATTATTACTTTAAGGTTAATTTTTTTTAATATTTATTATGTCTTAAACTATTTTCAAATTCCAGAATCTTCATTATCTTATGTTATTTTTATTTAATAATTATTTTTAAATATTTATTACTTTAAAATTATTTTAAAATGGCTCTTAATCATTTGAACTTTGAAAATTCATAATTAATTCAATTTAAATTGAATTTTGGCGTGCCATACCTCATTCTTTTTAGAAAATCATCAATTTTATTTTGAAATTATTTTCAAGAGCTAATTCCTACTATGCTAGCAGATTCATACCTTATACTATTATTTTAGTATTTTAAGTAATATTTAATTAATTATTATTATAATTATTTTAAAACTAAAAAAATTATTTTTAAACCTTTCTGAAACTTCTCTTGGGTGGTCAGTGGGTCTCCCTATATATGTGTATTATGAATCAATTTATGTTTAATTACATTAATTTTGAAAATTATATATTTATAAGTATTTTGAAATTATTTTAAAATTACTTATAATTAAATTGCCTAATTTTGGGAGATCCATGTTTATGAAATTTTAAACTTATATTATATATGTGAAAAGAAATCATGGGAGAGTGGATTAGAGGATGATTGAGTCCCAATCATTTACTAATCATTTTATTAATTGTGTTTACTTTTTTATCGTAGTTTGCAAGTGTAGGATGCACTACCACTTAGTTTAGACTCTCCTAGATCTAAGGACATGTGTGTTTACTTTCTTTGTGTACTCTATGCATTGTTACCTTGAGGGTTAGATAAAACTTCACTTCAAACTCCTACAATGAAGTGACACCCTAAGGACAACAATTAAGGATCCGTCTAGTAAACTTAGACAATTTCTAGGAGCTAGGGTAGATCACTGATTGATATGAAAACTTCAACATTTAAACATAGTGACTATAAAAATTCTAGAATTTTCTAGGAATTTTTAGGATTCTTTAGACCCCTTAGTTAACCAACCCTAATTTACTTGGTAAATAGGACCCCGATACCTTCTAAAATTTCTAATAAATCTATTTTAACTTAGAAAAATAAACATAATACCTCAAATTGCTTAGAATTAAGTCTTTAACCTAAGATAAATAGGGCTCATTAATTTGACCTAAATCTGACCCAAAATTTTAACTTTAATCAAAATTATTTTTTTACACTAACAAATTATTAAAAATTATTAAAAATTCCAAATATTTCCCAAATACTTGGGAATACTTTCTCAGGTTATTCCTGACTGTTGGGGGTTATGCCAATCAGTTTGGAGCTGATTTGGATCAAAACCATAAAATCTCCCCTCAATTCGATATTATTTAGATAATTCCCTTAATTACCCAAACTTTAGAAACTCATAACTAAGTGTAGAAAATTTCAAATTAGGCAAACTCGATTGCATTCAACTCCAATTAGGGTATAGTATTTAGGATTCTATAAACCCACTTAAATTAAAAAATCAACTTTTCGGTTAACCCCAGCCTATAGTATAGGCCTGAAACTTAGAAAATTCATAACTTTGCCTAGGAAACTCCAAATCCAGCAAACTATCTATCTAACTACTCTTCTTAAGGTCTAGTGTTTACCTAAGGTGTTAGGAACCCCATACCTAGTCTATTTCCCATAGTGACCTTTTGGACCCCCTCAACCTAGTACCTTGGAGGACCTGAGACTTTCCAAAATTGGCTAATATAATTTGAACTTCAAATATCATCACCCTAAGCATTTAAAATTGATCAATAAACTAAATTAACTAAAATATATCATAATTCACCTATATCTGAACTTCAATTAAAGTTTTATTTTCCAACCTTCAACAAACCTGAACTCTAGGCAATTTTGACTAACTATCCAACTTAGAAGCTATCCTAACCACACAAGCCTCACACATACATAGAATTATTTGCTAGGGCACCACTTTTAGATCTAGGCTAGGCCAGTGTTTCCTTTTTTACTGTGTACCGGGTTTTTTGATGATTTCATTGCATGCTATGAAAAATTATTGATGTGATTATTTACTTTTACAGCACTATGTGAATTGATGTGTTGGGTGATAGTTCTAACCCTAGGATAGGAATGAAATATATATTATTCTTCTTACAGGTTGTCAGACTCATGCAACACTAAATAAAAAGGGGGGCAACTGTCATGATTTCTAATTATATTTTATACAGGTGCTTGCTCAGCCCCCCTGAATAAATGAGGGCAAAAATCATTAATAATAATGCTACAGGTGCTCTAGAAGCTGCATTAGCCCTCAATAATTAAGAGCATGCCATGCATGGCTGTGATGTGAATTTTACTTTCAATATAACTACTTGGGATATTATAACTACATGAGATTTTTATTAGGATAACATTGCATGGAGTTTAGAATTTATTACTTTCCATTAATGTAATCTATTTGTAATATTGGTGAGAGTTATAAAGATATCTTTGAGTGTAGATATTCTTATCTAACTCAAATTCCAAAAGAAGAAGGCATTCTCAAAGGAGAGAGTCTTCTTCCATTTGGAAGATTGAGCTTGGATGGCTTTACATATCCAAAAAGAAAAGGCAATACCCCTTTTATGGGAGATTATCTCTTCGTTTGGATAATCATGCCACAACAGATCCAAAAAATCCTTGGAGGAGAGTTCCAAGGAGTCCAAGGAGGAGAGACCAAAGGAGTCTAAGGAGAAGAAGTCCAAGAAGGCTGAAAACTTGAAGACCTAATATCCCACTCAAATTCATTTGTGTCAGTCATAGGCTTAAAAATCCAAGTTGTTGGCAGTGGTGCCCGGCCACTTTACTTTTCTGCAGACCCTAGTTTGTAATTAAAGGGCAGTTGGCCATGGACATTTACTTAAGTAGTTTGATTATATTAATGTTTTCGATGGATATTGATTTCCTCTAGGGCTGCATGTTTTTATTAGTTTGTTGGTGATTTGCATGCCGCTTTTGATTTAGCCTGGATGTCATTAGGCTCATTAAGGACTATAAAACTTTTTCTACTCATAATCAAAATTTTAATATTTAAGGTTTAAATAATATAGAAACCTAATGAACCTTGGGAATTACAGGAATCGTCTGGGGTCGCATGTATATTATTGCATTTTTTCTTCTCCCTTGCTATGAGACACTTCCCCGCCTGCGAGTAGAGTCTGGATAATCTGGCCTATGAGGATGAGGTGCCGGACCTGGGAAAGTCTAATCTCCTTCTAAAAAATATTTTATATTAAGCCCATTTTTAAAATCTGATGCATATTTGATTTAGCCTATTTAATCAACATGCATTGCATTAGTAACCAATTAAATAAAATTTTAATTGCATTAATTAGGGGCATTTACCCAACATAAGTCTAGGACTAATTAGGAAACTCTCTAGATGTCGGTCCTAGTTCCAAAAACTGTACCACCCACCCATCTTTTTGAATGTTCGTTAGGGATATTAAGCCCTTAAGAACTAGCCCGAGGCTAACCAAGAGGGGGGGGGGGTGAATTGGAATTTAAGAAATCTTTCTAACAATCAAAGCCCAATCACAAACCAAAATTACCATAAAAATTAAAGTGCGGAAAAATAAATACAGAAATCAAAACAAAGAAAGATCACACCGGATTTATAGTCGTTCGGTCAACTTGACCTACGCCAACTCCCTAGAGGCGCCCTCTAAGTATTGCACTACAAAAGTCACTCTCCTTTTGCTCCCACAGCAAGGCGAAGAAGCCCTCACAAAAACTCCTTTTCGCCAACCCCGACGAGGCAGAGAACCTAACTACTTTTGCTTCCCCCTGAAGCAGGCAGAGAACCTAACTTCTTTTGCTTCCTCTTGAAGCAGGCAGAGAATCCAACTCCTTTTGCTTCCTCCTGAAGTAGGCAGAGAACCTCGACTTCTTTTGCTTCTTCCTAAAGAAGGCAGAGAACCTCGACTCCTTTTGCTTCCTCCTGAAGCAGGTAGAGAACCTCAACCAATTACTGAAGCTTACCTAACTTGAACCCCTAAGGATGAAGGACGAAGACTGAAGAATAAGCCTTAGAACCTTGCTTGGAGCAACCTTTGTGAATCCCCCTCACAAACTCCTCCTGACAAGTTCCTCCCTCTCTCTCCTTCTCTCTCCCTCTCCTCTTGGCTCTCCCAGGTCAAGACAGCAATTAAAGGTTACTTTGAATGAGAAAATTTGGGTCCTTTAAATAGAATTTCAAGAACCGACATTATCGTCCAAGATAATAGGAATATCATCCTGGCCGATCAGTATAAAGTAAGATCAATCAGCCAGGACAATTTGGGATAATCAGAAGAAAAAGTGGTTATGTCATCCAGGCCGATACAATATCATCCTAGCCAATTAGTTCAAATTCGAGTATAATCATCCTGAACATCGCCCAGAATACAGTCTGGCCAATGTCAATCATCCAGGACATCGTCCCAACAAATCATGCGATTGGCCCGACCAATTTGATCGTATCAATTAGCCTTAATTGCTTTCCATAATTACCAGATTAATTTAGGCATAATTATGCTGCATCGTCTAGGCTGATGTATAGATCATTTTGGACGATGTCTTGAAATAAAAAATACCTAAATTGATCATGGCGACTGATTCTTTCTGATTTGAGCCTATCGTCCTGACCGATATAAGGATCATCCAGGATGATGTGCTTAATTACAACTTCTTAACTAGGATTCCCTAATTAGGGTTTCTATTTTTAGTTGGATTGTCCTGGACGATATGAACATCATTCAGGCTGTTGTACTCAAAACAGAAAAACATAAAAAACCCTCAAGTGTGTGTGTGTAAGGTTACTTAGGATCAGGAATCACTTTTACAATAGACAAAAAAAAAGAAAGACATTACAGAATGACTCAAACTAAATCTACCCAATCTTGAGCTGGTCTTGAGTTGTGTTCGATCTTGTAGACCATAAAAAGTTAGTAGGCAAGACAGTCGTAGAAAATATGAATGTTTGCTATCATCAAAAGTCTAATCCATAATCTCATATTCGCAACAATCTCCCCCATTTTGATGATGGCAAACACAATCAGAAAAATCTAAGCAGTTATGACAGTCTAATAAAAAATAGTGTAACAAAAACCAGTTAACTAAATTCCAGAATCAAAAGGAAAAGATACAACAGACTACTCCCCTTTTTGACTTCATAAAAAGGAGGAGGAAATATAACACAAACTAAAACAAACATATGAAAAACAAACTACAGAAAATAGAAACAAAAACTAATAAAACGAGGGACCCTGATCATCAGATGGAGCCGGTGGTGGTGGTGGTGAAAAGTAACTGGTCAATGTGGCAAATTGAGATCTAAATCAGGCAATATCCTGGTATAACTGGTGCTACATGCGGATGATGTCCTCAGTATGTTGCTACTCTTGTGCAATAATGTAGGCCTCAAAGCGGGTCTCCCACTTATTAAATCTCTCCACTAACTGATCCAGCTGAGAGTGTTGGCGGAGAGGAATAGGTTTAAGAACAGGAGTGGGAGCCTCCTCCTCCTCGGCCCCTTGAGCATCCCCATCCCCTGGGTGGAGACGAGTACTATGAATAATGTTGAAGGAATTATTTGAGTAAAAGGGTGGTTGATGGTCGGGAGGAGCAGGATTATGAAGGTTATATTTGGATTCTAGAACATATGCAATGATGTGTCCTAGAGCAAGATTGGGCTTCCTTCTATGACCTGGATCTCGAATTGTAGTCAAGTGATCAATGTAGCAAAAGATCAGGTCAGTTGCATTGAATTCACGATTGACCATTATATAAAAAGTGGTGAGTGAAAGAAGGGGAGTGATATGGACACGGTCACTGGCTTTGGGAATCACAGAGGTGCGAAGGACGTGCTGGATCATCCTAGCATCATTAAGTAAAGAGCTAGTCTCGATCCCCAATATGAAAGGGGCATTAGTGTGATGAAGAAAGTGATTGGCCGTAGCCTAGTTAAAATCAGGATTAGAAACCAGGGTATACAGCTTATCCCTAGTGGTGGAAAGCTGTAGCAATTCTGTATAATCCTGGTATGTGATCTCTACTGGGTGTCAATTCACATATGAGGTAAGAGCAGTGTAGGCAGAATTGATTCGGAGGTTGGCATAAAATTTAAAAAGAAGTTTAGAATTAAAGGAGACTGTGAGGGTGAGAATAAAGCACAGAGAGGTGTAAGTAAAAAGGTCGAGTATCAGATAGGAGAGGTGGACTAGATTGATTATTTGGGAGAGAGAAATGTTGCATTCTTTGTAGTGTAGGCAGCCTGATTATCTGCTTCCCGAAAATGAGGGTCCAGCGTGCCCCTCGAGGAGCTTTCAGACGTGTGTCAAGAATGCTTTCCGTTAGCCATTAGCAAGAAAAGCAAGAAACATGAAGTAGAAAGCCAAAGAAAGAAATTGATGTAAAAACAAATGGCTGGAAGGGGCTCAATTTAAAGAAATGGCCGGATCATCCAGGAAGATCGTAGGATCATCTAGGATGATCCGATGCAATTATTATGCACAGTCTGATTTGTTAAAAAGGTGGTCAGATCATCCGGGATGATAAGATATTATCCATTATGATTAGACACAGGCGATTGTCCCGAGGAGTCAAGCCAGACGACCGTTGAAAAAGCATATCGTCTAGGCCGATTATGTGGATCGTCCATGATGATGTGTAATAATGGATTGTACCAATTGAATTTAAAATATTTTAAATCATACACCACGTATATCATCCAGGATGAACAGTGGATCTTTCAGGTTGATTGTCCAAAAATGGATCATCTTGGGCAAAATTATAGATTTTAAACGTCCTGACACGTGTATCATCCAGGAAGAACAGCTATATCGGACAGGACGATTACCAATAAACACATCATCCAGAACAAAAAAGATATCGGCTAGGACGATCAAGATGATTGTAGCAGAGGACGATCATATCATCCAGGATGATGAAGAGCAGAATAGTCAAAATACTGAGCAGATGGAGTTTTTAAAGAAGGATGAGCACATCATCCAGGATAATATAAGGATCGTCCAGGATGATGTGACAAAAATTGGAAATCAGAGGAAAGATGGAGATGATCAGAGAAGGCCCAAAAAAACACTATAATCAACTAAAACAACAACGATAAAACATGAAAAAGGCATAAAAACTAGCAAAGAAACAAGTTTTTTTTTGTTTTTGTTTTTAAGTTTAGCAAGGCATGCATATGATAAATGCTCCAAATAATTAAATTTTAAAGATTTGTAATATCAATGAGTTAACAAAGTCAAAATCTGAAAATGGTAGAATATCTGATCCTGTTAACCCTAGCTCAGACTTCTTTCAGGGCAAATCATCTTTTGAAAACAAAAGACCTAACTCAGAACAAACTAATTGGGTAAAAAAAAGATCTGTTCAAAACTAGCTCCAAAGAAAATATCTTATAGAATAATATACCAAGACAATTTGTCTCAATCATGGAATTTGAAATCAAGCCTTTGAAAATATCAAGTAACCCATGAATTCTTCTAAAATTTTAAAAGTTTGAAAGAGGGATAATCTTGTCTTTTGTGGGCTCATTTTATGCCTCCTGTCAATTTGAATGGCATTCTTTGCACATCTTTTGATTTTTTATATACTTTTGTGTATATTTTTTAATTTGGCGTCATTGCGCATCTTTTTATTTTTAGCATCATTGGCATTTTTATTTTTTATTTTTGCAAGCTAGATCCCTTTTCAAAAACTCATAAAAATATTTTTAGTTGTGAGTAGATCTTCTAGATATTAGAGAAGAGAAATTCACTCTCTAACATAAGGAAGAATAGACCACAAAGCAGACTTTAATAATTATATGATAAATGCAATGATAAGATTTCAATTAACTTGAAAGATATATAAAAACTTTGAATGTTATAAATATAAGATAGATTATTGAAGCAAGATAAAAAAGATCTTAATTTCAAAAACTAGTTCTTAATTTGAGATAGACTTCTGTTTAGAAAACAAATTATAACATTAGAGGGAGGGAAACAATCAACGATGTTTCTCCCTTTAACTGATTTAGAGATGTCAAAACATTGACTATAAATCTCCAAAAAATAAAAACAAGGAGAAAATATCAATTCAGCGATAATCCAAAAAGAAACGTGCTAAATCAACAAAAGTAAAAATGACAAAAAAGTAGAGAAAGAAACCAACTAAATAAGAAGGAAAGAAAAGAAGTTAACAACAAGCAATTGATCATGTAACTCAGATTTGATTAAGCAGCAGAAATAAGCAATTAAGAGTCACAAGCCTCCGTAGTCTAAGTAACATATACTCTCACGAGATCTTTGGCGAGAACACACATGCAAAATCATCAAATTTCATATTTAGGAACCCAAACAGGTTTGGGTTCCTTCTTATCAAAAAAAGAATGTGATGCATGAGTGTTATGTAGTGAATTATACAATTTGGGTCTCCACACCTAATGTGTACTATGGTGAATGGTGTAAGCATGTGATATGTGTCATAACATGCCACATGAAAATATCTAATTCTAGGAAAAGGATTTCTTAATCAGTTTGGGTTATAATGCCTCTTTCTAGTTTTTGGCTTTAAAATAGGTATTGTTGTATTCCAATTTCTCTCAAGTATATTCAATTTTCCTTTAAACCTCAAGTGAGCATTTTCTAAATCAATCTCCAAGCAGGGCTTTTTATGCTCATATTCTTTAGTAGAAGCTTTAAAATCAGATTCAAGCTAAGTGTAGGAAGCTTTCAAAGAATCATGCTCAATTATTAATTCATAATGCTTTTTATTTAAATAATCAAATTCATCAAGTAGATACATGTGATTGCTATCAATTTGAAAGTGGTCTTTACTCAAAATTTCATGATCTTTTTGTAAGTTCAAAAACTCCAATTTCAAACTAGCGTGAGTTTTCTTAAGTTTTCTATATGATGCATTAATGTTCTTACATATTTCAAGTAATTGGTCATATGTGGGTTGGCATACCTCTTCTTGGTCAGATTGTTCAAAATCATCAGCCATTAAGCACAAGTTTGTTTTCTCCTCTTCAGGTTTGGTTTCAGATGAGTCAGATGCAGACTCTGCCCAGAAAGCTTTTTGGGCTCGTTTCTTATCCTTTCTTAACTTAGGTTTCTCCTCATTCTTTTCTTTACTTGAGTGATCCTGAAGTGTAGGACAATCAGCTCTAACATGTCCAGGCTTCCTGTATTCAAAACAAACAACATCAGAAGAACCTTTAAAATTTTTGTTATCCTTACCTTTTCTCCAATTTTGATGATCCTTGTGACTCTTCTTTAGAAAGCTCTTAAATTTCCTCGTGATTAAGGCAATATCATCATTTTCAGACCTGGATGAGTCAGTGTCTGAGTCGTTTGCCTTAAGTGCCACCATTTTCTCCTTCTTCCTCTCACCTGCATCAAGATTTCTTGGGTTCACCCCTTGCTCGTAAGCAATGAGTGAACCAAGTAAGTTATCGATCGAATAGGTATTTAAATCTTTAGACTCAGAAATTGCAGTGATTTTAGCATCAAAAGAGGAAGACAAACATCTTAAAATTTTGTTCACTTTTCATAGTTAGAAAGTTTTCATCCTAATGCATGCAATGAAGTAACAATATAAGTAAACCTTATATACATTTCAGAAATAATTTCATTATGTTTCATACGAAAAAGTTCATAATCAAGCAATAAAATATTCAAATGATATTGCTTAACTTCATTAGTACCTTCATAGGTGATACATAATTTATCTGAAATCTCTTTACCAGTAGTGCAAGTAGAAACACGCATGTAATCTTTAGATTTTAAAGCACAAAAAAAATATTTCAAACACTTTGCATTAAGTTGAGATAAATCTTTTTCATCAAAAGTCCATTATGTAAAAGGTACTTCAATTTTAATTCCATTGAGTTCACGAGAAGGTGGAAAATATCCTTCTTTAATAAGCATCCACATACGATAGTCAATCGATTATAAAAGAGTAGACATGCGAGTTTTCAAAAAATCAAGAAGGAAGATTATCAAACAAAGGTAGTCGTGTTATAGAATATCCTTTCATTGCATTACGATTATCGTTGTTAGCCATGGATTAAAATTCAAAAAGTTTTTAAACTTAATTTTTATGAATCCCGCTCTGATACCACTTGAAAGTTCGTTAGGGATGTTAAGCCCTTAAGAACTAGCCCGAGGCTAACCTAGAGGAGGTGAATTGGTATTTAAAAATCTTTCTAAAAATCAAATCACAATCATAAATCAAAATCATCACAGAAATCAAAGTGCAAAAAAATAAATGCAAAAATCAAAATAAAGAAAGATCACACCAAATTTATAATGGTTCAGTCAACTCGACCTGCATCCACTCCCGGTAGGCGCTCTTCGAGTATTGCACTACAAAAGTGACTCTCCTTTTGCTCCAACAGCAAGGTGGAGAAACCCTATCAAAAACTCCTTTTCGCCAACCCCAATGAGGCAGAGAAACCAACTCCTTTTGCTTCGCCCTGAAGCAGGCAGAGAACCCAACTCCTTTTGCTTCTTCCTAAAGCAGGCAGAGAACCCAACTCCTTTTGTTTCCTCCTGAAGCAGGCAAAGAACCTCGACTCCTTTTGCTTCCTCCTAAAGCAGGCAGAGAACCATGACTCCTTTTGCTTCCTCCTGAAGTAGGCAGAGAATCTCGACCAATTGCTAAAGCTTACCTCCCTTGACCCCTAAGGATGAAGGATGAAGACTGGAGAAGACATCTTGGAACCTTGCTTGGAGCAACCTTTATGAATCCGCCTCACAAGTTCCTCTCTCTCTCTCGCTCTCTCTCCCTCTCCTCTTGGATCTCTCAGGTCAAGACAGCAGCAAAAGGTCACTTTGCATAAGAAAATTCAGGTCCTTAAATAGAATTTCAAGAACCGACATTATCGTCCTAGACGATAGGAATATCATCCTAGGTGATCAGTACAAAATAAGATCAATCAACCGGGACGATTTGGGACAATTAGAAGAAAAATTGGTTATATCTTCCAGGCCGATACAATATTATCCTGGCCGATTAGTTCAAATCCAAATACAAAAATCCTGAATATTGCCCGAAATAGAGTCTGGCTTATGTCAATCATCCAAGACATCGTCCCGGCCGATCCTACGATCGGCCTAGCCAATGTGATCGTATCAATCAGCCTTAATTTCTTCTATAATTACCAGATTAATTTAAGCATAATTATGCTACATCATCCAAGCCGATGTATAGATCATCCTGGCTGATGTCCTGAAATAAAGAATACATAAATTGATCATGGAGGCTGATTCTTTCTGATTTGATCCTATCGTCCTGGCAGATACAAGGATCGTCCAGGATGATGCGCTTAATTACGACTGCTAACTAATATGCCCTAATTTGGGTTTCTATTTTTAGTCGGATTGTCCTGACCGATATGAACATCATCCAGGCCGATGTATTCAAAACAGAAAAATACAGAAAAACTCTTAAGTGTGTGTGTGCAAGATTACTTAGCATCAAGAATCACTTTTATAATAGACTCAAGAAAAAGAAAGACATTACAGACTGACTCAAACTAAATCTACCCAATCTTAAGCTGGTTTTGATTTGCGTTCGATCTTGTGGACCTGAAAAGTTAGTAGTCAAGGCAATCGTAGAAAAACATGAATGTTTGCTATCATCAAAAGTCTAATCCATAATCTCAGATCCATAGCACTTTCATAAATAACTTGATAACATGGTTTTAAAGTAATTAGGTGGTTAGTTGGCTCCCCAATCTAGGCCAGGGTAAGTCCAGATTTGCATTACATTATCTAGGACACGGGTTTTAGTGTGCGTAGAATACTAAACCCAACCTAGATTTAGGATTTGAGGCTACTACACTCAGTTTCTTAGTATGCCTTAAATAGTATGTAAGTTCCCTATTCTTTAGGGACTATAAATCCTTATTATCTACGTCCCAGGATGATGCCATCTCGATCCTTCTCTCATGCTTGTGTTGTCTACTTGATCTTCTTTTTCCCAGTTTTTCTTTAGTACCCTAGACCCTCCAAATGTCGGTGTGAACCATGGATGTTGATTGAGCCAAATAGAACCTTTCTTCCCTTTGGATAGGACTTTCTAGTCTTAGCCTTATATGCTAATCTCATTTTGGAGAGGATAATGTATGATCCTTAATCGATAGTTTTCTCAGGCTCCAGTCTAAGATGTAATTAACCACGAGGGCTTGCGCCTGTGGGAAACTAAATTCCGCCATCTCATAAACCCCATTTCGAGCTGAAGCATCGGGTGGGGGAAACCTATGACTGTGATTAGGCTATACATATTATTATCCATCGAGGTGCGTAGGTGAGAGCTGCTATCCTCCATGGTTAATCATATGTATGATCCAATCCGTCGCTTCCACTTGGCTCATTTGCACGGTGCTCTTTTGGAGGTCCACAAATATCATAATCTATTTCACCATCACTTTAAATATTATACCTAAGATATCTAAAACCTGCACTCTTTTTAATGACTTGATTGGTACAAACCTGATCCAAGCACTGTAATTTTAATGATAAAAAATATTATTTTTTATCCTATTTTCATGATATTCTATTATGCTTTATGTGTATTAACATTTTAAGAATCCAATCCACCATTCACTTGCATTTTTTATCAGCTCAAAACTGAGTAGACTAGGGTTAAAGTCAGTTTTAACTTTTTTTATATTATGTCCTTTCTTAAGTCGTATCATATAATTGGATGGATATCTTTACTGAGTAACCTTGCACACACATAGGGGGAGAAAAAATATTTTTTACTGTATTTTATGACCCCTAGTCTGAGATTTTGATGATGACAAATAATATTGATTAAATTATCTTATTATTCTTTAAATATTTTGAATGTTACTCTTGTTTGTGAGTACTAATATTTTAAGAAGATAACACACTTCTAAAAACAACAAAAAACTCGAGACCGAGCAGAATTGGATGTAAAGGAGTCTGTACCTGTGTATTTTCTTTATTTCTTTATTTCTTGAGTCTAGCCACAAAAAATGTATGCAAATAGAGTGATCATGCACACACAGAGGAGAATTTTTTGTAAAGAAAAAAAAATATTATTTTTATGAATATCATATTGTACGGTACACTGTGGCTTAACGACTATCTTTTGTGAACTAATTGTATTGTACGATAGTGATCATACTGTACAATTCATCTTCTACCCAAACCCTAGCTGTCATATTAATTTAAGAAAGTTTTTTAAATTTGAATTTTGAGCACATAGTACTATATGATACAATCATACTGTATGAATATTTAAAAACATGCAAACATTAACCCCCATGATTAGACAATTAAATTAAGGCTTAATTAATGATTGGTGATTGTATTGTATGACCATGATTATACCATACGATGAATCGAGACAATTTTTGGGCATAACAGCATTCATGCCAGACGAACCTTTATTTTTTTATAATCATACTGTATGACCTTGATCGTACCGTATTATGAATCGAGGCTTTTTTTGGTCGTACCAAAGATCATACAACACGGAACCTTAATTTTTGAACTAATCATATTATACAATGTATACATTATAAGAGACGATATGTATAATTTTAATTAATCATATGGTACAAATTGGATCAGAGAGAATGATAAATAGAGATGAAGTTGGGTCATCCCAGCATTCATCCTATACGAACATAAGAAATATAATATATCATAATGGACAATATTCATATCATACTATAAAATGTATTAGGAAATTATTTCCTATTTATACTCCTTCATATCAAGATGAAAGCCATTTTGAACTAATCATATTGTACAATCTGTAATCATACTATACGAACAAAAATAACTTAATTGAATTTTTAGGATTTCTTGAAGCTTGTTATATAATCAATGCTTTTATTTTTTGAAAAGTGTGAGAGAGGAACCGGACAACTAAAGGAACTCTTGAGAGGGAGCTTTTTGAAAAAGGCTTAGGGTTTGTTAGAGGAAGGAGACGGTGAATTTGTGTATGAGGGAGAAGGAGTGTAATGAGATCTCATGGTTGCTCTGAGCCTGTTGCACGCTTGCTCCTCCTATGGCATTGGGGAGTCTTATGGGAGCTCTCTAGGGAGAGAGACTTCAAGGTCAAAGTCTTCAAAGGTTCTGCCTTCCCTATGAGGGAGAAAAATGAGAAGGCCCACTGCCATCAGTGGGAGGGTGACATAGCATCCGACACTCAACCACATCAGGAAGGGGAAAACAAGTTTTTGTAAAGTCTTCTTCTCCTTATTATGGGAGCAGAAGGAGAGTTACTTTTGAGTAGTGTAAATCTCAAAGTGGAGGATTCGGGTGAGTGGACGAAGGTCAAGGTTGATCGAACCACTATAAAAACTTATGGTGTGCTTTCTTATTTTTTACATTTTATTTTTCTTACAATTAACTTTATTATAACTGTTTGGTGAAAATTTGAGCTTACTTTTTTGTTGAGCGATTTAAAATTTCATCACCATTATTGCAATCATCTTTTAATCACTAAATTATGATTTTAATTAGTTAAGTCATCTTTTGAAATAAACTAAAGTTTATAAAATTAGGACCTGCTTAGGATTTATTTTTTAAAGTATCAATTCACCCCCCCCCCCTCTTGGTACATCTTGTACTTTCAATTGGTATTAGAGCGGGGTCTCAAAAATAATATTTTAAAAAATCATGAAAAAATTGATCATGACATATTTTGGTAATCATAATACTACGAAGGGTCATTCCATAAATCGTCAACCCTTGTTTGTTAACATATCATTTGATTTTTGGAAAATTCAAATGTCTATATTTTTATAATCTATAGACTACTGCATATGGATGTTGTTACAAAAAGGTTATACTACACCTTTTCAACTTTTGAATGACATTAAAACTAAAATATCATTTAGTGAATGGAGTAATGAGGATAAAGAACATATGTAGTTAAACACAAAATGCTTAAATTATTTATTTTACGCATTTAAATCAGAAGACTACATGAGAATGTCCACTTGTGCTACTTGTAAGGAGATTTGGGATAGACTATGTATCACATACAAAGGAACTAGTGAGGTTAAATAGTTTAGATTAAACATTTTATTGCATGACTATGAACTCTTTTACATAAAACCTAACGAAACTATATCTAACATGTATACTAAGTTCACTAGTAGTAACATCCTTATATGCACTAGGTAGAGAGATATTTAATTCCAAAAAAATTAATAAAATTTTGATATACTTATCGAGTTCTTATGATGTTAAAATCACTACAATCACTGAGTCCAAAGATTTAAACATTTATTCAATTGATAATTTACTTGAGTCACTCATTGCTTAAGAGTAAGGAGTTAGACAAAATGATGCAAGAGAAATAAACAAGGAGTGAATGGTGGCTCTAAAAGCAAACAATTTAGAAAGTGACATTTCTACAACAAAGGAAGATGATAATATAGCCTTGATGATCTGTCAGTTCAAGAATTTTTTGAAAAAAAAAATAAAGACGACATCAAAATAACTGGAATAAAGATAAAAATTCAAAGAATACTAAAGTTACATCTGACACAATTTGCTTTGAGTGCAGAAAACAAAGTCTCCTCTGAGCTAATTTCCCCATTGTGAAGACCCATCCAACCAAGAAGAAGGGAAAGGAGAAGCCAAAGTATTAAAAAGGCAAGCTAAAGACACAAAAGATATTTTGAGCTGCCTCAGAACCGTCAAAAGAAGAAGCAGAGGAGAAGGTAACAAATTTGTGTCTAATGGATAATAATAATCTTAATCAATCATATCAAGATGAGGTATGTCAACTTTCATATGAAGAACTATTGGTTATTTCTGAAGAAATTCATGATTCGTATAGAAAGTTAAAGAAAATGCATGCTAACTTTAATATTGAATTTTGTACTCTACAAACTGAGCATGCTAATTTAGTTAAAGAACATTCTGACTTAGATGGACATCATATGTTCCTACTTGATGAATTTGATATAATAAATAAGAAGAATATTGAGTTATATAATGCACATAATTCCTTGAAAACATTTCATATTGAGTTAGAAAAAGAATATAAGAAATTGGATGAACTTGTATGTGAAATAGATAGTTGTGAGCATTATTTAAAAGTGAAAGTTCCAGCCTATGAATATGCAAATAAAGCTCTGCGAGCAAAATTTATAGCACTTGAAAATAATAAACCATCATCCCCATTAGCTCAAATAAACAAACCATCAACATTTCATGCATCACACAACTTTAAGAAGAGGCATCACAACCCACTTAGGTTAGTGAACCCATTTCCCAGTGTTAGGTGCTTCTCTTATGGCATGCTAGGTCATATAGCCCGCACTTGCATGATTCACTATAGGACACATCTCGTATGGAGACCTAGATTTCATTCATCACAGTATAGCATGCATACATCTCATTTATTCAAGTATAAGGAGCAATCCAAACTCAATTGGGTTCCCAAGTCTAACCCTTAAATAACATTATAGGGATGCTCTCATTAAATATCTAGTGAGAGTATTTGGTATCTGGATAGTGGCTGCTCAAGACATAAGACTGGAGACAGGAAGAAGTTTATTACACTGGAAACTATGACAGCAGGCAAGGTGACTTTAGGAGATAACATCACTAGAAAAGTGGTGGGCTTAGGTATCATTGGAAATTTACTAAATTTTTAATTAAAAATGTTTTATTAGTTCATGGTTTAAAGCATATTCTATTGAGTATTAGTCAATTATGTGACAAAGGATTTGACATAAAATTACTTTCTGATAAATGTTTGATTAGTTTAAATATTAAACTTGTATTAAAAGAAAAATAGATAAATAATATTTATATGTAAGCTCTTAACTGCATTGAAAATTCAAATTCATTGGGTTTAAAGACAATTATTGAAAGTCCGTTAGGGATGTTAAACCCTATGAACTTAGTCCCAAAGCTAATTAAGAGAGAGGTGAATTGGTTGTTAAAGATCTTTTAAAACAAAACTCCAAACCACAAAACCAATATTTAACACAACGAAAAACCAATGCAAAAATTAAATGCGGAAGCAAATAATAAGAAAAGAACACACCGGATTTACAGTGGTTCGGTCAAACCTTGACCTACGTCCACTCCTTGGAGGCACCCTCCAAGTATTGCACTAAAACAAGTGTCTCTCCTTTAGCCCCCATAGCTAGGTGGAGAAGCCCTTACAAAATCACTTCCACCTTCCCCGGTGCGGCGGAGTCGCCGGGTCCTTTGACACCAAAGAGATCTTCTTCTTTGGTGAACTTACCTCGAGACAAGCCTTGAATCCGATGGTACTAAGGTGCGAGTTCGCCGGAGCAACCGTGTGGAATCCCCTCCACACTCCCTTCAGTTCCTCCCCCTCACAGGATCTTCTCCCTCTCAAACTCCACCCTTTCCTCTATCCCTTTCAAGCTCTCTCTTCAAGTTTCCCCCTCAAGAATGAAGCTCCAATGGCTCCCAAAGACATTTACAAAAGTTGCCATGCCATAGCTTAAATAGAAGCTCTCAAAATGAGCTCATTAATACAAGTTGCCGACATTATCGTCCAGGATGATAGGTATATCATCCTGTACAATTAGTACAAATTAAGCTCATTAGCCCGGGACGATATGGGACGATCAGAAGGAAATTGGTTGCATCGTCCAGGCCGATCTCACGATCGTCCTTGCCGATTTGTTTAAAACTGATTCTATCGTCCTGATCATTGCCCTGGATAGATGTTGGCCGATGTAAATCGTTCAGGCTATCATCCCGGCCGATCCAATGATCCTCCTGGCCGATCCGATCGTATCAATCAGCCATTAATTCTTTCCAAAAATACCAGATCATTTTAGGCATAATTGAGTTAGATCGTCCTGGATGATGGGTGTATCATCCTGGCCGATTTCCTAAAATACATGATACCTAAATTGATCATGGTAGCTGATTCTTGCTGAATTGAGCCTATCGTCTTGGCCGATATAAAATCATCCTGGATGATGTGTTTTGCATAATGACGACTACTTTAATGAGGATGCCCTAATTAGGGTTTCTGCTTTTGGATAGATCGTCCAGGACGATATAAATATCGTCCGGGACGATATTACCAAAAATAAAAAACTTTAGGGTCCTTTTAGAAGCTCTTCCATGTTACAAAGTATCAGGACCCACACCAAATACAATAGACTCAAGAAAGGAAAAATGTTACAAATTGACTCAGACCTAGTCTACCAAATCTTGAGCTGATTCCAAATTGCAGTCCGATAGTGTGAACCTGAAATGTTAGTAGAAAGCAGTCATAGAGAAAAAGAATTTTTGCTATCATCAAAATCATAAGCCATAGATCCGCAACAATTATGTATGACTCTTGGCTATGATATAAGAGAATATGCCATGCTAGCATGAAAACACTTAGGATTATCACTCAGAAAAACCTGGTTAGAAGCATACATAAGTTAAACTTCACTAAAGACCATCTATGTGATGCATGCCAACAAGAAAAATAAGTAAAATCATCATTTCAATCAATCATGGACATGAATACATCTTGGCCACAAGAAAACCTTCACATGGACCTATTTGAACCCATTAGCACAGCTAACCTAGGTGGGAAAAATTATGGATTTGTGATAGTAAATGACTTCTCTAGATTCACTTAGGTAAGGTTCCTAGCACATAAGAATGAGTCGTTTGAGAAATTTAAAACTTTCTCCACTTAGATTCAAAGGAAATTAGGATGCAAAATCTCAACAATTTATAGTATTCATAGTGGAGAGTTTCAAAATAAAAAGTTTTAATCTTTTTGTCGAGAGATAGGAATAGGGAATAACTTCTCTACCCCTAGGACTCCTTAACAAAATAGGATAACTGAGAGAAAGAATAAAACCTTGGTAAAAGTTTTTAGGAAAATGCTAGCTGAGTACACTCTTCCTAGATACTTTTGGGCAGAAGTAGTGAACACTGCTTATTATATTTTAAATAGGGTGAACATTAGGTCGAAGTTGGATAAAATGCCTTATGAATTCCTTATGGGCACAAACACCAAATCTTTCCCACTTGCATGTTTTTGGTTGCAAATATTTTATCTTAATTAATGGAAAATCTCCCTTAAGAAAATTTGATCCCAAGGTTGACAAAGGTGTCTTCTAAGGTTATTCTGTTATAGGTAAAGCCTATATAATCTTCAATAAGAGGACCCTGATAGTAGAAGAATCTACCCATGTAGTGTTTGATGAATCAGATAGGATATTTGAACCTAAATTTGAAGAAGAAGAGGTAAACTCCAATCAGGGGGTAGAAATCATTACTCTAGAAGATAGGGTAAAACCTCAGGAACTACTACCTAGTGATCTGAGATATTCTTCTAGTCATCCTAAAGAATTAATCTTAGGAGACCTATTGAAAGGTGTGAGAACTAGGCACATATTTAGGAAAGAGGTTAGTCATTCATCATTTATCTCTATGATAGAACTCACGAGTATAGATCAATCTTTAGGGGATTTATTCTGGATCCTAGCGATGTAAGAAGAGTTGAACCGATTTACTAAGAATGATAAATGGGAATTAGTCAAGAAACCTAAAGAGTAGTGTGTGGTGGGAACAAAGTCGGTCTTTAAAAATAAGGTGAATGACCCAGGAATCATAGTAAGAAATAAGGACAGACTAGTAGCAAAGGGGTATACTCAAATTGAGGGTATAGATTTTGAAAAAACCTTTGCCCCAGTAGATAGAATAGAAGCCATAAGGGTGCTCTTAGCCTTTGCTTGCTTCAAGGGTTTTAAACTATATCAAATAGATGTTAAGAGTGCTTTTGTAAATGGGGTAATCAAAGAGGATATTTATGGTGTGGAACCCCTCATATTTGAAAGATCATATTTCCCAAATCATATATTCAAATTAAAAATGGTACTGTATGTGTTAAAGCAAGCACCTAGAGCCTAGTATGAAAGACTTAAGTCATTCTTACCTTATAGAGGATTTGTTAAGTATAGTGTAGTCACTACCCTCTTCCTATAAAGGGTAGAAGATGAAATTCTCAGTATTCATATTTATGTAGATGACATCTTGGTTGAATCTTTAGATAAAACCTTATGTGAAGAATTCTTAAAACTAATGAGTAATGAGTTTGAAATGAGCATGATGTGAGAGCTAAATTATTTTCTTAGTTTTAGTATAAAATAGATGAAAGATGGAACATTCCTTATCCAAACTAAATACATCAAGAATATTCAAAAAAAAAATATGAAATGGATAGTGCTAAGGCTATGGACACTACCATGAGTTCTACCATACAACTAAGCAAAGACTAGAATGGAAAATCCGTTGACCAAAAAAAATATAGAGGAATAATTAGATCTCTCCTCTATTTAACTGCTAGTAGACCTGATATAATGTTTAGTGTGTGCCTCTGTGCCCAATTCCAAGTTGACCCAAAAGAGTCTCACTTGACTACGGTCAGAAGAATCCTTAGGTACCTACTAGGCACTCAAAACTTAGGAATTTGGTATCCTATACATAGCACCTCCATTAAAATCTTAGGGTATTTAGATTTCGATTTTGCAGGATATAAGGTAGATAGGAAAAGCACCTTGAGAACCTATCAATTCATAGGATAATCCTTAGTTTCTTGGTCCAGTAGAAAGCAAAATTTAGTAACCCTTTTCATAGTTGAGGCAAAATATATAGCAATAGGGAGTTATGTTGCTCAAGTTTTATAATTGAAATAATAACTTTTAGAACTTGGATTACCCGTAGGAATCATCCCAATTATCTATGACAATACTAGTGTAATTTGCATATCCAAAAATCCAATTCAACGCTCTCAAACCAAATATATAGACATTAGACATCACTTCATAAGAGATCATGTAGCCAAATGAGATAATGAATTATACCATATTGCTACAACAGATTAATGGCAGACATATTCATGAAATCACTAGCCATGACACCTTTAGCACCTTGAGAACAAAACTAGGTGTTATAGACATTCATGCTTGATCCAAAAAAAATAAATAAATAACAAAAAAAAAGATAAAAAATTTACTAGTCTAACGTGTTTCCTGATCTTCAAACACTTAACTCACTGAATTGCCAAAATGTTTAATTTTCTTTCTATAACGTACTGTATAATTCCAATTCATACCATACATTCATCACAAAATGTACAGATCATAGCTCTCTGCCGAATCAATGATCAGATTTGATCACTGCTCTACACATCATACTATATGATACTCTAGCTGTATTGTACGATAAAAGTGCCACTACTCATCCATGCATTCAAGTCAATTGGTACAATATTATTACCCTTCGTACTATACAATCCATGTGGCTAAATGGATTGGTATGAATTTAACTCAGTCGGTATGATATTATTATAGTTCATATTGTATGATACTTTTCGTCAAAGGTCATATAGATGACCCCGCGGGATGAACGTATTTCCTTCATATTATTTTGTACAATCCTGATCATATTATATGTTTTGTCCACCTTTTCCCTATTGATCATCTAGAATAAATAATAACTAAATTTTATTGTACGCTCTTACTATACAAAAAATAAAAAATTCTATAAATTAGAGTGTAAACATGCTCAATTCACTCAACCATTCTTCAATATACTTCTCTTCACTCATTTCTACTCAATGGATAGCTCAAGCAAACTTGGCCGAATCATTCTGGGAAGCTCCTCTTCCTCTCATCGCCATGATGATTATTTTATTTTTGCTAAAGATGAGGATGCCTACCACAAATTCAAAGCATGCAAGATTAATCCTTCTTGCATGCTGAATCAAGTAGCCCTTAACTTTGAGGTGATGAGACTCTTCGATTCCAATTCCTTTCAATTTCTTCTCACCCTAGCCTTTCCGTTTAACACTGAGCTCCTCTAAGAATTGACCCTCACTTCATTTTTATACCATCAAAATGTTGAAATCACCAAAGCAGACCTCGCTGAACATATCGATCTTTCTACTGAATGATTTTAAGCCCACTCCTTCATAACAAATGAGTTTGATTAGAGTTCCATAAATTTGGTTCTTAAAAATTTTGCTTTGAACCAACAATAACCTCTTAACCAGTCCTTAAATCAAAATGAGATAGGATATGCATGACCCCAATCCTGTTTATTTTCACGTACCTGTTCATGTCCAATATTGGATTTGATGAAGTCGATATGATTATTAACTATATTTGAAACATGATCCAAATTCACCATCCTAGCACCTACGAGAAACTAAATCTATCCCTAGGGCATCGCATAGGATACATTCTTCACCACAAATTTCAGTTAACCTGTCCTGGTGAACCCAATAATGTACCTATTTTCTATAGGATGCCTCTTTTCATATCTTTTTTCATCGGGGCCAAAGGTATACTGATCCAGATTTTGATAAAGAATGAGAGGCTACTCCATTAGGAGGACCTACTCCACCAAGAGGACCTGCACCTGCCTATCCTCAAGATGACATTATTAAAAAACTCAATCGATTTCAAATCCGGATTTACTCTCATATCCATGAACAACACCAACAGCACGAGGATAAAATGTGATGGTTTGGAGAAAGGTTTACTTCAATCATCATTTTGCCTCAATCCATCACTTCTTTTAGGTTCCACCACCACCTGATCATGATCCATCATTTGACTAAGACTCTATTTAATGTATTTAATATACGTTTTTCTTTGATACTCCTCTTCTTGGTGTTGTCAAAAGAGGGAGAAGTTTATCTATCCTTAGTTAATATCTTTTCAATTGTATATCAAGTTTCTTAAAGTTTGTTTTAGTTTTTGTGGCTAAAAATGTAATACATGTTTCTGTTCATGTTTTTATGTTCTTTTGTTTATGTTAATAATAAATAAAAAAGTGTTATCCTACCTACCAACTAATATTATTTGACTTCATTAAAAAGAGATAGAATATTGCATTTTATGACCCTTAGTTTGAGATTTTGATAATGACAAATAATATTGATTTAATTATCTTACTCATCATTAAATATTTTGAATGTTACTTGTTACAAATCTGATTTTATGAATTAGAATTTTGATGATAACAAATATTCATATTTTTTCTATGACTACATTACCCACTAACATTTCAGGTCCATAAGATTGAGTGCAACTCAAGCAGCTCAAGATTAGGTATATTAGGTCTGAATCAATTTATAATTTTTTCTCTTTCTTGAGTCTATTATAAATGATGTGGTTCCTGATGCTGAGTAACCTTACACACACACATGGGAGAAAATTTTCTATCTGATGGTTAGAGTTCTTTATTTTTACCACATCGTCCGGGATAATCCAAACATCATCTTAGATGATCTATTAAAAATAGAACCTAATTAGGGCATCCGGGTTAAGGCAGCCGTCATTAAGCTCATAGTCCTGGATGATATTTATATCGGCCAGGATGATAGTATTAAATCAAAAAGAATCATCTGCTAGATCTGTTTAGGTATTATGTATATTTGGACATCGTCCACGACATCGTCCTAGACGATGCAACACAATTATGCCAAAATTAATATGCTTATTAAGGCAAGTAATTAAGATTTTTGATTACTCAATCCAATCATCCTGGATGATTGCAGGATCGGTTAGGATGATCAGTTCAAAAAACCTTAGTTATTCCTGGACGGTCTTCATCGGCCAGCTGCCTTCAGGGCGATGGTCTAGATGATTTTCACAGATTTGAACTAATTGTTCGAGATGATCGTGAGGTCTGCCTGGACGATCAAACTATTTTTTCATCGTACAGACATCCATTCAATGCAATTATCTAGACGATATTCAAGGATTTGTATTGATCATACAAGACAATATTATATCGACCTGGACGATATGAACAAAAATCTTTTGATTGTCCCAAATCGTTTGGGCTGATGAAGTAAAATTTATGCTGATCATCCAGGACGATATGTATATCTCCTGGACGATAAATTTGAATTGTATAAAATAATATCTATTCCAAAATTCTTCTATTTAGGAGGTATTGTTCTACCCAAGAGCTCATCTTTTGCTGCTGTCTTGACCTGAGAGAGCCTATAGGAGAGGGAGAGAGAGGGATAAAGAGAAAGGATCTTATGAGGGGGAGTTTGTGAGGGGTTTCACAAAGGTTGCTCTAAGAAAGGATTCAAGTAGTTCTCTGTGATGGTCATCCCTTACTCTTAGAGGCTCAAGAGAGATTCACTTTAGCAATCGATCAAGGTTCTCTGCTTGCTTCAGGAGGAAGCAAAAGAAGTTAGGTTCTCTGCCTCATCGATTTTGGTGGAAAGGAGGTTTTGTACAGGCTTCTTCGCCTTTCTGTGAGAACAAAAGGAGAGTTACTAAGTTTAGTGCAATACTCAGAGGACTCCTTCAGGGAGTGGATGTAGGTCGAGTTGACCGAACCCTAATAATTTTTTGTGTTCTTCTCTACTATTTTTTTCCGCACGATTTCTTTATGGTGAATTTTGGTTTGGTTAAGATTTTATTTTTTTTATTGAAAGATTTTTTAAAATACTAATTCACCCATCATCTTAGTTTACTTGGGCTAGTTTATAAGGGCTTAACATCCCTAATAAACTTTTAAGTGGTATCAGAGCTAGGTTCATAAAAATGAGTTTTTGAAAACTTTTGAATTTCGATACATGGCTAACTCTAGTAATTGTAATACCGTGGAAGGATATTCTATTACCTGATCACCTTTGTTTGAAAATATTCCTTTTGATTTTTGGAAAACTCGCATGTCTACATTTTTACAATCAATTGACTATTGCATGTGGATGCTTGTTAAAGAAGGATATTAACCTCCAACATGTGAAATTAATAACATTAAAGCTGAACTTCCTTTTACTGAATGGATTTTTAATGATAGGGATTTAGCACAACTTAATACAAAATGTTTAAACTATTTTTATGTGCTTTAAAATCTGAAGACTACATACATGTTTCAACTTGTGCTACTGGCAAAGAGATTTGGGATAGATTGTGTATTACTTATGAATGAATAAATGAAGTTAAGCAATCTTGATTGAATATTTTATTGCATGATTATGAACTTTTTTATATAAAGACTTTTGAATCAATTTCTGAAATATATATAAGGTTTTCTCAAATTGTTACCTCTTTGCATGCCTTAGGACGAGAACTCACTAACTATGAAAAAGTGAATAAAATTTTGAGATTATTACCTTCTTCTTTTGATGCTAAAATCACTATAATTTTTGAATTTAAAGATTTGAATACTTATTATATTGATAATTAATTTGGATCACTCATTGCTTACGACCAATGGGTGAATTAAAGAAATCTTGATACAGGTGAGAAAAAGATGGAGAAAACTATTACGCTAAAGGTCAACAACATAGGCACTAACACTTCTGGGTCTGAAAGCGATGATGTTGCCTTAATCATGAGGTAATTCAAAAGCTTTCTAAGGAAGAAACATAAGAACCATCATAAGTGGAATTAAAGTAAGGGTAGCAAAAATTTTAAGAGTTCTAATGATACTATTTATTTTGAAGGCAGGAAGTCAGGACATGTTAAAGCTGATTGCCCTACACTTAAAACTCATCCTAGTAAGGAGATGGGTGAGGAGAAAACCAAGTTCAAAAAGGATAAGAAGAAGTTCCAAAAGCTGTTTAGGTTAGATTCTGTATTTGAATCCTCTGAGACGGAAGCTGAAGAGGAGACTATAAACTTGTGTTTGATGGTAGACAAAAATCTTGGCCAAAGTGACCAAGAAGAGGTATGTGAACTAACCTATGAGCGACTACTTGAAGTTTCGAAACAAATTCATTCATCATATAGAAAACTTAAGAAGTCACATGCTAGTTTGAAATTGGAGTTTTTAAATTTATAAAAAGAGGATGAAATTCTTCTTAAAGATCATTCTACAATTGATAGCAATCACATGTCATTACTTGATGAGTTTGATGTATTAAACAAAAAGCATACTGAATTATCTAATGCACATGATTCCTTGAAGTCATCCCATGCTGAGTTAGAAAAGGAGTTTAAGAAATTAGTAAATCTCAAAGCTTTTGAAAATAATAAATCATCATTGCATGCATTACATAACTTTAAAAAAAGCATCACCACCTAACTAGATTAGTACATCCTTTTCCTGGTGTTAGATGTTTTTCATGTGGTATGTTAGGACACATTGCACACACTTGCACCATTCACCATAGTACATATTAGGTGTGAAGACCAAAATTGCATGATTCACAATATAACACACATGCATTGCATTCTACTTTCCATAAGAAGGGATCCAAACATATTTGGGTTCCTAAATCTAATGCTTGATGATTTTGCAAGCTTTCTTTCACAAAAGGCCTCATGAGATCATGTGGTACCTAGACAATGGATACTCATTACACATGACTGGAGATGCCAATCAATTCTCTTACTCTTAGAGACAACACTGCTAGAAAGATAGTGGGCGCAGGTATAATTGAAAACTCTAAGAACCTTTTGTTGCGGATCTATGATTTTGATGATAGCAAACATTCCTTATTTCTCTATGATTACCTTATGTGCTAACGTTTCAGGTCCACACGATCAGACTGCAATCTGGAACCAGCTCAAGATTGGATAGACTAGGTCTGTGTCAGTTTGTAATCTTTTTCCTTTCTTGAGTATGTTGTATTTGGTGTGGCATGTGATGATTTGTATCCTGGAAGATTTTCTGTTGTGCCCTAAAAGATTTCTATTTTTGATAACATCGTCCGGGACGATATTTATATCGTCCTGGATGATAGTTATATCGTCCTGGACAATCTGACAAAAGTAGAAACCCTAATTAGGGCATCCTCATTAAAGCAGCCGTCTTTTTGCAAAACACATCGTCCTGGACGATTTTGTATCGGCCAGGATGATCGGCTCAATTCAGCAAGAATCTGTCGCCATATCTACTTAGGAAAATCTTATTTTTGGATATCGTCCTAGTATATCGGCCAGGACTATAAAATATCGTCCTGGCCGATCCAGGTCAATTTTTCTAAACTTTCTCAGGCAGTTTTGGAAAGCATTTAATGGGGATTTTGTCCAGGCCGATCGCAAGATCGTCCGGGATGATTAGACATCGTCCAGCTTCATTTCAGGGCGATATTCAAGACGATTTTACTCATATTTGTGCTAATCGGCCAGGACGATATGCCTATCGTTCTGGACGATAATGGCGTCAACTTGCATTAATGAGCTTGTTTTGAGAGCTTCTATTTAAGATTTGGCATGACACTTTGTAAGTGTCTTTGGCAGCCATTAGAGCTTCGTTCTTGTGGGGGAGACTTGAAGAGAGAGCTTGAAAGGGAGAGAGGAAAGGGTCAAGTTTGAGAGGGAGAAGATCCTGTGAGGGGGAGAAACTCAAGGGAGTGTGGTGGGGGATCGACACGGTTGCTCCGGCGAACTCGCACCTTAGTACCATCGGATTCAAGGCTTGTCTCGAGGTAAGTTCACCAAAGAAGATCTCTTTGGTGTCAAAGGACCGGGTGACTCCGCCGCACCGGGGAAGGTGGAAGTGATTTTGTAAGGGATTCTCCGCCTAGCTGTGGGGGCTAAAGGAGAGACACTTTTGTAGTGCAATACTTGGAGGGTGCCTCCAAGGAGTGGACGTAGGTCAAGGTTTGACCGAACCATTATAAATCTGGTGTGTTCTTTTCTTATTATCGCTTTCGCATTTATTTTTCTTCCGCACTTTGTTTGTGGTGATTTTGGTTGGAGTTTTTATCTTTGGTTTTAAGGTTTTCCAATTCACCTCTCTCTTTTAATTAGCCTTGGGCAAGTTCTATAGGGCCTAACATCCCTAACAAACTTTCTAGTGCCATCATAGCACTTTCAAGTGGTATCAGAGCGGTATTCATAAAATAAGTTTTTAAAAGCTTTTGAATTTTTGATCCATGGCTAATTTTGCTAATCGTAATTTTGCGGAAGGATATTCTATCACCAGACTACCTTTATTTGAAAAATATTACTTTTGATAATGGTTAAAAGCCTTATTTGTGTTTATCTTTTTCTTTTTCTTCTTTTTTTTGTTTTTGTTTTTATTTTGTGTTTTTTTATGAGATTTTTTATTTTACTTGTTTTGTTTTGTATTTTTTTTCCTGATCAACACACACATTTACTTTTCTAAAAATAAAAAATCTACTTCTTATTTTTTCTTAAATTTTGTTTGACTTCTCTAAAACAGTAAAAGGAAGGAAACTCATGTGTTTGACTCTCAATCTCTAGTTCCTAAAAGTGGTTATTCTACTTTTGATTTAAAATCTTCATCATATTTTAAATTGGATTTTGAAACTAATTTGTTTCATCTCCCTACATTTTTTCTATCGCATAGTAATCTTTTACAAAATTGTTGAATCCACCTTAAAATTTTCTTAATCAAGTTGTTCGTGTTGTCAATAATTTTGGTTTACTTTCATTTTGAAAATATAAGAAAGAAAGCATATTTTTTGAAAATAATAATAAAAAAATTACCAATGATGCCAAACCAAAAGATGCGCAATGACGCCAAATTGAAAAAATAAATAATACATAAAGTGTATTAAAATCAAAAGATGCTCAAAGAGCCATTCAAGTGATAAAGGGCAAAAAATGAGCCCACAAAAACATATATGCTTATTTTTTCTTATAATACTAAAAACTTAAGAAAATCCTTGATATGTTTGAAACTTGTGCTTGAAAATCTTGGTTCCTGATTCAGCAATTCGTGCATTGATCTTCTATTAGATATGTTTTATGAAAGGAGTTTTAAAAAAAAAATTCCCGTTTATTCCTTGATTTGGATATTGGATTAAAAAGTTTTTGAGCCTTTAAAAGAACTTGAGTTTGGATTATCAAATTATGAATTTCTAACCTTTTCTGGGCTATGGGTTGTCAATCCAATTCTACTGAGTTTTTGATTAAAACATAGAGGAAACTTTCTCATTTTAAGAATATTTATTTCTCACTAGATCAGGGAACGTTTGTTTTTTATTCATTTTGTTTTTGTTTGTACCTCCTCTATTTTTGATAATGTCAAAGGGGGAGAATGTATTGTTGAATTTTTGTACTATTATCGTATTTGTATCTTGTTTTCTAAAAATTAAAAATAACAAAAATATTTTCATCTCCCCTATTTTTTAAAAGGGTTTATTCTAGTGAGGGGGAGATTAGGAGAAATTACTTTTTTTGAAAATTCAAATTGAAATGTTTTGCCATCATCAAAAAGGGGGAGATTGTTGCGGATCTATGATTTTGATGATAGCAAACATTCCTTATTTCTCTATGATTACCTTATGTGCTAACGTTTTAGGTCCACACGAGCAGACTGCAATCTGGAACCAGCTCAAGATTGGATAGACTAGGTATGTGTCAGTTTGTAATCTTTTTCCTTTCTTGAGTGTGTTGTATTTGGTGTGGCATGTGATGATTTGTATCCTGGAAGATTTTCTGTTGTGCCCTAAAAGATTTCTATTTTTGGTAACATCGTCTGGGACAATATTTATATCGTCCTGGACGATCTGACAAAATAGAAACCCTAATTAGGGCATCCTCATTAAAGCAGTCGTCTTTTTACAAAACACATCATCCTGGTCGATTTTGTATCGGCCAGGATGATGGGCTCAATTCAGCAAGAATCTGCCGCCATATCTACTTAGGAAAATCGTATTTTTGGATATCGTCCTGGTATATCGGCCTGGACTATAAAATATCATCCTGGCCGATCCAGGTCAATTTTTCCAAACTTTCTCACGCAGTTTTGGAAAGCAATTAATGGGGATTTCGTCCAGGCCGATCGCAAGATCGTCCGGGATGATTAGACATCGTCCAGCTTCATTTCAGGGCGATATTCAGGACGATTTTCCTCATATTTGTGCTAATCGGCCAGGACGATATGCCTATCGTCCTGGACGATAATGGCGGCAACTTGCATTAATGAGCTTGTTTTGAGAGCTTCTATTTAAGATTTGGCATGACACTTTGTAAGTGTCTTTGGCAGCCATTGGAGCTTCGTTCTGGTGGGGGAGACTTGAAGAGAGAGCTTGAAAGGGAGAGAGGAAAGGGTGGAGTTTGAGAGGGAGAAGATCCTGTAAGGGGGAGGAACTGAAGGGAGTGTGGTGGGGGATCCACACGGTTGCTCCGGCGAACTCACACCTTAGTACCATCGGATTCAAGGCTTGTCTCGAGGTAAGTTCACGAAAGAAGAAGATCTCTTTGGTGTCAAAGGACCCGGTGACTCTGCCGCACCGGGGAAGGTGGAAGTGATTTTGTAAGGGCTTCTCCGCCTAGCTGTGGGGGCTAAAGGAGAGACACTTTTGTAGTGCAATACTTGGAGGGTGCCTCCAAGGAGTGGACGTAGGTCAAGGTTTGACCGAACCACTATAAATCTGGTGTGTTCTTTTCTTATTATCGCTTCCGCATTTATTTTTCTTCCGCACTTTGTTTGTGGTGATTTTGGTTGGAGTTTTTATCTTTGGTTTTAAGGTTTTTCAATTCACCTCTCTCTTTTAATTAGCCTTGGGCTAGTTCTATAGGGCCTAACATCCCTAACGAATTTTCTATTGCCATCAGAGCACTTTCAAGTGGTATCAGAGCGGTATTCATAAAATAAGTTTTTAAAAGCTTTTGAATTTTTGATCCATGGCTAATTTTGCTAATAGTAATTTTGCGGAAGGATATTCTATCACCAGACTACCTTTATTTGAAAATATTACTTTTGAAAATGGTTAAAAGCCTTATTTGTGTTTTTCTTTTTCTTTTTCTTTTTTTTTTTGTTTTCGTATTTATTTTGTGTTTTTTTATGAGATTTTTTATTTTACTTGTTTTGTTTTGTATTTTTTTTCCTGATCAACACACACTTTTATTTTTCTAAAAATGAAAAATCTACTTTTTGTTTTTTCTTAAATTTTGTTTGACTTCTCTAAAACAGTAAAAGGAAGAAAACTCATGTGTTTGACTCTCAATCTCTATTTCCTAAAAGAGGTTATTCTACTTTTGATTTAAAATCTTCATCATATTTTAAATTGGATTTTGAAACTAATTTATTTCATCTCCCTACATTTTTTCTATCGCATAAAAATCTTTTACAAAATTGTTGAATCCACCTTAAAATTTTTTTAATCAAGTTGTTCGTGTTGTCAATAATTTGGGTTTACTTTCATTTTGAAAATATAAGAAAGAAAGCATATTTTTTGAAAATAATAATAAAAAAAAATGGCCAATGATGCCAAACCAAAAGATGTGCAATGACGCCAAATTGAAAAAAAAAATAATACACAAAGTGTATTAAAATCAAAAGATGCTCAAAGAGCCACTCAAGTGATAAAGGGCATAAAATGAGCCCACAAAAAATATATATGCTTATTTTTTCTTATACTACTAAAAACTTAAGAAAATCCTTGATATGTTCGAAACTTGTGCTTGAAAATCTTGGTTCCTGATTCAGCAATTCGTGTATTGATCTTCTATTAGATATGTTTTATGGAAGGAGTTTTCAAAAAAAAATTCCCGTTTATTCCTTGATTTGGATATTGGATTAAAAAGTTTTTGAGCCTTTAAAAGAACTTGAGTTTGGATTATCAAATTATGAATTTCTAATTTTTTCTGGGCTATGGGTTGTCAATCCAATTCTACTGAGTTTTTGATTAAAACATAGAGGTAACTTTCTCATTTTAAGAATATTTATTTCTCACTAGATCAGGGAACGTTTGTTTTTTATTCGTTTTGTTTTTGTTTGTACCTCCTCTCTTTTTGATAATGTCAAAGGGGGAGAATGTATTGTTGAATTTTTATACTATTATCGTATTTGTATCTTGCTTTCTAAAAATTAAAAATAACAAAAATATTTTCATCTCCCCTATTTTTTTAAAAGGGTTTATTCTAGTGAGGGGGAGATTAGGAGAAATTACTTTTTTTGAAAATTCAAATTGAATTGTTTTTCCATCATAAAAAAGGGGGAGATTGTTGCGGATCTATGATTTTGATGATGACAAACATTCCTTATTTCTCTATGATTACCTTATGTGCTAATGTTTCAGGTCCACACGATTAGACTGCAATCTGGAACCAGCTCAAGATTGGATAGACTAGGTCTGTGTCAGTTTGTAATCTTTTTCCTTTCTTGAGTCTGTTGTATTTGTTGTGGCATGTGATGATTTGTATCCTAGAAGATTTTCTGTTGTGCCCTAAAAGATTTCTATTTTTGGTAACATCATCTGGGACGATATTTATATCGTCTAGGACGATCTGACAAAAGTAGAATCCCTAATTAGGGCATCCTCATTAAAGCAGCCGTCTTTTTGCAAAACACATCGTCCTGGATGATTTTGTATCGGCTCAATTCATCAAGAATCTGCCGCCATATCTACTTAGGAAAATCTTATTTTTGGATATCGTCCTGGTATATCAGCCTGGACTACAAAATATCATCCTGGCCGATCCAGGTCAATTTTTCCAAACTCTCAGGCAGTTTTGGAAAGCAATTAATGGGGATTTCGTCCAGGCCGATCGCAAGATCATCCGAGACGATTAGACATTGTCCAGCTTCATTTCAAGGCTATATTCAGGACGATTTTCCTCATATTTGTGCTAATCGGCCAGGACGATATGCCTATCGTCCTGGACGATAATGGCGGCAACTTGCATTAATGAGCTTGTTTTGAGAACTTCTATTTAAGATTTGGCATGACACTTTATAAGTGTCTTTGGCAGCCATTGGAGCTTCGTTCTTGTGGGGGAGACTTGAAGAGAGAGCTTGAAAGGGAGAGAGGAAAGGGTGGAGTTTAAGAGGGAGAAGATCCTGTGAGGGGGAGGAACTCAAGGAAGTGTGGTGGGGGATCCACACGATTGCTCCGGCGAACTCGCACCTTAGTACCATCGGATTCAAGGCTTGTCTCGAGGTAAGTTCACCAAAGAAGAAGATCTCTTTGGTGTCAAAGGACCCGACGACTCCGCCGCACCGGGGAAGGTGGAAGTGATTTTGTAAGGGCTTCTCCGCCCAGCTATGGGGGCTAAAGGAGAGACACTTTTGTAGTGCAATACTTAGAGGGTGCCTCCAAGGAGTGGACGTAGGTCAAGGTTTGACCGAACCACTATAAATACGGTGTGTTCTTTTCTTATTATCACTTCCGTATTTATTTTTCTTCCGCACTTTGTTTGTGGTGATTTTGGTTGGAGTTTTTATCTTTGGTTTTAAGGTTTTCCAATTCACCTCTCTCTTTAAATTAGCCTTGGGCTTGTTCTATAGGGCCTAACATCCCTAACGAACTTTCTAGTGCCATCAGAGCACTTTCACCTTTTTATTAAAAATGTTTTTCTTGTAGATTGATTGAAAAATAACTTGTTCAGCATAAGTCAGCTTTGCGATAAGGGCTTCATCTTAAAATTCTTGGCAAATACTTGCATTATAAGCTTAAATAACAACACTGTTTGCAGAGAATACGAATCAATAATGTTTACATACTTGACTTAAATAATATTGATTGTGCTATTTCAATTTGCTTAAAAACTGCTGTTAATGATTCATAGTTGTGACACATGAGGTTATGTCATGCCAGTATGAAAATCCTTAGGAAAGTGACCTATATATACCTAGTTAGTGGTGTCCCCAAACTTAAATTCTCTAAAGACCACCTTTGTGATGCCTGCCAACTAGGGAAGCAAGTTCATTCCTCTTTTCGCTCCATTAAGGACATTAGCACCTTTAGACCGTTAGAAGTCCTTCACATGGATTTGTTTGGCCCCATTAGCACTACCAGCTTAAGAGAGAAATTTTATGGTTTTGTGATTGTCGATGACTACTTGAAGTTTATTTGGATTAGATTTCTGTCACATAAGAATGAGTCTTTTGATGAGTTTAGATCCATCTTCACTTGGATTTAGAAAAAGCTTGGTTGTGAGATTTTGATCATCCATAGTGACCATGGGGGAGAGTTTAAAAATGAGAGATTTGGAGACTTCAGTGAGGATAAGGGGATTAGTCACAACTTTTTAGCTCGTAGGACCCCTCAGCAGAATGTGATAGCTGAAAGAAAGAACCAGACCTTAGTTAAAGTCGCTAGAACCATGCTTGCTGAGTATTCACTTCCAAAATACTTTTGGGCTAAAGCGGTAAATATAACTTGTTATGTACTTAATAGGGTAAATATTAGAGCCAAACTTAATAAGACACCCTCTGAAATACTTAAGGGTTGGACACCCAATCTTTCCCACCTCCATGTCTTTGGTTGTAAGGTTTTCATTCATAACAATGGGAAGTCACACTTAGGGAAATTTGACCCAAAATCTGATGAAGGAGTATTATTAGGATATTCAAGTGTGGGGAAATCCTTTAGGGTGTTTAATACGAGGACATTAATGGTGGAGGAGACAACTCATGTTGAGGAGGAAGATGAAGTTAGAGAGAATACCACTAGAGTTAAAAATTTAGAGAAGAGGGTAGAGCCCCAAAACACTGAAGGAGTAGGTGAGATTATTTAAGGAGTAGAAAATATAGATCTGAAGGAAAGGGTTGAACCTACACACACCTTGTCTAGAGATTGGAGAATTTCTTTGACTCATCCTAATGAACTGATCTTAGGAGACCCTTCTGAAGGTGTTAGGACTAGGCATGGACTTAGGAAGGAAGTGAACCACTCTATATTTATCTGTCATGCAGGAGGAGTTAAACCAATTTGTTTGGAATGATGGTTAGGAGCTTGTAGAAATACCAAAGGGACAAAGTATAGTTGGAACCAAATGAGTCTTTAAGAATAAAATGAATGATTTTGGTGTGGTGGTTAAGAATAAGGCAATATTGGTGGCTAAGGGGTACAACCAAATAGAAGGGATTAATTTTGAGGAGACATTTGCCCCTTTAGCTAGATTAGAAGCCATTAGAGTGTTAATAGCCTATTTCTATTATAAGGGATTTAAGCTTTTTTAAATGGACGTTAAGAGTTCATTTTTAAATGGGGTTATAAAAGAGGATGTATTTATAGAGAAACCCCAAGATTTTGAGAGTTCCCAATTTCTAACTCATGTTTTCAAATTAAAAAAGGCCTTATATGGATTAAAGAAGGCTCCCAAAGCTTGTTATGAGAGGCTTAGTACATTTTTACTAGAGAGGGAGTTTGTTAAGGGGAGTATAAACACCACCCTTTTTCTGAAAAAAGTAGGAGATGATTAACTCATTGTTCAGATCTATGTTGATGATATACTTTTTTGATCTTCTGATAAAAGGCTATGTGATAATTTTTTTAAAATAATGAATAGGGAGTTTGAGATGAGTATGATGGGAGAGTTGTCCTACTTTTTAGGGTTTAGCATAAGATAATTGGAGTGAGTGAAGTGAGTTACAAGTGAAGATATCTACCTATCTAGTCAATTTATAGAGTTTTCCTCACATCGTACAGTACAATATGGTAATAATTGTTCTAACGGGGCATTTCAGAAAAAGGTGATCAAAGCGTACAGTACGATCAATATCGTACAGTACGATCAGATGAATATCGATCATCCCGAGGGTCGTTAGTTTGACTTTTGACCAAAAGTATCGTACTGTACGAACATGTGTATTTTACAGTACGAATAAAATTAATATCATACCAAACTCCTTTATATCGATCTCATCCATTTGTTGAGGTGGATCTATCATACAGTACGAACACTAATAATAACGTACCAACAAGCGTAAATTCGTCCCAATCCATTGATGACGTGGATCGTACAGTACGAAGAGGAGGTATCATATCATATGATGAGCAATAATGTATCGTACATTACGATGTATCTCATACAATACGATCAACAGAGATGAAATTTAGCGATTGGTATGTTCTGTGTAGATTAAGAATATCGTACAGTACGATCGGAGTATCGTATAGTACGATAATACAAAGTCAAATTTAGTGATTTTTGTGTAGTGAGTGTGTGATGATCAGAAGCAGCCTTAGAAGATTTTTTTTATGCAGATATGTCTATGACACCTAATCTAGTCTTCAAGGTGCTAAAGGTGTCGAATGCTAGAGGTTTTGTGAATATGTCAGCCAATTGATCTCCTGTAGCGATGTGATGCAATTCTATATCTCCCTTAGCAACGTGATATCTAATGAAATGATGTCTAATGTCTATGTATTTTGTTTGAGAGTGCTGAATTGGGTTCTTAGAGATGCAAATTGCGCTTGTGTTGTCACACATAATTGAAATGATTCCTACAGGTAGGCCAAGATCAAGAATTTGTTGTTTTAACCATAGTACTTGTGCAACACAACTTCATACTGCAATATATTCTACCTCGGCTATGGAAAGTGCTACTGCATTTTGCTTCATACTAGACCAAGAAACTAATGATTGTCCTATTAATTAGCAGGTACCAGAGGTGTTTTTTCTATCTATCCTATATTAAAATTAGAATCTGAGTACCCTAAGATTTCAAAGGAGGTGCTGTGCCTAGGATACCAAATTCCTAAGTTTGGGGTGCCTTGTAGATATCTAAGAATTTTCTTGACAGCAGTTAAGTGAGACTCTTTAGGGCTGGCTTGAAAACGGGCACAGAGGCGCACAATAAACATTATGTCCGATCTACTGGCAGTTAGGTAAAGAAGGGATCCAATCATTCCTCTATACTTTTTCTGATCTACTAACTTTCCACTGGGATCTTTGTCTAATTGAATTGTTGTCCTCATTGGGGTGTTCATGGGTTTTGCATTCTCCATTTCATATTTTTTCAAAATGTCTTTAATGTACTTTCCTTAGCTAAGAAATGTTCCGTTCTCCACTTGTTTTACACTAAAGCCAAGAAAGTAATTTAGTTCTCCCATCATGCTCATTTCAAACTCATTACTCAGTGTTTTTGAAAATTCATCACACAAGTTTTTATCCGAAGATCCAAACAAGATGTTGTCCACGTAAATTTGAACAATGAGAATTTCTTCTTTAATTTTTTGTAGAAAGAGTGTAGTGTCTGCACTACCTTTTACAAATCCTCTATCAAGTAAAAATGAGCTAAGTCTCTCATACCATGCTCTAGGTGCTTGTTTTAATACATAAAGTGCCTTTTTTAATTTGAATACGTGATTTAGAAATTGTGAACTTTCAAATCCGGGGGGTTGCTCAACATAGACATCTTCCTTAATTACCCCATTCGGAAACGCACTCTCATCCATTTGATATAATTTAAAGTTCTTGAAGTAAGCAAAAGCTAAGAGCATTCTTATGGCTTCTAGTCTAGCAATAGGGGAAAAGGTTTCTTCAAAGGCTATTCCCTCAATTTAGTTGTACCCCTTAGCTACTAATCTGCCTTTATTCCTTATTATTGTTCCTGAATCATTCACCTTATTCTTGAAGACCCATTTTATTCCAACAACACTTTGTTCTTTAGGCCTCTTGAATAACTCCCAAACATCATTCTTGGTGAATTGGTTCAGCTCTTCTTGCATTGCTAAACTCCAGAATTCATCTCCTAATATACTTGTAGGTTCTATCATAGAGATGAATGCTGAATGAATAACCTCCTTCCTAAGTCCATGCCTAGTTCTTACACCTTCTGAAGGGTCTCCTAAAATTAACTCTTTAGGATGACTAGAAGAATATCTCCATTCTCTAGGAAAATCTTCCTGAGGTTCTACCCTTTCTCCTAAGGTCATAGTCTCTACTTCTTGAATTGCCTCTATTTCATCATCTTCAATTCTATATTCAGAGGGCTTATCTGATTCATCAAATACTACATGGGTGGACTCTTCTACTACTAGGGTTCTCTTATTAAAGATTTTATAGGCCTTACCTACAGATGAATAACCTAAGAAGACACCTTCATCAGACTTGGGATCTAATTCTCCTAAGGGATGTTTGCCATTATTCAAGATGAAGCACTTGCACCCAAAGACATGTAAGTGTGAAAGGTTTGGTGTCCTACCTTTAAGGAGTTCATAAGGAGTTTTGTTCAGCTTTGATCTAATGTTCACCCTATTTAAAACATAGTACAGTGTGTTGACTGCTTCTGCCCAAAAGTATCTAGGAAGGGTGTACTCTGCTAACATTGCCCTAGCAGCTTCTACCAAAGTTCTATTCTTCCTTTCTTTTATACCATTTTGCTGAGGTGTCCTAGGGGCTGAGAAATTGTGTTCTATTCCTATCTCTTGACAGAATGATTCAAATCTATCATTTTGGAACTCTCCACCATGATCGCTATGGATTGTTGATATTTCACAACTAAGTTTTTATTGAATCCATGTGGAGAATACCTTGAATTTCTCAAAAGACTCATTCTTATGTGCTAGGAATCTTACCCAAGTGAACCTAGTGAAGTCATCTACAATCACAAATCCATAATTTTTTCCACCTAGGCTGGCTGTACTAATGGGTCCAAATAGGTCCATGTGTAGGATTTCTAATAGCCTAGAGGTGATCACATCTCTGATTGAATGAAAGGATGATTTGACTTGTTTTCCTAGTTGGCAAGCATCACATAAATGGTCCTTTATGAAATCTAACTTAGGTGCGCCTCTAACTAGGTTTTTCTGAGTAATGTTTCTATGCGTTTTCATACTAGCATGGCATAGTCTCCTATGCCATAGCCACGAGTCATCAACTATTATTTTCAAACAAAATGAATTTGAACTATCAATGCAATCAAGGTCTAACATGTAAACATTGTTTATTCATTTTCCTTCTAAAACTAATTTATTATTAAAACTAATCAGGCATTTATCAGATAGAAATTTAATACCAAAACCTTTGTCACACAGTTGACTAATGCTAAGTAAGTTATGCTTCAAACCATCAACTAGTAAGACATTTTCAATTAAAAAATTTTTAGCATTACCAATAGTAACCTAAGCCTATCACTTTCTTGGTAGTGTTGTCTCCCAATGTTACTTTGCTTCCAGTTCTGGTCTCCAGTAGGATGAACTTCTTCATATCTCAAGTCATGTGTCGCGAGCAGCCACTATCCAGGTACCACATGCTCTCACTAGGTCTTTTGTGAGAGCATCCCTATAATTTCATTCAAAGATTAGATTTGAGAACCTAAGTGAGTTTGGGTTTCTCCTTATGCTTGCATGAATGGGATGTATGCATGTTATGCTATGATGGATGCAGTTTAGGTCTCCATACTAAGTGTGTCCTATGGTGAATTGTGCATGTGCGGGCTATGTGACCTAGCATGCTACAAGAGAAGCACCTAACACCAGGAAATGGGTTTACTAACCTATGTGGGTGGTGGTGCCTCTTCCTAAAGTTATGGGATGCATGCTGTGTTGGGGGTTGATTAGGTTGGTCTAATGTGAGTGATGCAATTTCTTTTTCTAATTCTTTGATTCTTTCTTGAAAAGTGTTGTTTACATATGTCAATCCATGAACTTTTATTTTTAACAAATGCTCACTGTGATATACTTCTAATGCAAGTTTGTCTAATCTATGAAAAGCCTCTTCTAGTTCAACATGAGTGGTATTCAAGGTTTCATGCATTTCAGTTAGTTCAATATGCTTCTTATTTAATGCATCATACTCATTAAGAAGAAGCATATGATTTCTATCTAAATCAGAATTTTTCTTAAACAACTTAGCATGCTTGGTTTGTAAGGAACTAAATTCAATATTAAGCTTGGCATGCATCTTTTTCAGGTTCCTATATGAGTCATGGATATTCTCAAAAATAAGTAATAATTCTTCATATGAAAGTTGACATACCTCATCTTGATCCAGTTGATCAAGGTTATCATTGCTCTGATACCAATTGAAATTACTAGATGGACAAGAGGGGGGTGAATTGTGAAAGATTTATAGCAATAAATAAAACCTAAACAGGAGTTCTAATATTTTTGATATTTTTTAAGGTTTTAACAAGAAAATAAAGTGCAACAATGGAATCCTATTCAATCATAATATTTCACCAAGCAAATATACTGAAAATGAAAAATGCACGCAAGAATAAAAACGATAAGGAAAAAGCACACCGGATTTTTATAGGGTTCGGTCAAACCATGACCTACGTCCACTCCTCGGAGTCCTCCGCTCCGAGAATTTCACTACAATCAACAGCTCTCCTTTTGCCCCCCTTGGCAAGGTGGATAAGCCCTTACAATACTCCCTTTCACCAACCCGCCGTGGCGGAGTGCCAAACTCTGTTTTCACCCTCCTAGCGACGGTAGAGAACCTTCTTGTTTTTCTCCCTCCTGGAGAAGGCAGAGTGTTGAGATTTCATTCACTATGAATTTGATTGTTAAACCTAAGCTTATGTCCCAAGGCTATCCAAGAGGGGGGATGAATTGATATTAAAAAAAAAATTATCCCTCTTGAGTATGTTGAACCGAAAATAAATTTTAGTGAATTTTTAGAAAAAGTTTTTCACCCATAATTTTTAGAACAAAACAAAATGCGGAAAATAAAAAGAAGTAAAAATAAAATATACAAAATTTATAGTGATTCGATCTAAACCATACCTACATCCACTCCTCGGAGGCACCCTCGAGTATTGCACTAATACCAATAGTGTCTCTTTTTTTGCACCCATAGCAAGGCGGAGAAGCCTTTACAAACACTCTTTCCACCACTACCCGGTGCGGTAAAGAACCGTCATCCTTTTACACTATCCCCAGTGTTGGCAGAGAACCTTCATCCTTTTACACTATCCCCAGTGTGGGCAGAGAACCTTTCTTCCTTTTACACTATCCCCAGTGTGCGTAGAGAACCCTTTGGCTGTTCACACTCTCCTAGTGTGGGAAAAGAACCCTTCGGCTGTTCACACTCTCCTAGTGTGGGAAGAGAACCCTCCGTCTGTTTACGCTCTCAAAGTGTCGGCAGAGAACTGAATCTCCTTGACAGATCTCCTCCCAAGAATTCTAGAAGGAAGAAAGAAAAGAGTGAAGTAATCCAAAATCACAAGTAAAGATTCTTACCTTTGAACACCAAGTGAAGCCTTCATGCTCCAGTGGTAGGAATCCTCCTTTGAATGCTCTCTCACACTCCCTCCTTGACTCTTCTTTCAATAGACACGAAGATCAAATGGCAAAAAGATTGGGTGGTAGTCTAAATTGGACTATATATAAGAGAGACAAGAAAAATTATCCAAAGCTGCAAATTTTTCAAGTCAACACGAAATGAATCGTCCCGCACGATTGTGGATCGTCCTGGACGATTTTACTTAAAGTGTCGGAAATGGTCCTAATGAATATTGGTATGAACTATGTTCGTATATGATCAGCATCCTGTTCGAACTAGGTTCATCCTGTACGATCAGTTATACCATATGTCAGTTCCTAAATAACTGCATGGACGTAACCAATTTTGGTAAGTCGATTCACATCGTCCTGGGACGAACAGGACTTCGTCCGCATGAAATTTTTACAGAGAGAAACTCGTCCTGGCATGATAATGAACTTTGTCTGAACGAAATTTTTACAGAGAAGAATTTGTCCTGGGACGATTTGGATTTCGTCTGGACGAAATTTTTACATAGAAGAAATTGTCCTGACACGATTATAGATTTCGTCTGAATGAAATTTTTACAGAGCCTAACTCATCCTGGGACAAAAATAATTTTTTCCTGGACGATCAGGACTTTGAAAAATTTCCTCCAACTCCTGTTCGTTCCATTGCTCTTACGGGGAGAAATATGACTTGATCATCCCGTACGAACTAGGTTCATCCTGTATGATTAGTACAAATTTTTTAAGATCTCCTTAAGTGTGTGTGTGTGTGTTTTTATTCACTAAGTTACAATCACTCCCTCTCTATTTAAAGAATGATTTAAAGCTTCAATTTGCAAAAAATTATATGCTGAATTTGATTTGAAGTCTTCATAGTTTGGAGTTCAATTTTCCTGAAATGTTAGTACACACAAGAGCAAAAATAAATCTTCCAAAAAGTTTTAGGAGATAACTACACATAAAATAATAATATTTGGAATCATCAAAATTATACAAGTTGCAAAAATGTAAAACATGCAAATAGCAAAACTCTTAACAATCTTCCCCTTTTTGATGATGGCAAAATAATTATTGTTTGTAGGATTGCAAATTCTAAGACTCTCCTAAACTCCCCCTGAATTGATAAATTCATGAAAATAAGGAGGCATTGATTCAAAAATTATTTTTGTTTTTCAAAAATTTTATACAAAACAAAACAACAACATAATCACAAAAACAAAATAAACCCAAATACTTAACACAAGACACAAGACTTACAAGACACAAGACACAACACAAGATACAAGACTCATAAGACACAAGACACAATTAAATAAACAATTTCTCCCCCTTTTTGAAAACAGGCAAAAGTGAAGAAGAGAAAAAACTACTTGAAATGTAAGTAGAGATATGAAAATCATTTGATAATATAATCTTAACAGTGATTGAAATAAGTTATGCAAATAAAATTAAAAACATTAGGCAAATCATAGAAATTCATATAATTTAAGAAGTAATATAACATAGATAATAAAAGGAATTTATCAAAGACATGAGTCAGTTTAGACACTAAGATAGAGAAAATCATTGTAATAAGGATGAATGAAAAATTGTATATTTCAAATTTCAATATCAAGTATAAATGAACATAAGATCAATTTGAATTAAGAGATTAAAAGAGTTTGGAAAGAAATAACTACCACATGTGGCACTTTGCGCATCTTTTTCATAGTTGTGGCACACTTTTGTGCATCGTTTTTACTTTGGGCTTATTTTGTGCCTCTTTTTCACTTTGCGAACCTTTGCGCATTCCTTTTGATTTTTTTTATTGTACTTTTACACAATTTGCAAGAGTAATTTTATTCTTTCGAAAAATAATAATCTAAAATTTCAAATCTCTCTAAGTGCATAAATAATGATTGATAAGTAAAATATAAAATAAAAAAATATCACAATTGCAATAATAATATTAACAATAATAAAGTCTAAAGAAGAGACATGAAATTTAAAATTCTAATAATATCAAGTTATAAGCAAAACTTAAACTTAGAATAATTAGATTTTCTAATGAATTTAATTTTTCTTGCAATTTAGGTTATAGCACAATTAAGATTAAAAAACTAATGATTTACATAAAGTCTAACAAACATTTTAAAAGTAAATTTAAATCAAAACACAAGAACTTATATTGATAACATTTTAAATATTACAAGTATTCATCAAGATATCAATACAACAACTAAAATAAAGTAGAAATACATCAAACTACAAAACAAAAACAAACACCAACTAACACATAAACAATAACAATGCAAACACAAAACATAAAGTGCAACAATTACTCGGACGGTCCATGATCTGGAGGAGGAGGAGGAGGAGGAGCACCAACAAAGAGGTTAAAATATATACTCATCATAAGTAAATTGGTACTAATATCATTCATTTGCTCCCTCATATAGCCCATGTCATGTTGATATTGAGCAGCCTGCTGTTGTAAATGAGTCTCAATTTGATAAAGGTGATGATCAAAATGAGTCTCTAACTGATCAAATCTTTGAACCAAATTCTGATAATTTAGTTCATTTGCAGGAGCAGGTGCACCTTCAGGCTCTTCTTTTGCAGAACATAGGAAACTAAGTGTCCTAAAGCAATATTCCTCATTCTTTTCTATTCTGCATGGCCAATTTCAGAAAGCCCATAAAGGTAGTCAAGAATAAGTTGGGCTTCATCTATAGGCTCATTTGACATGATTAGAAAAATAATCATGGAAAGAAGTGGGGTAATATTGACTCTATCACCAGCTTTTGGAATGATTGAAGTTCTAAGAATGTGCTGGATGATACATGCATTACGGACAAGACCAGATACCCTAGCCACATGCTCAGTTAAACCATTTCCTCTAATCACCCTATTGATTTCATATCATTTATATGTATCATTGGTGATTAAGGTATGGGCTCTACTCCCCTCAGTCCTTAAATTTAGAAAAGCTCCTAAGTCGTGCGTAGTGATTTCAACTTTCTGTTTGAAAATGAAAGAGCGAATCACAGAGTGGTCAGAATTGAAGGACATATTGGCTAAAAAATAGTGGAAGGTTTTTTTGTTATAGAGGTGGACAAGACTAAGGATAAATTGAAACTGAGTCGAAGAAAATAAATGCATTACCTTAAAGGTAATATCTTCTTGAATTAAAATTCGGGAAGAAGTAATTTTGGCATAAGAAAATCTAGGAAAAGAATCCTCATTTGCTTTGGACAGAAAGTTTTCGGACGAATTCCTATGAGGCTTCTTGACTAAGACCTTTTGACGCTTGCTTGAACTGGCCATTTGAAAGTGATCTAGAGTAAGAAAAGATTTGAAAGTGATGTTTAGAGAGTGACAATTGAGTTGAAAAGACCGCCTATATATTGAAAAATGATTCATTTGTACCAGACAAAAATAATTTGTCCCGTACGAATTTTTTGATCATCCCGTACGAAACTATTTCGTACAGACAATTTAATACGACCAGAATGAAACTGCTTTTTATAATCAATGCAACTTATGAGGCATTCTTTCGTACAGACTTTTGACTAGTCTGATCGTACAGACGAACACGTGTTTGTCCCAGGACGATCAAAACTTATATCATTTTAATGACAGTTGAAATCATCCCCTACATCGAACCGGCATGTGTTCATCTAGACGAACCAAAGGTTCGTACAGACGAAGTTCATATTAAAAATATCTTATCCATTCAACTTCTTCATTCATTCGTCCCGTCATTTGAAAATATTTTGTCCCAGATGATCGTGACGATCGTACAGATGAAGTACATTAAAAATTGCACTTAAAACGGTTCAAAATCCCACAGTTTGTCACACTACACAAATCGTCCCGTACGAAACTATTTCGTCCCGGATGATGATGACTTAAATTTTTTTTTTTTGCACTCAAACTAAAAAAACTACAATTCAAAAATAAAACAAAACAAAATAAATACCAAAAAACATCAAAGAAGCGCAGACTCTAAAAGAAAAAATCACACAAACAAAATCATAAACATATAAAAAACATTTAATTAATAAACAAACATCAATGTTGTAAGAACATTTTTATTTAAGCATTTAAATCAATCACACCAAGCCTTGTTCTTCATGCACTGAAAATATAAAAGGCTAAAGGTTTTGTAAACATGTCTGCAAGTTGATTTTCAGTTGTAACATGAAAGAATTCAATTTCTCCCTTAAATACATGATCCCTTATGAAATGATGCCTTATACCTATGTGTTTGGTTCTTGAATGTTGAATAGGATTTTTAGAAATGCAAATAGCACTAATGTTATCACAATAAATTTGAATAGTGCCTATAGACAATCCTAATCAATCAACTGTTATTTCAATCAGAGTACTTGTGCCACACAACTTCCTAATGCAATGTATTCAGCTTCTACAGTAGATAGGGCTACTGAATTTTGTTTTCTACTGGACCAAGAGACTAAAGAATTTCCAATAAATTGACATGTTCCAGAAGTGCTTTTCCTATCCACCCTATATTCTGCAAAGTCAGAATCTAAATAACCAATTATTTTAAATGAAGAGTTAAACTTAGGATACCAAATTCCTAAGTTCAGAGTTCCTAACAAATATCTTAAAATCCTTTTCACTGCTGTCAAATGTGATTCTTTTGGATCTGATTGAAATCTAGCACATAAGCAAACACTAAACATGATATCGGGCCTGCTAATAGTCAAGTAAAGTAAAGATCTAATTATCCCTCTAAATTTCTTTTGATCAACATATTTTTCCTTAGGGACCTTATCCAATTGAACTGATGAACTCATTGGTGTAATAACAGGTTTAGCATTGTCCATTTCATACTTTTTGAGGATGTCCTTAACATACTTTGATTGACTTAGAAATGTTCCTTCCTCAATTTGCTTAATGCTAAAACCTAGAAAGTAACTTAAATCTCCCATTAGACTCATCTCAAATTCACTACTCATTATTTTAGAAAAATCATAACAAAGATTTTTATTTGAAGATCCAAAAATGATATCATTCACATAAATTTGAACAATGAGTATACCCTTTCCACATTTTATCAAAAAGAGAGTTGTATCCACACTTCCTTTTTTAAATGATCTTTCAAGTAGGAAGGTGCTCAACCTCTCATACCAAGCCCTAGGTGCCTGTTTCAATCCATATAATGCCTTTATCAACTTGAAAACATGATTTGGGTATTTAGAATTTTCAAAGCCTGGAGGTTGTTCTACAAACACATCATCTTGAATTAACCCATTTAAAAATACACTTTTGACATCCATTTGATACAATTTAAATCCTCTAAAACAGGTAAAGGCTAGAAAAACCCTAATTGCTTCAAGTCTAGCTATAGGGGCAAAAGTCTCTTCAAAATCAATCCCTTCAATCTGATTATACCCCTTAGCAACTAATCTAGCCTTATTTCTAATGACAACTCCTGAGTCATTCATTTGCTTTTTGAATACCCACTTAGTTCCAACTACACTTTGATCTTTTGGCCTTGTAGCTAATTCCCAAATTTTATTTCTTACAAATTGATTCAATTTTTCTTGCATGGCCAAAATCCAAAATTTATCAGAAAGTGCTTGATCAATATTAGTGGGTTCTATAGTTGAAATAAAGGCTGAATGATTGACTTCCTTATTTAATCCACGCCTAGTCCTTACACCCTCACTTGGTTCACCTATGATCAATTCCCTTGGGTGATTTTTAGAAAATTTCAAATCTCTAGGCAAAGGGTTTTCTATCTCCAAATTTTCTTCCACATTTTCTTCCAAGTTTTCTTCCAAGTTCAATTTATCAATCTTTTGGGAGTTAATCTCAATTTCATCTTCTACAATATTTAGCTTTTCCATATTTCCAGATTCATCAAATATAACGTGTGTGGTCTCTTCAATTACCCAAGTTCTTTTATTGAATACTCTATAAGATTTTCCAACACTTGAGTATCCAATAAAAATTCATTCATCTGATTTTGGATCAAATTTTCCTAAGGCAGATTTTCCATTGTTATGAATGAACACCTTGCAATAAAAAACATGCAAATGAGACAAATTAAGTGTTCTCCCTTTTAGAAACTCATAGGGTGTTTTATTCAATTTAGATATTACATTACCCTATTCAGAACATAACATGCTGTGCTAACCGCCTCAGCCCAAAAATATTTAAGAAGTGAATATTCTGCCAATATTACTCGGGCGGCTTCTAGTAATGTTTATTTTTCCTTTCAACTACCCCATTCTGCTGAGGGGTTCTAGGTGCAAAAAAGTTGTGATCAATTCCTTTTTCCTTACAAAATTCTTCAAATCTCTCATTCTTAAATTCTCCTCCATGATCACTTTGAATAGAAATAATTTCACACCCTAATTTCCTTTGAATCCAAGTCAAAAAATTTCTAAATTCCTCAAATGATTCACTCTTATGAAATAGAAATCTAACCCATGTGAATCTTGAGTAATCATCCACAATCACAAAATCTATACCTTCCCTCCTAGACTCACAGTTCCAACTGGTCCAAAAAGATCCATATGCAAAATCTCTAATGGTTTATTAGTTATAAGATCCTTATTGGATTGAAAAGAAGACTTCACCTGCTTTCCTAATTCACATGCATCACAAAGGTGGTCCTTAGTAAAGTCTAGTTTTGGTATACCTCTCACTAAGTTCTTTTGGGTAATCCTCCTAAGGTTTTTCATGCTAGAATGACAAAGTCTCCTATGCCAAAGCCATGACTCATTAGATACAGTTTTCAAACAAAAAGCAGTAGGAGTTTGAATGCAATTTAAATCTAGCATATAAATATTATTTACCCTTTTTCCATTCAAAACATCTTTACCATTTAGGCTTAATATGCAGCTAGTAGGAAAAAAATTTACACAGTAACCTTTATCACATAGCTGACTTATACTTAACAAATTATGTTTTAAGCCTTCAACCAATAATACATTGTCTATAAAAAAATTCTTCAAATTTCCAATCATACCTGTCCCAACTACCTTCCTTGTGGTCTTATCTTCAAGTGTAACATTGCCTCCACTCCTGGCTTCCAGCCTTATGAATTGAGCAGTATCTCTAGTCATGTGCTTTAAACATCCGCTGTCCAAGTACCATATGCTCTCACGAGGTCTTGTGTGAGAGCGACCCTGCAAAATTATCAAACGTTAGACCTGGGAACCCAAATAAGTTTTGGTTCACCTTTTAGCAATTTATAATCAGATGCATGTATGATATGTCTAGGTTTATGCATCTTAGGTCTCCACACCAAATTAGATTTTATCTTCAAAGAACAGGTGTGAGCTATATGTCCAAACAATCCATAATTATTATATTTTACTTTAGGAAATGGATTCCTAACTCTTATAACATTCATCTGTCTTTTCAGGGATTGCATAAATTTAGGATACAAAATAGGATTAGTAAAATCTTCAAGTTTAGGTGGTATCCTATTATCCTCGAGAGCTTTTATAGTTAATTTGTAAAATGAATTCATATCTTCCAAAATTCGATTTGTACAATTGGTTCTATAAAGTTTGCTCTCAAATTCATCCTTAGAATTCTTATAATCTTTCTCGAGTTCTGCATATGATGATTTTAAATTCTCATGATTATTATTCAAGTCATCAAACTCATCAAGTAATTTCATGTGGTTGTTATCAATCAAAGCATGATCATTCCTAAGAATTTCATATTCCTTTTTAAGTTCTTCAAATTCTAGACTTAGACTAGCATGCATTTTCTTCATTTTTCTATATGCATCATTCTTGTATTCAGAATTTTCAAATAATTCATCATAAGTTAAGTCACATGCCTCTTCTTGATCTAACTGATCAAGACTGTCATCCATAAGCACAGATTAGTGACTTCATCTTCTTTTTCAGTCTCTGATGAATCTGAAGCTGAGTTCGCCTAGAAAGATTTTTGAAACTTCTTTCTTCCCTTCTTTACAATAGCTTTCTCCTCTACCTTCTCCTTACTAGGATTGGCTTTGAGTTTAGGGCAATCCGTCTTTATATGTCCAAGTTTCTTGCACTCATAGCAAATAACATCATTTGAAACCTTGATATTTCTATTGAATTTACCTCTATTCCATTGCTGGCGTTTCTTCTGCTTCCTCTTTAGAAAGCTTCTAAATTGTCTAGTCATCAATGCGATGTCTTCTTCATCCTTAGGTTGTGAGTGTTCACTCTCAGACTCTTCCACATTCAGTGCTATGTTCTTTTTCCTTCGTGGTTCACCTGCATCAATCTTTCTTTATCTAACTCCTTGCTCGTAAGCAATAAGCGAACCAAGAAGATTGTCAATAGAATAAATGTTTAAATCCTTAGACTCTGTAATTGCAGTAATTTTAGCATCATAAGTAGTAGGTAAACAACGAATAAACTTATTAACCATTTCAGCATTCGTTAGTTCCCTACCAAGTGCATGCAAAGAGGTGACTATTTGTGTGAATCTTTTGTACATGTTAAAAATGGATTCATTAGATTTCATGCGAAATAATTCATAATCATGCAACAAGATATTGAGTCTAGATTGTTTAACCTCATTAGTCCCCTCATATGTTATACAAAGTCTATCACATATTTCCTTTCCACTTTTGCAAGTGGAAACCTGCATGTAGTCTTCCGATTTTAAAGCACGAAAGAAACTATTCAAGCATTTGGCGTTTAGTTGTGCTAAGTCACGTTCTTTTACTGTCCAGCCTACAAAAGGTGTTTCAACTCTAACTCCATCAACTAATCTAGTTGGCTTTGTATATCCTTCCTGGACTAAGATCTACATATGATAATCAAGTGACTGTAAGAAAGTAGATATGCGTGTTTTCCAAAAATCAAAAGGTATATTGTCAAATAGTGGAGGTCTAGTAATAGAGTAACCCTCAGGTGTGTTACGATTTTCAAATGTAGCCATTTATGTTAATCAATAGATAGTTTAAACTTATGATTTTGAAACAAGGCTCTGATACCACTTGTTGAGATTCGTTCACTATAAATTAGATTATTAAACCTAAGCTTATGTCCCAAGGCTATCCAAGAGGGGGGTGAATTGGTATTTTAAAAAAAAAATTATCCCTCTTGAGTATGTTGAACCGAAAATAAACTTTAATGAATTTTTAGAAAAAAGTTTTTCAACAACAATTTTTAGAACAAAACAAAATGCAAAAAATAAAAAGCAGTAAAAATAAAAGACACAAAATTTATAGTGGTTCGGTCAAAACTAGACCTACATCCACTCCTCGGAGGCACCCTCCGAGTATTGCAATAATACCAATAGTGTCTCTCCTTTTGCACCCACAGCAAGGTGGAGAAGCCTTTACAAATACTCTTTCCACCACTACCCGGTGCGGCAGAGAATCGTCATCCTTTTATATTATCCCCAGTGTTGATAGAGAACGTTCATCCTTTTACACTATCACCAGTGTGGTCAGAGAACCCTTCATCCTTTTACTCTATCTCCAGTGTGGGCAGAGAACCCTTCGGCTGTTCATACTCTCCTAATGTGGGCAAAGAACCCTCCGGCTGTTCACACTCTCCTAGTGTGGGCAGAGAACCCTCCGTTTGTTTACACTCTCCAAGTGTCGGTAGATAACCGGATCTCCTTGACAGATCTCCTCATAAGAAATCTAGACGAAAGAAAGAAAAGAGTGAAGTAATCCCAAATCACAAGTAGAGATTCTTACCTTTGAACACCAAGTGAAGCCTTCATGCTCCAGTGGTAGGAATCTCCTTTGAATGCTCTCTCACACTCTCTCCTTGACTCTTCTTTCAATAGGCACGAAGATCAAATGGCAAAAAGATTGGGTGGCAGTCTAAATTGGACTATATATATGAGAGACAAGAAAAACTATCCAAAACTACAAATTTTTTAAGTCAATACGAAATGAATTGTCCCGTACGATCGTGGATCGTCCTGGACAATTTTATTTAAAGTGTCGAAAATGTTCCTAATGAATATTGGTATGAACTATGTTCGTACACGATCATCATCCCGTACGAACTAGGTTCATCCGGTACAATCAGATATACTACAGGTCGGTTCCCAAATAACTGCATGGACGTAACCAATTTTGGTAATTCGGTTCATATCGTCCTGGGAAGAACAGGACTTCGTCCAGATGAAATTTTTATAGAGAGCAACTCATCCTGGCACGATAATGAACTTCGTCTGAATGAAATTTTTACATAGAAGAACTCATCCTATGACGATTTGGATTTGGTCTGGACGAAATTTTTATAGAGAAGAAATCGTCCTGGCACGATTATAGATTTCGTCTGAATGAAATTTTTACAGAGCCTAACTCGTCCTCGGATGAAAATAATTTCTTCCTGGACGATCAGGACTTAAAAATTTTTCCTCCAACTCCTGTTCGTTCCATTCCTCTTACGGGGAGAAAACTAACCTGATCATCCCGTATGAACTAGGTTTGTCCCGTACGATCAGTACAAATTTTGTAAGATCTCCTTAAGTGTGTGTGTGTTTTTATTCACTCAATTACAATCACTCCCTCTCAATTTAAAGAACAATTTAGAGCTTCAATTTGTAAAGAATTGTATACAGAATTTGATTTAAAGTCTTCATAGTTTGGAGTTCAATTTTCCTGAAATATTAGTACACACAAGAGCAAAAACAAACCTTTCAAAAAGTGTTAAGAGAAAACTACACATAAAACAATAATATTTGGAATCATCAAAACTATACAAGTTGTAAAAATATATAACATGCAAATAGCAACTCTCTTAACACAGAGTACCTCGAGGTCACGGATGTAGAAGAGCCTTTCCCTTGGAGATCCTCTCACAAATTCTTCTAGGGCCACAGGAGGAGCAAGATGCAGCAAGTTCAGAGCAACCGTGTGATCTCCCTCACAACTTTTCTCCCTCACAACGCTCACCTTTCTCTCCCAAACCCTGAAGAACTTCTCAAGAGCTCTCTCCCTTGGAATCCCTCTCTAACCACGTTCTCCTCTCTAATTCACACACATAAAAATATAATTATTTTGACACCTTAAAATGGGCTCCAAAAATCCCTGAAATATTAGTCAACATAGAAAGAAATATGCACTACAAATACTAGGAGAAATAAAAGATTAATAAATATTATTTGTTATCATCAAAATTATAAACTCGGAAGCCCGAGTTACAACAATCTCCTCTTTTTTGATGATGTCAAATAATATTGGATGACTTTGCAAATTAAAAAAAAAATCTCCTAAACTCCCCCACACTAAAAGAATTACATTAAAATTAGGGGAAAGCTTTGTTTTTTTTATTATTTTTTTTAAAACTAAATAATAGCAAAAATTAAAACAAATTGCAATAAACAATAATACTTTCTCCCCCTTTGACATTATAAAAAAAGAGATAAAATAAAATATAAAATAACAACATAATAACGAAACAAAAACAGACAATTATAAAAAAGTTAAACATACAAAATAGATAAAAAAAATATACAAAACACATAAACAAAACCCACAAACAAATCTTAACGTACTTATACCTCATCATCTTGCTCATGTTCTGATGATTCAAAAACTAGGTATGCCCACCAGACTTTTTGCTTTTTATCTTTTCCCCATATTACAAACGGTTTTTTTTTACTCTTTTCCTTTGCAGGAAGAGTTTTTAAGTTGGGGTATTCACGCTTCAAATGTCCAGGTTTCCTACACCCAAAGCAAATTATGTCAGAAGAAAACTTAACATTTTTATAATTTTTACCTTTACTCTACTTTTGTTGATTTTCATGCTTGTGCTTCAATAGACTTTCAATTTTATTTGTTATCAATGATATCTCCTTGATTTCATCATCTACTAAGCCATATTTATCTGTGTGTTTGGCTTTTAGAACAATAGTCTTCTCATCACCTGTATCCAAAAATCTTTGACTCACACTTTGCTCGTAGGCAATGAGTGAGCCTATTAGATTATTTATAGAATAAGCATTCAAATCTTTTGATTCACATATATCCATGACTTTGGCATCAAATTTATCAAGTAAAGAACGTAGAATTTTACTAAAATTTTCAAAGTTTGAAAGTTCTCTACCTAAATCATGCAATGACATCACAATTTGATTAAATCTAGTAAACATGTCTAAGATAGTCTCATATGGTTTCATGCTGAAACGTTCATAATTATGCATTAGAATATTCAATTTAGAATGTTTGACTTTACTAGTACCTTCATATGAAATGCATAATCTATCCCAAATTTCTTTCCCAGTAGTACATGTAGAGATTCTCATGCAATCATCAGAATTTAATGCACAGAAAAAAAAATTCAAACATTTAGCATTTAGTTGTGCATTGACTAGTTCTATTCTACTCCATTCAGTAAAAGGAATTTTAATTTTGACTCCATCTATCATACGTGAAGGTATAGAATAGCCAGTTTGAATCATATGCCACATTCGATAATCAATTGATTGCAAAAACATTGACATACAAATTTTTCAAAAATTAAAAGAAATATTTTCAAATAAAGGTGGTCGTGTAATACAATAGCCTTCTGCAATGTTATGATTTCTAAAATATGCCATGATCGATTTTTTCAAGGTTTTCTAAAATACTATTTTTGAAACCCGCTCTGATACCAATTGAAAATAACAAGATGCGCCAAGAGGGGGGGTGAATTGGATGATTAAGAACTTCTTTAATAAAAAGAAATATCTTTTTATGACTTTATGCGAAAGTGAATTTCATTCATAATAAAAAGATAGATAATCAATTTCATCCACGCAATTAATCACAATAAAATAAATATGGAAATAAAGTGCAGAAAAAATAAAGGAAAGAACACACCAATTTATAGTGGTTCGGTCAAACCATGACCTACGTCCACTCCCGGGAGGCACCCTCTTAGTATTACACTAAACCTTTAGTGATTCTCCTTTAGCCCCCACAGCTAGGCGGAGAAGCCATTACACAATCACTTCCACCTTCCCCGGTGCGGCAGAGGAGCCGGGTCCTTTGACACCAACGAGATCTTCTTCTTCCCAAAACTTCCTTCAAGACGAACCTTGAATCCGATGGTACTAAGGTGCAAGCTCGCCGAAGCAACCGTGTGAAATCTCCTTCACACTCCCTTGAAACCCCCTTCAAGGTTCTTCTCCCTCTCTCAAACTCCACCCTTTCCTCTCTCCCTTTCAAGTCCTCTCTTCAAGTTTTCTCTAGAAAAATGAAGCCACAATGGCTGTCAAAAGACTCTTACAAAGTCTTATGAGAGTGCTTAAATAGAGGGCTAAAAAAACCCTAAAATTTCAAAGTAGCAATTACTATCGTACAGTACAGTTTATAATCGTATAGTATGATATGTATAAAAAGACTTCATCCTTGTACAAAATTGTACGAACAGTTCAAAAACATTCATATAGTACGATACTGAATCGTACGGTATGATCGACAACACAGCTGTTCGTACAGGACGATGGACAGGACGATCAAATGTCGTCTCTGTTCATCATATGGTACGATTAATATCATACCGTATGATGAGACAAAAATAAGGGATCGTCCGGGACGATCTCCGGAACAATCATAATTCTTCTCTATTCATCGTATTGTATGAATGTGTTCGTACAGTACAATTTTCAAATTGTAATTAGGCCTTGATTTCTTGCACTAATCACGGGTTAAATTAAGTAAGGATTTAAAATAAATCGTACGGTACGAAAGTGTTCGTACTGTACAAACGGTGAAAAATAACTTACTTAAGTTAAAATGACGGCTAGAGTTTTGGATTTGAACATATCATACAGTACGATTTGATTCATACGGTATGATCTATTCACAGAATCGTCCTACAAATCTCTGATCGTACGGTACGAAATAACATCGTACAGTATGATCTATAGAGAAAGAAAATCTCTAAATTTTACATTTAAAAACCCTCTCCCCATCTGTGTGTGTGCATGGTTGCTCAGAATTTTATGCATTTTGTGTCCTGACTAAAGAAAATATAAAATAAAAAAAATAACAAAATACATTGTCAGACTCATACTCCTAATCTACCCATTCTTGAGTCTTCCTTTCATCCTCAATAGCTTGTGATCTTCCTGAAATGTTAGTACTCACGGACAATAGCAAACAAAATAATATTCAATGAATAGATAATTCAAACGACATTATTTGTCATCATCAAAATCTCAAACTCGGGGTCATGGGTTGCAACAAAATTAATGGATAAAAGAGTTCATCATACTGTACAATACATATCATCTAGTATTTATTTCCCATAAAAAGATATTTCATTAAAGAAAAAAGGAGGGGTACAAAAAAGTACAAATAGGAAAAACAAAATAATAATTCCTCCCGCACAAAAAAGAGCAGGCAGACATAGAAAACTAAAAAAAAAACAACCAAGAAAAGAAAGAGTGAATAAAAAACCCCACATATAAAAATAAGAAATCTCCCAAGAACAGAAAAACCTCAATAATGATCATTTGGGGGGCCCAAATCCACACTCAAGATCTAATTATTTGCTTTTTTTTTCCTTTTGAGGGGCAGTAATGATAGGCCCCGGCAATTTTAATTCTTTCTGAAGGACTCTAGGTCTTCTCTTGTAGAGGTTTATACTGTTGATGGAGATATCCTACTGCTAAGGCTTTTTAGTAGTAAAAAATTTGACTCTGGGATGGAATCAGCTGACGTTGGAAAGGGGCGTCTCATTTCCTGACCTTAAGAAGGGTTGGCAGGAAGATTAACTTTATGCTTATGCATTCTCTTTTTAGTGACAACATTCCAAGTTCCCAAATAATCAGAAGGTTGGGAAGATGTAGGATCGAACTGCTTAATATGCAGTAAAATAATTAGATTCTCCATAGCTAAAGGTTGAAATTGAGAATGGATTATAGAGAATGGATTTTAGGGTATCAAGCTGGATGAAGTAATCATACTATATGATCTATAGATTAAACTATATAATCGAGTGTCTCTTTTCGAGGTATCTTATAAAAACTTAACTCTTAAGAAAACAAAAAAGAGTTTTTTTAAAAAGCCATCCATAACCTAAGGAAACTTTTGAAGTTTGTGATAGAATCTTTGTGTTCTAAGAGTAGGTAAGAGTTCTTAAGAGCTTGGAGAGAGAGAGGATTCATAAATTTATAAAAAAAACTTTAGAGAGGAGAGATTTGAGAAGCATGTCTTGAGCACTTGAGAGGATTCATGAGTTTTAGAGTAAGGTATTCACTTGGTTGTTCCTCTAATCATATCATTTATTTCTCTAGGTTGTTGTAAAGGTTGTTGGTGGAGAGCTTTTGAGAGTATTAGTGTAAAGGCACAAGATCAAGTTAGGGAGGCTAGTGTTTGAAGGCTTTTTGAGGAAAAAGGATGGTGCAAAGGTTTCTAAATTATCCAAGGAAGGAAATAGGCTTTTTCACCTTGTTGGGTGCAGAAGAAGAGAGTACTAGTAGAATTCTCAGGATAAGATTTAGAGAGTGGAAGTAGGCTAAGCTAGTTGAACCCAAGCTTTAAAAATTTGACTAGACTAGCTAGTATGCCTTTTACAATTTTGAACTAATTATATGGTCAGTCTAGTTCTTTATAAAACCCACTTCTATATTAAACTAGAGTGTACCAGCCAAAACCATTGGCTCAATTGGTAAACTAGTGAACTGGCTCTGGTTCTTTTGAATCAATAGGTTAAATGAACCATTAAAATAATTAATAATTTAATTTAATATATCTAGAATAAAATATTAACTTAAAAGAAATTAATTTTAAATTTATTTTATTTATTTTCTTAATAATCATTAAACTCATAAAAAAATTATTTCCACTTCACATGGTTTCACCACTCCATGGGAATTGCTACCACATGCAAACACAAAAAGTAAAATAAATAATACAAAGTGGAAGTTCTCAAGTGATGTGGGAATAAATAAGTTTTTAAAATTTTTTTTTTGGGAATAAATAAGTAGAAGTTCTTATAATGTACAACATAGACTACATATTTTTAAATAGATTTTAAATATTTTTATATAATGTAAATAAAATTTATTTTTTAGTTAATAATGTTAATATATTTTTTATTTATTTATTCAATACAAAAAAATTTGTTTTTTTATTTATTATTAATTAATTATATAAAATAAATAATTTATAGACATAAATTTATAATATGAATTTAATACATAATCTATCAATCTAAATTATGTTTAAACATATGAAATAATACAATAATGATTTATATTAAATTTATAAATTTATATGAGAATTAAATTTATGTTAAGTGTGACTTAAATTTAAATGTTGATGGTATTTAAAATTAAAATTATAAAAGATATTATTATTGTATATATTTAATTTATATTACATAATTATTACATTATTATTTTTCTATTTAAATTTTATTTAAATAATTTTCATATTTATTATGTCATTTGATTCAACCCCCACTTTGACTCTAGTCAAACCATTAAACCTTAAATCTTTCATTCTTATGGTCCAATTTTCACAACCTTGGCTGAACAAAAATATATTGGTTTTCTTATTCTTACTTTTATTTTTATATTTTGCATTTTTTTATAAGTAGTTATATCATAGTTGGATTTCATATTTAATAAAAAATATATATTAACTTGTGATAGTTTATTTTAAGAAGAAAAAAATTGTTATTACTCTTGTTCTAACATTTTGGTGTTTTTATTGAAAGCTTATTTTTATATAATTATTCCTAAAAAAGTAATATTGTTTCCAACATTTGGAAAAAGAGGATAAATTGATATTTTTTTCTTTTTAAAGGCTTTGTAAATAAATATTTTTAAAAGACACGCCAATTTACTCCCTTTCTTCGATGTGCCATTAAATTTTATCATTTACAAGCCAAAAAAGTAAGAAAAAAAATCTATGAAAGCATATATATGAAATTACCCACTTTTTGAATGGGCTTGGATGAAATCCAAAAAGAAGCATGAAAATTTGGATTTTTCCTCTCTATTCTCTTTCCATTATGGATAAAGTTGTTCATGGAAGGTCAGGATACTTCTTTCAATTAAGAAATCAAATAATCAAGCAATAAACCAATCAATCAATCAAAGATGAGGTTAAAAGTCCAAGGGTTAATTAATTAGCTATACTTTATAACAAGTCTATGTAATTTTTTATTTAATAATATAATAATAAGTACTATAAGTCATTAAAGTGTAGTGATATTATACATTTGTCAAAATCTCTAAATTCAATTAAATTATACGTTTATACTTTAAACCTTAAACTCAAAAGGCCATAAGACATGATTTAACTATTTTTAAACACTGCTTGAACTTATCTTGACTTTGGCTGAAACATGATAAAAATGAATAAATATTTACTCAAATCTTGTTTATATTTTAGAATCTGGATCAAACAATAGTCAAAGAAGCTTCAAACATGATTTGATGGTTTATATAAGGATAAAAAAAGTTTTGATCAGTGCTAGAATTTTGTTTAAATAGCTTATAGCAAGGTTGATCACGTTCAATTAATGTTTCATGGCATGTCAAGCAAATTTTTAGTTTATTATTTTACACTCCCAGTTTCTTTGAGATTGACTCATTTGAAATATTTTGTTATATATGTATATGTATGCTAAGGTCACATATAGATTTAGAGTGTACTTCACAAAAATATTATATAATTTAAAAATAATGACATCACTATGTTAAATATAAGAGGTAAGTTGATGTATATCAATGTAAGTTATATATGACAACATAAGTATGACATAAATAGAGAAGTAAATAAATATTATTTACAATAATAATACAGATAATTATAAATTAAATTTTGATGGAAGACTTATCAATATATTCATTATTAAAGGAACCACTATATAATTTCTATTATATTAGGTACATTCAAGGGTTGTTTGGTTGGAATAGAAAGTATTGTAAAGTAATTCAAATGCAAAGGTTTTGAAAATTTTTGTATTTGGTTGGAATACAAAGTAGAACAAAGTAATGTAAGTAATTGTACGATAAACAATTTTAGTTCATTTTTTAATTAAACCAAACTTGACTAGTTTTGAGCTAAAAAAAATTACACTACAAGCAAGCTCGCTTAACCAAGGTCGCCACTCGCTAGCCACCATCAACCACCGACGACTGCCACCATCGCCACCCACCACTGGTCACCACCACCGCCACCAGCCCCCATAGCTGTCCGCCACCCCCACTGATAACCCTTACTATAAGCCATCATGACCACCAGGCACACCCATGGCTGGCATCCACCATTGTCGATGGCCCACACCTACCCTGTCCACCACCACCCACCACCAGGAAACTCCATAAAACACCATTAACCACCACCGCTACTACCTCTGAGCATGACTACCATCAGTAATCTCAACTGCCAGCCACCACCCCTACCGCTCGATGCCTCTACCTATCATCGGCTACCATCACCGCTAGGGGTGTCAAAATGGGTAGACGGGTTGAGTCTAGCCTGATTTGACATGTGTCTAAATGGATTGACCATAACCTGGCCCAATTTTATAAAAAGGTTAGGATTTAGAACCTAGATCTAACCCATGTGAGTTACCGGGTTGACCCAACCCGACCAACATAAGTTAGCGATCATGAAAGCTGAAAAACACATTTATGTGGCTAGAGGAACCAAATGAACTAGCAAAGGATTGAATGTCATGAATCCAGCTGAGGTTGTACTAGTTTGGTCGACTGGCCATCTAGGTCTCACTTTTAGCGAGATGCAGCATGGCGGCAGTGTCCACTTGCCAGCATGGACGGGATAACATTGACCAAACATCAATGACATCGGCCAGGTAGGCCAACACAAATAGGATGGAGGCACCAACTAGTGATGTTTTTGGTTTGGTACTTCTAGACTAGATGAGACATCAGATGTTGTAACGTAACAACACTGATAAGATGAGGTCATGTGTGATGTTCTTAGGTTAACCCGGGATGATTTTGGGTTTCTGGGTTAACCCAAACCTGACCCTATTTTATGAATGGGTCAAAATCTCGAACAACTTGTGATCTTAAATTAGTATAATTTTTAGAAAGTAGTGAGTACTCTCAATATATGACCTGTGAAGTGCTAATGTCAAAATAGTATTATCAAATCAATGTTTTAGGCTTGTATTTCCAAATCAATTTTATAGGCTTGTCTTATTAAAATATTATTTCTTGCTTATTTTGTCCAAAAACTTTTGCTGGTTTTTATTAGCAAATCAGTTCTGCAGGGTTGTATTGTCATGTCATTATGGGAGTTAAAATATTTTTGTATTATCATTCAACACTTTTTTTATGTAATTTGTTTGGTTATTTAAATTCTACTCTAAAATTTATTCAGAGCATTGATAGGACTTCTCTTGTAGCAATATATAATATTATATTACCTATAATGGTGGAAATTTCCATCAAATAATAATTTAGTTTTAAGCTATTTAAAGGGGATGCATTCACATATCAAGTTAACTTTTGAATATTTGAGTTTAGAAGTTCAAAATGTATTGGCCATGTATGAAGAGGATTTGAGGAATTTCTAGTAAAAAAAGGTTTGATGCAGCAAGAAGAAGAATGCATGCTTGTATAGCATGATCCAATGACAGTCTCTTAGAGCAAAAGATGAATGAAAATAAGATATTCAGGTGTTGCGTACATGCCCTTTAGGTCTTGCATGCTGAGGTAATGAGGGTACTTTCTAAATGTCATCAGATGGAAATATATTCAAATGAGGTTCTTGGAAGAAAATGACCACCTTGTAAGTTATCATACTTTACAGATATGATATCATGAGATGAGACATCAGGGAGAGGGTGCTCGCTCATTCTCCATATGTTGACTACAACAACCTTAATATTGAGAAAGTAATTTTATACCATAAATGAAAGTCTAGTTTTTATGAGTTTATGTTAAATTTATATAAAAAATAGATGAAGGTGCTACTACCTGAACGTGGCTCCTTTTTTTTTTTAATGGTAAGGACTAGCAAGACCTTCAGTATGAATTTGAGTTTTATTTGAAGTGATGTTCAAATAAAACCCAACTCCAAGAAGGTCTGCATATGCTTATTATAAAATAGAAAATTTATGTAGTAATTTATATTCTCACCATGTTGTTGCAAATCTATTTTCATGGCTTATGTTTTGATGATTGACAAACACTATTGATCTTCTTGGACTACTTGTTTCTTCTAACTTTTCAGGAATCGAAGATCGGAAGAACAGACGAAGCCAGTTCAGGATTGCGTAGGTCTAGGGTTGTGTCAGTCTGTACTTTGTTTTACTCTTCTTGAGTTAATTTGTAATGGTCAAAGAGACTGATGCTAAGTAACCCTACACACACACACTTGAGAGAATTAGAATTTCTATTTTTACTCATATCGGCCAGGACGATATTTACATCATCCTGGACGATCAGGCTTAAAACAGAAAGTCTAATTAAGGATTCTTAATTAAGGCAGCCGACATTAACAGATCGTCCTGGACGATACGTGTATCGGCAAGGATGATAAGCTCAAAATAGAAAGAAGTTGCCGCCATAGACAATTAAGGTATACTGTATTTTTAAATAATCGGTCAGGACGATCATTGATCGGCCTGGACGATATTAACAAATTATGCCTTAATTGATCAGGAAATCAAGGGAGTAATTAAGGATGATTGATACGATCATATCATCCTGGACGATCGCAGGATCGACATGGACAATCTATTCAAAAACCTTAGTTACTTCAGGACGATAAAAATCGGCCAGCTTGAAAACAGGGCGATGCTCAGGACGATTTGCCTCTGATTTGAACTAATCATCCAGGACGATCGTGAGATCGGCCAGGACGATCGTGAGATCGGCCAGGACGATCGTGAGATTGGCCAGGACGATCAAGTTAATTTTCAATCGTCCTGCACCCAAAACAGGGCGATGCCCCAGCCGATCTTCTGAGTTTTGTACTGATCGGCCAGGCTGATGTCCATATCAGCCTGGACGATATAGTCAGCAACTTGAAATTAATGAGCTCCTTTGAAGCTCTTCTATTTAAGAGCTCTTGTTCAACGTTTTTCATAACCTTTGTGCTGTTGTTTTGACCTGAGAAGGCCTTGAGGAGAGAAAGAGAGAGAGGGAGAGAGAGAGGATCTTGTGAGGGGGAGCTTGTGAGGGATTCACAAGGGTTGCTTCATGGATTGCTCTGCTTCTTCTTCGTCTAGAGTTTCTCATCCGTGGAAAGGTCGGTAGAGGTAAGGAGTCAGCATCTGGTTGTGGTTCTCTGCCAACTTCAGGGGAAGCAAAAGGAGATATGTTCTCTGCCTTGCCGGGGTGGCAAAAAGGAGTTCTTTGTGAGGGCTTCTCCGCCTAGCTGTGGGGGCTAAAGGAGAGTCACAAGTTTAGTGTAATACTCGGAGGGTGCCTCCGGGGAGTGGACGTAGGTCGAGTTGACCGAACCACTATAAATTTCTGTGTTCTTGTTTCTTGCTTCCGCACTTTTAATTCCGCATTTATTTTTCTCATGGTGAGATTTGGTTTATGTGATTTTTGTTCTTTGTGAAAAGAAATTTTTTAAAATACCAATTCACCCCCCCCCCCTCTTGGGTAGCTTGGGCCAGTTCTATAGGGCTTAACATCCCTAACAAACTTTCAAGTGGTATCAGAGCGGGATTCAAAAATTTAAGTTTGAAAACTTTTTTGATTTTGATCCATGGCTAACTTTGGGAATCGTAACACTACGGAAGGTTATTCAATTACATGACCTCCCTTGTTTGACAACTTACCTTTTGATTTCTGGAAAAATAGCATGTCTATTTTTTTACAATCTACTGATTATCGCATGTGTATGCTTATCAAAGAAGGTTATTCTCCACCTTCTCGTGAAATTAATGGTGTTAAAACTGAAGTTGCTTTTACTGAATGGACTTTCGATGAACGAGATTTAGCCCAACTGAATGCAAAATGTTTAAACTATTTTTTCTGTGCTTTGAAATCTGAAGACTACATGCATGTTTCTACTTGTTCAACAGGTAAGGAGATTTGGGATAGATTATGTATCACTTATGAAGGAACCAATGAAGTAAAATAATCTAGATTGAATATTCTCCTGCATGACTATGAACTTTTCATATGAAACCTCATGAATCTGTTTCTGACATGTACACTAGGTTTACACAGATTGTTACTTCACTGCATGCATTAGGAAAAGAACTTTCAAACTATGAAAAAGTAAACAAAATCTTGAGATGTTTGCCTTCGTCATATGATGCTAAAATCACTGCTATAACTGAATCTAAGGATTTAAACACCTATTCGATTGACAACTTACTTGGCTCACTCATTGCTTACTAGCAAGGGGTGAATCAAAGAAATCTTGATGCAGGTGAAAAGAAAAAGGAGAAAACTGTTGCTCTAAAGACGTACAAATCAGATTCAGAATCTTTCGGGTCTGAAAGTGATGAATTTGCCTTAATTACAAGGCAATTCAAAAGCTTTCTAAGGAAGAAACAAAAGCATCATCAAAATTGGAGAAAAGATAAGGATCATAAACATTCTAAAGGATCTTCTGATGTCGTTTGTTATGAATGCAGGAAATCAAGACACGTGAGAACTGATTGCCCTACACTTCAAGATCACTCAAGCAAGAAAATGGGTAAGGAGAAACCTAAGTTCAAAAAGGACAAGAAGAAAGTTCAAAAGTCGTTCTGGGCAGAATCTGGTACTGATTCCTCTAAGACTGAACCAGAGGAAGAGACAACAAACCTGTGCTTAATAGGGGAAGATCATCTTGAGCAAAGTGATGAGTAAGAGGTATGTAAACCAACCTATGATGAATTATTTGAAATTTGTGAAAAAATCCATGCATCATACAAAAAACTTAAGAATAGACATGCTAGCTTAAAAGTGGAACTTATAAATTTGCAGAAAGAGTATGAAGTCATTCTTAAAGATCATTCAATAATTGATTCTAATCACATGGCTCTTCTTGATGAATTTGATGATTTGAACAAAAAGCATTCTTAATTAATTGATGAACATAAGGCATTGAAAGTTTCACACACCTCACTTAATTCTGATCTTAAGAAATCTAAAGAGATTGAGAAAAATTTGAGGATTGATAATGATGACTTAAAAAGAACTAACTTGAGGATTCAAAATGATTTGGATACATGTAAGAAAGCTAGGATGACACCAACTCATAATCAAAAGCCAGAACCTAGAAAGAGGCATTTTTACTCAAACCGAAAACCTTTTCCTGGAATTAAATGTTTTTTCTTGTGGCATGCTAGGACACATCTCACACACTTGCACAGTTCACCATAACACACATTGGGTGTGGAGACCTAAGGTGCAAGATTCACAGCATACCAGACAAGCATCACCTTCTACTTTTCATAAGATGGGACCCAAACCGATTTGGGTTCCTAAATCTGACTGTTGTTGAGTCTTGCAGGTGTGCTCTCACAGAAGACCTCATGGGAGCATAGGATAATTGGACATAAGGAGACTCGCAACTCAAAATTGCTTAGACTCGCTGCTTCAGAACTTGCTTGAAATTTTCTTTAAATTAGTTTTTGTGTTATTTGTGTGCTTACTTTGTGTTGTTTGCTTTGTTTTCGTTTTGTTTTTTATGTTTGGTTTTCCATATGGTGAATCTTTTTAAGCTTTTTAAATTTTGGAGTTTTGGAGATAGTGTTTAGCTTTTCTAAATTGGTTAAAGGGAGAAATACCGTTGATGGTTTCCCTCCTTCTAACTTTGTTTAGTGGTATAATATTTTCTTCTCTAAACAAAAGTCTAACTCATATTAGCCAATAGTTTTTGAAACTAAGATTTTTTTTTCTTGCTACAAAAAATCTATCATGTACATAATATCCAAAGTTCTTATATATCTTTCAAGTTATTTAAAATCTTGCCATTGCTTTCATCACATGACTTTGATTTGGTTTTGTGACTTGTTCTTCCCTATGTTAGAGAGAGAGCTCCTATTCTCTAATATTTGGAGGATATACTCAAACCTAAGAATCTTTTTAAGGGTTTTTGTTAAAGAGCTTTTAGCTTACAAAAATTAAAAAGGAAAGAGGCCAATGACGCCAAATTAAAATGTATATATATATATATATATATATATATATATATATATATATATATAATATATATATATATATATATATTATATATATATATAATATATATATATATATATATATATATATTATTTAGAAATGAAGTTTGGTCTACTATAAAAAGATTTTTCAATTTGGGTGTTCTGTGTCCTGGTTGGAAGGAAACCAGTGTTATTTTGATTCCCAAAGTGGTGTCTTCTTTATCTCCTGAAAATTTCCGTCCTATTAGCTTGTGTAACACTATATAAAAGATTGTTGCAAAGATGATCTTGAATAGGATGAGCTTTATTTTTCCTAAAATCATTTCTGCTGAACAAAGTGCTTTTATCAAAGGAAGGTCTATGGCTGATCAAGTGTTTCTAGCTCAAGAATTGTTCAATAAATTTAGACATTCTAAAGCTAAAAAAGGTTTGGTAGCTATCAAAATTGATATGGAGCAAGCCTATGACAGCATGTGTTGGGCTTCTTTGAAAAAAGTGATGAATTGGTTTGGGTTTCCTAAATCCTTTTCTAAAATCATTTTGGAATGTGTGGTTAATCCTAAGTTCTCTATTTTGATTAATGGAGAAAGTTCAAAGTGGATTGAAGCCAAATGTGGATTTAGACAAGGGTGTCCCTTGTCACCTTTCCTCTTTATTATGTGCTCTCAACTCTTGAGTGAAGAATTTGGTAACACAGGGAAAATAATTGGTATTAAAGTTAGTCCAAATGGTCCTTTAATTTCCCACTTAATGTATGCCGATGACATTGTGATTTTTTCAAGAGAAAACGAGTCTAGTTTGGAAAAAATTAACAAAATTTTAAATAATTACTGGCTTGGACTGGACAGAAGATAAACTTCAAAAAATCTGCGGTTATTTTCAGCAAATCAGTTAAAAGAAGGGACTGTAGAGCTCTACTCAGAATTACCAAAATGAAGAGGGTGAAAGAACTGGATTACCTGGGAGTTAAAATTGCTCTTAGGAGATTAGTCAAAGCGGATTTCAACAAAATTATTGAGAAATCAGCTGCTAAGCTGAACATTTGGGGAACAAAGTTTATTTCTCTTGCGGGAAAAGTCAATTTGATCAAAGCTTCTGTTCTTTCGTTAGCTACATATCAAGCCACTTACTCTTTGATTCCTTTGAGTATTTTATACAAAGTGTAAAGTATGTGTAGAGATTTTCTATGGAATAAGAGTGATGGTAGTTATGGAATGCATTTTGTTTCATGGAGAAATATGTGTAAGCCTAAAGATAAAGGAGGTTATGGAGTGCAGTCTTTAGTTGAGAAGTTAGGACCGTTGAGAGCTAAACATGCTCTCAATTTCATAATGAAGCCAAATACTCTTTTAAATAGAGTTTTAAGAGCAAGATATGGGGATATACTGTGGAATGGTATAGATCGCAACTGTCCCTCCTCGACCTGGAAGATAATTCAAAATGGTGCTGAATTTTTATTTCTGGTGCTGAGATGGAGCATTTCAAATGGGGAGTATGTTGATACTTTCAAACATATATGGATTCTAGATAAATCTCTAGATAAATGGCCTACCTTTGTATCTATTATAGAATATGAATTCAGCCAAGTTTCTGATTTCATCACAAATGGCAGTTGGGATATTGGTAAATTGAAATTTTACTTTGGTGACTTACTTATTGATTTAATCCTGTCAATTCCGATCCATTTAAGCCTCCCTGAAGACAAAATGGAATGTATCAATAAGATCTCTGGCAAATCTGTTGCAGCAATCATCTATGAGAAGAAGTTTAATGTAGTCAGTGAAGATGAAACATATAAATGGAGGAAGAAGTTGAAGTTAAAACCAAAAATCAATATGTTCTGGTGGAGAATTAATAAAAATGCTATTCCAACGTTTGCTTTGCTCTCTTACAGGAGGATAATAAATCATGAAGGATGTCCTAGAGGATGTTCGGACATTGAAAACACAGAGCATATTGTTACAAAATGTTTTTTTTATAAAGAAGGTTTTAAGCTACTGGATGATTGGAATTTCAGTATTCCAGAATTTGATTCCGTGGATGCTTGTTATCAAGTTTTAAGCAAATTGGCTAACATCAATCCTTTTTTAGGAAATCTTATTTTCTCTGCTATTTCCTATTACTGGAAAAGCAGAAATCAATTGGTTCATGGTGGATGTGATGATAGCTACTCTGTCATAGCTTACAGTGCAATTATTCAATCTATTTCTTCCTTTAAATGTGGTTTAATCCGTGAAAATTGGGATGCCAATCAGCTTTTTAAGCTGTCCAAATCCTCTTGGCTTCCCCCTCCTCCGGGTTGGATCAAAGTAAACGTTGATGCTTCAATTTTTATCAACAATAGTACTGGCATTGGAGGTATTTTTAGAGATTTCAAAGGAAGAGGTTTAGCTGCTTTTGGATTTCAGACTATTCATTAGGATATTGCGCAAATGGAACTTTTAGCAATTTTATCTTTGAGGGATCATATCAAAGATTGGATGCTTGAAGCCAAAGGTATTGTGATTGAAGGTGATAATCTTAATGTGATCAACATCTTTCAAAATGCCTTAAAAAATAATAAGTGGGTTCATGAAGAATTTCTAAATCCTAAGGATTTAGATTTTCTTTATAATTTTCAACATTTTATTTTCTCATTTGTTAATAGGGATTGTAATAAGTTAGCCAATTTTTGTGCTAACTATGCTCATTTCTCTTCTTTCTATTGGGATGATTTCTCTAGTGGAAGAGTTCCTCCTTCAATTCTTGATTTGTTGAAGGTGGAATCTTCTTGTAATAATTAGTTTGGTTAATAAATTTATTACTCTTTGCAAATTTCAAAAATATATATATATATATATATATATATATATATATATATATATATATATATATATATATATATATATATATATATATATATATATATATATATATATATAATACACAAAAGTGTATCAAAAATCAAGATGCTCAAAGAGCCAATTCAAAGACAAAAGAGGCATAAAATGAGCCCACTAAAAAGCAAGCTATCCTCTCTTTTCAAAACTTTTAAAACTTATAAGAACTTATGGGTTATGTGAGATTTTCAAAGGCTTGATTTCGAATTCCATGATTGAGACAAATTACTTTGTTTTATTATTTATGATATTTTTTTTTGTAAACAAGTTTTGATTGGATCTTCTTTTTGCCCAATTAGGTTTATTCTGAGTTAAGCATTTTTGTTTTTCAAAAGAAAATTTGTACCATAAAGAACGTCTGATCTAGGGTTAACAAAATCGGATATTCTACCATTGTCTGATTAGGATTGGCTAAAATCCTTGATCTTTTGGAACTCTAAAGTCTAATTAGTTGAAAACTTCTCATATGAAGCCTTGATAAAACGAAAAAAAAAATTAGAAAAATTAAAATTCAAAAATATTTTTTATTTATTTGCTTTTTCCCGTTGTTTTTAGCTTTCTATTATTGTGTTTTTGTCTGCTTTTATTTTGTTTTATTTTTTAGGGCCTTGATCATCACCATCTTTTCCCTAGTTTCAAATTCTAGTCACATCGTCTTGGCCGATACTTTTATCATCCTGGACGATAGGGCAAAAATCTCTTCAAATTCGATCTGCTGGTCTTTTCTGTGCTTGCTATAACTCATCGTCCTGGACGATACACTGTATCATCCTGGATAATCTGATCAAACTCTGTTGCAATCATGATGATAGTCCTGGCCGATTGAATATTTCATCCTTAACGATGCATTTATGGTCATCGTCCTGACCGATACACTGGATCGTCTTGGACGATCCACGTGTCAGCACGTTTGAATCTTTAAAATCGGGCCCGGACGATCCATTATTGGACAATCGTCCTGGCCGATCCACTATTCATCCTGGACAATACACGTGGCATAGATTTAAAATGTTTTAACTTCGGCCGATACGATCAATTATTATGCATCGTCCTGGACGATACACCTAATCGGCCCGGACGATTTGCTTTTTCAACGGTCGTCCGGCCTGACTCCTCGGGACGATCGCCTGTGTATAATCGTCCTGGCTGATATCTGATTGGCCCAGACGATCGAACCGCCTTTTTGACCAATCGGTCTGTATGCAATTATTGTGCCATATCGTCCTGGATGATTCTTTGATCGGCCTGGACGATATGGCCATTTCTTTAAATTCTGGCTGATCCAGCCATATTTTCCACATCATCCCTTCTCCTTTTTGTCTCCTTGCTAATCTCCTTTCTATGGCTAGTGGGAAACATGTTTGACAGGCTTCTGGGAGTTCCTCGAGGGCCACTCTAGTACCCTCGATTCAGGGAGGCAGAGGATCAGGCTGCCTACCTTCGCTACAAAGAGTGTGGCATTACCCTTTCCCGAACAATCAATCATGCATACCTCTTGTATCCGGTAATGGATCTCTTTGCCCGCACTTCTCTTTATTTCATACTCACCCTCGCTGTCCCTTTTTCTTCTAAACTTCTGCTAGAATTTTATGCAAATCTTCGCATAAATTCTACTTTTACAGCCCTGACCTCCTATGTGAATCGACGCCCGATCGAGATAACATATCAGGACTGTGCGGAGCTTTTACAGCTATCCACCATCAGGGATATGCTACACTTAATCGTTACAGATCCTGATTTTGATTGGTCCATGGCAAACCATTTCCTTCGCCAAACCAACACACCCTTTCATGTTGGAGAGACTAGCTCTTTAGCCAAATATGCTAGGATAATCCAACATGTCCTTCGCACCTCCATAATTCCAAAAGCAAGGGACCGAATCCACATCACTCCTCTACTTTCCTTGACTACCTTTTACATTATGGCCCAGAGAGAATTTAATGCCACTAATCTACTCTTTCGCTACATCGATCACCTAACAACCATTCGCGATCTAGGACATAGGAGAAAACCCAATCTAGCCTTAGGAAACTTCATAGCCTACATTCTTGAAACCAAATACAATCTCCAATATCCTGCTCGTCACGACCTTCAGCCTTCTTGCTACTCAAACAATTCCTTCACTATCCTTCATAGTACTCGTCTCCACCCAGGAGATGGGGAAGGTCGGGGGGATGGGGAGGAGGAGGCTCCCGCTCCCGCTCCCGTTCCAGATCCTGTTCCTCTCCACCAGCACTCACCGGTTGATCAGTTGATAGAGAGGTTTGATCGTTGGGAGACCCGCTTCGATTCTTACGTTGCTGCACATGAGCAGCAACATTCTGATGACATGAATCGCTACGATCAAAACCACACAGAGGACTTAGCCCGCTTTGACAGTTACATGACTCACCAGCAGCAGCAGCATGACCAGGACATTGCCTGGTTCAATGCTCAGTTTGCTACGCTTGCCAGTTACTTTCAGCAGCCACCTCCACCACCTACATCTGATGATTAGGGTCCCTCATTTTTTTAGCCTGTGTTTTCTGTTGATTGATTTCTTTTTCTGTAGTTTGCCTTTTAGTTTGTTTTAGTTTTCTTTTGTGTTGTTTTTCCTTTGTGTGTTTAGGACCCTCTTTTTGTGATGACAAAAGGGGGAGTAGGATGTGGTAGGAAAAGTTAATGTGCTTGTAACTTTGAAATTTTAATGCATTTTTTTGTTTTCCTACTTGTGTTTGCCATCATCAAAAAGAGGGAGATTATTGCAAATCTATTTTCATATCTTATGTTTTGATGATTGACAAACACTATTTATCTTCTTGGACTACTTGTTTCTTTTAACTTTTCAGGAATCGAAGATCAGACGAACAGATGAAGCTAGTTCAGGATTGCGTAGGTCTAGGGTTGTGTCAGTCTGTACTTTGTTTTTCTCTTCTTGAGTCAATTTGTAATGGTCAAAGAGACTGATGCTAAGTAACCCTACACACACACTTGAGAGAATTAGAATTTCTATTTTTACTCATATCGGCCAGGACGATATTTACATCGTCCTGGACGATCAGGCTTAAAACATAAAGTCTAATTAAGGTAGCTGACATTAATAGATCATCCTGGATGATACGTGTATCGGCTAGGACGATAAGCTCAAAATAGAAAGAAGTTGCCGCCATAGACAATTAAGGTATACTGTATTTTTAAATAATCGGCCAAGACGATCATTGATCGGCCTGGACGATATTAACAAATTATGCCTTAATTGATCAGGAAATCAAGGGAGTAATTAAGGATGATTGATACGATCATATCATCCTGGACGATCGCAAGATCGGCCTGGACGATCTATTCAAAAACCTTAGTTACTTCAGGACGATAAAAATTGGCCAGCTTGAAAACAGGGCGATGTTCAGGATGATTTGCCTCTGATTTGAACTAATCAGCCTGGATGATCGTGAGATCGGCCAGGATGATCAAGTCAATTTTCAATCGTCCTGCACCCAAAACAGAGCGATGCACCGGCCGATCTTCTGAGTTTTGTACTGATCGGCCATGCCAATGTCCATATCGGCCTGGACGATATAGTCGGCAACTTGTAATTAATGAGCTCCTTTGAAGCTCTTCTATTTAAGAACTCTTGTTCAACATTTTTCATAACCTTTGTGCTGCTGCCTTGACCTGAGAAGGCCTTGAGGAGAGAAAGAGAGAGAGGGAGAGAGAGAGGATCTTGTGAGGGTTGTGAGGGGATTCACAAGGGTTGCTTCAAGGATCGCTCTACTTCTTCTTTGTCTAGAGTTTCTCGTCTGTGGAAAGGTCGGTAGAGGTAAGGAGTCAGCATCTGGTTGTGGTTCTCTGCCAGCTTCAGGAGGAAGCAAAAGGAGATAGGTTCTCTGCCTTGCCGGGGTGGCAAAAAGGAGTTCTTTGTGAGGGCTTCTCCGCCTAACTGTGGGGGATAAAGGAGAGTCACAAGTTTAGTGCAATACTCGGAGGGCGCCTCCAGGGAGTGGACGTAGATCGAGTTGACCGAACCACTATAAATTTTTGTGTTCTTGTTTCTTGCTTCCGCACTTTTAATTTCCGCATTTATTTTTCTCGTGGTGAGATTTGGTTTATGTGATTTTTGTTCTTTGTGAAAAAAAAAAATTTTAAAATACCAATTCACCCCCCCTCTTGGTTAGCTTGGGCCAGTTCTATAGGGCTTAACATCCCTAACGAACTTTCACATGTTCACTATGATTTCTATATTTCTTATTACGGTATGTTATTGTATCATATGAGCACCTTTTAGAAATGTATTTTTTTCTTATTATTTCCAACATTCATCATTATAGGTAATATTTTGAAGAAATTTTAAGAAGAAGCACGGGTTAAATTTAAATTGGTTGTAGGAGTAAGTCTATTTATGTACTATAAGAAGATTTAGTATTATCATATCAGTTTTTATTATCAAATCAATTTGTTTTGTCAAATTAGTTTATATCATCAAATCAATTTGTATTATCAAATCTGTTTGTATTGTCAAATCAATTTGTATTTTCAAATCAATTTGTAATGATATCTTCTAGCCTTGCTATATAAATTATGTATATCTTGATTATTTAGATGCATGAGATATGCATCCTGCTAGCTCAAGTTCCTTTGCAAATCTTCTTCTACTTCTTATATCTCCATCTAACATGTATAGGACCCCAAAAATACCTTTGAATAAATTGATTGTGCTGGGTAAGAGTCGATTCAAGGAATGTTTGGTGCATTCCACTAACTATGGCCTAGAACAAAAGGCCAAATTGAATGAAATTTTTTGGAGTTAAATGCATTTCTTATCAAAGGGTGAAAACTGCATATTGTAGCATACATATGATGAAGTTCAAAAAATTCCCTTTTATAGGGATTGAGCCAAAATGAGTTATGTGGGATGGAGATTTCTGCAGCAGAGGTTTACTGAATAGTTGGGAGATTTATCTCTGGTGAACATTCTTTAGGCCATATTTGCTTAAATTGGATGTCATGAAGATGGTTCTTTTGAGGTGATTGTAGACAACCAAACGGCTAATTTAGATCATTATATTATGCATCATAAATGGCATCATGCGGATGATGCATTCCTCATTAAATCATACAAGAATTTGAATCTTCTAGAATGTAAAAGTAGGAGTTTCTAAATGCTTCAAACTGGTAATAAAACCAGCATGAGTTTCAGTAGAAGTTTAATTGTTGTCCAACTCAATCCCAACTCCAAGCTCGTATGCACACGGTGATCAGGAAAGCTTAAAGGCCTTATTTTTTGTTGAACTTTGTTAAGTGTGTTAGTTCGTTAAATTCTACGTTTCTATAAATGTTTATTAACTTTTTTGGATATTTATGTCTGTGTATGTTTGATTGTGATTTTTGATATGAAATTGTTATTATTAATGGACTGTTGATTATGAGTTATGCTTCTTTAGACAATTTTATTTTGCTTCAAATTATTAATCCTACCATTTTATGAAATATAAACCTACATGTTAGTATTAATGGTTTATATAAAATAGAACTCATATATACTATTTTTAAAAATTTATAAATTATGACAAAATGCTTTATTATAAGTATTTCATTTAATTTAACTCGCTATTCAACTTGTAAACTAAAATTAATTTAAAATTGCCTATTATTTAAGATTGGGCTAATTTTTTTATAAAACTATAAGAAGCATAGAAGAAGTAAAATGAATAGTACATCATATCAAAATAAGAAAAGTCATCATGGCTAATCACTACAAATGTTAACATTATCGAAAGGCAACATCATGTAAAATACAAACAAAACGTCAACTAACGCCTCCTACATCCTCTGTGGGGTAATGTATCACTGTCAGGAGTGTAATGTTATGGTGGACGTGCAGGTCTATCATGTAGAACATGTTGCTCATCCCTAATGATTTTTTTTTTGTTGTTCATCCCTAATGATTTCATAGTATTCTACCCTAACTGTGGTTGGCTCTGAAACAGTCGCTGATATAGTGCCTAGAACATACTCAGGTGGGAACCATGCTGGTGTAGAATGCTGAGTAGATTGAGTGAAGTAATTCTGATATGATCCCAAGTCTTCAAACGATGATGGTCTTACAACCATATAATGGGAATTGGTTGTCACTAGACTCGAGATGCCAGCTGTATACCCTATATATGCTCTATGTAATGCTTATCAGGAATATGAATATCTCTATGCAAATCCATTGTCAGCTCTACTATTCCCTTAATAACACTTTAGGCATAGGTGTAGTCATTAGAACTCACCAAAGGTAGAACTACCCTCTTTGTGTCCAAGAAAAATTTATGCAAAAGGGAAGAATTGAATTTCTATTAGGAGAAATTTCTCTATATACCTTATATAATAACATGTATAATATGTAAACATTACTAACCATATATCGCTCTGAAGGTGCTTAAGGGTAGTATGTCATCGACATTGCTGAAGGAGGCTTCAACATGTACAATATCGTCCTTGACCTAAACCACTATAGGTACTGCTAAATAAAGTGCTTAGTATCTTCTACACAATGCATTCCTTTCATAATGTATCCTCATCTATCCTCCCACAATCCAACATATGCTAGATGGTACACCATCCAATTAGTATCATCTTTACCATATTTGTCTACTTGAACAAATTTGAGCTCCATAGGTTTAACCTCAATAGTAGGAACAAACCTAAACTATAAAATGACTCTATTTGGTAAGTGCCACTTCACATGCATTCAACTAAAAAGAGGCACATGAGCCAACCAAATTTCTTCTCTTTAAAAGTTTGTAAAGGTTGTTAAAACTTATGGAACTAGCCCAAGGCTCACCAAGAGAGGGGGGTGAATTGGGACTTTTAAAAAATTCTTAAATTCAAAATAACAATAATAATATTTTTGAAAAGCTTTTCAAAAATTGAAAATACCAAATTCTAATTGATTGCAAAAGTGAGAGATTTTATAAAAAATATTAACTTTTACTATGATGGAATTTTGATCTATGTGATGGAGCAATAATCAACATTTTTTCAAAGAAATTATTAACGTAAATGAAATGCAGGAAATGTAAAAGTATGAAAAGGAAAAAACATACCATATATTTTTATAGTGGTTTGGTCAACCTTGACCTACATCCACTCCCTGAGTCCTCCACTTCGAATATTGCACTAATACTAAGTGGCCCTCTTTTTGTTCCCTTAGAAAGGAGGAGAAGCTCTTACAGACTTACTTTGACCAAACCTTTGATGTGGCAGAATGTCGGATGCTATGTCACCCACTCAGTGATGGAAATGGACCTTGACTCATTTTTCTCCCTCCTGGAGAAGGAAGAGAACCTTAGCTCATTATTCTCCCTCTTGGAGAAGGTAGAGTATCTTAAGTCCTTTTTCTCCCTCCTAGAGAAGGCAGAGAACCTCAAGGACTTGACTAAGAAGCCTCTCTCCCTAGAGAGGTTCCAAAAGACTCACCAAGGCTATATGAGGAGCAAGGGTGCTACTAGCCCAGAGCAACCATGTGATCCCTTCAGACTACTTCTCCCTCACACTCAATCTCAACTTCTCCTTCATCTCTCAAACCAAAATTCTTTTTCAAAAGCTCCTCTCTCAAAGTTCCTTCTTCAGTCACATGTTCCTCTCTTAATTTTCAAGAAAATATTAAAACATAGCTTAAGTATTAGACTTCATGAAACCCTAAAAATTCAAGTTAGCCATCATTATTCATATAGTATGAACATGGTTCATATATTATGATTAGTTCAAAACTAGTCTTGTCTAGTATGATGTAATCAGTCATTCAAATGAATTATTAAATTAATCTAAACACATCATATTATATGATCTAAAGGTCATTCGTTATAATTTGTTTAATTCCCTCTATTCATACAGGAATAAAGGGAAAACAATTCATATTATACAATACAATTATAGGGGTTAATTTTAGCAAGATTTTAAATGTTCTTATAGTACAATTCATATCATACAATATGATTAGTTTAACAAACAAATATCAAAATCTTACTTAAATTAATCTGCAGGCTAAGGTTTTCATATTGTAACAAATCATACAGTATGATCCAGATAGTATAATATAATTAGTTCACCAAAACTAATTATTTAACTAGTCATTAAGCCTATTTATAGATAATGAAATCCTACAATACGATGGTAAATCATACTGTATGATCACTTAAAAAATATTAACTTTAAAACTATTTTTCTCTCCCCATGTGTGTGTACATGGTCACCCAATTTGCATACACTCTTATGTTATCATACTCAAGAAGTAGAAAATAAAGAAAATATAATTATAGACTCTTTTACATCTTGTTCTATCCAATCTTGAGTCTTCAACAATCTTGAGCGGTGTATATCTACCAGAAATATTAGTCCTCACAAATAAAAGAATTATATAAAATATTTAGTGAGAAAAGCAATAATTCAAACAATAATTTTTGTCATCATCAAAATCATAGATTAGGGATCCTGGATTGCAACACTCTTGATAAGCATATGTAAGCTGCTTGAGAGGGAACTTTTGTTATGTATGACTCCTAAGTTACCTACCAAAGAAAAGAATTTTCCATTAGGTGTCTTCAAACTGATTAAATTGAAGTAGTTGGAGAAATTCTTCTAGTAATAATGCATACTTAAGTATCTAATAAGCCATCCAGCTTACCTCTATAACTGTTGATGCTACTTACTGGGAACTGCCTAATGAACTCCTGGTACCACCTACATAAGCATAGAAAAGAAAACTAATTTATGTTAAGGCAAAATGAAAAGTAATAAAAATTAATGCCAGACAAAATAGAATACCTATATCCAACAATAAGGCCATCCAACATAACATGTTACAGTATATGAAGTGTAGGATGTCCGACATCTAGTCACTCCCAATACCAAATCTAAAGCAAATGAATACATCCTGCAATATTCACCCTCCTTGGCTTGGTTGCTTCAGCAAGTTCTCTAAAAAAGTGAGCCCGTACAACGGCCCCTAAAGAATATATTCTAAATAAATCCAAGTCTTCTAGTAAAGGCAGGAGCCTCAAATGGATCTCATAACTAAAAGTGTTTGGCTAAAGGTAAGATCCCATCAAGAAGATAAATTATGCTCAAACATGCAGCCAAAAATCAAGCTCAATCAAGTCCAGATATAAATCCTTGTAGAAGATCCAACGTAGCCATCTCAATGGTAAGTATGTCCTAGCATGTGCCTATCCCATCCTAAACTTAGAAGAGACCCATGGATTGAATGGATTATGTGTTGCAAATTTGATTTCAGGAAATAGAACTTTGATGATAGTAAACACTTCTATTTCTCCACGACTGCCGTGCCTACTAATATTTTAGGTCCATAAGATCAAATTACAATTTAAACTAGCTCAAGATTGGGAAGACTAGGTCTGAGTCAATTTGTAAACTTTTCCTTTTCTTGAGTCAATTATAAATGACGTGGTTTCTAATACTAACTAACCTTGCACGCACACACTTAGGAGAATTTTTTTGACTGTTTTAGAGTTTTCTATTTTTGCTCACATCTTCCGGGATGATCCAAAAATTGGCCTGGACGATCAGTTTAAAATAAAAACCATAATTTGGTCATCCAAGTTAAGGCAGCCATCATTAAGCTGATCGTCCTATACGATACTTGTATCGGCTGGGATGATAGGTTCAAATCGCAAAGAATCAACTGCCAGATCTATTTAAGTAGCTTTTATTTTTGGACATCATCCTGGATGATGCAACAAAATTATGCCTAAACTAATATAGTAATTAAAAAAAATAATTATGGTTTGATTGCTCAATGATATCCTCCTGAATAATTACAGGATCGGTGAAAACGATCAGTATAAAAACCATTGTTATTCCTGGATGACCAAACATCAACCAGCTTCTATTCAGGGTAATATTCTGGATGATATGTGCTAAATTGAACTAATCATATAGGATGATAGTGAGATTGACCTAGATGATCAAGTTATTTTTCCATTGTCTAGACATCCATTCAGTGTGATGTTTTGGACGATATTCAATAATTTGTACTAATCATACAAGATGATATACTATCATCCTGAACGATATGAACAAAAACCTTATGATCGTCCCAAATCATCTTGGCTGATTGAGCTAAATTTGTACTGATCGTACAGGATGATATCTATATCGTCCTAGATGATAAAGTCAATTTATTGTAATTAAGAATTATTCTAAAGCTATTCTATTTAAGACCTCTTATTCCTTTCAAGATATTATATTTTGTTGTTGTCCTGACCTGAGAGAGCTAAGAAGAAAGGGAGAGCAAGGGAGAGAGAGAGAGAGAGAGGAACTTATGAGGGGGAGTTTGTGAGAGGATTCATAAAGGTTGCTCCAAACAAGGATATATCGTCATCTTCTCCAGTCATCAGCCATAGTTTCTTGGGGGTTTTAGAGAGGTCTACTTCAGCATCTGATCAAGGTTCTCTACCTTCTTCAAGAGGAAGTAAAAGGAGTTAGTTTCTCTGCCTTCTTTTAAAGGAAGCAAAATGAGTTGGGTTCTTTGCCTCACCTGGGTTGGTGGAAAGGAGGGTTGTACAGGCTTCTCCACCTTGTTGTGGGGGCAAAAGGAGAAAGTTGAGTTTAGGGAAATTCTCAGAGGGCACCTCTAGGGAGTGGATGTAGGTTGAGTTGATTGAACTATTATAAATTTTTGTGTTCTTTATAAATGCTTCCGCATATAATTTCTGCACTTTGTTTTCTGTGGTGAACTTTGGTTTAAGTTTATGTTTTGATTAAATTTTTTTAAAAATACCAATTCATCCCCCTCTTAGTTAGCCTTGGGACTAGTTCATTAGGGCTTGACATTCCTGTCGAACTTTCAAATGGTCTTAGAGCAGGATTCATAAAATCAAGTTTTTGAAAACTTTTAAATTTTGATTCATTACTATCTTTGGTAATCATAATACAATGGAAGAATAATTTATTACATGACCACCTTTGTTTGACAATATTCTTTTTTATTTTTGGAAAAATTACATGTCTACTTTTTTACAATCAATTGACTATCGCATGTGGATGCTTGTTAAGGATGGTTATACACCACAGTCACATGAAATTAATAGCATTAAAACTAAACTTCCTTTTATTGAATGGACTTTTGATGAAAGAGATTTAGCATAATTTAATGTGAAATGTTTGAACTATTTTTTCTGTGCTTTGAAATCTGAAGATTATATGTGTGTTTCAACTTGTGCAACTGGTAAAGAAATTTGGGATAGATTGTGTATTACTTATGAAGGAACCAATGAGGTTAAGCAATCTAAATTGAATATTTTGTTGCATGACTACGAATTTTTTTGTATGAAACCGTTTGAATCAATTTCTGCCATGTATACTAGGTTTACTCAAATTGTCACCTCATTATATACTTTAGGAAGGGAGTTAACTAATTATGAAAGAGTCAATAAAATTTTGAATACTTGCCTTCTTTTTTTGATGCTAAGATTACTAAAATTACTAAATCTAAATATTTGAATACTTATTTTGTTGATAATTTACTTGGATCACTCATTGCTTACGAGCAAAGGGTGAATCAAAGACAACTTGATACAAGTGAGCGAAAGAAGGAGAAAATTGTGGCACTAAAGGCTAATAACATAGACAATAATTCTTCCGGATCTAAAAAGCGATGATGTTGCCTTCATCACTTGGTAATTCAAAAGCTTCTAAGGAATAACAACAAAATCATTAGAAGTGAAAAAAATGTAAGGATAGCAAAAACTTTAAAAGTTCTTCTGAACTTATTTTCTATGAATGCAGGAAGCCTACACATGTCCTATACTTAAGGAGCACCCAAGCAAGGAGAAGGTTGAGGAGAAACCCAAATACATGAAGGACAAGAAGCAGTACCAAAAGGCTTTCTAAATAGAATCTGTATTTAACTCATTTGAGACTGAAGCTGAAGAGGATATAACAAACTTGTGCTTAATGGGTGATCATTTTGGTCAATCTGATCAAGAAGAGGTATGTGAATCAACCTATGATCAATTACTTGAAATTTGTGTGAAAATTCATGCATCATATAAGAAACCTAAGAAATCTCATGCTAGTTTGAAATTGGAGTTTTTTAATTTGGAAAAGAGCATGAAAGTTTAAGTAAAGAACACACTCAACTTGATAGCAATCACATATATTTACTTGATGAGTTTGATGATTTAAATAAAAAACATTTTGAATAAATTATTGATCATGATTGTTTGAAAGCATCCAACACCTCACTTGAATCTGATCTTAAAACTTATATTGAAGAATTTGAGCATAAAGAGCACTATTTGAATGTTGATAATGCTAGTTTAGAAAGTGCTAACTTGAGGTTTAAAGCTAAAATGAATACATTAGAGAGAAGTTGGAATACATCAACACATGATCTAAAGCAAAAACCTAGAAAGAGGCATTATAACCCGAACAGATTAGTAAATCCTTTTCCTAGAGTTATATGTTTTTCATGTGGTATGCTAGGACATATTTCACATACTTACACTATTCACCATAGTACACATTGGGTATGGAGACCCAAACTATATAATTCATAGCATAACACACTTGTATTGCATTCCTCTTTTCATAAAAAGGGACCCAAACCTGTTTGTGTTCCGAAATCTGACATTTGATAATTTTGTAGGTAAGCTCTCACCAAAGACCTCGTGAGAGCATGTGGTACTTGGACAGCGGAGACTCCCGGCTCATAATTGCATAAACTTGCTGCTTAAATAAATTCTAAATTGCATGTTTACTACTCTATTGATTGTTATTATTTTTTATTTTAGTTTTGAGTTATCTTGTTATGTTATTTTATAGTAATTTCATCTCTTTTATTTTTATTTATGTTTATTAATTTTTTTCTTATTTTTGCTCATTACTGAAATGATACTTTGCACCTTATTTTTATTTTTTGATAATTTATAGTCAATGTTTTGACATCTCGATATTAGTTAAAGTGAGAAACACCGTTGATTGTATCTCTCCCTCTAATCTCTTCTAGCGGTATAATTTTCTTTTCTAAACAATAGTCTATCTCAAATTAATAACTAGACTTTGCAATTGAAATCTTTTCTATCTTGCTACAGTAATCTATCTTATATATATAATGTTCAAATACTTTTATATTAATTTCAAATTCTTTGAAATTTTGTTGTTACATTTATCATATAAATTTGATTCTATTTTTTGGTTTATTCTTCACTTTATTAGAGAGCGAGTTTTTCTTCTCTAATATCTAGAAGATATACTCATAACTAAGAGTTTTTAAGAGTTTTAAAAAAGGGGTCTAGCTTGCAAAAGATGACAAAGGCATAAAATTAGCCCCAAAAAGAAAAGAAAAGTAAAAAGATGCGCAATGGCCCCCAAAAATTGAAAGATACACAAAGTGTATCAAAAATCAAAAGATGCACAAAGTGTGTCAATCAATTTACAAGAGGCATAAAATGAGCCAACAAAAAACAAGCTTCCCTCTCTTTCAAACCTTTAAAATTTTAGAGGACTTCATGTATCACTTGATATTTTCAAAGGCTTCATTTCAAATTTCTTGATTGTGACAAATTACTTTGGTATATTATTCTATAAGATATTTTTCTAGAACCATGTTTTGAACAAATATCTTTTTTCTTATCCAATTAGTTTGTTTTGAGTTAGGTCTTTGTTTTCAAAAGACGATTTTGCCCTGAGAGAAGTCCGAGTTAGGGTTAACAGGATTGAATATTCTACCATTTTTAGATTTTGACGATGTTAACTCATTGGTCTTACAAGTCGTTAAATTCAATCACTTGGAGTATTTATCATATTCGTGCCTTATTTAAAAAAAAATTAAAAAAATTAAAAAATAATAAAAAATTTCATATTTTTGTTTCTTTTTTTTTGTCTCTTCGTTTCTGTCTTTTTTGTATTTTAACTTTATCTTTTACTGGTATTTTTATGCCTTCTCTAATCATCTACATTCATCTCTTAAATTTGATTTTTTTTGTCCCATCATCTTGGATGATTTTTCTATCATCCTGGATGATGCATTCAATCCACTCTTAACCTTTCATTTGATGGCTGATATGTTTTCTCTGTTCATCATCATCTTGGATGAAACTTTATCGTCCTGAATGATCTGATCATATCCTACTTTGTTTATTGTGATCGGCCCGGACAATCCTATTCATCCTAGATGATGTTCTTAAATCTTTGCTCAATTATGGGTAATCGGCCCATACGATCCACTTGTTCATCCTGGATGACACACATGGAAATACATTTAAAAACATTTTAAATTTTTCTGGTATGATAATTTATTGATGATCATTCTGAATGATCCACCTATTCATCCTAGATGATACACGAGGCAATGCTTTAAACATTTTAAATTTGGTTGGTATGATCCATTATTGTGCATCATCCTGAATGATCTACCTAATCAGCCAGGATGATATTCTTTTTTAACAATCATCCTGCTTGAATCCTCGGGACGATTACCTGTATCTTGTCATCATGGATGATATATGATCGTCCTGGATGACTTTACTACCTTTTTGACGAATCATCCTAGACGCAATTATTGAACCTGAACATCCTGGATGATTCTACAATCATCCTGGATGATTCTACGATCATCCTGGATGATTTGTTTGATTCTTTTTAAATCGTGGATTACAATCATTTTTTCGCACTCAACTCTCTTTCAATCCTTCTAGCACTCACTGTTTCTCTATTTTCCTGATTATGGCCGATGGAAAGAGGTCTCGCATGCCTTATGGAAGCTCATCGAGGAAAAATTTGGACCCTCATTTCACGGAGGCAGTTGATCAAGCTGCCTATTTGAGGTACAAGATAGTCGGGATCACTATATCTCAGAATGTCAACCCGCACATTCTTTCCTATCCTGTCCTTGATCTGTTTGCTCACACTACTCTCACTTTTCTTCTTATTCTTACTATTTCATTTAATTCGTAGTTATTGTCTGAGTTTTTTGCTAGCCTTCACATCAATTCCTCCTTTACTTCTTTTCAGTCCTATATGAATAGACATCCAGTCAAAATTACATATTAAAACTATCAAGAACTCCTACACTGTCTACCAAAGGAGTAAAACTCTATACCCTATGTTCCGATCCTGACCACAATTAGGATCTGGCCAATCACTTTTTAAGGAACACCAATACTCTCTTTCATATTGGAGAGTCTATTAGCTTACTCAAAGATGCTAGGATAATCCAACATGTCCTTCGCACTTCTATTCTTCCAAAAGCTGGTGATCGCATTCATATTACTCCACTCCTTTTAATCACCACTTTTACATTTTGGCCCATCATAAATTTAATGCCTCTGATTTGATTTTTCAATATATTGAGCATCTGACTAGTATTCACAATCCAGGACATAGAAGGAAGCCCAATCTTGCCCTAGGGCAAAATATAGCCTATGTCCTAGAATCCAAATACAACCTCCAATATCCTGCGCCACCAAACTTTTAGCTTACCTTCTACTCAACTAACTCCTTCCATGTTCTTCATAGTACTCATCTCCAACTAGGGCACGAGGAAGCTGAGGGAGATGAGGAGGAGGCAGCTCATGCACTTATTCCTGCACATGCTCCGCTCTGCTAGTACTCTCAGCTAGATCAGCTGGTGGAGCGATTCAACCAGTAGGAGATACGGTTCAGACCTATGTTGTTGTATATGAGCATCAACATACTGAGGACGTTGCTCTCTTTGACTCTTACGTGGCTCACCAGCAAAACCAGCATGACCAAGAAATGGCTTAGTTTGGGGAGCAGTTTGTGACTCTTTCCAGTTACTTTCAGCCATAACCACCACCACCACCTCCTCCTTTGAATAATCAGGGGCCATCTTTCTTTTAGTCTATCTTCATTGTTTTAGTCTTCTCCTATTTTTCAGTTTATGTGTTATTTTTTTTTCTCCCCTCCTTTTTGAAATGTCAAAAGGTGGAGTAGCTGTATTGTTTTAGTTTATACTATTTTTTTAGTGTTGTACTATTTTTTCTGATGTGTTTTTATGTTGGATAGTTGAACTATATTTTTCCTTACATCATTTCCATTAAACTATTTTGAACGGCTTTAATTATTTTTGTGTTTGCCATCATCAAAAAGGGGGAAATTATTATGAATTTGATTTCAGGAAATAGAATTTTAATGATAACAAACACTTCTATTTCTCTATGACTACCTTGCCAACTAATATTTCATGTCTACAAGATCAAACTATAATTTGAACTAGCTTAAAATTGGGAAGACTATGTCTGAGTCAGTTTGTAAACTTTTCCTTCTCTTGAGCTAATTATAAAATATGTTTCTTGATGCTAAGTAACCTTGTACACACACACTTGGAAAAAATTTTCTTATTGTTTTAGAGTTTTTATTTTTACTCACATCATCCGAGATGATCCAAAAATTGGCCTGGATGATCAGTTAAAAATAAAAATCCTAATTATGGCATCCTAGTTTAGTCATCTATCATTAAGCTCATTATCATGGATGATACTTATATCGGCTGGGACCATATGCTCAAATTAGAAAGAATCAGCCGCCAGATCTATTTTGGAACCTTTTATTTTTAGACATCATCTAGGATATCATCCTTGATGATACAATATAATTATGCCTAAATTAATCTTATAATTAAAGAAAGCAATTAAGGTTTAACTGCTTGATCATATCATCTTAGACGATCGCAGGATCGGTCAGAACGATCAGTTCAAAAACCTTAGTTTTTCCTGGACAACTAAACATTGGCCAGCTTTTATTCAGGGCGATGTTTTGGATGATATGTGCTGAATTGAATTAATCTTCCGGGACGATCGCGAGATCGGCCTGGACGATCAGGTTATGTTTTCATCGTCCAGACATCCTTTCAGTGTGATGTTTTGAATGATATTCAATGATTTGTACTAATCATACAGGATGATATACTATCAGCTTGGACGATATGAATAAAAAACTTTTGATCGTCCCAAATCGTCATTGCTGGTTGAGCTAAATTTGTACTGATCGTACATGATAATATTTGTATCGTCCTAGAGAAAAAGTCGATTTGTTGCTATTAAAAGATATTTCAAAGCTCTTTTATCTAAGACCTCTTATTCCTTTCAAGAGATTATCTTTTACTGCTATCCTGACCTAAGAGAGCCAAGAGGAGAGGGCAAGTAAGGGAGGGAGAGAGAGAGAGAGAGAGAGAGAGAGAGAGAGAGAGGATCTTATGAGGGGGAGTTTATGAGGGGTTTCACAAAGGTTGCTCCAAGTAAGAATTCATCATCATCTTCTCCAGTCATCATTCTTAGTTCCTTGGGAGTTCTAGAGAGGTCTACTTCAACATCTGATCAAGGTTCTTTACTTGCTTCAGGAGGAACCAAAAGGAGTTGAGTTCTTTACCTACTTCTAGAGGAAGCAAAAGTAGTTAGTTTCTTTGCCTCACCTGGGTTGGTGGAAAGGAGGTTTGTACAGGCCTCTCTGCCTTACTGTGGGGATAAAAGGAGAGACACTGAGTTTAGTACAATACTCGAAGGGCACCTTTGGGGAGTGGATGTAAGTAGAGTTGAACGAACCACTATAAATTTCTATGTTCTTTATTATTGCTTCCACATTTAATTTCCGCACTTTATTTTCTATGGTGAACTTTGGTTTAAGTTTGTGTTTTGATTAAAATATTTTTTAAAATATCAATTAACCCCCCCATCTTAGGACTAGTTCATTATGGCTTAACATCCCTAATTTAAGTGGTATCAGAGCGGGATTCATAAAATTGAGTTTTTGAAAACTTTTGAATTTTGATTCATAGCTAACTTTGGTAATCATAATACAACAGAATGATATTATATTACACGACCACCTTTATTTAACAATATTCCTTTTGATTTTTGGAAAACATGCATGTCTACTTTTTTTACAATCGATTGACTATCGCATGAGGATGCTTATTAAGGATGATTATAGACCACCGTCATGTGAAATTAATAACATTAAAACTAAACTTCCTTTTACTAAATGGACTTTTGATGAAAGAGATTTAGCACAACTTAATGTGAAATATTTAAACTATTTTTTCTATGCTTTGAAATCTGAAGATTATATGCTTGTTTCAACTTGTACAACTGGTAAATAAATTTGGGATAGATTGTGTATTATTTATGAAGGAACTAATGAAGTTACGCAATCTAGATTGAATATTTTGTTGCATGACTATAAACTTTTTTTTATAGATCCTTCTAAATTAATTTCTAACATGTATACTAGGTTTACTCAAATTATCACCTCATTGCATGCTTTAGGAAGAGAGCTAACTAATCATGAAAGAGTCAATAAAATTTTGATATGCTTGCCTTCTTATTTTGTTGCTAAGATTACTTCAATTATTAAATCTAAATATTTGAATACTTTTGATAACTTACTTGGATCACTCATTACTTATAAGCAAGGGGTGAATCAAATACAACTTAATGCAGGTGAGCGAAAAAAGGAGAAAATTATGGAACTGAAGGCCAATAACACACATACTAATTCTTCCAAGTCTGATAGTGATGATGTTACCCTCATCACTAGGCAATTCAAAAGTTTTCTAAGGAAGAACAACAAGTATCATCAGAAGTGTAAAAAAAGTAAGGATTATAAAAACTTTAAAATTTCTTCTAATCTTATTTGCTATGAATGTAGGAAGCCTGGACATAACAAAGTTTATTGTCCTACACTTAACTATCACCCAAGAAAGTAGAAGTGTGAGGAGAAACCCAAATACAAGAAGGATAAGAAGTAGTACCAAAAGGCTTTCTAGGTGGATTCTACATCCGACTCATCTGAGACTGAAGCTGAAGAGGAGATAATAAACTTTTGTTTAATGGGTGATCGTCTTGGTCACTCTAATCAAGAAGAGATATATAAACTAACATATAATCAATTACTTGAAATTTGTGAGAAAATTCATGCATCATATAAGAAACTTAAGAAATCACATGATAGTTTAAAATTAGAGTCTTTGAATTTACAAAAAGAGCATGAAAGTTTAAGTAAAGAAGACACTCAACTTGATAGCAATCACATGTCTTTACTTGATGAGTTTGATAATTTAAATAAAAAGCATTCTAAATAGATTGTTGAGCATGATTCTTTGAAAGCATCCTACACCTCACTTGAATCTGATTTTAAAACTTATATTAAAGAATCTGAGCATAAAGAGTACTATTTAAATGTTAATAATGCTATTTTAGAAAGTGTTAACTTGAGCTTTAAAGCTAAATTAAATACACTTGAGAGAAGTTGACATACATCAACACTTGATCTAAGGCCAAAATTTAGGAAGAGGCATTATAACCCAAACAGATTAGTAAATCCTTTTCCTGGCATTAGATATTTTTCATGTTGTATGTTATGACACATTTCACACACTTGCACTATTTACTGTAGTACACATTGGGTGTGGAGACCCAAACTGTATGATTCACAGCATAATACACATGCATTACATTCCTCTTTTCATAAGAAGGGGCCCAAACCTGTTTGGATTCCTAAATCAAATATTTGATGATTTTGTATGTAAGCTCTCACCAAAGACCTCGTGAGAGCATGTGGTACTTAGACAGCAGAGGCTCGCGGCTCATAATTGCATAAACTTGCTGCTTAAATAAATTATGAATTGCATGCTTACTACTCTATTGATTGTTGTTATTTTCTATTTTAGTTTTGAGTTAGCTTTTTATGTTATTTTATAGTTGTTTCATCTCTATTATTTCTCTTTTTATTTATTAGTTTTTTCTTATTTTTTTGGTCATTACTGAAATGATACTTTGCACCTTTTTTTTGTTTTTTGATAATTTGTAGTCAATGTTTTGACATCTCTAAATCAGTTATAAAGGGAGAAACACCATTGATTGTTTCCCTCCCTCTAACCTCTTCTAGCAGTATAATTTTCTTTTCTAAATAAAAGCCTATCTCAAATTAACAACTAGACTTTGCTATTGAAATCTTTTCTATCTGAGTTGACGGCGGATGATTGTCGGCTCTTCGCCGGCGATTATCTGATGGAGGATCGTGTTGCTTCTTTAGAGGACAATGTGTCGTCGAAGGTTTTGATTAAACTCCGACAAGATCAGAATGCTGATGTTGAGATTTTACAGCAATCTCGGTTGGAAAAACCTCCATTGGTTAAGGAAAATAGAGTTGGTAAGAATTTCTTAAATTCTATCCATATAGGTAGTATGCCTTTGATGAAACGTCAAGGGGCATTGGTGATCAAAGAAAATACAGAACTAGCGCCTAAAGAGGTTAAATATGTGGAAGGCAAAGGAAAGTCTGTAGCTATCTCAGAAGATTTGGTTACTCCTAAAAGTTTGAAACAGTCCATGATTCCATTTGATAATTCTGAGTCAATGTCTGGTATGAAAATTTTTTATAATCATTTTGTGAATTCGAATGCAATCCCTGGACTTTGTCGCAGTGTGAAAAATGAAGATTCTCAAAATTTGGTTAACAACAATGTTCATTCTGGTTTCAAAAAAGCAAATCCATCAGATGGAGTTAAGGTGACTGAAGAATTGCCTAGCTTGGTAGGTTCTGGTCCTAAGAATCCGTGCGGTAGAAAGCCATACATTAAGTTGGACTTCAATGAAAGTGACATGCTTTTATGGGATGATGGAAAAGTTGTGAAGTTAAATGCAGATTTGGAGGAGTTGAATTCTAAGAAGTTGTCCAAATCCTTGGTTATTAAAATTTTTGGGAAGAACTTACCTCCTCACATGGTTTCTTGGGAATTAAGAAAATAGTGGAAACAATTTGGCCAATTCCATTTTACTATGCTAGGTAGAGGATGGTTTCTTTGCTCATTCTCTTCAGAGGAAATGGTGGAAGCAGTCCACTCTGGAGGACCGTGGTTTGTGAATGATCATATAGTAGGAATGGAAAGGTGGTCTCCCAAATTTAATTCTTCTTCAACTGATAGACTTTCTTCTCCTATTTGGATTAGAATGCCACACCTTCCTTTACAATGTTGGGATGAGAAGAACATAGCTTGTATTGCTTCAAGAATAGGAACTCCTATCATGCTAGATGGAAATTTGTTTCAATGGGAAAGAAGAGAATTTGCTAGAGTATGTGTGAGAATCCAACTTGATCAACCTCTTCCTTTAGGCGTTTTGGTTGATAGCATGGGAGGAAGATTCTTTCCACAAGTGGAGTATGAAAAGATATCAAACTTTTGTTTTATTTGTGGGAAGATAGGGCATGTGGAGAAAGAATGTGAGCCCTTGGAAGTTATTCATAAAGAAGGGGAGATTACTACTAAAGCTGCTAAAGTGAAAGATTCAAGTAGAGATCAAGCTGTCCATAAAGAAGCTGCTTATGGCCCATGGATTCTGGTTAACAACAACAAGAAGAAGAGGGTTCCATTTAAAAGCAATAAATGGATCAATCCAAATTATTCCAGATTGGTTAAAAAACCTATTGTTAAAGAGGATGCTGCTGTTAAAAGTAAATCTGGAATAAAATCTGATATTGGTAAAGAAATTTAGGATTTACCAAAGAAAACTCTGCTCTCTGGCCAGCAGCTTGAAGATGGGGAATTCATTCCAAATTTGTCTCAAAACTTCAACTCATTGGGGAAGGGATGCTTGCAAACTCAGGTATATCCTATGGGATTGTTTGCGAACTCAAGTAGTCCCTATCAAGATTCAGATGGCAAGATTCATGAACTTAAAAACAAGCATATGGGTATACATAACCCGTCTGTTGTGTTAGAAGCAGCTGAAGCAGCTGAAGGAAATTCTGTGCAGGAGAAAGTATCAACTCTGAAGATCATTATAAGGAAAACTGCTACATATAAAGGTGAAGAGGATCTCTATGGCAATAACAAATTTTCTATTCTTCACATTGTTAATGAAGAAGAAAATTTGGTACAGTTGAAGGATAATTCTTTGATAGCAAGGGAGGAAAAAGAAATGGATCAAGATGGAAATTTTGATCGAAAGGAATTGGTGGAGAAGCCAGCTCATGGTGAAGTAAAATTCAAATTACAAAAATAATTAAAGTCTTTGGGAAACAATTCTTTGAAATCTAAAACAAGGAAGGGTGATGCCAAGAGTGTTTGTGGTGGGTCTAATCCTACAACAATGAAGAAATGAGTTCCCTTATATTTTGGAATTGTAGGGGGGCTAGGAAAGTGGTGGCCTCCAGGTATTTGAAGGAAATTGTGAAGGATAATGATGCTTTGTTTGTGGGACTTATGGAAACCAAAGTTCAATCTATGGATCCTTTGGAAATTAAAAAATTTGTTGGTGATAAATGAGACTCTTTTCTATACCCGGCTACTGGGCTTTCAGGTGGTATACTAGTTTGTTGGAGACAAGACTTGGCAAATTTTGAAGTTATTGAAGCTAATGAACAAGTAGTATTGGGAAGGCTTAAAATCAATAATAATCTATCTTGGATGGTTGGCACGGTATATGGAAGCAGGGAGAACAGTAAAAGGAAAATGCTTTGGAGCAACCTGGAAAGTCATCTTGATGGCAAAATTCCATGTATTATAGGGGGAGATTTTAATTGCATAACTTCCCAAAGTGATAAAAGAGGTGGTAAGAAGTTTGTACTATCACAAGGTTCACAAGATATGTTTTCTTTTATGAATAGAGAGGATCTTCATGAAGTTGGCCATGTGGGTCCGAAATACACTTGGTGCAATAATAAAATGGGAGGAGGAAGGATTTTGGAAAGGCTTGACCGGTGCCTTCTTAATTGTGCAGCTTTAAACCTTATTCAAACGTCAATGGTTAAGCACCTAGCAAGGATTGCATCGGACCATTGTCCTATTTCTATCAATATCTTGGTTAAGAAGGCTACAAATAGAAGAGGTATTAGGTTTGAAGACACTTGGCTATCTTATAAAGCATCTTACTCAGTGGTTCGGGCTTCATGGAATAAGAATGCTAAAGGTATGGTTTTTGAAATTTTAAATTCTAAATTTAAAAGGACCTTGAGATCCTTATTCTTTTGGAGTAGAGGAAAACATAAAAATCTGTTAGAAACCAAGGAGAAGCTAAAAAAAAATCCTGGAGTTACAAGAGGAAGAAATCAGTATGCCTACCAGAGCTGAAACTTTGTAATCTAAAAGCTAAAGTTGTTGAATTCAACAACACATTGGGCATGTTAAGTATGTGGTGGAAGCAAAGAGCAAAAATTCAATGGCTAAAAGATGGAGATTCTAACTCCAAATTCTTTCACGTGTATGCATCAGCAAGGAGTAATTCTAATAGAATAAACTACGTGAAGAATGAGGAAGGGCTCCTGTGTGAAGACAAGCATAGTATTGAAGAGGTTTTTATAAAAATTTTCAGCTGTAAATGGAAGGCAAGGAACTATTGTTTAGATAGATGGCCGGTATCTACAAAGAAATTGGATGAAGAAGACTGTGAAATTCTATGTAAAGAGTTTACTTTGAAAGACTTGGAGGATGTCATCTCAAAATTGGGATCTAATATTTCCCCAGGTATTGATGGCATAACATACTCTTTTTTTAAATCCTATTGGCCTATCATTAAGCTAGATGTACGGGCTGCTATTAAAGATTTCTTTGATTCGGGATCTCTTTGTCCTAAATGGAAGGAAACCAGTGTGGTTTTAATTCCAAAGGTAGATTCTCCTTTGCATCCGGCTAACTACCGTCCCATCAGCTTGTGTAATGCCATTTACAAATTAGTGGCAAAAATGATCTTAAATAGGATGAGCTTCTTATTCCCTAAAATTATTTCTATGGAACAAAATGCTTTTATTAAAGGAGGTCTATTTCAGACTATATTCTTCTAGCTCAAGAATTGTTTAATAAATTTAGACATTCTAAAGCTAAAAAAGGTTTGGCTGCTATCAAAGTAGATATGGAAAAAGCCTATGATAGTATGTGTTGGGCTAGTTTGGAAAAAGTGATGGAGTGGTTTGGTTTCCCTAAGGCTTTTTATAAGCTAATTTTGGAATGTGTTCTAAGTCCAAAATTTTCTATTTTGATAAATGGTGAAAGTTCTAATTGGATTGAGGCTGGGTGTGGATTTAGACAAGGTTGTCCTTTGTCTCCATACCTTTTTATCATGTGTTCTCAACTTTTGATGGAAGAATTGGGGAAAATTGGAGACAGAATTTGTATTAAAGTTAATTCTAATGGCCCTATTATTTCACACTTGATGTATGCTGATGATGTCATGATTTTCTCTAGAGCAAATAAGAATGTATGAAGAAGGTGGACATTATCCTAAAGAAATATTGCAGTTGGATAGGACAAAAAGTTAACTTGCTTAAATCTGCGGTTTTATTTAGTAAAAAGATGAAAAAAGGAGAATGCAAATCTCTTCTGCAAATTATTAATATGAGGATGGTAAATAAAATGGAATATTTGGGAGTAAAGATTACTCTTAGAAGACTTGTTAAATCTGATTTCAGCAAAATCATTAGTAAAACAGCGGCCAAGAAGAACATTTGGGGTACAAAATTCATTTCTCTTGTGGGTAAAGTTTCTTTGATCAATGCTTCAATCCTTTATTTACCGACCTTTCTATCCAGTCATACTTTTATCCCTTTGGGGATATTATATGAGGTAGAGAGAATGTGTAGAGATTTCCTGTGGAATAAGAGAGATGGAAACTATGGCATGCATTATGTCTCTTGGAGAACTTTATGTAAACCAAAAAATAAAGGAGGATATGGGTTAGTCTCTGGCTGAGAGATTGGGTCCTTTGAGATCCAAACATGATTTGAATTTTATTACTAAACCAGATAACATTCTTAGTAAAGTATTAAGTATTATGGGATGGTGATAGCACTAGTGGCTGCTCTAATACTTGGAAGATCATTTAAAATGGTGCAAAATTCTTACTTCATGTAATGAGATGATTGATTTCTAATGGAGAATATGTCGACACTTTCAAAGATATGTGGATTATGTATAAAACATTAGACAAATGGCCAACTTATGTAACTGTTATCGGCTCAGAATTCAGTCAAGTCTCAGATTTTATCACAGGAGGGAATTGGAATCTCGAGAAACGGAAGCTTTGTTTTGGAGAATTTCTCATCCAATTGATTATGTCTATTCCTATTCATACTGAATGTAGTGAAGATAAGCTGGAATGTATTTTCAAGTTACCTGTGAAATCAATTCCAGCGGTTGCTTATGAGAAAATTTTTAAAGATTTCAGTGAAGATGTCAATTATAAATGGAGAAAGAGACTGAGGTTAAAACCAAAGATAGACATGTTTTGGTGGAGAATAAGTTTGAATAGTATTCCAACAATTGAATTTTTAACTTACAAAAGGCTTGCTGAAAACGAATGTTGTCCGAGAGGTTGCTTGGAATTGGAAAATTTAGACCATGTGATGTCCAAGTGTGTTCTGATCAAAGGGGTATTAAAATTACTATCTGATTGGCATTTTAATATACCTGAGTTTGATTCTTTATCAGAGTGTTATCTTCTATTATCTAAACTTTCTTCCTCTAATCCTTTTTTGGGAAATCTGCTATGTTCTGTAATTTTCTACTGCTGGAATAGTAGAAATAAGCTAGTTCATGGAGGAATTGACAATAGTTGGTCAGCCATTGCTTCTAGATCTGTGATACAGATTGTATCTTCATTTGATTCTGGTTTAATCCAAGAAAACTGGGATGCTAATCAGCTTTTTAAGCTGTCTCAATCTTCTTGGCATCCTTCTCCCCCGGGTTGGATCAAGGTAAATGTGGAAGCTTCAGTTTTTCACAATAATTCCACCGGTATTGGAGGTGTTTTCAGGGACTACAAAGGGCGTGGTATTGTAGCTTTTGGTATTCAAAGTCTTCATTGGGATTCTTCTCAAATGGAATTATTAGCCATTCTTTCTTGTAGAGATTTCATACAAGATTGGATGCTAGAAGCCAAAGGTATTATTATTGAAGGTGACAATTCTAATGTCATCAAAAATTTCAGAATGCCTTTAAAAAACTGATGATTGTTGAAGATTTTTTAAAACCAAAGGATTTAGATTTTCTTCTTAATTTTAAGCTTTTTTATTTTTCTTTGACTAATAGAAATTGTAATAAGTTAGCACATTATTGTGCTAACCTTGCCCATTTTTCTTCCTTCTTTTGGGATGATTTTTCTAGGGATAAAGTTCCTTCTTCTTTTCTAGATTTGATGAAGGAAGAATCTTCTTGTAAGTGATTGGTAATAAAATCATTGCTATTAGCATTTCTTCAAAAAAAAAAAGAAACCTTTTCTATCTTGTCATAATAATCTATCTTATATATATAATATCCAAAATCTTTTATATTACTTTCAAATTATTTGAAATCTTGTTGTTGCATTTATCATATAAATTTGATTCTATTTTATGGTTTATTCTTCCCTTTATTAGAGAGTGATTTTTTTTCTCTAATATCTAGAAGATATACTCACAACTAAGAGTTTTTAAGAGTTTTGCAAAAGGGGTCTAGCTTGCAAAAGATGACAAAGGCATAAAATTAGCCCCAAAAAGAAAAGAAAAGTAAAAGGATGCACAATGACCGCCAAAAATTGAAAGATATACATAGTGTATCAAAAATCAAAATATGCACAAAGTGCGCCAATCAATTGTCAAGATGCATAAAATGAGCCCACAAAAAGCAAGCTTTCCTCTCTTTTAAACCTTTAAAATCTTAGAAGAATTTATGTGTCACTTAATATTTTCAAAGGCTTGATTTTAAATTTCTTGATTGTGACAAATTACTTTGGTATATTATTCTATATGATATTTTTCTAGAACCAAGTTTTGAACGGATCACTTTTTTCTTATCTAATTAGTTTGTTTTGAGTTAGGTCTTTTATTTTTAAATGATAATTTTTCCCTGAGAGAAGACCGAGCTAGGGTTAACAGGATCGGATATTCTACCATTTTAAGATTTCAATGATGTTAACTCATTGGTTTTACAAGTCTTTAAATTCAATCACTTGGAGTATTTATCATATTCATGCCTTATTTTTTAAAAAAAAATTAAAAATTAAAAAATAAAAAAAAAATTCTTAATTTTGTTTCTTTTTTCATCTCTTCTTTTCTATCTTTTTTTTTTTATTTTAACTTTATCTTTTACCGGTGTTTTTGTGCCTTCTTTAATCATCTACATCCATCTCTTGAATTTTTTTTGGTCCCATCATCCCGGATGATTTTTTTATCATCTTGGATGACGCATTCAATCCACTCCTAACCTTTCATATGATGTCTGATATGTTTTCTCTATTCAGCATTGCCCTGGATGAAATTTAATCATCTTGGACGATTTGATCGTATCCTATTTTTCTTTTTGAGATCAGCTTGGATGATCCTCTTCATCTTGGACGATGTTCTTAAATCTTTGCTTAATTATGGGTAATCGGCCTATACGATCCACCTTTTTATCCCGGATGATACACATGGAAATACATTTTAAAACCTTTAAATTTATCTGGTATGATCAATTAATGATGATCATCCCGGATGATCCATATATTCATCCTGGATGATACACGTGGCAATGGTTTAAATGTTTTAAATTTGGTCGGTATGATCCATTATTGTGCATCGTCCTAGATGATCCACCTGATCTGCCAAGACAATATTCTTTTTCAATGGTCATCTGGCTTGACTCCTCGGGATGATTGCCTGTGTCTTATCATCCCAGATGATATCTGATTATCTTGGACAACTTTACTGCCGTTTAGACCAATAGTCTCGAACGCAATTATTGAACTTGATTGTCTTGGATGATTTTGCGATCGTCCTGGATGATCCATCAAATCCTTTTTAAACTGTGGATTGCAATCGTTATTTCTCACTCAACTCTCCTTTAATCCTTATAGCACTCCCTGTTTCTCTATTTTCCTAATTATGGCTGGCAGAAAGAGGTCTTGTATGCCTTCTGGCAGCTCATCGAAGGTAAATCTGGACCCTCATTTCACGGAGGTGGTCGATCAAGCCGCTTATCTGAGGTACAAGATAGTTGGGATCACTATATTCTGGACTATCAACCCGCACATTCTTTCCTATCCTATCCTCAATCTATTTGCTTATACTACTCTTACTTTCCTCCTACTCTTACTATTCCATTTAATTCAGAGTTACTGTTTGAGTTTTTTGCTATCCTTTATATCAATTCCTCTTTTACTTCTCTTCAGTCTTATGTGAATAGATGTCCAATTGAAATCATATATTAGGACTATCAAGAACTCCTGCAACTGTCTACCATAGGAGACAAACTCTATACCCTATATTCTGATCCTAACTATGATTGGGCTTTGGCCAATAACTTTTTAAGGAATACCAATACTCCCTTTCACGTGGAGAGTCTAGCACATTACTCAAAGATGCTAGGATAATCTAACATATCCTTCGCACTAATATTCTTCCAAAAGTTGGTGATCTCATTTATATCACTCAACTTCTTTCGATCATTATTTTTTACATTTTGTCTGATCATGATTTTAATGCCTCTGATTTGATTTGTTGATACATTCAGCATTTGACAAGTATTTGTTATCCAAGACATAGGAGGAAGCCTAATCTTACCCTAGGACATGTCATTGCCTATGTCCTAGAATCTAAATACAACCTCCAATATCCTACCCCACTAAACTTTTAGCCTGTCTTCTACTCGAACAACTCTTTCTATATTCTTCACAGTACTCGTTTCCACCCGGGGCACGAGGAAGTCGAGGGAGCTGAGGAGGAGGTAGCTCCTACACCTGTTCCTGTACTTGCTCGATCTTCCATCACTCTCAATTGGATCAACTGGTGGAGCAATTCGATTAGTGGGAGACACAATTCGAGACCTGCATTGCTCCGCAGGAGCATCAACATACTGAGGATGTTGCTTGCTTTTACTCTTACGTGACTTACCAGCGGCACCAGCATGACCAGGATATGGCTTGACTTGGGGAGTTGTTTGGGACTCTTTCCTGTTACTTTCAGCCACAACCACCACCACCACCTCCTCCTTCAGATGATCAGGGGCTATCTTTCATTTAGTCTATTTTTATTATTGTAGACTTCTCCTATTTTTCATTTTATGTGTTGTATTTCTTTTTCCCTCCTTCTTTTTGTGATGTCAAAAGAGGGAGTAGCTATACTATTCTAGTTTATACTATTTTTTGAGGTGTTGTATTGTTTGTTCTATTATGTTTTTATGTTTGATAGTTAAACTGTGTTTTTCTTCATACTATTTCCATTAGACTATTTTGAATTACTTTAATTGTTTTTGTGTTTCTATCATCAAAAAGGGGGAGATTGCTGCAAATCTAATTTCAGGAAATAGAATTTTGATGATAGCAAACACTTATATTTATCTATAACCATCTTACCTACTAATTGAAAGTTCGTTAGGGATGTTAAGCTCTTATGAACTGGCATAAGGCTAACAAAGAGAGAGATGAATTGGATAACTTTAAAACCAAAGATAAAACTCAAACCAAAATCACCACAGAAATCAAACTGCGAAAGAAAATATTGCGGAAGCAATAATAAGAAAAGAACACACCGGATTTATAGTGGTTCGGTCAAACTTTGACCTACGTCCACTCATTGGAGGCACCCTCCAAGTATTGCACTACAAAAGTGTCTCTCCTTTAGCCCCCACAGCTAGGCAGAGAAGCCCTTACAAAATCACTTCCACCTTCCCCGGTGCGGCGGAGTCGCCGGGTCCTTTGACAAAAAGGTGAACTTTTTCTTTGGTGAACTTCCCTCGAGACAAACCTTGAATCCGACAGTATTAAGATGCAAGCCTGTCGGAGAAACCGTGTGGAATCCCCTCCATACTCCCTTGAGTCCCCCCTCACAGGATCTTCTCCCTCTAAAACTTCACCCGTTCCTTACTCCCTTTCAAGCTCTCTCTTCAAGTCTCCCCCATAAGAACGAAACTACAATGGCTGCCAAAGACACTTTACAAAGTGTCATGCCAAGCTTAAATAGAAAAGCTCAAAACGAGCTCATTAATGCAAGTTGCCGACATTATCGCCAATGACGCTAGTTATATCGTCCTGGTCGATCAGTACAAATTTAGCTCATCAGCCCATGACGATGGGACGATCAGAAGAAAATTGGTTACATCGTCCTGGCCGATCTTATAATCGTCCAGGCTGATTAGTTTAAAACCAATTTCAATCTACCAGAGCATCGCCCTGAATTCAAGCTGTCCGAAGTAAATCATCCAGGACATCTTCCCAGTGATCCTACAATCGTCTTGGACGATGTGATCGTATCAATCAACCATTAATGCTTTCCAAAGATACCAGTTCAATTTAGGTATAATTGAGTTAGATCGTCCTGGCCGATAGGAATATTGGCCAGGCCGATTTCCTAAAACAAAGAATTCCTAAACTGATTATGGCGGCTGATTCTTTCTGAATTGAGACTATCATTCTTGTCGATACAGGTATCATCCAGGCCGATCAGCTAATGACGGCTGCCTTAATGAGGATGCCCTAATTAGGGTTTTTATTTTTGGACAGATCATCCAGGATGATATAAATATCATCCAGGACGATATAAATATCATCCCGGATGATGTTACTAAAAATAGATATCTTTAGGGAATAACAGAACATCTTTCAAGTTTACAAATCATCCGGTGTCACACTAAATACAACAGACTCAAGAAAGGAAAAAGAGTACAAATTGACTCAGACCTAGTCTACCCAATCTTGAGCTGATTCCAAATTACAATCCGATCGTGCGAACCTAAAAAGTCAGTACATAAGGCAGTCGTAGAGAAATAAGAATGTTTGCTATCATCAAAATCATAAACCATTGATCCGCAACAATCTCCCCCTTTTTGATGATGGTAAACAATTCAATTTGAATTTTCAAAAAAAAATTCTCCTAATCTCCCCCTCATTAGAATAAACCCTTTTAAAAAAAATAGGGGAGATAAAAAAAAATTTTGTTATTTTTTTTTTTTGAAAAGAAAAAAAAGGGATACAAATTCAACATTACGTTATTTCCTAAAACAGAGAATTCCTAAACTGATTATGGTGGCTGATTCTTTATGAATTGAGACTATTGTCTTGGCCGATACAGGTATCGTCCGGGCCGATTAGCTAATGACGGCTGCCTTAATGAGATGCCCTAATTAGGGTTTCTGTTTTTACACAGATCGTCCAGGACGATATAAATATCATCCCGGATGATGTTACCAAAAATAGAAATCTTTAGGGAACAACAGAACATCTTCCAAGTTTATAAATCATCTGGTGTCACACCAAATACAATAGACTCAAGAAAGGAAAAAGAGTACAAACTGACTCAAACCTAGTCTACCCAATCTAGAGCTAATTCCAAATTGCAGTCCGATCGTGTGAACTTGAAATGTCAGTACATAAGGTAGTCGTAGAGAAATAAGAATGTTTGTTATCATCAAAATCATAAACCATTGATCCGCAACACAAATATTTTAGGTCCACAAGATCAAACTGCAATTTGAACTAGCTCAAGATTGGGAATACTATGTTTGAGTAATTTTATAAACATTTTATTTTCTTGAGTCAATTGAAAATGATGTGGTTCCTAATGCTAAATAACCTTGCACACACACACTTAGGAGAATTTTTTGACTGTTTTAGAGTTTTCTATTTTTGCTCACATCATGTAGGATGATCCAAAAATTGGCCTAGACGTTAAGTTAAAAATAGAAACCCTAATTAGGGCATCTTGGTTAAGGCAGCCATCATTAAGCTCATCATCCTAGATAATACTTGTATTGGTCGGGACGATAGGCTCAAATTAAAAAGAATCAGTCGCCAGATCTATTTAGGTAGCTTTTATTTTTAGACATCATCTAGGACATCATCATGAATGATGCAACATAATTATGCTTAAATTAATCTAGTAATTAAAGAAAGCAATTAAGGTTTGATTGCTCGATTATATCATCCTGGACGATCGCAGGATCGACTAGGATGATCAATTCAAAAACCTTAGTTATTCTTGGATGACCAAACATCAGCCAGTTTCTATTCATGGCGATATTATGAATGATATGTGCTAAATTGAACAAATTATCGGGGATGATCGCGAGATCGGCCTGGAGGATCAGGTTATTTTTCCATTATGCAGACATCTATTCAATGTGATGTTCTAGATGATATTCAATTATTTGTACTAATCATATAGGATGACATACCAACAACCTGGACGATATGAACAAAAACCTTTTCATCATCCCAATTCGTATTTGCTGATTGAGCTAAATTTATAATGATCTGCAGGATGATAAAGATAGTTTGTTGCAATTTAGAGCTATTTTGAAGCTCTTCTATTTAAGACCTATCATTCCTTTCAAGATATTATCTTTTGCTATTGTCCTAACCTGGGAGAGCCAAGAAAAGAGGGAGAGCAAGGGAGAGAGAGAGGGGATCTTGTGAGGGAAAGTTTGTGAGGGGTTTCACAAAGGTTTCTCTAAGAAAGGATCCATCGTCGTCTTCTCCAGTCGTCATCCTTAGTTCCTTGGGTGTTCTAGAGAGGTTTACTTTAGCATTTGATCAAGGTTCTCTACCTGCTTCAGGAGGAAGCAAAAGGAGTTGGGTTATTTACCTGCTTTTGGAGGAAGAAAAAGGAGTTGGGTTCTCTGCCTCACCTGGTTTGGTGGAAAGGAGGTTTGTACAGGCTTCTCCTCCTTACTGTGGGGGCAAAATGAGAGACACTAAATTTATTGCAATACTCAAGGGCGCCTTCGGGGAGTGGACGGAGGTCGAGTTGATCGAACCACTATAAAGTTAAGTGTTCTTTATTATGGCTTCCGCATTTAATTTCCGCACTTTATTTTCTATGGTGAACTTTGGTTTAAGTTTGTATTTTGATTAAAAGATTTTTTTTAAATACCAATTCACCCCCCTCCCCCCCTCTTGGTTAGCCTGGGACTAGTTTATTAGAGCTTAACATCCCTGATGATCTTTTATTATAGTACACAACATCCTGCTGAGGGTGCTGGCCTTATAGATCATCACAATAATCAGGCCAAGTCAACCATAGTCTGCTGCCAACACCTACAACACTGTGGCTAACTAATGTTTGGACATCTATATGAAGATATAATATGAGATCAACATCCCATAATGTAATGCTCATCTCACCTACAAGTAAATGAAATGAGTTTGTCTATGGGGACCAGTGCTCCACCAAAGCTGACAACATATTATGACCATTCTCCTAATGTATCATAGCTAACTCACATAATCCAATTTTAACATCTGAAACTATTCCATAAACCTCGAACAATTTATTGGCTAATAAGTAGATGAGAGGCAGCTTTTAAAACTATTCCCTACATGTTCGGAAGATTCAAAGTCATAAATAACACTACATGAATGCAGGATGTACTTAATATTTTAAGATAGATACCATACCTCATATGGATGGGTAACTCTATGTGACCTATGTACTGAGGAAATGGTGGGATATAGGTCAACCAACACAACTTGCTGAGCTTCATCCTCATGTTCCACTGCTTATTTTACTTGACGCTTTTGTCTGGTTGGTTGATTTTCTGCCATTAGAATTGCAAGTTAGATATAAAAATTTGTTAGTTGCCAATGTATATAATAGAGGAAAAACATTAAAGTTTGTAAAATTTAATTTGTGTAAGTCAAACATATTGGAAAATAGAATACAAGGATTCATTTTCAACATAAATAAACCAATTATTCCCAGATTGAAGTTTAAAAATTCCAAAATATTCAAAATATGATACCCAAATTTGTGTAAACAATGTCTTAGAATTTTACAAAATATTTTGTTATAACTTACCATATTCCCCATAGAAATAATTTAAAAAGCAATAATTGCAGAACTATCATAATGAAATATGTAACAAATCAGATGTTTTTATGTTAACATAAAACCACATTTCAATCAATGAAGAGAAAATATTATTTCATTAGATATGAAAAAATATAGCATTTAACTTTATAAGGAAAACTCTAATAACTACTTCAAATTATTGAATTTACTTTGAGAAATGACAAATGTAAATATTTCAGAGGCTAAAAATTTTAAAATAAAACATTAATTTTTAAATTCATTTCTATAAAATATGTGCAAGGGTAATTTAACATTTCTTTTCTCAATTATAATGTTCATGAATAGATAGAGTTATTTAAATAATTATTCTCAATTTCAAAAAAATTAATAGTGAGTGATTGAATTCAAAATTTAAATAATTAAATATATGAGTTTAATAAGTCCATTTTAAAGGACAATAATCAAATATATGGTTATGTTTATTCAATAATAATCATATTCTTAAAAACTATGATTTTATTAATAATATCAAAATTTATTATTAGGCAAAAAATTTGATTATGATATATTTCAAAATTCTTCATCATTTTATTCAAAATAATAACACATAAATATAAATTAATTATCATATTACACTCATCTAGCTATAAATTTACACATTTAAACTTCATGAATAATCTAATTGAGGAGTAGTAACACAATCAAATCAAACCAATTAAATAAAACATATGAAGACAACATAGAAATCTCAAATCACTTGCACTATACTATGATGTTCGATATCCAACAAAGTATTGTAGAAAATATAATATTAAACTCTAATAGTACAGCCAAAGTGTACTGCATTTTTGCCCCAAATATATTTTACAACATGACTACAACATTACATAATCAGAACTTCACGAGTACATCAACATAATTGCAACATAAGTACTTGGTCATTATTTTTATGAACAATTTGCACAGCATGTAGGGTAGGTTATTTTATTATGCCCAATTATATGGTAGTAATTGTAAAACCCTATTACTCTGCTCCCTTGGTTCATTCATTGTTTTTATGTATTGTGCCTACTTGGGCTTACTGGAACTCCTTCTAAAAATTGGTGTGATTAAGGGGTACAGACCAACTGCAGGATCATAAATTGACTAGTACTGCTGATCTAGTATTGTCTAAAGTTCATCTGAATAATTCATATTTAAGTTATTCACTGTGTAGTGCTCAGAAACATAATTCATAAGACTTAGCCTTACCGATGTAGTAGAGCTAATTACATAGGCAAATGGCATAAGATATATAACACTCCTTCTACAACTGCACAAACTGTTTGCACCTAGGGTAATGTCCACATGGTAAGATCTAGATTACATATTGAACACTTGAAGCTCATGCATGTTAATCTACGTAGGTTCTAGAATTCTTCTAGCATAACTTTCAAGTTTTCGAAGTTTCTCATGCACTCATGGGAAGAAGATGTTGTTACTTTGGTGTTCTTTAATAGTTATCTTTTCTAGTCATCAAAAAAATATCCGAACAATATTATAATAAATGGCTGTAATGAGAGCCTGTAATGGTAACCAACATTCTCACTTAAATATGCCACTAAATACTTCAAATAAGTTAGTTGTCATAATTCCATATCGGAACCCACCATCAAATGTCAAAGATTACTTTGAAACATCCCTCTCAACCAGCCATTGATGAAGTTCTAGATTTATTTTGATTATGTCTACCATGCTTTTATTGAATATTTTAGGATCATCAGCATTACCTACTGTGTACATCTTCTAGTATAGAAACATATCATTAGCAACTCCCATTTATCGGACAGCTTTCTAAAATTCTCACGAAGGTCTCTAAGATAGTGATGATGTGTTGCACTTGGGAATTTGTCCCTACAGACATGGACCAAGACAGCATGCTGATTAGATATGATATAAAGATCACTTCAACCCCCAACATATAGGACTAAATTATGAAGAACACAAAGAAATCAAATCTCATACTCATTTCACTCTGACTCCACAATATTGAAAGCTAATAGGAAATGGCCATTATTTGCATCAAGGACAAAAATAATGAGTAATGTTCCCCTATATTTACCTAGTAAGAAAGTACCATGAGGGTTGAGGATTGGACGAAAAAATCTCCAACCACTAATAGATGGGTAGAAGCCCAGAATAACCTTTAGAATCTATGTGTAATGGAGGATTGGATTTTATAAACTTTATATGGCATAGCTACAACAATAGCACCCATGGATAAATTCAATGATTAATAAGAGTCCTCCCAACTATCAAAAATTGCCTTAATAGCTTTTGACATGAATCACATGCTTTCATGTATAAAACTTTTATGTTGAACTTCTCCTTGGCTCTTCCAATTATCTCTCTCAGTTTTATTTCCATTTTCTTGCTAATGGTCGGAATAATGAAGAAGCTAATGAACTATAAGTTATATTGTCTATTACTCACTTAAAGAATAGGATTCATGTAAGTATGTTGCCTTTTGATTTTAGCTATATTCCATACTCGACCCAAACACTTGCTTGGGCTAGCATGTAAGCACCAATGTTAACTTAGCCGTCAAATTATCATGTTGTCTACATAAAATGATGAATTTCTATCTATTTGAGGCAACCATCATAAATTGAACATTATTTCCTATGGACTAACTTTATAAGGAAAATTTCAGTTCTAATTTTCATCAAAAGCATATATACTCTACCAATTCTTTTAGAATGATAAATTCATCATTCGGTAAGCCAAAAAAGCACTACTATCAGATGCATCCACTGCATTCCTCTGATGGGTACTCCAAGGAATCTCAGCATTTTCATTATTAGTTATCATGCCCTTCTCTCTATTTCTAGTCCTTGCACAATAACCATGAGTTATCTCATTGATATTCTCCTGAACAACATTATTGTTAATAATTGGATCATGAACCATATCATCAAATTCTTCATCCACATCATCACTAGAACCACTACTCTCTGTCTCATACCCTTCATCGATTGTAAGAGCTAACGATCTCATATCATTTACTTTGAAAAAAGAAGAAGGATGGGAATGTGTTGAAGGACTAGCTAAATTCATTTTGTATGAGTTTTGTGTGGATCTATATTATACTTACATAATATTAGATATTGACTAACAATAAATTAGTAAAAGTAACATAATTGACACTTTATTCGACTATTAACAAACCAAAGGTACACAATTGGCATTGCCAAGGCCTTTTCATGAAATCTTGAATCTCTTCACTATGGTCCAAGTACGACTGAATCACAAATTTGAGCCAAAAGATCTATGTCAAAATTACTAAAACTATAATTTTCTCAACCTCCACAAATAGAATCAAAACTTTAGCAACAGCCAATGATGATGCAAATTCATAGGCTTCATCATCCTCAACCATTGATGCGATGAATTGGTTCAACACCAAAAAAAAGACCCACAATGATTACAGTGAATTTTGATAGATCATACTTGAGCGCTTTAAGAACCCTATCCTTTAACTACTTTAAAGTTGACTTCAATGGAACTTGTAAGGGGCGATAGTTACCACAAGTATATATAAGCAAAAAAATTCCATCTAAAGATAACTCTCCATCATATAACAACATAAAAGATGGTGGTCATGCACTCATTTTGAATACCTACACTTACAAAATAATGGGAATGGTAAATTCATTTCATCTAGATAGTCATTTAATTAAATTATTCTCAAGAAAGTCAACTATTTAGTCACAAAATTAAGAACTTCATCATATAATTATAACTTTTAAAAAATAGTTAAAAACAAAAAAAATAATTAATTTATATTTTTTCAATAAAATATTATGTGCAAAAGGTTTGTATAAACACCTCACATAATTTGGTTATATAAAAAAATTACTATTTAAAAACTAATTTTTAAGAAGTTTACTATTTGTAAACAAAATTATATAAATATATTACTTTAGACAGTCATTAAGGTCATTTTCTCTCCTATAAAACTCATTTTTTTTACATTTTTATTATCATTATTATATGAGGAGAATATTTTGATTTGTCTTCACTTGGAGAAATTATTTGGTGCAGAATCCAGATGTAATGTCCGGACTCCAATAAAAACTAGACACACGTATTTTTTTATTTGTATATTATCTTTGCTTTATGTTTAGTTAGCCTGATCGACCTTACTAACCCACTTTTTTTTTACTTTTTAAATGTTGGGGTATAGGGTTAGCACTTCATTTAAAAAAACAAACATGTGAAAGCTCCCAAATCCAAATATTTAGGACTTCTGATACCTACTCATAAAGAAAAAATAGAAGAACTTTGTAATAATCGCTGAGATGGAATACTCTGGAATAGCTGATGGTTTCAATTTATCAGTAAATTGAAACCTCTTCGTCATCATTTGCTCTAAAGGTTTCTAAAGTTATGTAGAAATAAAATCTTAAATACTGAGTTTTGAAACTTTGCAATATCCTACTATGCTTTTTCACTGAATTTGTTTATATGCTCTTGTTGCACTTACATTGCATTCACCAAACTTTTGTTGTGATATTACTTTGTGCTCAATGAGCCTTTGCTTATAATGAACGATTACTATGATTTTTTTTTTTTTTTGCAATTTTTATGCTATCACTAAGCTTTTAAAAGATGGTACTTTTTGTAATTTTTCACTTTGCTTTTTTGCTAATCTTACACTTCGTGTTTAATAAGATTATGTTGCGCTTTTGATGCACTTTCACTGCATTTTTATTGTGTTTTCACTGCCCTTTTTATGCTCTTTCATAATGCTTAGTTGCACTTTTGCTGATCTTTTGATGAGCTTTTTTTCTCTTTTTAGGCTATGTATAAAGATGAGAAAGAAGCATATGATACTTACTGCACTTATGCCCATAATAGTGGTTTTAGTGTGTGTAAGGATCATTGTAGTTACTGGCCAAATTCCTAAAAAGATAAAATCTAAGGACTTTGTCTGGTCAAAAGCTAGGGATTTGATCTAAATTTCCAAAAGAAATATAGAAAATAAGAGACCAAAATGGGTTGTCCATCTTCGGTTAGGTTTGTACTTGATGAAGCAGGAAATTGGATTATGAAAAAAATTATTGAATCCCACAATCATGAAATGGCTAGGACAGAAGGCCGACACTTTTGAGATCATATAGGAATATTGATGATGAGAAATCTTTAGTTCTAAAATGAATGACAGAAGTTGGGATTAGAACCATTTATGCATTCTCCTATATCATAGAAGAAGTTTTTTTTTAAAAAAAAGTGCAATTTGCATTAAAGGAAAAAAATTATTACAAACTACTAATGAGAACTATTACATTCCTTCTTTAACAAAGCACTTAAAGAAGAATAAATATTATTAAAATCACAACTATCCCAAATAAAGTCTCTACTTAAAGAAAATGTGGCACACCAATCCGCCACCATATTACAACTTCTAGGAACAAAATGAAAAATAACATTATTGAACTTGTGCAAAAACCAAAGATTTTTATTCCAGAAGCTCTCTTTCTTCCAATTAGAAGCCTTCATTGTGTCACAAATCAATTTATTGATAGTTACATTATAACCTTCAATAACCACTCCTTTGTAATCAAATAGTCAATCTTGCAAATTTTCTATATTGCATAGAACCGATTGAATTTCCAATTGGGCTATATTCCAATGCTTCATTTGTTTGCCAAAAGCAAGTAAGAATCTTCCTTTATAATCCTGAATCACTCCTCCAATTCTTCCAAGATTAGAACTTAGCAAAGAAGCATCCACATTGATTTTAATCAAACCTAGTGGTGGGGGATGCCAGAGATTCAAAAACTCCAAACGGATACAAACATCCCAATCTTCTAGTAATGGATTAACTGTTGGTTGCAACGATGTTACCAAGATATTTGCTACAGTCACTAAAACCAAAGAAACAACACCTCCACATTTTACAACTTTCCTATTCTTCCAAAAGAAGTAGACCACAATCATGTATACCCGAATAATACTTGGATTCATGTTTGAAAGTCTTCTAAGTTCCTCAACACCTTCCTCCATAGATTGAAAAATTGGAATATTGAACCCCCATTCTCTAATTTTCATAATAATCTCAATGAGGTACTTACACTGCATGGATATATGAGATAAACTTTCAATCTCGTTATAGCCTCTAACACAAGAAGTAATCTCAGTAAGCTTTCTTTTTTTTTTTTTTTTTTTTTTTGAGAATTGCAGAATTGCTTTAGAGAAAAGGAAAACAGCCTAATACAAACTAATCAAAGGTTGCAAGTCACATATTCTATGATTAAGATATTCATTTGTAGGAAATGCATCCTTACTAAGTCTCCACCAAAAATAATGAATATTTGGCTTGTGTTTCAACTTTGAAAGCCATTTCATAACCACATTAGTATCTCCCATATAAATCTTTTCCAATCCAGGTAGATATGCCATAGAAGAAATTGACTTGCCTGAATATTGCTACAGTAGTTCAACATGATCTTCATCAATAGTAGAAAATATTGGAACCTGTATAATTAAGGATGCCAAATCTACATTGAAGAACTTTTGAATAGTTGCATCTTCCATCTGAAGTTAATAAGTTTTGAACTTTCAAATCATGTAAACCTACATGATTCATAAATGTAGGCCATATCTATTCAACTCTTTATCCAGGATCCAAGAATCATAAGGAATACTAATATTGTTACCAGTAGACACCCTCTATCTAGTAATCGACTTAAGAAGGCTATCACCATCCACTAGTATTTGCCAAGTCGATGAGGATCCTCTTTTAATGTTCACATTCCAAACATCCCTACCATATCTTGTAGAAGAAGTTAGAGGTATCAAAAATGTTGGATTCTCTAAGAGGGATGCATATAACTTCATTCCGAAGGAGAAAAGAGCAAAGATTAAATTTTGGGACACAAATTCTTTGATTAAATTATTTTAAGATCATCAAGTTGATGACAACATATTTGTAAGAGATGTCCAAATTGATGAGTTTGATAGATTATTAATTTTTTTTGGGTTGATGGGATGGGTAGGTTAGATTATGACTATTATGGAGAAGTGGTAATTTTTATACTAGCTAAAAGATAAATAAATATAATTTAGTTTGTGCCCCATTTGTCAGTGTAAATAATCATTGATAGAATATTTTATTAGGGGTGGCTTTTTTGTTAGTACATGGTTATTTAAAATATTTCTATGAATAATTAGTGATAAACATCCAATGATAATATTTACTAATTAGGGCCATTGAAGTTGCACTACCCCACACTCATCATAAACTATGTTATGATTGGGTTTTTCAATAGAAACAACAAAGTCAGAGGACTCTTCTATATGTGTTTGAACTAGTCTACTAATAATGTGTGTTAAGGCATTTCTAAGCCAATAAAGTCTATAATTAATTGTTTTCTTAGCTTAGAAAAGATGATGATGACTTGGCGTTAGAATGAACAAGATGAGAACTACAGATGTAGCTAGACTGAAATAGTACCTATAATAAAAAGCAGCTAAATACTAAAGCAAGCTGATCAATTTTACTCAAGAGAACTATATTCATTTTTTCAGGAAAAATTTTTACAGGGTGTGGGTGGAATGAGTATAGACTTTGTCTCAAGTAATTCTTTAAAGTTTTTATTTAAGTACACAGATAATAATGACTAATCTAGATATTGGTTTGTTCATTTTGATGCAATAAAATGTATCATTCTATGCACTTGTAAGAAGTTTGAAATAATGGGTTTGCTATGTTCTCACTGTATGAGGGTTTTAAGGCAGCTTGATCTTATAAAAATCCCTGAGACGTACATAATGTTGCGATGGTCAGCCAGAGCTAATATATATATATATATATATATATATATATATATATATATATATATATATATATATATGTCTTTTTTTTTTGAAGCAATTCAAAATTTCCTAATACAAACTAAAAAGAAGAAACTAATGGTTCCTTTCACAACATGAAAAAAGAACCTTATTGAAAGCATATTTGTTAACTTAAACTTATTATAATTGAAATGAAACCCACTAATTCTATTTTAAAACCCTTGAGATGCAAGGGATACCAAAGATTAGAACAACCCAAGGGTTGATTAGTATCCCAGAGTTCCCAACAGGTTAAAGAATAGGATTTAGTAACGATCCCATAATCAATTAGAATAGGTTTAAAAAAGAAATAATAAACTAAAAGAAAAAGGAAGTAACAAAAGTTAACAAGGAAAAAACAATAAATCAATGATATCCAAAAACCACCTAAGAATATCACTGATAGATATTCCAAATGCAATTCCCATCTTCCAAAGTTGCAATCCAAAGCTCTTGTAATGACTAATACTTTGAAAAATTGCACCATCTTCAAGTATCTTTCCACTTTGTTGATAGCAAAGAGAACATTAGCTTGCATATTAACGAGATAAAAGAGAAGAAGAACCTCTAATATCGTTCTTCATTTTGAGTTCAGCCAACCTTCTTCTAGGTAGATCTCTCACCGGTCCTAAAGTTTGAAGTTCTTTGAACAATATGTGTTTAGATCCGGAAGAATCACTTATCTTAATAGAGAGAGTTTTTCCCTTCTTAAAAATAGTTTTTTTTTTAAATTCAAACTGATCTCAGAAGGAGGAGAAATATCTTTCATACCTTCAAACTTCTCTTCCATTTCAGATAAATCAGCTGAGTTAGGAGTTGGAGACTCAGCCACTAAGTCATTTAAAGTAGGAATAACATCCAATTCATTTACATATTTAGTGGCACCCTTTTCCAACTAAATATTCTATTTTTTGAATTCAAAATCAGATTTGAAATCTCCCAACTGATCCGCAACAATATTGGGTTTGTTAGAAACTGCCTCCAACAAATCAGCTTTATTACAACCAGCTCCCTTATCATAATCCACATATTTAGCATATTTGAATTCAGAATTTGAATTTAAAATTAATCCAATTTCTGATTCATGAGCTTCCATTAGACCAACATTAAAAATAGATACATTCTTAGCAGCTCCCAACGGATCAGCACCTAAATCAGAATTCAAATTCTGGACTAGAATTTGTTGTTTCACGGAAAAAATTGCTGCCTCACATGGATCATTCATCACACCGGTAATAGCATTAACAACTTTATCTACTATAGCCAAATCTTGTGAAGAATTGAATTCAAAATTTGAATTCCAAGCAACAAGCTGTTCGTCATTCAAAATCAAATTATGGCTAACCGCATCTTCACCTCCTTCCTTGATTTCAGCATGTTCCTCATTTTGACAATTAATTTTTGCAGCAGTGAATGTGTCGATCACTAACTTTTGAATATTAGTATACCGATCAGCTAATGGTTCAATTATAACTTCTGAATTACTAATAAAAACTTCCCCTCCTTCCTCAAATTCTGCATTTTTGAAGTCATGGAAAAAAGCATCAGATTTTTCCTTGGCTGAAAAAACTTTGGATTATTTTTTCACAGAATTTTTCCTATTATTTCTTTTGAACTTCACATGCATCCAAGGTTCATAAGGATTATCAGTCTGAATTGAACTAGCAAGGACATCTTTAACATTAGGACATACGGAATCAAAATGTCCTATTCTCCCACATTTGAAAAAAATTGATGATAGATTTTCATATTAAAACTTTTGAAAAAATCTACCATGCAACCCTCAACCCTTCAACCCAAATACCAGACGGGAGTTTAGAATTCAAATTTACCCGAATGCAGGCTCTAGTAAATTCTCTTCTCCCCCATCTAAACATGTTACCATCCATAATAAAGGAGTCCCTATTCTAGAAATAATTCTAGTGATGTTGGCTTCATCCCAACAATGTAGAGGTAAGTGAGGAAGACGAACCCAAATCGAAGAAGAAACTCCATCCAAGGAATTAGGAGAAAAGTTAGGAGATAACTTGCCCAATCCCACAACGAATCCTCCTACAAACCATGGACCTCCATTAAGAACTTCTTCCATGGCTTCATGAGACTCAAAGGAACAAAGTAGCCAATCAAGACCAAGTAAGGTTATATGAAAATCACCATACTTCATCCATTGCTTACTCAATTCAATAGCATATTTTGAAAAAGGTAAATCTTTCCCAAGAATTTTTACCACCAATGATTTACTCAAAACTTGAATATTGGATTTTTCCTTCTCCATGTCAAGTTTAACAACATTTGCATCTTCAATCTCATCATGCATTTTATTCAAATTAATTTTAATGTGTAGTTTTTTAATCCACACATTAGAATTATCCAATCTAGATGAAATAATTGGATTTTTGATATTGACATTACCATTGTCAAAACGTTTATCATTCTTCAATATATCAATAAAAATGCTCCTTGAAGAAGAAGCCTCCTTGTCATTGGCTCCAGAGATATTAACCGATAAAGGTGATTTTGGACTCTTTTCCAAAATCGAAATTACCTTTTTCCCTTTACCTGACTCCGGCAAAGGTTTATGTTTAGCAATCAAACCTCCCTCTTTGATGACAAGAGGATATTCCAAAACCCAAAGATTGTGAGGGGAGATGTGTTTGAAGGACATTCTACCTTTTGAATCCAACATAATTGGACTCATGATAGAAAGAATGGATTTGGCGATCCGGTCATCCATGGATGACCTACCACCTTCTTCCATCTCCAAGCTTGCACCCAAAATCTTCAAATGCTCCTTCAAAATCCACCTAATTTTGTGGAGTTTCTCTCTCTTCACTCTTCACTAGTGTTGCTTGTTGCTTCTATTTGTCAATTGGGCATAGGTAATTGGTAAAGGAAAGAATACCTCTAAATCTAGTAGTGGATTCATATTAAGAAATCATATTAGCATATTTGACTATCAAATAAGCATAAGTTCTCAAGGGATTGAGAAGGCTGAGCAGTACATGCTGGCTATAATGAAAGACATGGTTGAAAATATAGACTTTGTTCTTGATGGCAAGATAAAAAATCATAAGTTTATTGCAAATATATAGGGTGGTGGCAGTGCAAAATTTAAAGATCCACTAAAGTGTAGACCTAAAGGCATCTCTAATATAAGATTGAAGGGACACTGGGAAAAGAAGCCTGAGAGTAAGATTTAACACCCTCATTATTTTATTCAAATTAAATATTTTTATTGTGCTTTTATTGCACCTTTACTATATTATTAATGTGCTTTCACTTCACTTTATTTAGCCTTTATTGTACTTTAATTGCACTTTGTTGCATCTTAAGCATCTAAAGAGCACCATTTACTTCTTATTCCTTAATTTAGATAATACTTTTCTTAGAAAATTTATTTTTATCTATTATTTTGCTGACCCTAATTTTTGAACAAAGAAACCCGAATTGAATGAAAAACAACAAAAAAGGAAAATCCTTCTTCAACAGAGATAAACTTTCTAAGCATGCCTGAACGCTTCAATGAGGAATTCATAACCGGGGCAGCAACTAGAGAGCCAGGGCCTAAGTATACAAGAATGATGATGAGATTCATTTCTTCAGATTTATAATTACAAAGATTATTAAACTCAATTTTATATTTAATTTATTTTAATAAATTTTTACTTTTAATTATCTAAAGATTTTAATGTTTTAAACTCAATGATTGCACTTAATGATTATACTAAAAAAATATAGCTTAATAAAAGGTCAGTAAAAGAGTAGCTAAAGTGTTACTCTTTTGATGCATTTTTGCTGCACTGTGGCTGCACCATCACCACCCTTTCACTGCGCTTAAGTATTTTCTAACATTTTAAACTTTGTTTGTATAAAAAAAAGTGTAATAAGAGCATAGTAAAAGCGTAGCAATTTAGGTGTCCTTTTGATGCGCTTTTGCTGTGATATCACTACGCGTTAATTGTTAATTATACTTAATAATTTACTCATTATGTGCTATTATTATGCTTTTTATGCGCTATCACCGTGCTTTTATTATGCTTTTGTTGCACTTTGCTGTATTTTTGTTGCTCATGTATATACAAAATAAAATGATTACAAAAAAAAATAAATTACTTCTGCATTATAATAAAATAAAATAAAATGTACATGATTAATCATTGAAGTATAATTAGATATAAAAATTACTATTTCTTTATTGAAAGGAAGAGAGCGTATGCAAATTCAACCCTAAACTTTTGCATTTCTTATAGACAATTTTTATATTTTGTCCAATTTACTTTCCTTTGATGAATTACTTTTTTCATATATTTGCAAACAAACATTTCGTAGTCAATATTGTTCTTGTGGGTTAGAAATCTATGGACACATTGTAAACTCCACGTTGTTATATTACTTTCAAAGGATTCCTTCGTGTCATCATATGTTTCTTTTATTTGAAAAAAATAAAGAACAAACATTACTTCACTGGCTATATCGAGAGAAGAATTGACTAATTATTATGCTCTAACATACGACTTGTTCACAAATTTTCTTATGTTGCAGATTAGGTAAGGAATCATAAAATTTCTGAAGTTTTTCCTTCAGCTTGCCTATAAGAAGGTTCCAATGCTTATTGTAGATGATGAGTAAAATTAGAAGATTGCTTTCCTTCACTAAATTCTCATTGATTTTATGGATGAATAAATTCTTAAACTATTTGTAATCCTTGTACACATGTAGGAAATAAACAAGGATAATGCTAATGCTAAAGAAAAACATATTATAAAGAGATTATATATTACATTAATACTAACCCTATGCATTAGAGATATGCATAAGTAAGGTTGACACATGTCATTATAAGCTTATTCTTTTTAGATAGCAGTAATGCAAATGCATTAACATAGTCGTCATCTAAGTGTTTATCTGTATCCAGGTCATTAATAATAGCTCTCATCATCAAAATGTTACCACAAGAAAATATAGCATCATCTATGTTGCAAACCATATTCAACCACTGTAATTTTGATGATATTATTATGTTTATTACTACTTTCTCTTATTTCTATGATATTTTGTTTGTTTTTTTTTCGCATACTAATATTTTAGGAAATTAGTCCACCATTCACCTGTAATTCTTATTAGACAAAGACTGGGTAGACTAGAGTTATAGTCAGTTTTTATTTTATTCTGTATTTTCTCTTTTCTTGAGTCATATCATGTAATTAGGTAGATGAATTTGCTGAGTAACCTAGCACACACATAGAGGGAGAGATGAAAATATTTTTGAGAGAGTTATTTTTTTAGGTAATTTATACTGTATGAAACTGGTTTTGTACTATACAAAGTATTTTGTAATGTATGATTTTAATTTGTACTATACAAATTGTTATCCTCTATCAAAACCCTAGCCATCAAAGGTTAGGAAAGATACTAATTATATACTGATCATACGATACAATTTGGATCTTATTATATATCCTAATAAAAATCTTTCTTAATTAATCCGGCGTATAAGGAAATTAAATCATGGATAATTATTATGATTGATCGTACTATACAAAATAGTTCATATAATACGATTACATGTATATGAAATTGGTTATCCCTTAGATCATACTAGATGAATTCCATGATTTTTGTACTTATCATATCGTATATTATCCATAGTGCTAGAAGATCACCTGTATATGAAGTTGGCCATCCCAAGGATCATCCCAAATGAATAGAAGGAATTTCTATATATCATACCATACAATTTTTAATCATACTATGTGATGTATTATTAAAGTTGAATAGTTCATCTGAATGATCTTGCTGGACAAGTATGAATTTAACTAATCGTATCATACAATAAATTTATCGTATTGTACAAACATAAGTCGGATAGCTTAAAATTTAGGATTTTTTCAAGCCCGCTATTTAAGGGTTTCATATATTCTTTTAAGACATCTTTTATTGTTTAGTCTTCTTGAGAGAGAGCTTGAGGGAGAGAAGAAGGAGAGCTTGGTGATAGAATAGAGGGAGATTTTGTGAGGCAGAAGTTGTGAGGGGATTCACAAGGTTACTCCAAGAAAGAATCTTGCCTAGTACCTACAAGCATCTACATGGAATCTCTGTGGCTCCAAAGAAGAAGTTCTTCAACAAAGATCATGGTTCTTTGACCATTACCTAGAGGATGAAAATAAAGTTGTGGTTCTCTGACCATAACTAGGAGGGTGAAAATAGAGTTGAGATTCTCTACCTGTAAAAGAGTTATGGTTCTCTACCGCATCAGGGAGGTGGAACATCATCTGTACAAGCTTCTCCACCCTGTTGTGGGAGCAAAAGGAGAATCACTTCTATTTAGTGAAATACTTGGAGAGAGAATATATAAGGAGTGGATGTAGGTAAGGTTAACTGAACCACTATAAATTTTGGTGTTCTTTCTATTCATTTTTTTGGATTTTAATTTCTACACTTTTATATTATTTGATTTGTGTTTGAAAGATCTAATTTTTTTATTGTAAAATTAGTTCTAATTCCACATTAAGGGCTTTTAACTTATCATTTGTTAAAGAATTTTTTTAAATAACCAATTCACCCCTCTTGATTAGCCTTGGGACTAGTTCTTTAAGGTTTCACAACCCTCACGAACTTTTAAGTGGTATTAGAGTGGGTTTTATAAATTAAGTTTTAAAAACTTCTGAAAAATGATCAATGACTAACTTTGGAAATAGAAACAATGTGAAAGGATATCTAATTACTAGACCATCTCTTTTTTATAATATTCCTTTTAATTTTTACAAAACTCATATATCCACCTTTTTATAATTCAATTGATTATTGCATGTCGATGCTAGTTTAGTATGGTTATTCTACACCTTTTCATTTAGTAAATGACATTAAAATTGAAATACCTTTTTTTGAATGGACTAATGATGATAAAAATTTAGCCCAATTGAATGCTAAATATTTAAATTGTTTATCTGTGCTTTGAAATCTGATGATTACATGCAAGTATCTACTTGCACAATTAGAAAAGAAATTTGGGATAGACTCTGCATAACCTATGAAGAACAATTGAAGTGAAATAATTTAGGTTAAATATTATGCTCCATGATTATGAACTCTTTCACATGAAACCTTGTGAAACCATTTCCGAAATGTATACTAGGTTCACACAAATTATCACATCCTTGTATGCTTTAGGTAGAGAATTATCAAATTTTGAACAAGTTAGTAAGATCTTGTGATGTCCACCTAGTTCATATGATGCTAAAAAAATTACTATTTTAGAATCTAAGGATTTAAATGTTTATTCTATTGGCAACGTACTTGGATCTCTAATTGCTTATAAATAAAGCATAAGCCAAAGGCAATCTAATGTAGAAGAAAAAAAGAAAGAGAAAATGATTGCCTTAAAGGCTAATGATTTAGATAGTTCCTCTGATGGAGGAGGTGAAGAAATTGAATTGATGACTCGATAGTCAAGAAAATCTTTCTATGGAAAAAGAAAAAAGAATCATCAACAATGGAGCAAAGGTAAGAATTATAAAAATTCTAAAGCATATAATGATATTGTTTGTTATGAATGCAAGAAACTAGGGTAAGTTAAAAATTGATTGCCCGAATCTCAAAGGTCACCAAAGCAAGGAAAATGTTAAAGAAAAAACAAAGTACTATAAAGGCAAACAAAAATCTCAGAAAGCCTTTTTAGCTGACTTCGCTATAAATTCATCTGGAATAAAAGCATGAGACTAAGTGAAAAATCTATGCTTAATGGAAAACTGCTATCTTGATTAGTCTGATCATGATGAGGTATATCAACTTTCATATGATCAATTACTTACTATTTCAGAAGATATTCATGATTCTTACAAGAAACTGAAAAAGAAGCACGCTAGCATGAAAACTGAATACTCAATTCTACAAAAGAAAATGAAATTCTTAGTTAAGATGGTTTTGATGTTGATAAGGATCATATGACTTTGCAAGATGAGTTTGATGAATTAAATAAGAAATATTCTACTTTATTTGAAACACATGAGTCCTTGAAAGCATTGCATCTTGATTTAGCAAAGTCATTTAAAGAGTTAGAAGCACGTGTTTATATTTTAGATCTTAGTGAGCACTTTTTAAAAATTAAAATATTTGCTCTTGAAAGTACTAATGAAATATTGTTAGAAAAAATAAAGGCTTTTCAAAATAAACCTATTTGTAAGCACTCACCATCTCATGCATCTCATAAACCTAAGAATATAAATCATAACTATCATATGTTAGTTAACCCTTTCTCTGATGTTAGATGTTATTCATGTGGCATGTTCGAACACATTAGCCACACTTGCACCATTCATCATAGAATGCACTTGGTGTGGAAACCAAAGCTGTATTAAACATAGTATGACATACATTTTAATGATTTATTCAAATTCAAGAAGGGACCTAAACTCACATGGGCTCCTAAAACTGCTCTTTCATGATCTTTGAATTTGAGGGCTCTCAAAAAAGACCCAACGGTAGCATGTGATTTTTGGGCTTGGTTTTGTTACCCTATCACTTGAATCATCCATTCATGAGCTTCTCAATATATGCATTTTTGTCTTGTGATTTTTCATGATTTTATTTTTATTTCATATTCTTATTCTTTTGGGATTGTTATTATCGTTCTTTATAATTATGTCTCGATCATCACACAAACCACCTTACTGAACCTCATTGTATGTTCTATAAAATAAAATTTTTTTCATCCTAAATTGTACTATACGAACCACATTCGTACTGTATGATATGAACAACATTGCTCTAATCACAACCCTTGCCTTGATGAATGATCCATATTATTTATATTATTGACATTTGTATTGTATGAACACCTCTTCATATTGTACGATCCATGTATCAACTCCATTTGGAAAGAATTGAATTCGGCTGGGTATGACATTTATTATCGATCATACCATATGAACACATGTTTGTACTTTACAAACCTTATTGTCAAAAGTCATACAGTTTGACTCTTCAAGATGAGATTCATGTCTCAAATCTCCCCATATAAAGTCTGATTGTATTGTATGATCAAACAACTTTTTGATGGATCGTATGGCTAAAATAATTGCATACGATTGTCTCATATGATCCCACAATCATCACGTACAATCCCATGATTGTATGGTATGATATATTCAATTTCTATTTAAAAAACTAACCTCATTCAATTTTTTTTCACTACTCTTCAAATCTTTGCAATGGCTAGTAGAAAATGAATTCGATAAACCAACGGGGCTTCCTCCTCTCGTAACCCTACAGACGATCATTTTTTTAAAGCTTCTAATGAAGTAGCCTATGGAAGGTATAAGGAAGCCAAGATCATGCCTTCTAGGCTTCTAAATCAATAGGCTCTTAGCTTCTCAATAATGAACCTCTTCAACTCTACTGCACTTCATTTTCTTCTAACCTTGGCCCATCCCTTCCATTCTGAAATACTTTATGAATTTCTCACAAACCATAAGATTAATGGGGATGCTATTATGTCTTCTCGAGTGTGCTGTAAGAATGTTGAAATCACTAAGGAGAACATAGGAATTCACCTTTAACTAAACAACCAGGAAAATAGGCCCCTTGCCAAGGCCTCCAGATCAAATTTTTTCTAGAGTGCTGTAAACTTGTTTCTTAGAAATGCTGCTCTAAACTTCCATCAACCTTTAGTATAAAGTTTAAATCAAAATGCTAGGGTTATCCAGCACATTCTAATAACATCTATTATCCCTAAAACTGGAGACCGGATAAATATGACTCCCCTATTATCAATTGTCACCTACTTCATATTGTCAAACACTCAAATTAATGAAACTCAAATTCTAATTGACTACATCCAAAACCTCACTTTCATTTGACTTCCAGCTACTAGGAGAAAGCAAAATATTGCCCTATGACATATGATTGGATATATCATATATAGAAAGTATAATATTACATATCCTGCTCCTCCTGATCACATGCCACTTATTTTTGAATGCCTCCTTCCGGATGTATTTCATAGGGATTAGGAACCTAAAGATCCTCTCTTTGATGAAGAAGGTAAAGCTTCCGCTGTAGCTGATCCTACACCTGCACCACCTCCTCACCACTACCAATATAAGGAGTTGATTCAAAGATTTGATAGTTTTAAGACTCACCTGGATCAACAGCAAACTCAACATGATAATGATATGGGTTGGTTCAAGGAGTAATTTGGGAATATCCAACAGTAATTTACAAACATCTAATAGCATTACAATAGCTTTAGTCATTTCTTCTAACCACCTCAACAACCATTGTCTGATCAGAATCCATCTCTATACTAGTTTGTTCATGTTGTACTTTTATTTTTATATCTCTATTTTTTTTTCTTTTGTGGTTTCTTGTTTTGTGTCCATATCGCATTCTTTTTAGAGTTCTTTTTATGTTATCATATTAAATTTTTTTAAAAAATTACCTTATGTTTATTTCTTCTCTTTTAAGTGGTACTTTTTCTTTCTACCTGGTTTTATAGTTAAAGAAAAATGGGTTTCTATTGTTTGTACTGTACGATTTGGATCGTACTGTACGAACGAACTCATATTGTATGACTTGGATCATACTATATGAATGAATTCATATTGTATAACTTGGATCGTATATATGACTTGGATCGTATTATATGAATGAACTCTCTTCAAGGCTCTTTGCTGTTTGTAATAAACATACTTTTATTCTGAGTTAAAAAGTTGAATAAGTAAATGTTGGCACTATTAAAACTCGAAGGATAAACAAATTTTAGGATTTATTCATATCGCTTCTTATTTCTATTGCATGATAATTCCATGTATGAACATGAAATCTAAATCGAATTGGAGTTAAAATGGTTGAAATTAACACACTGTCATTCTACTGCATTCTTTTTATATCATGAATATTTTCTATAATTTGACAAACAAGATTCATTGTTTTTCATAAATTAGGCTATTTATTCCTATTAGAAATATCAGGTTTACTTTATTAGTTATCTCCCTATATAAGAGAGTGAGTTACTCCTCTCTTCTATTTGGAAGATAATCTTTACAACTAAGATTCTTAAATATTTGGAAAGGAAGAAATTTGCAAAAAAATAAAAAGAGGCACAAAATAAGCCCAAAATCAAAACATATACTATGATGCCAAAAATAAAAAGATGCACTAAGTTTATCAAAAATAAAAGATGCACAATATACACCGAATGCTGATAAAAAAGGAATAAAATGAGCCAACTTAAATTAGCTTCTCTTTCTGGTAAATATTTAAATCTTAGAAAATTCCTATGTTTCAGAATATGGTTTATACTTGATCTTAGAAAATCTTGGTTCTTTATTATCACTTTTATAGTAATACTCTATTCAATATATTTCATGCTAGTAGTTTGAAAAAGTTTAAGTTTATTTATTTAATTGTAATTGTTGAATTAGATTTTTTTATTTAAAGAAAGGATTTTAGATTGTAAAGATGTTAAGCTGGATGTGCAAACTCTAGAATTCAAATCCTCTGGTTGCAAAAAAGTCAATACTTATTTTATTTATCTATTTTTTTGTTTGTAGAGTAAGTTTATTATATTCTAAAATGCATATGAGAGTTCTCATGACTATAATAGTTCTTTCTTGACCTAATTTGTTTGTCATTTTGAGTATGTTTGTCTTATGCCTTTGTTGTTTCTATTATTGTTTTTCTTCATGTTGTTTTCTCTCTTTTTGTGATGTCAAAAGGGGGAATAGTATTTTATTGTTTATCATTATTTAAGTAGTATTTTATTATTTATCATTGTTATCATTGTTTTATTTTATTGCTTGTTGTTGTTATCATTGTTATCGTTATTTTATTTTATTATTTATTATTATTAATGTTGTTTGCAATTTTTAAAATTGAAAAAAGTGGTTTTTATGCTCTCTTTTCCTATAGTTGGTTATCATCTAAGGGGGAGTTTAGAGAAAAGAATTTTTTTTGAAAATATTAAAATAGCAAAATTTATCATCATAAAAATAGGGGAGATAATTGCGAACCATATTCAAGCACTATAATTTTGATGGTAACAAATATTATTGTGTACGTTACATCTTTATCTTATTTCTATGATATATTTTTTTGTGTTTTTACATACTAATGTTTCAAGAGATCAGTCCACCATTCACTTGTAATTCTGATCAGCTCAAGACTGGGTAAACTAGAGTTACAACCAATTTTCATTTTATTCTATATTTTCTCTTTTCTTAAGTCATATCATGTAATTGGGTAGCAACTTTGCTGAGTAACCTAGCACACACATAAAGGGAGGGATGAAAATGTTTTCTAGAGAGTTATTTTTTAGGTAATTTGTACTATACGAAACTGGTTTCATAATGTACAAAGTATTTCGTACTATACAATTTTAACTCATACTATATGAACTGTTCTGCTCTATCAAAACCTTAGCCACCAAAGGGTAATAAAGATATTAATTCTACACTAATCGTACAATATAATTTGAATCATACTGTGCGCCCTAATTAAAATCTTTCATAATTAATCTCGTGATATCATGCAATCAAATCATGGATAATTATTATGATTTATCGGGCTGTATGAAATAGTTTGTACTATGTAATTACCCATGTACAAATTGGTAACCCCTTGGATTGTACTTGATGAAATTCATGATTTTTGTATTGATCATACCATATGATGTCCATAGTGTTAGACAATCACCCGTATACGAAGTTGGCCATCCAACGATCGTCCCAAATAAATAGAAGGAATTTCTACATATCGTATCGTACGATGTTTGATCATACTGTACGATGTATTATAAAAGTTGAACATTTTCTTTGAACAATCATGTTGGACGAGTCTGAATTGAACTAATCGTCCGAACGACATGTTTAGGGATTTTTCAAGCCTAATATTTAAGGGTTTCAGATATTCTTTTGAGATATCTTTTGCTATTTAGTCTTCTTGAGAGAGAGAGCTTAAGGGAGAGAAGAAGGAGAGCTTTGTGAGAGAAGAGAGGGAGATTTTATGAGGGAGAAATTATGAGAGGGTTCACAAGGTTGCTCCAAGAAAGAATCTTGTCTAGTACCTACAAGCCTCTGCCTTCTATAGCTCTAGAGAAGAAGTTCTTTAGTAAATATTATGGTTCTATGACCATCACCTGGAGGATGAAAATAGAGTTGGGGTTCTCTGACCATCACTAGGAGGGTAAAAATAGAGTTGAGGTTCTCTACCTATAAAAGAGTCACGGTTCTCTAATGCACTGAGGAGGTGAAACATCATCTGTATATGCTCCTCTGCCTTGTTGTGGGAGAAAAATGAGAGTCACTTCTATTTAGTACAATACTTGGAGAGGGAGTATCCAAGGAGTGGACGTAGGTCAGGTTGAACCGACCACTATAAATTTTGGTGTGTTCCTTCTATTTATTTTTTGTACTTTTCTATCATTTGATATGTGTTTGAAATATCTAATTTTTGTTATTGTAAAATTAGTTCTACTTCTACATCAAGGGGTTTTAACTTATTGTTTGTTAAAGAATTTTTTTAAATAACCAATTCAACCCTCTTTTGGTTAGCCTTAGGACTAGTTCTTTACAGTTTCAAAACCCTCACAAACTTTAAATTCCAGTAAATAAATAAATTAAATAGTGATTATTAGGAAAAAAACTAATATAAAGTGCAGTAAAAGTGCAATCATGCTCTTCAAATTTCATGCGCTTTTAATGTGCTTTCAATGCACTTTCAGTGCGTTTTAGCTGTGCTTTCGGTGCACTTTTAGTGCTCTTTTGATCACTGTTAGTACTTTATTTAAATAAAGTAAATTATTTAAATCAACTGAAACTTACTTATAACAATACTTTTTGAAGCAATCATCCATAAATAATTACTGTTCTTTACTAAGGAATTTCTTGCCTTTATATTCCAATGTGGTATTTGCAGGACGACGTTTAACTTCAATTGAATTAACAGAAACTATTTCACTAGCTAGAGGGACATACTATGAAGTTAAAGGGGGTGCTTTATTAAAAGAAATTGTCTTTTCATCACTTTTTCGTTTTCCTTTTTTTTCCAAGTGGGAGGCTTTCTTGTATAGTGGGGATGTTATGATGGGGGCTTTATTTTTAGATGGTGGAACTTGGGTGGTAGGTGTGAGTGTTGAATCTGGAGCTTTGGTGGGGGCTTTGTTTTCAGATCAGGGGACTTGGGTCAAAGCTAGAAGTTCTAGATACACAGATATGGTGAGGGTTTATTTTCAGATGGGGGACTTGGGTAGCAACTGGGGTGGGGACTATATGAAATTTATATACAGTTTTGTGAGCTTTGTGGGTAGCTCTGGTGGGGTTTTCTTACACTTGGAATGGATGATGATGATGATGATGATGAAGGAGTTTTCAGATGGTGGGACCTGGGTGTCAAGTGGGAGTGCTAGATTTGTAGCTTTGGTGGGGGCTTTATTTTCATATGGTGGGACTTGGGTGGAAGCTAGAAGTTCTGGATGCACAGCTATGGCAGAGGCTTTATTTTTAGATGGGTGGGCTTGGGAAGCAGTTGGGGGGTGGGGACTATATGAAATTTATGTATACTTTTGTGGACTTTGTGGGTAGCTCTGATGGGGGGTTGTTGAGATAGTTGCTACTTAGTTATTGCTTGTTTGATATTCTTGCAACTTGTATATTTTTGATGATTCGAAATATTATTACTTTGAATATTATTTCTCCTAATATATTTTGGAAGAATTGTTTTATTCTTGTGTGTACTAACATTTTAGGGAAATAATATTTCGGATTGTTAAAGACTTTAAGCCAAGATCAGTTTAGAGTTTATTGTAATTGAAGTCTGTATTTTCTATTTTATTGAGTCTGAGAGAATGTGATTATAATCGAGTAACTTAGCACACACACATCGAGGGAGAGTTTAATATTCATATTTTTTTAAACTGATTGTATTGTACGAAGTATTTTTGTACGGGACAATTTGTTCAATTATTTTCCCCGTTGAGCAGTCGAACGAACAAAAATGAAAATTTTTCTATGTATGGATCGTACGGGATGATCCAAGATTATATATTCTTTCATGAGTATGAACGTCTTGGGTTCGTTCTCGCTTAAAAATATTTTTCTAAGTATGAATCATACTGTACGAACCGAGTTTGTACATGCCTTCACGAGTACGAACGTCTTGGGTCCATTCTCACTCAAAAATATATTTTTTAAACTATGAATCGTACTGTACTAACTTAGTTCGTACAAGCTTTCATGAGTACGAACATCTTGGGTCCGTTCTCACTCAAAAATATTTTTTCTAAGTATAGATCGTACTGTATAAACTCAATTCATATAAGCCTTCCAGAGTACAAAATTGTGAGGTCCCATTTCGTCCCGACATTACATTCAAATGAATTTGAATTTTTTTTTAACTGGTCAAACTAGATGATGATGTCATTGTATGTACGCCATACTGAGTATGAAATATTGGGGTTCCTTTTCGTATAGACCAAATTAAAAAATTTTCATGCTGTTCGTCCCGGACGAACTTGGTTCAAATCAGATGATGAACAGGTATGAAATAATTTCATACCGATTCACAACAGGTTCATACGCAATAGTATTTAAACTGTTCATATGTACGAAATACTATCGTACTATATGATCATGTACGCTCAAAATTGAAAAATTCAGTTTTCTGGACGATTTTTCGTATCTTTTATATAAAGGTCCATTAAAAACTGACATAAAAAATCTTGTCTTCATGATTTTTCAAGGGCAATTAAAGGAGAGAGTGTGAGAGGGTGTTTGAGAAAGATTTCTTGCTAGTGGAGTGTGAAGGGTTCATAAGATTACTCAAAGGTAAGGATCTTCATGTGTGATTTGTATTTTTCACTTTTCCTCTTGTCTTTCTAAATTGCTCGTGAGAAGATCTTTGAAGAAGATCTAGTTCTCTGCTGATACTTGGAGAGTGTGAATAGCCGAAGGTACTCTACCTACACTTGGAGGGTGTAAAAGAACGAAGGTACTCTACCTACACTTGGAGGGTGTGAAAGGATGAATATACTCTGCCTACACTTGGAGGGTGTGAAAGGATGAAGGTTCTTTGCCTATACTTAGAGGGTATGAAAGGACAATGGTTCTCTGCCCGCATCGGGGATTAGTGGAAGAGAGTTTTGTAAAGGCTTCTCCGCCTTGCCGTGGGGGCAAAAGAAGAGTCACTTTGATAATAGTGCAATACCTGAAGAGGGAGTCTTAAGGGAGTGGATGTAGGTCATGTTTGACCGAACCACTATAAATCTTTGTGTCATTTAAATTTCTGCTACTTACTGCAAGTTTTTAATTCCGTGATTGAAAAGTTTTATTTTGAAACTTTAATTAACTTACTTTGTGAATCAATCGGATTCAAATTTTAAAATCCAAGAGTAATTTTTAAAATTACCAATTCACCCCCTCTTTCTTGGGACATAAGCTTAGGTTTAACAACCTATTCAATATTCAACAGGGGTTTCTGTATAGATGAAATGGAAAGGATGAGGATGAGGATGATGGAGGAGTTTTCTCTAGATTTAATTTATCTTGGGCTATATGGTGGATGAAATTTCATTGAAGCATATCGACCTTTACTTTAAGTCGATCAAAATTTTCTTCAAGTTGATCAAGTTTGGTGCCTAAATTCTCTTAAATTCTATTGCAAACTTTTTTGAGAGCACTAAGCAACTTTTTTTGAACATTAGCCCAATTCATCTTGATGAGTATAGTGTGGGTGGGGGTCTTGAGGGGTAGGAGTGGAATTTTTTTTATAGTTGGTGAGTGGATTTGTTGAGGAGATTGATGAGGACATTGAATTTCGAGATTATAAGTAGCAATTAAGTCAGCATTTGTATTTTCTGCTTTATCTTGAGTAACATCCTGGAGGATATGAAAAATCTGCACATATATTATACTAATGCTAGAAAATCTCAGAAATTAGTACAAAAAACCATGTTAATGTTATATGTAGACAAAGTGCAGGAAAAATGGAGGAAAAACTCAAAAAAGCACCATTTTATTGCACAAAGGCACATCAATTTACTGCGCTTTTATAGTCACAACACAATGAAAGAGCAATAAAAGTGAATTAAAGGAGTTAAACTGAGCTCTTTTAACGTACTTTCATTGCGCTTTTACTAGGCTTTCATTACCCTTTTGCTGCTCTTTTATTAAGCTTTCATTTTGCTTTTTTGATACTTTAACTGCACTTTCATTGTGCTTTTGCTATTAGTTTAAATGATATTAGTTTTTGCTTTTGCTTTGCTTTTATTTTAAATGATAATTACAATATCAATACACACCTGCCTTTCCTTCAAGTTAGCAAATAAATTGATGGTCTTCTCTGCAGAATAAAAAATATCTATATTGCCTCTCCCCATATGAGAAAGCATGGTGTTAAATCTGGGTACTTGGTGTATTTACAACAAAATGCACTAGGAACCATGCCTGCTTTAGACAATGTCAAGTAATATTAGATTATTAATTCTAAATAGATTTTATTATTAGAATTTGACTTAAATGAACTTAGGACTCACTAATAGGAGAGGCAAAAATCTATTTATATAACCAAGTGGCTTCTCATTAGCAAACTTGGTGCAAGTTTTATTAAATTCATGGATAAAAAATTCTCAAATACTCCCAACCCAATTAATATATGAGAATTCTTCTACATTACTAGCTATAGAAATGAGCCTTCTTGGGGTTTTAAGATTATTATGGGGAAAAACTAAATTAGAGACAAAATATTATAAAAGTTTTTAATATAGTTGCTTGATTAGTTGATCTATTTAGTTCTGTCGTCTCAATTTTAATTTCAGTTGAAAAAACTCCAATAAGTGTCTCGTTCTGCCATATGATCTCAACATCTCTGTTTGACAAACCTATGAATAGTATTTGGTTAAGTTGATTAAAGAAACTATATGGAGTTATTGAAGAATGTAGAAAATTTATTTTTTTAATCAAATCTGTAAGCAGAGCCATCTCATCAGTAGTTAATTTAAGCAAATGACCTTTGATGATGAAGCCCTATTTAGAAATATTCACATATTTTGGTAGCTAATATAACATAGGTATATTTTACTAGAATTATGAGAAAATTTAGAACTGATAGATGTTAAGACTCCTCAACATAAATGTGAATTATTCCGTGAAATGTGTCACAAATATTTCTCAAGGTTGAAATGTAGCAACGAGAAGTAACTGGACAACAATAAGGAGCCATTTGTAAAAAAATTAAAAAAACTTAGTGAATAAGATGGAAACTGAAAGAAAAGATAAGCGTATTAAAAGTGCAGTTAAAGCTCATCGACAGCGCAGGGATAACGAAGAAGAAACTAGAAAATGAAAATGACTATTTACATAATCAATATATGAAATTATACCATAAATGCAAAAAAAAACATATGAAACTGCACATAAAATGCAAGAAAAATAAGGAAAAAATAACAAAAATTATTAATATACAGTAAAAGCGCAACAAAAGTGCAATATTTTTTACCTGTTTTTAAAAGCAAAGTAGATGAACTTCTGCTACCTTTGCTTGGTCCTGGAGAATAAAAATACGAAAGGTTTGGAAAAACAACTTCTTGAGAACCGGACGAGAGGAGAGAGAGAGAGAGTAAAACATTAAAAAATGCCGGGTGAAAGTTAAAAGCCCCATTTCACGTCTTTTGAAGTCCATTAAAAATTTTAGGATCGGTCGGGATGAAAAGACATAAAGAAAAAGTAATACACAAAAAATTCTACCTACACGATCCACACTTGTCTAATTTTAATTGGAGTTTGGACGTAGTGCCACATCCGGTCTCCAAACCAAATAATTTCTCCCTTTTGCAAACCTTATTTCATGGCTTATGTTTTGATGATTGGCAAACCCTACTGATTATCTTGGACTGCCTATTTTTTCTAACATTTAAGGAATCGAAGATTGGACGAACAAACGATGCAAATGCAGAAGTGGGTAGGATAGGGTTGAGTCAGTCTGTAATCTATTTTTTCTCTTCTTGAGTCAGTTTGTAATGTTTAAAAGACTGATACTAAGTAAACCTACACACACACACTTGAGAGATTTAGAATCTCTATTTTTGCTCACACAGGCCAGGCCGATCCCTTGGATCGTCCTGGACGATCGAGTTCAAAACAGAGACTCTAATTAAGGATTCTTAATTAAGGCAGCCGACATTAATATATCGGCCTGGACGATACGTGTATCGGCCAGGACGAAAAGCTCAAAACAAAAAGAAGTAGCTGCCATAGACAATTAAGGTATACTGTATTTTTAAATTATCGGCCAGGACGATCATTGATCGGCCTGGACGATATTCACAATTATGCCTTAATTGAACAGACAAATCAGGGAAGTAATTAAGGATGATTGATACGATCACATCGTCCTGGACGATAGCAGGATCAGCCAGGACGATATATTCCATATCCTTGATTAGCTCCAGGACGATCTGGATCGGCCATCATGAAAATAGGGCGATGCTCAGGACGATTTTCCTCTAAATTGAACTAATCGTCCAAGACGATCGTAAGATCGGCCAGGATGATCAAGTCAAATTTCAATCGTCCAGCACCCAAAACAGGGCGATGCCCAGGCCGATCTTCTGAGATTTGTACTGATCGGCCAGGCCGATGTCCAGATCGGCTTGGACGATATTGTCGGCAACTTGCAATTAATGAGCTCCTTTGAAGCTCTTCTATTTAAGAGCTCTTGCTCAACATTTTTGAAAACCTTTTGGCTGCTGCCTTGACCTGAGAAGGCCTTGAGGAGACAAAGAGAGAGAGGGAGAGAGAGAGGATCTTGTGAGGGGATTCACAAGGGTTGCTTCAAGGATCGCTTTGCTTGTTCTTCGTCTAGAGTTTCTTGTCCGTGGAAGGGTCGGTAGAGGTAAGGAGTTAGCCTTTGGTTGTGGTTCTCTGCCAGCTTCAGGAGGAAGCAAAAGGAGGTAGGTTCTTTGCCTTGTCGGCGTGGCAAAAAGGGAGGTTCTTATGAGGGCTTCTCCGCCTAGCCGTGGGGGCTAAAGGAGAGTCACGTTTTGTAGTGCAATACTTGGAGGCTGCCTCCAAGGAGTGGACGTAGGTCGAGTTGACTGAACCACTATAAATTTCTGTGTTCTTATTTTCTTGCTTCTGCACTTTTATTTCCGCATTTATTTTTGTGGTGTGATTTTGATTTATGTGATTTTCATTCTTTATGAAAAGAAATTTTTAAAATATCAATTCACCCCCCTCTTGGTTAGCTTGGGACTAAGTTCATAAGGGCTTAACATCCCTAACGAACTTTTAAGTAGTATTAGAGCGGTTTTCATAAAATAAGTTTTTAAAAGCTTTTAAATTTTTGATCTATGGCTAACCTTGGGAATCGTAACACTACGGAAGGGTATTCTATTACCCGACCTCCCCTGTTCGATAACCTACCTTTTGATTTTTGGAAAACCCACATGTCAACGTTTTTACAATCTAATGATTATCGCATGTGGATGCTTATTCAAGAAGGTTATTCTCCACCTTCTCGTAAAATTAATGGTGTTAAAACTGAAATTTCTTTTACAGGATGGACTTTCGATGAACGTGATTTAGCTCAATTAAATGCAAAATGTTTGAAGTGCTTTTCTGTGCTTTAAAATCTGAGGATTACATGCGTGTCTCCACTTGCAAAACTGGTAAAGATATTTGGGATAAATTGTGCATCACCTATGAAGGTACTAATGAGGTTAAACAATCCCGTTTGAACATTCTATTGCATGACTACGAACTTTTTCGTATGAAACCTCATGAATCGATTTCTGACATGCATACAAGATTTACTCAGATAGTTACTTCACTGCATGCACTAGGAAAAGAACTTTCAAACTATGAAAAAGTTAACAAGATTTTGAGATGCTTGCCTTCGTCTTATGATGCTAAAATCACTGCAATCACTGAATCTAAGGATTTGAACACCTATTCTATTGATAACTTACTTGGCTCACTCATTGCTTACGAGCAAGGGGTGAATCAAAGAAATCTTGATGCAGGTGAGAAGAAAAAGGAGAAAACAATTGCACTAAAGGCGCACAAATCGGATTCTGAATCTTCCGAGTCTGAAAGCGATGAAGTTGTCTTCATCACAAGGCAATTCAAAAGCTTTCTAAAGAAGAAACAAAAGCATCATCAAAGTTGGAGAAAAGGTAAGGATCATAAACATGTTAAAGGATCTTCTGATGTTGTTTGTTTTGAATGCAGAAAATCTGGACATGTGAGAGCTGATTGCCCAACACTTCAAGATAACACAAGCAAGGAAAAGATTGAGGAAAAATCTAAGTTTAAGAAGGAGAAGAAGAGAATCCAAAAGGCATTCTGGGCAGAATCTGGTATTGATTCCTCTGAGACTGAACCAGAGGAAGAGACAACGAACCTGTGCTTAATAGGGGAAGATCATCTTGAGCAAAGTGATGAGGAAGAGGTATGTAAACCAACCTATGATGAATTATTTGAAATTTGTGAAAAAATCCATGCATCATACAAAAAACTCAAGAAAACTCATGCAAATCTAAAATTAGAACTTTTAAATTTACAAAGAGAGCATGAAGTCATTCTCAAAGATCATGCAACGATTGATTCAAATCACATGGCTCTTCTTGATGACATAAACAAGAAATATTTGGAATTAATTGATGAACATAATGCATTGAAAGATTCACACACATCTCTTCTGATCTTAAGAAATCTAAAGAGATTGAGAAAAAATTGAGGATTGACAATGATGCCTTAAAAGGAACCAACTTGAGGATTCAAAATAATTTGGAAACATGTAAGAAAGCTAGGATGACACCAACTCCTAATCAAAAGCCAGAACCTAGGAAGAGGCATTTTTACCCAAACCATTTAAGAAAACCTTTTCCTGGAGTTCAATATTTTTCTTGTGACATGCTAGGACACATCTCACACACTTGCACATTTATCGTAGTACACGATGGGTGTGGAGACCAAAATTAAATAATGCACAGCATGACACACAAGCATCACCTTCTACTTTTCATAAGATGGGACCCAAACCTGTTTGGGTTCCTAAATCTGACTGTCGTTGAGTTTTTGCATGTTTGCTCTCACCAAAGACCTCGTGGGAGCATAGGATAACTGGACATAAGGAGGCTCGCAACTCATAAATGCATGAACTTGATTTCTTTACTTGCTTTCCTTCTTTTTTCTTTCTTTCTTTTTCTTCTAGTTTATATTTTTTTTGTTTTGGTTGTTTGTTCCTTTTTATGTTGTTTTGTTTGTTTGGTTTATTCTTTTTGAAAAAAAAAATTTATCAAATTTTTTTCAAAATCATCGCTAATATGATATCGTTTGCCTTGCATTTGCTTTTAAAAATTTGTAGTCAATGGTTTGCATCTCTTAAATCCATTAGATGATTGAAAAATTCCGTTGATTGTGTCTCTTTCTTTAAGTATATTTTAGTGGCACAGTTTTCTTCTCTAATCAAAAATCTATCTCAAATCAACTATTATATATGAATTTAAGGTCTTTTCTAATCTTGCTAAAGCAAATCTATCTTATACTATAGGGATTAAAGTCTTTTTATCAAATCAAGATTCATAGTTACTCTTGACATTGGTCCGTGATTCTGTTTTGTGGATTATTCTTCTCTATGTTAGAGAGAGAGCCCCTATTCTCTAATATCTAGAAGATATACTCACAACTAAGTCCTTTTTAAGAGATGACTAAAAGAGAATCTAGCTTGAAGAAAAAATTTGGCCAAAGATGCCAACAAAAGAAGCGCAAAGCCGCTAAATTGAATTTATGAAAAAAAGGGGATGCGCAAAGTGCGATTCAAATGACAAGAGGCATAAAATGAGCCCATCAAAAGCAAGCTCTTCTCTCTTTTCAAATCTTTTAAAAACTTAGAAGCTTTCATATACCAAAGACTTGAGTTCGTTTTGCGATTATGATGTATCTACTTTGATCCTTTATTCTATAAGATGTTTTTTTCTTGACTCAAGTGATGATTAGATCCTTTATACTAATATATGATTGAAGTTTTGAGTTAGGTCATTGATTTCAAAAGACAACTCTACCCTACAAAGATGCTTCAAGCTTAGGGTAAACATGATCGGATACTTTTCTCATTCTTTGAATTTTTGATGTTGTTCAACTCATTTACTTACATGCTTTTAAAATCAATCCCATGGAATGCTATATCATATTCATGCTTTGAATCACAATTAAAAAATGTAGGTGAGATTCTTTTTCTTTCTTGTTTTTTGCATATTTTCTTTTTGATATGTCAAAAGGGGGAGAAATAGGAAAAATAGGAATTGCTTATTTGTTTTGCCATCATAAAAAAGAGGGAGATTGTTGCAAACCTTATTTCATGGCTTATGTTTTGATGATTGGCAAACCCTACTGATTATCTTGGACTGCCTATTTTTTCTAACATTTCAGGAATCGAAGATTGGACGAACAAACGATGCAAATGCAGAAGTGGGTAGGATAGGGTTGAGTCAGTCTGTAATCTATTATTTCTCTTCTTGAGTCAGTTTGTAATGTTCAAAAGACTGATACTAAGTAACCCTACACACACACACTTGAGAGATTTAGAATCTCTGTTTTTGCTCACATCGGCTAGGCCGATCCCTTGGATCGTCCTGGATGATCGAGTTCAAAACAGAGACTCTAATTAAGAATTCTTAATTAACACAACTGACATTAACATATCGTCCTGGACGATACGTGTATCGGCCAGGACGATAAGCTCAAAACAGAAAGAAGTAGCCGCCATAGACAATTAAGGTATACTGTACTTTTAAATTATCGGCCAGGACGATATTCACAATTATGCCTTAATTGAACAAACAAATCAGGGAAGTAATTAAGGATGATTGATACGATCACATCGTCCTGGACGATAGCAGGATCGGCCAGGACGATATATTCCATATCCTTGATTAGCTCCAGGATGATCTGGATCGGCCAGCATGAAAACAGGGCGATGCTCAGGACGATTTTCCTCTAAATTGAACTAATCGGCCAGGACGATCGTAAGATCGGCCATGACGATCAAGTCAAATTTCAATCGTCCAGCACCCAAAACAGGGCGATGCCCAGGCCGATCTTCTGAGATTTGTACTGATCGGCCAGGCCAATGTCCAGATCGACCTGGACGATATTGTCGGCAACTTGCAATTAATGAGCTCTTTTGAAGCTCTTCTATTTAAGAGCTCTTGCTCAACATTTTTGAAAACCTTTTGGCTGCTGCCTTGACCTGAGAAGGCCTTGAGGAGAGAAAGAGAGAGAGGGAGAGAGAGAGGATCTTGTGAGGGGGAGCTTGTGAGGGGATTCACAAGGGTTGCTTCAAGGATCGCTCTGCTTGTTCTTCGTCTAGAGTTTCTCGTCCGTGGAAGGGTCGGTAGAGGTAAGGAGTTAGCCTTTGGTTGTGATTCTCTGCCAATTTCAGGAGGAAGCAAAAGGAGGTAGGTTCTCTGCCTTGCCGGGGTGGCAAAAAGGGAGGTTCTTGTGAGGGCTTCTCCGCCTAGCCGTGGGGGCTAAAGGAGAGTCACGTTTTGTAGTGCAATACTTGGAGGGTGCCTCCAAGGAGTGGACGTAGGTCGAGTTGACCGAACCACTATAAATTTCTGTGTTCTTGTTTTCTTGCTTCCGCACTTTTATTTCCGCATTTATTTTTGTGGTGTGATTTTTGTTTATGTGATTTTCATTCTTTGTGAATTTTTTTTTTTAAAATACCAATTCTCCCCCCCCCTCTTGGTTAGCTTGGGACTAAGTTCATAAGGGCTTAACATCCCTAACAAACTTTCACTCCCCACTTGTGAGATCATATTCACTCATTTCATTTTTCAAATCAAAAATATTTTTCACTTCTACCATATTCATTTCAATTTAAAATGATGGAAGAATCAAAAGCATACACCCTAACATTTCTCACAAAATACAAATATAGAACTGAATAATACCACTTCATTCTACAATAATACATTGTGCACTTCTTTTTTCTTTTCATATCTAAACTTCCATTATGAAAATGAATGAAAAGAATAATAAAAAAAAAAACATACAAACTTACCTTCACACAACAAGAGGCGAAACCGGTCAATTTTTTTTAGGCGAAACCGATCAATTTTTTTTTAGGCGAAACCGGTCAATTGGGATAGGGAGAGATGAATGCATGAAGGAAGAAACTTCGGGCATTGGACATGCTTTTCAAAAAAAAAAAATTCGAGATAGGAACTTATCGCTCGTTCATCGATATTCATCTGATTTTTACCTGCACAGCTAATTGCCCATTAAACAAGTGATTATGCCTGGTTTTAATTTTTTAAAAACTGTGTTTAATCACCTAATTATATTACTACTGATGCTTACTCCAAAAATTTTCCATTTTCTGAATTAGTTGGTATAAGCTCGAACGAACCTGAATAGACGCGTCATTAAATAGGCAAATTATTGCATCCGATCACCGGACGCGGAAAATAAGTTAGGACATCCAATAAAAATTTGCCCCGTCACCTGCGCTTTTGACTGTGCTTTTGACTTGCGCTTTGTCTGCGCTTTACCTGCGCTTTACTTGCGCTTTTGACTGCGTTTTTGACTTGCGCTTTAGTTGCACTTTGTCTGTCTGCGCTTTACTTACGCTTAATTTAAAATAATATTTTATTAATATCCGGACCTACCTCCGCGTACGATAACCGGATGTAATAATTTGCCCATTAAATAACTCTGACTACCACTCGACCAGACCAGACCGATGAAGAACCAAAGCCAACCGCCTCTCTTTTACAGAATCGCCCCGGTACCTGCCGGCGCCATCATCGTCACCGTCCTCCTCCTCCTATTCACTATCAATCCTCGCTCTACATCCACCTACCACTCTCTCTTCCTCTCCCTCTCTTCCAACGAGACTGCCGCGCGCCACCTCTTCGCCCTCACCCGTCGTCCCCACGTCGCCGGATCCGACGCCAACGCCGTAGCCGCCGCATACGTCCTCAACACCCTCTCTTCCGCTTCCATTCCTTCTCACATCACCTCCTATAACGTTCTCCTCTCTTACCCCATCCATCGCTCACTTTCCCTTTCCACAAATTCCTCCGCCCCCGCCATTCCCTTCGATCTCATCCAGGAAATCTACCCTGACGATCCCTACGCCGATGTGGTTGCCGATATCCTCCCGACCTTCCACGCCTACGCCCACTCGGGCACCGCCGCCGGGCGCGTGGTCTACGCCAACTACGGCCGAGTCGAAGACTTTGCTGCTCTTAAAGCAGCTGCGGTTGATGTCTCCGGAAACGTTGTAATTGCCCGCTACGGCGAGATTTTTAGAGGGGATATCGTGAGGAACGCGCAGCTCGCGGGGGCAATAGCTGCAATCGTGTATAGTGATGCTAAAGACTATGGCGGTGGCATTGGCGGGAAGTGGTTTCCAAATGATCGGTGGATGCCGCCCAGTGGGGTGCAAGTGGGAAGTACATATCGAGGGCTTGGGGATCCGACAACGCCGGGATGGGCCAGCGTCGGCGATTGTGAGAGGATAGGGATTGAGGAAGTGGTGGCGACCGGATTGATGCCGGGGATCCCATCGTTGCCGTTATCTTCGATGGATGGTGAGGCTATATTGAGGACGATTAGAGGAAAGGTGGCGGCGGATGATTGGCAAGGCGGAGAAGGAGCGCCGGTGTATCGGCTGGGGCCGGGACCAGGTTTTGTGCATCTTACATACTTGGTGAGCATCGAAGTTAATTAAGGTTTTTATTTATTTATTTATTTATTTTTGGTTCTTTTTGCTCTATTATACATATCGCGAATTGAGGATTTCTGATATCTCCTTGTGCTATTGTTGCTTCAGGGGAATGAAACTTTAATGATGGTCCAGAATGTGATTGGTGTGATAGAAGGGAGGGAAGAGCCAGACCGGTAAGTTTATTTACTTGTGACCTTGTGTAATGTTCGTTCTGTTATTATCAATGGTGAAGTCTTGTGTTTAGAATAACATTTGAAGAAGTTGAATGCTATGGAGTGTGGCAAGGAATAGTGAGAAAATGGGAAGCGGAGGAGGTAGAAAATTTTCATTAGAGAAGATGGAGTTACATTCTTCATACATTCTACTGATCTGGCACTTCGGTTTATACTAGGAGTATATGGGTTTGTTACAAGGTGCGAGTGATTATGATCTAGTGACCCATGTTGTTTATAGTATTTTGACGTGATTGCTCCTGATTTATGCTGAGAGGGTGAAGAGGGGGAGTCTCTGCTATATTATAGAGTTAATGGAAGGCAGAATTGTTGTTGGTTGCGTTTTGTTATCAGCATCTCGCTAATTGATGGCTAATCCATGAAGTGTTAGTTTGTCTCACAAAGTGAAGTCTTTTGAATTTGATTGTGCTTTGTTGAAAATATCAACTTATTGATCTTGTCTTGATATGTTATGCACTATGATAGCCTTGGATTTGATGTAATATCTATTGAAGTGGCAATCAATTTTTATATGCTTGGTGCGAGTGCGAAAAATCAGGTTGTTGGCTAATGCTAGAGCTAAGACATTGTCACATAATAGAGGGGTGGGTAAGTCAGTCTAAATGTCGAATTCTTGAAGCAGCTATTGGAGTCTGACGATGTCCGTAGTTTTAGTGACTTAAGCACAATATTCTGCCTCGATGGAGGAGCTAGTCTCTATGGATAGTTTATTTTTGCACTAGGGTATGAAAATGGGTTCAAGGAATCCATAGTATCCAGTAGTTGATTTGTGATTGGCAAGATTTGCCACCCAATTGGAGTTTGAGAATGCGTGTACCTAAATTTCAATGGTTCGAATAGGTAGCCAAAGATGAAGAGTTTGTTTGATGTATTTAAGTATTCTTCTAAACATATGGTAGAGTTGATTGAGGGGTGATGCATTGATTGATAGGCTTGATTCACTGCATAGGAAAGATCAGGTTAGGTGATTGTAAAGTATTAGAGCTACTTAATAATGTGGTAGTATAAAGCAGGATAAGATAAGTATCATAGGGAATTGGTTGTGGTGGAAGGTTTGGATGAGAAGGGATTTTTTACAAGCTTGCAATCGTTCATTCCAGATCATTATAGAATGCCCCTCATATATGAGGTTTGGTTCAAGTGAAGGCCGTGAGATGTAGCTGTAATTTGTATGCCAATGAATTATAAGATAGATCCCATAATCCTCATTTGAAATAGGCTATTTAAATTTTAGAGAAGGGTAGTAAGTGTTGTTATATCATTACTGGTGGGAAGAATATCATCATCGTAGATTAGGATTTATGTAATTGTTTGTTGATGGTGAATTGGTGATAGAGGAGAGGACAGGGATTTGTTGTGTGTGTTGAAGCGAAAACCCAAGGTTTGGAGATGGCCAAGGAATGTCGCAAACTGTGTTGAAATTCGAAAGTCTGGCTTTATATTTTGATTATTACAAAATTATTTGATGATATTTAGTTATTTTTGCTTTATATATTACATATTTTTTTATGTCATTAATCATTTCAAGAACAAAATATACTGAATGAAATTGAAGAATCAAGATTGAAAATTGTGGTACATCATCAGGGTTTAAGTGAGTCTATATTTGATAGACTATATACCTTTTTATTTCTAGAGTCATTTTATTTATTAGGTGTATATTGACTAAGCAACCAAGCACTCACTCATAAGGGGGAGAGAAATTAAACATTTTAATTTTTTTTGCTAATCCTAATGTATGATCTACATCTTACTATATGATCTGTTCAAATAGAAATTAATTCAAATGTTTAATTAAATCAATTTAATTAAATTGATTTATAACTAATTGTATTATACTCCCACCAATTGTATAGGGCGATCATCAGTTTTTTGAGAAACTCCATCGTCAAATCCTTTTTACTTAAATTAAGCAAATTTGAAATTTGAACTGCTCATATTATACAAATAATTTTATACTGTACAATCATTAATTAAAATTGCCTAATTTAATCCTGATGATTAATGAATCAAATTAGAATCAAATCATTAATGATCGTACTGTACGTTCACCATTATATAGGATGATCAACAGGAGCTCGCTGGATGAACCTTGGTTTGTCCTGAACGATCTGTGATTCGATTGAACTAATCATATTATACAATTCGAGTGTAATACTATATGATCAAATTAATTAATTTTAAAATTACGGTTTTTTAAGAACCCACTTTATAAACTTAGCGTCAGAGGCTTGAGGGAAGAGAGATTGAGTAATCATAGATCTTTTTTTAGAGAGTTTTGGAGAGTGTCCACATCATAAGGGAGAGAGAGGAGGTGAGGTTGAGTGAGAGTTTTCCTTGTGGGAGTCAATGGGTGTGAGGGAATTCATATTATTGCTTCGGTTAGCTTACATCTTGTGTTGTCCTGTTGTATTTGGTGGAGCTCTTGAAGAAGATTCTAGAAAGAAAAGTCTTTGGGCGAAATACATGCTAGTTAAGGATATTAGGGATCAACATCTTCACCGAGTCGGAAGGCAGAAGGATGGACATCATCTCTATCGTAGCAAGTTAAAGGAGGGAGGGATATCTCCGCCATAGCAAGAAGCTAATGAAAGGACAACATCTCCGGTGTAGCTAGGAGCTCAAGTAGAGAATGACATTTTTATTGTAGCGAGAAGCTACAAGAGTGATCAACTTCTTTGCTAGAGTAAGAAGCTAAAGGTGGGACGATACCTCCATCGGGTTGGTAGGCAGGAGGGAGAGCTGTAGGGTGTTTAGGCCCTTGAAAAGAGGTGAAAGTCAAATAGAACAATGTTGATTAGGTCCTCTCTTTGCTATATAACTAAGAGTAATGATCATCAAGGTTAAGAGGTTGTAGGGTGATGCATCTTACTATCTTAAAGGATTGGCTGGTAGCTGGTAGCCCATTAAGAGCGTGTAATATGATATCTTTCATGCCTAGAATGTTGTTGGAAACAACTATGATGCCCACTTTGGCTTTGATGGAGGAGAATTATTATCATGATTTGATCTTTCATTGAGAGGTGGTGCAGCTCATTTTTTGAGTTGGATAATACACAAGCTATTGGAGGATTGGAGATATTTGTCTCCAGTTGTTAAGATACAAAGCAAGTGTTGATGTTGGGAACACAGGGCATTGAAAAAGTGGATATTGTGGTGTAGAGGGCAATTTAAAGATTTTGATCAAGTGGGATTTGATGATTTGAGAACTTAGGATCTCCAAGAAGGATGGTTATTGGCTTTGAGGTGGTTATGGATGTTTGTCGTTGGTCATAGGAAATTTGAGTTGTGATGGATTGTTTGTTGAATACTGTGAGCCCGACTTGATGTTTTGATAATTTGAAGTATTATTGGTTATATCATTTTTTTCTCTGCTTTATATATATTATCTATTTCTTTTGTGTGCTACTAGTATTTTAGGTACAATATACACAGAGTTGAGTCAAAGAAGCAAACTCAAGAAATTACTGCATTGAGTTTAGTTAAATTTGTAATAAGAGTCTGCATTTACTTTTTCTTAAGTCTTTTATGTAATTAGATGTATGTTGGCAAGACAATCGAGCGTACACTCACGAATGGAGATGAAAATTAAACACTCGAAATTTCTGTTAAAATTGTACTGTACGATTTGTGAATCCATCAAATGAAATTAATTGTTTAATTAAATTAACCAAATTAACTTTTGGCTTAACTAATCTTATTGTATGACTTGAGTTTGTATAGAATGATGAGTTATTTTAATAAAACCCCACTTAAAATTTGAATTTTGACCTAATTATATAACACAAAAGATTTTGTCCTATGTGATTATAAATAAATCTTGTCTAATTTGGACTGTTGATCAGACAATCAAATCAGGAACAAATCTTGATTGACAATTATACTATATGATCCTAATCGTTCAGTATGATTTTACATAACTTCTGGTCAAACTATAATTTGTCTTTGCACGATCCTTCAGTTAATATAGTTGATCATACTATACGATTACTTATCATGCAGTCTGATCTCATATAACTCATAAACGGGTGCTTAAGTAATTGGACAATACAATATACACTTCATACTATATGTTCAGAAGAACATAATTAAAATTAGGATTTGATTTAAATAGCCCAACGTAACTTTTTTCATATAATGAGGGGATGCAAGTGAATAGCCATAGCTGTTTTTTCTATGAGAGAGAGCTTTGGAGAGGGAAAGGCGTCTCCTTACTTGTGAGTGTCCAAATCACTTGGGAGAGAGAGAAGGTGAGGTTAAAAGATTATTTTTGAGGGAGTCAAGGGGTGTATGAGGGAGTCTTATGGTTGTCTTGTCGGCTTGCACCTTAGGTGTTTTGTGTTGTGATTTTGGAGCTCTTGGAGAGTAAGTCTTTAGGCGAAAGGCTTGTGATTAAATAAGGAGGCTAGTGGAGTGGCATCTCCGCTATTGCGAGCAGGAGGGAGCGATATCTCCATCGTTGTGAGTAGCAGAAGGATGGTTTAGGCTTTTTGGTAAAAAGAGCTTTGTAAATGTGGTTCTCCACCTCGGAACAATGAAGAGCTTCTCATCTTTCTGAGTGCATGCGTTTACTAGTGGATTTTCTAAGAAGATGACATTTGAAGAGGGACGTAGGTTGAGTTTGACCGAACTTAAAAGTGCTATGATATACTAAGAGGTGGGTGAATTGAAAATTATTTAAATCTTTTTCTTAAAACAAAATAATTTGCAGAAATTAAATGATATTTTAAAATGAAATACTTAAAATATATAAAAGTATTTTTTTGATTTTTATAGTTTGTACAAGAGCTTAACCAAAACATTTAACAACCAAAATTGTTACAAAGATATGCAATATAAACCAAAAATAAGAAAGTAAAAGTGCAGGAAATTTAAAAAATGTAGACCAACGATTTTTATAACGGTTCAGTCACCAGACCTATATCCAGTCCCCAAGGTTTTCTTTCTTGAAAATTTCATTATGTAAAAAACTCCTTTAACACTTAGTCAGATCGAGAAACCCTGTTCTCTTATTAGGTTGAGAATTACCTTTACATGCTCTTTTATCCACGAAAAGTCTTCCTCCTGCCTATCAGCAAGACGGAGATGCCAATCCCTCTTTCCACTCCCAACGGCAGAGATGCCGTTCCCTTCTTCTACTCCTCTCAACGGTGGATATGTCGTTACCCTAGCCTTCTTTGGCTGATAACAAGTCTTCACTCAAGACTTCTCTAGAGACACAAAAACATCTGACATAAACTCAACAGGATAGGTGAAAATAAACAAGACTACGGTGTGAATTCCCTCACACAATCCTTCAATGCCCTAAGGATTCTCTCAAGCTCTCACACTCAGCTCAAGCTTTCCCAAAGGAGTAAACCCTCTTTCTCTCCCAAAGGACTCTCTTATAGAAACCCACGTTGAGACTCTCAAAAACTAATTTGATTAGAGGGTCTTACTACTAACTCCCAAACATTATTTCTAATAAATTGATTTAATTCTTCTTGTATTGCTACATATTTGTAAGTTTTATGAGTTTCTTTTTCCTTCATCCTTCCTCAACTACTTTAATGGAATGGGATGGATGCTTTACTGGTCTTCTGAATTGGTGAATAAATCGAATTGACAGTCGGCTGAAGCATGGGCATTGGTTTTGCAGCAGGTGATTCTGAGGTCACTCCTTAGAGATTGTTGCACTCAATAGCTTGAGAGTGAAGCCCAAGTGGGTAAGGGACCTCACACAAGCATAGTTTTATTGAATAAATTTAAAGGTGAATAAACAGGCTTATGATATTTATTGATTTAGAGAAAGCATATGATAAAGTTCCAAGAGAACCGCTATGGAGAGTTCTTGAAATGAAAGGAGTTAATAACGCTTATATTCAAATCATTAAAGATATGTATGCAGGAGCTAGTACTTCTGTTCAAACACAAGGTGGTTTGACCAAGTATTTTCCTATTTCGGTTGGATTACATCAAGGGTCAGCCTTAAGTCCATATCTTTTTGCTTTAGTCATGTATGTTCTCACTAGACATTTGCAAGAGGATGTGCCTTGGTGTATGCTTTGTGCTAATGATATTCTTCTTGTTGATAAGACTAGAGAGGGAGTTGAAGGTAACTTGAATTATGGAGGTCAACCTTAGAGTCTAAAGGTTTTCGCTTGAGTAGATCTAAAATTGAATATATGAAGTGTAATTTTAGTTGTAATAGACCTAGCGAGGGGATTGTGACTTTGGGCAATCAAGTCATTAATTAGAGTATACGTTTTAGATATCTTGGATATATTGTTCAGAGTTATGGTGAAATAAATGGGGATATTATTAGCAGAATTCAAGTTGGATGGTTGAAGTGTAGGAATGCATCGGGCTTGTTGTGCGATTGAAAAGTCCCCCTCAAACATAAGGGAAAATTCTATAAGATGATGGTGAGACCTGCAATGCTTTATGGTGCCAAATGTTGGCCTTTAAAAGAGAAGCATAGTACTAAGTTAAGTGTTGCAGAGATGAGGATGCTTAGGTGGATGAGTGGCTTTATCCTTAGAGATAGGATATGAAATGAGCATATATGAGATAAGGTTGGAGTAGCTCCAGTGGAAGATAAGATTAGAGAGAGTCGCCTTAGATGGTTTGGTCACATTAAATGGAGGCCTTCCAATGACCCGTTTAGGAAAGTTGAGGTATTAGATTTGACTTATGTTAAGAAAGGTAGACGTAGATCTAAAAAGACTTTGTTAGAAAATATTAGAAACAACCTTTCTTTATTAGATTTAAATGAGAATTTGACTTTTAACTGGACACAATGGAAAAAAAAGGATTCATGTAGCCGACCCCACTCAGTGGGATAAAGGCTTGATGATGTTGTTGTTGTTGTTGTATTGCTACATTCCAAAATTCATCTTCCAATGCCTATTTATACTAGTGGGTTCTACTATAGAAATGAAGGCTATGTGGCTAACTTCTTTCTTAAGTCTATGCATAATCCAACTCTTGTGGATATGTCTCCTATGATAAGCTTCATAGGATGACTTGATGCATATTTTTATTCTCTAGGCAAGGGTTCCTGATTTGCTTCTCTATCTTCTAATCCAACATTCTCAATCCTACGGGTGATATCTTCTTCTTCATTAACTTTTCTACTTTTAAAAACCTTATCAAATTCATTGAATGTAATATAAGTAGACTCCTCAACAACTAAGGATCTTGTATTAAATATCATATATGCCTTTCCTACTGAGTAATATCTTAGAATACTATTTCACCTACGTTTGCATCAAATTTTTCTAGATGTATTTTTTCATTATTTAACATAATATTTGCACCGAAACAAATGCAAATGAGACAGATTTGGTATTCTACTCTTGAGCAACTCATATGATATTTTATTCAACTTAGTGCTTATATTTACTCTTTTCAGAACATAGAAAATAATATTAACTATTTATGTTAAGAAGTACTTGGGTAAACTATAATTACTAAATATTGCCCTAGTAGCCCTAACGCTAACATTGCCAAGTCCCAAGTCCTAGATGAGAAAAGTGGAGGGTTGCGTTAGGTAGTCGACATCCAGCATAAAATTTGTCGAATAATTATGATATGAATCTTTTAATACATTGTGTTAATGTTAGGGCATTCCCTGTAAGCTACATCAGATGTATGGCCTGAATATAGTGAGAAGTGTGTAAGGGCTGCTACATCGATGCCCGGGTGAAGTGTGAAATAGACAAGGTTTCCACATCATGGATGGATGTGGGCAAAGAATTTAGTCCATGAAACTAGAATTTGGATTGGATCTTGGAATGCAGGTTCTCTTACAGGAAAATTAATAAAATTAATTGATATTATGATTCATAGGAAGATAATTATTTTATGCATTCAAGAAATTAAATAGGTTGGAGAGAAGGTTAAGTTGATTGATAATTTAGAATTTAAACTTTTGTATTATGATAGAAGTCATACTAGAAATGATGCAGGTGTGATTAAAGATAAGAGTTTGAAAGATAATATTATAAAAATGGATAGAATTAGAGAAAGAATTATAGTTTTGAAGATTATTGTTGATACTATGATTATTAATATTATAAGTGCTTTTGCTCAAGAATGTTTGGATCTGTGTTTAAAATTAAGATTTTGTAATGACTTAGAATAATTAATTCAAAAGGTATATCTTAAAAAAGAATTTTTATTGGAGGAGATTTAAATGGACATATTGGCAGAGAGGTAAAGGATTTTAAAAGTCTTCATGGTAGCTATGAATTTGGAGCTATTAATGAAGGTGGTAAGACTATGTTTGATGTTGCTCAAGCTTATGATTACGTAATTGCTAATATATTATTTAAGAAAAGAGATGAGCATTTAATTAATTATTAAGAATGAATATAATAAAACTCAGATTGATTATTTTCTTATAAGAAAAATATATATTTTAGATTACAAAGATTATAAATTTATTTCGAGTGAAAATTTATGTACCCAACATCACTTATTAGTTTTGAACTTTAAGATTAAGAGACAAAATAAAAAAATATTATAAAACATTCTAAAATTAGATGGGGGGTATTTAAATAATATTAACAAAAATATTTTTGAGAGTAAGATTCAAGATCTTAAGATTTTGCGGAGTCAAATGTTATGTTGGAAAAAATTAGCTAGTAATATTAAGAATGTTGTAAATAATGTGCTAGGAGTTTTAAAAGAAAAAACTTATAATGATAAAAATAGTTGGTGGTGGAATCAAACTGTTTAAAAAAAGATAAAAAATAAGAAACTTTGTTATAATAATTGATTTAGTTGTAAACACTCTTAAAATTAAGAAATATATAAAGATGCTCGTAAGATGTCTAAGAAAGCAATCTAGGATGCAATGATTTTAGTTTTTAATAATTTATATAATAGATTAGATTCTAAAAAAAGTAAAAGATATATGTATAAGTTAGCCAATCAAAGAGATATGAATAGTAAAATCTAGTTCAATTGAAGTGCATTAAGGATTAAAAAAAAAAGCTTTATTTAGAAGAGGATATTTAACAAAGATTGATGATATATTTTGCCAAACTTTTCAAAGAAGATTGTGAGAATACGATTGACTTTAGTGACCTTATCACTCTAAATGAAAGTAGATATTTTTATTTTTATCGGCGTAATAGTAAAATTGATGTTAGAGAGGCTTTTAAAAAAAGAAGTATGAAAAATTAGTGTATATGACGACGTTCTAATAGAGGTGTGGAAATGCTTAGAGATGAAATTTTTGGCTTAACTTTTTAATATTATTTTGAAGACAAAAGATGTTAGGTGAGTGAAGAATGCGTGTGTTGATTCCTTTTTTTAAGAATAAAAGTGATATATAAGATGTGCGAATTACAGAGGAGTTAAGTTGATGTGTCATACTTTAAAAGTTTGGGAGAGAGTTTTGGATCATAGGTTATGATGTGATACTAATGTTTCTCAAAATCAATTTGGATTCTTGGCGGGTAGGTCTACTATGGAAGCTATTCATTTATTGAGAGGGTTTATGGAGAAGTTTTGAGAGAATATTGAGGATCTATATATGATATTTATTTATTTAGAGATAGCATATGATAAAGTTCTAAGAGAAGTGCTATGGAGTGTTCTAAAAGATAAAGGGGTTAATAATGCTTATATTTAAGTCATTAGTGATATGCATGCAGGAGCTATTACTTGTGTTCAAACACAAGGTGGGTTAACCAAGTATTTTTCTATTTCAGTTGGATTACATAAAGGATCAACCTTAAGCCCTAATCTTTTTCTTTAGTCATGGATGCTCTTACTAAACTTTTGCAAGGAAGAGGAGGATCAACTTTGAACTTTAGATTTGGTTTTTAAGAATTTTAAAGGAAGAGGATGATCAACTTTGATTAGAGTTCCTCGAATGAGAGCCATAGGGAGGAACAATAAGAGTATTTAATTATGAGGGAAAACTCAGAGATACTCAAAATTATACTATATTATGCTTTATATTTTAGAATCTAATTTTTATTTGAGTTGATCATTTTCTTTTAGATAGATGAAGCTTATATTCCAACATCACATGTTAGAGGAAATGCTTGGAAGATGAGGACTTATGAAGTGATTGAAATCAATATTTGCCTTAGACTCTAGAACTAAGTGAAGACTACTGAGAAGTAGTGCCTCGAATTTAAGTTTAACAGAGTACAAAAGACATACAAATTACACCCCACATGAGACCTAGCCAGCCAGACCTTTTGATATTTTGCCCTGTTTTAAAAGGGCTATCAGTTAAATCCACTTAAGCAATTTTTAAAATTATGATATCTAGTCTCAATGTATATGAAGAGTAGGATGATCATTTTATTTAAAAAATAGGGCTTACAATTTGGCCTTGAGATCAAAATTCCCAACCATGAATGGTATGTATAATGCTGACTCATAATAATGCAGATTTTTTTTGGTTATCTAATCTTTAAGTAAAGACTTTTCTACATAAGACTCACTGGGCTTTGTATGATTAATTTGAATTTCGGAAATTTGGCTCCTTGAAGAGATCCATGTAATTTTTCATATATTTGAAAATTATGGAGCATAAAATTAATTTTAGATTGCTTCTATTTTAATTGATAAAAAAATAATTTTGTCATAAGAGCTTACCGCATCAATATATCTATCCAGGCCACCCTTGTGATGCCCCATAATCTAATTTGAAAAAATTATTTATTTTTCTTTTGATAAACAACAATCAGTGCTATCTAATATCATCTATTAGCAATAAATAATAAAACAGAATCTATAATTTAAAACATCAATGTATATATCTGTATTCATTCTCAAAAATCATATATAGTACTCAAGATCTATAGAAGAATATCATAACTATTTTTTCATGAGTACAAAAGAATAGTTAGAATAAAAAGAATCTGAACCTGAAGAAATCATGACAAGCCTCATACTCCTGCTCCCTGCCCTAACTTGAAATCATTTAACAACATATAACGAGCTTAAAAAACTAACATGTCATCAAAACCTATAACTGAATTCAACGGGAAAGGAAGAATCAGAAGCAACGATGGGAGTTTGGTTGCGTGGAAGAGCAGAAATGTGGGCTCCGAAAATTCGGCCCCGGCTTCCGCCCGCACTATTTTGCTTTTTCTTTGGCGAGAGAGTTTTAACGGAATAAGTTCCGGGGTAAATTTTGGAAGGCAGATGAGTTTGTAGATAAGACACTACCTAGAGATTTCGCCCTCATTTTGTGAGGTCTTTATAATCTGAGTTCTAGTTTCTTATAGGCGCAAGCCCCTATAGTTCATTACCCCTCTCGATCATGAAAGAGAACTTTCGATTAAGGCCAGTCGTCAATCAGATACGTAGAGATACGCGTTATCTGGCATATAGTAGCAGCAATGGACATTTGGAAGGGTTTGAGAATTTGGAAAAGAAGTTTGAATGGTTGAAAGATTTTGATATTTAGAATAGAACTTTCACCATCTTGCACTTAAAGCGGATGGTGGGGGAATGGATGATGTACTCGATCAAGATCCCATGGTTATGTCGTCCCGGGCCATCGTGGTCCCTAGTCTACTTAGTCAGAGGAGGTAGTCGACCAAATCTGACAGAAGGATCCTTGTCAGTAGCCATGCGTTGCTTCGTCCATGGGGACCTTGTAGACCTAGGGTGAATGTTTGTCTAAGTGGACAAATTTGAATCCACCTTAGCTAACAGAGGGCTTTGTACCCTATCGATCATATCCTATTGATTCATATCTCAAGGATTTGATGCCTTTAAGGAGCGTGTTGGCTTTGGCCATAACCGGTATTTTGTGGTGCCATTTGACGGCAAAACCACTCAGTTCAAAGGGCCCCGGGTCAAACCGTTTATCCTGCGGTGCCATTTGTCAGCAAAATCGTCGGTTAGAGGACACGTACCACGTCCTAATTGGCAGGAGATTGTTTGAGAATGGATTCTAGTGATATTTTCGACTAGGCATTTGGCTCTTTGTGAGCTGAAGTAAATTTGAATTTGTCCACCCCGGCAAACTGTTGTGGAGGGTGGATGATTTTTTGCTTTAAGTGTTTAATGGTTTGATTTCACTTTTAAATACTTGAATTTTAAGGTTTCTGGAATTTCGAATTTTGTGGAGTTTTGGTTTTTGATAGGCATTTAGATATTTGGGAGACATTTAAAAAAAAAATGTTTGTGAACCCCTCCGGTTGAAATAAACATTCAACACGACCATCATCGGGGTGTTTGGGGTCATTTCTTTTTATGGATTGAATCTTATCCAACTTGCTTGAGTTCAAATGTCCAAGATCATGTTCAGGTTCTTTGTTCTTATTATTTGATTTTCAAATCAAATGTAAGTTCAAATCTTATATTTTCAAATTTATTTGAGTTTAAGTTCATTTAGGTCAATTGAATCAAGTCCACAAGTCCCAAATTGTTCCAAGTCATTGTCTTATTTCAGACAAAATTTCAGCAGCCTCCCGGCGTCTCTCCCGTTTAGGGGGAAAATCAAGAGGCCGCCTACCCGACACGTCAATAAAGACATGCACGATTGGTGTTTGTGAGACACCGCGGCGATGATTTTTTTTGTTTTTCATCCAACACGCCAATAAAGGCGTGCATGGGTTCTTTGACGGTATATGTTTAAAAAGACAGTTTGCTTTCCCCCCACTCGGGGGTACTTATGAGGGATCCCGCCTCGCCGTAGGTGCCGCATCAGGGATCCGTCCCACCACTCGCAATAAAGGCGTGCATGAGCGGTTTTCTGGTCCGCCACGAACATTGAGAGCGAGAATCTGAGTTTAGAAAAATTCGTATCTTCGCAAGGTTATTAGTGTTGGCACGTGGATTGAGGCAAGAGGAGGGAAGGGAATTTTCCCCCTTCTCTTTTATTTAATTATAATTAATAAAAATTAATTATAACTAATTATACTTAATAATAATTAATTATCAATTAAAATAATTAATTATAATTAAACTAATTAATTACAATTATTGAAATTAATCATAATTAGTAATTAATTATAATTAATTAATAATTAAGTATGAATAATCATAAGTAATTATTAATTAAGATTAAAAACTAATTCAATATAATTAATTAAATTAATCATAATTAGTAATTGATTATAATTATTTATAATTAATTAACAATAATTAATTATGAATAATCATATATAATTACTTAATTAAGATTAAAAGTTGTTAAATATAATTAATTAAACTTAATTAGAATTACTAATTAATTATGATTATTGATAATTAATAATGCTTAATTATAAATAATCATAGTTAATCAAACATGATCAATTAAGACTAATGAAGGATTAGAGCAAAATTTGAGAGGATTTAGCATACATCCTATATTTTCCTTTGCTTACCATTCACTGGATTTTCGGGATACGATCGAAGAGGTGCGTGCAAGGGAATAAGTTACCCTCACAATGAGCAAACTCCAATCACTCCTTCCGATCAAAATGTCTCTCGATCCGGCAACAAGGGAGCTCGTCGAAGGAGGTAGGCCGTCGATCTCTCCCTCCCTTCCTCTATCTCTCTCTTTCTCCCTCTCTCTCTCGCTCTCTCTCTCTCTCTCTCACGATCAGAGGAGGTCGGACATCGGTTAGGGTAGAGAGAGGCTTTGGGCGTCAGGGTTTGACGCTGACTGGATGGGAGAGTTGGAGGTTAAGGTCGGCGTCAAGTTTGGAGATCGGAGGAGGGACGTTGAAGGAGGCGGATAGGAAGCGACGGGGGTTTTGTATTTCTGTGGCGCCAGAGTGCGAATGAAGGAAGCTGCGGAAAGGCTTTGGAGCTTCGGTATTTAACGATGAGAACGGGGCAGCGATCGAGAGCAGATTTCATGCAGGAAGTGCGGAGAAATGACTGGAGCGGCGCCGATTCAGCGAGATTTCAGCACGATTTGAGGATCCGATCAATGTTTAAAATTGCGTAATTGGGTATTGAGGCATATTTTGTTCATGAGGCGAGGCATAAGCCTCAATGCGTTTTGAGGCGTAAGCCTCAAAATAAAAAAATTGCGTAAAGTGATAATAAATATCAAAAGTAATTTTTTATATAATACCTAAATAATATGTTAAATGATGACATATTAATTTCCTATTGAATTATGAATTAACAAATTGACATACATATGAAACAAAAAATTATACAAGATCTAAAGTGATAAGTAATAAATTGAATCCAAAACAACATTAAATATAGAAATTGCAATTTGCAAAAAGAATCATATAAAATCATGTTCAAGTCCAAATTTTCTTTTTTATCGATTCTCTACTCATTAACATTTAATTCTTAATAAAAGCTTAAATAGTTGGCAATAGCTTAGACATTATCTGTATTGTCATCACTGAGGTGATCTTTATATGAGTTGTTGCATAACAAATTGGTCTATCTCTGCCTCACTCGGTAGAGTTGAATGCATCACAATATGTTTCTTTTAAATTTATTTCAATTATATTTATCTTTTAGAAATATTTTTATCAACATAAATATGAGATTAATGCTTCAAAATTTTTAGGGTGATTGTGTGCAGCTTTCAAGTGATTGTCGATGACGACTATGATGGTGCTGGCTACGGCGAAGTTCGCAGGATGGTGGTAAAGGCAATCGAGAAGTTATTGCGCTCGAATGTGTATTACGGTGTGATTTATGTTAGTTTTAACAAAAAAAATACAAATAGAGTGAGGCGTAAGCCTCACGCTAGCGAGGCGAGGCGTGGCTCAAGGAGGGCCTTAGCCAAGCTGAGGCACAAGCCTCATAAAAAAGCTAGAGGCGTAAGCCTCGAGGCATTTTTCACTAGGATTGCGCTGAGGCGGGCCTTAAGGCTAGCCTTATATTGCGCAATTTTAAACAATGGATCCAATGGGTACGAGGTATGTATGCGGGATTTTCATCTTTGTTTCTTCTGGATTTTATACAAAGGTCAACAAATGCCCCCCCAACAAATGTGGTATGCGTCTAGAGCGAACCACGTTTGTTGTATGCTGATTGAACTTGTGGATCTCTAGATATTTATTTTAGATTTCACATTAGGGCTTTCATTTTGTGGATCTCCAAAAATTTGCTTGGATGTCACACTAAGATTTTCTTTCTCCATTATTCTCTTGGATGTATCAATAGATGGTTGAGATACTGATTTCTTTTGCCCTGTGCTTTGTGCTCCGAATATTGATGGAGAATCACCTGATTTGTCTTTCACTGACTAGTCAGGAGATTTTTGTGTGCCTTCTGCCCTTTGCTTCTAGCTTTGGCGGGCTTGATGGAGTAGATGCCGATGACCTAAACCCTTAAGGTATGTATTAGGTCGTTGGCAAAAAGTCATCAGTCCAGAGCTGTGCATAACAAACTTGTTGATGACAGAATTCACTTAGTTCAGCTTTGGGCTTTGTGTGAACTTTGGAATAATTTTCTTCGGTCTTTTACTTTATGCTTTAGCGGACTTGTTGAAGAATTTGCAGGTTTTGGATTTGGTTGATAGTAACCAAATATAGATAGTATCTTGATTCTTAACCACTTGAAAAACCTTAAATCTGAGTCACTTGAGTTTATCAGATTATGAGAGCTAGGATTTGATAGCTCTTTATCCTCTGATTGCTGAGTTGGGGGTTCCTCTATTACGGCCTTTCTTATGGCTTGTTAAGTAGATTGAGCTGCCAGCAATCCAGTCATATTTGGGCTTGTTGGATCCGACCTCTTACACCGATTCAGACTTCAGACTTGAGCTATGGGAATGCGCTTCCCAATGCTGATTTCACTGAAGTTGGTAGATTTGGAGTTCTCCTTTGTGGTTGAAGGTTTGGAGCCTATGAACATTCTGTAGTTGCTCTAGATCCCTCATTTTCACTGGAACTTTGATTCTCTAGTCATTTGAGGAGAATTTTGTAGACTACGATCACTTAAACTTATCGAGCCAAATTTGCCTTCGTTCTTCATGCAGTCTCTACTGACGGGTTTACGAAGTGGGGGTTCCGCTACTACGGCCGTTCTTATGGCTTGTTAAGTAGACGGAGCTGCCAGTGTTCCCGTCATATTTGAGCTTGTTAGATCCGACCTTTTACACCCATTCGAATCTTAAGCTTCAGGTTGTCGTAAGACTTCAAGCTTTTCCGGCTCAATTTATAGGAGTGTATAGCCACAAAAGTTTCTTTTTTGACTTTTGAATTTTTGTACATTAGAGAAGGTGACGTCTCTAACTTTTGGAAGATCACCTGCATATATTTTGAAAAAGAAGCATTTGTATTCTTTAGTAGAAAAGAACATTTGTATTGATAATTTTAAATATTTATTCGGGGATCTCGGCATGCAGCGCAATGTCGACCCGAATAAATATTTAAAATGCCCCCTGTCTTGCAGGGACATTTCAAAATAGAATAAATTTGAGATTTTAAATATTCATTTGGGGATCTCAGCGTGTAGCACGATATCGGCCTAAATGAATATTTAAAATGTCTCTAACTCGCAGGTACATTTTGGATAGGCTTTGTATATTTGAGATTTTAAATATTTATCGGCACGTGACGCGTTGTCGACCAGAATAAATATTTAAAATGCCCCCAGTCTAACGGGGGATTTTGAAATGCATTCTTGTTATACAAGAGAATTTCAAAATATAAATATAAGTATGTATTAATAAATATGCATGTAATATTTTGATCATTATAAAGTACATTAGACATAAATTTTCATGCATGATACTTCTTTAAATGTCGGCCGTTGATCGGTGGCGTAGGCATCTGACCATTCAGATCGATCAACTGATATGCTCATCCTTGCTACACCTCAATGATGAAGGGGCCTTCCTAGTTGGATACGAATTTTCCACCGATTCTTCGATGTGGGATGATTGGTCTTCTCAGCACCAAGATCAATTCCCCTTCTTGAAATGTCCGAGGGCACACCATCCGATCAAAGGATTTTGCCATTCTTCCTCGATAAATTTTTAGGTTTTGTTGAGCTTGTAACCTGAGTTTATCAAGTGCGACGAGCTCTTATATTCTGAGGCGAGTATTTTGTTCTTGAGTGAGATCATTTTGGATTGCTACTCGAAATGATGGTAGTTCAATCTCTAGTGGCAATATTGCTTCAACTCCAAACACCAGCGAATACGGAGTGGCTTTGATTGGCGTCTTTTAGGTTGTACGGTATGCCCATAATGCTTCTGCCATGTTCGTATGCCACTCCCTTTTATTTTTTATTAGAATCTTCTTCAACAATTTCACCAACGTCTTATTGAAGGCTTTTGTCAATCCATTTGCCTTTGGATTGTATATGGATGAATATCGCTAATCAATTTTGTGCCTTTTAACGAACTTATAGATTTTTATACTTTTTAATGCAGTACCATTGTCTGAGATTATGTGGCGTGACACACCAAATCTGTAGACAACGTTGTGGGTGAAGAAGTTATTTACATGCTTGGATGTAACTTCTTTGAATGGAGCCGCTTCTTCCCACTTTGAGAAGTAATCTGTTGCTGCCAGAATAAAGCGGTGTATCGCTGATGATGGTGGGTCTATTGGACCGATTATATCTGTGCCCTAGCATTCGAACGGCCAGGACCTTACTGTTGGGTTTAGGGGATTTGGAGGTTGATGTATAACATCACCGTGAATTTGACATTTGTGGCACCTCTTTGTGTGGTCAATACAATCTCTCACCATGGTCGCCCAATAATAACTCATTCTCTTGATTTTAGCGGCCATCTTGGGACCTGACTGATGTGCTCTGCAAAGCCTTTCGTGGACTTCTACTACTACTTTATCAGCTTCCTTGGTCCCTAGGCACCTAAGCCACATTTGATCAAAAGCTCGTATATATAAAATGTCATTGACAAATACGTATCGCAACGTCCTTTTTCGGATTTCTGCGGACATAAACTTTTCTGTTGGGAGTTTGTTTTCTTTGAAGTAGTAAATGAATGGTTGCCTCCAATCATTTTCGACTTCAATATCTAAACAATGTCATCACGATTCTGAAGCTTGACTAGCTTTACGTCTCTTGGCCATATGATATCCTTCAGGATAATTTTCCATAATGATCTGATGTAGAGGTTGAGGATCTACTGGAAGTATTTCTTGCTGATTTGAATCGGGTACTGTCTTGCGGAATTGTAACAAAACGAGCTCTAAGATTCGACGATTGTAAACTCTGATTAATATAGGCTTCTCCTCATTGGAATTTATCATTTCCTTGGCCAATTTGGCCAAGCAATCTGCTTTGGTGTTCTGTCCTCGAGGAATTTGAACTATTTTAACATTCGGCACCTGCTTCAGGAGCTCAAGGGTCCGCCGGTGATAATGAGCCAAGTCAACCTTGCAAATCTAGTAAATGCCTAAGACTTGATTTATCACTAGTTGAGAGTCACCGAAGATTGGAAGATTTTAAATTTTGACACCAATTGTAATCTCCAATCCAACTATTAGAGCTTCATACTCGACTTCATTATTAGTCCGAGATTCAGTCAAACTGAATGAAAGTCTCTTTATGTCTCCTTTAGGTGGTATGGGAACAAGACCGATACCGGCTCGGGCTCTTGCAATATTTGGAGGTCATGCAAGTTTAATTGATGATGCTCCATCGAAGTACATCTCCCAGAATGGTAGCTTTTCATTCTCCCCAACTTGCATGATTTGTTCGTCGGGCAAATCATCGTTTAGTGCAGAGTCTGCCGGGATAGGATGTGCAGGGAGAAAATCTGTCAAGGCTTGTTCTTTCACTGCCTTTTGTGACATGTATGCGATATCAAACTGCAATAATAATACTGCCCACCTGGCTAGACGACCTATCAACGCTGGTCTCGTCATCAAAAGCTTCAACGAATCGATCTTTGTTATCAGGGTAATTTTGTGGGATAACATGTAGTGGCGGAGTTTCTGAACTGCAAAAATTAGTGCCAGACAATGCTTTTCAATCGGGGAATACCTCACTTCTGCTCCGATCAATCTCCGGCTGATGTAGTCGAGTGCGTTTTCCTTTTCTTTTTTATTGTGCTGGGCCAATAATGCTCCGAGGGACTCTTCCAGCGCTGCCGTATACAGTATAAGAGGCTTCCCCGGAATTGGCGCTGCTAAAATGGGAGGATTTAACAAATATTTCTTGATACTATCAAATGCTTCCTGACATTATTCGTCCCATTTGAAGCGGACATCTTTCTTCATTAGCTTTGAGAATGGCTGGCACCTACCCGATAGATTTGATATGAATCTCCGAATGAAAGCCAATTGTTCTTGCAGCGAGCGAAGCTGTCGAAGGCTCCTTGGTGGTGGCATCTCCGTGATCGCCTTAATTTTGTTAGGGTCAATCTCAATTCTTTGATGACGAACCACATACCCTAAGGATTTTCCGGAGGAGACCCTGAATGCACATTTGAGGGGGTTTATTTTTAGATCATATCTTCTGATCCTCTCGAATACAATTTTGAGATCTTTTAAATGATATTTCCGATCAAGGCTTTTAACAACAAGGTCATCTACATAGCACTCGACCTTCTGATGTATCAAATCATCAAATATGTGAGTTATTGCCCGTTAGTAGGTAGCACCAGCATTCTTCAGGCCAACGGGCATGACTATGTAGCAGAAAATGCCAATGGATGTCCTGAATGATGTGTTTTTCATCTTCAAGTGCCATTTTGATTTGATTGTAGCCTGATGATCCGTCCATAATTGAGAACATATCATAGTTGGAAGTGTTGTCCACTAGTAGTTCTGATACATGGAGTTAAAAATCATATTTTTGACACGCCTTGTTGAGGTCCCGGAAGTCGATACAGATACGAATCTGTCCGTTTTTCTTCTTTACTGAGACGATATTTGTGATCCAATCAGCATATTTTTCTTCTTGGATGAAGCCTGCCTTTATAAGTTCTTTGTTTCAGCAATCACCTGTTCTTCGATCTCCAATCTCATTCTCATTGGAGCTTGCTTAACAGGTGTTACTTCCAGTTTGATTGCTAATCTGTGAACCGCTATATCAGGGGATAAGCCAGGCATCTCAGCATATGTCCAAGCAAAGCAGTTCCTGAATTCATAGAGAAGTTCTTTTATTTCTTCTATTTGCTCCTCTGGTAGGAGAGAACTAATGAAGGTTGGGCGAGGGTCTTTCTCAGTTCCCAAGTTAACTTCTTTTAGTTTATCCATAGATGCTGCCTGTCCACCATCTTCAAGCTCTTCTGGTGCAGGTTTGGCCTCTACGGGTTGATCATCATAATCATTAGCTTCATAATCCCTTCAGCGCCATTATCCTCGATTCAATTTTCATGCATGCGATGGCTCGACAAGTCTTTCCGGAGGAATTTTTGCTTTATGAATCCGATTCCTTTATATGCAGCTATATCCTTTCGTCGTAATGGACGCGGATTCCTTCTATACCTGAGGCCCAAGCTTGTATGAAGTTTTTGTTTGGTGGTAGGAATATTGAGTTGCTTTTGTAGCATTTTCTGAATATTTTTGGTATTGAACCTAGGTATCCTCGTAGGAAGTAACTCTTCGGAATCGAGGAGCATGCAATCCAAGTTATGATTCTCATCTTCATGTATTCTTGTGGAATATAGTATATTCCCTGGCATAGTCCCATTTTTAAGGGGAGGCAGATAAAGGGTGGTGAGTCTTTAACTTTATGCACCTCACGCGGAATGATTTCTTTGAAGTGTTGTAGGGGGATACGTGTGACTACGAGTACGCTATTTGAAATTGATAGACTGTCTATTCTTCTAGAGAATATACCCTGCACTGTATTCATGTAGATAGAGTCGTAATCATAATCATCATTTAAAAATTCAACCTCTCTATTCCATTCGTTCGTGGTCTGGCACTCTTCGAGATTTCTTATAGGTGATATCATCTTCATCTGTATCACTCCCTTGGTGAGGTACATATTTCTTTTCTTTGGGAATGGTCAGTGCTTTGGAAATAGCCGACGCTGCCTTCTTTCTCCTCACTTGCTTCTTCTCACCTTCCCGTTCAAGTCGCTTTGTAGCATTTGAGTTTGATGTTCTAGCCTCAAGGGAACTCGAAGACTTGCTTCTTTAGCATGAAGTACCGTGCATCTTCATAAACTGTTGCTTCATGAACTGTAAAGGGTTGAATGTCACCAGAGATCCTGAATTCTTATCCATCTCTGAGATATTTCATACACTGGTGTAATGTTGACGAGACAACACCATATTCATGCAACCAAGGATGACCAAGTAGTGCTTTGAATGAAGTATCCGCATCAATCACATGAAATTTAGCTTCTGTGTAGAGCTCTCCGAATATAAGAGGGAGCATAAATGATCCAAGGATTTTCTGTCCTTTTTCTTTGAAACCATGCACCATCAACTTATCTGGCCCGAGATGTTCCACATCAAGGTAGAGGGATCTTAGTGCTTTCAAGCTAATTAGATTTATGGAAGATCCTGGAAAGATAAGGATTCGACTGATGATTAGTTTATTGCTCTCTGTCATAACATACAAAGGACGATTATGATCTGCAGTCCCAAGCATCATGTCCTCTTCGGAGAAGGTAATGAACGGCTCATTACGAGCTTGTAGAATCTCAGTCAAATTACGTTCAGCAAAATATGCCTCGTATCTTTCGGGATCTTTGAGAGTCTGAATCGGAGTCTCTCGAAGGTCTTTAGACATTACAAGGCATCGTATATGTTGAGTTGTGCCAGAGTTTTCCTCAAATGGGATAAGATATTATAATCTATTCCCTTGGTTGAAGTATTCTTTTTCTTGGGATCTTCAGGGATAATATCATCGTTGATGATTATCTCTTTCTCTTTGTCTTTGTTGGATACCCCTTACTTCGGCAGAGGCGGTTATATCTTTTCACTTCTCAATTGCACTTGAGCGATCTCCTCTGGTTCTGAGTTATTTAACGACACATTTTCTTCAGAGTCAGCCATCGTTGCGTCTAGGGACTCATTTGTTGATTCAGAGTCATCACCCAGGTTTACATGTCCCATCCGAGACACTATACTAGGGTCTGATTCATCTTCCTCTCGAAAATACAGATCTTCCTCTGAACTGTAATCCATTGGCAACACCATCATATAGGATTCAGAGGATACTTCTTTAGTGTACTCTTCTTTTATCAGCGTACTTGGTGCCACTGAGGTGACCCGACATACTTCTGTGGGAAGTGCGTTCTCATCACCTTCTTTGGCTCCATCTATTTCAAGCTTTGACATAAAGCCAGCGAGCTTAATAGGCCGCCTCACAGTTTGGTAGTATTCATCCAAAATGTCGATAAGTCTTTGAGTTGCAGTCTTTTTCTCCTTGGGCTTCTTTAGCTTGGTCTTCTTCTTGGAGGATTTCACCCTTCCAGACTTCGAAGTGCCTGCTTGGTTGGAAAACTGTTTAGAGGAAGACTCTTGTGCCATAGGTAGAGCATTCAAATTTAGCACTGGTTCCGTAGGAGATTTCCACTTCCACCCCCGGAACTCCTTCGGGCAGATTCAACATTTTTACCGTTTTCTTAGAGATCGCAGTCTCCCACTTCTCTTCTTGAATTGGCACCTTTTTCATTATTCTTTCTTCAATTGTGGGTATGGAAGAGATCGTACTACCCGAATTGATTCTTTTCTAGGGTGAGACAGCACATTATCGGATAATGTGAGTTCCCCCTTTTGATATTTTCTTTCAAGCCAATCATTGAAGATGTAGCAATCTTCAATAGGATGGCTGAGTACCCTATGGTATGGGCAATAATTTGGGTCACCAGTGTGTTTTGACTCTTCGGGCCTCTTGCATTCAGGCAGTTCTAAACCCTATCAAAATAATTTGGCGACTCTCCCTCTTGAATGAATATTCTTTATTTATTTTATTTTTAAGGGATTAGAACGTTCTATCACCAGTTTCTATTGCCTATCTCGGGCGTTCTCCTCGACCCTAATAAATTCGTGGCTTATCGTTGCCCCCGAGTATCAGCTTCGGCTGGGGGTGAGGGTTGTAAGCTTGCTTGGGCTTTTCTTCATACTACATTGACTGCTTGCCCTTATCTACGTTATAAACCACCTGTTTTTCTTTATTGGTTAGGGAGAAAAACGTGGAGTCGGCCTCACCTCTTCTAGCATCCTGGGCCTAAGCCTTCTTGGGCTTATCAGAGTGATTTTCTGATCTGGACAAGTTCAATTTCTCAAACTTGGCCACTCTGTCTAGCAAGTCTTGAAATGTGTTGATTGTAGCCATGCACAGGAAGGGTTGCATCTTGTCATCAATGTTGCCCATTAACAACTTTACGCCATGCTCTTCTTCAAGCTGCTGCTCACATTTCATACTCAGGTTGCGCCAGTGAGTGATATTTTATCATTGATTTCTTCGCTTTTTCTTTTATCCAGAGCAAGGTCAGCGATCGTGATTTTCTCAGTTGCACTAGCAAACCATTCCAAATGTCTTCACAGAATCGTTTGGCAGTTCAGCGTATCATTTGAAAGCAGTTGCTGTTATACTACTAACGAACTGTCGGAAGAGCAGGGCATCATTGCCTCCTGTGTTCCCGCAGGTGGGTTTAAACTGTGCCAGGTGATGCCTGGGGTTGTTATTACTGTTAAAAGTATTGAACTTTGGGATTGAATACCCTTTCGGGTACGGTACTTGGTTGTATTCACAGGATACGGACGACCTTTGCCCACCAGCTTTTCTACTTAATCAACGATTAGAATAGCCCTGATCTTTTCTGTGATGATTCCTTCCAACTGTGTAGCAGTCACAGGTTCAGAAGTACTTGCAACATTTTGTGGGGTGGGCTGGCGGATGACATTATGAGTCTCGTGACCATCTTCAGGAATACCTCGTACTCCTGAAACTTGAGGCTTTTTGAAGTTTGGAGGATCGGTAGGAGGATTAGGCATGGTACCAACAGCGGTAGTTTTCTGCATCATCTGCATCATTGCCCGCATCTGAGCCATCATCTCAGTCATCTTCTCATTTAATTAAAAGATTTCTCTATCTTTGGCTCTCATATGCTGCCTCATTTGTTGTCGCATGTCGCCGAGTGTGGCATTTTCATCGTTCAAAAGATTTTCCTCCACTTCCTCTTCTTCTTGGGAATGACCACTTCTGCCAGTGGCGGACCCATCTCTTCGGCGATACCGGTATACCTGTCTAGGCGGCGGTTGCCAACAATCTTCATCTTCATCGTCATCATAATCAGCGCCATCATCAATGTCTATATGTGTCACCATATATACCACTTCCATTTTCAAGGCGTTATTTATTTATTACATTTATTCTTCTAAATTTTCTTCCATATATTCCTCAATATTCTCTTCCCCTTCGAGATATTCTTCCCCTTCTATGTTGTGTTCTTCTTCTATATTTTCTTCTACTATTCGGATCTCCGAGCGGCGACGCCACTGGATCTCTGGTTCTTAGTTAGGTAAGGAGATTTCTTCGACTAGTTGACTGTAGTCGAAGTTAGTCTCTTCTTTTGGAGGGGATAACAAGCGACGAGATCCCCTGGAGGATTCTCCAAGGTGTCTACCGTCTGGAGGGGAGTCATTGTGGATCCTTTTTGGGACCCATTTCTGACATTCTTTGTAGATGATGGCGGATCTCTGGGAAGCCATACCGGATGTCACACCTAGATCAGTTCTTTCTTTTTTTCTTTCTTCTGTACGAGGCCTTGGCCTCCAGATTTGCTTTCCTTTCCACCAGGACCTTTCGGCGGTGGATCCCTGAACATATGGTTTAGGTGTCACGCCCCGATGTTCACCGCGTGGAATATATTCTCTTTCATTTCTCTCCACTATATCAGATAGGCGTTCTCTTGGCGGAGTTCTCCTGACCTCGATCACTAAAGGCCGTTGGAACTTCTTCTTCTTCAGCCCCTTCTCCTTTATGATCTTCAGAACTCTTTATACTTGAGCTGAAAGAGTCTCAGGCTCTTTCTTCTTTGGAGGGATTGAAGCTTCTGGCCGTTGATCCCAGAAAGATTTTTTTAGCTCCCCAATAGATTAAAGTCCAGGCGTCCATCAGGATCGCGACTCGCAAGCGAGGGCGGAGCTGCGGAGCGGGTCCAGTATGATCTCTACTCGCGAGCGCGGGCCGGATTGCGAGCGAGCCAGCGAGGGCGGACTGGCGGAGCGCGAGCGACTGCAGGATGGATCCCGAGCGAGTGCAGGCCATTGGGCGAGTAGGGCTAGAAACCGGGTTAAACGGGTCGACCCGCGGGTTGTTGGGTCAACCCGGACCCGACCCATTTTTCAAACGGGTCAAAATTTTGAACCCGAACCCGACCCGTTTAACAAACGGGTTGACTCGAACCCGGATTTTTCGGGTCGGGTTCGGGTCGGGATTTCGGGTCGGGTCAGAAATTGACACCCCTAGCAGCAATGGACATTTGGAAGGGTTTGAGAATTTGGAAAAAAAGTTTGAATGGTTGGAAGATTTTGATATTTAGAATAGAAATTTCATCATCTTGCACTTAAAGCGGATGGTGTGGGAATGGATGATGGACTCGATCAAGATCCCATGGTTCCGTCGTCCCGGGCCATCGTGGTCCCTGGTCTACTTATTCAGAGGAGGTAGTCGACCCAACCTGACAGAAGAATCCTTGTCAGCAGCCATGGGTTGCTTTGTCCAAGGGGATCTTGTAGATCTGGGGTGAATATTTGTCTAAGGAGAAAAAATTGAATCCACCTTAGTTAACAGAGGGCTTTGTACCCTATCGATCATATCCTATTGATTCATATCTCAAGAATTTGATGCCTTTAAGGAGCGTATTGGCTCTGGCCATAACCGGTATTTCGTGGTGCCATTTGGCGGCAAAACCACTCGGTTTAGAGGGCCCCAGGTCATAACCGTTTATCTTACGGTGCCATTTGACGACAAAACCATCGGTTAGAGGACATGTACCACGTCCTTATTGGTAGAAGATTGTTTGAGAATGGATCCTAGTTATATTTTCGACTAGGCATTTGACTCTTTGTGAGCTGAAGTAAATTTGAATTTGTCCACGCTGGCAAACCGTTGCGGATAGTAGATGATTTTTTGCTTTAAGTGTTTAATGGTTTAATTTCAATTTTAAATACTTGGATTTTGGGATTTCTGTAATTTTGGATTTTGTGGAGTTTTGGATTTTGATAGACATTTAGATATTTGGGAGACATTTAAAAGAATATTTGTGAACCCCTCCGATTGAAATAAACATTCAACACGGCCATCATCGGGGTGTTTGGAGTCATTTCTCTTTATGGATTGAGTCTTGTCAACTCTGTCAAGTTATCGACAGAGGATCGGATTTCATAAATTTTATGTCTTTGTTAGTGAATTCATATTCTTATAGGCCTTGAAGGCCTAATATGAATGTATTAAAACAAATATACTAGTCGCCACAACCTTATATTTATTTAATAGTTCGAACCCTGTCAACTCTTATTGATCCATATAGAAGGATCGGGTTCGAACTTGAATTCACTTATTGACCCGCGCAGCATCCCTTGACATCACGTGTACCAATAACACGCTCGCTGGGGCCCATCTGGGTGTTTGGGGGCATTTTTTTAATTATATCATGTCTACTTCTTTTTACTTGCTTAGGAGGATCGGGTTCAAATTTAATAACCTGCGCAGCATCCCTAGACGTCATGTGTGTTTTTAAAATACGCTCGATGGGGCCCATGCGAGTTTATGATTGTACTTACCCCTTTAGTGTACCTATGTGCATACGTATTAAGGTGCATGTGAAGGGGGTATTCTTGAAATACTTATAAAAACCTTCTGTCCACTTGCAAAGATGTTGCGGATCCGGTGGCGTGGCGTTGTAGATTGTAGACGCCTTCTGTCTTCTTGTATAATTGTTGCTAGAAAAATAAAACCTTGCTAGATAATATAAAAAACATAAAATACTCCAAAAATACTCAAAAAGACACTTTTTATATTAAAGATGACTTACAAACTTTTGACTCTTTCAAACGACTCAAACAAGACACCTAAAGTTGCTTTCATCCATTAGAAGAAGGATACAGGTGAGGTGACACTTGTGGCGAGAAGAAAGAGATTAGAGGCTCGAGAAGAAAGAGGAGAAGCTTGCAAGCTTTCTTAGAAGAGGAGAAGAAGAGAAGTTGGACAAAGCTCGCAAGCTTTTCCAAACAACAAACCCGCAAGTTTCTTTCCAAAAATCATTCACATAACCATTTTTTTAACATCCCAAACATCTTATATTTATAGGCAAGAGAGGAGAAACCAAACAGCCCCAAAAACTCTTCACAATCTAAATTAAATGAGGGAAATGATAAGCCAACAGTCACCACACATCATTTCCCAAAACTGCATAGGAAATAGAGCACCAAAGCCACAGAAAAAGCTCCACATCATCCACGGGAAAGCAGCCCAGCCAGAGACCCGAAGAGGCAGCCGCAGGACCAAAGAGGCCCGCACGGAACTGAAGAACCAAAGACACGGAAAGGCCACCAGCACAGAAAACCAGTAGCCAACCGTGGAAACCAAGGGACAAAGGCACGGAAAACAGCCAGCCAGCATAGGAACCCAAGGGACAAGCTTAGAATTTTAAGAAGAAAAGGGGAGGAGAAGAGACAAGACCACTCCATAATGAATTCAATAAATGAGCTACCTTTTAGTTCAATAAATGAACTAAAAAAATAGCTCATAATGAGCTAATTTTTAGCTCAAAATATTAATGAGCTAGCAAGCTCAAGGGAAGTCAAAACCCAAATTTTTGGATTAGGTTTTAGCCCCCCTTGCCTACATCAGACTCCCATATTTGTAAAACTCATCTCCCGATGAGTTGCTTTTTGCTTTCTTCCGATAAGGTGAAGAAGGTTCATCAAGTTCTTGAATTTTTTCTTCATTTTTTTTTAGAATTTCTTCTCCTTCTTGCATAAACGTATCTTGTAAACGTTGTTTCTTCTTAATGTACCGCTCTGTACACAAATGTATCCATGACTGTAGTTTGTATAGCTCATATTGCAGGGGATTTGTTGAATCTGGAATCCATCTGTCCATTGGTTTTGAGTCTTCAAAATTTTCTTGCTTGCTTCCTCCTTTGACAGAATCCATTTTTTTGTCTTTTTTCATTTTTTTAAAAGACTGAACAAAATTTAAATTACTTGGCACCACAGACTTATACGACAACTACAATGACGCACCAAGATTTACTTGACAAACCGACTCACAAACCTAGGACTTCCTAACTTGCTTTGATACCAAATTTGATGTAAGCAAAAATTTGGGACCCTCCCAAATTTTTGCTAGAAAAATAAAACCTTGCTAGATAATATAAAAAACATAAAATACTCAAAAAGACACTTTTTATATTAAAGATGACTTACAAACTTTTGACTCTTTCAAACGACTCAAACAAGACACCTAAAGTTAATTTCATCCATTAGAATAATGATACAGGTAAGGTGGCACTTGCGGCGAGAAGAAAGAGATTAGAAGCCCGAGAAGAAAGAGAAGCTCGCAAGCTTTCCTAGAAGAGGAGAAGAAGAGAAGTTGGACAAAGCTCGCAAGCTTTTTCAAACAACAAACCCACAGGTTTCTTTCCAAAAATCATTAACATAACCATTTTTTTAACATCCCTAACATCTTATATTTATAGGCAAGAGAGGAGAAACCAAACAGCCCCAAAATCTCTTCACATTCTAAATTAAATGAGGGAAATGATAAGCCAACAGTCACCACACATCATTCCCCAAAACTGCACAGGAAACAGAGCACCAAAGCCACGGAAAAAGCCCCCCATCAGCCACTGGAAAGCAGCCCAGCCAGGGACCCGAAGAGGCAACTGCAGGAACCAAAGAGGCCCGCAAGGAACCGAAGAACCAAAGACATGGAAAGGCCACCCAACACAGAAAACCAGCAGCCAACCGTGGAAACCAAGGGATAAAGGCACGGAAAACAGCCAGCCAGCATAGGAACCCAAGGGAGAAGCTCAGAATTTTAAGAAGAAGAGGGGAGGAGAAGAGACAAGACCACTCTATAATGAATTTAATAAATGAGCTACCTTTTAGTTCAATAAATGAACTAAAAAAATAGCTCATAATAAGCTTTTTTTTAGGTCAAAATATTAATGAGCTAGCAAGCACAAGGGAAGTCAAAACTCAATTTTTGTATTAGGTTTGACCCCCCCCCCCCCCCCCCCCCCCCCCCCCCCCCCCCCCCCCCCCTTGCCTACGTCAATATGATTCAAGATCTTGTGATTGTTCAAGTTCAATCCTTCTTGATCAGACTTGATTCAAGTCTTTTTTTCTTTCAAGTTTGATTTAAGTTCATGCTCCTGTAGTTCAAATTCATGTCCCAAAGTACAAGTTTCAAGTTCTAGCAATCTTTTTGTTTGAGTTCATTTAAGTCATTTGTTGCAAGTTCAACTTCTTGCTTGAGATCAAGTATCAAGCTCAAGTTCTATGTCCCCTGCAGTCCTTGCAAGTTCAAGTTCATATCAAAGTCCCATATAGTCCAACTTGCTTGAGTTCAAATGTCCAAAATCATGTTCAAGTTCTTTGTTCTTATCATCTGATTTTCAAATCAAATGTAAGTTCAAATCTTATATTTTCAAATTTATTTGAGTTTAAGTTCATTTAGGTCAATTGAATCATGTCCACAAGTTCCAAATTGTTCCAAGTCATTGTCTTATTTCAGACAAAATTTTGGCAGCCTCTCGGTGTTTCCCCCATTTAGGAGAAAAATCAAGTTATTGCCTACTCGCCACGTCAAAAAGACATGAACGGTTGGTGTTTGTGAGACACCGCGGCGGTAATTTTTTTGTTAGTCATCCACCACACCAATAAAGGTGTGCATGGGTTCTTTGACGGTACCTGTTTAAAAAGATAGTTTGCTTTCCCCCCGCTCTGGGTACTTATGAGTGACCCCGCTTCGGCATAGGTGCTGCACCGGGTTCCTATCCCACCACACTTAATAAATGCGTACCTTCGCAGGGTTGTCATTGTTGGCACGTGGATCGAGGCAAGAGGAGGGAAGGGGATTTTCCCCCTTCTCTTTTATTTAATTATAATTAATAAAAAATAACTATAACTAATTATACTTAATAATAATTAATTATTAATTAAAATAATTAGTTATAATTAAACTAATTAATTACAATTAATTGAAATTAATCATAATTAGTAATTAATTATAATTATTTATAATTAATTAATAATTAAGTATGAATAATCATAAGTAATTATTAATTAAGATTAAAAATTAATTAAATTAATCATAATAAGTAATTGATTATAATTTTTTATAATTAATTAACAATAATTAATTATGAATAATCATATATAATTACTTAATTAAGACTAAAAGTAGTTAAATATAATTAATTAAACTTAAATTAGAATGACTAATTAATTATGATTATTGATAATTAATAATGCTTAATTATAAATAATCATAGTTAGTCAAACATGATCAATTAAGACTAATGAAGGATTAGAGCAAAATTTGAGAGGATTTGGCATACATCCTCTATTTCACTTTGCTTACCATTCATTGGATTTACGGGATACGATCGAAGAGGTGCGTGCAAGGGAATAAGTTACCCTCATAATGAGCAAACTCCAGTCACTCCTTCTGATCAAAATGTCTCTCGATCCGGCAATAAGGGAGCTCATCAAAGGAGGTAGGCCGTCGATCTCTCCCTCCCTTCCTCTATTTCTCTCTTTCTCCCTCTCTCTCTCTCTCTCTCTCTCTCTCTCTCTCTCTCACGATCAGAGGAGGTCGGACGTTGGTTAGGGTAGAGAGAGGCTTTGGGCGTCGGGTTTTGACGCCGACTAGATGGGAGAGTTGGAGTTGAGGTCGGCGACGGGTTTGGAGATCGGAGGAAGGACGTTGAAGGAGGAGGCGGATAGGAAGTGACAGGGGTTTGGGATTTCTGTGGCGCTGGAGTGCGAATGGAGGAAGCAGCGGGGAGGGCTGTGGAGCTTCGGTATTTAATGATGAGAACGGGGCAGCGATCGAGAGTAGATTTCACACAGGAAATGCGGAGAAATGACTGGAGCGGCGCCGATTCAGTAGGATTTCAGCACGATTTGAGGATCCATTGGGTACGAGGTATGTATGCGGGATTTTCATCTTTGTTTCTTCTGGATTTTATACAAAGGTCAACAAGAAACAAAGGCCTCGACTCGTTTCCTTTTAATGATGCGAACAAGAGTGAGATATCTGCGTATCCTGCTCTGAAGTGGTGCCGTTTGCAAGGAATGGGCATCGCAGTAGACAGCGTGGCTTGTATAGGTAATGATTCAATTTTTTTTTTCTTTCTTTTGTTTTCTATTATAGAGGTCAAGAATCTTGACATTTTTTATTTTTAATCATGCACTTATTAAATTGGAATCTAATTTTTGTAATTTAATCCAAGTTCCAATTCAATTCAAGTCTTATGTAATCTTTGTTCATGCTTAAATTCAAATTAAATCCTCGACACTATTCATTTGAGTCTAGAATAGGTTCCTTGCAGTCCATGCAAATTCAAATCCTCTTGTTCTCTGTTCAAATTAAGTTCATGCTCAGCTCGAGTCCAGGTTCAATCATGGTCCCCTGCGCTTCATTGTCATTTGCTTTGATTCAAATCAACTGAAGTTCAATTTATCATCGTTCACTTAGCAAGCTCAAATTGAATCCTTTATATTCGTTCAAGTCCATATTATGTTCATTTTGCGTTCGTCGTCAGTCCAAATTCAAGTCTAAGTGTGGTCCCTTATTCACCAGAAATTTCGGCAGCCTCTCGACATCTCCCCTTTTTAGGGAAAATTTCAGGATTCTGGGCCTCCCGCCATGTTAGAGAAAAGAAGCATGTATGGTAGGTGTCGGATGGCACAGTGGTCGTAAATTTTCAATCCCACAACACCTGAGAAAGGTGTGTATAGGTCTTCGGGTACCTATTTGGAAAACACATTTTTTCCCCATTGGCACTGAAGCACCTACGAGTACTTATATTCGTCCCCGTCACGTTAGAGAAAAGCACTGTAAGCGCTACACCGGGTTTCCTTCCCATCATGCTAGGGAAAAGCGTGTATAGGTGGTTCTCCGATGCGTCACGTATGCTGAAAGCGGGATTTGTTAATTTCAGAAGCTTATACCTATGCAATGAAGTGGTGGTGATGATGCGGAAATTTTTTGTAAAATGTACAAATATACATTTTTTTTAAAATCCCTCTCCATTTTTTTAATTTTCCTTTCCGTTCTTTCTTTTTTTTTTTTTATAATTTTCTCCTCTTTTTTTTTTTTCTTTTCTCCTCTTCTTCTTTTTTCTGGCTTCCCTTCATATATATATATATATATATATATATATATATATATATATATATATATATATATATATATATATATATATATATATATATATCCTTTATTCACAGTAATATACAAATATATATGTATACATAATCAACAGTCATGACTCTTCCACTTCTGATTTGAAATGGCAATTTGGCTACTAGTTGAAGAGAAGTTGAACGATAGTATTGGGCTTTCTAATGGGCTGCAGAAATAATTCACCTAAATGTATGATAATAAGAAAAGAGTAGGTTGCTGGTTTGCAGGCTTGCTGAAGTGGTAAGGGAGGATTATTGTGGGTTTTTCTTTTGTGATGGGTTCTGGAGTTAGATGGGCTAAAGATGGCAAGGTGATGTGGGCTGATTTGAGCTATTTTTTTACACCATGAGATGGGTTTTGGACTTATAGTGGGCTACATAATATAGCATTACAGCAACAAATTATTTGATTGGAAGTTAATCCTCATTTAAGGCTTCGGTCAGCCATCACGTTGTCGGATTTGTCTTACATGGCTCTAACTTAAGCCTTAAATTAAACAGGCTTTTAAAAAAAAAAAATAAAACTTGCTGTCAACTTGCTAACTTACCATTGAAATGCTTATCTATTTAGTTCAGATACCCTTGGCCCGTCTTCAATAGGCATGGAAATGAAGAGAACAATCAAAAATGAAAAGGGAAATCAGAAAACATCATAAAAGCTAAGTATAATTTACATTATTTGAAGATTAAATCCTCTGACTGTTAAAGCCCGTTGTTCACGTGGGTGTCAGCAATCCCTCATTTTTTTGTAGCTTAGAGTGGGGAAGAGATGGAGAGGATGTGTGAGAGTTGAATCAAAACAGAGAAGATTCTTTGCGCGTATATACTGCTTGTTGTTCACGTAATTGCTTGCGGCCCGTTGTAGTTGGCGGACGGACAGAGGAGCATGAATTTTAGGTACTGGAGATTTTGACTGATGCAAGAGGGATTGAGGTCCTGGGTGAGGTAGGAGACAGAAGCCTTGACGTGGAGAGGAGGAGGTTTGAGTTCGGTCAGGATAGGGGTATGTAAATTAGCGTTTGGTGCAGGGAGATCCGACGAGCCTGTTAGGGAAAAACTAGAGACGGATGTTTGGGATTTTCTGTGTTTAGAAGAATGAGTGAAGGCTTATGAACAAGAGAAGGGCAGTTGCAAATGATTCGGCAAGCCTATGCTTGTGGATTTGAACGGAGGGGCTTGTTAATAGGAGTGGAAAGACGAGTCTTAAAGAGTTTTTGAAGTAGGGATTCGGGAGTTGAGGCTCTTCTGTGCGTGGAAAGTTTTTTTTTTTGTAAATGAAATAGCTTCGAAGCCAGCTGTGGTCGAAGCGCTCGACTAACAAACGAAATGGGCAGATTTGGACTGAACAAGGTAATGCTTTAATTGGCATTTGACTTTTCCCTGTGTTGACATCTGATCTCTGTTCAAATTTTATAAGTTAATAGCCATATTAATGTTATATCATTACTGCATTAATTTAAAACGTCAGCAATGTCTTAATTAACCAAAAATCTCCTTAATTCACATGTAATCTTCTCGATTTGCATGTCAATTTTTGGTGTCGGTCATCCCTTTGTATCGATCTTGTCTGATTTGACTACGATGGGTCTCCACTTAGGCTAATTCAATGTCCTAATTGTAATGGTGCAGTCCGTTTTTCCATCGGAGATCGTTTGCCTTTCAAATGATGTGTCGCATCGACACGCACATTGTTTGATTCGCCGATTTAGCCCTTTTTGGGCATGGTTTGGTGCGTAGTGGTTAACAGGAGGATCATATTTTGATTTATTCTTGCTAAAAGGCGAGAAGCTTTTGGGAGATGTGAGACCTGAATGTTGAAAACATAGGCTTCTGAGTCATAATTAACTCAAGCGGATCTCTTAGTTGAAGAAGGCCAGTAGCATAAATTTTCTGACAATTCCAAAACATTAAACTTCCATCCCTTACTTATAGCACTTGTACAAATTATGGAGCTTATTCATTGGGTCTTCACGAGATAAATTCTCATCAAGCTTACATGATTTTGGATCTTTGATAACACTTGGAATTTCTAATTCTTTAAAGTGGTAAGAAGACCTACAACTCTGACTTTCTCAAGTTCCACCTTAAGTTGCATAATAAGATCTTGCTATTCCCACATTTCATCATTAACATATACTGAATTGTTTGAATCATTATTTGATTTATCATATTCATTCTTCCCTTTCAGATCTTTCCAAGAAAAATTCTTGTTTCCCTTCTGTAAGCTCATTTCTGTTGTTCACTGATTTTTCCTTGATCTCTGAATCATGTTCACAACTGCCAAAATAACAGTCTCAGAACAAACAGAATTGAACTTTTCCACTTTGGGGAACCGTTTCCTTGATTACATCATGCTCAATACACTCAGGACTTGATCACCATCAGCTTTCTCTTCAGCCACGGCCTCCATGGTTGGCTTCTAAAAATAATCTTCTGCAGCCAAAAAATCAAATATCAAAGTAATCATATCTTTCTAATTCCACGAAGGATTCATGAACTTGAAAGTTCATCGCCTTTGGCTTTCTCTTGGTGCCTTTAAAATCATTCTCAGAGCAGAATTGTCATTTTAGAATACCCATTGATATCCTTGAAGCTCATTTTTCCTCCTCTAATTTGATTAGAGTATCCTTATTATCTTTACAAATCTGGCATTGAAACTTAAAACTGAAGCTTCTATCTTTCTCTTCCTCATTGACATAATTTGATTTAGTCAATTCTGACACACTGAAATCTTCTTCAAGAAGACAAATTCTTGCTAATAACATGTATGGTTGGAAGTCTTAAAGAGGAACATAAGGGAATTGACGACGAAAAGCTCACAAATATTGATGAAAATCAACATTTTTTTTTCACACATCAATTCATTCTACAACCTTTTCCTCAACGAATTTTCTCCAACCCCTCTTCCCTTCGAATTGGTTAAATTCAAAAAGATATCTAATTGCCTTGGTTTAAGGGATAAAGATTGGTGTACAGGGTCAACACATTGCTCAAAATCTACAGATTCATGTTTATGGACCACCTTGCACTATCATTGATTCAATGAGACATAGTAGAATCAGAACCTACATGTTGCCTTCTTGCCATTTCAAGCCACTTTCTTGTATTCTCTTTAAGTGATTTGTAGGGTTTATCCATCAAAAGCCCCAAGCATCTCTGAGCTTGATCCGTGTTAAAATTTGATCACTTATCCATGTTATAATGAGAATGAAGTGAGTGATGGGGCTGATTCCAGTAGCTAGAGCTGTAACCCAAATGTAAAATATGGGTAAAAGAGGAAGAGTTGGAGAAATGGAGATGAATGGAGAAGAAGCTTGGTGAGAGTATTAAAGGGTCATTTCTTATATTTTCTTGTTCAAATATGAGTATGTTGCTCCTTCATCATGGGCTACAAAATGATGCTCTTGGTTTAGTGGCAAACCTCATATGCTCAATCCAAAATACCCTAGTTTGGTCCACAAAACTCTAGTTTTGTTGCCATTGCATCAAAGCGGCATAAGAGCTAGGTGTAGATCTTATAGAGGGGAGTTCAAGCATCGTGTTGAAGCCCACACTATCCAACAACTTGATAAGAAAGCTAAAGACGGATGATATTTTGTATTATAGGGAGTTATATCATACCCTCAACATGGAGGAGTGAAGCATGAGTGAATCATATGAAAAATGACAGTTATTGAATCAGAAGGAAGTATGGTAAGTTCACCAGCGGGTTGATCAAAGCATCGTTGATGTCTAATTGTCTTTAAGATATGACTAAATCTAGAGGGATTCTATTAGAGGAAGACGGTTTAAAGAAAGACAATCTTGTTGAAAAACTTGAGAACATGAATTTTAAAGATGGGCATGTAGTATTTGAGCACTTAGCAACTTTCAAAAGATTTTCATTAAGATTTTCACAACATATGCTACTGCTATTATCAGTCTTGACATGTAAGATTGGCATCATTGTGAGACACAACATTGTGAAGTGATGTAACACAATGAAGTGATGTGATACGCATTGTTATTGTTATGCCCTATAGGCTACTGGTATGCAAGGCCGACACATCTTTTCTGTCAACTCCTAAATTCACTTTGTAGTGCATTTTTAATAATACTAGTTGAAGTATGTTCATGCAGGTAATGGTGGTGATAAGAGTCCATTTGTAAAGTAGTATAGTCAATATAGCATTAAACTATAGAGAAGACAATCCAATACACCCAAATACAATGATGTGGTTTTATTGGGAGAGAGGATTTGGTGTATGCCATCTATAATGCTAAATTGCATAAACCATTTTGAGAGGAGGTAATTTGGATAGCAATGGACTTGATCAATCTTTAAAGTGGAAATTTGTCTCGTCCAACTACCTCAGGGCATTTGGGTGCAAAGCATTTATTCATGTTTCTAGAGATGAGAGTTAAAGCTTGATAGAAAATAAATTGTTTTTTTATTCTATTGTCATGATGAGTTTGGCTATAGACTATGGGATAGATAGGTTATTGATATATCATTTTTTTAATATCAAAATATTGAAGACTTTAATTAAGGAAAGCCAAAGTTTATAGATGTTTAGCAGACATAAAAAAAAATAAAAAAAAATAAAAAAATAGATGTTTAGCAGACACTAAGTCCTCCAGTCTTGCTACTTGATGGGAGAGATACAAGATCATGTTGATGTGCCTAAAAATGAGGTGAAGATGATGACCCAATATTTGATGAACATGTTAAGGAATTTCTTCCCAAATCATTAAGTTAACCTCAATTGAAAAGATTGGATAATCAAATAAATCACAACTTTCCACTAGATGCTCTTCAAATGAATGTATTGCTCATAGATGGATATTGCTCACAAAGTTGCCACTAGGTAATGTCTCTCTAGTTCAAGGAGAAGTGGTTGAGTGCCATTGTATATTAATCATATATTTGATTTGTACAAGTTCACTAAGTGCAAGAAAATATTGAAGAATAAATCCTTTTTTAAGATTAAGCATTGTTAGAATAGTGCATAACCAATATACAATGTAAGTTTGGTTGTGATGGATTTAACCAAAAGCAAGGAATTGATTTTCATAAGGTCTTCTCACCTGTGGTGAAGATGTTTTCAAAAGTGGTGTTTGGTTTAGTAGCTAACTTTAGTCTTGAAAATGAATGAATTGACGTCAAAATAGGCTTTATATAGTGATTTGGAAGAAGAAATTTACATGACATAAAGTAATCAAAGGGATTTAAGTTTAAAGGCAAATATAGCACCTTCAATGAAAGTTAAGGAAATACATGTCTCAAGTAAGCTCCAAGATAATGGTGTACATGAAGTTTGAGTCCTTCATAGTTGATCGTGGGCACAAAAGACCAAATTATGAATCATGTTATGTTTATCAAAAGATTCCATAATGGCAACTTTATTATGGCTTTGCGCTATGTTGATATGCTAATTGTTGGGCATAATGCTAATAAGATTAAGGAATTCAAAAGATAGTCAAGTCCTTTGCTATGAAGGATTTAGGACTGACTAAAATAATCCTTTGCTTGAGCATGCTTTGAGAAAGGAGAAGGAAATGTATCAATTATCTCAAGAGACTTATATTAAGAAGGTTATTGAATGATTTAAAATGAGCAAACCAAAGCCAATATTTTTCTAGTGGCAAGACACTTCAAGTTAAACTCTATGATGAGTCCTGCAATGGGGAGAGAAATAGGACAAACAATATTCCCTATGCTTTTTTAATAGGTAGTTTGATATACCATGACATGTGCAAGGTTAGACATGTCTTATATAATTGTTGTTTGTTAATCAATTCATTTCAATTATAAGATAAAGCATTGGACTATTGAAGTCGATGCTCAGCTACATAGGCTAATTAGGCCCCTTCAAACTTTTATTTATGCTTTGGCAATGATGTTCCTATGTTATAATGTGATGTGCATTGATTGGGCTTGAGTGTTGATTTGAGAAAGTTTACTTTTGTGGACTTGGCCACCTTGCAGATGAAGTAGTATCATGAAACTGTAAGCTTTAGAAGTGAATTGCATTATCAACTACAACTGCCGAGTACATCGTCATTGTAGAAGCAGTAAGTTATTGTGAATGAAATAATAGTTATAAGAGCTTTTCCTAGAGCAAGAGTAATATGTTCCTTTTTGTGACAGTTAGGAGCATCATCCATCTCAATAAGAACACCTTATTTCATTCCAGATTTAATGTTATTGATGTGCGTTGCCCTGAGATTCAAGATGTACTAGAGATGGAGTTTCAAATCTAGAAGATTCACATTGTTGAGAATGACTTGAATATGAAGATTATGAATTTGCCAAACTCAAGCATTGTACTTGTAGATAGTTAACAAGCTTAGTAATGGCCTCCACATAGTAAAAAGTGGCACAATTTTTGGGCTTATCACTTCGTGTAGAAGAAGAAATTCTTAATCCCATTGCCTTTTTGTGCTCAGCCCATATTAAAATTTTGCTGCTTACCCATATCAAAACTAGAATGTAGTGAGTAATTGGATTGGTTCCATGGCTGTGAGAAACAACCAAAATATGTAAAAAAAAGAAAGAGTGAGAGGAGAAGAAGCTAGGTGAGAGCTTTGGAGGGTCATTTTTATCCATTTTTTTCAACTTTGAGTATCTTTCTGCCCTTATCATCTCTTACAAATGTTCTTAGTTTAGTGGTAAACTTCCTCACATGCTTAATCCCTAAAGACTTGAATTGGTCACCACCTCAACATGATGATCTTATGCTGGCAAACAATTTTCCATTTCTTTTCGCCAATTAATGTTAATATTGTGAAAGCTGTTAAGTTCTTGAAGGGCATAATTATTAAGTGAAATGCTCAATTAGCGTGCTTGAATCCAAAATGTTATTGGTGATGAGCAAAGGTAAGTCACTCGCCTTTTTAACCAAAGGCTTTAATTTAGATCATTCGAGAATATACATTGAATACTGATATTAAACGTTGAATTTCTAATAGTAGATTTATAATAAATTTTTTTATTGCTCTAGGAGAAATGAAGCAAAAGATATAGTAGAATTTGGATAGTAATTATATGAGGTTTATCAAATGTAAGATGTAGAGGCCCATAGTAGATTGATATATCATCTTAATAAGCCTAATAAAGAAATCAGTTGTTGATATCTACTCAATTTCTTCTTCCATAACCAAAACTTGGAGAATATAATGTTTGAATAAAATTTATACAATAATTTTTAATCATTTAAAATATTTCTATCAATAACATGCTAAAATGCATGCCTCATTTGTAATGTAAAAATAACAAAAAGGCTTATTGTAGAATATAATGTGGTAACTAACATTTATAATTAATGATTCATAAAATAGAGTGATAAATAAATAACAAATTTAACAAATCAACACATTCTCAGGTCACAAAAAAAAAAAAAAAAATAAATATGGAGGCATGATTGGCAAACCCAAAGTATATCTATATTAATATGGTGCAAAACATATTGATTTAATAATAGGAAATTAAGATATGTTGGAATAATAGGGGATAAAAGGATCTTGATGATGTAGAAGAATATGGACAATAATAACACAGCCTAATTGATTAAGGATAAAAAAAAAAAACTCCTAAAAACTTAAGAGAGAAAACAAAGATCAAAATAAAATCTAGGTAAAAAAAACTAATATCATCTAGCTTAGTACATGTTAAGCTTAATTGGATATCATGCATCAATCAAGAAAAAAAGAAACAAAAAGAAAAGTAGAAAGAAAGAAATAACTAAATGATTTTAATTAACCGATTTGAATTAGAAAGTTTTTGCATGAGTAACCTACCACCTAAGCATTGTCATTGTTATGGCATTTTCAAGCACCTTATTAACATAAATTACCCTAGGAAGAATTTCCATGCATTTACGTAATAAATTCCTAATCATTAGTTATAGATGGTTATGCATAATGATTAAATATTAATTCATTTTATATTAATAATTTTTTTTATCAGTTGTTTTTTGAAATTGCACAAAAATTCTTTTTACAATAACAATTATATAGTGGAATGCTTATATTTTTATTATAGGTATGTACTTCTTGGAAATCATCGAGATGCTTGGACATTTGGGGCAGTCGACCCAAATAGTGGAACGAGTGCTTTGCTAGAGGTACTACTATGACATCCTCATGTAGGATACTTCATTTATGATTAACTCATTGACCTGGTTAAATAATATTATCAAGTGCTATAGGATATAGCTTTGAATTACTTTTTTTAAAGGAAATTATAAGTTGGTCTTTGAGGTTTACAAAATTATTTATAATATATCAGATGAATTCATTATTATCATTTTTCCTTCGTAAAGAAATTATCGAAAGCACTCATCTTTTTCTTCTTCTTCATCACTGTGCTTTTATTGCTTTGTGTGGCAAATGCCACCATCCTTAAGCATTTGAGTATAAAAGCTTGGTGCATATTGAACATCATCATAGACTGTGAACTTAACATGACCTATATGCTGCCAAACTACTTACAAATAAAGAAGCTTTTCGTTGACTGATATTCAGGGGAGCATCTAGGTTGTGTTTTGAGCCTTGAACTAAGGCACAATGAGACATTGACCGAACACTATAATAGTTGAGCTATGTAAAGTGATGTCCATAAGGAGATTATTACGGTTGCATTGTTTGGTGAAAGAAAATTGAGAGTTGCTCAACGTGGTGCTCTCAATGAGATAGTATTGTAGGTGCTAACATTGTTGGAGCAAGAGTTAAGCCAAAACATTTCTTTAATCTTGGGTAAATCATGGTTGCTCTTCTCAGCTACTCAACCTTCTTCAATGTGTTGGAAATAAAGAAATATCATTGGCAAAGAAATAAAGAATTATGTGAGATATGAGGGCTAGGTGGGGGTAAAAGGAAAAGAGAATGACCGCAAATGGAGTTCATGAAAATGGAAGACTGCACCATTTTTGAGGTTGAGGGTTGCTTTGTGCTCAATTTGGATAATGCCCATCACTATCACCTCTTAGGAGAAGTGCTACATTAGCCACTATAGCTACAACCCTTATTTGCAAATCATATAGGATTGTGCGTTTTGAAAGAAGCCTTGTTGTATGAAAATGGAATGGGAAAAATGTACTAACGAAAATGATTAAACTGTTATACTTCGTCACCACTTGAGAACCTTTGGAAGGAAGATTAAATTGCATCTAAGAAATTTGTCCCAAGTAAAATGTGGATTCAAGCATGATTTACTTTAATCATGGGGTCGAGTTTTTATAAGGGAAGGCGCTTATGATTAATTAATTGAATCCCATTTATGATGCTACAATAAAATTACAGATCCAGGGTTAAGTTATTTGGTAAAACCTCTAGAGAGAGATGCCATGCTCAGGCCAAACTGAAGACCATAAGGGTCTTGCCATAAACACCATAGGGCAACTTGTACCCCACAGCCTCTTGAGAGATATTTAAATTGGAATCATAGAACTATTAAGGATACCTTCCTTGAGATAATGGGACATAGAACCTGAGATAGGAATCATAGTACCATTAAGAATAGATTCCCTTAGATATTGAGGACACACATGAGCTAAGTTATTTGGGTTTTAAACTCCACAACCTCTGATGAGAAATATGCCCATACTAAACACATGATACTTTAAGGGTATTTGCCTTAACATATAACAAACACCTTAGACGAACATATTCTCCATTACTACTAGAGCGAGCTAGCTAAATTTGACTCATAGTACTTGGGAAAGTTTATGAGCCTTGAACTCATAATGAATCTTAGACTCTACATGGTTTATGTAGGGATATTCTTCCACTTATTAGGAAATATGCTTACCACAAGCTCATTTTCCTTGGGGTAACAGCTGGTAGGGTTGTGTCAATCAATATGATGGAATTGGATAAATCTATTTATTTTTTATGCTTTTAAAAGTTATGCTATTGCCTGATTTATTTATTTTCATTTTAAGCCTAGAATAGTAAGCTCCGCATCCTTCTTTGTGTAGTTCACCTATAACCTTGTGGGCTTCCTCCTTTTCAACATAGTGTAACTATATTTGATTGAACGAGTGTCAATTCAAAGTATTATTCACATATATAAATGTTAGAGCTTTCCTTCTAATTTGGGAGGTAAATGAATAATTATCTTGGGGTTTTCCATGTATATGTAATATATAAGAGTTGTCTCCAATCAACCTCTTTATTAGCCATCTTTGTTGATAATTCATTCTTGATCCTGGAAATTCATTTATGAGAATGATTGAGATGTAATGGTGAAAGATCTATCATTTTGAATTATAACTATCACGAGCTTTTTGAGATTTGTTAACGCTTTTGCAAGTTTTCATAATGCATATGTTTTGTTATTTCCAAAGTTACTCTGATGATAATAACGTTTCAAATGCACTGAAGCAAATTCATAAATTTGTTGATGGTAGGCTCTTGAGGACTACATAAGTGCCCTCTAGTTGGTTAATAAAGAGTTGCAAATCTCTTAGACCTCTGGTTCACTTAATTATCATATTCATGAGCAATAATCAAAGAATCATACTCTATTTTAGTATTTTTCTTCATAGTTTGTTTGAGTAGTGTAATATACCTAAGATATATAGATATAATGCTTATGCCTGCCTTAGCATTAAGAAGCTCAAAATTTTCATGGTGTGCACCTAAATATTAGAAAGACATGATTCATTAAGAAGCTGAAAATTTTCATAGTGTATACCTAAATATCACATGCGTAGAAAAGAAAATTTTCAATCCTAACATGCCTAAGGGCTGTGCACCTAAGTGTGTGATGGTTGTCTGGTATGTCACAATAGAAGTGATGTTTTATTTTATTGTGGAATTGAGATGTTTAATTTTAACCTAGGGGTGGTTCCACTTCAAGTTGTTTACGACTTAAAATTTTTATTTTATTTTTAAGGTTTCATATTTAGGAGGGTTATGAAGAACTCATAGACCAACCATTACTTGCTTTGAGCCAAACTTGTTACTCATAGAATTTTAAGAGCCAATTATATAGGCGTTCCATCTTCTGGGGTAGAATGATTTACCATTGCATCAAAAGAAACCTAAGTATTTTGTTTAAGAATTTTTTTTAGTTCTCTTAGTATTTGGATAAGAGTGAAATATTTATCTAATATAGTAAGGTAAATATACCATATGGATTTGGCTTAGGACTGTGAAATTCACCAAATTGGGTAAAATGAATTTCAACAGAAAGAGGCTCCTAAAGAGAAATCTAGAAGCTTGCATTTTAATTATCATGAAAAGATGATCACTTATTTTTGTTATGTGAAATGAAACTCAACGTTTAGGTCTAAGTAGGGGAGTCATCAACTTGATTAGGGATCAAAGAGATGAAGATGATGAAATACTTAGAAACTTTAGAGCTAAAGGTAGAAGGGATCCCATAGCTTTTAGGCTTTGGGTTGAATGAGAGTCCCTAAAACTTTGAGGTTGAGGGAGGATATGATAGAACCTATAGTATTTAGGATAAGGATTGGATGGTTCTCTTCAACTTTTGGGTCAAATAAGAAATGAGCTAATACTTAGTCATTGAACTAAGCTTAGGAGTTTCTATAACTTTTGAAGTTAAGGAAAGGAGGATATTCAACCTATAGCTTTTGTACTAAAGGTTGGAGAGTTTCCTTTAGCTTTGGAGCTAAGGAGGAACAAATAAAACTCATTGCTTTGAGTTTAATGAATTGAAGGATTCCTATAGTTTGTGAGCTAAAGGAGGAATGAGAAATCTCTCTGGCTTTTAGATGCATAGAGATTGGATGATTTATGATATTTGGGATTACAAATCATATGGGGTTCATTGAAATTTTGTGTTCAATGAGAGGTGTTTGGTTTACTTAAAGTGAATAAAGCAAACACATTTGACAAAAAGGAGAATGATGTATAGTTTTGGACTACAAATCATAAGAAGTTCTTTAGATTTTTGAGTGTTCGAAGAGAGATTTTCATTCACCCAACTTGGTTTAGCAGAACGAAAGGAGCTCGGACTTTGATTCCTATGAGGTGATATTATTGTTGTTTTTGACTCAACAAATAAATTAGTTGGATGTAGGTTTGATCCCTAAGGTTTGCTAAACTCTTTAAAAAACATGTGATAACATCTATGTGAGTTTACGAAAGCACTACACAAGGGATTAGAGAACTTATGACTCTTAGGCTAAGGAAAGTTGAGGAATTTTCTATTACTTTTAGGTCATAGAAAAAGAGAGGCAATATGCAACTTAAGGGTTATAAATCAAGAATGGATCATTGAATTTTGCCTTCAAGGATATGGATTTAGTTTAACTAACATGGGTTAAGTAGATGTGGGGATTTTTTACAATTTTTATGTTCATAAAAAATAGGCGGAAAAATACAAATTAGCGGTTGCAAATCAATGAAAGTTTCTTTGAACTTTTGACAGTCAAAGAAAGATGTCCATTCACCAAATTTGTGTCGGGAGAATGAAAGAATTAGGATTTGAGTCCTAGGTCTAAGGAATCATTTGTTGATTTTTGGTTCAACAAATGAATTACTCAGGAGTTAATCCTAAGATTCATGCAATGATATGTTTGAAGTCTTCAGAAGCTTTAAAACATCATGCTCGAGGGTTTACAATACTTGAAAGAGAGCTCCTAATTTTATTTTAAGAGTTTTAATCTCATTTGAATTGGAGAGATTCATTCCTACAACGTCTTAGAGGTTTTAAATTCAATTTGATGTGATCAAATAAATCATCTTAGAAGTGCATGTAGGTGATTTGCATTATAGAGGATTACTCATTATCATCCTTAATCATTTAAATTGGAAGATGCAAAGCATAGTTAAATAATTTGAAAACATGTAATGTTGATTTGTGGGTCCTTAAAGACCTACATCTATCCCAAATTTGCTTCACAAATTAAATGAGCATATTTAATAATTTTTCAACTATTTTAGAAATGTCAGAATCCTAAAGAAAGAGATCTACAACATATTTTTTTTAGATTAATTTTGACATAATCTAAACCCTAAGCATCATGCAATTTTGTTTAGTGAATTATGTAGCCACCAAATTAAATGGAATGGCTATAAAGCGTAGGTTTTGTTGTAGGAGATAGGTAGCGAAGCAACATGAGTGCCAATACATATATATGGTGGTTTTGGATGCAAGTCTAACGACCGTACGCTCATCAACATCCTCATCAGGCCCTTACATGAGAGAAAACAAGTGGAAATCACTGGATTTCTACTATTTTGTAGATAGGATAGCGGGGATAGGATTATTTTAGGCTTAGAAAAATGTAAAGTGGAGGTTTTCTAAGGACCTGATGGCTCGAGAGTGCAACCACATTCATAAGGCTTGAAGAACTAAGGATTTTCTAAGTTTAGGGGTATTACCTCGCCTAAGCAAGTGTTTGATGCTACTAGATGTTCCCTCGCCTTGAAAAGAGGAGATAACTAAAGGATGAGGAGCGATCTTGCTATCCAAACCACCTCAGATGTCACCTACGCTGTCACGAGCTCGTTGAAATTGATGTAGGAAGGATGAGAAACTAGAACGTCCTTAAAACTTCTCTTCTTTGTTTTTGAACCACGACAGTAAAGAAAACAGCCCTCTATTGGGAAGGATCGAGCTAATAAATTGGCTATAACTCCAAGAAATGGAGTCTACTGTAGCCTCGTCTCCTCCAATCACATGCAGAAAACCAAGACCCGACCCATATCATGCAAGATTGGAAATTGTTAGAAATGGCCTTTCTTTATTAGATTTACATGAGAATTTGACTCTTAACTTGACACAATTGAGAAAAAGTATTTATGTAGCCGACCCCACGTAATGGGATAAAGGCTTGATGTTGTTATTGTTGTATGGTTCGCTTATAGCCTTATGGTCTAGCTTAAAATGCATCAATAGGTTAGGTTGAGCTACTTTGACCCTATTAGGCCCAAGTTTAACTAGTTGGTTCCTAAGTAAATTTAATTGGATTTAGGGTGATGAATAAAAATTCTACAATAACCTCAAAATGTTTTGGTCAAGTCAATCTAAACCCAAATTTATGAAAACAAAGAAAAGATATGTGCCACTAGGTCAATTATGATTTTTATTTAACCATCTTGACCTATAAGGCTGAATACTGGACAAGGTCATGCCTATTTAAGTATTCTCTAGATTATCCTATTAATGCCAAACTCATTATATGATGATCTTAATCTTGGATTATGAAATTACTATTTGTAGGTTTTGAGTTGAACTAGGTTAGGTTGGGCCAAAATTTAAACTTTGTTTGATAAGGTAGGTCTTCATTGATACTTTTAGTGTTAGCTAATCATGGTCAGGGCTTTTATGCTTTTGTCAATCCTTTGAGGGCTCTTATTGCATTGAGATTAACCAAGTACATGAGTTAGTTGAGCGCTGAGTGTGTTTTGCCAAACTAAGTGTATTTGGTACATGGTCAAATTAAGCCAAGATAGTGTTTATGTTACCCAGGTTTATATATGCTATCTTGGTGAACAAATCTATACAAGCATTTGTTGGGTGTGAGTTGAATTTAAAAGTAATTCCAACAACCGTTCAAAGGATCCAAAGGTCGTGCGACTCAGGGGGAGTTGGTCTTGCATTAATAGGCGAATTTTCTCTTCATATCAACTTTAGCCATTTATTAAATTTTTTTCATCGAGACAATATAGACCCGATATCTATGTGGTGGTGGCTAATGCAAATATCTATCATTTGTAAGGACTGGTAAATGGGATCTACAGAGTCACAACATGCGATCACATGTATAATCATAATACAAGTGCTAATCCTTAGTCTTTGTCTATGGTGAAAGATAATTGTATCATGATTTATGGACTTGTGGGTTTAATTGTATCATGATTTATGGACTTGTGGGTTTGAATCATGATTTATGGATTTGTGGACTTGTGTCCTTTAAGAAATTATGTTAATGCTAGGGCGCCCTCTAGAAGCAACGTGCTGTCTGGCCTGAATACAGTGACAAGTGTGCAAGGTCCGCTGCACCAGTGCCTTGGTGCAGTGTTAAATAGGCAAGGGTTCCCACATCAAGGACGGATGTGGGCAAAGAAGCTAGTCCATGAAACTAAAATTAGGATAGGAACTTGGAATATAGGTTCTCTTACAGGAAAATTAATGGAATTAATAGATATTATGATTCATAGGAAGTTAAATATTTTGTGCATTCCGGAAACTAAATGGGTTGGAGAGAAGGCTAAGAAAATTGATAGTTTAAGATTTAAACTTTGGTATTCGGGTAGGAGTCGTACTAGAAATGGTGTAGGTATTATTATAGATAAGAGTTTAAAGGATAATGTTATAAAAATTAATAGGATTGAAGATAGAATTATAGCTTTAAAGATTGTTGTTGATGATAAGATTATTAATATTATAAGTGCTTATGCTCCTCAAGTAGGTTTGGATATGAGTTCTAAATTAAATTTTTGGAATGACTTAGAAATATTAATACAAAATATACCTCTTGAAGAAAGAGTTTTTATTGGAGAAGATTTAAATGGACATGTTGGTAGGGAGGTAGATGATTTTAAAAGCATTCATGATGACCATGGATTTGGAACGACAAATGAAGGTGGCAAGATCATATTAAATTTTTGTTTAGCTTATGATTTTTCAATTGCTAATACCTTATTTAAGAAAATGAATGAACATCTCATCACTTATAAAAATGTATATAGTACAATCTAGATTGACTATTTTCTTATTAGAAAATTAAATCATTTATATTACAAAGATTGTAAAGTTATTCCGAGTGAAAATTTATGTACCCAACATCGATTATTAGTTTTAGACTTTAAGATAAAGGGGCATCAAATAAAAAATAAAGTTAAACGATTTTCTAGGATTAGATGGGAACATTTAAAGAATATTAACAAAAATATTTTTGAGAGTAAGATTTTAAATGTTAAGATTTTGTCTGTGTATGAGGATGCTAATGTTATGTGAGAAAATGTGGTTAGTGATATTAAGAATATTGCAAAAGATGTGCTTGGAGTATCAAAGGGAAAAGCTCCTAATAGTAAAAATAGTTGGTGGTGGAATCCTAATGTGCAAGAAAAGATTACAAATAAGAATATTTGTTATAAAAATTGATTTAATTTTAAAAATTCTGATAATTGGGAAAGATATAAAGTGGCTCGTAAGGATTCTAAGAAAGCAATATGCAATGCAAAGACCTTAGTTTTTAGTGATTTATATAATAAATTAGATACTAAGGAGAGAGAGAATATTTGTAGAAGTTAGCCAAACAAAGAGATAGGAGTAGTAAGGATTTAGTTTAAGTGAAGTGTATTAAGGATGAAGATCAAAAAATAATTTTCTTAGAATATGATATTGAACAAATATGGATGAGATATTTTGCTAAACTTTTTAATGAAGATTGTGAAAATAAGATTGAATATAGTGACCTTAGCACCCTAAATGAAAATAAAGATTTCTGTTTTTATTGGCGTATTAGTAAAACTGAAGTTAGAGGCTTTAAAGAAAATGAAGGGTGGAAAAGCTGTTGGGCCTAATGATATTCCAATACAGATGTGGAAATGCTTAGGAGATGAAGGAATTTCTTGGCTTACTAAATTTTTTAATACTATTTTGAAGACTAAAAAGATGTTAGATAAGTGGAGATTGAGTGTGTTAATTCATATTTTTAAGAATAAAGGTGATGCACAAGATTGTGCGAATTATAGAGATATTAAGTTAATGTGTCATACTTTAAAACTATGTGAGCGAGTTATGGAGCATAGGTTGCGGCGTGATACTAATGTTTCTCAAAATCAATTTGGATTCGTGCCGGGTAGGTCGACTATAGAAGCCATGCATTTATTAAGAGGTTCGATGGAGAAATATAGAAAAAATAAGGAGGATCTACATATGATATTTATTGATTTAGAAAAAATATATAATAAAGTTCCAAGAGAAGTGCTATGGAGAGTTCTTGAAAAGAAAGGAGTCAATAATGCTTATATTCAAATCATTAAAGATATGTATGCAGGAGCTATTACTTGTGTTCAAACACAAGGTGGTTTGACCAAGTATTTCCCTATTTCGGTTGGGTTACATCAAGTATCAGCCTTAAGCCCATATCTTTTTTTTTTAGTCATGGATGTTCTCACTAGACATTTCCAAGAGGATGTACCTTGATGTATGCTTTTTGCTGATGATATTCTTCTTGTTGATAGACTAGAGAGGGAGTTGAAGGTAAACTTGAATTATGGAGGTCAACCTTAGAGTCTAAAGGTTTTCGCTTGAGTAGATTTAAAACAGAATATATGGAGTGTAATTTTAATAGTAATAGACCTAGTGAGGGGATTATGACTTTGGGCGATCAAGTCATTAATAAGAGTACACGTTTTAGATATCTTGGATCTATTGTTCAGAGTGATGGTGAAATAGATAAGGATATTACCAGTAGAATTCAAGTTGGATGTTTGAAGTGGAGGAATGCATCGGGTTTGTTATCTGATAGAAATGTACCCCTCATACTTAAGAAAAAATTCTATAAGATATTAGTGAGGCCTGCAATGCTTTATGGTGCCGAATGTTGGCCATTAAAAGAGATGCATAATACTAAGTTAAGTGTGGCAGAGATGAGGATGCTCAGGTGGATGAGTGGTTTTACCCTTAGAGATAGGATACGAAATGAGCATATAAGTGAAAAGGTTGGAGTAGCTCCAGTAGAAGATAAGATTAGAGAGAGTCTCCTTAGATGATTTGGTCACATAAAACGGCGGCCTTCTGATGACCCGGTTAGGAGAGTAGAGGTATTAGATATGACTTATGTTAAGAAAGGTAGAGATAGACCTAAAAAGATTTGGTTAGAAAATATTAGGAATGACTTTTCTTTATTAGATTTAAACGAGAATTTGACTTTTAATAGGACAATGGAGAAAAATGATTCATATAGCCGACCCCACGTAGTGGGATAAAGGCTTGTTGTTGTTGTTGTTGGGCTTGGTGCCTATTCTTATATGGGAGAAACCCTCTTGTACAACTTGATTTGGCTGAAGTGTATGTATCTGGCAGACTTGCTGGCTTAACATCTCAGTCACCAACCACAGTGACAAATATAATCATTTTCAACAGATGTCTGTAGTGATGTACATAATCCTTTTCAATAGATGTGATAAATAGGACCATACTAGCCCTCAATTATATTATGAAAATATGTTAACCAAACCACTATTGTATCCATTATAACCTTCCAAATATATATATTATATATATATATATATATATATATATATATATAATATATATATATATATATATATATATATATATATCGTTATTTTCTTTAGTTTACTTCTCCACGTACCCAGCACAAATTCAAATAGATGAAAATAAAGTCGCATACCTCGTATATGTCTAGGAGATCCTGGATATCCGGTTGAGCGTTCTGTGATTTCATCGATCAAGTCCCTGAAACCCCGACGTAAATCCTGTGCCAGGCCTCGATTAGCCTTCCCAAACCCGTCCGCAAATCATCCAACCTGTCTACAACTTTTGATCCACTCTCCAACCGAAGACCTCCGACACCAGGACAACCTAGCCGCAGCTCCCTTATCTCGATCCCATCATCTTCCAAAGCTGACCGATCCGATCCTACTCTACTTCCTTCTCGCGTGATGCCCACACGACCGCCCCCATTCGTCCGATCTCTACACTTGCCCTCTCTGTCAGATTCCCAACAGCCTTCCTCTTCAAACTCCAATCTATTGGCCCATATCCACACTTATAACCCAAAGCCCACTTTACTGTAGCCCACACTTCCTAAGCCCAACTACCCACTTTGCTACACCCAACACACCTCAAAACAAGCCCGATAACCCAAATTGCCCAACACTCCAATAGCCCTCAACCCAAAAATTCGAAGGGTGAGTCTTGAATATTAATATTGGTTATTGTCATCTTTTAATGCAATTAATGTCATAGTTATTATTGTTAAAATAGAAAATGAAAAGAGAATTAAGAAAAGAGAAAATTAACAAAAAAAAAAAGAAAAAATAAAAGAAAGGAGAGATTTTTGCACATTATTGTCGTCGCCTCTCCTCTGGCGTCACTGATCCCCATGCTGGTATAGGTATAACTTCCCTAAAACCCAAAAATACAGTGCTCAACGTTTATGGCGAGCCGACGGATCACGTTACGTGCTCTCGTAGCACGATAGGAGGGAACCTAGTGTAACTCTTGCAACGAGGCGAATAAGCCTCGAAGCATTCACGTAGCATGACGAGGAGGAAATTAAGTATCCATAAGCTCTCTCGTAGCGTGGCGGGAGAAAGAAAATTGCTCACTTTCAAATAGGTACCCTGAAGACCCTTAAGTGTTCTCATAGCATGGCGGAGATTTAAGACATAAGATAGCTTGCCAATCAACAATACATGGAGAAGGCCTAACTCTCGAATTTCCCCTAAACGGGGGAGACGTCGGAAGGCTTCCGAAATTTGAATCGAACAAGGGACTTAAATGAAGGATGATATAATACCCAAAGTTTGTTAAAAGTAAGTAGGAATATTTCTCAATAAAATCATCCATTATTTTTTTTCATATATGGAAAATGTCAAATTATTTTATTAGCTTTTAATTTTAATTTTGATCCTTATAGTATAATTATTTGTATTCATGTAAAATGGCATGTTATCATTTAAATGAGTTTGTTCTAAACACTTAATTAAAAGTATTAGTTGTAATAATACTTAGCATTAATTTAAATAAATGATTTAATTGCTAAAGCAAATAATCCATTTTCCTATTTATGGTTACTGTAGCATATCCACTTAGCTTGACATGCAATGGCCGATCTCTCTCATACTTCATCCAACGAATAGCATTAATGTATAGAGGCATAATGGAATTAATTATATAGTATTATAATAAAGAATGTATTTTTAGTGGAATGATTATATTATTATATTAGCAACACCTGTAGCCATTCTTTCATTCTTCCCATTCAAGAGACGAAGCTCTGCAAGCCGTGGGAGAACTGGAGTTGAAAGAGGCGGGTTGTGTGTGGGAATTTCAAGCTTGGTAGCTGATTTATCATGTAATGAAATTGAGGTAGGAGTTTTAAGCTTTCATAGCAATTTCTGTAATCTTTGTGTTGAATTACAATTTTGGTATTTCTAAAATATAGCTGAAGGTGATGGTTACTTAATTCAAGAATATGGAGAAATGAACTGGTACAGTGGTGACCAAAATTTGAAAAAGGTGTGCTTTTGAATGAGAAAGTTTAGTGAAGGTTATTTATAAAAGAAAAAGAAGGTTGAGTTTAGGAGAACCAATTCCTCATGAGGTGAGATACCCAAACAAGATTATAAGAATTAGTAAATGTTTTATTGCACTTCTTCTTGATTATGTTTATGATCACATGTATTCTAGTTTATTTTGGTTATTTTGTATGAATATGGTTGTATATGTATGAAATTGTTATGTAAAGGGTAATCTTTAGCAATGCTAATGATTTCGTAAGCATAAAAGGGTAAATATTCATAAACTAGTGAATGAGAAAAAAGCGCAACTAAAATGCAACCAAAGCGCAACTAAAGTGCAACCAAAGCGCAACTAAAGTGCTACTAAAGGGCAGCTAAAGTACAACTATGTCATCAAAAGCATATGTCATTAGGGCTAAAAAGGATGACTATATAAAAGATGAAATAAGTTATATATGGGGGATAGGCCCGCACAAGGAAAGACGAAAGACCTGATGAGGTAAGCCTACACTCTTAATTCTAGAAGTTGAGAAATTTGACTCAACCCTGAATGAGAGAACAGCTTCCATTCTAAAAGTTGGGAAGTTAGACCCAACCTTGAATTGGAAAGTTGAAATGGTGCAAAAGCTTATAGCCATTATATAACTTATTTAAAGATGTGGAATAATTTTTGTAAGATAAATAATACTGTTAGGCACTTTCAGGCTCAATATGACATTTCAATATGTGTTTAACTATGTTAGCATTGTTAAGCATTTCTTATTTGTTTATTATTAATTCTTGTATATTGCTGGTGTATTTTATTGGTTAATAGCTTATTAGCAGTGCTTGTACTGCAGGTAAGGGAAAGGAGCCCATAGGGCACTACGCGAGAAAGAGGTGATCATCTGTTTTTGATGTAAATATGTTTTGGAGTACAACGAGATCTTAAAGGAGATCTGAATAATAGCTATGTAAACCTTTTGATATGTAAGTAAAGTTCAAAAGTTTTAGTAGAGCTCTGTAACTGTTTTAATTTAATTATGTTGATGTTCAGTAAGTAATATTACATGCTTCCTGTTGTTAAGAGTGGAGTTTGATATGTTGAAATCTTTCTCTATTATACTTCAGTTTGTGGTAGAGGGTGAGCCAAACTTGGCTGTGACAGATGAACTGAACATTGAATATGATTTAGACCACAGGGAACTGAACATGTAAACCAGACCATAGGGGACTTGAATTTTACTGAACGACATGAAACTAGGTCGAAATTAAAGTGCAAGGAACCAAATTTTTTTCAAATAACAGAGCATTGGACTCCAATTTGATAAATGCATAATAGAAATGTGACCACCAATTACTAAATAAGAATTTAAAATATTCAGATAAGAGTCAACCAGCAAATAAGGAACTCGTGGCATACGAAGAATAATATGCGTATAAGGAAATGCAATCGCATGCACACTATCATGAACATGACGCTTGCATACGTACAACAGTTCATTTGCATGAGGAAGACTTGTGATGAGCACATAACACCATTTGCAGACAATGAAGGGAGACAAAATAATTGCAATAAATCTCATAGTATGTTCATGAATAAGAACACTGAAGCTTATACACAACGGATGTCACTTAAGTGTAAACTAATACACTAAACCACTGCAAATGATTACAATCAACATGTATGAAGAGATGAATTACGAGGAATATAGCTTAATCAAACGACATGCAAATGAATTCATCAATCTGCATGCAAATGATGACAAAGAATATGTTGTAGGCACCTAGGAACTATCGCAGAAGGTCTGTAACAAACACAATGAATATGGCATGCCCAGTAGTGAACAAGGAGTATGTAGTGACAATTTGCTAGTGGACATGTACTATAAATATAGCATGTCTATAAAAGAAAAAGCAAGAAGGCTATAAAGGATATAACCTCCCTACTACCAATATCAGTCAACTTGCAAATGGACATATAGTAACTAGCCTACGAGCAGATGTGGAAGAGTTACAACAAATACTATTGCTTTCAAACAACATTAGAAGGTCTACATCCTCTGCGACTTGCCTGTAGATGATAGCAAAAGACCCATAATATGCACATACGAGTTCCTACGAGTTACTGTAGGAAACTTCATATTCACATAGTATTCTACATATGAGCAACAGTGGGTTCCTCAATAAGCATCACATATCACCTACAAATGATGTTACTTAATGCACAATGCCTGTACTTGTAGGAGAGGCATGATAGTTGCAATAAGCATAATCATGTGTTCATGAATGAGGTATGGAGATTGTGCAGTAAATACAGTATCGTCCCTACAGGTGGCACAGATCAAAACAAATATAATATCTCCCAATGAATCCTAAAAAGCACTATACAAGCAAATACAACAGCTTGTTAGTCAACAATACATGGAGAAATTGATGATGAATGTAATTCAGCTTGCATTCAATATTAATATATGAACAGGCATGTTAAACCCTGCAATTAATGTAGACAGAAGGCGACCTATCATGCTGCTAAACAATGTCGCGCCTCCCTCATTGCTTTTTTGGGGGAGTTTTAACGGAATTAAGTTCCTGGGTAAATTTTCAGAAGGCAGATGATAAGACACTACCTAGAGATTTCGCCTTCATTTTGCGAGGACTTTACGATTTGAGTTATGGTTTCCTATAGGTGCAAGCCCCTATAGTTAATTCCTCCTCCCGATAACGAGAGAGAACTTTCGATTAAGGCTAGTCGTCAATCAGATATATAGAAGTACGTGTTATCTGGCATATAATAGCAGCATGGACATTTAAAAATTTGAACAATTTGATATTTAAAATTGGAAATTACACCTTGCACTTAAAGCGGATGGTGAGGGAATCGATGATGGACCCGATCAAGATCTCAGGGTTTCGTCGTCCCGAGCCATCATGGTCCCTAATCTACTTAGCAAGAAGAGGTAGTCGACACAACCTGACAGAAGGATCCTTGTCGGCAGCCATGAGTTGCGTCTTCCGATGGTTCCTTGTAGACGTGTAGTGGATGTTTGTCTAAGGGAAATTTTTTGAATCCACCTTAGCTAATAGAGGGCTTTGTGCCCTATCAATTATATCATATTGATTCATATCTCAAGGATTTAATGTCATTAAGGAATATATTGGCTCTAGCCATAGTTGTAATTTAGTAGTACCATTTGGCAGCAAAATAAATCGGTTCAGAGGGCCTCGGGTCATAATCGTTTTTCATGCGGTGCCATTTGGCGGCAAAACTGCGGGTCAGTGGGCATGTACCACGTCCTTACTAGCATGAGATTATTTAAGAATGGATTTTAGTGATATTTTTGATTAGGCATTAGCTCTATATGAGCTGAAGTAAATTTTAATTTATCCACCCGAAAAACCATTATAGAAGATGGATAAATTTTGCTTTAAGAGTTTTATGGTTGGATTTCAATTTTAAATATTTTGGAGTTTGGGATTTTTAGAGTTTTTGATTTGTGGGTATTTGAGTGGCACTTAAAAAGTGTAGAGTTAACTCCTCTGGGAATTTCGTTGATTGGACCTTGTCAACTCTATGAATTGGTTGATAGAGGATCGGGTCCATAGGCTTTATATTTTTGTTGACGATTTTTTTTGACATAGAACTTGAAGGCCTTATATGACCTATAAAACATATATTCTGGTCGACACTTTGACCGTATATTTATTTAATAGTTCAAGCCGTGTCGACTCCTATCTGCCCACATAGATGGATCGGGCTCGGATTTGGGTTCATTTATTAACCCGCACAACTTTCCTAGACGTCACGTGTGTACCTGTAACACATTCATTAGGGCCCATGCGGGTATATGATTGCACTTGCCCCTTTTGTGTACCTATGTGCAAATATATTATAGTGCACGTGTAGGGGATATTTTTGGAATATTTGTAAACACCTTCTATCTACTTACATAGATGTTGCAGATCCAGTGGCATGGCGTCACACTATAATTATTTGCTCATTTTATACAGGTAGACTGTCTTGTACTACTTATTGCCTTTTACAAGTTGATTGATGTGCACTAACGAATCTCCTGCTTTGTATTTGTAAATGCTTGTAGATGGCTTGTTATTTGCACAATGATTTTTCCCACAGTAACCTGTAGGCACTTGCACTTGATATAGTCACTTTGTATTTTGCTTGTGGACAATAGATTGGGTGTACTACGGGTCTTCTACATTGGCTCGTGGATGCTTGTCTTTTATGTAGCCATTTGGCATTTTGCTCGGGGCTTTTGTATAATGCTCATGGGTACTTTCATTCACTGCATATCATTTGCTTCCAGTTGCAAAAGGGGTCAATGTATTTGCTTTGCACTGGATTATTGCTAATTGTAGGAGTGTCATAATATTCATTGTACATTACACTGAACAAGTTGGTAAGAGACCCATTGTTTGTAAGGATTATTGTACCTTCTTGCATGACACAAAGTGTTATTCATTGCACCTTGATCTCATATTCATAAGGGATTGTTCTAGTCACTTGTATGTTGAAAAGTGTTGGTTCCAGAATACTATAATGCCCACCGTATCTTGAAGATCATCAGATGCAAATATGTTACCATGATTGTGGCGAACTTCTTGTATACACTTCAGGTTTCATTGTTGTTGACCCTTTTCCCGTAAAAGCCAGCACAGCAAAAACAAAAAACAAAAAAGAGAAAAAAAAAGAGAAAATCAAATCTCACCTGCCCTCTGCTGAAACACGTCGCACGACTCTCGCACGTCGTGGCTGCCATCCCACGATCTTCCCACGACTTGGCACGACGAGCTCGCGTTGTTAAAAGCCAGCGAAGAAGAGGCCTTCGGCCTCCTCTCGCGATCTCGATCGGCCTCCTCCCGCGAACCCGCTCTGAGCTCTCACTCTGCTCCCTCGTTCGACTTCTCCCTCCGATCTCCTCCCCAAGCCGAGCTCGCCTCCTCCCGTCGGGATCTCTTCCGTCCACAGAGAGAGAGAGAGAGAGAGAGAGAGAGAGAGAGAGGAGTTGAGGTCCTTGCCTGAAGCCGGCCTCCACCTTCCCTATCCGACCCCAACAAGCCGCAGCCCTGTGCGGCTTTCTCCTCCGATCCCGTCGCGGTTGTGCGACTTCGCTCCCATCGACGGCTTTCCATTCCTGAAGGATTGGAAATTACTGCATTTTGATCGGAAGCAACGGGCAGGAGCTCGCTGGAAGTGAGGGTAACTTTCTCCCTTTCGTGTGCTTCTTCGGCCTAATCCCGTAAATCTGGCCGAACTATGAGAGGGAGGGAGGGTTTAATTTTTTTTACTTTGTTTATTATTATTAATTATTTTAATCATTATTTAATTATGATAATTAATTAATTAATTAATTATAGTTAATTAATACTTAGTAATTAATTACTGATTATAATTGATTAATATTAATCAATTATAATTGTGATTAGTTTACTAATTATAATTACTTAATAATTAGTTATTAATTATTAATTATAATTATTTAATTATTATTATATTTAATGATTAGTCGTTAATTACAAGTAATATATGCTCGTGCCTTCTCCCGCCTCGACATCCGAGCCAACCCCACCGCCGGTCCATTGGCCACCGGCCCCGAAGGTATAACCCCCTAAACTCAGGCTTCCGTCCTCGATGTGTACGACGGACCGGAAAACAGCCTATACACGCCTTTATTGCGCGTGGTGGGATGGGACCCCGGTCCGACGCCTACGACGAGGCGGACAGTCGCCTTCCCTCTCGCTTTCTTACCTCGTCATGCGTGGCGAGTCAGTGGTCTACCCATGCACGCCTTTATTGAGCGTGGTGGGAGGGGCAACTGGCGCGACACCTACGATAAGGTAAGCGAGCAACTTTCGCCCTTTTATCTCGACTAACGTGTCGGGCCGGCGGTCTACCTATGCACGCCTTTATTGAGCGTGGTAGGAGGGGCAGCCGGCATGACACCTGTGTTGGGGTAAGCGAGCGACCCACGCCCTCCTGTCTCGACATGCGTGTCGGACCGGCAAACCACCTAAGCACGCCTTTAGTGGCCGTGGTAGGAGGGAAACCGGTTCGACGCACACGGCGAGGCCAGGAGAGCTTGGTGTCCCCTTTTCTTTGCGCGGCCGGAACAATTCATAAGTACCCCCGGGCGGGGGGAAAGCAACTGCTCTTCTTGTAACAGGTACCGTCAAAGACCCCATGCACGTCTTTATTGGCCGTGGTGGGAAGGCCCAGTTTTCTCGTAGTTTTTCCCCTAAACGGGGGAGACGCCGGGAGGCTGCCGAAATTTTGGGTGAAATATTACTACACTCGGACCTGTTTGAACTCAAAAGAACAAAATATTTGGACCAAACAAGAAAGAGCAGTGAACTTTTGAACACGAACATGAACTGTAGATTTGTGGACCTGGCTCAGAACAAAGATTAAAATGATTTCTAAAATTCAAATCCAGATAAAATCAAGCCAGAACTGAAGATCAAATTCAAGTGAAATGAAATCAAATTGGGACCAAAATCGAATAATTTGAACATTCAATTGAACTCAAAGGACCATAGGGGACTTGAACAAGACTATAATATCAAAACAAAGACTTTGATTTGGACTAGATCCGGATCCGTACAGAAGACTTGAACTTGTACTCCGAACTTGAATACTAATGATTCGAACTCAAGCAAGTATTTGAGTTGGACTACAAGGGACACAAAAATAACCTTGCACACTGAGCTCACGAAACTAATTCGAACTGGACATGGAAGGGCTCATACTTGAGTCAGATCCGACACCGATCAAACTACAACACCTCCTATGGATGTATTCAGTGTATAACACACGACAAATGCGAATGCCCGCAATCTACAGTAGAAGGCTCATACGCATTCAACCTACGGCCTACAGCAAATACAATCGCCCATCCACCCGAGATTGGTGAAGGGTGGATAAAGTGTAAAAATAATGGGTCTTCTACGAATACTTTCAGGAGGTCGTAGTGGATACAACAGTCCTCTGCCGACGAACACAAACCACTTGTGGATAACAACAGTGGGCATATCGTAAGCACATCAAGCCACTGTGGGCACAAGTACAAACATCTCCTACAACGATCCCTACGATCGCCTGTTGATTGAGATGGCGATACGGGAGATCAATAATCAAAAGACCCCTTCCTACAAACAAATGCAACCTGACAAACCCCACCTGAGATTGGTGAAAGGTGGATATGGTACCGATGCCAATGGGTCTTCTACAAATACCACCTGTGATCGGTGAAAGGTGGAAATGGCAAAATTGACAACGACTTCCCTACGAGTACTCCCAAGAGCTCGTAGTGGCTGCAACGGGTCCCCGCAAATATATACAAACCACTTGTGGATAACAACAGTGGGCATATCGTAAGCACATCAAGCCACTGTGGGCACAAGTACAAACATCTCCTACAACGATCCCTACGATCGCCTGTTGATTGAGATGGCGATACGGGAGATCAATAATCAAAAGACCCCTTCCTACAAACAAATGCAACCTGACAAATCCCACCTGAGATTGGTGACAGGTGAGCATGATGTAGGAAACAATGGGTCTCCTACGAACATTCCTAGGAGCTCGTAGCAAACACAATGAATCCTTACAGACAAGTACGAGCCATTTGTGGATAACAACAGTGTGTACATCGTAGATACAACGAACCACTGTGGACACAAGTATGGGTCCCTGCAAATGAGTACAAATCTACTTGTGGATAACAACAGTGGGCATGTCGTAAGCATAGCAAACCACTGTGGACACAAGTACGAGTCCCCTACAAATGCACACAGATACTCGTGGATAACAACAGTGTATGGAAACTACAATGAATCACTGTGGACACAGGTACGGATATCATCTACGACAGTGGTGATCAAGATCTACAAGTGCGTTGAGTACAAGGGCGACTCTATGTACGAAAAGGATACCCCCGGGCAGAAAGGGGGAAATGTTTGAATAAATTAGAACCAAACTTCCTGGTGTTCCAAAGCCTCTTTTTGGTTCTATAATAAAGAAGAGAACAGTTTGGGTGTCCACAAACACCGAAAATAGCAAGTTCACTACGCCGAAAAGCCTAAAAGGAGTTCTTTCCAAATCAGCAGTCTTTGACTCCAAAATCCAGAAAATCCTCCCCGGTGAATGAGAAAGGGGGAGTCAATATCAAGTCCAATACTCCAAAATCCAGAAGACCTCTCCCCGGTGAATGAGAAAGGGGGAGTCAATATCAAGTCCAATACTCCAAAGTTCAGAAAGACCTCTCCCCGATGAATGAGAAAGGGGGAGTCAATATCAAGTCCAACACACCGAAGATCTTGAAAGGAGATCTTTTCAAAGCAAAGCAGCGGACTTCAAAATCCAGAAGAATATCCCCGGTGATTGAGAAAAGGGGAGTCAACATCAAAATCAAACGCCACCGAATCTGCAACACTTACGCAAGCAGACAGAAGGCGTCAACAATCTACAATTCAACGCCACCGAATCTGCAACACTTACGCAAGCAGACAGAAGGCGTCAACAATCTACAATTCAACGCCACCGGATCTGCAACATCTATGAAAGCAGACAGAAGGCGTCAACAATCTACAATACAACGCCACCGGATCTGCAACATCTATGAAAGCAGACAGAAGGCGTCCACAACATCAAGACCACAACGCCACCGGATCTGCAAAACTTATGCAAGCAGACAGAAGGCGTCCACAACATTAAGACCACAACGCCACCGGATCTGCAACATCTATGAAAGCAGACAGAAGGCGTCCACAACATCAAGACCACAACGCCACCGGATCTGCAACACTTATGCAAGCAGACAGAAGGCGTCCACAACATCAAGACCACAACGCCACCGAATCTGCAACACTTACGCAAGCAGACAGAAGGCGTCTACAATCTACAACGCAACGCCACCGGATTCGCAACACTCGTATTAGCGGACAGAAGGCGTGTACAAGCTCTGAAATCAAATGTTGTGCATTCAAATGTCAAATATCTGCACAACTACAATTATTTCAACATACCCCTGCACGTGCACTATAAATTGTATACACATAGGTACACTAAAGGGGAAAGTACGATCTCAACCCGCATGGGCCCCGCCGAGCGTGTTATTGGCACACACGTGACGTTTAGGGATGCTGCGCGGGTTGACAAGTGAATTCAGGTTCGAAACCGATTATTCTATACGGGTCAATAGAAGTCGACAGGGTTCGAACCAACAAACAAATATACGGTTGTGGCGATTGTCATATTTGTCTTAATACATTCATATTAGCCCTTCAAGGCCTACAATCAAAAGAATTCACTAAATAAAAGGCACTAAACCTACGAGAACTCGATCCTCTGTCGACAGTCAGATAGAGTCGACAAGGTTCAATCAACAAATGAAAATGACCCCACACCCCGATGATGGCCGTGTTGAATACAGATCTCAACCGGAGGGGTTCCCAAATATTTTCAAATACCACTCAAATACTCCAAAGTCCACATAAAATCCTAATTCTACAAATCCCAAATTCCAAAATATTTAAAAATGAAATAAATCCATCAAACTACTTAAAGCGAAATCCATCCGCCCTCCGCAACAGTTTGTCGAGGCGGACAAATCAAAAACTACTTCAGCTCACAAAAGAGCGAAATGCCTAGTCGAAAATATCACTAGGATCCATTCTCAAACAATCTCCTGCCAGTAAGGACGTGGTACGTGTCCTCTAACCGGCGGTTGACCGCTAAATGGCCACCGCAGGATAAACGGTTACGACGACCCGGGGCCCTCTGAACCGCGTGGTTTCGCCGCCAAATGGCACCACGATATCTCGGTTATGGCCAGAGCCAATACGCTCCTTACTGACATCAAATCCTTTAGATATGAATCAATAGGATATGATCGATAGGGCACAAAGCCCTCTGTAAGCTAAGGTGGATTCAAATTTGTCCCCTTAGACAAACATTCCCCTCAGGTCTACAAGGTCCCCTTGGACGAAGCAACCCATGGCTGCCGACAAGGATCCTTCTGTCAGGTTGGGTCGACTACCACCTCTGACTAAGTAGACCAGGGATCACGATGGCCCGGGACGACGGAACCATGGGATCTTGATCGGGCCCATCATCCATTCCCCCACCATCCGCTTTAAGTACAAGATGGTGCAAATTTCTATTTAAATATTAAATCATCCAACCCAAATTCTAAATCCAAAAACCCAATTCTTCAATTCCCAATATCCAAACCCTTCAAATTCCAAACTTCCAAATCTAAACCATTGCTGCTACTATATGCCAGATAACACGTATATTCTACGTATCTGATTGACGACTAGCCTTAATCGAAAGTTCTCTCTCGTGATCGGGAGGGGTAATTAACTATAGGGGCTTGCGCCTATAGGAAACCAGAACTCAGATCATAAAGTCCTCACCAAATGAGGGCAAAATCTCTGGGTAGTGTCTTATCTACAAACCCATCTGCCTTCCAAAATTTACCCCGGAACCTTATTCAGTTAAAACTCCCTCGCCGAATAAGAAATCGCGCGGCGGGGAGGCCGGGGTCGAATTTTCGGAGCCCACAGATTTCTGGCTACTCCGCTGGGGAATGGTTTCTCTTTCCATCTTTGGCTAGTCGTTTAAATGTTATAGTAGCAGCCAAAATACTATGCTCTATACGGTGAACATCAGGATGTGACATTTGGTTCTTATTTCCAAAGATCCATCACTGAAAGGTCCCGAAAATGAATCTTTTAAATAAGATCAATGGAAATTTGTTTAGCAGGGTTTTAAATTCCATGCTAATTTTCCTGCTATCATTCGTTCTTGTTTCATGAAAATGTGGGGTGATGTATCAATTCTGATCACGAACCCCTGCCTTTCATTTGTGTAGAATGGAAATGCAGGACACATCGATGACCGTCCAACTGGGACGAGGAGCCAGGATTCAGCTGGCGAACGCTGTCATAGAGATTGGAGATGCCGGAGCTGCTATCCAATTTGGTAGCGTTGACTTCCCGGCGATCTCTGCAAGGACTACTGCCAGAAGTGCTGCTCAAGGAAGAACTTCTGTATTTGAAAGACTATCCCAACCTGAGACCCTTACTGCAAAAAGGGTTGTCACTGGAAGAAAGATCTCTGTGGTGACTGCAAACACCACTGCCCTGCCCAGAGAGCATGTTGCACATGGGAGGCATGATGCTGAAGCTTCCTCATCTGGAGGAAGGCTTAACAGAAGGCAAAGGAGGAAGAGAAATACGGAACTGCGTGCTCAGCAGCTGCCAGTACCAATCCATCCTTCCAACCTGCCAGCACAAGAACCAGAAGTCAACATTCCCACTCAGAACAGGTTTTCTAACCTGAGGTGGATCAAAAGAAACAGCTCTTCTGGTGAACTCAAACAATCTTTCTGGGAACGTCAACCTGAAGTTCCAACCCCTCAGAAGATAAGAGAACCTGAACGCCTGTCTGCCCGGGTTCATCGTGTACTAAAGACAGTCAAGGAGAAGGGTCTAATGAAAAAGAAGTTCCAGCGGCCACTGATTGTTGAGGCCCGAAGAACCCCTCCTAGGGAGAGACTATCATTTCCTACGATAACTGAACGAAGAAGTTATCAAACACAAGCTCCACGCGATGAACATCGGGGCGTGACACCTGAACCAAATGTTTTGGGATTCGCCGCCGAAAGGTCCCGGTGGAAAGGCAAACAAGTTTGGAGGCCGAAGCCTCGAAAAGAAGAAGTGATTGAAGGAAGAGCCAATTCCGGTGTGACATCCGGAGCAGCCTCCCGGAGATCCGCCCCTACTAACAGAATTCGTCAGAAATGGGTCCAAAAGAAGGTCCATAATGACAATTATAACGACGGTCGACTTCCTGGAGAGTCCTCCAGGAGATCCCGTCATTCTCCTACTTCAACCAAAGAGGAAGTTCACTTCGATCGCAGTCCGCGAATTGAAGAAGTAATCATTCCAAACCGAGAACCTGAAATTCAGTGGCGACGCCGCTCAGAAATTCGGGTACAAGAAGATAAATATGAAGAAGAATACGATAGTGAAGACACTATGAAGATCGAGGTGGTTCGTATGGTCAGCCACATTGATGAAGAAGATGATGATGATGATGATAGTGAGGATGACCAACAATCACAGCCACGTGAACGTTCTTATCGACGTCGTTATAGGGCTCGATCCATTGCCAGCCGAAGTGCTCGCTCCTCAGAAGAAGGAGAGGAAGAAGAAGAAGAAGTTGGAGAAAATCCCTTCACCGCTGAAAATATCACACTCGCGGATATGCGAAGACAGATGAGGCGGCAGATGAAAGCAAAAGATAGAGAAATCTCTCAGTTAAATGATAAAATGACTGAGATGATGACTCAAATGACGGCTATGATGGAAATGATGCAGAAGACCACTTCTGTGGGTCCTGCACCGGCTCAACCCGTCAACCAAGCTGCTAATTCTCAAAACCCTCAAGCACCTCAAGCCTCAGGAGTGAAAGGTGTACCTGAAGGTGGTGATAAGAATGATGATCCTACCCTCCAGCGTACTCCGCAAAATGTGGCTAGCGCCTCTGAACCTGTAACTGCGGCGCAGTTAGAAGGCTTAATCAGTGAAAAGATTAAGGCCATTATAGCTGCTGAACAGGCAGAGAAATTGGTAGGAAGAGGTCGCCCATACCCAGCAGAGTACGATCAGGTGCCATACCCAAAGGGATATTCTGTACCAAAGTTCAACATCTTTGATGGCAATAAAAATCCCAGACAGCACCTGGCGCAATTCAAAGCTACTTGTGGAAACACAGGGGGCAATGATGCTCTGTTATTCAGGCAATTAGTAAGCAGCTTGAGTGGAACTGCTTTCGAATGGTATGCCGAATTGCCAAATGATTCACTGAAGACCTTTGCGGAGCTGGAAGCCTTGTTCGTGAAAAGATTCGCCAGTGCGACTGAGAAGACTACCATTGCTGATCTTGCCCTTGATAAAAGGAGGAAGGACGAATCAGTGACAAGGTACATAACACGCTGGCGCAGTCTCAGTATGAAGTGCGAGCAGCAGCTGGAAGAAGAACATGCAGTTCAACTGTTGATGGGGAACATTGATGATAAAATGCAATCCTTTCTATGCATGGCTTCAATCACCACTTTCCAAGATCTTTTGGATAGGGTGGCAAAATTCGAGAAGTTAAACTTATCAAAGTCTGAAAGCTTCCCTGATAAATCCAAAAAGGCTAAAGCTCCTGATGCCAGGAGGAACGAGGTTTACTCCGCACTCCCTCCCAGACCTGATAAAGGTAAACAGGTAGTGTATAATATGGATAAAGGAAAGCAGCCTATGCAATATGAAGAAAAGTCAAAGCAGGCTTACAATCCAAATCCTCAACCAAAGTTGGTTCTTGGAGGAAATGACAAATCTCGAGCCTTTCCTGGTGGAGGAGAGCGCCAGAGGCAGACTGCGGGAACTGGTGATAGAACGTTCCCCTCCCTCAAGGAGAAAATGAATAAAGAATATTCATTCAAGAGGGAGAGCGTCGCTAAACTGTTCAGACAAGCACTCAAGAATGGTCTGGAATTGCCAGAATGCAAAAGACCTGAAGAGTCCAAACACAGTGGCGACCCAAACTACTGCCCATATCATCGGGTAGTTAGCCACCCAATTGAAGATTGTTATGTCTTCAAAGATTGGCTTGAAAAGATGTACAAGAGGGGAGAATTGACATTATCAGATAATGTGTTAGTTCGTCCCAGAAAGGAATCCACCCGGGTAGTCACGTCCTCTTGCGTTCTCCCGCCTAAAGAAAAAATAAAAGAACCTATTCAAGATGAGCAATGGGAGACTGTGGTCTCCAAGAAGACAACCAAGATGTTGAAAAAGCTGGAAGGAGTTCCGGGTGTCAAGTGGAAGTCTCCTATTGAGCCAGTACTGAACTTAAAATGGTTGCCTGTGCCCCAAGCATCCACTTCTAAACAGCAATCTGGCCAAGCTAGCTCATCAAAACCTGGCAAAGCAAAGCCAAAGTCTTCTAAGAAGAAAGCCAAGTTGAAGAAGCTTGTGGTGAAGAAGACTGCAACTCAGAAGGCTATTGATAGTCTGGGTGAATATTACCAGACTACCAGGAAGCCTATTAAGCTCGGTGATTTTATGAAAGAGCTTAAAATAGATGAAAAGGAAGAAGCTGAGACCGAATCTCTTCCTACGGAGATATGCCGAGTCATCTCAACAACGTCAAAGATAACAAAAAGGGAGAAATACGCTGAAGAAGCGGCTCCTGAGTTCTGTCTAATGGTATCATCAATGGAATTCAGTTCAGATGATCTGTGTTTTCCAGATGATGAAGATTCAGACCCAAGCATAGAATCGCAGATGAAACATGTGAAACTGGGAGACGATTCCGAGTCTACAGATGAATCCCCAGACACAACAATGACTGACTCCGAGGAGAATGCTTCACCAAATAAGTCTGAATCAGATGAGGTGGCCCAAGTACAGTTGAGAAGCGGCAAGGTACTGCCGTCTCCACCAAAGAAAGGGATTCCTGACAAAGATAAGGGAAAAGAGATAATTATCAATGAAGATATTATCCCTGAAGATCCCAAGAAAAATAATACTTCTTCTAAGGGGATAGATTACAATATCTTATCCCATTTGAGAAAGATCCCAGCGCAACTCAGTATATATGATGCCTTATTAATGTCTAAAGACCTTCGGGAGACTTTGATCCAAGCTCTTAAGGACCCTGAAAAATATGAGGCATATTTTGCTGAACGCAACTTAACGGAAGTCTTGCAAGCTCGAAATGAGCCCCTCATCACCTTTGCCGAGGATGATATGATGCTTGGAACGGCAGATCACAATCGCCCATTATATGTTACGGCAGAGAGCGACGATATGGTGATCAGTCGAATTTTGATCGATCCTGGATCTTCCGTGAATCTCATGAGTCTTAAAGCACTGAGATCACTGTGCCTCGATGTGGAACATCTTGGGCAAGACAAATTGATGGTACATGGCTTCAACGAGAAGGGGCAGAAAACCCTTGGTTCGTTTATGCTTCATCTTGTGTTTGGGGAACTCCATACTGAAGCCAAATTCCATGTAATTGATGCGGACACTTCGTTCAAGGCGTTATTGGGTCGCCCCTGGCTGCATGAATACGGTGTTGTCCCTTCAACATTACACCAATGCATGAAGTACCTCAGAGAAGGGGAAGAATTCAGAATTTCTGGTGATATTCAACCCTTTGCAGTACATGAAGTAACAGTTTATGAAGATGCTAAGTACTTCATGCCAAAGAAGCAAAAGTCGTCAAGCTCTCTTGAGGCTAAAGCATCAAATTCTAAGGCTGTAAAGAAATCCAAGCAAGAAGATGAGAAGAAGCGTGTAAGGAGAAAGAAAGCAACGCCGGTTCTTCCCAAAGCACCGATCATTCCTAAAGAAAAGAAACACGTGCCTCACCTTGGGAGTGACAGTGATGAAAGTGATGTCGCCCCTACAAAATCCAGAAAAGTCGGCCGAGCTGCATCCAAATGGAGCAAGGAGGTTGAATACTCAAATGATGATTATGACTATGACTCTATCTACATGAACACGGTGCAGAGTGTATTTTCCAGGAAGATAGACAGTCTGTCAATCTCAGATAGCGTACTCGTAGTCACGAGGATTCCCCTACAACACTTCAAGGAAATCATTTCACGTGAGGTGCATAAGATTGAAGAACTCTCCACTCTTTATCTGCCTCCTCTGAAGAAGGGGACTGCACTAGGAAATGTACTATATTCCACGGGAGTTCGTGAAGAGGAAAATCATGATTGGGATTGCATGCTCCTCGACTCCGAGGAATTATTTCCTACGAGGCTACCCAAGTTCAATACCAAGAATATTCAAAGAATGCTACGAAAGCAAATCAATATTCCCACTACCAAACGACAGTTTCGTACAAGCTTGGGCCTCTGGTATGGAAGAAATCCACGTCCATTGCGACGAAGAGATATAGATGCATATAAAGGCATCGGATTCATCAAAAGAAAATTCCTCCAGAAAGAGATTTGCCGGGCAATCACATGCAAGGAAATTGAACCTGAAGAAGGCGGTGTTGAAGAGACACGCGAAGCTGATGATTATGATAACCAACCCGTAGAAGCCGAGCCTGCACCAGAAGAACTGGAAGATGGTGGACAAGCTGCTACGATGGACGAGCTTAAAGAAGTCAACTTGGGAACTGAGGATGACCCTCGCCCGACCTTCATTAGCTCTCTTCTGCCGGAAGATCAAGTAGAAGAAATAAAAAAGCTCCTCTGTGAATTCAGGGACTGTTTTGCTTGGACATATGCTGAGATGCCTGGCTTATCCCCTGAAGTAGCAGTTCACAGATTAGCAATCAAATCCGATGCAGCGCCTATCAAGCAAGCTCCGAGGAGAATGAGATTGGAGATTGAAGAACATGTGATTGTAGAAACGAAGAAGCTTATAGATGCAGGCTTCATTCGAGAAGAAAAGTACGCTGATTGGATCGCCAATATCGTCCCTGTAAAATAGAAGAATGGTCAGATTCGTATCTGTATCGACTTCAGGGATCTCAACAAGGCGTGCCCAAAAGATGATTTTCCACTCCCTGTGTCCGAACTCCTAGTTGACAACACCTCCAACTATGATATGTTCTCATTTATGGACGGATCGTCGGGCTACAATCAAATCAAAATGGCACCTGAAGATGAAAGACATACATCATTCAGAACACCCATAGGCATATTCTGCTACACAGTTATGCCATTCGGTCTGAAGAATGCTGGTGCCACTTATCAACGAGCGATGACTCGTATATTTGATGATTTGATCCATCAAAAGGTCGAATGTTATGTAGATGACTTGGTCATTAAAAGCATAGATCGAAAAGACCACATTGATGATTTGAGAATTATGTTCGAGAGGATCAGAAAGTACGATCTGAAGATGAACCCTCTCAAGTGTGCATTTGGGGTATCCTCAGGGAAATTTCTGGGATATGTTGTTCGACATCGAGGCATCGAAGTTGACCCCAACAAGATCAAGGCAGTCATGGAGATGCCACCTCCAAAGAGCCTTCGACAACTCCGTTCCCTGCAAGGTCAACTGACTTTCATTCGGAGATTCATATCGAATCTATCGGGTAGGTGCCAGCCATTTTCAAAGATGATGAAGAAAGACGTCCGATTCAAATGGGACGAAGTGTGCCAAGAAGCGTTTGACAGCATTAAAAGATATCTGTTAAGTCCTCCTATTCTCGCAGCGCCAATCCCGGGGAAGCCTCTTATACTGTATACAGCAGCATTAGAAGAGTCCCTCGGAGCATTATTGGCCCAGCATAATGAAGAAGGAAAAGAGAATGCGCTCTACTACATTAGTCGTAGGTTGATAGGAGCAGAAATCCGCTACTCTCCAATCGAGAAGCATTGTTTGGCCTTGATCTTCGCAGTTCAGAAGCTTCGTCACTATATGCTATCTCATAAAATCACCTTGATATTAAAGATCGATCCGCTGAAGTTCTTGATGACAAGACCAGCGTTGACAGGTCGTTTGGCAAGGTGGGCAGTGATACTGTTGCAGTTTGATATCACATATGTCCCTCAAAAAGTAGTAAAAGGGCAGGTGTTGGCAGATTTTCTCGCTGCACATCCTATCCCTGCAGATTCACCGCTCAATGATGATCTGCCTGACGAGCAGATCATGAATGTCAAAGAGGAGGAGATGCTACGAGTATGGGAAATGTACTTTGATAATGATCATCAATCAAGCGTGCTCGGCCTCCAAATCTAGAAAAAGCTCAAGCCGGAATTGGACTCATTTTCGTCGCACCCGAGGGAGGCATAATGAGATTCTCTTTCAGCTTGACTGAACCTCGGACCAACAATGAAGCTGAATAAGAAGCTTTAATAGCAGGATTGGAGATTGCAATCGATGTTAGAATCCGAAATCTTCAAATCTTCGGTGATTCTCAACTTGTTGTGAATCAAGTACTGGGAGTTTACAAAATCACCAAATTTGAGTTGGCCTGTTACCATGGGCGAGTTCTCGAGCTTATGAAGCAAGTTCCAGTTGTTAAACTAACTCAAGTTCCACGAGGTCAAAATGGCAAAGCTGATTCCCTTGCTAAACTGGCTAAAGAAATGGCGAATATGGATGACGAATGGCCTATAATAATTATGGTGCATAATCGTCGGATCCTAGAGCCAGCACTATTACAATTCCCGCAGGCAGAAGGAATACTAAATTCAAGCCAGCAGGATGCAATTTCGGTTGATCCTCAATCTCCCCAATCAGTTGATCTTGAAGATCATTATGAAGAACAGCAAGTTCCTAAGAAAAGGCGCAAAGCTAGTCAAGCTTCAGAATCATGGTGGCATTGCCTAGATGTCGAGGAAGATGATGATTGGAGGCAGCCTTTCATTGACTATTTCAAAGAAAGCAGATTGCCAACAGACAAATCTTTAGCCGCTCAAATCAAAAAGAGAGCATTACGATATGCATTTGTCAACAACACATTATATCGGCGTGCTTCGATCAAATGTGGCTAAGATGCCTAGGGATCCGAGAAGCTGATAAGGTAGTGACAGAAGTTCACGAAGGGCTTTGTGGAGCACACCAATCAGGTCCTAAGATGGCAGTCAAGATCAAAAGAATGGGTTACTATTGGCCGACCATGGTCAGAGATTGTATCAATCATGCTAAGAGGTGCCACGAGTGCCAGATCCACGGTGATGTTATACATCAACCGCCAAATCCACTGCACCCAACAATAGCATCCTGGCCATTTGAATGTTGGGGTACTGATGTTATCGGGCCAATAGATCCGCCGTCATCAGCAGGACACCGCTTCATCTTGGCAGCAACCGACTATTTCTCCAAGTGGGCTGAAGCTGCTCCATTCAAAGAAGTTACGTCTGAGCACGTGATCAACTTCTTCACCCACAATGTTGTTTACAGATTCGGTGTGCCACGCCGTATAATCTCAGACAACGGAACTGCTTTCAAAAGTACAAAAATCTACAAGTTCGTTGATCGGCACAAAATCGATTGGCAGTACTCCTCCATATACTATCCAAGAGCAAATGTCCTGGCAGAAGCCTTCAACAAAACACTGGTGAAATTGTTAAAGAAGATTCTCTCCAAAAACAAAAGAGAGTGGCACACGAAAATGGCAGAAGCGTTGTGGGCGTATCGTACAACCTACAAAACGCCGACTAAAGCCACTCCTTACTCTCTGGTGTTCGGAGTTGAAGCAGTACTGCCACTAGAAGTTGAACTTCCATCCCTTCGAATTGCCGTCCGGAATGAGCTGACTCAAGAACAAAATGCTCGTCTAAGAATGGAGGAACTCGATGCACTCGATGAAATCAGGTTGCAAGCTCAGCAGAACCTGGAAATCTACCGAGCAGGAATGACAAAATCTTTTGATCGAATGGTGCGTCCTCGATCATTTCAAGAAGGAGAATTGGTCCTGGTGCAGAGAAGGCCAATCATCCCGCACAGAAAAATCGGTGGCAAATTCGTATCCAACTGGGAAGGACCTTTCGTCATCGAGAAGGTATTTCAAGGAGGAGCTTATCAACTGATCGATCTGAATGGTCAAAGGCCCATACCACCGATCAATGGCTGATACCTGAAGAAATATTATGCATGAATCGCTCAAGCAGATATCATGTTTAATACGCTATGTTTTCATACATGTTTATTAGCGTATATATTCTCTATTTTGAAATTCTCGTGTTACGAGTATACATTTCAAAATCCCCCGTTAGACTGGGGGCATTTTAAATATTTGTTCGGGTCGACATCGCGCTACGCGCCAAGATCCCCAAACAAATATTTAAAAATCTAAAAATTTCAAATCTATTCTGCTCTAAAATGTCCCTGCGAGACAGGGGGCATTTTAAATATTTATTCGGGTCGACATCGCGCTGCAGGCCGAGATCCCCGAATAAATATTTAAAATTATCAATCCAAATATTCTTTTGTGCTAAAGAATACAAATACTTGTTTTCCAAAGTATACGCAGGTGATCTCTCAAAAGATTGAGACAACACCTTTTCCAACAAACCAAGACTCAAAGGTCAAGAAAGTGACTTTTGTAATTACACACTCCTACAAAATTGAGCCAGAAAAGCTTGAAGTCTTTCAACAGCCTGAAGCTTAAGGTTCGAATGGGTGTAAAAGGTCGGATCCAACAAGCCCAAATATGGCCGGATCGCTGGCAGCTCCGTCTACTCAACAAGCCATAAGAAAGGCCGTAGTAGCGGAACCCCCACTTCGTCAACTTGTCAGTAGGGACTGTAGGAAGAACGAAGACCAATTTGACTCAACAAGTTCAAGTGATCGTAGTCTACAAAATTCTCCAAAATGACTGGAGAATCAAAGTTCCAGTGGAAAGATGAGTCTCGAGCAACTACCAGATGTTCGTAGGCTCCAAAATCCAAAACCACGAAGAATGACTCCAAATCTGTCAACTTCAGCAAAATCAGCATTGGGAAGCGCAATTCCCATAGCTCAAGTCTAAAGCCTGAATGGGTGTAAAAGGTCGGATCCAACAAGCCCAAATATGGCTGGATCGCTGGCAGCTCCGTCTACTCAACAAGCCATAAGAAAGGCCGCAGTAGAGGAACCCCCATCTCAGCAACCAGAGGACGAAGAGCTGTCAAATCCCAGCTCTCCCGATCTGATAAACTCAAGTGATTCAGATTAAAGTCTTCTAAAGTGGTTAAGGATCAAGATACTACCTACGTTTGGTACTATCAATTCAATCCAAAAACCTGCAAATCCTTCAACGAGTCCGTCAAAGCACAAAGCAAAGGACCGAAGAAAACTGTCCGAAAGTTCATGAAGAGCCCAAGGCTGAACTAAGTGGATCCTGTCATCAACAAGTCCGCTATGCACAAAGCTCAGGACCGATGACTTCTTGCCACCGATCTAATATAAACCTAAAGGGTTTAGGACACCGGCATCTACTCCTTCATCAAGCCCGTCAAAGCTAGAAGCAAAGGACAGAAGGAATGCAAATCTTCTGACAAGTCAGCAGAGACAAATCAGACAACCTTCACCAAGTCCGCAGCACAAAGCACAGGACAGAAGGAATCAAAATCTCGGGGCTCCAGCTAAAGTTGCAGAATGAGCACCCCAGATAACATCTACAAATGTCCCTAAAGACTGGGGGCATTTTAAATATTTATTTGGGTCGACATCGCGCTGCATGCCGAGATCCCCAAATAAATATTTAAAATTTCAACAAGATATCAATCATATATAGATACATCTAGAAGCGCAGCGGAGAAAGAAAATTAGTGTGACATCCAAACAAATTTTGAAGATCCACTAAAAGAGAATCTTAGTGTGACATCCAAACAAGTTTCGGAGATCCACTAAATGAAAACCCTAGTGTGATATCTAGAATAAATATCCAGAGATCCACAGGGTCAATCAGCATACAACAAACGTGGCCCGCTCCAAACGCCTACCACATTTGTTGGGGGGCATTTGTTGACCCTTTTCCCGTAAAAGCCAGCACAGCAAAAAAAAAAAAAAAAAAAAGAGAAAAAAAAAGAGAAAATCAAATCTCACCTGCCCTCTGCTGAAACACGTCGCACGACTCTCGCACGTCGTGGCTGCCATCCCACGATCTCCCCACGACTTGGCACGACGAGCTTGCGTCGTTAAAAGCCAGCGAAGAAGAGGCCTTCGGCCTCCTCTCGCGATCTCGATCGGCCTCCTCCCGCGAACCCGCTCCGAGCTCTCACTCTGCTCCCTCGTTCGACTTCTCCCTCCGATCTCCTCCCCAAGCCGAGCTCGCCTCCTCCCGTCGGGATCTCTTCCGTCCACAGAGAGAGAGAGAGAGAGAGAGAGAGAGAGAGAGAGAGAGAGAGAGGAGTTGAGGTCCTTGCCTGAAGCCGGCCTCCACCTTCCCTATCTGACCCCAACAAGCCGCAGCCCTGTGCGGCTTTCTCCTCCGATCCCGTCGCGGTTGTGCGACTTCGCTCCCATCGACGGCTTTCCATTCCTGAAGGATCGGAAATTACTGCATTTTGATCGGAAGCAACGGGCAGGAGCTCGCTGGAAGTGAGGGTAACTTTCTCCCTTTCGTGTGCTTCTTCGGCCTAATCCCGTAAATCTGGCCGAACTATGAGAGGGAGGGAGGGTTTAATTTTTTTTACTTTGTTTATTATTATTAATTATTTTAATCATTATTTAATTATGATAATTAATTAATTAATTAATTATAGTTAATTAATACTTAGTAATTAATTACTGATTATAATTGATTAATATTAATCAATTATAATTGTGATTAGTTTACTAATTATAATTACTTAATAATTAGTTATTAATTATTAATTATTATTATAATTAATGATTAGTCATTAATTACAAGTAATATATGCTCGTGCCTTCTCCCGCCTCGACATCCGAGCCAACTCCACCGCCGGTCCATTGGCCACCGGCCCCGAAGGTATAACCCCCTAAACTCAGGCTTCCGTCCTCGATGTGTACGACGGACCGGAAAACCGCCTATACACGCCTTTATTGCGCGTGGTGGGATAAGACCCCGGTCCGACGCCTACGACGAGGCGGACAGTCGCCTTCCCTCTCGCTTTCTTACCTCGTCATGCGTGGCGAGTCAGTGGTCTACCCATGCACGCCTTTATTGAGCGTGGTGGGAGGGGCAACTGGCGCGACACCTACGATAAGGTAAGCGAGCAACTTTCGCCCTTTTATCTCGACTAACGTGTCGGGCCGGCGGTCTACCTATGCACGCCTTTATTGAGCGTGGTAGGAGGGGCAGCCGGCACGACACCTGTGTTGGGGTAAGCGAGCGACCCACGCCCTCCTGTCTCGACATGCGTGTCGGACCGGCAAACCACCTAAGCACGCCTTTAGTGGCCGTGGTAGGAGGGAAACCAGTTCGACGCACACGGCGAGGCCAGGAGAGCTTGGTGTCCCCTTTTCTTTGCGCGGCCGGAACAATTCATAAGTACCCCCGGGCGGGGGGAAAGCAACTGCTCTTCTTGTAACAGGTACCGTCAAAGACCCCATGCACGCCTTTATTGGCCGTGGTGGGAAGAAAAATCACGGCCGAGGTGTCCTCGAAAGAGGGCACCTACCATGCACGCCTTTATTGGCCGTGGTGGGAAGGCCCAGTTTTCTCGTAGTTTTCCCCTAAACGGGGGAGACGCCGGGAGACTGCCGAAATTTCGGGTGAAATATTACTACACTCGGACCTGTTTGAACTCAAAAGAACAAAATATTTGGACCAAACAAGAAAGAGCAGTGAACTTTTGAACACGAACATGAACTGTAGATTTGTGGACCTGGCTCAGAACAAAGATTAAAATGATTTCTAAAATTCAAATCCAGATAAAATCAAGCCAGAACTGAAGATCAAATTCAAGTGAAATGAAATCAAATTGGGACCAAAATCGAATAATTTGAACATTCAATTGAACTCAAAGGACCATAGGGGACTTGAACAAGACTATAATATCAAAACAAAGACTTTGATTTGGACTAGATCCGGATCCGTACAGAAGACTTGAACTTGTACTCCGAACTTGAATACTAATGATTCGAACTCAAGCAAGTACTTGAGTTGGACTATAAGGGACACAGAAATAACCTTGCACACTGAGCTCACGAAACTAATTCGAACTGGACATGGAAGGGCTCATACTTGAGTCAGATCCGACACCGATCAAACTACAACACCTCCTATGGATGTATTCAGTGTATAACACACGACAAATGCGAATGCCCGCAATCTACAGTAGAAGGCTCATACGCATTCAACCTACGGCCTACAGCAAATACAATCACCCAACCACCCGAGATTGGTGAAGGGTGGATAAAGTGTAAAAATAATGGGTCTTCTACGAATACTTTCAGGAGGTCGTAGTGGATACAACAGTCCTCTGCCGACGAATACAAACCACTTGTGGATAATAACAGTGGGCATATCGTAAGCACATCAAGCCACTGTGGGCACAAGTACAAACATCTCCTACAACGATCCCTACGATCGCCTGTTGATTGAGATGGCGATACGGGAGATCAATAATCAAAAGACCCCTTCCTACAAACAAATGCAACCTGACAAACCCCACCTGAGATTGGTGAAAGGTGGATATGGTACCGATGCCAATGGGTCTTCTACAAATACCACCTGAGATCGGTGAAAGGTGGAAATGGCAAAATTGACGACGACTTCCCTACGAGTACTCCCAAGAGCTCGTAGTGGCTGCAACGGGTCCCCGCAAATATATACAAACCACTTGTGGATAACAACAGTGGGCATATCGTAAGCACATCAAGCCACTGTAGGCACAAGTACAAACATCTCCTACAACGATCCCTACGATCGCCTGTTGATTGAGATGGCGATACGGGAGATCAATAATCAAAAGACCCCTTCCTACAAACAAATGCAACCTGACAAATCCCACCTGAGATTGGTGACAGGTGAGCATGATGTAGGAAACAATGGGTCTCCTACGAACATTCCTAGGAGCTCGTAGCAAACACAATGGATCCTTACAGAAAAGTACGAGCTATTTGTGGATAACAACAGTGTGTACATCGTAGATACAACGAACCACTGTGGACACAATTATGGGTCCCTGCAAATGAGTACAAATCTACTTGTGGATAACAACAGTGGGCATGTCGTAAGCATAGCAAACCACTGTGGACACAAGTACGAGTCCCCTACAAATGCACACAGATACTCGTGGATAACAACAGTGTATGGAAACTACAATGAATCACTGTGGACACAGGTACGGATATCATCTACGACAGTGGTGATCAAGATCTACAAGTGCTTTGAGTACAAGGGCGACTCTATGTACGAAAAGGATACCCCCGGGCAGAAAGGGGGAAATGTTTGAACAAATTAGAACCAAACTTCCTGGTGTTCCAAAGCCTCTTTTTGGTTCTATAATAAAGAAGAGAACAGTTCGGGTGTCCACAAACACCGGAAATAGCAAGTTCACTACGCCGAAAAGCCTAAAAGGAGTTCTTTCCAAATCAGCAGTCTTTGACTCCAAAATCCAGAAAATCCTCCCCGGTGAATGAGAAAGGGGGAGTCAATATCAAGTCCAATACTCCAAAATCCAGAAGACCTCTCCCCGGTGAATGAGAAAGGGGGAGTCAATATCAAGTCCAATACTCCAAAGTTCAGAAAGACCTCTCCCCGATGAATGAGAAAGGGGGAGTCAATATCAAGTCCAACACACCGAAGATCTTGAAAGGAGATCTTTTCAAAGCAAAGCAGCGGACTTCAAAATCCAGAAGAATATCCCCGGTGATTGAGAAAAGGGGAGTCAACATCAAAATCAAACGCCACCGAATCTGCAACACTTACGCAAGCAGACAGAAGGCGTCAACAATCTATAATTCAACGCCACCGAATCTGCAACACTTACGCAAGCAGACAGAAGGCGTCAACAATCTACAATTCAACGCCACCGGATCTGCAACATCTATGAAAGCAGACAGAAGGCGTCAACAATCTACAATACAACGCCACCGGATCTGCAACATCTATGAAAGCAGACAGAAGGCGTCCACAACATCAAGACCACAACGCCACCGGATCTGCAACACTTATGCAAGCAGACAGAAGGCGTCCACAACATCAAGACCACAACGCCACCGGATCTGCAACATCTATGAAAGCAGACAGAAGGCGTCCACAACATCAAGACCACAACGCCACCGGATCTGCAACACTTATGCAAGCAGACAGAAGGCGTCCACAACATCAAGACCACAACGCCACCGAATCTGCAACACTTACGCAAGCAGACAAAAGGCGTCTACAATCTACAACGCAACGCCACCGGATCCGCAACACTCGTATTAGCTGACAGAAGGCGTGTACAAGCTCTGAAATCAAATGTTGTGCATTCAAATGTCAAATATCTGCACAACTACAATTATTTCAACATACCCCTGCACGTGCACTATAAATTGTATACACATAGGTACACTAAAGGGGAAAGTACGATCTCAACCCGCATGGGCCCCGCCGAGCGTGTTATTGGTACACACGTGACGTCTAGGGATGCTGCGCGGGTTGACAAGTGAATTCAGGTTCGAAACCGATCTTTCTATACGGGTCAATAGAAGTCGACAGGGTTCGAACCAACAAACAAATATACGGTTGTGGCGACTGTCATATTTGTCTTAATACATTCATATTAGGCCTTCAAGGCCTACAATCAAAAGAATTCACTAAACAAAAGGCACTAAGCCTACGAGAACTCGATCCTCTGTCGACCGTCAGATAGAGTCGACAAGGTTCAATCAACAAATGAAAATGACCCCACACCCCGATGATGGCCGTGTTAAATACAGATCTCAACCGGAGGGGTTCCCAAATATTTTCAAATACCACTCAAATACTCCAAAGTCCACATAAAATCTTAATTCTACAAATCCCAAATTCCAAAATATTTAAAAATGAAATAAATCCATCAAACTACTTAAAGCGAAATCCATCCGCCCTCCGCAATAGTTTGTCGAGGCGGACAAATCAAAAACTACTTCAGCTCACAAAAGAGCGAAATGCCTAGTCGAAAATATCACTAGGATCCATTCTCAAACAATCTCCTGCCAGTAAGGACGTGGTACGTGTCCTCTAACCGGCGGTTGACCGCTAAATGACCACCGCAGGATAAACGGTTACGACGACCCGGGGCCCTCTGAACCGCGTGGTTTCGCCGCCAAATGGCACCACGATATCTCGGTTATGGCCAGAGCCAATACGCTCCTTACTGACATCAAATCCTTGAGATATGAATCAATAGGATATGATCGATAGGGCACAAAGCCCTCTGTAAGCTAAGGTGGATTCAAATTTGTCCCCTTAGACAAACATTCCCCTCAGGTCTACAAGGTCCCCTTGGACGAAGCAACCCATGGCTGCCGACAAGGATCCTTCTGTCAGGTTGGGTCGACTACCTCCTCTGACTAAGTAGACCAGGGACCACGATGGCCCGGGACGACGGAACCATGGGATCTTGATCGGGCCCATCATCCATTCCCCCACAATCCGCTTTAAGTACAAGATGGTGCAAATTTCTATTTAAATATTAAATCATCCAACCCAAATTCTAAATCCAAAAACCCAATTCTTCAATTCCCAATATCCAAACCCTTCAAATTCCAAACTTCCAAATCTAAACCATTGCTGCTACTATATGCCAGATAACACGTATATTCTATGTATCTGATTAACGACTAGCCTTAATCGAAAGTTCTCTCTCGTGATCGGGAGGGGTAATTAACTATAGGGGCTTGCGCCTATAGGAAACCAGAACTCAGATCATAAAGTCCTCACCAAATGAGGGCGAAATCTCTGGGTAGTGTCTTATCTACAAATCCATCTGCCTTCCAAAATTTACCCCGGAACCTTATTCAGTTAAAACTCCCTCGCCGAATAAGAAATCGCGCGGCGGGGAGGCCGGGGCCGAATTTTCGGAGCCCACAATTGTATACCTTGAGTTATCATGTATATCGTATGTTTAATCTTTTTGCTTGCAAGGGACAGACATGTATACTCGCCACAACATTATTGCAGGCGGTATAAACAATTATTTCAGTCTTCTATTTTCATCATATTCATTGTAGAGACATTGTTAGATCTCCAAACTTTGCTCAGTGCAATAATATTATGTACTTGTTATACCTTTTGATATGCAGCATGTTGCATATGTGACAAATCTTTTGTAATTGCTAGTAGGCATGAAGACTTTTAATCTTTATGGGAATCTTCATTTTATCAATTGTTGTCACTTGCAAGAGTCTTAGTGTATTTGTTTACACCTGAGTAATATTAACTGTGTGCAAACTTATGTACTTATGACAAGTTTCCTTCTCTATACAAGTGTACGGTTGTATTTACCCAAGCATTGTATTCTTGTTCATGATATAACTGATGACACCAGCATTATTGTTAGCTGCAGTTGCATTTGCATTCATTTGTACCATTCATTAGAGACTTTATATTGTTGCAAGTGGTTTTCAAAGTTCTTGGTATAGTACCGGTCTTCTGATCACTTCTTGGTGCTTATTTGAATAATTGGAGTCTTATTTTAGGATTTGCATCTCCAATTTTAATTGTACACTTATTAGTTTATAGCTTGGTTCCATGTGGTCCATGTTCAAGTTTAACTCAATGTCAAATTTGAGTCCCATGTAGTTCAAGTCCCTAGTAGTCTTTCTTGTATTCCAGTGTCAAGTTCCCTGGTTTTATCATATGATTCAAATCAAATCATGTCCTTTGTGGTTTCTTCAAGCTCATATTCATTTAAATTTGAGTTCATTTAAGTCAGTTGGATCCACTCCAAGTCTAAGCTCACGAGTCCCTTGTTATTCAAATGTCAACAAGTTTAGTGTACAAGTTCAAGTCTAAGTCTCCACTTTTGCTAAAAATTTCGACAGCCTCCCGACGTCTCCCCCGTTAGGGAAAATTACGGGAAACTGGGCCATCCCACCACGCTCAAATTTAAATGAATATGAGCTGTGCACATCTTTCATCCCACCACGCTACAAGAGCGTGTATGGGGGTTCCAAAGCACCTGTATGAAAAATGAGTTGTTTTCCCCACCATGCTACAAAAGCGTGTATAGGGCTTACCCACCTCGTTATATGCGTCACATCAGGCTCCCTCCTACTATGCTACGAGAGTTCATATAGGTGGTTCTCCAGTTCGTCGCAAACGTTGAAAATGGGATTTTAGGTGACTACACGCCTCGACGTTGGCGACGTATCGAGTTTCCTCCTATCATGCTATGGAAGCTCGTATAGGAGGTTTTCCATTTCGCTACAAACTCCGAGAGCAGGATTTTGATGAAATGAATAAAAAGGATCCCCTTCTCCCTTATTTTTTTAGTTCTTTTTTCCCTTTCTATTTTTTGAAATCTCTCTTTGCTTTTTTTTTTCTATTTTTTTTATGCTAACGCGCACACACAAATATATATATATATATATAACTTATTACAAATATTAGTAATCATTGATGACTAAAATTTAAAATAATAATAAAAATAATAATAATAAAACAAATGAGAAAAATACCTAATTACCTAAAGAGAATGGGTGTAGGTGCTCGGGCAGGGTATCAATGGAGCTGGGTCGGTTTGAGGGCTTTGCTAAGGCGTCTGGTGGGGAGGTATTATAGTTGGATTGCTTGCGGCTATATGGATCGAAGGAGCAAGAGTCGGCGGCTGGTTGAGTTTGGGTTATGAGATGGAGTCAATTGGAGGGCTCAGATAGAGGAAGAGTTTAGTACAGGGAGCAGAGTCAACGGCTTAAGGCCCTTGGATCGGCACTTGGAGTCTGACAGAGCAAGGTATGAGGGATTCTGGTTGTGTGCGGCTAAGGTAGAGAGATAAGGGAGTTTGGCTGCTAAAAACTTATGGGAAGAAGAGATTTCGACAGTGGTTTCAGGCTCAGTTGGGATCAAATGACTAGGGTAGAGCAGATAATGGGTTTGCATGTTAGAAGAGGAGTAAGCTTGGTTGGCTTTGGCGTCGAGTGAGCTCCTTAGTTTCGGAAGAAACAAAGACGTTAGAAGCTTGCGGCTTGGCGTCGACTACAGCGGCAAGAGGCGAATGCAGGCGTCGGGTTTAGAGGTCGCATCTATAGGTAAGGGTCGGCGGGATCTCTTCACATAGGAAGATGATGTCGTCGATAGTAGAAGGCCTGGCTACGGGCTTTGGTTTGGTAGCAGTGACGTGAGTTGGAGGTAGCTCTTTAGTTCGGGGAGAATAAGTAATGATGGGGGTTTGGCGCGGAAGAGGCGAAGAAGAACAAACCAAAGTCTTCCTTTCATTCGCATTTTAATGACGAGAATGTCACACAAGTTGAGCAGACCTTCGCACGCGAGTGAGGGGACCATTCGGCGCTATCGCAGACTGCAGATAGGACTGCAGCATCGACGAGTATGGGCTTCGGCACGGATTCTGAATGGGTTGCTTGGCAGAGTTATTTTTATATACTTCTTTTTTGTTTGCTTATGTGTAGGTCAACACCATCGGATCCACAACACTCACACAAGAAGATAGAAGGTGTTTACAAGCTCTCAAACATAGCGTCGCATACATTCGATCGACAGCTGCCCGCACAGCTAGTCAACGTTAAATATTTCAAAAATGCCTTTGAAGATACACCCCAACATGTATATACAAAAATACAGAAGTGCACATGCAAACACATAAGTTGTATACATATAATAATATACACCCATATGGTCCCTGACGATCGTGTTATGGGAACATGTGATGTTTGAGGATACTGTTCGGGTGTAGAAATGAATTTAAATCTGAGCTCGATCTTTCTATGTGAATGTATAGTAGTCTTCACGGCTTGAACCGTTAAAAAATATAACGGTTGCGACTACGACCAGGATATATATATATATATATATATATATTGTAGTTTATATTAGGCATTCAAAGTCTATCAAACAAATGGTCACTGCTAAAGGCATAAAACCTACATTAAATTCGATCTTTTGTTAGCGAGCGAACAAATTTTCACCGCTCAAATGACAAACATATGAATTATTTAAAACTCCGATGATGGCCGCGTTGAACGTAGATCTCAACTAGAGGGATTAATTTTAATTATTCAAAATGCCACCCAAAGGCCCATGAAAATTGAAAAAAAAACAAAAAAAATCGAAAATCCAAAGTATTTAAAATTTAAATAAACCATCAAAATGCTTAAAAAAAACTTATCCACCATTTGCAATAGTTTGTTGAGGTGGACATTCAAATATCACTTTAGCTTACAAAAAACTAATGTCTAGTTGAGAATATAACTAGGATTTATTCTCAAACAATCTCTTGCTAGCAAGGACATGACACGTGTCCTCTAACCCGCAACTTTGCCGCCAAATGGCACTGCTGGTAACGGTTATGACTAGAGCCCTTTGAACCTAGTGGTTTACCGCCAAATGACACCACTAAATTATAGTCATGGCTAGAGACCGTAAGCTCGCCAATGATATTAAATCCTTGAGATATGAATCAATAGGATATAATCAATAGAGCACAAAGCCCTCTAACAGCTAAGGTGAATTCAGATTTGTCCCCTTAGACAAATATTCACCCCAGGTCTACATGGTACCCTTGGACGACGCAACCCTTGGTTGCCGACAATGATCCTCCTATCAGGTTGGGTTGACTACCTCCTCTGACTAAGTAGATCAGGGACAATTATAGATCAGGACGACAGAACCATGGGATCTTGATCGGGTCCATCATCCATTGCCCCACCATCCGCTTTAAGTGCAAGATGGTGAAATTTCAAAATTTGAATATCAAATTTCCTAATACCAACCAATGCTGCTACTCTACGTCAGTTAACACGTACCTCTATGAATCTGATTGACGACTAGCCTTAATCGAAAGTTCTCTCTTGTTATTGGGATCCTGGAGGGGTAATTAACTATAGCATATTTTGCTTTCCTTTAATAACCTTTTATATCTACTTAACGGCAGAATCTCCTTATAAGTATCAATATAAATTTAGGCTCTTCTAAAACTTCTATAATAGTACTTTTAATGAAACTAGTCATCCTATCTCATATGAAGTTTGCTCAATTAAAGAATATTAATTTACTTATCCTAGCAACCTGTCTTGAAAGATTAACAAGTGATCACTTTTCAAATTCCACCACCTTATCTTTGAGAAACTATTTCTTTTTTATCATTTTCTTTATACCATTAAGATATAAATTCTTAAGTTTTATTCTATGTTGTGTGATCGAAGAACTCTTGGAAAAGAAAAACTTTCAATATTGTAAAATCCTTATGTTAACACATCTTATAGTTATATATTACGAATCCCTAAACCCTAGGATATGCTATATCAAATGACTGTAAGCCCACTCATGTTAGCTGTGTCCTAAAAGTGACATCTTGGGCAATGTTGTTAAAGAGTTTTGTTGAGTAAGGATAGAACAAATTGGAAGACACCTCTCAAAGCAAGCATATATAATCACATGGATACTTGCAAATGCTCTTCATTGCCAATGCTTTTAAGCACTTTATGTTCTTTTAATCACATAGTATTGGTTATGGCCCATTTTAGGTTGCGGAAAGGCTGAACAAGTTGCAAAAGAGAGGATGGAAACCACGAAGATCCATTATTTTGTGTAATTGGGATGCTGAAGAGTATGGTTTGGTCAATGACACCTCCCTTCCTCCACATAGCACTTTCATCTCTAAAATATTGTTGTTTTCTTACACCTTCATTTTAAAATTTGCATCATTGCTGCAGCTCGGTTCAACAGAATGGGTTGAAGATAACAGGGAGGTTTTAGCCTCCAGAGCTGTAGCATATCTAAATATTGACTCGGCAGTATCTGGTCCTGGGTTCCATGCAATGGCAACCCCACAACTTGATGAACTTCTCAAAGAAGCAGCCAAAAAGGTCCTTTTATGTTTCTCATTTTGTTATTTTTGTACCTTTTTCAACATTTTCCCAACAGTTGGACATGTCATACATGGGCATAAAAACGTCTGGATACTTGGCTAGCTGTCCAGCATAAACAAGTTATGCTGCAATTTATTAGGTTTTGTGACCTTTATTTTAAGTGTTTTTGTGCAGGTTCAAGATCCTGATAATCCATCACAAACTCTCTACGAGTCATGGGTTATGTCCGATTATCCTCTGGTGAGCAGCATTAGTCTTTTTCCAGCTCTTGCAAATGTTAAGTTGTTTTGCAGCATGATTAGAATGGATTAATGCCTTTGGATTTTCCTCCATTGTTTGATTTCTTAAATATGATAGTGGGAAGATGCGTCTTATGAGCTTGTAGAAATCAATAATCATGCAATTGAACTGAAGATAAAATATCCTCTTGAAGATAGGGAGGTTGGGTGGAGGTGGAACAGATTTTGCAGCTTTTGTTCAACATGTTGGCGTCCCCTCAGTTGAAATGTCGTTTGGAAAAGGTATCCATTATTTTATCTTTGTAAATGCACAATTGCCCTTTGGTTTAAATTTATTGAACTGAATTTTCTTACCTTGATTTCTGATTTATCTGCATTTTAGTTCTTAGAAGTCTGCTTTGTCCTAATATCTCAAGTGTATGCATGAGAATATAGTACATTCATTAGACTTTGTTTGGATTTGATGGAAGTGAAGTGAAATTCAAACATTTTTTGGCTTTATTAGATATCTGCAGCCATTAATTTTGGATTTTTATCCTTTTTTTCATTTCCTTTTACTCAAATTCTTAACTTCCAAATGCAGCTTTATGGACATAAGGTTCTCCATTACTAGAATTTCTATGTTGGATGCTGCAGGTTTGGTTCGGAATTGCAAAATGTCACGCATAGTTATGTTCATGGCATAGCTATCTTCATGTCTCTTTCAATCATTCCTCTCAAATTTTCTCTTTTTAAATATTTCGATCCTCTAAAGGAATCTGGCACTATCTGAGGAACTGTTGATTAATATTGTTATGAAACCTGGTAGAAGGTGGTGAGTCTAATCCTATGCATAAATGATGTTGCAGATTACCCTGTTTACCATTCCATGTATGACGACTTTATATGGATGCAAAAATTTGGGGACCCACTGTTTCGTAGGCATGTTGCAGGTATAGTTTCTATGTTTCATCTCATTCTTAACATGCATTTAGCTCCAGTATGCGTATTCCTTTATAGTCACAGTTACTTGAATTTCATGCTTGCATCTATTTTGCTAGTTATTGTCTCAATTCGGGAGCTTGACCTTGTGTTTTGATGATTACAAATATTATTGGATGTTTATTTTATTATTCATGCACTATATGTTGGATATCTGTTTTTCTGTGGATCACTAACCTTTCAGGTGTAGCTACACCAAACAAGAGTTAAGGATAAAAGCTCAAGACAACGTGCGTTCTCGTATAAGTTAGTCAATGTTTGAAAGAATTTGTATTTTTATTTTTCTTGATTTTATATTTATAATAGGTTTATGTTGGCTTAGCAACCATGTAGAAGCACACAAGGGAGTGAAATTAAATATTTTAATTTTTTCGTAAATCATATTGTACGATCTGTTCAAACAAAAATTAATTAAAATATTTAATTAAATGAGCTAAATTTGTTATCGGCTATAACTAATCTTATTGTACGATCATAACATTGTATATGACGATAAGCTATATTAAGTAACCCAGCCATCGAATCTTGGTTACTAAACTTAGACAAATTTGAATTTTGAAATTTGAACTAATTGTATTGTATGAATTTGCTTGTAGCGTGCGATATTTAATTAAGTTTCCTAATTTAATCTCGATGATTAATGAATTGAATCAGATCTACTCTTCATTGATGATTAATGAATTGAATCAGATCTACTCTTCATTTATGATCGTATTGTACGATCATTGATCACACTGGATGCTTAGCAAAGGCCTCTCTTGGGCATACTTGGATCCGTGGGCTCAGAAAATTGGTGCCCTAGCTTCTCTGTGATCCCTTTCTTTTTCGTGTCGTGGGCGAGAAGAGTTTTAATTTATAAGTTCCGAGGTAAATCTTCGGAAAGCATATTGGGTTTTAGATAAGATATTACCTAGAGATTTTCACCCTTATTTTGTGAGAACTTTATAATTTGAGTTCATGTTTCTTATAGGCGTAAGCCACTATAGTTAATTACCTCTCTCAATAACGAGAGATAACTTTTTATTAAGGCTAGTCATCGAACATATACGTAGTATTTGGTGTAGAGTAGCAACAAAACTTTATATTAATAATTAAAATTTATATCTTCATGCACTTAAAGTGAATCTTGGGGGGAATGATAATGAATTCGATCAAGTTCCCATGGTTTCGTCGTTTCGAGTATCGTGGTCCCTAGTCTACTTGTTAGAGGAGATAGTTGACCCAATCTGATCGAAGGATCCTTTTCGGCATCCATGGGTTGCTTCGTCCAAAGGTACCTTCGAGACTTGAAATGAATGTTTGTTCAAGGGGACATATTTGAGATCACCTTAGCTAACAGAGAATTTTTTCCCTATCAGTCATATCCTATTTATTCATTTCTTAATGATTTAGAGCCAACAGGGAATATACGGGCTCTGACCATGACCGTAATTTTGTGATACCATATAGTGACAAAACCATTTAGTTATAGGGTCCCTGTCACCACTAGTTAGAGGACACGTACCACATCCTTACTCACAAGAGATGATTTGAGAATGAATTCTAGTGATATTCTTAACTAGATATTCACTCTTTGTGAGCTGAAGTGATTTTCAAACGTATTCATCTTGACAAACCGTTGTGGAGGGCAGATGGGTATTTTGCTTTAGTTGTTTAATGATTAATTTCTTTTTTTTAATATTTGTAGAGTTTTTGAAGTTTTTTGTGGAATTTAAAGGTTAACCCCTCCGGTTGTTATTAAATTTCAATGTGGCTATCATCGTGGTGACTTTATTGTCCCTTTAAATGTTTTTGTTTTATTGAAATTTGGGAGACCTTTTAAATGTTTAGGTCCCCTCCAGCCATCATCGAGAATTTTTAAATAGGCCGTGTATCTATCATTTGAACTGTGTCAACTCTGACTGCTTGTTGACACGAAGTTGGGTTCAATTATTGATGTTGTGAGTTATCATACGGATATTGAGAATCAAGAGTATGCTTTTAACAATGAACCTTTCTTTTAATAGACCATGAAGGCCTAATATGAACCTATAAAATTAAATACTCCGGTTGGCAATATGATCGTGCATTTATTCAGTAGCACAAGTCGTGTCAACTCTGGTCTGTTCAAACAGGATCAGACTTGAACTCAGGTTTACTTTTGACCCGCGCGCAGCATTCTTAGACATCACGTGTGTGCCTAAGTCATGCTCGTCGGGGCCCATACAGGTATATGCTTTGGAATGCATTTTGCATGATATATTTATATGGTAGCTATTTATATGTAGTGCAGGATGTGTATATGACACATCTGCTTGTTCACATACATACTCATATATGCATTTGCATGCTAATATGCTATCGTATGCATTTGTACATTTACATGTATGTAAGTATTTTGGCATATATATTTGAGCAATGTTTAATCATGCTTGCATGATGTGTTAATATGCAGCATAGTGGCCTAATGCATTAACATAGCGTATAGTATATTTGCATGATATTCATGTATAATGCATCCATGCATTGCTTGATTATTTGCATAATGCATTTGCAAGATGATTCAATGCTCTTGTGTGGTGCTTGATGTGTTTGCATGTCGGGGTAGTGCACTGTTGCTACACAGTACATCTTGCATGTTGGATATTGTATTTGCATAATACACATTGCATGTTGGGCAGTGTGCTTGCATAGTGCATTTGTGTGTACACTTTACATGCCTTTCAAAACATTCACAAAATGCATATGCATATCCTGAATGCATCAATGTGCAGTTCAATGCATGAGGGGGTGTTCTTTGAAATATCCAAATATGGTTGATTGTACAGATGATGTTCGTTTGAAAAATGTATAAGTTTCCATTAAAGGATATGTAAATGCCTTCTGTCTACTTGGACGAGTGTTGTGGATCCAATGGCGTGGAGGCAAATTAGGCTTTAGCTGTTGTATAGAAGAGTGATGTTTTTTAGTTCATTTTACCTCTTCTAAGTTATCACATCATTCAAGTTAGCTCGTAAGGGATGTCTGTCGGTGAACAATAGGAGAATGTGCCCTTGTAAGTAAGCTACATTATTCTCCATGAATCTCTCATTATCACTTGTAAGCAAACTAATTCATTTGTTATGATAACTTGACACTATGAATTCCCTATTCTTCTCACAGGTGGATTGTAGTGTTTATGCTACAAGTCTTTTGTTGCTTTATGTATGTGGACTGTTGTGCAGGGCAAACTTTGTTAACACCACTTGTGGTCAAGCAATGGGCATTCAGAAGCCACTAACATTTGTATATGAGTGAATTGTGCACAGTGTAGCATCCTTTAGCATTGCTTGCGAATGAATCTATTGTGTGCACTTCAAATCTTCTACTGTTACCTTTCCATCTTGCAGGCAAACTCTCATGTGCATCACACATTTTCTAGCGTTGCTCGTGTTGCACTCTTTACAAATGTGTTGCCTTTGCTAGCAGACGGTGTGTTGTATTGTTGTAACTCATTTATCTGTGATTATAGGGAGTCCTTGTCACATTGCATATTGATCGTCGTCACATATAAGGGTTTGGTGTCTTTGTTTGTAGTTAAGTGACATCGACTATGTGCAAACTGCATTTGTTTCAAGCACTTCAAATTTGTCTTAGTTAACAATTCATTGCATATCGACCTCCACTGCTTGCAGGGTTTAATATGCTTGATTGTATGTTGATATTGACTATATGGTGTTGCATTTGTTGCACACCTTCTATATTCTATTCATGAACACACCATGACATTCATTATAATCATCTTGCCTCCTATTGTCTCCTATAAGAGGGTTTGCGCGTTCATTACAAATCTCCCTCTTCCTCCCATAAATGAACTATTGTATTTATGCAAGTATTATATTCATGCTCACAGTCATGTGCGGGCTGTTATATTTCTTTGTATTTTTTTTTCTTTGCATGCCACGAGGCCCCTGTTCATGCCCATAGGGGGGCTGCAATGTTCGTTACAGGCTTTGTTCCTTCTTGTAGACAAGTTGTAGCATTACAAGCACATTGTTTTTACAATTAAATTATTTTGTTCTTTAAAAGTCCCCCATTCTCACCTATAGGTGAGTTATCATGTTCATCAGCTGTGTTTAATTTGCATTAAGTTCTTCCATTACGGTACAATTTTTATTTAATTTCATTTCCATTTTAGGTATTCATTTAAGTTTTGTTCTCTATCAATTAGCTTAGGTCATGTTCCCTTGTTTGCTGAAAAATTCAACAGCCTTCTGGCGTCTCCCCTATTTTGGGAGTTTAGGTCTGCCCACCATGTCATGAAAGATGTGCATGGTTGCTGTCGAGCGATACCATGGTCGTAATATTCTATCCCACTATGCTAAGAAAGGTCTGGATGGGTTGCAAGGGTACTTATGTGAAAATTTGTAGATTTTTCCCACAGGGTTGAAATCACGTACGATACTTAAATTTTATCTCATCATGCTAAGAAAAGCATGTAGAAGGCTCAACCCCCTCGCTATGGCACTGAGCTCCCTCCCACCACGCTAAAAAAAGCATGCAAGGCTGATCTGCTTGTTGCGCCGCAAACACTAAAAATAGGATTTTTGGGGTTTTTGAGCTTGAAGAGTTTATACTTTGTGCGGGGAAGGCAATGGAGGTGGTGTTGAGGCTACGATGATGGCGAAAACCTCCACAAATCCCTCTTCTTTTTCTTTTTTTCTCTCTTTCTTTTTTTTTTCTTTTTTTTTTAATAAATAATAATAATATTAATGGTAGAGAGGGGGATTGGGGAGAGATTGGAGAGATTTTTCCTCGCTATTGATGTGTTGTTTTGGTGTTGAACTATGTAAGGGTTGTTTGAGTGAATGAAATAGAGCGATGTTTTATGCAACAGGTTAAGATGAAGAGGAGTGCAATTGGAAGAGGCAGGAAGGGGTCGGCAAGGGAGTCTGTTCGGCAGGGTGTTTGAACAAGAGGAAGGCTTTGCGTTTAACTGTGAAGTGAAGAGGTGGAATTAGGCCGTTCGGTCAAGTGAGGTGCGGTCAGCTGCAACAGGGATCAGGAGTAGCAGTTCGTAGATTTGAGTCGACCTGGAGGTGGAGGTCGGTCTGGTTTAGCTGGGAGGTTCGGCTGGCGGCTTCTTGATTGAGCATGTGGATTTGATCGGTTGCAATAGTGGATGTCGGATGGAGCGACTGGGTCGAAGGTCCGGGTCGATATAGTGGATAGTTGTGGCTAGATAGGAGGATACAGGAGAGAGATGTTCGAACAGGCTGGCTACGTGAAGTCAGATCAACAGTGATCTTGTAGGAATCTAATCAAAGGTAATGGTTGTAAGGGATGATTGTGTGAGGGATCTCAGCTTGAGGTATCAAGCAGTGTAGGTCGTGGGTTCTGCAACTCGATGGTTTGGGTGTGGAATGGAGATTCGGTTGGGTGTGGCTGCGAAGCGGGGTGTTCGGCTGAAGAAGGTTGAACAGGCTATGGAGTTTGGCAGGTTTGGCTGGATGAGGGAGATCAAATAAGCGACAGGGTTGAACAAAAGAAGTTCGATCAAGCTATTTGCGTGAGATTGAACAATGGAAGACGAAGGATTTTCTCCTTACTATCTTAATAGATAGAGCAAGCAAATGATCGCAGGATTCGAGCAGAAATCTCCTGACGTGAGTGGAGTCAGCATCAAATAGCTGGTACATGCATTTTTATTTTAATATTATTATAATTATTATTATTACTACAAAAAAATAATAATAAAATAAAGATTTTACTCAAAAGTTGACCGATTTAATAAAATAAATAATAATGAAGATTCTTTAGGTGTGAAGAGTCTGTACAGGTGATTCTCCGCCTTTACTAAAGGAGAAGAGCTTCTTTGCCTAACTATGTGTTGAAGGAGAGTCACTGTTTAGTGCAATTCCCAAAGAACCTTTGGAGAGTAGATGTAGATAAGTTGACCGAACCACTATACTTCTCAGTTTGCATTTTCTTACTTACCGCACTTTACTTTTCCTTGCGATTTATTTTTACTGCACTTTTATTTGATTGTGATCATGTTTGTGAAAGAGGATCGTGGTGATTATTATTTTTTGTTTGATCTTGGTTTTGAAAAAGAAAAAAAATTCATAAAAGAATAAAGAAAAAGAAATATATTATTTGTTTTCTACAAAATTAAAAACACAAAAAAAATTTGACTTGCTTTTAGTTGTGTTTTGCGGTGTTCAATTTCGTTTGTTTAATTGCTTCCGTAGATTTCAAGATTTGTTTTTAAACAAAGAATTTTTAGGTAAATTTTTTTTAAAACCATCAATTCACCTCTCTGATATGCCTCAAGCACTATCAATTAGTATCAGAGCAAATTTTGAACTTTCAGTTGCCAGTCTTGCAAACACATACATTTCACCCATGTCATCTTTATTGATTACTAGCATTTTCTATATCCCGGTAAAAGTCAAATTCCTTGGCCAAAAAACTGATTAAGATGAATATTATTTCTAAGATTAGCAATTAACACAGAAAGAATGCATATTTTATGCCTATGAAGATGGCTACTTGTTTATGCTTTTTGTTATGTATAGTCAAGTATGAAAAATATTTTGCAGATATTGTTAGGGACACTAATCTCTGTTTTTTCAAGACTGCATGATAACAGTTTGATTGTCACTTATTAATATGCTAGCAACGATTGTTGGTCTTCTGTATAACGCAACTATCTTTATACTTAATTTACTATAATTTTTCTTTTTTTATAGCTGCAAGCATTTGGGGACTAATTGCTTTGAAGCTGGCAGATGAGGAGTTCTTGCCTTTTGATTATATGTCCTATGCTTCTGAGCTCCAGGTACACCTAATCTCTTGGAAATGTCTACATATTCATACATTCAAGTAACATTAATCTTCATGACTCAAGTTGATATATTGACGCTTCGTTCAGAGTAGTTTACTTACTATTTCTTAAAGTAGTTTTCTAATACAAAATTTTTTTAAATTAAAAAATTTTGCATTAAAATTTAATGTAGAAATTAATAAAAAAGTTATCCCAAAAGAAGCCTGAATGCCCATATGTAAGCAAGTTTTTGCTAGTTAAAAGTGCTCGAGTTCAGAGCAACAGCATATACTTGCATTTGTTTATTTATTTAAAAAATGTCTGTTTCATTATGAGTTTAATTCCCTTGATTTATTAATCAGCAAAGTACAGAGCTTTTCGAAAAGGAGGTGCTGGGAAGGCCAGTGAGTTTCGCTCCTATATACCAGTCTATAGAAAAGCTAAAGAGGGCGGCAGCTATAATAAATAGTGAAAGAAAGGTATCTCAATTGTTTCGAAGGTGGTTTTCCACTGACATTAAATTGGGTTTGAATGAAAGTTTATTCCTTAAATTAAAGAGTTCATAGTAGCAGGAACTTGAAGGCAAGAATTGGCTGTTAACATGGAAAAAAGACCCAATTAAAGTGAGAGAGCTTAATGACAGGTTGATGATGACGGAGAGGGCATTTACTAATAGAGAAGGCCTTAATGAAAGGCCCTGGTACAAGCATCTGGTATCCTAATTATGTTTCCTTTTTCAAAGTTTATCTGAATTCCATTAAATATCTTCTAATAATCAGCTTAATTTTCCCAGATATATGGACCATCACAATATGATGACTATGGATCAAAATCATTTCCCGGCATAGATGATGCCCTTGAGACTGCCAAGAATTTGAATACTTCAAAATCTTGGAGTTTGGTGCAACATGAGGTGTGGAGAGTTGCCAGGGCTATCAAGCAAGCCTCTCGTGTGCTTATTGGGGAGCTAAAATGACTGCATTATTTAAACTGCTAAAATTAATAGATATCTTGTACAACAAACTTGCTCCAGCCTACCTCTTGTAAAATACCAAAAAGGATAAAAGAACGTCGGCTCTTTTTATCCCTTAATTAAATTTGCTTTAGGTTCCGTGCGGTTGTGGTAAACTTATTTAGTTATTTTGATTGTTTGTTTCAATAAAAGCTTGTAATTGGGGTTGTAGTAACGATACTTTTTTTGTCCCAATTTTTGGAACAATTATTACGTCCTCTGACCGGACGTAGAGCTACGTTCGGCTGTCAATAACATGTCGCCACGTGCTCTTACTCTTTACCGCGCGGCCCGACGACTTAACCCGGAGCGGAACCCGGGAATGCTATGTTCGCGATTTTCTCGGTATTTGCTAGATATTGTTTTGCAAAAACGAGAAATATCGCTCTGTGAAAACCAATACTATGCAAATACCGAGTTGTATCGAGTTTTTCTACAACTCGGTATTTGCGTGGTATTGCTAGGGATTTGCTCTGTATTGCTAGAAAAAACTAGGTTCAACTCGGTATTTGCTCGGTATTGCTAGGTATTTGCTCGGTATTGCTCGGTATTGGTTATTGCCGAGCAAAATAGACCAATACCTAGCAATACCGAGTACTCTTGGGTCCGTTCCGGGTCGGGTTGTCGGGGCGTGCAGTAAATAATGAAAATGCGTGGCGCGATTCTACTGGCGGCCGAGCGTAGAGTTGCGTATGTTCACCGGACCAAATAAAAGTTCCAATTTTGGCAAGAGAAATGTTATATTGTATACTATTTTTGTCACAATTTTTGTAAAAGAATTGTTATATTGTAAAAAAAATAATAACGTCCAGATACTTGAAAAATTATTGCGTCCTCCCAGAGCTAAAATCGCACTAAAAAACGAGAAATATCAAGCAAATACCGAGCAATACCAAACAATAACGAGGAATATCATCATGTGAAGACCAATACCGAGTTATACCGAGCTATACCAAGCAATATCGAGCAATACAAAAAAATATCTAGTTTTTCCTAGAGAAAACTCGGTATGTGCTCGGTATTGCTCGGTATAGCTCGGTATAACTTGGTATTGGTCTTCACATGATGATATTCCTCGTTATTACCAAATAATACTTAACAATACCGAGCAAAAATCAAGTTTTTTTATTGGTGGGAGGACGTATCTCTACGTCAGGTGGGAGGACGCAATAATTTTCCCAGATACTTTGGAGCACTTCTCGTTGTTCTTTTTATTATTATTTTTTATTATTTTAATTATAACTTGCAATTTTAAATTCCAAATCACGTTTTGATTAACTTGCTTTTGTTCAGATTTTGTATGAAAATTTATGAAGATATTTGTAATCATTTTGAGGAAAATATTAAAATTTGAAGATATTTATATCAAAATTTGAGACTTGTAGGTTTCTGTTTTTGGTATAAAATATTTATTAAAAAATAATGATATAATAGAATTTTGAAGATAAAAATAAAATTTGAATATAATGTGGACATAATATAAAAATTGCGAAAATTCCTTTTCTATAGAAGTATACGATAATCGTAATGCGTATAACAGTCTTATGATTTTTTTTTTTGAAAATTACAAAAATAGCTAAAGAAATAGAAAGACAAAAAATAAACCTAAAAAAGGAAAAGACAAATAAAGAAGCTTTCCAATAAAAAGTCAAACAATTTAGACCATCTCCTAAAAAGAGAAAACAATAAAATGGCAAACCTGCAATAGCTCAATACCAACAAATGAATCTTCTAATGACCTCTATGAGGTATCTTCAATTAATCAGCCAATAACAGCGAGCAGATTAATAGGTTCAAATAAGAACATCTCCAAAGCTTTGAAAATGTTCTATTTAAAATACTTCCAAACCAGCTAATAACTGCCAGCAAATATGACAACACCTAACAATAATAGCTCCTCTGAACTACAATCAGCCTCTGCAAATAAACAACCGCTTCAATCCAGGTCCAAATACCACTTCAATAAATCATCCAAATCTAAAAAAATATGATCAGATGTAAATCAAGCACCCATCACTAACATAGATCTACACCTGAATTTTAATAAGGAAAACAAGTCGAAGGAAAAGAAAACAATTAAAATAACCCCAACTTAAGGAACTTTTATTTGGTCCGGTGCAAGGACCTAGAGGAAGGTTCGGTTTTGTCTAAAAAAGTGCAAATACCGAGTTTTTTGAAAAAATACCGAGTTTTTCAAAAAACTCAGTATTTGCACTTTTTGACCTATTTTTTCCTAAAACCGAATCTTCCTCTACATCCAGTGAAAGGACCTAATAATTGCTCCAACTTAAGGACTCAGATTAGATAATCCTCCAGAAAAACAACACAATCATAGACTGAAAAATAAAATCCTCCGGCCCAAATATGGGGTCAATACAAATTACCTATCATCGGTTGCTAGAGATGGCCATCCAAACTAGAAACCTAGCTGCTGAGCCAACCATCCAAGAGGTGAAACTAATGATCCAAACATCATCGTCCCACAATCATAAAAATTAACCAACCAAGCCAAATCAATTAGAATACCAATTAACCCAAACATGTCATCATAGAACACATTATCTAACAAAATGCTTAATATCATGAAAAGAAACCCAAGAAGAAATTATCCAAAATAACATTCTTAATAAACCTTCAATTCATAGCAGAACAACATTGCTTATTTGCAACCTCCTGTTATTCCTTTCATTCCATAGAAAATATATAGAACAACAAGTAATCAGGAAAAGCAAAATTTTGAAATTCTTAGCCAAATGAGAGGTCATAATAAATTCAAACAATTGGATCAATGTGGGTTTAAGCATAAAATAAGTTAAACTATGCACTAAATTAAAAATAATGCAAAAAGAGAAATCACATTCAAATAAAAGATGATTATGGCTCTCCTCAGCATCATAACTAAGGATACAGGTAAGAGGAACATTCAAATTCCTCTTAGCAAGAATTTCAATAGTTTCAGACCATTCAAAATTGCCATTCAAGCAAAACAAGAATATCTCATAGCACATCTCTTATGGGAAATAAAAAAAGCATCATTCCACCTTTGTTAAGCCATCATAGAAAGTAGTATGAAACATCTGAAGTGAAGGAAGAGGCACCCCACCCCAAGAGATATTAGAAATCCTTTGGTCTAAAATGGGCATAATAGAAATAGCCAAAATAACATCAAAAGAAAGATAAAGTTATGGAGAAAACCATTGTTAGGTAGGTAAGAAAAGACTGTAAGAGCATTCTAGGAAGACTCAGCATCCGATTCTTCAAAAATAGAAGTAAAGGAGGAAGTCATGAACTTGTGCTTAATGGTAAACAATCTTAATCACTTGAATCAAGAGGAGGTGTGTGATTTATCTTATGATGAGTTATTTGAAGTTTTCGAGAAAATCCATACTGCATATAGGAGACTTAAAAAGTTGTATGCTAAGTTGAACATAGAGTATTCAAATTTACAAAAAGAGCATGAATCCTTATGAACGATCACACGTCAATTGATAGCAATCACTTAAAATTATTGGATGAATTTGATGATTTGAATAAGAAACTTAAATTATTAAAAACATCTTATATTGATCTTAAAACTGAATATAAGGAGTTAATAGATGAAATAATCAAAAGAGAATATAAGTTAAGAGTTAAGAATATTTTTTTAGAAAGTGCAAACTCATATCTTAAACAGAAACTAAAAGCTCTTCAAAAAAATAGGACACCCCCAACACATGAATAATTTTCTAATCCTGATCATAAGCTTAAAATTTGAAAACCCAAGAAAAGATAATATAACTCACATAGATTGATAAATCCTTTTCTTGGAGTTAAATATTTTTTATGTGGAATGATTGGTCATATCTCTCACACTTGCACGATTCATAGTATAATACATCTAGTGTGGATGCCTAAGATGCATAAATCACAATATATCAAATATGTGTCTAGATTATTATTTCCAATAAGAGAACCCAAACTTGTTTGGGTTCCCAAGTCTAATGTTTGATCATTTTATAGAAATGCTTTTATATAAGTCACCGTGAGAGTATTTATTACCTAGTTAGTGGATGTTCAAAGCATATGACTAGAGACACAACACAATTCATATCGCTGGAAGCCAAGAATAGAGGCAAGGTGACACTAAGAGATAATACCACAAGGAAAGTGGTAAGTATAGGTATGATTGGAAAAAATAATAATTTTTTATTAAAAATGTATTATCGGTAGAATGCTTAAAGCATAACTTATTGAGTATTAGTCAACTTTATGATAAAGGTTATAGTATTAAATTTTTCTCACAACATGCATAATAAGCAAAAATAAAATTGATGTGTTGAATGGTAATAGGGTAAATAATATATACATATTTAATTTAAATTTTGTTAAGTCTTATAATGCTGTCTGTTTTAAAAAAATTACTGATGAATTAAGGTTATGACATAGACAACTTTGTCAAACATGCATGAAACATCTTAGAAAAATTTACCCAGAAAAATTTGGTTATAAGGATACCCAAACTAGACTTTACTAAGGATCGCTTATATAATGCATGTCAATTAGGAAAATGGGTGAAGTCATCTTTTCATTCAATTAAGGATTTTAGAACTAGAAAACTGCTGGAAGTCCTACATATGGATATTTTTGGATTGGTTAGCACTAAAGTCTAGGAGTTAAAGTTTTTGGGTTTGTAATTGTTGATGATTTTTCAAGATTTACTTAGGTCAAATTCTTATCTTATAAGAGCGAATATTTTAATGAATTTAAAAGTTTTTTCACTTAGATTTAGAAGAAACTAAGATATGAAATTTTATCAAATCAAAGTGATCATGGAAGAGAGTTTGGAAATGAAAATTTTGAAGATTTTTTTAGAGAGCAAGGAATTGATCATAATTTTTCAGCACCTAGGACCCCTCAGCATAATGGGATTATCGAAAGAAAGAAAAGAACTTTGATAGAAGCTGCTAGAGCCATATTGGCATAATACTCACTTTCGAAATATTTTTGGGTTGAAGCGGTTAGTATGGCTTGTTATATTCTGAATAGGGTGAATATTAAATCCAAATTGAATAAGACATCCAATGAACTTCTTAAGGGGAGAACACCTAATCTTTCATATTTACATATTTTTTGATGTAAGGTATTCATTCATAATAATAAGAAAACTCTTTTAGGAAAATTTGATACTAAATTTGATGAAGGAATTTTTATAGGATATTCTAGTGTTGGTAAATCGTATAGGGTTTTTAACAAGAGAATTTTGGTAGTTGAGGAGACCACACATGTAGTTTTTTTATGAATATGACATTTAGGAAGAGCTAAGGTTGGAAGAAAATCATATTGAAAATATCTTCCAAGGAATTAAAAAGATAAATTTTGAAGAGAATGTTGGAACAAAAAATGCTTTGCTTAAAGAATGGAAATTTTTTAAGATTAACCTTAAAGAATCTAGTTTAGGTGTGAGGGTATTAGAAATAGACATGAAACTTAGCAAAAAAGTGAACCATTATACTTTTATATCGATGATTGAACCTACTAATATAAATCAAGCACTTTCAAATAAATTTTGGTCATGTAAGAAGAATTGAATCAATTTATTAGAAATGATGTTTGAGAATTAATTGAAAGGCTTAAGGATCAAGGTGTTATTGGATTTAAGTGGGTATTTAAAAATAAAATGAATGATTTAGATATTGTTATAAATAAGGCAAGATTGGTGGCCCAGGGGTATAATCAAATAGAATGGATTTATTTTGAAGAAAATTTTACCCATGTAGCAAGACTTGAAGCAATAAGAGTTTTATTAGCCTTTACCTATTTTGAAGGTTTTAAATTATATCAAATGGATGTTAAGAGTGTCTTTCTTAATGGGGTGATACAAGAGGATATTTATATTAAGAAACCTCTATATTTTGAAAATTTACACTATAGGAAAAACGTCGAAATCCGGTAGTTACTCTATATTAACCGGCAGTTTTTTTCATTCCCGGCGGCTTGACGGTGGTTTTTTGACCGCCGGAAAAAATCGCGTAGGAAACTTTCACCGGCGGTTTAGTATGGCGGCGGTTTACCGGTGGCTTAGACCACCGGTTACAGGCGGATTCTTAACCGGCGGTCTTCCGGCCGTAAGACCGCCGGTTATTTGACCGACGGCTTACCGGCGGTCTGTATACCGACGGTGTTCCGGCGGTTTAGTTGGGCGTCGTTTGTTTTTGAGACCGCCGGAAGGCGCCGGTAGACCGCCGGTCTGTTACCGGCGAACGCCGGCGGTTCACTTCGTCGGTACTACCGACGATATAAACCGCCGGCGAACCGCCGGTGCCCGTCGGTAACCGCCGGTAATAAACCTTTACCGGCGGCCGATTTTTTCCCGTCTGGTATCGTAGTTTCCGGCGGCCAAATCGCCGGTTAGCCGCCGGAAACCTGTAGCACCTGCAAAAAAAAATTGACAGCATCCCCTCTATTTGAGGGAGGTTCACCCTAAAGTATAAACCTGCAAAAATAGCAATATATGTTGGGCAACACGCCGCTATATTCATCACAATCATATGTTGGGCAACACGCCGCTATATTCATCACAACCATAAATTATAAATACAATCACAAGCTCATCATAACATTACAATCACAGTTCACAAGTAAGTTCATGATAATGTTACAATCACAAGTTTTGAAGTTCACAAGTTCTAATTAATACAATCATCAAACATTAAAAATATCTAATCCTCATATGTATCCTCACTGTCTGTAGATGGCTGCTCCTATTGGTCCTTCTTCCTCTATTTTTCAGCTCTGTAGGATTACAACTTTGCTTGCATTTCATTTTGAATCTTTCTCATTTCTTCAATCTCTCTAGATTGAACCCTTTTCATCTCTTCAATCTCTCTAGTAAGCGCTGCAACCCTCTCGCTTACAGATTCTTCAGCTCCACTTGGATCATGAAATGCAGAGGTGTATGAACTGCCCTCAATAGCAAAAGCCTGTGAACCTATGCCATATACCCTCCCCCTCTGTCTTCCACCAACAACTTCTGACCATGTCTGATACTCAGAAATATGGGCCGATCCAGAAGATGATCCCTCGCCAGTGGACTGCTGACTTTCTCTAACTTGTACGAAATCATCCTGCGAGTTACAATTAGTTTTATTAAAATAAATTTTTATTCTAAAACTCCAAAAAATTTTACTCACATGAGCCTTCTTAGACTTCTCATCAACCCACTGATGGTCAGCTTGATGTTGATGAGTTCTTGTATGCAACTCCAATAGTGTTGGCTCCCGACCAAGGTGCTCTTTCTGAAAATTTGATGCTTAGTTATACTAACATAAATATATGTAATAAATCAATTCAAAACACTTACCAGTCGCCGCCTATGTTCCGTATGAGGTACAGATCCACAATATGAAGAGAGCTTCCTAAACCGCCGTAGTCAGAGGCTCTGTTCTGTTTATTCTGCTCTCTCATTTTTATGAACTCAGGGGTAGCCCAAGCACTACTCAAATCAGCCCAAACGCCCTCTCCAATCCAATTAGGACGCTGCCCGGACTTTCTAATGTCCGTGAACATGTCTTTGAGACGGGTCGCTCCTCTCCTCTCAAAATTTGATCTGATTCTTGTGCTGTACTCAGGCAACCACCTAAATTCTTTATGTAAAAATTTAGGCAATATAAAAAAGATTAGTACAAATTAAATCATATATTTGAAATCATACCAAAAAAAACATACTTGAAATTCTCCAAACCACATATCTCTAACTGGCTTTGGGATCTTCTTCCAGGATAAGTAAGGAGCATCATATTTATTCTTTATTATATCCCGGATCATATGTATAGGCGGCCTTGAAGGATTGAAGCTGCAAGTGACTTTTTTTTTCAATAACATGTAATATATCAAAATAAAAACAACTTAATAACTTAAATTGAACTTACTTATCGCCGTCAGGCTCGATGTATTGACGCTTATCAGTTGCTGCTGCAGGCGGACTAGCGCTAACCTCTGGTGGTCTTGATGGTCCACCCTGTTCATGCTGCACCGGATAGGGGTAGTAATATGGGTAAGGGTAAGGATGGTGGGGACCAGTGGATGGACCAGCTGCATGTGATGATGGTGGGGGGTAATATGGATACATCTCCATCAGGCTCGATGTATTGACGCTTATCAGTTGCTGCTGCAGGCGGACTAGCGCTAACCTTTGGTGGTCTTGATGGTCCACCCTGTTCATGCTGCACCGGATAGGGGTAGTAATATGGGTAAGGGTAAGGAGGGTGGGGACCAGTGGATGGACCAGCTGCCTGTGATGATGGTGGGGGGTAATATGGATAGAATGGAGAAGCATGTGTTTGATCTAGAGAGGGAAAGCGAGGACTCGTCGAGATGGGAGGAGGGAAGTGGCCAGGGAAGTATGGAGGTACAACAGGAGGTGGATCTAAATGTCCCTGACCCTGCTCTGGTGAATGCTGCTGGCTCCTAGCAGGTGGTGGCGGTGGTGGTGTAGGTAGATCTGGTGGAACTGAAGGCCCCTCACCTACCTCAGCCTGTATGGGTCTGCTAGCAGTAATCTTCTTCCGGCAGAACTTTGAGGCAAATGATTTACGAGGAGGATCGTCGCCTGAAGCCATCTGCAATATTAAAAAAAACACAATTACTAAAGCATTGAAAAGCAGTTAATAAAGCAGGTAATGAAATACGAGAAGCAGTTAATGAATTACAAGCTGACAAATAACAATTTCATTTCTTAGAATTCAAAATATTACAAAACATTAAAATTCTACAATTCTAAATTACAAAAACTAATCAGAATCATCAAAACTATTTTCATCACTCTCAGGGGTATCTTCACTTTTATCCTCATTCTCTTCTTCGCCTGAACTAGTTGAACTATTCACATCTTCTAACTCCATTTCAATAGTAGAGGTTGTAGTTGTCATCTCCTCAATTTCAACAGGCATACAACTTGACATCTCATCCTTTTGATGTGCAGTTGCTACAATGTATTATTGATCAATTATTCCCCGTGCTTTTATTTTTATGACAGCTAGCTAATCTTGTTTGTCTCTACGACCACTGGGATATTTGCTGAAATAAACTTGAATAGCTTGACTTGCTAACACAAATGGATCAAACTTTCCGTATCTTCTACTATGTTTAACATCTACTAAACCATACGCAGGATGAACCCTTATGCCTCTATTCTGTACTGGATCATACCATTGACAGTTAAATAAGTATACAAAGTTCTCATCTTCGCCTGGGTATTCCAAGTCAAGGACCTCATTCAGAATACTATAATAATCACACTCATCTTCTTCATGAGTGTTCCCTCTAACACATACTCCATAATTTTCAGTTTTTCTTCCTTCACTCCACGATTTGGTATGAAATCTGAACCCATTCACTATATATATTGGCCAAGTTTTTACTTTTCGCATTGGACCCCATGCTAATGCTTGCAAACCTTTATCGAAACATTTATTATCAAGGTTTTGTACCTACAAACATTTTCAAATTTTAGTATTTTTGATAATAAATAAGATTTAAAGTTATAAAAAAAATGTACTCACATATGATCTGAACCAAGTTGGAAATTCATTTGCAACAGCTTGCTCAATATCCCTTGAATCTGTCAAAGGTAAATTGCTTATGAAATACCTGGTGACAAATAATACTTTAGTATTTTAAATAAACATTACTAATTAATTATTAACATTATGTTAGAACTTACTCTAAGATTGACTCAACTTCTTCACAGTTTAGTAGTACATACAAATTCGCTGTATTTATTTCTAAATCATTGAGATATCTTTCAACACATTTGCCACTAAGCTTTCCTTGCCTTCTAAATACTGATAGTGTAGCATGTGAGTGTTCTTTTACATCGAAGTCCATGTTACGACCAATTTTTGTTCTTGTACTCCTTACATGTGGCTCGAAATAGTAGGAGCAAAAGTGAGTGGTCTCTTGAGACAAATATGCTTCACATATCGATCCTTCTGGTCGTGCTTTATTCTTAACATATTTTTTCAACTTGTTCAAATATATATTAATCAATTACAATCATCGTGAAGTTAATAAAAATATGTTATCTCAACTGATTTAAAAATATTAAAGAATTAATAAAAATCTTAACACATTTACCTTTCGAAAGGATACATCCAACGATATTGTACAGGTTCAACTCTAGCTTCGTAAGGTAGATGGACTGGAAGATGTTCTATAGAATCAAAAAAACCCGGGGGAAATATCTTCTCTAACTTGCATAAGATGATTGGTATGTTATCCTCGTACCTCCGTAAAGTATTTTCACTTAGTTTAGATGAACATAAATCTTTGAAGAAAAGGCTAAGCTCAATCAACGGATTTGATATGTAATCGGGTAACAAACTGACTATGATCGGAAGAAGAACCTCCATAATTATGTGACAATCATGACTTTTGAGTCCAAATAACCTTGCATATTTCAAGTCAACACATCGGCTTATATTTGATCCATAGCCATCAGGCATCTTTAAACCTTTAAACCATTGACATATCATTCTTTTTTGCTCTAACGTGAAAGAGTAAGGAGCTTTGGGCTTCATTAGTTTACCGTCAGTTATTGTTACTAACTCCAGATTTTTTCGCCGACAAAACTCTTTAATGTCCATCCTCGCTTTGACATTATCTTTACTCTTGCCTTTAACATCCATAATTGTATTAAAAATATTATCTAGAAAGTTCTTCTCAATGTGCATAACATCCAAGTTATATCTTATCAAATTAGTTCTCCAATAAGGTAATGTCCAGAAAATACTTTTTTTTATCCAATTATGTTGAACGCCATAACCCAGAAATTTAGATTCTGATAGCATTGGATAATCAATAATTGTTGGAATGTCGGAAAGTCTCTGTAGTATATCATCACCACTTAATCTGGGTGGAGGAGGTGATCGCTCAATTATGTTTTTAACAAATGCTTCCTTATTTCTTCGGAACTGGTGATTAGCATTTAGAAACATACGATGACAATCAAATCAAGTATTTTTCCCTTCATGTTTTAATGTGAAAGGTTTACTGTTCTCCATGCAGTAAGGACATGCTAATTTCCCTACTGTGCTCCAACCAGACAACATACCATAAGCTGAAAAATCATCGACAGTCCACAGCAAAGCAGCTCGAAGGAGAAAATTTTATTTTGTTGATATGTCATATGTGAGCACTCCTTCTTCCCATAATAATTTGAGGTCATCAATTAATGGTTGCAAAAAGATATCAATCTTTGCTTTCGGATTATGTGGTCCAGGTATAATCAGAGTTAAGAACATGAACGGAGTAGTCATACACATCTCTGGTGGAAGGTTGTATGGTGTTAATATAATTGGCCAATAAGAATACGGTGTAGCTGTTTGACTATAGGGAGTAAAACCATCAGTACATAATCCCAATCTTATGTTGCGGGGTTCAGCAGCAAATGAAGGATGCACTCGATCAAAATGTTTCCACGCTTCAGTATCTGATGGATGAGAAAGAACATCACTTTTTGCTATTTTCTCCTTATGCCATCTCATATGGCCTGCTGAACTCATTGATGCATAGAGCCGCTGAAGTCTTGGAATGATTGGTAAATAAAACAAACGGGAATATGGCACATCTTTCTTTGGACGACGTTGTTTACCCGAGTTTTGCTTAAACCGAGGAGCATTGCAGGTGCGACAAATAACTTCTGCTACATCATCCTTATAGTATAACAGACATCTATTGATACAACAATCAATCTTTGTAGTAGTGAGACCCAGCTTGGATACTAATTTCTTTGTTCGGTACAAGTCTGAGGGAATTAAATTGCCAGCTGGATTAGTTTCCTTCATAAGACCAATAACGTCATTAAAACACTCACAGGGAATATTATACTCAATTTAAATATTTAGCATCCTCACTGCAATGGATAATTCTGAATGTGTACTGCAACCTTCCCAAATTGGCTTTTGAGCTGAATGTAATAACTCAAAGAATTTTTGTGTCTCTGCATTTGGTGGCTCTTCCACATTAGACCTTAAATTATGACCTGCTACATCAAAAATAAGGTCTTCATAGGGTCTACTCATTTGATCTTCATCAAATGTTTCATAAGCTATAGATGAACCGGCATGAACATCTCTATGTGGCTTGTACTTGCCATGTGATGTCCAAATCCAATAGTTTGGAAGAAATCCCCTACGATATAAATCAAGCTTCACATCATCGGGCTTGAGGAATGCTAGATTTTTATGCTTCGAACATGGACATCTAAACATTTTATCAAACTGAAAGGAAGGCAGTTGAGATGCAACTTGAATGAAAGTTTCAACTCCCTCTATAAATTCAACTGTCAATCCTTTTCGACCCGGCAACAATCTGTTATACATCCAATATCTCTCTTCTTGGATAGTCATTTCGACGTTGAAGCAAACGTCACCCTACATAGTTATGAAAATATATATTAGAATATAACAATCTGTATGCTTTTTGTTGATGCTATTCTTCTAATTGATAAGACTAGAGAGGGGAGTTGAAGGTAAGAAAGATGCTCTTAATTAGTTCTCTCATGAACATTTAGATACTGAATGAGCTGCGAAGATTGAGAGAACAGATTGGCGGAGCAGAAGAGATGATACAGATTCTCTCATAAAAATATGTTTGCGACGTACGATTTACCGTCAGATTTGAATCCGTTGCAATTCCGCCACAAAACAAGATTTGCGATGGAATTATTAAGCTTTGCGACAGATTATTCCATTGGAACTTGATGACTTTTATGCAGTGAATGAGGTCTATCCAAGTTTGTCAAAGACTAAATGATTGTGAGGGGGTCGAGAAGGAAAAGAAGGCAAATTAAAATTGAAGTAGTATTATCAACAATTATTGAGTTAGGTTATTATGGAGGAGGAACTTCAACATGATGGTGAGGGGGGCCTGTACAAAAGTCTTCAAATCAACCATCTTTATTTTGTTGTTGAGTTGGGAATTGTAAGCTCCATCATGATAAAAGGTGGATAGAAGTTGCTCAAAATAATTTGAAAAAAATATATTTGACACCTCAGAATACTCAACAGGAATGGATGAAAAATGACAATTCAAAACACCAATCACATTTAGAATAAGGCTAATGGTGACAATGAGATGTTGTGATGAATTTTATAAGGCTTTATCACTAAGACCCTAATATTTTACCACAAATTATATTTTAATTCATTGATTAAAAAAAAATGACCAAATCTGAATATGGATTCAATTATTTTTTGCAATTAAACTTGAATAACAAAATCCATTAATTCAATACCACATTCAAAACTAAAATAACTAGATCCATTATGTTAACAACCACATTCAAAATAGTGTACAAGGTTCATAGTCGAACCAAAAAAATACTCAACAATATTTTTTAGAAACAATAGGACCTTAAGTTAAGTTCCCCTATTTTTACAAAATGGATTCTCTGAGCTATTATTAGTTGTTTCTAACTATTTAATTATCATTTTTCATCACTTGGTCGTAGGTGGTAGGTGGAATGCACAAACCGAAAAATGTTTTTTTTATAGTCTCCTAGGAATACACATTCACATACTTCACAAAAATTTAAAGCCAAAATAACTCTAACACTTGCTTATGTCTAGTGAGAAAAAATAATCAAAGAAAAAACATAAAATATACCTTAAAATAGAAATCTAGGGTTGAAAACTTGAAGTCGGCGGTCGGTTTGGGGTCGGACTGGGTCAGCGAGGTCGGACGTCGGATTGCCGGTCGGATCTGGGTCGGCGGTCGTCAGCGGCGGTCGGAGAACCTTTGTCAGTCGCGGTCGCGGTTGGACGAGCAGAGGCGAGCGGAGGCGAGGGAAACGAGAGAGAAAGAACGCGAGAAAGAATGAAATGTGAGTTGCGGGCCTGGTCGTTTTAGGGCACGAACCGGCGGTTTTTCGACGGTCTAAACCGCTGGTACAAAATCACTTATCAACGGCGGTCCGGGCCGCCGTTAAACCGCCGGTGAATATTATAATCCGGCGGTTTGCCAGCAGTTTTCGGACTGCCGGTAATACCGGCGGTTTAACGTATAAAAAACACCGGCAGACCACCGTTAAACGACGGCGGTTTAACCACCGGCTATACCGCCGGTAACACCGGCGGTCCAAAAACCGCCGGTTGGAACCGCCGGTAATAGCCATTTTTCCTGTAGTGTTAAAATTCCCTAATCATGTGTTTAAATTGAAAAAGGAATTGTATGGACTAAAATAGGCACTTAGGGCTTGATATGAGAGGTTAAGCACTTTCCTATTAGAAAGATCATTTGTTAAAAAAAGTGTGGACACCACTGTCTTCTTGAAAATGATAGGAGATGATATACTCATTGTTCAAATATATGTTGATAATATCTTATTTGGATTTACCAATAAAAATCTTTGTGATGATTTTTCAAAAATAATGAGTAGTGAATTTGAAATGAGTTTGATGGGAGACTTGACTTATTACTTTCTTGGTTTTATCATAAAGTAAAATGAGGAAGAAATATTTCTTAACTAGTCAAAGTATATTAAGGATATCCTTAAGAAATATGAAATGGATAATGCTAAACTAGTAAGTACACCAATGTGTTATTCAGTTTTGTTAGACAAGGTAAGGAAAAATCTATTGATTAAAAGAAATTTAGAGGAATAATTGAATCATTATTTTACTTGATTGCTAGTAGATCATATATCATGTTTAGTGTTTGTTTGTGTGCTAGATTTCAAGCTGATATAAAGGAATCACATCTGACTGTTGTTAAGCAAATTCTAAGATATCTTTTATGAACTCAAAACTTAGGGATTTGATATCCTAAGCACATCTCTTCTTTTGAAATCATTGAATATTCTGATTCAAATTCTGTAGGATGTAGGGTTGATTAGAAAAGTTTTTTTTTTGAACTTATCAATTCATAAGAAACTCTTTAGTTTATTGGTTTAATAAAAAATATAATTCAATATCCCATTTTACTATTGAAGTAGAATATGTTACCTTAGGTAGTTATGTGGCACATGTTTTTTGGTTAAAATAATAATTGATTGACTTAGGATTTTCTATTGACATTATTTCAATTTTCTACGATAATATAAGTGTTATATGAATATTAAAGAATCATATTCAATATTCTAAAACCATGCATATTGATATTAGGCATCACTTCATTAGAGATCATGTGATTAAAGGAGAAATTAAATTGCACCATGTAGCTACTGAGAATTAACATATAAACTTTTTTATAAAACTACTAACTTTTGAAATATTTAACACTTTAAGAACCTGATTAGGTGTGATTGATCTTAATGCTTAAAATTGAATTTTTTCAAATTTGATTGGTAATGTATTACTTTATTTATTTATTTTCACTATTTGTTTGTTATTATTTATTTGTTTGTTATAGTTTGTTTTGTTTCATTAGTTATATTTATTTTATTTGTCAGTATTGAGTTTTTAGTTTTGTTTATCTTCGTTGAATGTCATCAGATCTTGAGTGATTATTTTTTGAAAAGGTTTTCTATTTATCATGCCTTGTTTTAAATGTTCTTTTCATACGATATGAAATGTTTTCATACTGTATGAATTCTATAGCGTGTATATGATTTTTCAGAGTTGAGCATGCAAGACTAAAAATTTTATTGCACATCATACCATAAGATGTCTTCATCATCCATACGATTATTATTATTATTTTTGTATGATTGGGGAAAATTTTCCAAAAAGTCAATTATTGATCACATATCGTACATGTGAAATTGCATTTCGTCTGTATGATCCTGTTATCAGTTTCTTATATGGATGAAGCTAACCATAATAAAATGATCTTTAATATTTTGATCATCCCAGACAAATAGGTGTTCATCTGTACAATCGTTTGGTCAAAAAGCCAATACAAAATGATGCCTTAGGAATGTCATTTTACGAAAAGACATTTCATTTTCGGTTGTTTCTATTCATATGTACAAAATAGTTTTTATCCCATATGATTTCAAAATCATACATATGATTGAAATTTTGTATGGTATGATAAGTCATTATTCTTTAAATTGAAAGGTTATTGATGATTTTTTCTTCACTTTCTCATTTGATCCCAAACCATATCGTGTCCAAACTTTAGGAATGGCCAGCAGTAGCAAACATCCTCATACTTCTAAGGGCTATTCTTCTCATTCTGGTAGAGACAAAAACTTCCATTCTAAGGAAAATAAGGAAGCTTTTGATTGTTATGTTGTAGCCAAAATTACCCCTTTTCGACTCCTCATTCAAAGTGACATAAACTTCTATGTTATGCCACTTTTCACCTCAACCCAATTTTTTTTTATCCTCACCTTGATATATGCCTACCATCAAGAAACTTTTCAGCCTTTTCTTATGAACATGAAGGTGAACCAAGATCATACCAGGATTACCTCTTATGTCTTTAACCAGAGAGTTGAAATAATTAAGGAAGATCTATGAAACTTCCTTCACCTTACAACCCAAAGAGTTAGAGCACACACCATGACCTCTAGAGTGGATTTTGATTGATAAAAAGTAAATCAGACTCTTAGAGGTATTATATAAGTAAGCCATCTTTCTCATGTGTACACTCACAACTAGAATGCCAGGATCATCCAGGATGTCTTGAGGACCTCTATCGTACCTAAAGTTGGTGATCGTATAATTTTGGCTCCTCATTTATCTAATGTCACATACTTGATAATGACTAAAATGCCTATTAATGAAGCCCAAATTATCATGGGCTACATTTATAAACTTTTTGATATTGGACTTTCTCATAATAGGAGGAATAAAAATGTGGCCTTAGGACACTTGGTTGCTTATATTTTAGAGAAAAAGTATAGCCTGATCCATCATGATCCTCCCACTCAACTTCCTATTTACTTTATTGATGCCTCTTTTTATGCACTTTTTGGTCAGGATCAAATTGAGAATCACATGAACTAGAAGAATGCTAGGTACAATGAGGACATGGGGTGGATCTGAGGGCAATTCAACTTGGTCAACACTAATGTAGCTATGATCAATAGCTACTTTATGATTTTCAACCCTCAACTACCTCCAAATCAAGGGCCCTATGGATTTTAGTTGTTACTTCTATGGTGTACTTTTTTTTTTTTGAAGAAATGTGATTTGCATTAAAAGAAAGAAAGAAATCCCTAATACAAACTAGAAGCAAAATAAAAAAAAAACAAGGGTTCCTTGATCCAAAAGGGAAAGGAACCTTATTAAAAGTATATTTGTTAAAATAAACTTATCATAATTGAAATGAGACCCACTATTTCCTATTTTAAAACCCTTGGGGTGGAGGGGATACCAAATATTAAAGAACCTGAAAGGTTGATTAGCATCCCAGAGTTCCCAACCCGTTAAAAAACAAGACCTAGTACCGATCCCATAAGCAATTAGAATAAATTTAGAAAACAAATATAAGGACATAATTAAACTAAACAAAAAAACTAGAAAGTAAATACAAGTATTATCCATCTTCTGAGAAACACCAAAGAATACTTCCAATAGGTTTCTCAGAAATAAACTATTTCCATCCAATAAAACTATAGGACAATATATCTCAACCACTAAAAAAGATATATGCCACTTCCAAATTCCAAGGACGTAACTTATAGCTAGTAATCTGAGATACTTTTTAATCAGAAGCTCCATCATCAAGTATCTTAAAAGTATTTCTATTCTGCTGCTTTCAACGAAAAAACAAGAAAGCATATCAATGAGCTAAAGGGGAAGAGACCCCCTTAAAATTCTTTGATCTGAGATCTGCCATCCTTCTTCTAGGTAAATCTTCCAACGGTCCCAATGACTGAAGTTCTTTAAACAGTTTATGTTTAGAACCGGAAGAATACCCTTCCGTATTAGTTGCCATTTTTCACTTCACTAAAACTTTTTGCCTTTTTTTGTTCTTGAACTTCACATGCAACCATGGACCATAAGAAATTTCATCAGTCTGAATTGAACTCTTAGGAACTTCTTTATCAACCAGAGTTAGAGTATGTGAGACATTCAGACATACAGAATCTTTATGTCCAATTCTTTCACATTTGAAACAAAGAGTCGAAAGATTTTCATATTCAAATTTTTGAAAAAATCTTCCATTTAAACCTTCAACCCAAATACGACAAGGGAGCTTAGTATTCAATTTAATCCGAATACAAGCTCTAGCGAATTCCCTTCTACCCCATCTAAATATATTGCCATCTAATAATAAAGGTGTTCCAATTTTAGAAACTATTTTAGTAATATTAGTTTCATCCCAACAATGAAGAGGCAAATGAGGTAGTCGAATCCAAATGGTAGAAAAAATCCCTTCCATAGAGACAGGAGAGAAATTAGGAGACCAACTGCCTATACCGATGATGAAGCCCCCAACGTACCAAGGACCTCCATTAAGAACTTTCTCTATTTCTTCAGATGACTGAAACGAACACAAAATCCAATCAAATCCAAGCGAGGTTATATGAAACCCACCAAATTTATTCCATTGTCTCCTTAATTCAAGACTACAAATTGAAAAAGGCAAATTCTGGCAGAGAATTTTAACCACCAAGGAATTTCTCAAAACTTGAACATTGGCTTTTTCTTTCTCCATATCAAGCTTGAAAACATTTGCATCCTCATTTCCATCAAAAACTTCATTCAAATTTATTTTAATATGTGGTTTTTTAATCCACACATTTGAATTATCCAATCCAGAAATTGAAACTGGAATTTTAACATTAACATCACCAAGAATGTTATTATCAGCAACATTCCCTTTCTCCAACAGATTATCCGCTTTTGATTTGGAACCCGAAGATGAAGCCTCCAAATCATTTGATTTAGGAAAAAAAGCCAAACTAGGTGAAATTGACTTGTTGTTCAAACAAGAAATAACTTCTTTTCCTTTCTCTATCTCTGGCAAAACTTTCTGCTTAGAGATCGAATAACCCTCTTTGATTACCAGAGGAGTATTTATTAAATAGGAATTGTGAGAGAAGCTGTGGTTGAAAGAAAATCTACCTTTTGAATCCAACGGAGTTGGACGTGTAGCAAATATTAAGGATGAGATGTTCCGGTCATCAGTAGATGACCAGCCACCCTCTTCCATCATCAACGTTGACAACAGGAGTTCAAAAAATCCTTCCGATTTCCCTGGATATCCTCTCTCTTACTTCTGTGGTGTACTTGCTCATGAGACTTTTGTACTAGTTCTTGAGATATTTTGTTTGTTTATGATTTCATGTGTTATTGTTGTGGTTTTTTAGTTTCCAGTCTGATGTAATATCTATATGTGTTTTAAATAATGAATGGAATGATGTTTTGACTTGCATTGAAATTATCTTCTTGAAATGTTTATGTTTTTAGAGATTAATTATTTTTGGTTGATCTGTAGAATAGAATTTTTCATTACTTTGCTCTACAAATTAATTTCCTTGAAAAATTTAATCTCTCAAAATTTTAAATTATATTATGATTGGATGAAGATTAGAAGAAAATTTTCATGTTCTTATAGACAAGTATTACTTAGCTATAATTATTCCAAAATAGATGTCTTGTTTTTTTTTTCAATGTGCTTATTTTGGTTAAATTATTAAAATTTGTGTTAAAATTTATTGATATAGGAAAGATTGAAAATATTAAAAGATGCACAAAGCGTGCCAAACATGAAAAGATGCACAAATTGTTCTACTTATTTAAAAAGATGTGTAATGTTAGCCAAAGTGAAAAACAAGCACAAAAGTAGCCTAAACTGAAAAGATGCTCAAAGTGTTCCATAAAAATAGAAAAGATGCGCAATGTCATTAATTGAAAAATTCATACTATTCTTTCTCTTATAATTTTATCTCTTATACAAATCCACATAATTTGCAATAATCTTCACTATTGAATTAGAAACAAATTATTTTTTATTTTATAATTTTTTTAATAATTATTTTTATTTGATTTGTCTAGAATAAATAGTGAACCTGGTTGACCTTTCTTATCTTAGTTATTCATTCATTTAAAATTTGAGTTTTTCTTTTTAGCATTAGGAATTTAATATTATATTTACTATTAATTTAAAATCTTCTTCTTCATCAACTATTTTAATTGATTCGTAAAAACTAATCATTTTAAGATATACTTCCTTTTTTGCTGTTATCAAAAGGGGGAGTCATTAGTTATTGTTTGAAATTTTGTTTGTTTGACGCATTGGTTGTTTAATGTGTTGTTTGATGTATGTGTGTATGTATGTGTTGTATTGTGTGTATGTTTGTGTTGTATTGTGTTATTATGTATGTTTGTTCGAGTTGTTTTTGTTGTGTGTTTATTATATTGTATTGTTTTTGTTTCTTTTAAATTTGTTGTTGTGTTTTTGTTTTTTCATTGGAATCCTTTTTTTTAAATTGGTCATTTATTTACGGGGAGCTTAAGAGAAAATTTGTCTTAAGTATTAACTTAAATAATAATTATTTTGCCATTATCAAAATGGGGGAGATTATTATAACTTAGTTTTCAAAACTATGTTTTTATATTATAAGTATTTTATGACACCAAAATATTATTATTTTGATTAATATTTCTCCTAACATATTTTTGAAAATTTTTGTTTGTGTTATTTGTGTGTACTAACATTTTAGAGAAATCATAGTCCAAATTGCTGATCATTTTAAGACAAATTAGATTAGGGTATCTTATAATTGAAGTCTATACTTTTTTTATTTTTCTTGAATATGAGAGAGTGTGATTATAATTAGGTAACCATACACACACACACACACACAATTGGTGAGTGAATCGAAACTTGTATTTTTAAAACTAATCATTCTGTACTATTTGACCTGAAAATTCCTCCAAAACTAAGTTAATCAAGTCACGCCTTGGAAATTTCTTTTGAACTGTTCATACTGTACCAACTTTGGTTCGTACATATGACATCTATAGTATGAAATAGCTACATACCAGTTCATCCTGAATAAACTCACTATTTTTTGAACTGATCGTACTAAATGAAGTGGCATTCATATAGATGATGTCTAGAGTACAAAAATAGGTACGTACCAATTCATCCCATAAGAACAGGTAAATTTTTTGAACTGTTCGTACTATATAAAATTAGTTTTATATAGATGATATCTAGAGTATAAAAAGGGATCATCCATGTTTATACCATATGAATCATGATTTTAGTTAATAGTTTGTACTATATGATATACGGTTCATACAGACGATGACCAGTGTATGAAATAGGTTCATACGAAATCATACCAGATGAAATTATTTAATTTTGAATTGTTCATACCATATGATGTCAGTTCGTACATACGATTGATAAAGTATGAAATCAGGTTCATATAGAATTATATATGGATTTTTGAACTATTCATACATTTGATGTATGATTGTACTGTACGATTCAAGAACGTTCAACTTGAAATTTTTAGTTTTCTAAATGAGTTTTCTTGTCCTTCATATGTAAGAGTCCTATAACTTACTATCCATGATTCTTTTACAAATTTTCTCTTAGGAGTGAGAGTGAGAGTGTTTTGGGAGATTAGGAGTGATGATTGAAAGATCTAGCAAGTGAAAATTGTGAAGGGTTCACAAGGTTGCCTAAAGGTGAGGATCTCTTTATATGTTCTTCAAATCTCTATCCTACTTCTTTGAAGACTCTTGAGAAAAATCTTTGGAGAAGATCCGATACTCTACCATCACTAGGCGAGTGAGAAAGGATGCTGGTACTTTGTCTTCACCATAAGAGTGAGAAAGGTCACCGATACTCTGTTATCACTAGAAGGGTGAGAAAGGATGTTGGTACTCTTCCATCACCAGGAGGGTGAGAAAGGATGTTGATACTCTGCCATCACCAGGAGGGTGAGAAAGGTTATCGATACTCTACTATCACTAGAAGGGTGAGAAAGGATATCAGTACTTTACAGTCTCTAGGAGGGTGAGAAATGATATTTGTACTGTACCATTAGGAGGGTGATAAAGGATGTTGGTACTCTACCATCACCAGGAGGGTGAGAAACAATGATGGTACTCTACTGCACTGGGGTTGGTGGAAGAGAGGTTATTATAAGGGTTTTTTTCTCCTTACTATCGGAGCAAAATGAAAGTCACTTTGGTATAGTGCAATAACTAAATGAGTCTTTAGGGAGTGGGCATAAGTCTAGTTGGACCGAACTACTATAAAAATTCTATGCTTTTCTGTCTTTATTTTTTTTATTTTTTTATTTTCTTTACATTTACTTTCAGTGGTTGAAAAATTATTTTGAAATTTTTATTACTGTGTAAAAGAACTTAAATCAATTTTTTAAAAATTTGTGAGAATTTTTTAAATAACTAATTCACCCCCCAACTTGGATAGCCTTGGGACAAATCTATTAGGTCTAACAACCTTTTTGAAATTTCATCATTTTTGGTCTTCTGTTCAGTTTTATACCTATTATCTTTTACATGAGGCCTTCTGGCGTAAGGTCATCATGTTCATTGCATGGAAGCTGGTCTATCTTCTTCTTCTTATACTCTATGGAGTGTTCCTCCATCGGGGTTGGGTGTTGAAAAAAAAAAAGTCTTCTTTAGTAATGAAGGTAGTAAAATCCTTCCTAAATCTTGGTCTTTTCGTGATGTTCTTGCCGGTGCTTTGTCAACTAACGATCCCAATTTCTCCTTCACAAAATCATCAATAAAAGGTTTCCTGACTATTTTGATTTTTGATAATGATATTATTAAACTTGATAGTCCTTATCAATTTATGCTTGTTGGATAGTTTTTGGTCCATCACTACAGGAAATTCCTATATTACCGACGGATAAAATCCGCCGATAATATGTGAAATCCAACGGTAATTAGTGTTTGTGTTGCACTTTCCGACGGATCTTCCTGCGCCGGTTTGGTGCACGTCGATAAATATCTTCCGACGTTTATAATGCGCTGGAAATGGTTCCGGCGCACGTTCCGGCGCATTATCGGCACAAAGAATGTTGTGGAGCCTGCAACTTTCAACCGATAAATTCCGGCGCTAATTGAGCTGGAACTTTGCGTCGCATGAGTCCGCCGATAATTACTGGTGGATAAAGCGCCGTTGGTGCGCCGTAAATAACCTACGGTTGGTTTACGGCGCACAAACATACGCCGGTCATCGCCGGCGAAAAATATGTCGTAGAATGTGCCGGTAATTTTTGGCGCACACAAAACGTAGGATAGATCGATCCGGTAATATTCCGGTGCCAATTGCGCCGGTAAATGCGTCGCAAGATTCCCGTTGCATATTGAGCTGTTGTATGCGCCGTTTTCTACTGGCACAAAAGTTTTTGCTGAAAATTCCGCCAGTAATCCTGTGTTTTCCTGTAGTGCATAAAAAAACCTGGGCGCGATTCGTGGTTTTTTTTTTTTTTTTGAATTCTTAAAATGTATGGAATTTTTTCCATAAGCTTGCTTAATTCTAGGCATGTTGCAATCTAGCTATTCAATGACTTAGATTATAGTCGGGTCTTTATAAGGTGAGCCTATTACATAGATAGTTGTTAAATGAGATTGCTTTATTAGACACCATATTTCAACATTAAGGATGAATCCCCAATTGTTTCAATTTAAATTTCATTCCCTAATCTTCTACTTCATTTTTTTTATCATCATGTTTTACATGCCTTGGTTTATATTTTTGGCAAGCCTCTACAATCTGATTAATATACAACCTTACGATCTAGACCTTCTACAACAAAGATTCTGGTAGAAGTCAACATTACCAAGAAACATCCAAAGAAAATTTGGCTACAACAAGGATTCTGGTAGAAACCGACATTAACAAGAAACAACCAAAGGAAATTTGGCATGGCTCTAAAAAATTGAGTTATTTAAAAAAGTTGATTTTAAAAATGTCCCATGGATTTTTTTGTTATCACTATAGGATTCATGAGCACTCTTTCAAAGAATGCTTTGTGGCCCATCCTCAACTTAAAAGATCCAACAAAGGTCCAAACAATTTGGGGAAACCCAATATTATCAAACTAATGGAACCAACTAATCAAAATGTTACCCCACAAAATGGAAATAAAGTTGTTCAATAGGATATTGAGAATGACAAAGATTTTTAGCCTTATCATAAAGACACTAGGTAATTAGTTTATATATCTTATGGCATTATTGAAAGTGAGCTTCCTATTGATATCAATGATTCTTTAGGAGAGGCTATAATGTTTGATTCTATTAAGGATTTCTAAATTTTAAGAATGTTGAGGATGTTTCGAGTAAAATTTAGGATTATAATTTGAATGCTGATTTAGAAAAGGAGGTAGTTGTGGAAGATGATGCTCTTGCAAATATATATAAGACCCTATGTGTTGAGAATCACATAATTGATAAGAATGGTGAAAACCTGGAATAGGTGTAAATTTTGGATCAAAACTCTGAATCCCTTTTGGCTAATTAAGAAGGATCAAATATTGGTTCTATATCATCTCCTAATCCTAAAAGGGAAATCTTAGAATAATGAGGAATTTGTGGTTAAAGTAGGAAAAAAGAAAAATAAGCATAATAATAACTTAGTGGACAACATTCCCAGGGTTAGTAGGGCTTCAAATGTTTCCTCATCATCCAATGGTTAAGTCTATCATTTGGAACATTAGGGAGTTGGGGGATACTTTATCTAGAGGCAGGTTCAAAAATCTTTGTAAGATCCATAATATTAATTTACTTGTCTTAATTGAACCTTTAGTTTATCCTTTTAAGGTAGATTTTGTGCGTATCAAACTTGGATTCCATTCTTTTTTTTATAATTGTTTTAATAAGATTTGGATTTTTTTTTTGGAATAATTGTGTTTGTCTAAACATTATTGTTGATTTTCCTCAAATTATGCATACTAGTATCAATGTTTATCAATTTTTTGCATATGCTTCTTTAATTTTTTTATGCTTCTTGTTCTCGATATGGAAGAAAAACTTTATGGAATCAACTTTGTGTTTTTTTTGCTAATATTATGAATTACTAGATGACTGATGGTGATTTCAACACCCTCATAAATATTTCTGAACGGGTTAGAGGTAAGTCTGCTAATGTCTAGGCCATTGAAGATTTTAATAACATGATTTCTTACTGCAATCTTCATGACATTGGTTTTAATGGTAATGCATTTACTTAGAACAAAGGTACTATGTGAAAAAGATTAGATTGCATGTTATTTAGTGATTATTGGATATCTTTTTTTCCTATGATGCATATTGAACATTTGTCTAGAACTTTATCTGACCATTCCCCTCTTCTTTTAAATATTTTTCTACGAAGTAGTATCTCTCATCCACATTTAAGATTTCAAAATATGTGAATCCTGGATGATTATTTTGCTAATATTGTCCATCAAAATTGGAATGCTCCTTTACTTATGATAATGTTGGGGGTATAAATAGATTGTGGTTTAAACTCAAAAGGATCAAGCAAAAGTTGACTTGGTATAATAAATGTGTATTTTAAAAAACTTTGATAACATTAAGCATGTTAAAAACTTAGTGGACATTGCTGATAAGAAATATATGAATGACTCTTCCCTTGAAAATTTTTCTTATCTCAATGAAGCTAAAATCTACTTTTGTAATCTCTAAGAAAAAGAGGAAATCTTTTGGAGGCAAAAGGCCTATTCCAAATTTTTGATTAAGGGTGATAGAAATATAAAAAAAATTTATAATATTCCCAATCACAAAAAAAAGTGGCTAGTCATATCCACAAAATTACTACTCTTGATGGTGTTCTTATTGATAAGTTGAATTTTATTTATGAATATGGTATTGATTACTTTAGGCAAGTTTTTAATAAACATTTCACTCTGAATTTTAATGTTGATTATTTTTTTTGTACCTATTCTTATTTTTCAGGATGAAAATTTGCTACATACTAAGATTCCTACTAAAAATAAAATTTGGTTGACTATTAAAAATATGAATGCTTACTCGGTAGGCGGCCCTAATGGGTTACTACTAAGTTTTTCTAGAAATGTTGGTCCATCATTAAGGTTGATATTGGTAGATTTTTTCATGGGTAATCCTTACCCAAAGTTTTTCACTTCTACTTTTATTGCTTTAATTCCTAAAAATGGCGCTATTAATTTCTTGAATGATTATAATCCCATTAGCTTGTGCTCTTTCTTCAACAAACTTATACAAAATTACTTATGGGAAGACTTTCTGTTCTTTTACCTCACTTAATTTCTTTGTAGAAAACTAGTTTTGTGAAGGGCATGTCTATTTTTGATAGTATTTTACTAGCTCAAGAATTACTTCATGATTTAGAAGCTAAAATTGTAAGGGGAAATATTATTTTCAATATTGACATTTCTAAAGCTTAAGATAATTTAAATTAGGATTTCCTTTACATGATGTTTAGGCATATCATGAATAGCATTGAGAAATTTTATTTTTCTATTATTATCAATGGTAAGTGCCATGGGTTTTTTAGATCATCTCATGGACTATTACAAGAGGATCCTATTTGACTTGCCTTGTCTATCATTTTTGTTGACTTTCTGTCTAGAGTTCTCAATAATTTGTTTATAACTCACCCTAGTTTAAAGTTTTGAACTATTGGTGGTTTTCCTATAACCCATTTGAGTTTTGCAGATTATTATTTTTTACTAATTGTTCTATCAAAATGCTATCTATTCTTTTTAAATATCTTTCTCAATTCCAAAATGCTAGTGGTTAACCTTTAACCCCAAGAAAAGTTGTTTTATTTCTTCTAAGTATTTTTCTAATCAAAGAAATAATTTGATTCATAACAAGTTTTATTTTTCTCATAAAACATTACCTTTGAAGTATTTAGGAACTCCTTTATATAGAGGTAGGAAAAGAACTCACTTATTTGGATATATCTTCATTGTTATTCAAAAGAAATTTTCTACTTGGGCTTTTAATTTCCTTTTTTATGGCGGTAGATTAATTTTAATTAGCCATGTCCATTATTCCATTCCTATTTATGTTTTTCTTACTTTTAGGGCCTCCTTTGAATGTGTGTAATAGAATAGATAGATTATTTAATAAATTTTTTTGGAGTGCTAACGAAAATAAGTCAGGCATTATATGGGCTTCGTGGTCTAAATGCTCTAGGATCAAAGAGGAAGGAGGATTTGGATTTAAAAATATGGTATATATGGATAAGGCCTTTTCGTAAAAAACTTTGGTTTACTTTTAGGACTAAAAAAAGTTTGTGGGCACAGTTTATGACTTCTATGTATTGTGTTGAGCGATATCCTCTTATATGTCATTTTAAACAAGGGGACTCCTATAGCTGGAAAAGTCTATGTTCCATCAAATAGGAGGCTGAGAATTTTATTTAATGGGGTTTGGGGGATGGCAATATTTTTTTTTTGGAAAGATAAGTTGTTGGGGAATTTTTTTATTGATAGTTCCTTAAATACTCATTCCACTTCAGCATGTAAAGTTAATCATTTTTTTCATAATGGTTTGTGGAATGTTATCATGTTTATTAATAATGTCCCTTTTTATATTATTAGTCTTATTCTCAAGATTCTTCTTCAATTGTATAAAGAGGATTACATAATGTTCACACATGATAGTGAGGGTCAATTTGCTCTCAAACAGGTTTGGAATTTCATTAGGCCGTCTTACCCTAACTCTTTATTGTATCCGGCCCTGTGGCAACATGCTATACCATATTCTAACTCTATTTTAGTGTCAAAAATATTGCATAACTACTTGCCTGTTGACTTTATTTTAAGAAAAAAAGTTTGTATATGGTTTCCGAATGTCAATTTTTTTATCACGTTGAAAATCTTAATCATGTCTATGTTCATGGCCCTATTTCTCTTTAGGTGTGGCTCCATTTTGATAAATGTTTAATACGCAATTTTGCACTAACTATAATTCCTTAATCAATATTTTACAGGCTTGGTTCACTTCTTTCAAAGGTCATATTTGTAATGTATTACTTGTTATTATTTGTTGGTTTGTTTGGAGGAGTAGAAATGAAGCTAAGCATGTGGATGTTTGTATGAATGTTATGAGTATTATTATGAAAATTAAATACAATGTGTTACAATTTTTTGGCTAATCTGATTATGTCAAGTCTTTCAAAGATTATTATCATATTGCTGTTCACTATGGTGTTTCTCTTCATTTTTTAAATTTGTTGTTTGGCCTTTGGCATGTTGTCTTTTGGTGGAGGTTGTCTTTGCCTAGTGCAGTTATCAATTCTCCACTATTACTTGTCAAGCGGTTTAATTTTCTTATGGTTGTCCGTTATTGTTTTTGTGCTATTCATAGCTCATTGGGTTATGGTAATGATTGTAATCATTTAGATATCAACCTGTGGCACTTTTTTTGCTCATCTTAACCACCTCAAATTCTTAGAGGGTTTTGTGGTTGGGTGTGGGATATTGACCAGAATGGTTTCATTTTATGCAAGAATGTTGTTTGGTATTCATGGCTCAATGAGGATTCTAAGGACTTTTTCTTTTCTTTTCTTTGGAAATTCAATTCTGATAATCAACCTTGAGTTTACATTATAAGAGGGGTTTTGGCTAGTTTAATTGTTGTTTCTCTTTAGAATGGTTGGATTATTGGGCTACAATGTGATCATTTTGACATAATTTCTTTAATTAGTGGTTGGTTGTGTTACTTGTATTGGAGTTGGTTTAGGTTTCAGCAGCGAGTTTCCATTATTGGTTATGATTATTTGGATACTTCTCAACTGAGCCATTTTACTTCTTACTATGGGAATTTTTATGGTATGATCTTAGTTTTTTACTAGGATCTTTATTTTTTGATTTTGGTGCTTTATTACTAGAGGGGGCCTATGAGTTTTTTCAGTCCGTGTTTGTGTTGTAGGTTCCTTTGGTTATTTTGCTTCAGCAGTCTTATTTTTTCACTATTGCATTCAATTTAGTTATATAATGTTGCTGGTAACATGCCCCGGACTGACTTCTCTATATGATCTATACTGCAAACCTCCATAATTTTTCCAATAAGAAAAAAAATTATAATAATTAAATGGGATATCATAATTTGCAATTTATAATACTCTTACTGGTTTCATTTCCTTACACTTTATAAGTTTCTTTGTTATCTCAACATCTTGTTGCACAAAAATTGGTTTTGCAGTCTTTTTTCTTCCAGGCTCAAGTGATTATGGATCCTGTAGGCAAGCCGATTATTTTTTGCAGGAAGATTGTGCTGAAAGATTTTATTATTATCTTTCTTTTTTCATTACAGGCTTCTGTCCCACCTAGAATGTTATTATATAATTTTCTTTATCTTAGTATAGGGAATCATCTGCTCATAGATTTTTTTTTTTTTTTTTGCTTTTTTTTGTTGCTCAATTGAGCATTAGAGAGCTAAAGGTTCCCTTTAAGGACCTTATAATCTTTTTTTTTAATAACGTGTAAGCTCCTCTATGAATTTTCCAAAAAAATGCAAAATAGCTATACAAAAAGTTGGCCGCACAATATCCCAAAAACATTAAAAACTCAAAAGTAAAACCATCGTGATCTAGAGAAGAAGATAAAGGACTAGAGAAAAATCACCTTCTTACTCTATTTTAAAGTAGCCAGAGTAATAAGAGAATGATGAAAAACATCAGGCATTTTCTTACTAATTGAAATATCATTGAGAGAAGCTAAAATTGATTTAGGTGAATTAAAAAAATTCATAAAATGCTCCATAAAAGCTTCAGTAACAACTCTAGGATCTAAAATAATCCCCTTAGAAGTGAAAATTACTTTAATCATATTTTTATTTTTCCTGCATCGATTTTAGAATATAGGCAAATCAAATCATCTTCACCATAAGATAGTCATTTAGCTTTAGCCCTTTGAATGATCCAAGAGGACCATAAAGCCATTACAATTAAGAAGCCTATTAACCTCTTTTAAATCCATATTAATATTTTGATCCAAAGGATACCTTTGAATTTTATTTATCAAAATACCTTGTTGCTTTTGAAGAACATCAATAATAAAAAAAACATGCTTAGCAGAAATTCAAGGCTGATTCTTTATGCAACATTTAAGTTTACACAACTTAGTGTAAAGATCATTAATAGGATTGCCAAACATAGAAGAGGAAAAACTACTAAGAAGCGGATCTCAAAATTCATGCCTCTTACACAAAAAATTTTAAACAAGGAATTTCTTATAAACATTTGTAGTTTTTGGTTGTACACTTTATTTCTTGGAGATTATTGGTCATGTGAATTGAGTAAAGTCTTTTATTGAAGTAGTAGACCCATAATATTGTATTAATAAAGTGATTAATTTTTCACATTTAGGCTTTATTCCAGATAACCTTTTTATTGTTTTTTAAAGTAATTATTTAGTACAAAAAATGTTTAAATTTGGAATTTTTGTACTAGAAAGCTTTTCTAGAAAGCAATAAGAAAATTATCCCCATTGAAGCCATAGTATTATCTTTGTATTGGAAATGCATTTTTGGAAAATAAATAATTTATTACATTTTTTTATGATGGTATAATATTTTTTTATGGAATTTAAATACAAAATAAATAAAAGATCTTGATCTCCTCCCATGATAAATGATAAATCAAACATATTCTCAAAGTATGCCTTACAAAAAAAAATTATTTTTTATATATTGGAAAAGAAGAGCAATAAATTACAAAATTTAAATATGTGATAGCAAAATAACATTATCTTTTAATGCCTAAGACATAAATTTTCTTTCCAAGTTATTTTCTTTTGATTTCTACTTTTTTTTAGTTAGAATTGTCTTTTGTTGAGATAAGAAACTCAAGCCATCCCAAACTTTTTTGTGGATGTCTTCTAGAAAATGGGTGCTTCCATCAGGTTTGGCTATGCTTGACCCAAGCCTTCAAGGAAATTTAAGGCAATCTTACATGGCTCACCTTGGCCATCTAGGCCTACCATAAATCAAAATAGACCATATCAATCTTGAACCTACTTGATTTTAGCCTGAAGCCCTACACATTTAACTATTGCATATAATAAATTTGAAGGAATTAATTTGTAGCCAATGTTGTAAGTGGTAGAGGTTTGATTAGATTCTTGCTATTTTACTTTCATTCATTCTATATACCTACATTGTGTAGAGTTAACATGTGCATATCAAATGTGAGCATTAAGATATCAAGAATCTATATAGGTCAAAACCCCATAAATATACAAAAATCCAAAGGTAATCATTTGACCCCGAACTTAAGTTCAAACACTCCTAATGCATCTTAGGATTTAGCTTAAATCTTACCCAAGGTAAAACCCTTTTAACCATGGTCAATCTAGGTTTGACCAAAACCCAAAAAAAATCCTAAACCTAAATTGAACATTCAAACTTGGCAGCTTACCCCACAATTGGTCGTAAACGGTCATCAAACCCTTTTAGGAATATTTTGAACCCTTCGCTCCCCTTGGTCAATTTTTTTTTACACGAGAGGGGAAAAATTATTAAAATATCACTATAAGACCTTCCTTAGTATCCATAGGGTTAAAATTTTTATTTTGTATTGGAATTAGTTCTAAATGAATCTAAAACTATTTTAAAGTAATTTGGAGTCATGCTTGGCCATTGACCTACAAACTTATAAAATAAATTTAAAATTACAAAATTGCACATAATCCCAATGAAATGACCAAAATGTAACCAGGACACATTATCTTTGGATCTAACTAAACTTGACGCATATTTAGAAAACTTTATAATCAAGAATCAATATTATATATATATATATATATATATATATATATATATATATATATATATAATAAATATATGATTATGCAATAAAAAGATGCATGAATAATAACAAAAATAAAAGAACTTTTATTCATTTATAATTTAGGAGTACAACCAAGGGTCTACTATAATGAACATGTATCAAATCTCTACTAACAATATGCTAGGATTCTACTCCTATATAAAGTAGATTGAATATAATTATTTATTTTTGATATTCAATCATCTAAATGCTTGATCTTTTATAAATCCCATAAGATAACGATTTTCAAAAGAAGAAGGATCATTACATTTTGGAACTCATATATGTATATAAAATATCATTTTCAATATTTTACAATTATTGACAAAGTAAAACTCAATCTGACTATATGCAGATCTAAAACATTCACATCATTACTTAGTTATATTCTACTTTACAGGAATATAAAGAGTAGCTATATAAAAGTGCACATATGTAATGGTGAAGTATGAGCAATTATATATATATATATATATATATATATATATATATATATATATATATATAATTACACAACTCTAAATTTTTACTCTAATCTAAGGTTCACCAACAAAAAATGAAATAAGACATCAAGAGTACAAAAAATAAACACACAAACATGAGTACCCTCTAGGCAAGACCCTCTAAGAAAATTAAATCAATTCATCAGCCTAGCCTAGAATAGAGTTGGTTGTCCTAACAAACATTTAAGTGTGTATATAAGGATTATGGATTGGATAGGTCCTTGGATTTATTAGTTTAAAATTATTTATAATTAATAAAATTTTCTTAAGGTCTTTAAAGGGTGGTTTGAATTTAAATATTTAATGATTTACACACTTACAATTTTATTTTTAAGGAGGATTTTATTTGTTGTAATTGTTAAATTTAGATTGTATAAAACATAACATTCAACAACTTGTAAGTACTAGAAGATATTGATCAGGTAATTCTAGCTCATATTAGAGATGCTACCAATCCTTTAGAATTAGGGTAGATGGATAACATAGAGTCCTTTATTATAATTAAGTGTTTTGGTTCTTAAAGCTTATCAATCTAATACATATTTTTCCTCCTGAAAGGAATGAAGAACAAGAGTATAGAAGCTGCAATGTATTAATATTTTATTAATTTTTTAATTAATTTATTTTAATTGATTGTTGATTTATTAAATTTATAATTTTAATGTTTATGCTTTATCAAATTCATCTTTGGTGTTGCAAGAATGGGCATGAGGACTAAGGCCTCCTCAGGACATACAGCCCCACAGCCATAATTAGTCTAAGCTAAAAACTTCATTGACAAAGTTGGTTAATTATTTTACTATGGTTATCTTATTTACTTCATTAGTTTGCTAATTTACTAAAATTTTGATGATTTATTTATTTTCTCATATATCTATTTAATGCATTAAATATGGGCCCATTTCTAGACTTTTTAATTTATGATGGTTTCTATAATTTTTATATATTTTTTATAAATAGTAGACCTAGAGATGAGTAAAATGACATTATTTTGCTAGATTTTTTTTGTATAACTAGTTATGGATTTTACAAGTTTAATTTATTTATGTGTATGAAGTTTGAAATGGATTTTAGAGTTTTTATATTTTTCATAAATACTAGACCCAGAGATGAGTACAAAGCTATTAATTTTACTAGATTTGGATTTTTTGGAATTAGTCATGGATTTTACATGTTTAATACATTTTTATGTATTAAGTTTGAGAAAATGGTTGAATTTTTTATTTATAGTGGATTTTGGATTTTTTATATTTCTCAAAAAAACTAGTCTTAGAGATAAGCCAAATGTCTTTGAGTTTGCTAAATTTAGATTTTTCTAGAGTTACCTAGGGATTTTACAAGTTTAATCAATGTTTATGTATTATGTTTGACCAAATAGTTGCCTTTTTTATTTATAGTGGATTTTAGTGCTTTATATTTTTTCATAAATACTAGACATAATGATAAGTCTAATGTCTTTGAGTTTGCTTAATTTGGAGTTTTTTGTAATTAGTTATGAATTATCTAAGTTTAATTATTTAATGTATTTATTTAACTATTTAATTAGGGTGCTTTAATTATTTTTGTACCAAATCAGTTACAAACCTCTTAATATCTTCCTCAAATGTCATAAGTGAACTAAGGGAGTGTGCAAGGATATATAATGAAGCTAAGGAAGAAAGTTTGAAATGGATTTTAGAGTTTTTATATTTTTCATAAATACTAGACCAAGGATGAGTATAAAGCTATTAAATTTACTATATTTGGATTTTTTGGGATTAGTTATGTATTTTACATGTTTAATACATTTTTTTGTATTAAGTTTGACCAAATGGTTGACTTTTTTATTTGTTGTGGATTTCAGATTTTTTATATTTCTCATAAAAACTAGTCTTAGAGATGAGTCAAATGTCTTTGAGTTTGCTAAATTTAGATTTCTCTAGATTTAGCTAGGGATTTTACAAGTTTAATCCATGTTTATGTATTATGTTTGACCAAATAGTTGCCTTATTTATTTACAGTGGATTTTACTGCTTTATATTTTTTCATAAATACTAGACATAATGATTAGTCCAATGTCTTTGAGTTTGCTTAATTTGGAGTTTTTTCTTATTAGTTATGAATTATCCAAGTTTAATTATTTAATGGATTTATTTAATTATTTAATTAGGGCACTTTAATTATTTTTGTACCAAATCCATTACAAACCTCTTAATATCTTCCTGAAATGTCATAAGTAAACTAAGAGAGTGTGGAAGGAACTATGATGAAGCTAAGGAAGAAAAGATTATGAAGAGTTTCATGACATTGGTCCAGGTGTCCAATTAGTTATGGGGGAACTAATGATTGGAGAGAGGTAGTTTTGAGAATATTTCTACATTAGTAGCCCATGTGACTTGTGCTTGATATTTTTTGTAGGGAGAAGATTTTAATGTACATTTAAAAAATTGGTTGGGTTTAAATTTGTTGGGTGTTGTGACTCGAGCTCAGGAGTTTTATATTTTTGATGATAACAAACATCTTTATATCTCATAGTACTTTTCATTCTATATTTGTTTGTGTGTATACTAACATTTCAGGAACACCATGCAACATCAAATAATGAATCAGAGCTCAAGATTGGGTTCAATAAGGTTATGCTATAAAGGGTTTGTAATATTCATTGGTGTAATTTTAATTTCTTTAGTCAAGTCCTTTAAGGGTATATGCTTGCTTGGTGACCATGCTCACACACACTCAAGGGACTAAGATCTAGTAAAATCCAAAATTTTAAGCTTTGAACTAATTGTACTAGATGATTTTAATCATCTAGGATGATGAGCTCAGTGAACTAATCATACTAGACAATTTTGGATCATCCAGGATGATCCTTTATAATCTTGGAAAATGGCTGTCAATGATAATGTAGGCAAGGATTTAAGATTCAAATTTTGTTCTAATCATCCTAGATGATCTAGATTATCCTGGATGATCAAAACAAATCATGCCTAAATTTATCATTAGAGGACTAATTATGGTTAATTTTTTTCAATCATATTATCCTGGATGATCTATATATTATCATGGATGATATTTGCCGACATATTTGATTTTCCTAAATTGTCCAAGATGAAATATCATAATTTTTATCTAATCATTCTAGATGATCAACAATATCATCCTTAATGATCACTATAAATTTGATCATATCATCTAGGTGATCGTCTTGGACTATCAGGTCAAATTCTGCACATCATCCTGGATGATACCTTGATCATATTGGATGATATTTGGCAACGAAATTGAGTTTTCAGGGTTTTATGAAGCCCTCTTTTTAAGCATATCATATGGGATGATCATGCGATCGTACGAGATGATATTTGGCACCGAAATAGAATTTTTAGGGTTTTTGAAGCCCTCTTTTTAAGCACATCATACAGGATGATCCTATGATCGTCCTGGACAATTTTTGTCGCCAAGATTAATTTTTAGGGTTTTTTTAAGCCCTCTATTTAATCTTTGTCCAGGCACTTGATAACTATCTTTGGCAGCCATTGAAGCTTCATTCTTTTAGAGAGAACTTAAAGAGAGAACTTGAAAGGGATAGAGGAAAGGGTGGAGTTTGAGAGAGGCAGAAGATCCTTAGAAGGAGTTTCAAGGGAGTGTCGAGGGCTTTCACACAGTTTCTTTGGAAAGCTTGCATCTTAGTACCATCGATTCAAGTTTTATCTTGAGGGAAGTTTTAGGAAGAAGAAGATCTCTTTAGTGTCAAAGGACCTAACTACTCTGACGTCCCGGGGAAGGTGGAAGTGATTTTATAAGGGCTTCTCCTCCTAGTTGTGGGGGCTAAAGGAGAGTCACTAAAGGTTTAGTGCAATACTCGGAGGGTGCCTCTAAGGAGTGGACGTAGGTCAAGTTGACCTCTTGGGTGAAATCTCTTATTAATATTTTTAATTGATTTATTTTGTTTTCACTGTAAGATATAAAAATAAATTTCTTTTATTTATTTGAGTTTTAAATATCCAATTCACCCCCCCCCCCCCTTTCTTAGTTAGCCTTGGGACTAATTCATAAGAGCTTAACATCCCTAACAAACTTTTATTAGGTTAGTTTGGGGCTCAAGAAAATAGGTTTTTAAGAGTTTGGTTCAACCCAAATGGTTAACCCAGGTTAATACATGGGTTTCGCCTCAATGGTAATTTGCATTAGGTTAATACACACATGCTATATACATTTAAGGAATTTAATTATGTAAGGATTGGGGTTTAGTTCACAAACCCCTCTTTTGGTCAACTTAGTTGAACCCAAATGCTTAAACCAAGTGGGTCCTAGGGATCAAACCTTATGGATGACTCATCGGGATCCAATGAGCTATTTTAAGAGTTTGGTTCAATGGTGAGGTCAAAATCACGAGTTTTAAATTTTTTAAGTGTATAGCGAATATTTTGGTTAGCCAAATTTAATCAAGGGTTATGATGGGCCAAACTCATTCAAAATGATTTTTTGTATATCTTGGAAGTGGTTCCAAGGTTTGCTGAAGTCATTTAGTTCAAAATGCATATTCAAGGCCTCTTTGATCAACCTAGGTTAACTTGGTCAATTAGGGTTGATCAAGGGTTGGAACTTTTTTTTAATTCATTATAAATGATATTTTGTGTTTGTTAGAGGTGCTGCAATGCGATGGGAAGATCATTTTGTTCAAAATGCATGTTTAAGGGCTAAAAAGGCCCTTTGATCAAACTAGGTTAACTTAGTCAACCAAGGGTTAGAACTTTGTTCAATGTATTATAAATGATGTGTAGAGTTTATTATAGATGGTTCCAAGGTTTTGTGGTGTCTCTATTGTTACAAATCTAGACCCGAGTCTTGTGATTTTGATGATAATAAATATTATTAAATTTTTTACTATGTTATCTATTATTATTATTATTATTATTATGACACATATATATATATATATATATATATATATATATATATATATATATATATATAATATATATATATATATATATATATATATATATATATATATATATATATATATATATATATATATTATGCATATATGTTTTCTTGTGTATTAACATTTTTTGTCCATTATATACTATGTAAATTGATCAGCTCAAGACAAGGTAGAATAGGATTAAGTGTACTAAAGTTTTTGTATTTTTGCTTTTATTTATTTCTATATTTCTTGAGTCAAGTAATGTATTTAGTGGATGCTAAAGTTGGGGATCGTGCACACACACACTCAAGGGAGTGAGAAAATGAGAAAATTAGGAGTATAATTTTTTGAACTAATCTTATTATGAGATCAATATTGTGCTGGATAATTTTTTCAAAAAATTATTAAAACATTTAATTATGATAATTGAAGCCATTTAAACTAATTATATTGTATGATCAAGATTATAAAGGATGATAAGTTAAAATAAGTATCTTAGTCGCTAATCATAATTTAGGCAATATTTTAAAATTCAAAATATGTGCTAATTATATAGTACAATAGTTATCATACTGGATAATATAATTAAATCTTGCCTAAATTAATCATGTAATTAGGTAATCATTTTTTTTAATTAATCTAAAGTTCACTTCCAAGTTCAATTTCAAAACCATAATGAACTTGGTTTTTCCCTTCCCATAAGGTTTCCTTAGCCTGATAAAAACCCTATGTGTAGTTACTAAAATGGTGGTTGATCATTCATATATTGATTAACCATATTCTTAGAGCCTCCCAGACCATTTTGGAAATGCCTTTATGCACTTCCTAACCCTAATACTAAAAGCTTGAATCATGAGATAAAATATTAAATATTTATGATCCATCCCACTCATATGGAATCTTGGATCAAACACCCTTTTAAATCCTTGAAAAAGGTTTGAAAAAGTTCATAATCATAATTATAATGATTTGAATCCAATGTGGTCCATGGTTGACCAAGTTTTAACAAAGAATCGTTAAAACCCTGAACCCTAAACATTTATATATGCATCAAAACTATTATATATATACCTTGATCCAAGCCCTAGGATTAGTTCCTAAGAATCCTAAAATCATTCATGATCATGCATAGACCTAATTGTTCCCATGGTTAACCATGAATTATCTTAAATATCCAAGTTAACCAAGTCTTACCATCCGACTTCTTTTTGACCTAAACCACTAACTCTTGTATATAATCCATTTCAAGCTCAACAAATGCATGCCAACTGTTCCAATCAATCACTCAATTATGTTTGATTGCATTAGAACCCATGGTTGATCATGGTTTGCCAAAAATCCCATTAATGATAATTTTGACATAAACCTACATTTCATGCAATTCATTATGCATAGACCTTGAAATGACTTAAAACCTTTTCTAAGAGACCATATAAACCATTTGAAACACAATGAACCCATTCCTTTAGATTAGAAAATCCTAATTGACCAGGTTAACTTAGGTTGACTAAATGGTCCATATAGGCTTGACTTTTGAATGAAACTAAACCTTATAACCCATGGCCCATAAATTATATAAATAGGTCCATAAGGTCTCCGACAACTTGTCCAACCCTTAGGTCCACCTAGTTTAGCCAATTGAGCTAAGTTAACCCAAAGTGGCTTCTTTAAACCATTTTTACTCCCCATGTGAAATTGTACCAAGCTAATACATTCATCACCTACCTACCATTTGGCATACTTCTACCCTAGCAATCCTAACCATAAGCTAGCTTGAGTTAGCCAAATTGGCTAACCCAAGTGATAAAAATCACATTCAATTGAACCAACTTATAATCTAGGACACATTAGCTCATCCTAATACTTGAATGCTCTTACCTTAGACTCCAATAAGCTTCCTTGCTAATCTCAGGTTATGACCTTACCTAAGCTGGCCAAAATCCAATAAAAAATAATGGTAAGGCTTGGTTCAATTATAACTCCATTTCCAAACAAGCACATGCTAACTACCCCATCTAGTGAGTTGTTAAATCCCATTAGACTATTCTAAACAAACTAAATGGATTGCAATAACTTAGGTGGCTTGAGTTTTAGCTGTGTTCATTTCTAAAACCTCTTTAAATTCCCTAAAATTTTAAACTAAATGGTTCTTGTATTCTATTCCAAAATCTTTATGTGACATTTATCAGTGTTTCCTGAGTCCCCCAGCCCCCCATTGAGCTTGCTAATAGAATTCAAGTTAGCTATGATGACCCCCTTCTAACTAAAGTTTGATATTAAATCTAGACCTTACTACACCCTACTATATGCCATGGAATTATTCCTTTAGTCCATATAAACACACCTGAAGCAAAAGACTCCCTCATCCAACCTTCATAATATGGTAATTATCATTCCAAACTAAGATTTGCTAGGATTTGGAATATTATGAGGTAAACCATCAAAAAATCATAATCAGTCCATTGGATTGATTGTTTACCTCACTCGAATCCTCTTAGAATAATTGCATTAAAATTTAAGCAGTAGATATTATGGATCAAAAAGTTTTGCCTAACAGCTAAGAAACTAAATGAGAAGTTGAAGATGAAATTACATTTGCCCCTCTCATTTAAATCCATGGGATGCCCGTGATTCTGTAGAACTAGATCATATACTCCACTCCCACTATTTGAAGTTGTGTATTCTCATCCATTTGATTTTAGATTTAACGACTAAGGATAATACCATAGTGTCATTGGGACCCATTATAGTTTAAATACCTAGTCAAAAGTCATCAGGTGTTAAAGTGCATGCTGATTATATAAATTATGCTTCATTCATTATATTTAAATCATAAAATTTATTGGAATTTTAAAAATTCATATCTCCTAATCCCATAAGCTAAATTGCATGAATGGTAACTATTTTGATTTAATTTGAGAAGATCTTTAAAATGCATGTATAATTATGGCCCAATGATGAGTTGATTAAGAATATATACCATTTCATTCCTTGTAATAATTATGATATTAATCCTTGTAAAAATATTATATTGACTTCAAATTTGTCCTTCATTGAATTTTCAAATTCTTGGGTCAGGATTTGGCCTAGACATTTTAAAATTCATATAGGGTAATCCATAGATTTTTTTGGCACATTTCTTCTATAGTTTGTAGCTTTAATGTTTAGGATTTGTTATCCATTAAATACACCAAATATCTTAGTCAAGTTCACCCTAATTAAATTCAAAAAATATATTAATATTTAATTTAGAATTTTATTAAAAACCATTAAAATACTTTGATTGTCTAAATTTGACATGGCTTGTTTCTTAGGTCAATATTAATCCATGTTTTAAATTTCATTTTAATTGAAACCAATTTGGTCTATCAATGAGCTAACCATAGTTCTATTATAATAATTGACCTGGGAAAATCAATAAATTTTCTCCCAACCTAACATCTACTTTATTTCTCCTCTTTGCGATATGTGCTCTGGCGATTAAGGTTTTCTCTATTCAACTCATCACAATTTATTTCATTGTAGTTTTGATTTGCGATGCCTTGGTGTTTTCTTTTAAGATTATTATTCCTAAGGTTGATTGGCCTTAGTTTTCTTTTCATTTTTTGGATGGCATCTAGTTCATCATCATTTTTACATAATCCATGGGGTAATCCCCCCTTTTCTTTGGTTGATCTTAAGAATGGTTTCTTTGATGGTGATGGTATCTCTTCAACCCCTAAATCTAGATATTTTCATGATGTGCTTGTGGTTGCTTCCTCTTGAACCTATCATAATATTTCCTTTTTATAAGCTTTGATTAAGAGTTTCCTCGCTCTTTTAATTTTTGATGATGATATTATGAAACTTGTTGATCCTTTTCAATTTATGTTGGTTGGGAAGTTTTTTATTTGCTGACCTAAATTAGATTCTATCCATTTCTTCTTTGGAAACTTGAAATTATCATGTGTTTTCATGTTTGCTTTACTCACTAGGCTAATTGAAATACAACTATCTAATGATTAGGATTATATTCATGTTTTTGTGAGGAGAAATTATTAAATCAATAGCTATAAAATGAGATTATTGAAATGGATGCCTTATTTTGACATTAAGGAAGAATATCTTATAGTTCCTATTTGGATTTCCTTTTCGAATTTATGTTAACTTTTTTTTTTTTAATTCTAATGTTTTACATGCTTTAAGGTCGCTCTTCTGTAGGTCACTTCAAATAGATCAAGCCACAGCCTCTAGATTGAGGCCTTCAGTGCCTCAGATTCTTATTGAATTGGCTATCACTAAGAAGCATCCTAAAGATATTTGGCTTGTTTATAAAAAAAATCAGGTTATTTACAAAGAGTTGAATTTGAAAATTTTCTAAATTTTTTTATTCATTACAAAGTTCATGGCCACTCCATAAATATTTGTTTTGTAGCTTATTCTTAATTTAGGAAGAATAATAAGAGTTATAAACCCATGGTTTGGGAATCGTCGGCTAACATACATCATAATATTGTTCAAGAGATTAAGCAAAATGTGAATATGGAGGACGATAATGCATGTGGAGATGACATAGAGAATGTCCATTATGAATATCTCATTAAGGAGGAAGATTTTATGAGTGAGGGTAACAACTAACTTGAGATTAATGAGGCTCCTGCTTCAAGTGAGGGACAACAATTATGTGATTCGGCTTGACAAGTATTGGAGGAGAGAGCTATTGAGGATTATAATCAAGGCTTTCCTAGTTCTTTGATCAATAATGATAATGATGGTAATAAGAAGATTGAGGAAGATTTCTCAAATGCATCTAATTGTGATCATAAGATATAATCAAAAGAAAATTGTGCTCTAAACAAAACTAATGGTGATATTTATGCAAGTTCAGCTGATCATTCCTCAAACAGGCTAAATTTGTCACTTGGGATCAGGATTGAGAAGATGGAGGAGGGGGGAATTAATTTGTAGGATTCTTTATCACCTAAGGATATTTTAAAGGGGAATGCTAACACCTCTATGTCATTTTTGAATGGTAATGCTTAAAATAGTGAGGAAAGTTTTAAAATAGTTTTGAAAAAGAAAATCAAAACCAATAAAAATCAGACTTCTTACATCTCTAGGGTCACTCAAGCTTTTAATGCCTATTCATTTAATGGTTAAATCTCTTGTGTGGAGTATTAGGGGTGTGGGGGATTCTTTGTCTAAGGATAGGTTTAAGAATTTATGTAGGATTCAAAAAATTCATTTGCTTATTTAGATAGAGCCTTTGATTTTTTCTTCTAAGCTCTATTCTATTCTTAAAACATTGGTTTTTATTTGGCTTATGGAAATTATTTTAATAAAATTTGGATATTTTGGAAACATTTTATTTTCTTATATATTATTATGGATCTTCCTCAAATGGTTCATACGAGCATAAACTTCTCCAGTTCTCTTGGTACGCCTCTTTTGTTTATGCTTCTTGTTCTAAGTCGAGTGAAAATATTTTATAGGAATAGTTCATGGATTTCTCTTCTACTACTCAAGCACTTGGTTAGTTTGGTGGTTAATTTTAATACTGTTACCAATGCTTTTGAAATGGTTAGCACTAACTCCCCCAACTTCCAAGCTATTGAAGACTTCAATGATATAATTTTGAATTACAATTTAATAATATCATACTTTCTAGTAATGTTTTTAACTATCATAAGCGTACTATGTGGCAAAGATTGGATCATTTTCTTTTTAATGATTTTTGGATCTCATCTTTTCAGATGACTCACATTGATCATTTACCATAACTTTATTGATCATTATCCTTTATTGTTAAGTATTTTTATGAGTAGTAGAAATATTTTTTCCATCTTTTAGATTTCAAAATATATAGCTCCCTGAAAATACTTTTTTCAATGTTTTTACAAATTAACTGGTATGCCCCCCTATTGGAGACAAAAAGCCTATAATAAATTTTCTTGTGGAAGGTGATCGTTATAACAAATTTTTTCATAGTATTGCTAACCAAAAAGGTGATTAATCATATTCATAAAATTACTTCTCTTGATTTTTTGCCATTGATAACCCTGATTTTGTTTTTCATTCTGGTGTTGGGTATTTTAAAAATGCCTACAATAAAGATTTTTTCCCAATTTAAATACTGAATTTTATTTTTATTCTTCTATCATTTTTAAGGAGGAAACTTATTCTTTATAAGACTCCCACTAAGGAGGAAATCTTGCATACCATGAATGATTGAATTTTGTTTCTATGGCTGGTCCTGATGGTTTCACCACTAAATTCTTTCAAAATCATGGTCAATAATTAAAGTGGATCGGGTCAATGTAATTATGGATTTATATTTGGGTAACCCTTACCCTAAAATTTTCATCTCTACTTTTATTGCTTTATTTTTAAACAAATGTCATTAATTTTTGGAATGATTTTTTTCCCATAAGTTTATGTTCTTTCTTCAACAATCTCATTGCCAAGGTACTTAGGGTAGGTTAGCTTTACTTTCACCTAAGATTATTTCATTGGAAAAAAATGAGATATCTTAAAGGTAGGTCTATATTGATAATGTTGTGCTTTCTTAGGAATTATAGTTTATAAATTGCATGCTTATGTTGATGGGGGTAGTTTTTGTTTTGATAGGAAATTTATTAAGTTAATCAAGAATATTTATTATAATTGCTTCTTTTCCATCATGATCAATGTTAAGTTCAATGGCTTTTTTAAATCTTCTCATGGGCTTAGATAGGGAGATCCTATCTCTGGCTCTCATTTATTATTATTATGGAATATTTTTTTAGAGGCTTAATGTGTTTATTTAGGTCTCATCTGAGTCTATAGATAAGAACTTTTGGTGGTTCTCCTATTACTCAGTTGTGCTTTGCTGATGATCTCATTATTACAAATGGATCTATCAAAATGCTTTGCTCTTGTTTCAGTTTCTCAATAAATTTTAGCTTTTCCAGTGGTTTTATTTTAACCCCTTTAAGAGTTGTTTCATTCATACAAAAATCCATTCACAAAGGGCAATTATTAGTATAAAAAACAAGTTTGGTTTTTCTCCTAAAAGCTACCTATGAAGTATTTAGGTACTCCCCTTTACAAGGGTAAGAAATGTTCTCATTTATTGATGATTTTTCTTTACTATTTATAAGAAACTTTCCTCTTGGGCTTTTAATTTCCTTTCATTTGGTGGTATTTTGGTCCTCATAAACAGGTTTTATGTTCTATTCCTATTTATCTTTTAGACACTTTAATATTTATTGTAGAATGGAACGAATTTTTAGTAAATATTTTTGGGATGCTAAAGATGGTAAGCATGTCATTTAGGAGGGGGGGGGGGGGGGGGGTTCTTGTTATAAACTTTCTGGGATTATGGAAGAGGGCCACTTAGGCTTAAAGACATTGACTAACATGTCAAAGCTTTTCCCATAAAGTTTGGTTTGATTTTTGTTCTCAGAAAGTTTGTGGCCTAATTATATGTTCCATAGATATTGTGTGGGTCAGAACCCTCTCATTTATTACTTTAAACAAGGTGACTCTTTTAACTAGAAATTATTATGTTCCATTAAGTGGGAGGAAGAATAATTTATTCCAATGGGGATAGGGGCTGGTAACATTTTCTTCTGGCAAAATATTTGGTTGGGTAACTTTTCTATTGATCATTATTAAACACTCACTCCACTTCTTTTTATAAAGTCTAGGAATTTATTATTAATGGGGTCTAAAATATTAATTTTCTTGCTAATTTTGTTCCTTATTTTATTTTCAATTCTATCATCAAGATTCCCATTACATTTGATAATGAGATTGCATTTTGTTTAATCTTTCTAATGATGGTAAGTTTGGTATTAAGCAGATTTGGAATTCTATTCTAAAGCTCACTCTAAATTTTTACTTTATAAGGCCATTTGGCATGACAACATTCCTTCCTCTTATTCTATTCTTATGTGGAGGATTTTGCATAACTATTTGCTATGGATTCTATTTTTATTGCATAAAGGTTTTCATATTATTCTCTAAGTGTCAATGTTGTTATCATGTTGAAAACACCAATCATGTTTTTATGCAAGTCCCTATTGCTTTGAAAGTTTTCTTATATTTTAATAGCATGTTTAACTGTACAATCTTCTTGTATTTATTCTCTATCACTAATCTTCTTCATGACTTTTTTATTTCTCCAAAAGCCATATTAGAAATATTTTACTTGACATCATTTGTTTGATTTTATGGAAGTTTAGAAATGAGTCTAAGCATGAGGGAATTAAATTGAATGCTTTAAGTATTACTGCTAAAGTCAAGGTTAAAATTATGTAGTTGTTTTTTCCAATCTACTGAAAGTAATTCTTTTAAAGGTTTTTAATCATGTTGCAACTGACATTGGTGTTATCTTTTAAAAATAACATAGAAAATGCACTCACCATACTTTACCAAATTGATTTTGTTATTTGGACTTTATATAATGGTTTTGAAGGATCCCCTAGGGCATTAACTGATGTAGTAGATGGAGTATCTTTAATGTTTATACCATTTTATGAAATCTACACATTAATTTGAGGAAATGTCTATAAATAATTTTTAATGGCCTTTTAATACGGTGAATCCTAAGAGAGTAGCTCAATTTTATGAGTTAGATGCCTTATCTATTATTGACTACTCATGAAGCTTCTATATCTAAAAAGCTGGAAAGTTTTAGCATTAGTTAAGGATCAAGATCACCTATATAATTGAAATAGAATGATTTGAATCCTTTTTGAGAGAAGATTATTTAAGGGATTGATAATATAAATATCATTAGAACATAAATAAAATCCCTATTGTAATACTTACAATCTAGGTAGGTGAAGCAAATCTAATTTTAGTTAGTCCAATAATAATGTTGCGGGATAGCAATCAATGGAATGTAGGTCAATCAAACCAAGAAAGAAATGAAAATAATCTTTAATAACCTTTAATATAATTTTTAGTTATTTTTATGAAGTATTATCTCAAAAAAAAAAAAAAAAAAGGAAAAATAATCACAAGTGTTGAACCAGTGCCACAACACTCCGACCACCAACACTATAATGCCTAGGTGTTAGAGAAGGAAATTACAACATCCGAGCCTTTGGAAAATGATAATTAAATTCGTGCTCTAGCAGAGCAAAGGTTTACAATGCATTGCTATATAATGTCATAGTTCCAAAACTTAGCACCATAACACCTGAGTCTCAAGAATTTAAGTACTATAGCGTGTAACTTCATAACATTGCAGTGTGAGATTGCACCTTTAAGCACCATAATGCTCAACTTTTTAACCTACATGGTTGAGCAACTAATAAAATATGGAGACACACCAAATATTTCAAGCGATGCACTAGTTCAATCATTAGATTTGCTATGTCATCCCAACACTGGAGAAGAGCAAGCCCAGCAGTGCAGAGGTGTTAATTCATTCTATAATGCTACATTGACACCATGTCAAGCACCACAACACCTGAGTCCATTTTTATATAAGTATAAATAGTCTTTCAGTTCATATTAGTAGAGATTTCTATAAAAAAATCTATATTGTTCAGTCCAGACTGTAGTTCCTCTTAGAGAAGTCTAAGGGAGGCTTTGGGAGGAAGGGTACTATATTTGAGAATGGCCAACCTATCTCTTCACAAGTAATTATATATTTGGAAGAGAAAGGAGTTTGGAGAATGTATTTTTACTATTATGGGTGACCTCTGAAATAACTTTAAATCATGTATTATCTTTTTTATGTAAATAATGAAATCTGATTTGCTTTCTTTGTATTTCATGTTTGGCTAATTCCATAGTTTTTGGCTAAGGATGTTCATCCATTATTAGCACTAATGTAGATTCTTATTCTTTGAATGAGAAATAGATGTTTCAATATCTCTCAAACTTAATTTAATTCATAGTGGACATGTGTTTAGTTAAAAACTAGTGATATATTACCTTGACAGAGGAATATTAGAACAAATAGGAGTATTGGAATGTAATGTTTGTAAGCCTAAACATAGGATGTTTGACCTTCTAGGTTCTATGGAGATAAAATCACTATAAAAAGGCAATAAATCTCTCTTTATATCCCTACATGATTAGCAGAGATTTAAGGATGCATATGCTATAATCCACATCAACAAATGAGAGTCACATTAAGAGAACTTTGGTAATTTTCATTTATTAGTCCAAAATGTTTTATTATATGGTATCTTTGATTTTGTTTTTCACACTAGTTTTTAACTACACCCTTATCTTCATTTAGTAGTATAAACATTATAGCTATACTAGGCAATACTAGTTTATCCTCATGGGTTCAACATTTTATCAGTCACTGTATTACTTGATAGACATATGCACTTGTATATTTAGTTGGTATTGCATATCAAAGAAAACATGAGCATATTTTAGCTTAGATCATGAACTTATTTTACATATTCAACTCAATCAGTGTAAAACCTGCATCAATAACTATATCCTAAATTGAATGAAATGATGATCTTGCTTGTTTACCTTATAACATGCATAAAAAATGCTTGGTATTAAAAATCTAATTTTGGTATCCTTCTAACTAAATCCAAGTGAGTGATTATTATCTAGTTTTCTCTCTAAGGCCTTCTTTTTATCTATTTCTTTTCTGCTTTATTTTTAACTTTATCCTTTTATAGTTGATTCATCAGATTGGGATATTCCCACTTGATATGATCTAGCTTTTTACATTCAAAGAAAGCTATGTCATGGAAAACTTTATTAAACATTTTACCTATTTCCTTCTATATATCAAATTATCATTTATGTGTGTTCTTTATGAAGGATGTCAATTACTGACTTTTAGTGTTATGTTCTAATCATAGTGCCTTCAAGGTCACTATTACTTTTTTTTTCTTCTTTTAACGTACATTGGCCCATCTCTGGCTAACATTTTATACATAAGCTGCTAGTGAACCAAGCATATGATTAATGGATTAAGTAGTTAAATCTTTAAATTTAGATATTTTCACCACCTTTAAATCACAAGATTCTAGCAAACACCTTTTTTAGTATTTATGTTTTCAACATGAGTAAATTCTCCACTTAAAGCAAGAAGGAAAGAGATAATCTTAATAAAATGTGTATGTATGTTTAAAATATAATTATTTTGCTGCATGTGACATAGTTTATGGCTAAGTAAAAATAAATGTTCATGCAAGATTGTTTCAGCTCATTTGTTCCTTCATAAATTATGCATAGTCTATCATAACTTTCTGTTCTAGTAGCATTAGAAGAATTACACATATATACTTTATATTTTAAAGCACAAAAAAATGATTTAGGCATTTAAAGTTCAGTTACATTGATTTTCTTTCCTCAACTTTCCATTCTCTGAATGAGAGTTTAATTTTTATACTATTTTTTATTATATGGGGTAGTGAGTACCCAACTTTTACCAAGCTTCATAATCTATAGTCTATTAATTTAATGAAAGTGGCTATGAACACTTTTAAAGTCAAACGGTATATTATCAAATAATGTTGATAGGGTAATCAAATACCATTCTAACTTGTTCTTATTTTCATAAAATGCCATAAATGGATCTAACTAAGGTGTTAATACCTATCTAGCAAGTATCCACTCAAATACTTATTAAAAGAGTTTAGTAACCTATGGGGGGAGGGGAAATAACATTTGTTTAAAAATTTTATAATTATGTGGAGGCCTTAAAAAACACCAATTTCTCCTTTTCTTTAAAATATTGTAAACAATATTATTATTTTTTGAATAATTACATAAAAAAACCTTTTAATGAAAGCCCCTCTATAATGTAACAGAATACTAATAATAATTATAATTTTTCATATATATATATATATATATATATTATATATATATAATATATTAATATATATATTATATATATATATATATGAAATCCAAAAATGATATTACTACTTAGAATAGAAAAATTTTAGAGGAAAAAAGGGTAAGAATAGGTAGACTAATTCAAATCAGTTCAACCAACTTGGCCAACTTCTACTCCTCTAGACCCCTCTTTATAAATTATTTCGATTTATCTTCTTTTGCACCAAATTTGGCAGAGATTTCTCTCTTCTTCGTAAGGTAAAATAGAAACCCTAAAACCTTTCCACTCCTAATAAAAACTTTCAAACCTTAGCCTTCATTGCAACATCTACAGTTTTTGTACTAAGAATATTCAAAGTGAAAGTGTTTTAACAAAATTGAGAGGGGTGTGGGGTGGTTAATTGTTTATTCAAAAGTTAATTAAGAAATAATGAAATTGTTGGAACTTGTTTAATATGAATTAGGTTGTTAGACCTAAGCTTATATCCCAGTGGCTAACCAAGAGGGGAGAGGGGGGGGGGGAGTGTGAATTGGTAATTTTAAAAATTTTCATCTTAAATTTTAAATCAATTAAAACTTAAGTTAAATTTTTAAAAATATTTCTCAACCATAGATTAACATATAAATAGTAAAGTAAAAAAGCAGCGGAGAATAAAAAGACACAAGATTTATAGTGGTTCGATAAAAAATAACCTACATCTACTCCCCGGAGGCACCCTCTGAGTATTGCACTAATACCACTAGTGACTCTCCTTTAGCCCCCACAGCAAGGCAGAGAAGCCTTCACAAAAATTCTCTTCCACCCTTACTCGGTGCGATAGAGAACCGTCGTCCTTTCACACTGTCTAAGTGTGGTCAGAGAACCCTTCGTCCTTTCACACTCTCCAAGTGTGGGCAGAGAACCCTTCATCTTTTCGCACTCTCCAAGTGCGGGCAGAGAACCCTTCGTCCTTTCATACTCACCTAGTGAAGGAAGAGAACCTCCCGCTATTCACACTCCACGAGTGTCAGCAGAGAACCGGATCTCCTTGAAGATCTTCTCACTAGAAATCTAGATGGATGAAAGAAAAGAGTGAAGTAATCACAATTGGAGATTGTTACCTTTGAGTATCAAGTGAACCCTTCACGCTTCAGTAGTAAGAATCCTCCTTCAAAAACTCTCTCACACTCTCTCCTTCAGTCTCCCTTCAGTTTGCAAGAAGACCAATGAGCAAAAAGATTACAAAAAGTTTTAATTGGACCATTTATAGGAGAGACACAAAAAACTGTCCAAAAAAAAGCATTTTTTAATTTCTGGTTGCACTTGATCGTCCCGTACGATCGTGATTTTATGTGTATGAATAGTGTAAAAACTGTTGTGTACGAACCCAATATGCACTGGTATAAAATGACTTCGTACCCGATCATCATCCCGTACGAACTAAGTTCGTCCGATATGAACAGTTATATTAAGGGTTCGTTTGGACAAAACTACAGGACGGTCCATATTTTCAAGGAACAGAGGACATTGTCTGGAGACAAATATAGAAGTTCATTTGGACGATTAGTTCAAGCCATGGGTCTAGAGGACATCATTCTGGGATGAACAGGGTGAATCGTCTGGACAATTAGTTTAATTCATGGGTTCAGAGGGCATCATCCTGGGACAAACAAGGTGAATCATTTGGATGATTAGTTCAAGTCATGGGTTTAGAAGGCATCGTCTAGGGACGAAAGGTGTACTTCATCTGGATGAATTTTTCAAACTGAGGATCCAGAGGAGATCGTCTATGGATGAATGGTATACTTCGTATGAATGAACAGTATAAAGTGAGGATCCAGAGGCGATCGTCTAGGGATGAATAGGAAAATTCGTTTGGACCACCAGGACTTAGAAAAATTTCTCACTTTTTTGTTCATTCCATTACTCTCCGAGGGGTATATCTGACCTGATCATCCCGTACAAACATGGTTCATCCCATACGATCAGTATAACAAATTTTGACTTTTAAAGATCTCCCCCAGTATGTGTGTGTTACGTCGCTCAATGACAATCACACTCTCTCAGACTCAATAAAATGAAAAATACAGACTTCAATATACAAAATATCTTATGCTGAATTTGATATGAAGTCTTCAATAGTCTGAAGTATGATTATCCTGAAATGTTAGTCCACTCAAGAATAAGAACAATTCTTCTGAAAAGTGTTAGGAGAAAATAATAATTAGAACAATAATATTTGGAATCATCAAGAACTATACAAGTTCAAGAATGTAAAACATGCAAAAGCTAAGTAGCAACTTTCTTAACAATCTCCCTTTTTTTTATTATGGCAAAATAATTATTATTTGTATAATTTTCAAATTCTAAATATCTCCTAAACTCCCCCTGAATTGATAAACATGTGAGAATAAAGGGCATTGCAGATTTCTTTTTTTTTTTTTAATTTTGAACACATAATAGACTAGAACACATAATCACTAGAACACAAAGTACGATAATGATAAAACAAATGCAATGAGTTAGATACGAACAAATAAGAATAATATTTCTCCCCCTTTTTGACAATAATAAAAAGAGAAGAAGAAAAAGAAAAAAAAATAGAAATGTAAGAAGTCATATGATAATCCTTTGATAATTGATCCTGGAAAGAGATTGAGATAAATTTGCAAATACAATTAACGATCATTAGAGAAAAAGAAAGAATCATATGATTTAAGAAGAGACATAACAAAGACAAGGTAAAAATATCAAAAATATGAATCAATTTAGACAATAAGATAAACAAAATCATTACAAAGTAGATAAATATAAAATTTGTATATTTTAAATTTCAATACTAAATAAAATTGTACAGAAGATCAATTTGAATTGAAAGATTGAAAGATTGAGCAAAGAATCAACTACCACATGTGGCGCTTTGCGCATCATTTTTCAATATTGTGGCATATTTTTGCATCTTTTTACTTATGGGCTTATTTTGTGGCCCAATGCCCCCCCGACGTGATGAGTTTAACCGCGATCCTCGCCAGCCCCTCTCAGGCCCCCTGAACAACCCCCCCCTCCGCCAGCCGGGGGGGGGGGGGGGGGGGGGGGGGGGGGGGGGGGGGGGGGGGGGGGGTATGCACCCCCCTACCTCACTTTACCCCCCCTCCGCCCACCCCCTGAGTGCCGCCGATGCCTCAGTGAGCTCAGCTTATCTCCTGGCATGCCGACCTTCACCCCACCCCCTACACCCCAGCCTCCTTTCTCCCCCCTTGTGCCCAACGCCCCCAGCCTCGCCCTCCCCTACCATGCCCCTCCCTCCTCTTGGGGGTGGGGGCCCCCTCCCCCCCTCTCGCCCCCTCACCGTGCCCCAGGAGACTCCCGCAACTCCCCCTCCGCCGCCAATGCCTATAATTAACCCCACGATGCCTAAACCCTTGCCGGCCATCACGAAATCGCCCCAGCCGCCCCTTGCCCTACCCCCCCCCCCACCTCCCCCCACCCCACCACCCCCCTATTGTTGTGACACAACTTCATTACAATGTCATGTGGTGGGTAGACACATATATCTGGCGCTTGTGCCACCCCCTCCCACCCGCCAACTCTGCCCCCTCCATCCCCCCCCACCCCTTGTGCCTTTGTGCCCCGTGTGTGCCCCTTTTTGCCTCCTCCCCCTGACCCCCGCCTCCCGTGCCGCCCCACTTGTTTGTGCCCTACGACCATTCCCAGGCCCCCTCCACTTGTGCCCCAACCTCCAATGTCCCGCTCCCCCTGCCGGCCCTGCCCTCCCACTAACCCCTCGCCCCTGCCACCGCCCACCCAAACGGCTTGTCCCCCCTTCCCCATCCACTGCTCTAGCCGCCGTTGCCCGTGCCTCCACTCCCACTCCGCTGTCCGCCCTCGTATCCCCTCATGTCGACGCCTTGCCCCTCCACCGCTATCACCGCCACTAGCCATGTGCCCCCCCTCTCTGCCCACTCCCTGCCACCCCGTGTACGTTGCGCCCCCGTGCCCCGCGCCCGGCGCGCCCCCAAGATGCCGTGCCTTTATGTTATATCGCGCGGACAGGGGGGGGGGGGGGATGGCACAGGCCCATATAGCTGGGGTGGGGCATGTACGACGTTATAGAGGAGATGACACAACATGACAGGTGGTGGGGGAGGGAAGGGTAGGGTTTTGTAGGGGACTTCACTTGTGGTGGGGGGGGCGGGTGGGTGGGGGGTGGGGGGGGGGGGGGGGGGGGGGGGGCGGAGGTATGGCCGGGCACCCACCCACCTCTCCCCCCACGACCTTGCCTCATCTCCCCCCTTTCCCATACATTATTCTACTGCCCCCTGTACCTCATCCCCCTCCACCGTCATGTGCCCATCAGCCTACGTACACGCAGCCACCCCCCCTTGTGCCCCCCTGTGCCGCCACACCCATGCCCGCCTCCGCGGTCACTCCCTTCCTTCCCCTCTCCTCACCCCCAAAAGCCCCCTGGGTGCCCTCCCTACTGCTGCCGCTTTTGTGCCGTGCCCCCCCCACTCCCTGCCCTACCTTCCCCCCATTGACGACCCCCATCTGCCGTAGCGCCGTTCCTACCTCCGCCACGCCTAGGCCTTCTCCCAGATGTGCCCCAGCCCCACTATCCGCCTGTGGCCCCCCCCCCCCTGTGCCGCCTCCCCTCTGCGCTGCCTGTGCCTGCCTTGCACAAAATTCCCATCCCTCCCCACACTCCCATTTCCGCATACCTTCCCCACGCAGTGCCCTCTAGCCGACCATCCTATCGCCTCGCTTCATATCCTTCCTCCCCGTCGCCCACAAGACCCTACCTCCCCCACTTAAATCCCAAACCGCTCCCCCCCCCCCCTTGGACGCCATATCCACACGACTGTGCCATGCCCCAGAGCCCCGGCCCCCCCTCCAGCCCGCCTCCACCCCCGTGCCTTTGTGCCTGCCTCACCTGCCCGTGCCCCCCCCTTGCCGTGCCCGATTTGTGGTGCCACCACGCCCCGTCCCCCCCCCCTGCTACCCCAAGCCCGCCTCACCCTCCTCCCTTGTTCGCCACTCCCCCCCGCTACCCCTTTTCCCTGTGCCAGTGCCCCCGCCCCCCTCCCCCCCTCTACCTTGTGCCGTGCCCCTTGGTGCCCCGACCTGCCCCGACTCCCCTTATCCCCGAATCCCCGCCGCCCCCTCCCCTCCCCGGCCCCCACTCCACCCACCGCCACTGCCGCCACCCCCCCAGGCCTACTCCCACCGTTGGGGCCCCTACCCCCCCCCCCCCCCCAGGACGTCGCCCTGCCCCATCCTGCCCCCCATAGCCCCCCCCCCCCCCCCCCCCCCATGCTCCCCCCCCCACCGCGCCCGTTATTGCCACCGCCTCCGCGCCTTCCAGTGCCCCTCCCGCGTGCCCAACCCTGCCCCGCCGCGTCCCCTTCCCGCCCATCCACAGCCGCCTCGCCCCGGGGGGATGTTGATTGAACCCCCCAACCCCCGCCGATTCCCGCGCATCCCTTGTGCCACCCCGCCGTGCCCCTCGGACGACCCACCCTTGCCCCGCCGCTCGGTTGTGTGCCATCTGGGGGGTGCCCATCGCCCCCACTCATCCCGCCCCCTCGTCCCACAATGCCCTCTTTCCCGACTCCTCCGCCGCCCACTCACCGGCCTTGGCCCACGTCGGAACCGCGCCCTCCCCCGTCCCGCTTTCTGCCCCCCCCCAGCCCTTGAGCCCGACGCTCGGGAGGAGTGCCCTTGCCCCTGTGGTGCCCACGCCTTCGCCCCGAAGTCAGCCCCCGCCCGCCCTCCCCCCGCCTGTCGTCCTTCAGCCTAGCCCCACCCCTCGCCCCTCCCGCACCCAGGCGCCGCCGATGTTCCGGTCCAGCTTCCTTCACTCGACCCTGCGCCCGTCGGGTGCCCCCCCCTCCACTTTCTTCCCGCCCCCCCCGTGCCCCCCAGCCCCTGTTGCCGCACCCCCCCAACACTAGTCCTAACTCGAACACCCTGAGTCCCACCCACATACCATTTTGTAGCTCCCATCCAGTACCCCCGCCGATGCCGTGCAGCACCCTTGTGCCCCTTCGATCCTGTTGGATCGTTATCTACACACCTCCACCCCCATAACCGGGACGGGGGGGGTGGGGGGGGGGGGGTGGGGGGTGGGGGGGGGATCCCGCGCCGTGCCCCCCTTGCCCGCCCCCTGGTGTGGCTGACTCCCTTAAGCACGCCCCCTCCGCTCGACAAGCCGCCGCGCACCCTGTCATGTCCCCCCAAC